>CM053791.1:244555507-246006757 GCA_028749045.1 Cupressus sempervirens
TGGAGTAGCCATTTCAAAATTCTCCTCACAAATATGGCTATCAAAATTGTAGTAGTGGAGGTATATCATTTTTGTCATTTGTTGTTGCACATAGTTCATCACAAGCATACAAATTATAGAAGAACGATAAAATAAGAATGCTATCATATTTAGGGTTTAGGCAGCATGCATATAGTTGCTTGGTTTAGTATTAGTCAACCTTAAACTTGGTTTAGTATTGGTGTTAGTTACCTTTGGTTAAGTATATAGTGATTTTAGTTGGAATTTTCTTGGCTTTCAAACTAGATTATTTTTTTTAAAGACATTTTTTTTTACCTTCAATTGGTTATACAAATGATTTGAATATCAATATTGCATGTTGTCATAGTAATGGAGTAGCCATTTCAAAATTCTCCTCACAAATATGGCTATCAAAATTGTAGTAGTGGAGGTATATAATTTTTGTCATTTGTTGTTGCACATAGTTCATGTTATGTGTACTATTACATAATTGATGAACACAAATGTGGAGTTTAAAAATTCATTCAACCATGGATGGAATCGATTGCTAACCAAAAATCCTATACCAATCTATTATTGTTTTGGTCCATTCCTTAATTTTTGACTCAAACTCTCATAATAGGTTGTCTACTAATCATTAATTTGTGTGTATTATCTTGCAGCTTATAAATTTAGGATTACATTTGTTTTTTAAATTGTAACTTCACATGTGCACAATTTCAATAACCCTACTCAAATGCAAATGCGGAAGATTTTTTTTAATCCTGGGCATTAGAGGCCAACAATAATGGTTTGGTATAATTGTCTACTATATACACAATGCTAATAATATCATATTATTATACTCTATAGTAATGATGCATATAAAGGTAATAGATTTATTGTTATTATGATTATTTGAATTATGATTACTTATTAATTTATGATTATTATTAATTGGACATTATATTTAATTAATTAAAAGATTATATTAAAAGTGTGTTATGATAGTCTTCCCCACTCAAACTCACTTGTCTTCAAACCATTCATGTGATTCTATTTGATTCATAGCTTGAATTCATTCTCTTCCTTGGATATGCATTAAAATTTAATATAAAAAATATTATATATATATATATATATATATATATATATATATATGGAGAGAGAGAGAGAGAGAGAGAGAGAGAGAGAGAGAGAGAGAGAGAGAGAGAGAGAGAGAGAAGTTTATCTATAATTTAGTGAATGATATAAATATATCAAAAAAAAAAAGGAAACATGAAATTAAGAGATCAAAATAAATAATATATTTCACTATACATTTGGTTTGACTACATAAATATGTGTTTTAATAATTATTTTTTCTATTAGCAGACTTTGAAGTTGTAAATTATGCAATATGTTAGAGATCTACATATTCTATATTTTCCAATAAGGAAAATGAATGTTGTTGATGTAGACCATCAATAAAATAACTAATTTATTAGATCCATTCTAATCCTTTCAACATCCATTCAAAAATTCCACTATTTAGAGGCATCTCATGAGGTAAACCAAAACTTATTTTAGCAAGTTTAAAAATATATCTCCATTCACATAGTCATATTTCTCTATCTAGTTTTTTTATTCATAATTTTTTTTCTCAACATCCTCCTTGAAAAAAATTTGGTGGGATTCTTTAAGTTGATTTCATCAAAAACATATCCAAATCTAAGACCGATCCAACTATTCTTTTCAAAGTTATGTTCTCTACACTAAGGCCCATTTTTACTATCATAAACTAGAAAGGATACATGTAACCCTGCATAACAAATCCAGTATCCTTCATTAAAAATAATCAAATGATCCCAAACCAATTTCATATTAAGACTTGTTGTGTCTAATTTCCAAATATGTAATCCACTAATTCTTCCAATACATAAATCATTACATACATGCAAATCTATGCTTGCAACTCTGTTGAAAATATTAAAAATCTCGTTTCCATTAAAAGATCCATAACTTCCATAAATATGCATAAAAAAGACCCAAACAAAAATGAAATCATATAATATTTGTATATATTTAAAATGAATCTAATTAGAGGTCATAAATAACTCATATGTGTATATACCAAACGCTACAACATGAATATCTTTAGGGAATCTTAAATCTGTAAACATACACTTTCACTAAAATATGTATAACTTTGTCAATATTGAATGAACATAATCTAAACCAAGACGAGAATGAAGATAAATCATCCTAATATCTAAATATATAACTTATGTATGGTTTCCAAGTCAAAAATATATGTACTAGGCTAGGAATGAATGCACAAATTAACACCAAAATTTCCTACTTCTTCTCATTCTGATTTTGAATGACCAATATAAGTTCTTTTTACCATTTTAGGCATTTAGGAACCATACAACTTCCCCTATGACCTTTCATGTTCCCTTTTTCCAAAATTTTGTAATTTTGCACTTTCTTAAAAACTTTACATTGTATTGCCCTTAGGCATTACTAGTGATTCATTACATGGAATATCACATCCAAACATATGGACTTACATTAAATAATTATAATATTTATAGAGATCACCTAAAATACTTTATGACTAGGTCCTCCTCTACTATGGAGACTAATGAGGGCATTAAAAAAATGTATTTTGGTATACAACACTTGGTCTCATCATATGATAAATTAGACATAACTTACCTAGTCAACATTATTATCCTTTAAAAGAAAATTCTCTGCAACTCCTTTCATGTTATTGGCTTCCTCCTAAGATCCATGCCCTCTCTATCCTTGGGGGTATGGTCCCCACTACACTAGTGTCTCCCTACTAGTGTCCCCCATATTGGTGTCGTCGGGGCCTACTTGTTTAGACCTGGGGCTAGTTTTTTTGAATAAGGCCCAAAATGTTTGTGACCGGCACCAAGAAGATATTCCTTTGATGGAACCTTGCATGTTTCTATTGACTATGCCAATTTGGGCTGAAAACTCCTTGGTGGTCCACTATTGACATCGGTATCGGTGGTGTCCCCTAAGTCTTGGTTGGAGGTTGTTGATGGATCCAAGTTTGTTAACAACTCTAGTGTGAAACCTATGACCTCCCTAGGGGCCACTAGTCCCATGATTTCACTACTAGATTTAGTGGTCAATTTTATAGCCTCAAGCTTTACCATTTTCCTTTTTGGTAAGTTCATCTCCTTCTGATCCATGGTTTATATGGTAAGGAAATGGTGCTCTATGAAGTGGAAACTCTCAGGGTCAGTGTACATCTCTCTGATGATTGGCCCCCTTTTCTTGTTTAGATTCACTATGGAAGTTGATCAAGACTTGGTCATGGTGGGCTCTTGGTATTTTGGAAAATGCCCCTTGTTCATGGTAAAATGGAAACCGAGGTTCAACTCATAGAGGGACCTCTATAGATATGCTCTAGTTTGGATAAGTTTTCCTAGTCTTCCTTTTGAATTCTGGAATGAGTAGGTGTTCAAATGGATTGGTAATGCCTTTGGCTAGTTCATCAAGATGGTCAATATGACTAGCTTTAGAACTAAACTGGGTTTTGCTAGATTTTCTATCAATTTTAGAATGAATAAAACCTTTTCAACAATAGATGACCTAAAATCTAAATGGGGAAACTAGTTGCAACTGATAATCTATGAGGATGTAGCCCCCTTTTTCCAAAAGTGCAACATGTTTGGTCATTTGATTCTGGATTGTCTAAAGGGTGAGACATTCAAAGACAAATTTTCCTCATTAGAAGTGGTGGTGGTTGAAAGCTTGAAAACTATTGAGATGGCTAAGAAGGCCAAAAGTCTAATGAATAAGGAACTAATAGGCCTAAAGGAAACATGTGAGGGGGCCTCTTAGGACTTGGTTAAAACCACTAGAAAAAGTGATGAGAAGGTAAGAATCCCTATGAAGGTGGACACCATTGGAAAAGCTAGAGAAATCCAAACTTTTATGGATGATGTTTTTGACCATGAAGTGGGGGAGAATTTTGACACACTCTCTATACAATTCTCTCAACACATGGATGGACAAATGAATAAATTGATGGAATTTGAAAGTGGTGCTACTCCATGCTATTAATCCCTTCTCTTAGGGAATGTATCACCTCTTGTTGATGGAACCCTGGTGATCTCACTCCTATGTATGATTGAAGTCCTCTCCCCCACAACTAAGCTACCAAGTCCTAACCTTCTCAACAATGATGTTGAATAGATGGTTCCAAAGTGTAAGCCTAGAGGAGGATATAAAGTGGATGTTGGGTCAACCATGATGATTGGGAGACCTCTGATTAGGAATGTATGCCAAAAACAAATAGAGAAGGACATAACACAAGGGAAACAAAAAACCCTGAAGGATACTCAATATCATAAAAGATGAAACTCATATCTTGGAATGTGAGAGGGTTGAACATCCCTAAGAAATAGTATGAAATAAATAAAAATATCATAGAGCTGGAGTTTGACTTGAATCTTTTTTAGGAAGTTAAATAACTGAGCAGGTGTTGCTACTTACATTTGGTCAGGGGCTAAATTATCTTACAATGAGGCTAATGCCACCTATGGTGACATTGCCACAATGTGGAACCTAGAAAAGGTGGTGGGAATGGTCACCTATATAAATCCCCAATTTTTGGTCATGAGTTTCACCTCCCATGTTATTAGTTGGATTCTTTTCAATTTTTGTGCCCCCAACACTAAGAATGGTAGACTAGCTATCTGGGGTGAGGCTACTAAAGTGGTTGAGACTATGAGAAAAGAAAGAATTGTGTATGGGTAATTTTAACACCCCTTAATATCTATTATAGAAATTGGGGGTTTGGAAGAATTTTCTAATAGTATGCAAGATTTGGAGGGATTTCTTGGAAGAAATGACTTGATTGATATTGATCCTCAAGGTCTTGCATTCACATGGTCTAATAATAGATAAGGGAAAAAATTTATTTAGGTTAGACTTGATAGGGCTTTTATTTCTTCTATTTGGGACATTCTTCCTCAAAGGTGGAGCTAAGGACTATTTCAGATCACTTTATTCTGGTGTTTTCTTGGTTGGAGAATCAACACACCAGATGGAGGTCATTTAGGTAAAAAATATGTGGAACTCACACACAAAATTAAGATATTGTATTTCATAGTGGTGGAAGGATCTAGCTAAGGGAATGACCATGTTCTATATCACTAGAAAATTTGAGCAAATCTAAAAAGAAGTGTGGGGATGGAGAAAATCTTCATTTGGGAACATTTCCAAAGAGAAGAAATCTACTAAGAAGAAATTGGAAGCCCTCCAAAACCAACTTATTCAGGTTAATAGTAATGTTGAAGATCAATAGGAGGAGAGGGAGTGTTTGAACTTATGAAAGACAATCCAAAATTGGGAGGAAGTTTTTTGAAAAAAAAAGGTCAAGAGTTCAACAGTTACTGGAGGATGATCAAAATATGACCTTTTTCTAGAGATTGGTGTCAAGAAAGAAAAAAAAATAACACCATAAACATGTTGGTGGATGGTAATGGTCAAAATATTAATTATATGGATGAGATAGAAGGTAAATTCAATCTCTATTTCAAGGAGCTCTATAACCCCCCTATTGTGTAAGTCAATAGTAACATGCAAAATGATATTTTGAGTTCTTTTTATCCAACTATGAATAACAAGATGAGTGAGGACTTGACTACTAAGTTCAAGGAGGAGGAAGTTAGAAAAGTCATGTTCAACATGAATTAGGAATTCTATGATATTGTCTTCCCACAACCTTTTTTTAGGAATTCTATGATATTGTAGAGTATGATTTGATCCATGCTGCTAGAAAATTTGTCAGAACGGGCAATTTTTTGAAGGAACTCAACTAAACATTTATTTTTATTATCCCTAAGAATAATCACTCTAGTCAATTGGAAGATTTTTTTCCTATCAGTATATGCAACATGATTTATAAATTCCTTGCTAAGATTATGGTAAACTAAATCAAGCCCCTCCTTCATATGTTCATTGGTCCCTAATAAAATTGTTTCATCCCTAGGAAGTAGATCTTAGATGTGGTCATAACTGAACATGAGGTTATCCATTTTATGGATAAGAGAAAGAATCTAGGTATGTATCTTAAACTAGATATTTTCAAAGCTTATGATTAGGTTGGGAGGGAATTCATGATTTCTATTCTCTCTGAACTTGGCTTTAATGAAAATGTTATCAAAATATTAAAAATATGATAAATACTACCATCTTCTAGTGCTTGTTAATGGGGCTCTTGAAGTATTTTTTCCTTCATCCCAAGGGTTGTGCCAAGATTAACCCTTATCCCCATATCTTTTCATTATTGTGGTTGAGGTCCTGGTTGGAAATTTGGCTTCTATGAATAATGTTGATAGTTTAAGAGGTGTTCAAACTACATCTTTGTCTCCTAAAACTATTCAAAAATTTGTGGATGACACCTTCTTATTTGGTATCTCCTCCATACATGAAGCCAGGGAGTGGAAAGCTCTCTTAAATAAGTATGCAAAGGTCTCTAGGAAACTATGAAACTATCACAAAAGAAAATTGTATTTCTTCAATACTGGTGCTAGTCTAAGAGGTAAGATTAGTCAAATTTTGGAATGCTAGGAGGTGTTTCTACCTTACACATATCTTGGGCTCTTTCTCATGATTAAAGAAGTCTCAAGTCAATTTTTGAATAGTTTTGTTGAACACTTCTAGAGAAAGCTAGCCAGTTGGAAAGGCAAGATTTTGAAGTTCTAGGAAAGTCCAACTTCTCTTTGCTTCCTTGTAGGGAATCACAATTTACTTCCTTTTAGTTTTTTAAACTCCTTGGAAGATTCAAAGATACCCTTGAAAAAATTTAGTGGAACTTCTTGTGGTATGACACTGAGGAATGTACTAGGATGAGTTTGGTTAGCTAGGAAAAAGTCTATTGTCCCAAGGACCTTAGAGGTTTAAATATTAGGATTGGACATATGAATATGGCCCTTCTAACTAAATTTGGGTAAAGGTTGATGAACTTAGATGGTAACTAGTGCAACATTGTGAGGGCCAAGTATGTTTGAGGTGAATCATTTCATCATACTCTACGGACCCAGGATCTCCCCAGGGCTCTAAATATAGGAATAATATGAAGCACACCCAAAAATTGTTGAAGATGGGATGCCATTGGATTATTGGGAATGGTGACACCATTGATTTCTAGGAAGATCAATGGATATAAGATTAATCACTCAAGTACACCAATTTCCTACCATTGCATGAGTTAAACACTAGAGCTAATGGATCCATGACCTGAAACTATATGGCCCTAGATTGTGAATGGATTGGGATCTAGAACCAAACTCCTGTATTGGTGGGTCTTTCTTTAGAACTTCAAAACCCACTAAGTAATTATAAGATCTTTTTCCTCTTGGTTGAGGGCTCCTTGGTTTGGAAAAATATATCACCCTAGATCGTGAACGGATTGGGATCTAGAACCAAACTCTTGTAGATGTGGGTCTTACTCTGGAACTTCAAAATCCACTAAGTAACTATGGGATCTTTGTCCTCTTGGTTGAGGGCTCCTTGGTTTGGAAGCTTACTCCCTCGGGGTACTTCATATTGAAGTAAATTTAGCTATGTTTCCTTATGGATGGGGAGGCCCAAGGAGATTGGAGAAAGGTTTGGCACTTGTGGATCCTTCCCAAGATAAATTTTTTTCTCATGGATGACTTTACATGGGTCTATCCTTAGTATGGAGAGGATTGCAGCTTGCAAATTTATGTGTTCCTTGTCTTTAGAATGTAGAATATATATCAAACCTTCTTATTCACTTCCAATTTTCCTTGGAGGTGTGGAGGTAGGCACTTGTCTTGTGGGGAATCTAGTAGTATGCTAATGAAGGTCCACAACAACTTTTTCACTAGAATGGCCTTTCTTCTGATCCATACCTTATAGCTTATGGAATTTTTTCTGAATCTTAAAGGAATGTAGTTGAATTTGGCACTGGAAACCCACCCCCCCACCCCGCCCCCCCCCCCCCCCCCCCCCCCCCCCTACCCTCCCAAATCCCTCAAAATGACTTGATACATAGTGGCCTTCTATTAGAAACAATAGTCCACCGAGACAAATGAGAGGAGGGGGGTGGGGGAGGGGGGGGGGGGTCAATTAGTTATCCAACAATTAAAACATATATCTTCTTTAACCAAACTTAACCATTCAACCAAAGTAAATAGTAACCATAATAATATGCACATAGATAATTACACCAGATATGTTAATTAGGGACACCCTTGATGAGAGGGAAATCCCCTAAGGGAATGATGCCCACAAGATGATGTACTAATATAAATATTCCTTGTTAGACGATGGACCCTATTAGGAGTCTATTACAACATTTAGTACAATGAGTCCCTGTTAGGAGACTTTGAATCCCTATTAGGAGATTCCAACCCTATTAGGAGGTGTAGTATAATGTATGCAAAAAGAGCCCACTACCTAAACATGCAATTTCAACTACAAGAAGAGCTTATTGCTCAATCATGCAATTTATTGTTATGTTCTAAACTTTCTTTAGTTCTATCAACCAAACTAATTACTATCAGACCTTGTGGACCATGTCATGGACCTCAAATCCAAATATCCAACCTTGGATCACTCTACAAAATATTGATAATTAAGTTTCCTTCACTTCTACATTGCTTTGCTCAACTTCACATTTTTCTGTCTATTGCTTACAATTACTTTTCTTCCTCATCAATGTCCATATCATGATAAAGGAAAATGTCCTTCCTTTATACCAAGTCCATAAAAAGGTTCATTGAGTTGGTTGTTAGACCTTCTCAACTAATCATTGTAGGACCAAATTAAGATCATGTTAGACTTAGCAATAACATTAAGCTTCTACCTTGCAACTTGAATAAGTTTTTGTACATGCAATATCATGACAAGCAAGCTTACCCATTTCATAATCAATATGTCTTCTACACATCCTCAACCTCGATTCTTAGAATAACAATTATGTTAGGAGATATAACAAGTTTACTAGAACATGCCTCTATAAACTCTATCTCAGAATAGACATCACCAAAACTTACATAACTTCTTCTAGACTTATAGTTTCTTCTTTTGATGTTAATTGTATATACTAGATATTGATAAGTATCTCCCATAACTTTAGATAGTTAGAATACTCTACTAGATGTCTATACCAAATTGATCTTTCTATTGTTCTTCCACAAAAAACTACTATGTTGACATTAGTGACAAACTCGATAATGAATATAACATATCATCATAGTAACATCTCTACAATACTCCCCCATTGGAATATCATCAACATTCATTCTATTAACAATCTCTCCAATCTTCCAACAATCTCTCCCTTGCCATTGATGGCAACATAGATGAAAACATGTAGTTCCAAGAATACCAACAAAAGATTGTTTATCGTTCTTTTCAAATCCTCTTCATCAATTATTCTTCCCTTTTGATATACCTCAATGTGCTCTATCAAATTATCATTACATGTTTTACTTCTGCCTCATGATCTTCTCCTCATTATGTTAAACTTCTCCTCATAATCCAATTCTCATGTCTCTTTCTTTACTATCTGATCCAATTCCTCTTTCATAACTTGTTTTGAGTAATTATCTTTACATGCTTCATATGCATTCTTCTTTTCAACTTGAGATATCAAACATAATTCTTCATTGATTATGCTTCTTTTCATCACTCCTTTATCTTTTCTTTCGATGATCTTCTTACATGGGTGATTCTTTATCACATTCTTTCCCAAAGTAGGAGTTTAAAACTACTGAACAAAGCAATACTCAATACCAAAGTGAAAATACTCATGTAACCTAAGGATTGACCATTTCTTATTAACAATTACATGTGAAAACCACTTGGACCCAACTTCAACAAAACGAAGGATGGTTTACTACTCTTTAGGATCTACAAAACCAAGGTGGGTATACCTAGGGAATGATTCAAATTGAATACTTTTGTATGAGAATTATATTAGTTTCATTCTAATTCTCATCTTCTATCTTTAGACATATATATGATTTATCCATTTCTTGACATCTTAGATCAAATACATCCCATATAGCAGATTTGGTCATAATTCTTCTATAGATTTTCAAGTATTCCTAGTAATAGTGGCTGACTAAGGCTAAAATATTCCATTCAAACAAGTGCTAAAATCCTTTGAAAATATTCAAGGAAAGTAAAATAAAGTTGATTGTGATCTTAGACTTGATGGTTATTCATGATCTCTCTATCTGTAGAATGAATTAATTTGATCAATGCCTATTCCATTGGGACTTAGAGTCTACTCCAATTTATAGCTATGATTTGTTGCATTACAACAAATGTTATTAGCAATTCTTATTCGAATTCATTCTTATATAAGTCCTTTCTATTACCATAGCAATCCCATTAGATTCATCAAAGCCTTTACTTAATTCATTGAATTAATAGTAGTAATGAATTGACATACAAACTTAGTGAACTGCATTCAATTGGACAAGCTTTACTCACACAATATCAGAATAACCAAGTAACGACAAAGGAGACAAAATTCAACAAGAAAAGATATGGGGATAGCTCAATTTTGTATTAATTTTCCATAAAAATTGTATACAATTGTAGTAAAACTAAAAATGACTCTAGAAAGAGACACAAGGATCACACAACATTAATGTATTCTTAGAAAATTTGCAGAGAAGATTCATCATAAAGTTTACTCAATAATTGGATTGAAAATATCCTAAGTGTTGGCTTGCTTTTTCACCATTCAAAATTTTTGCATATTACAGTGAAAATTCAGCCACTTAATCAATTTTTAGGGTTGTGTTGCAAGATTTGTTTTCCTTAAAACCCAAACCCTCAATTTTGTATTACCCTAATGTTGTTTGTGCTCCTTGTTTCCAAGGGTAGGGTTTTATTTTGTTTGAATGCAAATATATGTGGGAAGTTTTAATTTTTCTTAAAATATTTTATTTCAAATTTTCTGCATATATCTTTTAAATTTCCTTTCCCAACCCATTTACCCTAGTCACCTTTATCCTAGCCTTGGTTATTTTGTTTAGTATTTTGCAAAGCATCTTAGCTATGATTTTTTGTTTTGGGCTAAGTATTGATCTCTCCCAAATCAATGGTGGTTGCATACCTACAAGATGGATCTATTCAACTTTTATGTAATGTGTGCAAGGGCCTTTGTGCCATGTAGCACCTAGTGATATTGGGTTATAACTATGCTTCTAAGCCTAGGTCTTGTCAGTACCTTGTTAGACCTTTTCAAAGTTGTCAATATGGTTAGAACATGTGTAACTTTATAGAAATATCATTGGTCAAGTCATATAGTGGGCTCACATTTTGGCATCACATATGTATTCCATTGATCTTTGGAAGATCAATGGTGGGTGCTATACCACTTGATCAAGATGCAAGGGTTTTTAGACAAAGTGGGAAAGTGCCTTAGCAACATGTGTCCATGCTGATGTCATTACCTCTATTTCAATCTATCAAAAGGTTTAGATTGTGCCACTATTGATTTGGAGGAAGATCAATGGCTGGTGCTTCCCCACATTTTGAAAATGCATGACAGTTAAACAATGTGGGTAAGTGCCAACAAGACACATAGCACATAGTTATGTTGTGGACCCACTTTCTCAAAGGGCAATAATGAAATTGTATCATGGCAATTGTTAGATGACCTGGAGTATAGAACAGGTATTTCATTGGTCAACTTGGCTGACTAGATCCTAATGGGAAAGTATTCCAATTCATCATCAATCTTGGTAAGATCTATTGATAGTGCTTACCTACATTCAAAAAATGCACAAACTTTAAATAATGTGGGAAAGCACCAATGTGCCATGTAGCATAGTTGGACCAAAATTTTAGGAGGCTACTAAGTCATGTCAAGTTTTAAGGCCTTGTTGAATTAGAGTGTATTCATTGGTGGAATATGACACGTATAGGCCAAGTTGGAAATGATGTCATAGGCATAAAGATTCTTAGAATTAATGTTTTAGTCTATGCCATTATTAGACTTTTCAGAGAAAATTTGTATAAAGGGTGACATCCTATTGGAAAAGGTACCTAACTGGGTGATATTTAAGGATGCAAGTTGGTATGATCATCGATCTTGTCTTAATCAATGGATAGTGCTTTCCTTCTTGGTGAAGTTGCTTGATAGATAAAAATGTGGGTAAGTGGCCTGATGACATGTGTACTTTATGATGTCATCACCTTCATCTCAAACTATCAATAAGGTATGAATCATGTCACTATTGATCTTTCATAGATCAACAGCTACCACTTGCCCACATTTTGAAAGTGCTCACTAATTAGGGAAAGCAGGGAAGCATTGAAAAGATGCATGGCAAGTGTGATGTCAAGCACCCACCTTTTTAGGAGATAATAAGGTACTTGTTCACATTGAGTTTTCCAGGATGTACTACCCCACATGGAGATTTTCTATTGCACAATATAGCTGACTAGGTGTCATAGCAGTACAATAATCTGTGATCATCAATTCAACCATGACCAAGCATTAGCACTTGCTGATGTTTTCAAGGTGCAAGAAATTTAAACAATGTGGGGAAGTGCCAAGACGACATGTGGCAAAGTAGGACCAACTCCAACCCATGTGGGCTAATATGTCCTAGGTTTGAGGATTTATTAAACTAGCTATATTTTATGATTTTGCATGTTGTTGCAAGGCTATTTTCTTTCTCATTAAAATTGATCTAAGGAAAGATCAACAGTTGGCACTTCCCCGCATTACCAAAGTACAAGAAGTTTAAGCAATTCAAGGAAGCAATTGTTTGACACGAGGTTAGATTTTTAAATCAATTAAGAAATTCTACTTTTTTAAATTAGGGTCATCTGATCTACTAAAATAAACAAATAAGATTCAAATTTGATAGCAACACGAAAATAACGGCTAATGGAAGTTAATGTGCTTAGAGTTCATTCATGTGAGCTCAATGCAAGAATAAAATCTAGGAAGCCACCATTATTGAACCACCAAAGCATAGAAGGTCATCAGAGCACAAAGAACTTCCAAACCTATGGCACAAAAATTCTACTAGGTGATTAAATGAATTGCAGCAAAAATTCCATAGAAAAGAGGCTCAATTCACTGGGTAAGTGATCTACAACTTGTTTGTATAGTGATAAGAGTATATGGCTTTCTGGGGAAGCCTAATGTGCTACCTTTCCATGTGCCTTTGAAGATAGGGGTAGCATAATTGTTATGGAAAATTGGAACTATTGATGAAAGAGATTTGCATAAGAAAGGTACTTTTTTTCCCAATTGTTACTATGGCACATGATTTTGTTTGTGTAAGAAAGTGATGGAAACATCTCAGTTTATATCTAAATAGGTACAACATGGTAGAGGCCCATGCAAGGTATATTGATGTAGAGGGATTTTATGATCTTTTAAGAGAAAGGACAAAAGCTACTTGTATGACATAGTAGATGTATTTTCCTAAGGATATTATTCATAATGTTTTCTCTTTAAAGGAGTACGAGGTTAGGAAAGAAAAGTGGATAGTATTCAAAAAAACATTAGAATTCATCAATGCTTTTGAATCTGCCTATGATCCCTTGAAAGATAAAAAAATACTGGGGAGCCAAAATGCATGTGTTGATGAACAAGTTTTTTGCAATAATGTAAACAATGAATGAGAAAAAGGCTAGATATGCCAAAACCTATCTAGACAGAGCTATAGAAGTACAAAGAAGAATAAATAGTAGGAATGTAGTTGCTCGTGGTTAGTATACACTGCACGAGAGGGAATGATATGTGATGGTGAAACATATACAATAGGTTCCCCCTCATGCAAGACCAAGGCCAGAGAGCCCATCTGTAGCTAGTGCCCCAAAGAGGTAGAAGTTGGAACAAGGATCCTCTTCTTGTGTAGAAGAGTACTCTCAAAGCCAAACCTCAATCCAAATAGACGATGAAGCATCCTTAAGGGAGCAACTAAGACAGATTGGTGGAGAAGGGGATGTCATTGTTACCACTATAGACCTGGAAAGTGGACTACCAAAAGAGATTCCCATACCCTCCTTGGATCTTACAATTGCTGATTATGAAGGTAAGTAGATAGATCCAATTATTTCTCAAGCTTCTAAGAAGTTTATAAATGATGAATTCTTTTCTAAATCTAGGGCTTTTCCAAAAAATTTGTTTCAGGAAAAATTTAGGGAATTTTGAGAAAACATGTGAGAAAATAAAAGTAGAGCAACCTAGCAAACTAGACTCTATTATTAAGGAAGAGGTAAAAGCCAAATTTTTGAGTGCTTTCCTAGTTCACACTTAAGGCTAGGAGGCAATTAGTCCAAGAGTTAGGGTTACAAATTTTGCCAGAATGGGATATAGCTAATGCTATGATTTTTTATTCAATTAGAAAAGAGAAAGATGTACAATATAAAATAGAGGAAGAAATACTATAGACCCACAAGGGAGTTAAGTTCAGTTATGACCACCAAGCCCTAGTGATGTGGTCAATTGAGAAGAGAGAGAAAATCAGAATGTAGGAAATCTCTAGTGCAAAGCATACTGGTGCACTTTAGTATATAGGGCTAGTGAGGTTAGTAGCACACAAATTTTTGGAATGGCCTCAGAAATAGTAAAATTTGGGAATGTGTGTCTAGACAAGAACATGATGAGTTATTGAAACTTAGTGCTAAATTTGAAGAGGTTTTGAAGGCATATGAGGAAAGGGGTAAGCAAATACAATTATTGGAAAACCAAGTATCTCAAATGGAAAAGAAACTTGGGCAAAGAAAGGTGGGAGAATCTAGCAGCGCTAGAATTGTATACCCTTGGCCACCCATTGAACCATTTAAATCAACTCCTATTATTGAGATACTAGACACCTTAGAGAGGGATGAATTCTACACTGTAGAGGAATTTGAAGAAGAAAACAATAAATTATATGCAATGCATGTAGAGTTGAACAATAAATATGAAGAAAAAATAAGGCAAGGTATAATGTATTTGATTGATAGAATTGAATGCCCAACATTTTTTGATCAGTTGGAAAGTATTCTAACAATTAGAGATGAATTAAAAGGAATGAAGGTAGATTAAAACCCCTTGTACAAAAGTGGACTAAAAGAAATAATGATATTACTATCATGTACATAATTGTCATTCAGCTGTCATGTCATCAGATAGAGAAGATTTTTCATTTGATAGATAAGTTGATACTTTTGATGACAAATAGGATTCATTTCAGAAAAGAGTGACAATTTGTTTCTCCAAATACATAGCTGAAAAATTTGATCTATTTCCTAGTGCTCTAAAAATTGTTGATAAAATAAAGGAAAAGGAAGAGTGGAAAAGGGAATTGGATGAAATATTTTGTCAAAGAATGAATAATGTTATAAATGAAACTGGGCATTTATTATGGGCAATGACCAATGAGGAGTTGGTTAAAGTGCAGTTATTCTATAGTGCCATCAGAAAAGACTTTGTTGAAATAGAAGTAGTTTAAAATTCATTAATAACTATACAAAGGGAGATACTCAATTTTGATTTCCCTAATGACACTATTTTTAACAAATAGAAGGAACAATTCATGTCTACAAAATAGATGGCAAAAGGTGACAACACAAAAGAAGATGCAAATGTAACTATTACCTCAACAATTAATGATGAAAACAAGGAGAACCCCCAAGTTAAAGTAAGCATGTAGGTAACCGAAGAGGACACATCACTTTCAAGCCTAATAGCCACCTATTCCAAAGATTCATAAAAATAAGAGAATCAAATCATAGAGCTTTTATTGTTCCAAGAGATGTCACAGAAAAAGGTCCCATCAAAAGAATGTTGTGATGTATAAGTCTTCTGTTACTCACAATTTTGTCTTTTTGTGAAAGCTATATCTAAATATCCTTTGTTTAGGATAGCTATCAGTTCTCTATGCCTGCAGCTTGTTGCATCTCACATTATATAAGTGAGATTCTAGGGCTAGAGAAGGGTCTAATTTCTAATGCATTTTTTAGTTTTTACACTTAGGATGTTTTCAATCTAGCTATTTAGAAAACTTTATGGTCTATCTTCTCTATGAATTTTCTAACAATACATTAATGTTGTGTGATCCTTGTGTCTCTTTCTAGAGTCATTCTGAGTTTTACTACAATTGTATACAATTTTCAAGGAAAATTAATACAAAATTGAGTTGTCCCCATATCTTTTCTTGTTGAATTTTGTCTCCTATGTTGTTATCTAGTTATTCTAACATAATGTGAGTAAAACTTGTCCAATTGAATGAAATTCACTAAGGTTGTATGTCAATTCATTACTGCTATTAATTCAATGAATTAAGTAAAGGCTTTGATGAATCTTATGGGACTGCTACTGTAATAGAAAGGATGTATGTAAGAATGAATTCCAATAAGAATTTCTGATAACATTTGTTGTAATGCAACAAATTAGATCTATAAATTGGAGTAGACTATGAGTCAAAATGGAATAGGGACCGATCAAATCAATTTAGTCTACAAATAGGTAGATCATGAGAAAGCATCAAGTCTAAAATCAAAATCAACTTTATTTTACTTTTCTTGAAGATTTTCAAAGGTGGTTAGCACTTTTTTGCATGGAATATTTTAGCCCTAGTCATCCACTAATGCTAAGAATACTTGCAAATCTATAGAAGAATTGTGACAAAATCTACTATATGGGATGTATTTTATCTAAGATGTCAAGAAACAGATAAATCATGTATGTGTCTAAAGATGGAAGATGAGAATTAGAATGAAACTAATATAATTCTCATATAACAGTATTCAATTTGAACCATTCTTGAGGTATACCCACCTTGGTTTTGTGGAGCCTAAAGAGTAGAAAACCATCCTTGGTTTTGTTGAAGTTGGGTCCAAGTGGTTTGTACATGTAATTTTTAATAGGAAATGGCTAATCCTTAGGTTATGTGAGTATTGTCACTTTGGTATTGAGCATTTTATTGCTTAGTAGTTTTAAGCTCCAAAAAAATGGAAACTTTGTTGGGGAGTTTTTCAACACATGTGTGAGAAGTAATGCAGCCTCTTTGGTCCTGTTGTGTACATGTGTGTTAGATCTTTTAGTGATAAACCTTGAGAATTTTAAAAAGAGAGAAAAAAGAAAACCAAATAACCCAGAGATACACTGATGTATCCAACCCTTCCAAGTTTCTTATCTATTAAACACGAATTGCAATCTCAAATTTTTTATGATTGGTTCATCTATATATCAGATATTTCTAGGTTGTCTTGTGTCATTTCATTAAAATCAGGAGTAATTCTAAATGTTGTATTTTCCCTAGAATAGGGTGGCGACTCAATCAATGTATTGACTTACCTGAATGTGGTAGGAAGAACTTGAATAAGAAAAAGTAGACCCAAATCCCACCTAGAAACCAAGAGGTAGTGTATCAATTAGTTCTCAATATCAACCAGTACTAGGAAGAGAGTCTTCTTCACTTAGCTCTAAATTAGAAAACACAAGACTCTTAGGAGGGATATTTAGTAACCCAGTACTAGACGAAAGAATGTATCAAGATAAGGATATGTCACCAGTAGGTAATGTATCCCCTAGACCAGATTTGATAACTGAGATGAATCATAGGCTAGGACTCAGAAGTTCATCAGAGATCCTTTTAACCCCAAAGTGGTCCCATACATCAAACCTAATCTTATAGATATGGATGATCCTATTGATTCATAAGCCACTTCTATAGATCCTAAAGAAGTACAGTCAAAGATAAGAGTTTTGAATAAATGGGTTGCTGAGGAAGAAGTCAAGTGTATTCACCTAGAAAAGGAAAGAGAAAAAGCCACCCTAGATGCTATAGTGGAAACAGATAATCTGTTTAGAAGGATGGCTGCCTTAAAAGAATAAAACAAGAAGTTAGAAGAAAGAGCTTGAATTCTTCATGTTGATGTCTTTGGAGATGTAGATAGTCTGAGAACTAAAATTTAGGAACAAGAAAACCTCCTAAGCCAAAAGCAAGAACCTGTCATTACTCAAGTCTAAGCTTATAAGCCTATTCAAGTAGATCCTATAGAACCTATTATGAAAGCTGTAGATAAAGGCAAGGGTAAAGCTATAGGAATCCAAATAAATGAACCTCAAGCTCTACCAAGCAAGTCCATAAAACCTCCCATGTCAAAATTAGATCTAGATCTGGAGAAGGCTAGAAAGGAGAAGGGAGATCTTGTAAAAGAACTTGAGAAGGTGGGGGATGAAGCTTAAGCTACAAAAACTATGAGGAAAATCTAGTTCATTAAGTTTAATTCGGCATTAGCCTCATGGGAAAATTTTTCTACCCCAGCTTCAACTAGTGTACTTGCTTGTGGACCAATAGTTTTAGTTTAGGGAATATCTCAATCTTCCCCTACTTCATCATCCACCATTAGCATCCAAGGCCCTTTGTCTAACCTCCACAATATCAAAATGTTGTTGGTTTTTAGAAGAAACCTATATACATGAAAAAATATAGAAAAATGTCATTTGTAGGTATCTCTAGTGCTCTACATTATATATCTTTTGATTCAAGAGATAAAGTTGTTAAGTTCTCTAGAAATAATGTTGTTACTAGAAAAGAGAATTTGAGAATTTTCATAGATATGCTAAATGAATATGAAGTTGAACATGAGGATGTGGTGATGAAGTTATTTATTTATTTACTGATTGAGGATGCAAGGGATTGGTTCATAAGGTTATCTGATGATAGCATTAGTTCATGGAGTGATTTGGGGAAATTGTTCAAACAATAATATGGAGACAATACTAATGCTAGATTCATGTTAAATGAATTCAATAACATCAAAAATAATCCTAATGAATCTACATTTGATTTTAATTTGAGATTCCTAAAAGGTATATACAAACTATTTCAGGTTATGAGGTTGAATGACGATGTTTGTATCACAACATATGTTAATGCTTTTAATAGCAAAATGGCTTATCAATTGAGGGATAAAGATCCTAAGACTCTACGGGGTGCTTATAAGACTATAGTCAATATTGAAAATAATAGAAAAGCATCTGGCAAGCTTGGTAGGAGAGATGGTCCAAAGTTGTTCAATCCAAAGAATAACAACAGAAGGGAAGTTGATAAAAATCCTATAGGAAAGAAGCCTAAAGAACCCACAATAGGTCAAGCATTGGAATTGCTAAAAACGATGAATCCTACAAATTTCAACACACATAAGCCAAGTGTTGGTGTGAAGACCCCTATGAAAAATAGCAATTTCAATAGACAACATAGAATGAAAAACTACCCTTATATCACCCAATGGAAGGATGGCAAGCTAATTCTTAACCAAACCCATAATGTAAAAGATAAGGGTACACCGGATCCTCTGCAAAGAAGTTTATTTAATATGAATGATAATGTAAAATGGTGTATTATTTGTCAATCACCTCATTCTGTAGAATATTGTGCAGTTGCTCACTCATTTATTTTAGATCATAGTGCACAAAATGAGGAGGAAGAAGAAAAAAGCCATGATGGTGTAAGCTATAATATGTTGAGCATGTGGAATGATTGTGTGGATTCTAATTTGGAAGAAACTAAAAATGATCTTGAGAATAAGAAAATTTTCTTGTCAGTTACATCATCAACAAGTGTTCTCAGAAAATGAAGGATACAATGAAGATCAAGTATGTAAAGTTGGCCATGTGAACTTGAGAATACCTTCTAAAGAGGAAATTGATAGGATCACTATAGGGATGATATTCCAAGTACATAGTAATTACAATTGAGAAACCAAATAATTAAAAATGATTTTGGGAAGCCTTCTAGTATATTAATAAAATATATTACACATAAGGTGAAAGATGAAGACAAGAAGGCTAATGTAGAGACAGTCAAAATTAAAGAAATCAAAATCAAGAAGTGGGAACCCAAGCAGAAAGTTCAATTTCAAACAAACAAGACAACAAAAGCAATGGAGCAAGAAAAGGGATCAAGATTTGATACTGCCAAGAAAATAATAGTCCCTACTACTTAGAAGGTTCCTACTCCAAGTATGATTATCAAACCCACTATATCTGATCCTATTGACATGATATCCATGTTATAACAAATTACTATAAAATTACCCCTATCTAAACTATTTAGAATTGAAGACCATAAGAATAAAGCCTTGTCATGGTTGGGAGGGATAGGAAATAATAACAACAATGTAGAACAAAATGCCATTTAGCAAACCCCCCTTGGTAGTAGAAGATAGTGGTATTATGTCTCAAATTCCCCAAATGTTCTTGGATGATTCATCAGTAGCATATATAGAAGATATTGACCCATTCTTTCTTAGTCTGATTATAAAAGGAAAAACCCTAAAAAACTACATGATAGATTTAGGAGCTTCTAATACCATCATGCCTTCCAAAGTAATGGAAGCCCTAGGGTTAAAATTAAATACTAAGAAAGGTAGATGTAGAGGTATGGATGCTAGAGAAGTCCTAGTTATAGGTATTATAAATGCTTTGCCATTGAAGCTAGTTGCATATCGTTAGGTAGAATTGACCATGTTAGTCCTTGTAGTTGACATTCCTCCACATTATGGAATGTTTCTTTCTAGAAAATGGAGTGTTGCTATGGTAGGTAGCCTACAATGTGACCTAACCTATGCAACTTTTCACATAATGGAAAAGGCTATTAAAGTAGATAGAGAACCAAGGGTTAGTCATACTTTGGGGGAGGAAATTGACAAATATTCTAATTGTTTTTTACATACAGGTGTGAATGCTTTCAGAGCTAAGCTAATTATCAAAGAAGTTGAGAAGTTGCCTACTAATCAAGTTGAGTGTTGTATAGATTCACCAATATTATGGACAATGTTCTTTGATTGGGCCAATTCTAAAGAAGGTGTAGGGGCAAGGGTTTTTTTTTTGTCTCCTATGAAGAACACTTTTAGATACTCCTTTACCCTATTTTTTTCATGCATTAACATTATAGTTGAATATGAAGCCTTGCTATTAGGATTAAAGGTTGGTACCCACCATTGAATGAAAAGGTTGCATGTTATAAGTGATTCTGAATTAGTTATTTCATAGATAAGGGAAACATATGCTTCTAAGAATAAAAGGTTGAAAAAATATAGAAATGTTGTTTGGGATTATATTGAATTTTTTGATGCATTTGGTATATCATGGAGACATAGAACTCAGAATAAGATGGCTGACTTATTAGCAAATGTAGCAATCAAACAATAGGAGATATCATTTGTAGAAATTTCACATATTGAGGTTCAAAATAGGCCATCAATACCTAACAATATTGAACATTGGCAAGTCTTTGAAGATGACAAAGATATTGTGAATTTCCCATTGAATGAAAATAAATACCATAGTCAAGAGTTAGACTATACTGATTTGGTTGAAACCATAGATGGGAAGGAAACAATCTTTCATCAAGAGGTCATACAATTAAAAACTAAAAAAGTACCTAAAGGTTTAGTTGTTCTGGAAAGCATGTTTGATAACCAAGATAGGGTAAAACTTGGGGCTAAAGACTATAAACCTCAAGAGCTAGAAGAGATAAATCTATGTACTAATGAGGCCCCTAACAAAATTTACATTGATTAGAATTTTTTAGCTAAAATTAGAATGCCTTTGATTGACCTATTGAGAAAGTATAGACATATTTTTGCATGGTCATATGATGACCTAAAGGCCTACAAAGAAGATCTTTTTCAATATGTCATAGCATTGAAGGATAATGTAAAACCTTTTAGGTAGAAAAAAAGACTAGTTAATCTCGCATGAGCTAAGAGGAATTAATGAAGTTAAGGGATGGAGGGATAATTAAACCTATTAGACATTAAAAATATTAGATATTAAAACTACTATAAAGAATGCTCTAGTCCTTAGGACTCTAGATTATACAAAACCAATGCACATATTTTCTTTTGTATCTTTCCATATTGTAGTTGTAGTCCTATTGTAGAAGAATGAGGAAGGATATGAATAGCCAATTGCATTCTTTAGTAAGTCATGAAAGCCTACTAAACTGAAATATGAGATAAATGAGAAACAAGAATATGCTTTAATAAAGGCTATTAAGGCTTTTAGATGTTATTTGGAAGGTGCCATTGTTATTGCATTTGTACCTAGTGCAACTGTAAAGGAAATTTTTTCTCAACAAGAAGTATTAGGTAGAAGATGTAGGTGGATTAACAAGATCCAAGAATTTAACATTGAAATATAGATAACTAAACTGGTGAGAGGTCAAGGTTTGGCTAAACTCATGGCTCAATCTAATCTAGATGCTAATCAGATAAATATGGCAACAGATGACCTCAGATCTGACATATGTAACATGGATCACTATGAGTGGTATACTAATGTTATATATTATCTACAACACATGGAAGCCCCATCCCATTTGACTAAAAATGAGAAGAGGAGCACTAAGTTACAAGCCACCAAGTACATAATTGTCAATGGTATTTTATGGCACAAAAATTTTGAGGGAGTGTTACTGAAGTGTGTTGAACAACAAAAGAAATTTTTAATGAAATGCATGTTAGAGTGTGTGGAGGACATTATATGGCGAAGACTACTGCACACAAGATAATGAGAGCTTGATTTTTGGTGGCCATCCCTTTTTAAGGACACTCAGATCATGGTTAGGAAATGTGATGCTTGTCAAAGGTTTGCTAGAAAATTGAAATTTTTAGGTAATACTCTGTTAAAACCAATTGAGGTTCAAGCACCATTTCAGAAATGGGGTATGGATTTCATAGGTGAGATCTCTCCTAAGTCTAGCATTGGTTATTCCTAGATTTTAGTTGCTACTGATTATTTCACAAAGTGGGTCGAGGCAGTCCCTACAAGAAATGCAACTAGTAAATTTGTCAACAATTTATTACTAAATAACATTATTTCAAGATTTGGTTTTCCTCATAAAATTGTAATAGATAATGCTATGTGTTTTAGGTCCAAAGAATTCATAAAATTTTGTGACAAATATGGAATTACAAGATCAACATCCTCTCCTTATCATCCACAAAGAAATGGACAACCTGAGTCCACAAATAAAAGCTTGTTAAAAGTCATTCAAAGGACCTTGGATGATAATAAGAAGGCATGGGATTCCAAGTTGCAACTAGCAGTATGGGCTGACAGGGTGACTATGAAGAAAGCCATTGGAGTAGCCCCATTTGATATACTATATGGAATTCAAGAAAGGATGCCTTAGAATAGTTTAATGAGCTTGTATAATTACATTCAAATGTATGATGAGGATACCATTGATGACATGCAAGACAAGATGGATGAGCTTGTAGGACTAGCAGAAACTAGGAGAGAAGCATCTCTTAGGAAGCAAAAGTTGCAATTACAATTCAAGACACTTTATGAAAAAAGGACAATAAGAAAAAAGTTTGAAGATAGAGATTTAGTCCTCATGTGGAATTCTAGAATCGAGGATAAAGGAAAACATAGTAAATTTGATCTTAACCACTTAGGTCCCTATTTGATTGAAAGTACATGGGGAGAAGACTCTTATATCCTTAAGGATTTTTCAGACAACATTCTTGAACTTCTAGTTCATATACAGTTCTTGAAGAGGTATTTTTCGTAAAAATACTTGTTTCTTCCATGATTGGTAGAGTAGGGTTTTTCTATATATTTGTAAATTCTATGTCTTTGTGTGGTTTCTTGTATTTATTCTTTTCCCTGTTGTGGTTGTTGCTCTCTCAAAGTTGTCAGTAGTTAAAAGGTCAAGCTTGTGGTCTACTTCTGCTAGAGTTTCTAAGATCTCATATGAATTTTGCTTATTCATTGTCCCTAGAGAGAGCCACTGTTGGCCTAATTTTTCACCATTCAAAAATTTTGCATATTACATTGAAAATTCAGCCGGTTAATCAATTTTTAGGGTTGTGTTGCAAGATTTGTTTGCCTTAAATCCAAAAGCCTCAATTTTGTATTACCCTAATATTGTTTGTGCGCCTTATTTCCAAGGGTAGGGTTTTCTTTTTTTTGAATTCAAATATACACAGAAAGTTTTAGTTTTTCTTAAAATATTTTATTTCAAACTTTTTGCATATATCTTTTAAATTTCCTTTCTTAGCTAGTTTACCCCAGTCAGCTTTACCCTAGCCCTGGTTATTTTGTTTAGTATTTTGCAAAGCATCTTAAATATGATGGTTTTTTTTGGGCTAAACATTGATCTTTCCTAGATCAATGGTGGGTGCATACCCTCAAGATGGATTTGCTCAACTTTTATGTAATACAGGAAAGTAGCTTTGTGCCATGTAGCACTTGGTGATATTGGGTTATAACTTCACTCTTAAGACTAGGACCTTTCAGTACCTTGTTAGAACTTTTTAGAGCTATCAGTATGATCAAAACATGTGCAACTTTCTAGAAATATCATTGGTTGAATCATACAGTGGATTCACTTTTTGGCATCACATTTGTATGTCGTTGATCTTTGGAAGATTAACATTTGATAGGCACTTTACTGCTTGATCAAGATGCAAGGGTCCTTAGACAAAGTGGGAAAGTGCCTTAGCAAAATGTGTCCATGTTGATGTCATTACCTCTATTTCAATCTATCAAAAGGTTTAGATTGTTCCACCATTGATCTAGAGAAAAATCAATAGCTGGCGCTTCCCCACATTTTGAAAATGCACAACAGTTAAACAATGCAAGCAAGTGTCAAAAAGACATGTAGTACATAGTGATGTCATGGATCCACTTTGTCAAAGGGCAGCAATGAAGTTTTATCATGGAAATTGTCAAATGAATAGAGTATAGAGAAAGTATTTCCTTGGTCAACTTGGCTGACTGGATCCTAATGAGTAGAGATTCTGATTCACTATCGATCTTGGTAAGATGGACAGATAGCACTTACCCACATTCAGAAAATACAAAAACTTTAAATAATGTAGGAAAGTGACAAAGTGTTGCATGGCATAGTAGGCCCAATATTTGAGGAGTCTACCGAATCACATCAGTTTGTAAGGCCTTGATGAATTAGAGTGTATTCAACGATTGAATACAACACATACAGGCCAAGTTGGAAATGATGTCATAGGTGTGGAGATTCTTAGAACTAATGTTACAGTCTATGCCATTGTCAAACTTATTAAAGCACATTTGTATAAAGGTTGATATCCTATTGGACAAGCTAGCTGACTAGGCAATATAATGATACAAGTTGTTGTGATCATTGATCTTGTCTTAATCAACGAATAACACTTTCCCACTTGGTGAAGTTGCATGATAGATAAAAGTGGAGGTAAGCACCCTGATGATATTTATCCTTTATGATGTCATCACCTTCATCTCAGACTATCAATAACGTATGAATCATGGTAGTGTTAACCTTTCACAAATCAATGACTAGCACTTGCCTACATTTTGAAAGTGCTCACTAGTTAGGTAAAGGGGGGAAGTGCTGACTTGATGCATGACAAGCATGATGTCAAGGACCCACCTTTTTAGGAGACAATAAGATACCTATTCATGTCGAGTTTTTTAGGATGTACTACCCCACATGGAGATTTTTTGTTGGACAATATAGCTGATTGGGGGTCATAGCAGTATAGTAATATATGATTGTCAATTCAACCATGATCAAGGGTTGGCACTTGCCTACATTTTCAAGGTGTATGAAATTTAATCAATGTAGGGAAGCACTAACTCCCACCAAGGTAGCCTAATGTGTGCTAGGTTGGAGGATTTTTTATGCCAACCATATTTCATGATTTTGCGTGTTGTTGCAAGGCTATTTTATTTCTCATAACTGTTGATTTGAGGAAAGATCAACGGCTAGCACTTGCCCACATTACCAAAGTACAAGAAGTTTTAGCAATGTAGGGAGGCACCTTTCTGACACATGGAAAGATTTTTAAAGCAATAAAGCAATTCTACTTTTTTGAATTAGGACCATCCAATCTACTAAAATCAAGAATAAGAGTCAAATTTGATAGCAACATTGAAATAATGGCTAACGGAAGTTATTTTGCTTTGAGTTCATTCCTATGATCTAAATGCATGAATAAAATTTACAAATCTACCATTATAGAACCACCATAGCATAAGAGGTTATTAGAGCACAAAGAACTTTTGGAGCTAGGGTACATAAATTCTACTAGGTGATTCAATGAATTGCAGTGGAAATTCCATAGAAAAGAGGCTTAATTCAATGGGTAAGTGATCTGCAACTTGTAAAAATTTAAGTATATGGTTTTGTGTAGAGCTTAGGGTTTTCAAGATGCCTCCCTGAAAGGAATCTTCTAGACAAGCTGATTACCCTAAGAGGTTTGTACATGATTATTTCCTTGAATAACTCCCACTATCTATTCCAAAGAACCCTATATTAGTTGTAGCAAAAGGTTTTTATGACAAAGTTAATTGGGTAAGAGATGCCAAGGTTTCTATGGGAGGTCTGGAATTGTTTAGAAAATGGTTTGCTAAGAGAAACCTTGACACCCCTTTGAGCAATGTTTGGGAATTTGATATTGGAAAGTTAGTCATACCTAGGGTTTTGTTTGATAGTGATCTACTTGCTGATTTGGCTAAAAAGTATGAGCATATTACTGGATTTGTTAAGAATTATGCTGGAGACAATATTTTTAAGGTTTCTCCTGAAGTGATTATGGAGGTGTTCAATCTTAACCCTAACTATGATATGCATGAGACCATTGACATGGATGACCTTCAGGCAAGGTATGATGTATAGAGAACATACCTTTAGGATAGTGCCTCTGCAACACCATTTCTCTAGGGTTGGTACATTTCCTTTGGTAATAGCCCATACACTAGAACCATTAATGAGGAAACATTTTAGTCCTAGTGCTTAGGCATTATACTTCACCCTATATAGAATTTTTGGGATGGATGAGGAGGAACATATTAAAAGATTTATTGTTCTTATCATTGCTCAAATATTACAATTTGGAATGAGCAGTATTCTTGATTTTTCCACTTTTCTTGTACAAGAAATTCATAATGGTTTGGTGGGGATATCACAAGGAAAGGTAAACAGACCCTTTTGTTGGTATTCATTTCTCATGCATATATGTCAATTTAAGGGAGTTATTTTCTTCTATAAATGTATGGAATTGGAAGTCATGAATGATGGTGAAAGAATCTAGTCCAATTATGGAGCGTTGATATGACATTAGAGACCAGAGATGTCAATTTTGTGGGTTTTGATAGATATTTTGCAACTAGGCTTAGACTACTTTTGAGAGTCGATAGCCCTAGGATTCCACAATCATTGTTAGAATTGGTCAGACCCAAGGACCATACAAAGGGGCTTTTGGTTAGCCATAACTGGGTGATATAATCCCATACAATGTTTCTACAGTGATAAGAGTATATGACTTCCTGGGGAAACCTAATGTGCTACCTTTCCATGTGCCTTTAAAGATAGGGATAGCAGAATTGTTATGGAAAATTGGGACTATTGATGAAAGAGATTTGTCTAAGAAAGGTACTTTCTTCCCAGTTATTACTATGGCACATGATTTTTTTTTTTGTAATAAAGGGATGGAAACATCTTAGTTTATATTTTAATAGGTACAACATGGTAGAGTCCCATCTAAGATATATTGATCCAGAGGGATTGTATGATCCTTTAAAGAAACGACAAAAGCTTCCTATATGACACAATAGGTGTATTTTCCTAAGGATATTATCTGAAATATTTTCTCTTTACAAGAGTAGGAGGTTAGGAAAGAAAAGTGTATAGTATTCAGCAAAACTTTGGAATTCATGAATGCTTTTGACTCTGCCTATGATCCCTTGAAAGATGAAAAATACTACGAAGCCAAAATGCATGTGTTGATGAACAATTTTGCTACAATAATGCAAAAAATCAATGAGAAAAAGGCTACATATGCCAAAACCCATCTAGAAAGAGCTACGAAAGTACAAAGAAGAATAAATAATAGGAATGTAGTTCCTCCTAGTCAGTATACATTGCAAAAGATGGCAGGATATGTGATGGTGCAACATATACAATAGGTTCCCCCTCATGGAAGACCAAGGCCAAAGAGCCCATTTGTAGCTAGTGCCCCAAAGAGGCAAAAATTGGAACAAGGATCCTCTTCTTGTGTAGAAGAGTACTCCCTAAGCCGAATAGATGATGAAGCATCCTTAAGGGAGAAAACTTAGATAGATTGGTGGAGAAAGGGATGTCATTGTTACCACTACATACCTAGAAAGTGGCATACTTGAAGAGCCTCTCATACTCTCCTTGGACATTACAATTGTTGATTATCAAGGTAAGGAAATAGACCCAATTATTGCTCAAGCTTCTGAGAAATTTATAAATGATGAAAATTTTGTTAAATCTAGGGCTTCTGCACAATTTTTGTGGAGAAAAAATATAGGAAATTTTGAGGAAACATGTGAGAAAATAA
This sequence comes from Cupressus sempervirens, assembly GCA_028749045.1. Taxonomy (NCBI): domain Eukaryota; kingdom Viridiplantae; phylum Streptophyta; class Pinopsida; order Cupressales; family Cupressaceae; genus Cupressus; species Cupressus sempervirens. The sequence goes on from CM053791.1 coordinate 244,583,840, forward strand.
AAGCAAAGCAACCTAGCAAACTAGACTATGTTATTAAGGAAGAGGTAAAAGCCAAATTTTTGTGTGACTTTGCCTAGTTCACACTTGAGGCTAGGAGGCAATTAGTCAAAGAGTTAGGGGTCCTAATTTTGCTAGAATGGGATATAGCTAATGCTATGATTTTTTATTCAATTGGAAAAGAGAAATATCTATAATATAAAATAGAGGAAGAAATACTGTAGGCCCATAAGGAAATCAAATTTAGTGATGACCACCAAGCCCTAGTAATCTGGTGAATTGAGAAGAGAGACAATTTTTTTTTATAGGAAATCTCTAGTGTACAGCATATTGGTGCACTTGTAGTATATAGGGCTGGTAAGGTTAGTAGCAAACAAATCCTTTGAATGGCCTTAGAAATAGTAAAACTTGGGAATGTGATGTCTCGATAAGAAGATGATAAGTTCTTGCAACTTAATGCTAAATTTGAAGAGGTTTTGAGGGCATATGAGGAAAGGGATAAGTAGATACAATTATTGGAGAACCAAGTATCTCAAATGGAAAATCAACTTGGGAAAAGAAAGGTGGGAGAATCTAGTAGGCCCAAAATTGTATACCCCTAGCCACCCATTAAACCATTTAAATCGACTCCTATTATTGATATACCAGACACCCTAGAGAAACTTGGATTCTACACTTTAGAGGAATTTGAAGGAGAAAACAATAAATTATATGCAATGCATGTACAGTTGAACAATCAATATGAAGAAAAAATAAGGTAGGGTATAATGTATTTGATGGATAGAATTTAATGGCCAACATTTTTTGATTAGTTGGTAAGGATTTCAACAATCAGAAATGAACTAAAAGGAAATGAAGGTACATTAAAATCCATTCTACAAAAGTGGATTGAAGGAAATAATGATATTACTATCATGTACATAACTATCATTCAATTCCCATGTCATCGAATAGAGAAGATTTTTTATTTGTTAGATAAGTTGGAGAATTTTGATGATAAACAAGATTCATTTCAGAAAAGAGTGACAATTTGATTCTCCAAATAAATAGCTGAAAAGTTTGATCTATTTCCTAGTGCTCTAAAAATTGCTGATAAAATAAAGGAAAAGCAAGAGTGGAAAAGGGATTTGGATGAAATATTTTGTCAAAGAATGAATAATGTTATAAATGAAACTAGGAATTTATTATGGGTAATGACCAATGAGGAGTTGGTTAAAGTGTAGTTATTCTATAGCACCATTAGAAAAGACTTTGTTCAAATAGAAGTAGTTGAGAATTCTTTAATAACTATACAAAGGGAGATCATAAATTTTGACTGGCCTGATGACACTTTTTTTAACAAATGGAAGGAACAATTCATCTCTATAGAATGAATGGAAAAAGGTATCGGGATAGAAGAAGATGAAAATGTAATTGTTACCTTAACAGTTAATGATGAAGACAAGGAGGACACCCAAGTTAAAGTAAGCTTGTAGGTAACTGAAGAGGACACATCACTTTCAAGCCTAATAGCCAGCTATTCTGAAGATTCAAAATAATAAGAGAATCAAATCATAGAGTTTTTATTATTTCAAGAGATGTAATAGAAAAAGCGCCTATCAAAAGAATGTTGTGATGTGTAGGTCTTTCTGTTACACACAATTTTGTCTTTTTGTGATAGTTGTATGTAAATATCATTTGTTTAGGATAGTTGTTAGTTCTCAATGCTCAAAGCTTGTTGCATCTCACATTATATAAGTTAGATTATAGGGCTAGAGAAGGGTTTGATTTCTAATGCATTTTTTAGTTTTTTCTCTTAGGATGCTTTCGGTCTAGTTATTGAGCAAACTTTATGATGTATCTTCTTTACAATTTTTTTGAGAATACATTAATGTTGTGTGATCCTTATATCTCTTTCTATAGTCATTCTGAGTTTTACTAAAATTATATACAATTTTCAAGGAAAATTAATACAAAATTGAGCTATCCCTATATCTTTTCTTGTTGAATTTTGTCTCCTTTGTTTTTACCTAGTTATTCTAATATTGTTTGAGTAAAGCTTGTCCAATTAAATGCAATTCACTAAGTTTGTATGTCAATTAATTACTGCTGTTAATTCAATGAATTAAGTAAAGGCATTGATGAATCTGATGGGATTGTTATGGTAATGGAAAGGATGTCTGTAAGAATGAATTCCAATAAGAATTACTCGTAACATTTGTTGTAATGCAGCAAATCAAATCTATAAATTGGTTTAGACTCTAAGTCCCAATGGAATAGGCACTGATTGAAATAATTCTATTTGAAGATAGGTAGATAATTAATAAGCATCAAGTCTAAAATCACAATCAACTTTATTTTACTTTTCTTGAAGATTTTCAAAGGTGGTCAGCACTTCTTTGCATGGAATATTTTAGCCTTAGTTAGCTACTATTTCTAGGAATACTTGCAAATCTATTGAAGAATTGTGATCAAATTTTCTATATGGGATGTATTTTATCTAAGATATCAAGAAATGGATAAATCATGTATGTTTCTAAAAATAGAAGATGAGAGTTAGAATGAAACTAATATAATTCTCATTCAATAGTATTTAGCTTGGATCATCCCCTAGGTATACCCACCTTTGTTTTGTAGAGCATAAAGAGTAGAAAACCATCCTTGGTTTTGTTCAAGTTGGGTCCAAGCGGTTTGCACATGTAATTTTTAATAGGGAATGGATAATCCTTAGGTTATGTGAGTATTGTCACTTTGGTATTGAGCATTTTGTTGTTTACTAGTTTTAAACTCCAATAACTACCTCAAATCTTGGCTCTACTGAAGGTTTTGAGCTTTGTTCCTTCCTTAACTCTCCTTCATTCTACAAATCATTGTTAGTCTCATTTAATACGTCATCATTCATTCTCTTAGTAACAACATCATCATCAGAATCATAACCAACTATTCTCTCTTGTATCCTAAATTTATCATCAATTCTACCATTTTCACTCTCTTCTTTTACTTCTTCTTTATTAACAAATCTAGGCTCATTATCACAATCATTCATTACTCTTTCCATTCATGCTTTAATTTCTTCAACTTGATTAGAAAGCAAACACTTTCTAGTTTTCCTTATTCTCTTAGGACATCTAGATGAAAAATGACCAAACTCTTTACATGTCCAACAAATAAAAAATTTGATGGAATACCTTCTAGTTCTCTCTTTGTAAGTAGATCCATACATTCCTCTATCTTCGTGTCTTCTTCAAATTTGGATCCATCTTTGCTTGAACTTCTATTCTTCTATATACAATAGCAGGATTCTAGATTTGAAAACTCAATACTATGCTCTTTTCATAAACTTGATAATTCACCAAGAATTTCCACCATCTAAGTATTGATATTTCCTCTATCATATGTAGGAATATCTTTCCTTAACATGTTTTCCATGGATCTGCCAAATTTGTTATGTTAACTAGGGAAATTGTTATCTAGGGAAACCATTGATTAGAGGAAAAACCCTGGTGCGAATGATGCCTAGAAGATGATTTACTAACAAAAATATTCCTTATTAGAGGATGAACCCTATTAGGAGTGTATTACAACATTTAGTACATGAGTCCCTATTAGGAGACTTTAAATCCCTATTAGTAGATTCCAACCCTATTAGGAATTGTAGTACAATGTATAAAAGAAGAGCCCACTACCCAAACATGCAATTTCAACTACAAGAAGAGCTCACTGCTCTATCATGCAATTTATTGTTATGTTCTTCTTTCTTAATTTCTACCAACTAAACCAATTAGTATCAAATCTTGTAGACTAGGACACAAACCTCAGATCCAAATATCAAACCTCAGATCACTTAGGAAAACCTCAGCAATTAAGTTTCGTTCACTTCTATTTTGGTCTTCTCAAATTCACATTTTTCTCTTTGTTGGTTACAATTACTTTTCTTCCTCATCCACATCCATATCATGATAAATGAAAATGTCCTTCCTTTATGTTGAGTTCATAAAATAATCTCTTGAGTTAGTTGTTAGACCTTCTCAATTAATCATTATAGGACCACATTAAGAACACATTACACTTAGCGATAACATTAATCTTTTGCCTTGCAACCTAAATATCTTTATGTACATGTGATATCATGATGAGCAAGCTTAACCATGTCATCATCAAGATGTCTTCTAGACATCCTCAACCTCAATTCTTAGAATAATAATACTATTAGGAGATATAACAAGTTTACCATAGCATGCCTTTGTAAACACTATCTTAGAAAAAACATCACCAAAACTTACATAACTTCTTCCAAACTTATCATTTCTTCTTCAGATGTTCACTACATATACTAGATACTTAGAAGTATCTCCTATAACTTTAGATAGCTAAAATACTAAAATAGTCATTTGTACTAACTTTATCTTTCTATTGTTCTCCCACAGAAAACTACTATGTTGAAATAAATGACAATATCATACATGAATTTAACATATCATCATAGTAGCTTCTCTCCAATACTTTCCATAGGAATATCATCATCATTCATGCTATCAACAATCTCTCCAATCTTCCAATAGCTTCTACCTAGGGAGTGGGTCAAATGGTGGCATAGTTTCATAACTCGAAAGCCTTGTCTAGAAAGAATACAATATGCAATCCACCCCCTAAGCCATGTTTTAAGCTTAGTTTTGATGGCTCAACCATGATGGGATGTTCTACTACTGGGGGTGCTTTATATAATTCTATATCAAAAATTGTTACAACGTATTCTAGAAATTATAGATGTGGCTCAAATAATGAAGTTGAAACCTTAGCTCTTCTGTGGGGATTGAGACTCTAAAGGAAATGTGGAATTAGTAGGTTGATGGTCAAGGGAGATTTGATGTTAATTATCAAAGCCACTAAAGGGGAAAGTTGGAGTAGTTGGGAAATGAAGGTGATAAGTGAGGAAATTTGTAATTTGATGGAGGAATACTAGAAAATCTAGGTGGATCATATTTACTATAAAGGAAATGGTGTAGATGAGTGGGCTAAATTTGGACACAATGTCAAGAGGCTATTTGAATGGGAGGACATAAACCTAATTCCATCATCCACTAAAATGTTGATGGAACATGAATGTACTTCTAACACTATCATCTAAATCATCATAGCAAGTGGCACATCTTCAAGTTTTCATGTAGCATGAAAGAAAATAGTCTCATAAAGTTTATGTTTGGAATGATTATATGGGCATATGATTTTACGATTGCCTTGTTTTGAATTCTATTTATTTCCACAAAAGGGTTAAGGTGATGGATTTACTTAAATTTAAAAAGCTGACTAAAAAGGATAATAATGACATCTCGCTCGTACCTCACTATATTTATAACTAGCATCAGGTGATTATGGAAAGAAAAGGACAATCTACATGTGCCAAGGAAAGAGATGTTTGGGGATTTAGGAAATCTTATGGCCTTATGATGCCTTTTGACTAGCTTCACATTTTCCTCTTGAGTATATTTTATTTAACTTCTAAAAACTTCCTTACTTGTGACACGATGATGTTGAGAAGTTCAGAGGAGCTAGTGGAAAATTATGAAGAGTTGGTGGTTGAGTTAGGTAGTGATATGGGAACCAAAGATCATACTAAACCTATGGAAATTGAGGAGTATATTCGCAATAGTGAAGCAGTGGTTATTTATCTCCTGGAGGGTGACCTATTACCCTTTATGGAAGGAATGATAAAATATGAGGAAAACATCTCTATGCACTATTTCAATTCATGGAAGGAATGAAGAGTGGTCATCAATTTGATGAGTTTTTAAATCATTGAGGATCTTATTGCTAAGGTTGTTGGGTTTCCCACTTGAAAAAAAAGAAAAAGAGAAAAGAAATAGAATGAATTAAAAAAATCTATTAATATTAATAACAATATAGCCTAGGGGAGTTCAAGACACTATGTTTTATTACATCATACAGTGGGTTGAAAGATCAACACTGATTCTATTATTCAAGGTTTATTAATTTTTTTAGCAACATTGCCAATTGGTCTAGTTCAGATGTATTTTATTCGATCAATGTTGATTCAAAACAAAGTGATCAACAATAGAAAAATTGTTGTTGCACAAAATTTGATTCTTAGTTGGGAAAGAACTGCCGCTTACAAGAAAGCATGAACAATGAGACTAGCCTACAAAAATTCATCAAATTTAATGAGGAACCTATGCATATGTGAGGTGGGCTTGCCATGGAACACCTTCCTAAGCCCTAGGATGTCATATGCTATGCTATTATAAGATACATTACATTGGAGGATCATTTTTAGGTACTAATTTGTACCATTTCCCCATCCTCAACCATTTTAGAAATCTGGATCAAATCTCTTTTTTCTTCCTTTTTGTTGAATTTCATGGAATATTGTATTTTCAAGGCTAGGAGGAAGAAGGATGAGTGGAAACCCTTTTACATCATCCACCATGGCTTTATGAATATGTTGTATACCCATCACCTTGCCCAAAACATGCCTCTTTTGGTTAACCCTCTTGCAACTGCTACTCCCCAAGTCTCTATTGACCCTAGTCCTAACCCTAGCAATACATGATCAAGAAAAACCCTAATCTTGAGGTCAAAACTAGTCTCATAGACTCAAACATGAATACTAGGAAGGGAAAATAGAGTGCTTGTAGAACTAGCAAAGGCCTCCAATTGGAGAAGTTTAAGTCCCCTTCCAAATAGGTCTTTAGCTCAAAGTCTATTGAAAGTGATATAAAACCTCCTAAGAGGAAGAAATCCCACTAGGATATTGGTAAGAAGCTTGCATCCAATCCTCCCATCCCATTCCATATTTCTGATACCCTGGAGGCTAACCCTTCCCCAACTAGAAGTGGTGGTGATGACATTAATTTCCCCATGAAGGACACTCCCAAAATGAGGGGAAAAAATAAAAGCATAGCCATGACTAGAGTCATTGCAAAGCTCGGCTTGACAAGCTTGAATAATCAAAGAAGGATTTGGTAGATAATCATACTAGCATCTATCAAGGATTTGAATCCTTGGTTGAGTTCTTTGCTAAAGTGATGCATTCCATGGCTACAACCCTTTACTTTGTACAAGTGAACAAGGATGTGAAGGGCCTAGGGAAGGAGAGTGAGACTTCCCACTCCATATGTGGCTTCGTAGTGGAGGAATGAACGAAGACCCTCCTCGACAAACCTATGAAAGAGGAGGGGTGACTATGGACATGGATGAACCTGAGGTGAAGGATGATGAGGAACCAAATAACAAGGAGGGTAGTTATCTATTTTGGCTATTTTTTTTTTCTTTAATGAGATTGTTTAATCTGAACTTGATTCCCTATGGGGTTATTTGTTATTTGTATAAGTTTAATTGATGGACTGATAATAGCTAGTATGCTGTTTCACTACTGGAATACTTTTCCTTTTTATGTGCTTGATTGTAGTAGGACTGATTTTGTTAGGGCTGTTATGGATTCTATTTGTTTGCTGAAGTATAAAATTGTTATTGGTTAGAAAATAGGGAGGTAACCTCTAGCTGATCTTTTAGCCATTTTGTACTCTAGGGTCAGCTCCCATCTCTTTTGGTTGCTATCTATATACTTCAAAAACATTATAATCCTTTAGATAAAAAAATTTCAATAATTTACTTTTTTACACTAAATAAGTGGCAAAAGGATACAACCCATTAAACATTTGGAATCAAAACCATTCAAACAAAAGGTTTTGAAAAATATTAAGAAAAAAACCTTACCAAAGAGGTAAGGAATGAAGGATTGAACAATAAAATTAACTATTATATAATGCATCTATGCAACAATCCCAAACTAAGAAAAGACAAATTACCAATAACAAAGACCTAGAAAAATGTTTGGAGTTGAAGAGATTTATAAGCATGTGGATTCAATGCTAACTACAAGATGCATGTTTAATTCTATGTCAAAGTCACATAAATTTTACTTTCTAAAAATTTCATTATTCAAAAAAGAAATGAAATGAAAATTAATTTAAGTGATGATGAATCATCCATTTCATGAAAGAATATAAAATATTTCTCCAAAAATTATTCACATTTGAATTAGTCTTTTAATAATCATAGCTATTCAATAGGTAGTATTCTTGATTCAATATCTCTACATATAATTGTGTTATCAAAACAATCAAGGAAGAAGCCTCAAATTCTAACCAAGTTTTCCTCAAAGAAGATTCATTTGATCAATTCAAGGATGGAATCAAGAGAGTTTGTGTATTAGCCAAATGGGTTGAACAAGTACAAGATCAAGGTATCTCAACTACCCTCAAAAGCATTTACATCAACCTCACCAACAAAAAGAAAGATTTAATCCAAGAAAAACAAAATATGAGAGTTGAACATAGTCTAATAAGTATTAATGGTCATTTTAATTCTTTGGACATGGACTAGACTAATGAGTTTGGGGACAAAGTTCATGACTTGAGTGAAATTTGGAGGTAATACAAAGATCTAATATTTTAAAGGATTGGCAAGGTCTAAGATGGTGATAGAGAGATATTCAATAGTTTAAAAAACTTGCACACTATCCTAAAGACTCTCAAGATGGAATATGTGAAGATTCATCAAGAAATTAGGGATATCAAGAAGGAGTTGGCTAAGTGGACAATGAAGCTATACATCACCATCATCAAATATAATTATAAGTGTTGTTTCACAACACACTCCCCATTTTGACTAGAAATGAGGACCCCCTACTTTATTTCTTTGGGATTTCTAGATCCCTAGTTTGGGGTTTGAGTCTTTTTCAAGCTTTTTTGTAAATTTCAAGTCCCAACTGGAAAACCAAGAAACTAAAATACAAAGTTTTTGAGGAAGAATACCTATTTTGCAAATTAGAAGGTGCACTAGTGGACCTCAACTAGTGCACTAGTATGCCAAATTACATAAGGGAGAGTTATTTCCCTATTGGTGTTGTGTAGATGCACAGTGGAATAGTTTCACACCTATTCACTTGTGCAACATAAAAGGTGAGAGGGGTCTATATATCCCCCATACCTTCTCCTCCTTATTTTCCTTCATTTTTTCTTTATCAAGCTCTACACTTCCACAACCCCACAACTCCAATGGTGCACTCCTGCTTTCTTTCCCTCTCCACTCCTCCTTCACTTTATCATATCACCTGAATAGGTGTGTAGCAAGTCACCTAATCAGGTGCAAAACTGTACATTTTCCTTTAAAAGAAAAATCAAAGAGAAAAATGTAAAAACTTAAAAAATGTAAACATTAAATAACAATGCTAAGGTGCATTGATGTGCACCTTAAATTTTACTTTACCCATATTCCTAAGTCTATAGGGAGGTGCACATTAGCACACCCCATGAGGTGCACTAATGCATACCTCATATAATGTAATATGCCGAAAAAAAGGTGCACCAGGTGTGCCATATTTTTTTGCATTCTAGGGGTTAAAATTCAGAGTTTTTACTAGTTTTTTAGAGCAACTTAGTTTTTTAGGGTTTTGTTTGTGTTGATATAGGATCTGAATTAATCAAGATCTCTTTAACTATGAATTGATGGGCATCATTTGTGTGGAGATTCAATGGCATCTTCATCAAGCTCCCTTTCTAACAAGATGGTTCCAAAGCCAATAGTATTCAATTTCCAGGGTGTACTAACAAAATCATGATTTCAGGATGAGTACTCAGAGATCTAGGATGCTAAACTATGCCATATAGATTTAGGAACATTCCTAACATTGTGCAACAAACAAACTAAGAGATCCTAGATCATTTCCACATTGATTCGATTAGGGCTTGTTAGTGCAACATTACATCTAGTGTCAATACAATCCTTAAAGCTAATTATGACACTCACAGAGCATTATGTTCCTGAAGAAAGGGTAGTTAAGAGCATTACAGGAGAGATCATCCTGGATCTTTGACCCAAGAACATTGAAAAGGTTCTCCATCTCCCTAGAGTAGATCAATTCATTAGACTAACCTATCATCAAGCAGAGAGATGGTATAGGGAACATATTGATGAAGCTTCTGAGATTATCCAGTTTTCATATCTTATTCAGAAGACTCCTCTAGGAAGGAAAATGGGAAAAATAAACATGACAAGAGGATATATGAAGGAAGTTATTGGATATTTAATCATACTCTTGAGTAGAGTTATGGGTTTGATAATAGCTAGATGCATAAATATTTTTATGGTACATTTTATTGAGACAATAAGGAAAGAAGTAATGCTACTAGATTGGGCTTCTACTCTTAGTGAGAACATGGGTGAGTAGCTAGTGATGGTAAAGAACAATACAAAATTTTACATGACATCATACTTGGTGTACTTGTTAGCTGTAAGGGAAATGGATTATCCAAGGCTCTATAATAGTGGTAGCATGCAGGATGCAAATGCATGGCCTTACATTGTATATCCTCATCTCTTAAAGAAGAATATTATAGTGCAAAGAAAAGAATATAATATTTTCAATGACAATTTTATATGCACAATTATCTAGTTTATAGAAAGGGATTATGTGAAAAAAATATCTGTAGAGGTAGCTACATAGATATAAGAAGTGTGAGCTTACTATATCCATTTCTAAAAATTTAGATATTTGAGGGTAGTGGGTAAAACTCTTAACCCTAAGAAGCTCCTTAGGTATCCTAGTGACAAATATTTTCCCCTAGAGACCTCTCGACAACTCTTGTCTGTAGATGATAGAGTTAGGAAGCAACATAAGACATGTTGGACATCGCCTATGACTATAGGACATTTTATAGTGGATTGGATATAGGATATTCCACCTTTTGAGTGTGAATGGCATTAGTATCCCTTGGATGAGTATATTTCCCCTTGACCTTATTTTGATAACATTGGGAGAGTGCAATACTAAGTAGCTAAAATATTTAACCATGAAGACGCCATTGAAGATCACTACATGAATGCAACAAATGACTACGATGTTCGCATAAGTGATTATTGCAGGATGACTTTCTATCTAGCAGAGAAGTATTTGAAGACAATGATTCCATTGAAGATCATGCAACATGATATAGAGGATTTTCTTGATCCATTGTTCAACACGGATAAGATTTGTGACCAGCGTATCATGAATGTTGACATTGACAAGGAAGAGAACTCAAACATTAATCATAGGGCAAGGAACTTCATAAAATTGACTAATTATTGGATCAAGAAGCCTTTCAAACTTGAACCAATCCCTAAAATACTGATCTTGCATGCTCAAGCTTACCCAGCTAAAGTTCGAGGAGCAAAGATCATAGTGCCTACATTTACAACCCAAACACTAGTAAGACCAGAAATAGTGCACCAACTTGATAGACTAGTTGGGTATTATCAAGCTCAAAAGGGTAAAGGTAATTAAAGGAAAAAGGAAAAGGAATTCTCCTCAACAAGTCAAACCAAAAGAGGGAGAAATTTTGGCACCTACACAAATTAGAGAAGAAAATGTGCAAGGGTCAAGAAATGTTGAAATTATAGAAAGCTAAAACAATCCTCAAGTGCCACTTCTTGAGCAAGGACAAGGAAGAGATGAAGTAAAAATCCAAGAAATACCTTTGTAGTAGGTACAAGCCTCCTCTTCAACACCTAAGAAGAAAAGAAAGATCAAGACTCTAGTAAAGAGCAGGCAAAAGGTGATCAAGAAAGTAATTCCTTTCCCATCAATCCCCAAACCTATCTTGGAAGAGGGAGAAGAAGAAGATGAAGAGGATGAAGAGGATAATTTACCTTTGAACCAAAACACTTAGCTTGCTAGAGCCACAAAGGAGGAATGGAGAAGAAGCCCCACCATCACACCTGCATCAATTCCTAAGCAACTCACTCAGACTACAACATTAGAAGATGAGATGCAACAATGGATAGATGAGAAGGATGTGGTGGGCACTTATGTATTTTAGATGTCAATTTTTTATTTCATGCTCGTGGGTATTGAGCTGGTTGGGGATAAGATAAGAAACACTCCAACCAATCAACCTCAATAACAGGATTGGAGTCAAATGTCACCTGAATCACATGGACCCGAGGTAGTTTCATCATCCCAAGTGAAAGTCACATTCTATGTAGACAAGGGATTGACTACTCCTCTACCACAAACTAATGAAGGAGAACAAGTCCAAATGGGACAAGAGGGAGAGCCAGAACAAGAATCCACTAATGAAGTGTTAGAAGAAGGGAAGATAAGTAAATAGTCTTAGGAAATTTCCCAAGACACCAAGGTAAGGATAGTAGACTCTATGGATATAGGGACTCCTAGTAAAAATATTCTATAGAAGGAAAGGACTTCAGAAAGAAGTGACAAGGGGAAGGGCATAGCCAAGTTAACTCCTTCATCATCAAAAGGAAAATCCCTGATACATCATATCCCAACGTGGCTAATGAAAGAAGTGATAAGGAATAAGAAGTAGCAATTCACCACTAAAGAGGAGGATAGAATGGAATTGATAGAATTTTTGAGGTTGCCTAAATCACCCCCAAAAGATGCATGGGCATTAGCCTTCATCATGAGTGATTAGGGCTAGGACTTGTTTTCTCATGTAGCTATTCATCCTCTATAATCAATCATTGAAGAATTGTCTTTATAGGACTATCAGATCAAGGAGGTTATACTTGGTAAACCTACCTTGGAGACTGCTAAGCTAATGGTTATGATAGGAATGAAAGAGGTTTTAGGGAGCTTAGAATAGGATAGGGTGGAATTGATAAAACTTCAATGAAAAAATGAGATCCTAAAGGGATATCTAAGAGAAGTTGTTGGTCCCTTGGACCTCAAGAATTCAGAGAAGACTTTGAATGCAGCAATTGAGAGAAGAGATAAGGAAACGATCAACCTTGACCCATTTTTGAAAGCTTGTCAATAGTGGAGAGAAAGTTTTGAAGAGAAATTTTTATAGATTATTTAAGGAAATATGAAGTTGTTAAATTTCATGAAGGATAATGTGGATAGGCTAGTAGTTATTTTCAATCAATATTTTGGTCTTATGGAGAAGATACATATCTAGGGGAAGGATTTATAGGCATTACAAGAAATTAAAGGCTAGATGTATCAGATGTTTATGGATGTATATAGAGCTAAGGAATTAGACAAGATTGATGATTGGATTGAAAAGATTGAGGATGGTGATGAAGTAATGGAAAAATTACATGCAAAGATTCATAGGCTCAAGGACCAAGCCCAAGAGCAAATTTTGGAAGCTAAGTGATGCTTGTTTAGACATTTTCGAGGATGATGATTAGGAGAAGTTAATACTAGCAGAGGTAATAGTCAAGAAATTTTGGAATACTTTGGAGAATGCTACTAATGCTAATGACATTAGGCAAACATTTAGAATAGAGGAAAGATTGTTAGACCTCAATGTAAAGTTAGGAGATTTCATAGAGACTCGTATCAAGGTCGACAACTACAAGTAGAAGGTAAAAGACAAATATGTAGCCTTACATTTGCTAGATTTAGCTCAAGTCACTGAGATAATTGAGAAGTTCAAGGTTAAATAACTAGACATAGCTCTAGTATAAAGGGGAACAAAACCTAGAAGCCAAAATTTACATTTTGACACTTCGTAAAAATTTTCATTTTTTGTAGCCTACTTCTGAGCTACACCACTATGTTAGCTACACGAGGTGCATTGGTGCACTTTTTAGTAGTGTTATAGAAGATTTTGAGGAACATAAAGGTGTACTATTAGTTAACTACAAGCTCTAAATTTAGAGCTTTCCATGCATCGAAAGCACATTGTGATGGCAGTTTTACTCCTATGGATGCCTAGAGAAGATGTAGCTTCTATTTTTGCCACTTCCAATCGTGTCTAAATCAAAAAAAGGCTTTCTCTTTCTTACTATTTCATTTTTTAAATTTTTCTATGACATATAAAGGCTCATGCATCCAATTGATGATATAAATATGGATGGAGTCCTACTAAGCACTACTTAGATAGTTAGTTTGTACATAAACAGATTTGTTTTATTAGTTTACAAGAATATGATTGCATAAAGATATCTCTCACTCTCAACAAAAATTGAGGAGAAGATTTCTTATAAATTCAAGAATGTAACATGTATTCTAGGCTACTATTATTTTACAATAATATATGCTTTTGGTGCTCGCATTTGGAGTGTTGTGATTCTTGCCAAAGTGTGTTATATTTTGTGCACGTATTGTTCATGGGATGTAATTTAGCCAAAATTTTATTGCATTATTTCTGGTAGTGTGATCTTTTAATTCTAGTATTTGCTATGGTTCTACAAATTCCACTAACATATCTACTTTGAGAAGAGATCACCATATTTTTCCTTCATAGTGTTTTGTCTCGCATGAGCACACTTTCCATGGCCTTGTGATTTGATGAAAAGTGAAACATCTTATGATTATTGAATTCCCATCGATGATTGCATCAGTTGAATTAAGGAAGCACTACTCCTATTCTCATTATTTTTCCACTGATCGTTTTGAAGGCTTAACTCACTGACATGTTCTTTCCATAGTTTATGTCTATTAGGATTTACTTTTTATGTTATTTTCTTAACCTTCTTGTTACCCTATCTCTATTATTTTCTTTTACAAACACTTGGTTAATTTAGGAATTCATATAGCTACATTCATAGATTACATTCATTGAAAAATAGAAAATACAAAAATATATTTCTTTTTGTGTGTGTTTTATTCTTTTCGATAGAAAGAATATTCTACATCTTATCCAAAGTTTTTTCAAGAGATGAGTTTGAAATGATTCCCATCATTAAGCATAATACAAAATGAAAAGTCAACAATAAGATCATGTCATATACTAGCAAGTAATATGAATATTACCATAGATTTAGAGAAAAGGACATAGAAAATTGAGCTATAGGGATCAAAGAAAAAAATTCCTAAGGTTAAAGAGAAATGAAACCTTGAAAACCTTTATGAGTTTTACTTTTAATAGTTAAAAAAATTTATTTTTTAGTTTTACAAGACTTGGTAAAAGTCAAAGTTCTAGTGAGCAGTTTTTTTTTTATATTTGAAATAGTCGATCAATGAATTTTTTGAGGATCTTTCAGGTGAAATGTGATTGAATCTTAAGAGAAATTTTAATTCAATTATATGTTTTCTTGTTTTTAGAAAAAAAATTAATACAATTTTTTTTTCTAGAAAAAAATTGACCAGATAGGGAGAGTCTATAACACAATGATAAATGGTAAGCCTCTTATTTGGGAGGTCTTGGGTTCAAGTCTAATTGAGGTTAATAAATAATAATAATAAATTAATTACAACATAAAAATAATTAAACTTTTCTTTGGCCTCTTACACATTAAAAAAAAATGGACGGGGCCATAAATATTTTATTAATATTAGTAACTAATTTTATAACTCCATGAGGAAAGAATTAGTTACAAAGCTCTTCTTTGTAATCTTTACTAGCCAAATATAGAAATGGAGCCTTACAATGTGTAAAATATACCCCAAAATAAACATAGTGACCATATGATAAATTTAATACACATCAAAGAGGCATAGTTAGGTGGTTTGAAATAATGTCAAAATCCTAAGTACACATCTCATCATAACCACCAAAATAACTCATAAGGAATCCTTCATCCCATCATGGAATTCCTAACCGAAAAAAAATCAATGATTGGCATCAAGGTATTTGCAAATAAATTGGAAAGTAGTATGTCATTTCTACAAGCCGATTTCAATCACAAATTCTATGCCAATTTTTCAAAGAAGAAGTGAACAACCTTTTGTCCATCCACATTTTCTGACTCAAAATAAGTAGGGGAGAGGACCTAGTACTTGAATAGGTTCCAATTGTTGTGATAGGAATTGTTTAGTTGATACCTACACTTACTGACTTATTGTCCTTTTTTTTTTGACAAAATTGTATGAATACTTGTTCCTTTAAAGTTGTTACTATAATGATGAGTACCCACAATTGAATTAAAATGTACCTTTTTTTGTAAAAAGTACCAATGATGTGATGACACAGTAGCTATGTAAGTATGGGTACCCTTTTTGCACGATCAATGGTCTCCCTTTTTATTTCAATTGTTTTGGACAACTTAGCAAAAAGCATGCTGATGTGGCATCATATTTGATGATGTGGCTCTAAAAATTAGTTATAATTAGGAGACTTATCAAGTAAGCTACTATAAAAAAAGAGGAGTGGTTTGAAATTTCCACATAGGATTTTGAGAAGTGTGAAGTTAGGGTGCTCAACTATTGGATCCTCTCCCCTAACTGATGAAGTAGTTGGTGGATATGACTAGAGATAATGGCACCAAAATCATAATTAATCTATTTTTTTTGTAATAAAATAAACAAAGTAATACATTCTCCAAGGCATGAACTACTTGGCACTTGGCTCCACAATTACCCTGCATAAGATGAAAATATAGGCCTAGATGGGCTCCATGAAATCCACCATAAGAAGTGATAGTGATAATTTTTGGATTTCATCTAGGTTTTCTTAGCCAGTAATTATTCATCTATCTGTGAGCCTTTTTTCTTTCTCAAACTCCTTGTGAGCGTCTACTCAACTTATTGTGATGTCTTTATCTCCCAATTCTAGGATGTGGTGATCCATCCCAACCAATTCTATATCAAGGATTACAATGGGTCATTCACCTACTACTTGCAACTCCATCTTTTTGTGTGGCTTGTGATTATTTGTGAACCACATAGTAATCTCTATAAATTATAAGAAAGTTGGAAAATATATGGTTTGAAATAATCAAGAGGTGGCAACTTGGAAGCCCAATGTATTGCTTTTTCTTTTTTGTCCCTAAAGTATTCTTAAATCTCCTATAATTATCCCCACTCTCTTAAACTAATATTTCTCTTATTCTTGAGTGGGGTCTCAATTTTTGGAGAGTGGAGGACTATTGGCTTCTTATACTTCAAAAACAACATGAGCTTCTCCATTTCTAGCTCTTCTTTCAACATCTTCCCAGAGGGTGCATAAGTTCTAACATTCAAGTTTGTGTCACATAAGGAGGATGAGGACATTATTTCAATGTATTCAAACATGAATCAATGCATCTTCAAAAATAAGAATATTTTATCAAGCATCTTAAAATAATGCAAATTCTAAGTGTTGGGTCCAATAATACAATAGGATTAGATATTTATGTTAGAAGCAACCCAAAAAATGCCACATCTATGATATTCATCTATGGATAACATAATCAACATGGCTAAAGGAATACCTATGATATTCATCATTAACCAATTTGATATCATCAATTGTTAGGACAAATTACACATTGAGTTATCATGATAGGGATGACCAATGTAAGGATTAATTTGATAAAGGAGGGTAGCTAACAACATGCAAATAGAATTATGGTCAATTGAAAGTGAGAGCCACTCTATTGCTTGGAGAATACAACATCTAACTATAAATATTAGCATTGAAAATCATTTTAAATTTATATCCTAACTAGATCCACTATCCCAACCAAAGATATAAGTTCCATGGAATGAATAGAAAGAAAAAGGATGATATTAATTTATTGAATTAAAGATTCATTACCAATACCAAATTAAATGAATGCCATGTATTTTAGTCTTAAAGAATAAAATAATTATCCTTGATTATTGAAAACACTTCTTTATATTACAATTAAAGAAATGCTATCATGACTTCTAGAGCACCGAAAATGCATATATAGTTTCCAATAACGATTAAGAAACTAGAAATACACATTGCACAAAGAAAACTTCACAAGCTTTAGACAAGGATGATCATAAATAATTAACATTATTCTCACATCAATGATGAAATGTTCCCTACTCAACTATGTTAGAAATTTGGGATAGCTATGTTCACTTCTCTTCCAGTTGTAATCGAATCCTATAATAGATATTAGACCATTAATTAATAATTTTGATGTAGAATTATTTTATAATATTATTTAATTCCTCATAGTGTACAGAGGCTATCATAAGGCTTTCAATGGTGATTTGTACTATTTGATATAACAATTTGAGTGCACAAATTTTAAATCCATATGCTTCTATTCAAAATTAATTATTTGAATATCTACAGCTGATTAGACTAAATAATATATAGGAACTAAGAATATCATATTATAATCTTTCTTAATGATGTCTATGAATGACCTCTCATTTCTTTGATTTTTTGCATTCTTCAAAATCCTATTATTGCCAAGTTAGGTTTTTTTCAAGTGGTGTATGGATAACTGAATGCCTTGATTTCCTCTTTGCAATTTTTTTTTCACTATCTTGCCTACTTATCCACTCACTACCCTGAATGTTCCCTTAATCCCTATTTATTTTATATCCTTATATATCTTCTGCATTCATGCATAGATGGTTGTGATCTCTTTTAACACTATATAGTTAAGTTATTTTATCATCTACCATAAATTAATATTCATTTGTCCCTTCTGATCATTGCTAGTAGTTAATGTGCACATGTCTTCTATCCCACCATTCTATTCCATGAACTTATGACTCAAGGAATACTATTAAGTTGCACACTATGCCAATTGTCTTATTAAGTTTTAATAATTATTATCATTGACCATTATGATATAATTTTATTCATTGTCCTTACTACGTTTTTCTACCCCTTACTCATATGAGATCAATTCCTACATTATATTTCACCACCCAAATAGTTGTATGTGAAAGATGTGTTGAAGTTGATGAAAAGTCATTCCCACAACTCCCAAGAATCACCTAAATGTAAGCACTCATCACAAAAAGAGAGAAGCAAAAGATATGGAGGTTGGAATTCTTAGATCCATAAATGAGACATTCTTGATGAGAAAAATGAGAAATTTCTATTATCAACAATGAATCAATAAATTACAAAGAGATCAATCCTTATATAAGGAGATCAAAACCCTCATAGGGTAAAGCCTAGGTTGAATGATAATAATTGATAAAAGAATTAATTATTATATACCTATATTTTATCATAAGAAAAATAGAGATAATAAGTAACTTAATAATTAAATCAATATGGCTTAATTAATTAGTAAATGCTTTATTACTCTAACACTCCCTTTAAGATAAACTTAGGGAGTAGATAAAAACCTAGAAACTACTATTGAAAGTAAATTTGGGTCCTGACAACAAAGCTTGATAGGGTACCTGAGCACAACCAAATTTGCAAAAAGAGACAAAATAGAGAAAACCACATGGGAAAAACCCTACTCCTGAAAGAGATAGAAATAAAGTGTTCTAGAAGATGGGAACAAAAGGATGATCATGAAGAACACCACTGAAGCATAGGTATACAACTACTACAATCGCCTAGTACATAGGATCAATTACTTAATACATAACTCACTCTATCGAACCAAGAAACAAATAGAACCAACATAATCCCCATTTAATGATGAGAGGTAAGATATCAACACTGAAACTAAATACAATATCTTTGGCAGAAAGAACCAAGGACATCAAGAGTGCAAAAGAATTACAAACACCTATAATGGCACTTGTCATCAATACATCATGAGGCTAATGTCATTGAATGAACACTCACTTCACAAAGGAAGATTGAAAATACGGCCAACATCCAATACCCAAGGCACTTTAAAATATAGTGTGAGTACAACAAAACATAAAATATATGTAAGATCCCAAAATGCAATATATTGACACTATATCTCGATGCATTTGCAAAAATACTACAAGATGATGTCAAAATAGATCAAAAGAGACGTAAAGCTGATATAAGAGATAATACAAACCATGAAAAATAATCTAAAGCAACAAAAGCAATCTTTGGACCTAAAATAACCAAGATATCCATCAGAATGCAAAAAAGAAAAATAACTAAATGGGATGTGCCTAGAGTAGAATCTAAAAAGTAAAATTTCTCAAGATATGTATCCCAAATAAAAAAATAGAAATCCTAACTTTGAGAACCAAAATAAATTTAAAAACCTACAAGAATATAATGGGCTCAAAACCTTCTTCCTATTGATATCTCATTTGTGAAAAATAGAAATTGGATGAGTAAGTTATGCACTGAAAACCACATGTAGGTGAAAAAAGTGCTAGAATGATAAAAATAAAAAAATTACTACCCTTATATCTATGAGAAAATGCCTTGGAAGGTGTAACCAACAACATCAAAAATCACCTCGAGGAGTGTGACAATTCCATACCAAAACTGTCTCGATTTACATGTGAAAAATCTTGATTCATGCACTCAAAAATTTTGATTTACATGATAAAAAATCCCAGTTTGGTTGCCAAAAAATCTCAATATGTATGCCTCAAAATCTCAATTTTCATGTCAATTTTTTTTGAAAGCCAAGCTAGACCTCTCATAAACAAAATAAGGGCATGAAGATCTACAGCTTTGATACCATGTGTCTAATCATCGTATAATAAATCCTCCTCTTACGTTGATGTTTAACAAATGGTGTCTTTCCTTAAGTAATTGACATAAAATGTATACCTATATTAAATTTTATTGTTATTAACTAATGGTATGGCACATTAATAATATGTTTGGTTGACTGTATTAAAACATCAAATGAAAAATTAAATGGAGATTCAAAAAAAACAAAAAATTATGATCCACTCTTCAACCAAAACAATATTTTTTTAATCACCAATTCTAAGATAAAACTCTCCACAATTTACAATGCAATAGTCAGCATTCTTTTACAAATGTATACAATAGCATTATCTAGAATATGAGGAGTCAAAAGACTCAATGGCTGTTGGGTTTCATCTTCAACATTCTCCCTCTTGCAACCCAACCATAATAATATCTGTGATACTACTCTCTTTCATTTTAATTACAAAACAAACTCAATTTATAAAAATATAATATTTTAACATTGCTGAAAATTATTTAGAATTAGTTCTTATTGGTCTCCAAATTAAGCCAAAATTGACAAAACTCATAAATATTCTCCTTTCAAAAGCAAATCTTAAACCCTTCAAACTATTCCTACCATCTACATCATCTAACACATTCTCTTCCTACTTGGGTTGCCAAGCAGGGCATTACAAAAGTAGTGGCCTTCAAAATTCATGATAAACATTCCAAGACCAATGAATGGAGGTGATACATTATTGTTTATTTTTCTCTTGTATTATCTTCAATTGAATGTATATTTATTCATATGGATTGTGAGAACTAATGTATTTCCTTATTCTTCTATGACTATCTTTACACCAAGAGGCATTCTATATAAGGGCAACATGAATGCCCAACACAAGAATATACCAAAAAAGATTCTTTGTCAATAAGAAATAATTGGGAGCGATTACAAACTTTAATATCATATAATAAAAAAAGCACTCCAGAAATAATAGCTGGCTGAAATAATAGAAAGCCAAATGGAGGCTGAAATAACAGGCCCAAAAAAATAAGTCCCAAGAATGTAGGACCCAAAAAAATAGGGCCCAAAAATACGTGTCTTAAAAATATGGCCCACAAAATAGGGCTGAAATAATATCAATATGATTTATATTTTTGTTAAATATAATTTTGCATGCACATTCATGCATATTTTTTGTGGGGAGTGGGGAAATTTGAAACAAATTCTTTGACTGTGAAGAGATGTCCATTGGGGGATATGAGGAGCCTCTCAAATTTTTTTAAAAAAGGCTCCTCATTTCATTTTCATTTTATGTTTTTGTAGGAAGGAAGAGGTCGAGATTATTAGAGGACTAGATTCAAGTTTTTGAACAGGACTAGATTGAAGTTTGGAGTAATCATTTTGCAAAAAGATTTGTATTTTTTATTGAGATTTTCATTTAGATTTAGATGTAGATGTAGATGTAGTTGTAGATTCAAAATTAGTTATAATATTCTACTTTGATTTTAGATTTCAATTTTAATTAGTTTCATTTAGAATTAGAATTCTATTCAAATTTGTTTAGCCTTGCATTTAATAATTTAGTCTTGCATGTTTGATTCACATTTAAATTTGCATTCAAAGTCTATTTGATTCATATATTTTATAATACTTTTCATTTGCATATTTTAAAAGTGCATGTTTCAAATTAGTTTTAGATTTGCATGTTCCATATTAGTTTTAGATTTATATATTTCAAAATATTTTTGGTTTGCATGTTTTACATTTGAATGTTTCATAATAGTTTTACATTTGCATGTTTCAAAGTATAATTTTATCCTTAATGTGGATGACAATGCCACCATATCAGTAAAGTTTATATTCTATTAAAGCTAATGATTTATTTGAAGTAGATGAATCATATAATTAGTATATATTATATCAATTATAAATTTATAAATTAGAAGAATATTCTTGAAATAATAGTTGGCGAAAATAATATGAAGCCAAATGGATGTTGAAATAATAGGGCCCAAAAAAAGGACCAAAAAATAGGACCCAAAAAAATAAGGTCGAAACAATAGAACTCAAAAAAAAGGGATTAAAATAATTTCACTAAATTTTTAAATACAAAACATTTTCTTTTTGTTAAATATATTTTTGCATGCACATTCATGTTTTTTTTTTTTTGGGTGTGAGGGAATTTGAAACGAATTCATGGAATGTCAAAAGACATATATTGGGGGATATCAAGAGTCTCTCATAGGTTATATAACAAATGCTTCTCAATTCATTTTCATTTTGTTTTTTTTATAGGCAAGAAGAGGTGGAGTGTCATGCCCAAACTACGAGGGCAAAAACACACAAAACGAATAATAATTTTTTTTTTGAATAATAATAATTAATTGCTCTAAGTTCTGAAATGATTGAGATAAAATTTTACGTACAGATTCTCTACATTATGTCTTAAGATTATAATTACGAGGACGATAACATCATTAAGATATTGAAACTTTTGTTCTAAGATTTATAATGGTAACTTATGTTCTTACATGTCTTATACAACATCATAGTTAAAATTGTTTAAATTAAAAGTGTAGATGACTACGAGATTGTTGGGTCAAATATCTAAGCAATTATAATCTACATAAAAACTTGTTTTAATTAGCCAATAACCCTTAAATTAAGCTACTTTACTAAACAGATTTAAAACTTAATCGATTAACACTTAACTATATAACCATTTAATTACGAATACATATATAAAAAGAAACACTACCAAACTAACATAATTAATACTAATCCAAATTTTAACCAAAATAATATGTAGACTGATCTCAACTAAAAATTATCTAAATAACATCAACTATCTCTTATTAATCTAAAACTAATTGAAAATTATCTAACATTTGATACAAAACAACTAAATTAATCTAAGAACAAAACTAACTAAATAATTAACTAAAACTAACTTAATTCTGCACTTAATACTACACTAACCTAAATACTATCTTAACCCCTAGCACCTAACTAACAAAAAATCCTACCTACTAACTACCCTACACTCTACTCTCTAAAACCCTTAACCATACGTGACTCACGTCACATCTTCCCTAGCTGCCTAAACCTTGGGCAGCAGTTCGCGAAGGACATGCGCTTCCCAAGCGTTGTCCTTGGGACAGTGCTCTGCCCAATCCCGACTTGGAGCGCAAACCAAATTTAAGGGAGTGCAGACCAAGTTAAATAACCAAGGAGATAAAAAAAATGCCAAAGTCCCAAGCAAACTTTAAACCTTATTAAAACTCAGCAATCAAAATAGGAGGGGACAAGGGGTGACATCATCCAATGATGACTTCTTGACTTTGCAACACAAAAAAAACATTTTTAATACCTCCTTTCAAACTGATGTCTACCAAGGAGAAAATATATTAATGACATAAATTTTTATAGATGGCAAAAGGGATATTTATAAGAGTTATTACATAAAGTTTAGTTGTTAGGAATAAGATATATATATGTTTTTTTTTAATTTCTTTTGAATTTTGAACACTAATATCTATATTCTCTTTTTATTTGTCTTATTTCCAAATTTTAAAAATAAGAATATTTTGGGGAATATTCTCTGTTGCAAAGAGGCACTTAAATTTTCTCTCATACAAAAGGCAGAGAGTTTTACTCTCTTGCAACACACATTTTTTTTAAAGAAATTTTCTAAGTATAGATTTCAAGCCATGTATATTTTTGTTTAAGGTGTATATTTTTTGAAAGGCTTTAAACATAGATACAATAGTTTAAGGTATCCTAACACCATATTTAATATGAACTCCTATGTAACTTGCATTGCAATAAATCAACCATAGATGTTAATTCCTTTCCGGAACATAGTTATCATTTGAACATATAAGGAACATATAAAGAACTTGAAAATTTGCTCAATCCAACTGAATCTACATACATGATAAAATTTTCGTTTCCAACATAGAAGTAAACTTGAAATTTGCTTGATTAAATCAACACCATTTCTATCTTATTTTTATGTGCATCCATCCAAAAAAAAGTTTACAAATTAAATCACATGACAAGCAATTATATTCAACACCAATTTTATTGGCCAACCTGATTCAAAGGCTTAGCTGGGAAAGAATTTTGAAGAAAACCCAGCTTTGTTGCCAATTACAACAAGGTTTAAAATACAATTTACAATAGGATCTCAATCCCTAATTTCAACAATTAAATCAAATTTTCTTCATGACCCTAATCAAGGGATTTATAATGTTTTCTGCAACTCATTTCTAGAACCATGGAGGAAACATAATCTGATCAAGTGACCAAAAGCATGAACAAGAACAATTAAAACATGCATATTTATACAAAGGTTCCACAACAAGATCTACAATAAATCAACACTAGGGAAAGGTGGATTCTTCCAACTAGGATAAGTCGAGCACAACACCAAATCAGATGCCCAATCGGGGCTAATTATCAAGAACTTCCATTCATCCATTTTGAAATGCCATACTCATACGAAGTTTGTGCTGACGGGTAGGGGCCCATAACACCCTACCCTTTCTCCCTCTTCTCATCCTGAGAAGAGACTCTACACTGGTTGGAGTCCAACTAAATAGAACTTTCCCAAAATTGGTCACTTCTGCCCTCTACTAGTGTGAGTAGAGTAATGGCAAAGAAAGAGTTTGAGTAGAGTTTCCACTTCCTTCCTTCAATCTTCAAAACTCCTCTCTAAATGTAGAGATTGGGTAACAACCTCCACAAGTCCAAGAAGGGCCTCTAAATAGGCCTCCAACTCAACCACCTAAGGGCTCAATAACTACCCCACCCACTTGCAATTCTAGAAACTCCTAACTCAACCTACACTATGATTAAACCCTAAGTGGAGATGAGGTGAAGTAACTCAAGAAAACCATGGTCAATTTTCACACAAAGGCAGAAAGAGACTTTTTGAGTGACGTCAAAAGTTAATAAAAGGGGCTTAGGGGTTGGAAAAGACCCCTAACCCATATCCATACCCTTTGGGTATAATAATTTCATGTTTTAAGCCTGAGGAAAGAGGTTTAGAACCAAATAAAATCTAGGAATAAAATAGGACCATCTAACTACTCTAACTTGCATATTAAACACTAATCTAGATTAAGGGATGACTAACCTTGATTAAGAACCCAATTAGCAAACTGACACCAACTAAACCAACTTGGGTCCAAAGGTTAAACAACTAACACTAAAAAGCACATTGAAGCACATAAACACTTTACAAGTGTCAAGCAACACTAAAAGAACATAATTACGAACATTAACATTCACTGAACAAAGAAGATGCATAGACATATATCACAAGACAATACGTGAATTACGAACAACAAGGTTTCCAAAATTAGCACAAGGAGATCAGTTATGTTCCTCCGTAGGGTTTCTCGGCTAAATATCTACACACTCATTGCACACATCAGTAGTCTCGTAAAATCACATGTACATAAATGTATACGTATCAGAAATTCACATAAATTAAAACATACATCAATAAGGGTTTCTTCATCCTGCTTAATTTTTAATCATTTAAAATCTCTCAAATCAAAGTCTCAAGCCTACATTTACTGATTTCATCAACATACATATACATGAAACATTCAATGACAATCATCAAATATATCTGAAAGTAACGTCACACAACATGAAATAATAAAGTATGTTCTAAGCATTAGATAATGTCTCAACATCTTGAGTCGTGAATATCAAAATAATAGTAATGTATCACTATGCTACGATGGGTCGGGGCAAGGCCTCACATCCTCCCCCACTAGGCATGAACTTCCTCCTGGAGTTTATCAAAAAGATATGGCTACTGAGATCGCATTTGCGCTGCATCCTTCCATGAAGTTGTGACCTCATCGTAACAGTCCCACTAGGCCCTAACCCGGTCCAGCTCTCAGCCTCAAAGTGCTAGGGTCCGCTGGGCAATAATGTAGATAGGCTCCAGTGCTAGCTGTCTGTCTAACTCCACCTATAAAGCATCCCAATCTATAATATGAGACTCATCATAAATGTATCCTCTAAGTACTGAAATATGAAACACTTCGTGGATGCGTGATAGGCTATGTGGCAAAGCTAAACGATATCCAACAAGTCCTATCCTCTCAAGGATCTCAAACAGCCCAACAAAATGGGGTGCCAACTTAGATCCCTTTCCGAAATGAATCAGACTCTTGTGTGGTTGCACCCTCAAGAACACTCTATCACCAACCTGATACTCTCGATCCATCCTCTTCGCATTAGCATACCTCTTCTGCCTATCCTGTGCCTCTCTCAGGCGTTGTCTAATTAGGGTCACCTGCTGCTCCATCTCCTTTACTAACTGGGGACCAATAGATACTCGATCCTTGATCCTATCCCAACTCAAGGGTGTCCTGCATGGTCTCCCATATAAGGCCTCATAAGGCGGCATACCTATGGAAGAATGGTGCCCATTTTTATAGGAAAACTTGACCAAATGTAGGTATTCCTCCCATTTGACCTGATGGTCCATCACGTACATACGTAGCATGTCCTCCAAAACCTAATTTACTTGCTCAATTTGACCATCGGTCTGAGGATGGTATGCTGTACTAAAATTGAGCCTGGTGCCCAAAGTCGATTGCAACTCTCTTCGAAATGAAGAAATGAACAAAGAGTCTCTATCAGAGATGATCTTACGGGAAACACCATGAAGTCTAATGTCTCGCAAGAACACCTGAGCTATGTCTCGTGCTCTGAATGCAGTACATACAGGTGAGAAATGGGAAACCTTGGTCAATGTGTCAACTATCACCAAAATGGCATCATGGCAATGAGATGACATAGGAAGACCAACAATAAAATCCATAGATATAGTGTCCCATTTCCACACTACAATCTCATGTGGCTGGAGAAGCCCACCAGGATGACAGTGCTCCACCTTCACTCTCTAGCACTCAAGGCATCTCTCAACTATACTAGCAATCTGCACTCTCATGCCTCGCCAATGATACAACTACCTCAAATCTGCATGTAACTTTTTAACACCGGGGTGTGCTGCATAAGGTGCTTTGTGAGCCTCAAGTACAATGAGCTCGTGCAAACTCCCAATGGAAGGTACATACATACGTCCCCTATACCACAAAAGTCCATCGGACTCCAAGGAATACTTTGCAAACTTCCCTTCCAAGGGTCTCTGAGAATGTACTAACTGACTAACTTCTGCATAAAGCTCATCAACTGGTAATTGTTGCAAGATCTGCTCTCTCAAGTTTGTGCAAGTAGTCTCAGATGAAAGCTCATGGCACCTTCTACTTAAGGCATTTGCAACCACATTCTCCTTTCCCTTGATGTAATGAACATCAAAATCATACTCACACAGAAACTCTGTCCACCTTCTTTGCCTAGCATTAAGGTTTGGCTGAGAAAATATGTACTGTAAGCTCTGGTGATTGGAATGAAGCTCAAATCTATGACCTAGAAGGAAATGTCACCATCTCACCAAGGCATGAACCACTGCCGCTAGTTCTAGGTCATGAGAAGGATAATTGAGTTCATGAGTCTTCAACTTCCTAGACTTAAAGGAAATAGGTCATCCTTCTTCCATAAGGACTGCCCCTAAACCATCTAAAGATGCATCGGTGCACACCACAAAATTTGCAACAGGATTTGGTACTACAAGAATCGGTGCACTTGTGAGGGCTCTCTTGAGCTCTTGAAAAGCTCTGCCACACTTCTCTATCCACTCGTACTTCTTCCCCTTTTTTTGAAGAGATGTGATGGGGTGTGCCAATCTAGAGAATCCTGAAATGAAGTGTCGATAATATCTTGCTAGCCCCATAAAGCTCCTTACTTTGGTAACACTGGTGGGTGTTGGCCAATCCATGATAGCCCTAATCTTTGATGGGTCTACTGAGACACCATCACTTGATATGACATGACCCAAATAATGTATCTAGGGTCTGAAGAATGCACACTTCAACAAGCTGCCAAACAACTGATTCTCTCTCAGTCTCTGCAATACCTGTCTCAGGTGCTCTTCATGCTCTCTCTCATCATGAGAATAAATCAAAATGTCATCAAGAAACACAACCATAAACTTATCCAAAAATGTACAAAATACTCCATTCATGAGGTTCATGAATATAGCTAGAGCATTCATAAGGCCAAAAGGTACCACGGTGAACTCGTAGTGGCCATACCTAGTATGAAAAGCTATCTTGGGGATATCACTATCCACAATTCTCAACTGATGGTAACCCGACTTTAGGTCAATCTTTGAAAATACTCAGGCACCTTGCAACTGATCAAAGAGGTCATCGATTCTGGGAAGAGGATATCGGTTCTTGATGGTCACTTTGTTCAATTGTCGATAATCGATACACAACCTAAGTGATCCATCCTTCTTGATGAAGATCACTGGTGCACACCAAGGTGACACACTAGGTCGAATATGCCCCTTCTCTAAGAGTTCCTCCAACTGAGCTTTTAGCTCACTAAGCTCATGAGTAGTCATCCTGTATGGTGCTCTTGAAACTGGCTTGGCTCCTGGCACTAGGTCTATGTGAAAATCCACTGCTCTAGGTGGAGGCACACTAGGAAGCTCTGAAGGAAACACATCTGCAAAATCCAGAAGGATTGGAAAATCATCAAGAGATGGCTCCCTCTCATAATCTTCCTCTCTCTCACTAATAGTGATAGAAAACAACTGACAACCCTTTTACATGCACTGTCTAAGCTGCATAGTGGAAATCATACGAAGGGACACTAGCCTCTTCACTCCGAAGATCTCCCTAGAGATACCATCATCATCCAAACATTCCACCCTCTTCTATCGACAATCCATCCTAGCACTGTGGGCATAAAGCTAATCCATGCCAAGAAGAACATCATAAGAACCTAGAGGGGTAATGCATAGATCAGTCCTAGTGGACATGTCTCCAATCTGCATCTAACAACTCCGCACCATGGAACTAATTGACACTCTGGCTCCTGAGGATAACTCTACCTCCCAACTAACATCCTGTCTAACTGCCACTAGCCTGCAACACTCCACCACAAATGGAGATATAAAAGAGTCAGTAGCCCCGAAATCAAATAAAACTCCAATCATATGGCCCTATATAATACCTGTAGCCTCGATAACTGTGGTCTGATGCTCAGCCTGGCGGTTATTAACCGCTACAAAAAATCTATAGGATCTACCCATGTCACCAACTGTCGACTCTGAAAAAGCCCTACTCTGACCACTAGATGCCTGTCCCTGTGGACACTCCCTAGCTATATGACCCATGCCACCATAAGTGTAGCATGGTCTGCAAGTATAAGATCATGCACCCTGTGACCCAGACTGTTGTGGGCCTCTTGACCTACTAGATCCGCTATATCCACCCCTAGAAGACTGCTGAGTCTTCAGTGACTATGACTGTGGGGCTTGTACTTTCTAATCCTACCTAGGTCCCTATGACTACCACTACTTGATCTTGGAGCTCTGATAACCCTAAGAAGGTTTTTGCTGTTGCTGCTGTTGGGGTTTTGGCTACTGAGACTATTAGCCCTCAGAGGACCCTGCTATATAGTTCTGATTCCCTTTCCAAGGGGATTTCTGTTGAGAGGAGTTTCGATTCTGAGATCGATCCCATGACTCCTGCCTACCTCAAGTATGCTCAGCAACTAGTGCTATCTCCACTGCCTGTGTAAAGGTGGTAGGGAAGGCCATCCGAACTGGTCCCTGAAGAGAGAAATTCAGACCCATGATAAAGCGATGCACCTATAGTTTCTCGTCCTTCATGTATTCCACATAAGGAAGGAGCTCGAGAAACCTGCTCTTGTACTGTGCCACTGTAAGGCCTCTCTAATAAAGAGAATGGAACTCCTCAATCTGTTTCTATTAGAAATGCTCTAACAAGTACCTCTCTCAAAATATTTCTAGGAAAGATTCCCATGTGAGGGTGTCCATCCTCACTCCACCAATAATCTCCTCCTGATGCCACCAGTTGGAGGCATCCCCTCTAAACTGATGAACTGCTAGGTATGCTTTTAGATTACTCCGGTAAGGGCATAACCCAAAGCACTGTTGAAGGCTCTGCAACCATGCCTCTGCTATTGAACCCTCAGTGGAACCGGTAAATAATGGTGGGCCCAGTCGAATCAATTCCCTGATATCATCTACTACATGTCTAGGAGGTCTGTCAAATGGGGGTCCTCTCTAGTGTATGGACTCTTCCTCGTGTTCATCCTAACCCTCTAACTACCTCGGTGGGGGACTCCTAGTCCTCTCTCTAACCCTGGGCCTGCCTCCTTTGGGTCCCTCTGCTCCCACTACTGGAATCTCCTGAACTGGCTAAACTATAGGTACTACTCTCTACTGAACTACACCGATCAAAGTTTGAAGTGCATCTATAATGTCCTGGTTCGGGTTCGGTGGTGGTGGAGGTGGAGGTGGAGGTGGTGGTGCTAGAGGTGGTCCATCCTCTTGTCCCGCTCTACCACCCCTAGCCCTACGACCTCTGCCTCGCTGGCTACGAGTAACAGGCGACATCTACACAATTAAAAGTTTGAGTTAAGTTTAGGAAGCACAATGGTTTAAGGTTCCTAGTGTTGAAACACGTGCTCTAATACCAAAATGCCATGCCTGAACTATGAGGGCAAAACACAAAAAACCAATAATAATTTTTTTTTTTACTAATAATAATTAATTGCTCTAAGTTCTGAAATGATTGAGATAACATTTTATGTAGAGGTTCTCTACATTATGTCTTAAGATTATAATTATGAGGACGATAACATTGTTAAGATATTGAAACTTTTGTTCTAAGATTTATAATGGTAACTTATGTTCTTACATGTCTTATACAACATCATAGTTAAAATTATTTAAATTAAAAGTGTAGATGACTACGAGATTGTTGGGTCAAATATCTAAGCAATTATAATCTACTTAAAAACTTGTTTTAATTAGCCAATAACCCTTAAATTAAGCTACTTTACTAAAAAAATTTAAAACTTAATCGATTAACACTTAACTATATAACCATTTAATTACGAATACATATATAAAAAGAAACACTACCAAACTAACATAATTAATACTAATCTAGATTTTAATCAACATAATATGTAAACTGATCTCAACTAAAAATTATCTAAATAACATCAACTATCTCTTATTAATCTAAAACTAATTGAAAATTATCTAACATTTGATATAAAACAACTAAATTAATCTAAGAACAAAACTCACTAAATAATTAACTAAAACTAACTTAATTCTAAACTTAATACTACACTGACCTAAATACTATCTTAAACCGTGGCACCTAACTAACACTAAATCCTACCTACTAACTACCATACACTCTACTCTCTAAAACCCTTAACCATATGTGAGTCACGTCACAACTTCCCTAGCCGCCTAAACCTTGGGCAGTGCTTCCCAAAGGACATGCGCTTCCCAAGCGCTGTCCTTGGGACAGTGCTCTGCCCAATCCCCACTTGGAGTATAGACCAAAGTTAAGGGAGCGTAGACCAAGTTAAATAAAAAAGGAGATAAAAAAAATTCCAAAGTCCCAAGAAAACTTTAAACCTTATTAAAACTCAGCAATCAAAATAGGAGGGGACAAGGGGTGACGTCATCCCATGATGACTTCTTGACTTTGCAAAACAAAAAAAAGATTTTTAATACCTCCTTTCAAACTGACGTCTACCAAGGAGAAAATATATTAATGACATAAAGTTTTATAGATGGAAAAAGGGATATTTATAAGAGTTATTACATAAAGTTTAGTTGTTAGGAATAAGATATATATATGTTTTTTGTGAGTTTCTTTTGAATTTTGAACCCTAATATCTATATTCTCTTTTTATTTGTCTTATTTCCAAATTTTAAAAATAAGAATATTCTAGGGAATATTCTCTGTTGCAAAGAGGCACTTAAATTTTCTCTCATACAAAAGGCAGAGAGTTTTACTCTCTTGCAACACACATTTTTTTTAAAGAAATTTTCTAAGTATAGATTTCAAGCCATGTATCTTTTTGTTTAAGGTGTATATTTTTTGAAAGGCTTTAAACATAGATACAATAGTTTAAGGTATCCTAACACCATATTTAATATGAACTCCTATGTAACTTGCATTGCAATAAATCAACCATAGATGTTAATTCCTTTCCGGAACATAGTTATCATTTGAACATATAAGGAACATATAAAGAACTTGAAAATTTGCTCAATCCAACTGAATCTACATACATGATAAAATTTTCGTTTCTAACATAGAAGTAAACTTGAAATTTGCTTGATTAAATCAACACCATTTCTATCTTATTTTTATGTGCATCCATCCAAAATAAAGTTTACAAATTAAATCACATGACAAGTAATTATATTCAACACCAATTTTATTGGCCAACCTGATTCAAAAGCTCAGCTGGGAAAGAATTTTGAAGAAGACTCGGCTTCATTTCCAATTACATCAAGGTTTAAAATACAATTTACAATAGGATCTCAATCCCTAATTTCAACAATTAAATCAAATTTTCTTCATGACCCTAATCAAGGGATTTATAGTGTTTTCTACAACTCATTTCTAGAACCATGGAGGAAACAGAATCTGATCAAGTGACCAAAAGCATGAACAAGAACAATTCAAACATGCATATTTATAAAAAGTTTCCACAACAAGATCTACAATAAATCAACACTAGGGAAAGGTGGATTCTTCCAACTAGGAGAAGTCGAGCACAACACCAAATCAGATGCCCAATTGGGGCTAATTATCAAGAACTTATGTTCTTCCATTTTGAAATGCCATACTGATACAAGGTTTGTGCTGATGGGTAGGGGCCCATAACACCCTACCCTTTCTCCCTCTTCTCATCCTGAGAAGAGACTGTACACTAGCTAGAGTCCAACTAAACAGACCTTTCCCAAAATTGGTCACTTCTGCCCTCTCCAAGGGTGAGTAATACCAAAACACCCATGCAAGGAAAATCTCAAAATTGCAAACATAAACAAGAAAGGAAAACAACAAAAATAACATGGTTTTCAAATCTTCCCAACATATCCACAACCGTACAAACATTGAAACAACAACAAAGTAGCATGAGCATGAAACAAAACATAAAAACTGAATAAGGGAGATGAAAATTTCCTACCTTCACAAAGAGGTAATGGCAAAGAACAAGTTTGAGTAGAGTTTCCACTTCCTTCCTTCAATCTTCAAAACTCTTTTCTAAATGTAGAGATTGGGTAACCACCTCCACAAGTCCAAGAAGGGCCTCTAAATAGGCCTCCAACTCAACCACCAAAGGGCTCAAGAACTACCCCACCCACTTGCAATTCTAGAAACTCCTAACTCAACCTACACTATGATTAAACCCTAAGTGGAGATGAGGTGAAGTAACTCAAGAAAGCCATGGTCAATTTTCGCACAAAGGCAAAAAGAGACTTTTTGAGTGACCTCAAAACTCAATAAAAGGGGCTTAGGGGTTGGAAAAAATCCCTAACCCATACCCATACCCTTTGGGTATAATAATTACATGTTTTAAGCCTTAGGAAAGAGGTTTAGAGCCAAATAAAATCTAGGAATAAAATAGGACCATCTAACTACTCCAACTTGTAGATTAAACACTAATCCAAATTAAGGGATGACTAACCTCGATTAAGAACACGATTAGCAAACTAACACCAACTAAATGAACTTGGGTCCAAAGGTTAGACAACTAACCCTAAACAACACATTGAAGCACATAAAAACTTTATGAGTGTCAAGGGACACTAAAAGAACATAATTAAGAATATTAACATTCACTGAACAAAGAAGATGCATTCACATATCTCACAAGAAAATACGTGAATTACAAACAACAAGGTTTCCAAAATTAGCACAAGGAAATTAGTTCTGTTCCTCTGTAGGGTTTCTCGGCTAAATATCTGCACACTCATTGCACACATCAGTAGTCTCGTAAAATCACATGTACATAAATATATACGTATCATAAATTCACATAAATTAAAACATACATCAATAAGGGTTTCTTCATTCTGCTTAATTCTTAATCATTTAAAATCTCTCAAATCAAAGTCTCAAGCCTACATTTACTGATTTCATCAACATACATATACATGACACATTAAATGACAATCATCAAATATATCTAAAAGTAATGTCACAGAAATTGAAATAATAAAGTATGTTCTAAGCATCAGATAATGTCTCGACATCTTGAGTCGTGAATATCAAAATAATAGTAATGTATCAGTATGCTACGATGGGTCGGGGCGAGGCCACACATGGAGATTATTGGATTAGATTAGAGTTTTTGAAGAGAAGTAGATTAAAGTTTTTGAGTAATATTTTGGATGTTAGATTTCTATTTTAAAATTTAAAATTTAAAATTAGTTTTGCATTTAGATTTAGATTTAGTTATGTATTTATATTTAAATGTAGATTTAGTTTCAAAATTAGTTATAATATTCTCCTTTGATTTATATTTTAATTTCAATCATTTTCATATAGTTTAGGCTTGCATGTTTGATTTAGATATAGAATTCAAATTGATTCAAAATCTATTTTATTTAGATATTTGATAATACATTTCATTTGCACATTTTTAATGTCCATGATTCAATTTACTTCTACATATGCATGTTTCATATTAGTTTTAGATTTGCATATTTCAAAATACTTTTGGTTTGCATGTTTTAGAATTGTATGTTTCATAATAGTTTTATATTCTTATGTTTCAAAATATTTATATTTCTCATGTTTCATAAATATATTTTATCATTAATGTGGATGCCAAGGTCACCTTATCGATAAAATTTGTATTATATTTAAGGTAGTGATTAATTTAAAGTAAATGAATCATATATTTAGTTTATATTTTTTCTTTATTTAATTAGATTATGTATGTGTTTTATTTAAATATTTTTCATAGTATATATATATTTTTATTAATATATATTTTTTTAATGTTTGAAAAGTGGAAGGCAATGCCACCATATTTCAAACACTACAATATAACTATTTTATTTGAAATAGTTTTGATTTTAATTTATGTTATTTTGAACATTATTCATTTGAAATAATTTATGTTAATTATTAATACTTTTTTATTTTGATTATTTATATATGTTGATGCTTTTTTATAAGTTTTCAAATTACTATTTGAGTTATGGATGCCTTGAATAGAGAATCAAATATTATTTGATACTAGCCTGACTACTTCAATGACCTCAAATGATTTCCTTGAGACTGAGTTTGACAAATGCCTACAAATAATTAAAGAGATGTACACAATTATAATTAAATTTGTAGAGAATGCAATATTTCCAATTGACTATGTTGAGGAAATATAAGGAATGCAAATGAAAGATGCATAACAATTCCTATGTGATACATCTACAAAAGTGGATGTATTGCCCTCAATGATGAAAGAAGTCTTTCACAATCATTGTTCAAATAAAGGTCGCAAAAGAATCCTAATCTTTGAATAATGTTACATGTATTTACACCATTACAAAGATTTTTTTTGTATATAGTTCATTCCTACTTTTAGAATTTTACTTCTAATTAGTTGTATTGGCAGTTTTGTTTCCCCATTGTTCTATGTAACTTTCATGAAGAAGAGAACAAGAAAAAATTAATTTATTTTCATAAAAAACATTTCTTCAATGGATGTGGCTATTAAATATATTAATTAAGAAAGAAAATCATAAGTCTAAATAGATGTCCTTAATGATATGCATATTTATTGATTACAACTCTTAATCATTGCAATAAAAATTGCATTAGCATTATTAAAAATTCAACAATATATAATGTTCTCACATCATCATGGAGAAATAATTTCCATAAAATTGATTCTTTTATATTCTTTCCCACTTTTTACATCATCTAAATAGTTTTGTTCAGACTTATAATTTCCTTTCATGACTTAAAATTTCTCCACTATTTGAGTAATTTGTATAAAATATATCCCAAATTTGACCACAGTTGTACTCTAGATACTCCAACACTACACCTAAATCCCATATTTTCCTTAACCATGTCCCTTATTTTAGTATAACATTTAACTACTTATTAACCCTAACCATAACACCAAATGTCATGTAAATGAAATTGTAAACCTTGGATCCTATCTCTAACTCTTACTCTATATATGACTATACTAAGCATTTATTAAATTATACACCTTAACCTAACCCTATATGTACTAGTAACTAGAAATGATATTATATTTTTTATAAGTGACAATATATATAAATAGAGAGAGAGAGAGAGAGAGAGAGAGAGAGAGAGAGAGAGAGAGAGAGAGAGAGAGAGAGAGAGAGAGACAGAGAGAGAGAGAGAGAGAGAGAGAGAGAGAGAGAGAGAGAGAGAGAGAGAGAGGTGTATCTAGAGAGAAGGGTGAGAGAGAGATAAGGGCATGTATCTAGATATTAGAGAGAAAGATTAGGGGACATATCTAGAGACTAGAGAGAGAGAGATTAGAGGGTATATTTAGAGAGGGGAGATATTACTAGGTGAACTAGTTAGAGAGAGAGAGAGAGAGAGGGATTACATTAATAAAACTATAATAGAACTAACCGACATAAAAATTTAGCCTAATAGTTACCCTAACACTAAGATAAAGTGTAATAATAACACTAACATCAACTATAGTATGATTAGTAACCCAAAAATAACCTTAAACAAAATAATAACACAAACACTAACTCTAACTCTGATTCTAACTCTAAATCTAACTCTAACTCTAACTCTAACTCTAACTCGAACTCTAGTTCTAATTCTAACTCTAACTTTAACCCTAATTCTAATTCTAATTCTAATTCTAACTCTAACCCTAACCCTAACTGTAACCCTAACTTTGACTCTAACTCTAATTCTAATTCTACTCCTAAACCTAATCTAAACCCTTTATAACATTAACTCTAATCTTAATTCTAACAATAACCCTAATTCTAGGCCTAACCCTAAGCCTTACTATTACTCTAATCCTAACTCTAATTCTAAGTCTAGTGCTAATTCTAACCCTAGTCCTAACTCTAATTTTAACCCATATTCTAACTGTAACCCTAACTCTAACTCCAACTCTATTTATACCCCTAACCCTAACCCTAACCCTAACTCTAACCCTAACCCTACCCCTAATCCTAATGCTAACACTATACATAATGCTAATCCTAACCCTAACACTATATGTAACTCTAACTCTAATACTAACCTTAACTCTAATCCTAACCCAAACACTAATTCTAACCCTAACTCTAACTCTAACCCTAAATCTAACACTAAATTGAACCCTAACTCCAACCCTAACCCTAAATCTTACCCTAACCCCATCTCTATCTCTAACTTTAACTATAACTCTAACTTGATCCCTAACTCTAACTCTAATTATAACCCTAAGCCTAACCCTAGCCTCAATTCTAGCTCTAATTCTAAACCTAACTATAACTCTAACACTAGCACTAACACTAACACTAATTGAAACCCTAACACTAACCCTAGCTCTAACCATAACCCTTGTGCTAACCCTAACCCTAGTTATAACCCTAATTTAAACATTAACTCTAACTCTAACACTCTTTTTAACTCTAATTCTAACTCTAACTCTAACTCTAGCTCAAATCCTAACTCTAAATCTAACCCTAACCCTAGCCCTAATTCTAACCCTCACTATATTTGTAGCCTTAATTCTAGCCCTAACCCTAATTCTTACCCATACCCTAACCCTAACTCTAACTCAAGCTCTAACCTTAACTATATTTGTAACCCTAATTCTAACCCTAACTCTAGTCCTAGCTCTAACTATAACTATAACTCTAATTCCATCCCTAACCCTAACCCATATAACCCTAACTATAATCCTAATTCTTACTTTAACCCCAATTCTATCCCTAACCTTAACCTAATTCTAACCCTAACTACAACTATAATCTTAACTCTAACCTTAACTATAAATCTAACTCTAATTCTCACCATAACCCTAATCCTAACCCTAACCCTAATCCTAACACTAATTCTAATCCTAACTCTAAAACTAACCCTAACTCGAACTCTAGCTCTAACTTTATCTCTAACTTTAACCCTACCCCTAATTCTAACCCTAACTCTAAGTCTAACTCTAACTCTAACTCTAACAATAATTCTAAATCTAACCAAGTAATGCTAACCCTAATCCTAAATCTATCCCTAACCCCAACTCTATCTCTAACACTAACTCTAACTCTAACTCTAACTCTAACTTGAACCCTAACTCTCACTCTAATTCTAACCCTAACCCTAACCCTAACCTTATCCCCAATTCTAACCCTAATTCTAACTCTAACTCTAACTCTAACTCTAGCTCTAACTCTAACTCTAACTCTAACTCTAACTCTAACTCTAACACAATCTCTAATTTTAACTCTAACTCTAATTGTGACCCTAACCATAATGCTAACCCTAATCCTTACTATAACCCTAACACTAACTGTAACTATTACTGTAACTCTAACTCTAATTCTAGCCCTATCATTAATTCTAACCCTAAATATAACCCTAACTCTAACTCTACATCTAACCCTTATTCCAGAACTAATTCTAACTCAAACTCAAACTCTAAATCTAACTCAAACTCTAACCCTAACTCTTATTCTAACACTAACCCTAACCTTACTATATTTGTAACCCTAATTCTAACCCTTGCCCTAATTCTTACCCTTACCCTTACCCTAACTCCAAGTCTAATCCTAACTATATTTGTAACTCTAATTCTAACCCTAACCCTAATCCTAACTCTAACTCTAATTTTAAACCTAGCCCTGACCCTAACCCTAAATCAAACCCTAAATGTAACTTTGACTCTTTACTTAACCCTAACTATAGCTCTAATTGTAACCCTAACTCTGACAATAACCCAGAATCTAACCCTAACCCTAACTCAAACCCTATCCCTCACCCTAATTTTAATCCTAGTGCTAACCCTAACTCTAACTCTAACCCTAACTCTAACCTTAACGCTAAAGCTAACACTAATTCTAACCTTAACCCTAACCTGAACTCTAACCATAACCCTAACCCTTACCTTAACACGAACCTTAACCATAAACATAACTCTACCCCTAACTCTAACCCTAAATCTAACTCTACTATAATTGGACTCTAACCATAACCCTAACACTAACTTTATTCAAAATGAAAACCCTCATTCCAGCTATAACTTTGACCTTAACCCTGACTCAAACCCTAACCCTAACCCTAACCCTAACCCTTCCCTATTATAACCCTAACCCTAACCATAACCATAACTCTAACCCTAACCTTAACCATGAGCATAACTCTAACCCTAACCTTAACCATAAATATAACTCTACCCTGAACTCTAACCTTGAATCTAACTCTACCATAATTGGACTGTAACCCTAACCCTAACCCTAATTTTAATCCTGACTCAAACCCTAACCCTAATCCTAACTCTAACCTTAACCCTTACTCAAGCCCTAACCCTAGCCCTACAATAAACCTAACCCTAACCCTAACTAGA
Organism: Cupressus sempervirens; assembly: GCA_028749045.1. Lineage (NCBI taxonomy): Eukaryota > Viridiplantae > Streptophyta > Pinopsida > Cupressales > Cupressaceae > Cupressus > Cupressus sempervirens. The sequence goes on from CM053791.1 coordinate 244,623,602, forward strand.
ACCATAACTCTAACCCTAACCTTAACCATAAGGATAATTCTAACCCTAACCTTAATCATGAACATAACTCTACCGCTAAGTCTACCCCTAAATCTAACTCTATGATAATTGAACTCTAAACCTAACCCTAACCCTAACCCTAACCCTAACTTTAATCCTGACTCAATACCTAACCCTAACTCTAACCTTAACCCTATCTCAAACCCTAACCCTAACCATAACTGTTACCCTAACCTTAACCATGATCATAACTCTAACCCTAACCTTAAGCATAAATATAACTCTAATCTAAACCTTAACCATAACTCTAACAATAATCATAACCATAACTCTAACCGTAACCTTAACCATAACTCAAACCCAAACACGATAAACAAAATATCATCATACATGTACCTACAACTCTAACCCTAACTCTACATCAAACTCTAAGCCTAACCCTAAGTGTAAACCTAATCCTAACTAAAACTCTAACCCTAAGTCTTACATATAATTTTTCGATAAACTTAAGTCTATCTATACCCATAAACATATTAATAGAGATAAGTCTAACTATAATTGCAAGTCTAAGTCAAACTTTAACTCTCACCATATGTCTAAACATAAGCCTAAGTCAAACTTTAACTCTAATTCTAACCATACAATCTTTCCATAAACTAAAGTCTAACTATACCACTAACCATTTTCCTAATGATAACTCTATCTCTAGACAAAGTTGGAAGGGATGGGATAAGGAGTGAGTACATTTTTAAAAATATACTAATATGCATCATAATAGCACTAATCATGAGCATTTTAATAGGACTATCCCACATAAAAAAAATTAACCTAATAGTTATCTAAAAATAACCTTAGCCACAATAATAATAAAAACCCTAACCAGACTTTATTCTTAATCTAACTCTACCCCTAACTCTAACTCTAACCCTAACCCTAACCCTAACCCTATACATAACAGTAACTCTAATCCTAATTCTAACTCGAACCCTAAGTCTAACACTAACACTAACTCTAACTCTAACTCTAACTCTAACTCTAACTCTAACTCTAACTCTAACTCTAATTCTTACCCTAATTCTAACCCTAACTCACCCTAACCCTAACTCTAACCCTAACCCTGACCCTAGCCCTAACCTTGACCTCCATTCTAAGTCTAACCCAAACCCTAATCATATGCCTAACCCTAACTCTAACTCTAACACTAAGTCTAATCCTAACCCTAACCCTAATTCTAACCCTAACTCTAACCCTAACCCTAATTCTAACCTTAACTCTCAACCTAACTCTAACTCTAACCCTACCTCTAATTCTAGCCTTCACCCTAGTTTTAATTCTAACCATAACCCTAACTCTAATTCTAACTCTAACCCAATTTCTAACCCTAACCCTAACTCTAACTGTAACCCTAATCCTAATTGTAACCCTAGCTGTATCTCTTCTTCTAACCCTAACCCTAATCCTAACTTTGACTCTATCTCTAACTCTAATAATAATCGTAACCCTAACTCTAACTCTAACCATAACTCTAACCCTATCCCTAACACTAATCCTATGCCTAACTGTAACTCTAACTTGAACACTAAATATAATCCTAACCCTAACCCTAATTCTAACCCTAATCCTAATTCTATCCTTAACTCTCACCCTAACTCTAACTCTAACCCTACCTCGGATTCTAACCTTAACCCTAGCTTTAATTCTAACTGTAACCCTAACTCTAATTCTAACTCTAACTCTAACCCTATTTCTAACCCTAACCCTAACTCTAACTCTAACCTTAATCCTAATCATAACCCTAACTCTATCTCTTCTTCTAACCCTAACCCTAACTCTAATCCTGACTCTATCTCTAGCCATAACCATAACGCTAACTCTTAACTCTAACCCTAACCCTAATCATAACTCTAACCCTAACACTAACCCTAATCCTAGCTCTAACTCAAACACTAAATCTAATCCTAACCTTAATCCTAACTCTAACCCTAACCCTAATTCTAACCTTAACTCTCACCCCAACTCTAACTCTAACCCTACCTCTAATTGTAACCTTAACCATAGCTTTAATTCTAACCATAACCCTAACTCTAATTCTAACTCTAACTCTAACCCTATTTTTAACCCTAACCCTAATTCTAACTCTAATCCTAATCCTAATCATAACCCTTACTCTATCTCTTCTTCTAACTCTAACCCTAACCCTAACTCTGACTCTATTTCTAACTCTAACCAAAACCATAACCCTAACTATAACTCTATTTCTCACTCTAACTCTAACTCTAACTCTAACTCTAACTCTAACCCTAACCCTAACTTTAACTCTAACCCTAACCCCAACACTAATCCTATGCCTAACTGAAACTCTAACTCTAACATTAAATCTAATCCTAACCGTAATCCTAATTCTAACCTTAACTCTCACCCTAACCCTAATTCTAACCTTAGCTCTCACCCTAACTCTAACTCTAACCTTACATCTAATTCTAACCTGAATCCTAGCTTTAGTTCTAACCATAACCCTAACTCTAATTCTAACTCTAACTGTAACCCTATTTCTAACCCTAACCCTAACTTTAACTCTAACCCTAATCCTAATCGTAACCCTAACTCTATCTCTTCTTCTAATGCTAAGCCTAATCCTAACTCTAACTCCATCTCTACCTCTAACCATAACTGTAATCCTAACTCTAACTCTAACTCTAACCTTAACCCTATCTCTAACCCTAATTTTAACCATAAAATAACTCTATCTCTAATTGTAACCATAACCCTAATTATAATTGTACTCATTGATATAACATTTTATGTAACAATATCCTTTAAAAAAAATTTTAAAAATTAAAGTTATGCAAAAAAAAACACCATTAAAATATAGAATGTTGAAGAATAATTTTATAGTAACTTTATAGAACTATAAATTAAATAAAATTACTTTTTAATAACTTGATGCAACTTTACAAAACTATAATTTTATAGTAACTTTATACAACTATATAAAAAAATTTAAAAATAAAGAAATAATTTGATACCAACTTTATGAAAATTTGAAAAATAGTTATATATTATCATCCAAATTTCTTCAAAGTGAAATTAATTTAAAATTAAAACACTATATTGCTTATCCTAACATAACCATTCAGATTTCTTTAAAAATGAATTCCATGTTGCGCGACAATTGGTACGAGCTTATATATAGTTTTATATATATAATATGCTAAGAGTCCTTCTTGAGGCAGCTATTTTATTTAAATCCTAACCTACAAAAAAAAAATCATAGAATTTGAATTAAAATAAGTGCCTCGAGAAGGATGACTCAGCATATTATATATATAGAACTATATATAAGCTAATATGGCCCAATTGAGAGCTTAGATTTGTATTTTTTTCAATTGGAATAAAAAGTTGTTGAGAAGTAAATTTCCAAAATAGGTACTAAACATAATCAGGTTGATGAATCTAGATATCTTGTGCATTGATTTAAATTGTTTTCATTATTATGATACAAAAGTTATTGAAAGCTGTATTATTATTATATAAAAGTTATTGAAAGCTGTATTATGTGTGTAAGAGTCATCAGTCGGTCTTGTGATCCCTGAATTCTTCTTTCAACTAAGAAGCAGAAAAGTATGAAAACAAAGGCTTTATAAATAAAAAATTTAAATGATTTATTTTGTGTGTAAGTATGAAAAGTATAGTAACGAAGATGCCTCAGATACTGTTAAAACAATTTCATCATGTATTATTTGAGACGGTGATATTGTATGACCTTAATCTTGTAAGCATCAATTATGTCATTTGTATTAAATGCAAATGTGGTGCGTGGCCTCGTGGATATGTCAACCAAGTGAATTTAATATAGCCTTGAATTGAGAACTTAGATTTGTCTGTTTTTTGTCAATTGTAATAAAAAGTTGTTCGGCCATAAATTTCCAAAATAGGTACTAAATATATTCAGGTTGATGAATCTCTGGGATGTGCATTCATTTAAACCGTTTTCGTTACTATTGATATAAAACTTATTGAAAGCTGTATTATGTGTGTAAGAGTCATCAGTCGGTTTTGTGATCCCAGAATTCCTCTTTCAACTAAGAAGTAGAAAAGTACATGAATTGAAGGAACGCATCCATTGTAGAAGGTGCGTGCAGTTTTATTGGCAAGAAAATGAGTAATCCGTATGCAGTGGATGTGAAAGGAAATGTTGAAGGGAGGGAGGAGAAGAAGAGATCCAGTTTTATTTGTCTAAGGATGCCACTGGCTGTCTCAACGGTGAGGCTGAGGCCAAGTTGTGGTCTGATGATGGACAGGGAGCATTGGAGTTGTGGCAGTGAGCCTTAATGTTCTCCTCATCTCGTACTGCCCACTTCTCCTTTGGTGGACACGGAACAGGTGAGTTGTGGCAGTCAGCCGAGACATGGACCACCAACGTAATCATGAGCAACATAATCAGCACTGCTCTCATCGAACTCTCCATGTTTATTACTTGCGGATTCCTTCCTCGCCTTTCAACTCAATGATAACTTGCTTGGTGAAGATTGAAGCTGTGAGATCAAACACAACACTGTGGCGCTTATATAGAGGGGCTGAAACTCTACAAACTAACTTTTTCCTTCGCTGAATCAAGCGTTCAAAGTCCTACGGCGTCGACCAGACGAAACGTTTCACGTGCCGCGCCTCGCTGTTCAAATCAGAAGCTTCTACCGAATTAACTAACTGCCCAGAAAATTATTCTACTAAAGTTTTTGGCCAAATCGTTTGTAATTGACTTAAAATCTCTTAAGGGTAAGGCTCCTATATATCGCCATGCAAGCAATTTACTCTGTCATAGTTCAGTTTCTGTGTCCGCATCGTTTCAATCTCGCGTTTAATATATATTCGTGCTTTTATTTGTCAAAAGAAATGCTTCCAGTATCTAACGGAGTTATATATTTATACTATATTTATGTATAGGAGGCCGTCAGTGATTTTATGATTCAAAATTTTCATTTTAGAATAAAAACTGAAATATTTTTTTATTTGATTCTATTTTGAAATGGTATTTAATGATCTATGTCTCAAAATCTCTTAACAAAGGGATATTCAACATTAAAATCAATATAGTTTCCTATTTGAGTTCGGTTGCCAAACCTCCCCTTTCACTTTTGGCTGGATTCAGTCTTGGAGTTTGTGGGGGATGCCCTTGAGAATTTCTTGATGGTTGATGCAGCTTCCTCCAACATTTATAGGACAACGTATGCCCGCATTCTAGTGGAGATTGATGTCTCTAAGGGGCTTCCAGAAAAGATTAAGCTGGCTTCTCCTCTTGGGTCTTGGGTTCAACCTCTTGATTATGAGGGTATCCCCTTTAGATGCAGGGAATGTTATTTGACTAGCCATCTTGCGGCGCATTGCTCCTCTGACAAAGTTCGTTCGATGAAATCACCTTCTTGGTGGTTGGGGGTTTCAGATGATCACTATACGGTTTAGAAACGGAGGCTAATGATGTGTCTTCAGAGGCTGATGAGTCAAACCGCTCTTCTCCTGTTGATTCAGATGAGATTTCAGTTGCTATCTTTGGTGCTTTGAATGCTATCCCTTCTAGTGACACTTCTCTTGTTGAGGGCTCTTCTCCTAGGGCTGACTCTATTGATTCATTTGATGTTCCTCTAGCGGTTCTGTGTTAGGAGGTTGATGTTGGCCCTTTTCCTATTGCTAACTCTAGCCAAAGCTCTGCTATTGGTGCTTTTCTTGGAGCTGGGGTTTTGGGAGTTAGTGGGGATTGGCTAAAGGCTGCTAGGAAGGTGGAGGATGGTTGGACATCAGTTCAAGGAAAAAAAAGGCAAGTTCACCATTCACTTTCTTGATATGGCTTTTTCGTCATAAGTCGAGACTTAAATGTAAATCTTGATAGACTTTGGTTTCTTGGGTTGTTTGCCCTCTTGTTGGGAACTTGGGTGTGTCCCTCTAGTTTGTCAGGTGGTTTTCCACAATTGTATTTGGTTCTCATTGCTATATCTTTCTTGTCCCTTTGTACAAGGTTTCAGGACCTTTCAAATCCTATTTTTGCTTAATCAAAACATTAAAATCAATATAATGACTAATATGTGCATGAGAACATGCTCCCATGTAAACAATCAATGAAGGGATCAAAAAAATGATATAGAACTATGTATTTAATTTGGATACATAAATTATATGGATTTTAATTGAAATAAGTGGAGAAAGATTACGACCCATTAAACATTTAGAATAAAAACCATCCAAACAAAAGGTCTAGAAAAAGATAAAATAATAAACTTACCAAAGACGTAAGCAATGAAGGATTGGAAAAACTAATGAACCATTATATAATGCACCCATACTAGAATTCCAAACTAAGAAAATTTACTACCTACAACAAAGATAGAGAAAAGTGAGCAATTAAAGCACTTTAGAAGCACATGGATTGAATGATAACTAGAAGATGAATATTTGATTGTAAGTTAAATTAATGTGGAGTTTTTCTTCTAAAAATATCATTGTTAAAAAAGAAAATCAAAGAAAAATCAATTTAATGAATTATAAATCATCCATTTCATGAAAGAAAATAAACTCCTCCAAAAACTACAGACATTTGAACTATTTTTCAATTTTCATAGAAAGTCAAGAGGTAGTATTATTGATTGAGTATCTACATATATCTTTTTCATTGGATCAATTAGGGGAGAACCTTCTAATTCTACCCAAATTCTCATCAAAGAAGAATCCTTTGATCAATTCAAGGATGGCATAAAGATAGTTCATATATAAGCCAAATGGGTTGAACAAATGCAAGATCATGGTATCTCAACCATCCTCAAAAGAATTTACATCAACATCACCAATAAAAAATAATAATTGATCCAAGAATAAAAAAATATGAGATAGGAACAAAGTAGTTTATATGTTCTGGTAAGAACCGTTGAAATAATAGTGGTATCAAAACTTTCTGTATTAGTCAGTGAGATGATAGAAGACAACCCTATTGAAATTCAAGCCTCCTAGTTCTATTCTACTAACTGAAAACATTCCTTGTATATGAATTTTACTAATTACCTTAATCAAATACTTCATGAGTCCTTTCATAGTCTAATCCATATTAAAGGTGATTTTAATTCTTTAGATATGGACTTGACTAATGAATTTGGGGAGAATTGTAGGAAATTAGGAGGTAATATGAGTAACAATTTTTTTTAGTCGCAAATCTTCACCAATTGGTGATTACATCTCTTCACAAAATTATAATTTGGCAAAAAAAAACCTACATATGGGGTCCAACATGTCAAGGTGATATTAAATAATATTGATCAAAATCCTACGCTAGTAGCTCATTAGTTTATACATAATTAGTCCCAAATCTTGATCTAATCACCAATGTAATCTACATTTAGGACAGGTTTTAAAAAAAATTGTCAATCTTTCACTAATGTTTTCTTATTGGACAATGTTATTTCTCCCTTAGAATAAGATAATATTTTCATTGGGGTTGAGCATTGTCTACCATTTTACTTGTTGAAAATATTAGGTAGATAGAATATATTGAGAGGGTAGGAGTAAATCAATATAGAATAAAACTTTATCCAACTTCACTAATTAATCCTTCATATCATACTTAGATATAATTTGCATGCATGACAGAATGAAGTTAAATAAAAATTCATTGCAATTTGACACAAGATATGGTAACCCAAAAACCTTCCAATTAGAAAGCAAAACTAAAGTGGGCATGATACCCACAAGCTTTATTACTGCAGTATAAAGTTGCCCTGTTAAGGCTTACAATTGATCACTTCTAATGATCTACCCTATTATGAGCAATAAGGATTGTAGGGTCTACCTTGTCAAAGGATTTACAAAACACACAATGAAGTATGCACTTGGTTCAGAGATTTATCAAAGATTGTTAAGTCTACCCTATTAAAGGATTTGACTGATACACCTATTAGGATGAACTAGTGGTTGATCTCTGATCTACAACATGATTTTTTGGTTGAGATTCCTTGAATTATAATGACCACCTTGTTGTGATAGATAAATCCTTCTTGTCCCTTAAATTGCTTCTAGCCTTCCTTAATTAAAACATTTTCTCTTCACATATACATCCATTACAATTTATTTTACACTTGACTATGGTACAATACATTACATATGTACCAATTCAATTCATTATCTTTTGGAGTCGACTACAATACCAATTACACCATAATTCACAAAGTTGGCCCAACTGCTCTAACTCAAGTTCTAATGAAAAACTTAGCGATGTTCTAATACTTGGCAACCACTATCAACACTCGGCATCTTCTAGAACTCGGTTAATGTAGAGGCTTGGTTCATACTAATCACTTCTAAGTAGCTTGAACTCGATTATCATTGTGTGACCTGGTGAAGCCTATAAAACTCGACATATACTAAATCGCTCGGTTGATAATCCATGGCTCAGTCAACATTGGATTCACATTGCTAACACTGTGTAACTCGGTCAACACTATAAATCTTGGTTAACACTAGAGTTTCCATCATTTATAGTGACCAACTTGGTAAACATTGCTACACTTGGTATGAACTATATATAGGTTCTAAAGCTCAGTAGAAATTGTAAAACTTGGTAGTTGCTAAGTGTGAGTCACTAATAGACAAATTGACCTTAATGTCAACAATCTCCCCCTTTGGAATTAGTGAAAAAAACAATTATCATTCAAAAATTGATTACAAGTGAAAATATTCTTTTATCACCATTCTATGTCTACAACTCGGTAACATACTATATTTTTTAGATTTTTCAAAATTTCTCTTTTAAAATATATTTTCTATTTATCTGTTCCCTTATATATCTGGAGTATTTCTCCCCCATACATATATTCTATACATACTTTTCCTATTCTTATTCATATAATACACACTTCTCCCCCTTTTTGACATAAATGCCAAAGGTGTATGATATCTATATGTTAATACCAAAATTGGACAAGAATTCAAAGTGTGCCTTCAGGATTAATGCCAATGTTTTGTCCCAATTTTCTTGTAACACTTTACTTACATGCAATGCAAGCTGAACTTTTTCTGATAACTCCATCATTTGATTAGCTATGGAGAAGTTATTGTCATGGATAAGAATTTTAGTATGTCCAATGTCTATTTGCAATGCATCCATGTTTGGAAGAATCATGACCTAGATTTCTACAAGATTAGCCCTGATCTTGGCTTCTTCCTTTAACAATTTTGCTTTTAAGTTTGTCAAAAATCTGATCTTTGAATAATGAGAAGAGCTATAACTTGGGCCAGGTGATAACTGATATGCACTTGCCTTCATATCTTCATCTATCTTTAATAATTTACCTTTAATTTCTTGAGTGAAGATAGATGTAGCACACAACTTAACAAATAATGAAGGGACATTATTTATATATGTCTCCAATGAAACAAGAATAGTAGATAATTCTACTTGGTTTATTGCAATTTTCTTGAAACTTGTCCCAATACCTTATTCTCAAACTTCCTTTCTACCCTTTCTAGAAATTTTTCTTGTCCATTCAAGTCTTCATTCAATTTCTTAACAACTTCAACTAACTGGTTCAAGGTAGGTTGTGTAGTATCAACCTCTATACTCAGTGCACTAATAAATATGTCTTTGATACCTTCTAGCAATTGGGTTTTCCTTCTCTTCTCTTCTCTTCTCTATGTTTTTTTTTCTTGGCTTTCTTTTGCAATAGTTCTCTTACTGTGTTCATTTGATTAGGAATGGGTGTGGAGATATCCCATTTTGGAATAACTATATCCTCATCTAGATCAATCTCATCTTCTTTACCCTTACCTTAGTCTAATACTTCAAGACTTGGTTGAGACTTGTTCTCAACTATCATTGTACTAGCTATAGGTACATGTGGAATAGAAACAATACTAGAAATAGAGGGGCTAGCAACAAATGTAGATACGACAATAATAGTAGAAATACATTGTTGTTGCATGATTGAACTTGATGATGGAGGAACTTGTAGCATGGTAGATGAAGTGCTTGGCAATTTTGTCAATCCAATACTCAACTAAACAGAACCAAAGCTTGGTTGGGTGCTAGGTGTTGTAGTGGTATCCATAACCAACTTAGTAGAAGCTTTGTCAGAGCTAGATTGTACTAAGGCTTTTCTTGAAGAATGAGAAAATAAGGCCATTACTATTGTTGCAATATTTTCTCCATCAATTTCCATTATTCTTTGAATCCATGGTAGATTTCTACTAGTAGCTTCTTGTTCTTCCTCATCATCTAGATTTACATCTTTTATCTCCACATGCTCTTCCTCATCATATTCATCTTTGTCGTTGATGTGAACAACAAAATCACTAGGTTAATGCAACCTATAGATGTTTTTCCATGTACTTGTTGCTTCCTTTACTACATATTCAATATCTTTCATCAATATAATACATGTGTTCAATTTCAGAGTGAATTTTTGTTCATTTTTATTCAAACATTCTTTTTCCTTCTTTTCATTGAAACTTGACATGAGTTTCCTTAGAGTCTATTCAAAAATATATTTTGTAGTTTTCTTAGTGAGATTCCCATCTTGGCTTGATTATCTCCATAAGCTCTTTAGTAATCTATTGTGTAAGCTCATTAACTGAGTACTTCCACATGCCTAGCTTTTACATTAACATGTCCTCAATTTTTATTTTCTCTTTTGGATACCTAGTTTCATATTGGAGTGGTTTGAAATTTGTTATCCCAGATCCTTCTTACATCATTTTTAATCTTTCCTAAAGTGTAGGAGTTGTCTTCTGAAAGATAATTTATTCGGCTTCTTCTTCTCCTAACTTCAACTTTCTCTTGTTCTTCACTGACCTCCTTGTGAACACAACAGGGGATGATTTGGCAGGTCTAGTTATGATAACCTTTCCTTTCTTCTTGGGTGGCTCTCTCTCCTCAGATTCTACTTCTTCTTCTCCATCCTCTGCATCATCTTCTTTTCCTTCTATCAGTAGGAGAGTAGAACTCACTTGTCTTAATTTTGCTATCCTCTTCATTTCTTTGTCAACTATTTTAGGAAGTTTAATTTCAAGTTTTATCGTTTCCTTTGGTTATTCATAAGTTCCAAAATATGTGGCCTTTGGATCCATAGGCTCATTTAGGAATGCCTCAATTATATATTTAGTTTCATCAATATTGACCTCATATTCTAGAGGTTTGACCCATGCTACTCTAGGTTTGATTGCCTAAGCATAGGCCTCATCACAGTCTACCATAAACAAAATATCATTCTTGTAGTCTTCAACAAGTTTCTTAGGGATCCTATATCTGTTATTCATCTTCTCTTTGAATGATTCAAAGTAATTATCTATGATACTTTCAAAATTATCTCCCATTTCTGCTATAGATTAATTTATTTGATACAAAATAGGTATATCCTTTCTCCATTCAAATGATCCTTTAGAAGGAAATAATTTTTGCACAAAGAAAAATAAGTAAGTCAAAAGTGAACCAAAATTACATGGGTTATTGTAGGAATTTTTGATGCTCTCCATGTTCTTGTTGAACTGATTCAATAACAACTCAGTAAGGTCAAATGCCATGTTGTTCTTCACTACTTTTAGAGCCAGATCAACTACTTCACATGATACACTATTAAGTTGATTAGAGTTGTAGATCTTATGAGTGATCACATGGATTCCAAAATTTAGTTCCATTTCTATGATCTTGCTTATCTTCATTCCTCTTCCATTCCACTCAGCAAGATTTTGCTTCTTCAGTTATAACTAACCTAGGGTATTGGTTGCTTTTTTCTTTGTCCAACATTGGAGGACTAGTGATTTAGTGAATCATCATTCTTGTGATCAAAATGGGTTGATTCAACCATAAAATTCCATTGTGAACTTGCCTCAAGATAAATCTTATTGATTTTTCCTAAAAATCTCTTGGCATGTGTGGAATATGAGTCAAGCCCTTGGCTTCTAGATGTTGATGTTTAGGTTTTAGAATGTCATTCACACACAACTCATTCAATGCTTTGTTCATCTCATGAGTACAGAGTTCTTGAATAGAATAACAATAACATGAATAAGTAGTGTGTATGAGTAATACCTTGGGTGGAATTTGTGATTGTGCACTAGTTGGGTCAAGTGCTTTTGCAATTGTTGGACTTGTCTTGAAGTTTGGTGCTTTGCAATTGCTTCCATGAACCAACATTTCAAACTCTTTCTTTTCTTTGCTACTTGAAGATGCCATTCTTTTCTCATGGGCTTCTAAAATCACTCTACACTATTAGCTTTGGAAATACATAGTAAAAATAATGCCTTCAATTTCTTTCTTTTAATAGATTTCCCTTTTTCGATCACCATTAATGCATAGTATGTATGTTTTCTCAACAACATTCTATCTTCTACTCAGTTCAGCTTTTAATGCTTGACAAGTGTTCATAGCTCAGCAGAATCAAATCACTTAGCAGAGTCATCAATAACTCAGTGTCCACATATGATGCTCTGGTATATCCTAACCTTTCTCAGCAGGGTCTTGTTACTTGACCTAGCTCAGTAAGGTCTTGAATTTCTACAATCAGTTGGTAATCTTTATGGATCTTGAATGCTGATATGGATTTCTTCTTCTTGATGGTTGGAACTGATGAGGGATGTCATCTTTAGAATCTTAGTTCCAGTTGTTCCCTTAGAAATTTAGGCCACCATGCTTGAGTCACCAAACTCTTAAGTGACATTTTCTTTATGACTTGGGTTTGCATCCTCAAAAGATTTTGATATCTATTGCTCCCTCATTTTCTTTCTGATATTTTCAGCTCTAGCTTTCTTTTGATCTTCAACTCTTCCTATGTTCATCTAGTTCCTAGCAAGATGTCCATGTTCTGTGCAAATGAAACATCTTCTAGTGGTGTCTCGTTTCCTCATGTCATGTTTCACATAGTTTTCTCTAATGTGCCCAAATTCGCCATAGTAGTGGCATCTACACCATGTGTTGTAGCCCCATCCAAATTTTTGTTTCACAATCGATTATGCTGGATTTAATTTCTTGGTTTTGCATTAAGAGGACTTGTGCCCTTGTTTATTGCAACTATAGCATTTTCTTTCAAACATATATTTCTCCTTGCATTCACTTGCTCTATGTCCATGCTTATCATAGTTGTAACATTTTTCATTGAATTTTGTTTTACCATTACTTCAAAAAAATTTTGATGTATGACCTATCTTAGCATAATGATTGCAAGGAGGCCTTTGATAGTTTTGAGCTCCTTACTATGAAGATTCACCTTCTTCTGTGTATCCTATTCCAGCTTTACCTTTGTTTATGTATTGACTTTGTTCATTCAACTGATTCATGCTTTTTATATTTCATTATCCTTTTATAGGTTTTCTTTTCAGTATTGAGACAATTCTTCAATCTTTCATTTTCTAATTTTAGATTCATGAGTTCTTCATTTGCTCTAGTGAGCTGATCAATGAAGTGATTTTGGTGAAGGGATAGATGCTGAATTTCATTGTTTTTTTCTACTATCTCTTCTCTAGCTTTGTTCTTTTCTTGCATGACTTCACATAATCTCACTGATTGGATTACTTGTTCTCTTTTTTATTTTTCTAACCTCTTCTTGAACATTGGAATTCTTTTCTAATAGGTCTTTGATTGCTTCCTTAGCTTCATCTAAACGTCTTTCTAGATAGATATCTTCAATTTTTCATTTTTTTTCAGTGTAGAGATTGTCATTCATGTATACTACAAGATCATTTCTTCTTTGAAATTATTGAGGGAGTTTCTCCCTTTTTTTCTTTAGTTTCCCAATGGCCAATTCTAGATTCAACTTTTCATTTTCAATAGCTTTATCTAGCCTATATACCTCCATTGCATCTAATCTTTGCTCAAGCTATTAAACTCCTCTAAGAACCACAATGCTCTGATAACAATTTTTGGAAATATTAGGTAGATAGGCTATACTAAGAGGGGAGAGGTAAACTAGTATAGAATAAAACTTTATCTAACTTCACCAATTCATCCTTAATATAATATTTAGATATAATTTGCATGCATGAGAGAATGATGTTAAATATACATTCATAGAATTTTGACACAAGATATGGTAACCCATAAACCTTTCAATTAGAAAGTAAAACTAGGGTGGGGATGATACCAAAATGTTTTAGTACTACAGTATAAAGTTGGCCTGTTAAGGCTAATAATTGATCACTTCTAATGATCTTCCCTATTAGGAGCAATAAGGATTGTAAGGTCCACCTTGTCAAAGGATTTACAAAATATACAATGAATTATGCACTTGGATAAGAGATTTGTCAAAGGTTGTTAAGTCTACCTTGTTAAAGGATTTGACTAATACACCTATTAGGATGAACTAGTGGCTGATCTTTGATCTACAACTCGATTTTCTAGTCAAGATTCCTTGAATTGTAATGATCACCTTGTTGTGATAGATAGATCATTATTTTTTTTATATTACTTCTTGCCTTCCTTAATTCACACTTCTACTCTTCACATATACATCCATTAATTTTTTTTTACACTTGAATATGGTACAATACATTACAACTATACCAATTCAATTCATTACATTCTAATGTTACCTACAATACCAATTCGACCATAATTCACAAAGTCAGCCCAACTATTGTAACTCAAGTTTTGAAGACAAACTCGGTGATGTTTTGTGACTTGGAAAGCACTGTCTACACTCAACATCTTTCAACACTTAGTTGATGAAGAGGTTTAGTTCATACTAATCACTTCCAAGTAGCTTGAGCTTGGTCATCACTGTGTGACTTAGTGAACACTATGAAACTTAACATATACTGAATCACTAGGCTGACACTCCATGGCTTGGTCAACACTAGATTCACATCACTAACATTGTGAACTCGGTAGACACTAGAAAACATTATGTAACTTAATTAACATTGTGAAGCTTGGTTAACACTAGGGTTTCCATCACTTACACTGATCAACTTGGTAAACACTACTACACTTAGTATGAACTGTGTATAGGGTCTAAAGCTCGATAGAAATTATGAAACTCAATAGTTGCTAAGTGTGAGTAACTAATAGAAAAATTGACCTTAGTGTAAATTTTTTGTGTCTCCAACTACCCTTGTTTTGCCAACTATTTTATATTTTGGGCTTTCAGACAAGTGTTCTAATTTTGGGAAGAAAATAGACTTTATGTTAGAACATTTAATAACTAGGCACGAAATAGAGTTGAGGCCATTGATCTATTTTACATTAGCGATGGATGTCAAATCATTTCACCATAAAAAATGATAACATCAAAGCTAATGATGACGAAGTTGGCAATAGAAAAGGACACATTATAAATTGAATCTTAATGGATTGGGAGAGTAAAAGTACATTGTCTAGTATACACTTTCCATGTAAGCCATGGACCACCTATGACTCTATAAATTCAACAAAAAATTAAATAATATCTCTTAGCAACTAAAAGATTAGCCAACTATATTAATTTTTTGTGCTATATGAAACAATTAATTCACCTCTTACATTAAAAAAATATTTATGATCAACAAAAAAATTGCCTACATTTATTTGCATACCAAAAAATTTAAAAAATAATCTACCACAATTATTATTATATTTTGATATGAAAAGGAAGATTTCACCAATAGAAAATAAGTTTCTCTCTTTCCTTAAACAAAAAAATCATCCTCGATTAGAAATTTTTTCTACATATTTAATGTTGAATTCGCCAACATTTTATATATTTTTCTTGAGAGAGGTTTCCATAAGTTATCCCTCAATGTGAAGAGATAATTTATGAAAGGATTGGGAAGGTCCAAGATGGTGATATAGAGATTCTCAATAGGTTAAGAAACTTGTACATAGTTTCAAAAACTCTCAAGACCGAGGATGCCAAGATTCCTCTAGAAATTTAGGATCTCAAAAAGGAGTTGGCTAAGTGGAGGATAAATTTATAGGTCACTATTATTTCATGATAAGATCATGACATATACTAGCAAGTACCAAGAATATGGTTAGAGATGTAGGGAAATCAAACTAGTGGAATGGGCTATAGGTGTTGAGGCAACACATCTCCAAGGTTCAAGAGAAATCAAAATTTAAAACTCTTTATGTGATTTACTTTTAATAGGTTTTTTCTTTCTTTTAATTATTTTTAAAGGACTTGGTTAAAGTAACATTGCTAGTGACCCATTATTTTGTGATATTCTAAATAGTGGATCACTGAGTTTCTTGAGGATATTTTGGATTAAGTGTGATTGAATCTTAAGAGATTTTTTTATTCTATTATAGATTTTCTTTTCATTAGGGAAAAAATGAATGCAACTATATTTTTAGTAAAAAGTGGATAAGGTCAAGTAAGAGTCTACGATACAATGGTAAATTTTTAATCTCTTAGCTAGGGGGGCATGAGTTCAAGTTTACTCTAGCTTAGTAAATGATGATGACGATGATAATAATAATAATAATAATAATAATAATTGATCAGAATGTAATGATAACTAATCTTGTCTTTGGCCTCTTACCCATAAAAAAAATGGATGGGGCCATTAAATATTTTATTAATAATAATAACTAGTTTGATATTTAGATAGGGAATGAACTAGTTATAAAACCCCACTTCCTCATTTATTTACAAAAAAGAAAGGCTACTAGACTAGACAAATGTAGAAATGGAGTATTACAATGTGCAAAATATACCATATGGATGGTATGCTACTAGCCACGCCCCAAAAATAAGCATAGCCACCATATGATAAATTTAATACACATCAAAGAGGCACTATGAATTGGTTTGAAAAAATGTCAATGCCCTAAGTACACCAGTCATCATCATGACCAAAATAGCCTACAAAGAATCTTGCATCAAATCATGCGATTCACACCCCAAAAAAGGCATTGATTGGCACAAAACTATTCATGAATAAAAGGGAAATCACCATGCCATCTATTCAAGCTTGATCCAATCACAAAATTAGGCTCTTTCTCCAAACCTTCCATATCGAATCTGCATCAAGAAATTAAGATACTGTATAAGGACATAGATACAATATGTTGGTCCTAGAAAATAAAGAACAACTAAAAGAGGGGTGAATTAGTTATAACAATCAAAGCTAAAAAAATCTTAAGTATAATTTATATATTTTGAAGATAAATAATGTATTCAAGATTGACAACACATAGCACTTGAACACCAAATTTTTTTTGTTATGAAAAACCTCGTAAAGAAAAATAGACGAATGTCAAATAGAAACAGATGATGTACTATAACAAAATTGCTGCCTAGTTAAGAAGATAAAAATAGATAACAAAATATCTAGTTACACCCATAGGGTTGCAACCTAATTTGGAGACATATTTCCAAAAGTACACTACTCATAATGTAATCTTGGATATGAATGTTAGTCGATTTAACAATTCTCTTCTCAATTACAAAATAGTATATAGGAAGCCCATTACAATCAAAAAGAAAAATAATATATAAGATGACTATGTAGTACCAATGAATGCAAATAAACACAACCTATCCCATATCCTTACACCATTCTTGTATAATTTTGATTACAAAATGAGTTCTCAATCATATTGATTACAAAGAATAACTATCTACTAGGTTGGCTTAGATATAAATTACAATAAAAAAAATATAATCAATATTCTCAAATATTAATTCTATTTAAATAAAGTTATTTAAGGCTTATATGGAGGATTTTAATCTTCAACCATGAACATGCCACACCATCACCAATTTAACATAGAGAATATTAAAACCTTACTTGATCAAGTTAGCTAGGACAAAAAAGAAGGAATAACCACATAGTATTAAAACAATAATTCTTATGCACTCAATCAATGAGGACCAATACAATGATAACTTAATCCAAGAAAATCAACAAGAAATATAAATATTGTCTACAACCTTTACATCGATTCCAATTTGAATTCCTAACTCATCTTCAAAATATCATCATGAACATTATACTACTGAATGATATCATATCAAAAGATGTAATGTTGTACTCATGAATAATATTAAGAATGAAAAAACTTATAAAATAAATGATAATAACATCTTAAAAGTAAACTAAAGATACCTCCCACCTATCTAATAGATACTAGTTTTCTACTTCAAAAAAATAAAATAAAGAGAAGATCCAAAATAGAGCAATCCTTACTATTTCTCCTATTTCTAACTAGCAAATAAAATGGTAAAACATACCAATCGCAAGGAAACCTATTTCAATGGTATTAGTCCAGTACCTCATCATCTACATATATAAAAAAAAACTATTGGACATCAATTTTAGTGTGATCTAGAACATAAAAACCAAAATAAATAGAGCTAGGGCTAGTTGCTCGCATTCTTACCTCATTCCTCATTCTTCTTTTCTTAGCCTATTCCCTATTTAAGCCCACCCACTCCTCTTTGATAGGTTTATCAAGGACAATATTCATTCAATCCTTTTCTAGGAAACCATAAATGGAGTGGGTAGTTTCCCTCTCCTTGCCCAAATCCTTCTCATCCTTGTTCACCTGCAAGAAATAGAGAGTGGTGGTAGTAGAGTGCATGACCTTTCTGGATAATTTAGCCAAGGTGGCAGTTTTTTGGCAAATCCCAATGTGGTAATCCATCACCTCCTTCATTGAATGCTCCAACCTTTCTAGCCAGGCCTTTCTTTTGCTCTATCCATGTCTATGTTTCCCTTTCTTCCCCCAACCTTTGTGAGTGCCTTTCTTGGGGGAGGTGATGTCTTCCCCCCCCACTTCTAGTTGGGTATGGGACAACTTCCAGGGTGCCTAAGATGTGTGAGGGATAAATTTGATGAATATTTGAACATTTTTCCTAATATATGTGATAACTATGCTTTGTTAATTTTATTTCAATTTAATGACCTATATGAATAAAATAATGGTTGAATTTATTACATTTAAGTATTTAGAACCAATTTATTTTTACAAGTATTTGATTGAGCTTGAGCTTGAAATTTTGTTCTTTTGGTTTCTTTTGTTGTCTCACTTGGATTTGATCAAACATTATTTATAATTGACTACAGAGAATAAAATGATTTATATAAAAATAATTAATAATTTGATGATATTTTTATTTTATATAATGGAAAAACTTGAGCTCCTAGTCTTTTATGGATAAGTTTGTATTTATGATGATATCCACTTTTGGGTTTGTATGCAACCAAATTTGGATATTTCATCTTATTGTTTGTAGGAATATGCTGATGTGAGGCTTTGAATTGTAATTAGGGATTATTTGATATAACATTGAATTTATTTTATATTTGTATGAGATTAACATGTTTTCTAGAATCTTTTATATTCATTATTCTATATATTTCTTCAATAATGATGATATTAGAAGATATTTCTAAAAAGTGTATCATTAGGTATGTTATTGGTTATGAGGTTTAAATATTGTATAAATTAATAGAAGTTTATGTATTGTTTTATTTTTATCGATGATGTATGTAAAATTATTCTATTATGAAACACAAGTTATTTATGAAATATAAGTGGATCCATACTCTTTTTATACATAATGAAGTGTATTTGAGCATATGTACCAAGATGGCATAAAAAGTGGACACCATTAAAAAAAGTCAAAACTACACATACCATGATCCCATTATGTGTACCTTTGATCAATGTTCAAAATGGGCCTTGACAAATTAATAAACACAATCACGTTACTATGAAATAGAACATTGCTTTTAGTTCTCCATAGTCCTATCAAGATATGAAGAGAAAGAAGAAATGTGAAGGAGATAGATAGAGAGAGTGGTGTTGAAGGAGATGTAAGGGAGAATTGGTAGATAAAAGGAGAGAGAGAGAGAGAGAGAGAGAGAGAGAGAGAGAGAGAGAGAGAGAGAGAGAGAGAGAGAGAGAGAGAGAGAGAGAGAGAGATGTTTATGAACTCTTTCTATCACTATTTGAGCTACTATTATATGGTGATGATTCATCGGCATCATCATCTGACATAGGCTGACATGGATATATTTCTTCTTTCCTTTGTCCCTTTCCCCTTTCTTTCTCTTCATGTCCTTATCTTTAATTTTTGTCATGGGTCCAAGAAGCTTGTCCTACTCTTTTCTATTAATTAGGTTGGATTTGACTCTTCATCTCGAGTAATTCATTAATAATTTCAATCTTTAAAGAATTCATCATCAAATTCTCCCTAAGTCTTTTTTTCTCGATTGCTAGAATATTTACTCCTCAGTTGAGAATTTTGTTATCAGTTGATATACAATCACAATTTTCTCTTGGTTAATCCTTTAGGCATGTGATTGAGCCTATAGATCCAAAAATGGATTGTGATATAGATCTGGTAGAAGAAAAGTATTAGATCCACCTAAGGTACACTTGATGGCCATAATGTGTCAGAAGTAGTCATAAGGGATCCATAAACTTCTTGAAAGGGACATTGGCTCACCGCTTATGAACCCATACAACTACTTGGGACACATTGAAACCATCAAGTGTTTCCTAAGGGGTATGATTCTTCTACTAGATCTAGATTTCAACCCTTTTCTGGATCTACAATATCAATTACATGCCTAAAGGATTGGCCAAGAGAAAACTATGATGTTATATCAATTGATAATAAAATGTTCAATTGAGGAGAAACTATTACAATGATGAAGAAGAAAAATAGCTATGGAGAATAAGGTTATGAATTTTTTTAAGAATAAAAATATTAATGAATTAGTCAGGATTAAGAGACAAATGCCACCTAGTTAATGGAAAAGAATGGGGAGATCTTCTTGGACCCATTATAGAAGTTATAGGTAAGGAACTTGAGAGTTGGAAATGGGAAAAAAAACAATAGAAAAAATTAATATCTGCATATGAGCCTATGTTAGATGGTGAAAATGATGAATACTCATCATCTACTAGTAGCTCAAGTAGTGAAAATAGGTCTTTAATGCACGTCTAAGAATCAAAATTTTAAGGGATTTTAGGAGATCTTTAGGGATCTAAAGAGGTCCTAATTTCCCTTTTAACTCAATAGGACCCCTCATGACACCATTCAATACATTAGATCGAAGAAGTCTCTTGAAGAACTTATATTTTTCAATAGAGGAGATAGACCCATTGGATCTACAATAACCTTAGATATCTCGCCATAATTGATGTGACCATCTCTTAAACTTTCTCCTAACTAGACCTCATGATCTTATAATAAGATATAGGAGGGATGCCAACATATAAAACATTCCATTTATCAAAACCAATATTGAACATAGCTTTAGTCAAAAAAATTATTTTTATCTGGACTTGATAGCTCTAACCATATCTAGGTGAGTTAGTTCTTGTTCTTTCTTTACACACTCTAAAGAATTTTGTGAATTAGGATTTGAAAGTTATATAGAACATTGATGAAAAATTCAAAAAATAATATTTATTTCATGGAAACAATAGTATTTAAAGGAAACCTCTACTAATGAAAATACTACATACCCCATTGACATGTAGAATCATAACTACATACTCATGTACATATAAGTTAAAAATAATTGCAACATTTCAAATTATGTGTACCGCATAGGATAATAATGCATACATTTGTATACCCTTGATATTTGGTGGTGGTGGCATATTGATAGACCCTGATGATTCCTAAGACTATTGATACTAGGAAGACCTAGTAAACATTCACCTTGGTTGCACTTAACACATGATATGCATGTGAGCCTATGTTAGATGATGATGATGAATACTCACGATCTACTAGTAGGTAAAGTAGTGACAAAAGGTCTTCAATGAATATGTACTTAGAAACAACATTTCAAGTGATCTTATGGGATCTTAATGGGTCCTAATTTTCCTTTGAACATAGTAGGACCCCTTATGACCCCTTTTGACACATTAGAGCCAAAAATTCTTTGGAAGAACTTATATGGCGTAGGAGCACCTAGGTAGGCTAAGTGTGAAACCTAGGTATTTTATTATTTTTGTCTTGTAGTGATTCTTACCACATCACTGGTCTAATAAAAGGAACAACATGGTCCTAAGGTGAGGTTAGATAGGTTAGAAGAGCCCCACAATGCAATATTTCTCCTAATTGCTCAAAAGTGTTCATTTGGCTCAATAGAGATTTTTTGGGTTTTGAGGGCCAAATAGGGAAATCAAGTGTTTTAGGTTCCTTATTAGTTTTTTTGGATCCATCTTAAGCCTTTTGGAATTTTTGGTAGCAAGTAGAGCAAGTTTTGGTAGACAATTTGCAAAATTGCAAAAATTTCTCATTTTTAGCAAAGTTGTCATTGACAACTTTTGCAACTGTTATGCAAAAAGCGAAACTTCTTTGTGGGAGATCTTATACCACTTAAAGTAGTTAGAAACATCCATTCCAAGACTATATTATGTCAAAATCAACCTTTTCAAGAGGTTGGCAAAGGGAGAAATGATAGTTTACAGATTGTAATCAGCATTTTCATTTATTACAATAGTTTCTTGCTTTGAGTGTTTTTGAATTATTTGTATAGCTCAAACTAAGGTTTTTATGAGTTGGAAGTATGAGTGGTGGTTTTACTTCATTTTTTCTTTTATATTTTGTGTTGTTATAGAGAGTTTTATGTGTTCATATAAATTATTTTGTAAGTTAGCAAGTTGTTGTTTTGAACTGGGCAGCCAACAAAAATGGAGTCTTAGGGCCATTTCCCATTGTATAAAATCGATGGCCTCTTTGAATTTGGAACTAGACTCATTTTACATTATGTACAGCAAAGGAAAGCCCATGGGAAGCATGACAAGCATTTTTAAAGTGATGCCCTATGCAAGCCAAATGCAACTTGCCTAGGAATCATAGTTAGAAAAATGAGCTATGGAGAGAATTGAGCATGTAAAAACCTCAATCTAGCCATTCAAAGAGTAAGGAGAAGGTATAAAAGTTCTTCAATCCAAAGGAGAGGTCTTGGAACCTTTTACAAGGTCGTTTTCCATCACAACAACAATAAAACACTTGAAATCCTCATTTTTGGCCTAAAATTGTACTTAGGTTGTAAAAATAGTTTGGTGGTTCAAAATTCATAGAATCTTAAAGTAATCCAAAAAGGGTATCCATAAATGTAATTTTTTTGTAGGTTTTTTAATATTTTTTTCAAGAAATCTTGTTTCCAACTATTTAGGAGGGCTAATTCCTAGTAGCATTTTTGGAATTATTTTGTTTATTTTCCATAGTAGATTGAATGCACCTATTAAATGAGCATTTTATAGGGTCATGCATGTTATAAGGAGTCTAAAAAAACCCTAGATGAGGAACTAGCACCCTTGGGGCTATAGATGGACTTGAGGGCTATTAGTGGACTAGAGCCGGCTAGGAAGAAATTTGATATTACTTTGTTGGTATGCCCCCAACTAAAGCATTAGGATCTCTTGAGCAAGGTCCTAGTAATAATAGGGTGTGAAGAAGGCCTAGTGGGTCTAGTGATTGACCTGAGGTAGCCGTATAAGAGCTTGGGGTTTGGAAGCAAGGTTGGGGTGTTACATTAGAGTGGTATCAGAGTGGGTTAAAGATTTGGGAAAAGGTAGTGGATGTCTGAAGCTATAGAGTTAGTAGGTGACTCCATGATCTTGACTAATGCTGAATTAGCCAAAGAGGTTAATGAAAAAAGGCAAATAAACTAGCTTCCTGAAGAAGCACTAGAAGAGGTGAAGCAAAAAATAGATGCAATGGTAGAGAAAACTAGGAAAAGAGATGAGTAAGAATATGGGAAGGGTAAAAAGGTAGCACAGGAAGACATTATACCAAAACTTTATCCTATCTTTCAAGAAGAGCCCTTCTTAAAATCCATCAAAGCACTAAGTGGCAAAGCTTTGGAAGGAATGCCTCTGTTTACAGGCAAGGCAGACTTATATTTTGTCTTGGATTTCATTGAAGGCCCGCAAAACCATTTTGATTGCTAAGGGTTAACAAAGGCTCAAAAGGAGAAGGTGGAAACCTCTAGACTTAGAGGAACAACACTCAATTGGTGGAAATATGTCCAAGGTGAGAGGGTTATGATGGATAAGGCACCCATTGTGAATTGGAAAGCTATGGTGAAAAAGACTCAAGAAAAAATTCTACTTGAATACTTTGAGGTTAAGCTACACCAAGGAAGGCAAGGAATGAAAAAAAAACGACATGGATGTGGCTTCCTATATAGAAGAATTTCAAAGATTATTCTTGAGATCCAAGAAGCAAGATGAGGAATCAATCAAAGTTGCTAGATACCTATGTGGTTTGAAGTAGAGTATCCAAGAAGAACTCAACTTGTGGACTCTTACCATAGTCCAAAGGTGTCACCAACTAGTCTTGAAGGTAGAAGAGAAGCACAAGAAGAGAAATGGTTCAAATTTCAAAGGCAAGGGTAAAAACCAAAGAGGAAAAAGAGGAGGCTACCAAGGAAGAGGTGGTGAACCAAAAGGTCAAGCTAAAAGTAAGACCAATGAGCAACCAAAAGAAACCTCACAAAGAGGAGGTCATAATAGAGGAAGAGGCAATCATAGTAGATCTAAAAGAGGAAGAGGAGGAGGCAGATCAAATTCTTATTTTGCAAGCATGAAGTGCTACATTTGCA
This sequence comes from Cupressus sempervirens, assembly GCA_028749045.1. Classification (NCBI taxonomy): domain Eukaryota; kingdom Viridiplantae; phylum Streptophyta; class Pinopsida; order Cupressales; family Cupressaceae; genus Cupressus; species Cupressus sempervirens. The sequence continues at coordinate 244,648,130 of CM053791.1, forward strand.
GCCAACTTGGACACCTTGCTTATAAGTGTCCTTAGAAGCCTTCTTCTTCAAATATAAGCAAGAGAGTGACATTTGTACAAGAGGATTGTTCAAAAAAGAAGGATGCTGATGTAGATCATCTTGAGTCTGAAAAAGGAGAGAGTTCGATGTATAGGAGGGTTCTAATCAAACAACTTGCACCTAGTGAACCCAAACAAAGAAGGGCATTGTTTAGAATCAAGTGCAAGATTATGGGAAAATTGTGCAAGGTGGTAGTGGACATAGGATGCACTAATATTTCATCTCTAAAGAGGCTATTACTAAAATAAAATTGATAAGGATACGTCATGAGAATCCCTACAAGGTAACTTGGCTAAATAAGGGTTAAAGTATCTTGGTAAATGAGCAAGCTTGGGTGAATTTTTCTATAGCTGGTTACAAGGACAAATTATTGTGTGATATCTTGCCCATGGATGCATCCATTATTTTTCTAGGTAGGCCTTGGAAATTTGATAGGGAGATGGTTTATGATGGTAGGATGAATTCCATTTCATTCAAGAAAGGAGGTAAGAAATTTAAATTCAATCTTTACTAAAAGAAGAGGGAACACAAGAAAAGGTTCCTAAGGTGTTGTTGTGTGGTGAGAAGGAGTTCTTAAGGGAACTCAAACAAACTGAAAATTAGGGATTTTCTATCATCTTGAAGTCCAAGGAAGAGGAAAAATCATAAAAAGAACCTTTACCTATTGAAATGGAAACCTTGCTTGATAAGTACAAAGATATTGTAAGTGATGGTACCCCAGCTACCTTACCTCCAAGGAGAGTCATTAGCCATTAAATTTAATTTGTTCTAGGTGCTTCATTGCCCAAAAAAGAAGTCTATAAGATCAACCCAGATCAGAATTTAGAAGTTGCAAGACAAGTTCAAGATTTATTGGATCAAGGCCTAATTCAAAAGAGAATAAGCACATGTGTAGTACCTATGGTTTTGGTAGCCAAGAAGGGAGGAAAATGGAGGTTTTGTACTAATTCAAGGGCAATAAACTAGATCACAATCAAGTATAGGCTTCCCATATCCTAGATTGAAGATCTAATGGATTGTCTAGGTGGTGCTATGTACTTGACAAAGTTGGACTTGAAAAGTAGGTATCATAAAATTAAGATAAAGGAGGGAGATGAATGGAAAACAACATTCAAGACTAATGATGGTCTTTATGAGTGGCTTGTAACGCCATTTGGTCTCTCAAATGCTCCAAGTACCTTCATGAGACTCATGAATGAAGTACTTAAGGACTTCATAGGAAGATTTGTGGTGGTGTACTTAGATGATATTCTCATCTATAGAAAGACAAAAGAAGAACATGTCAAGCATGTGGAGGCAGTCCTAAAGAGGCTTCGTGATGAGAAGTTGGCTATTAATCTTGAGAAATGTCAATTTTTCAAATAAGAGCTAGTGTATTTGGATTTTTCTATATCCAAAGGTTCTTTGAAGATGGATAAAGAGAAAGTTACTACTATCTTGAGTTGGCCAACACCTACTACAACCACCAAGGTAAGAAGTTTTCATGCTTTGTCACAATTCTATAAGAAGTTCATTAGAAACTTTACGATGATTTTTGCACCTTTGTTGGATACTATCAAAGGAGGGGTCAATACCAAATTTAAGTGGAACCTAGAGGCTGAAAAATCCTTTGAGTTATTGAAGAAAAAAGTAGCTACCCAGCCTATATTGCAATCACCTAGCTCTGAGAAGTTGCTCATCTTAGAATGTGATACAAGTGGTTTAGCCATAGGTGGTGCTTTGAGTCAAGAGGGCAAGCCCATAGCTTTTTATAGTGAAAAATTTAATGAAGCCAAAAAGAGGTATTCATCTTATGACTAGGAGTTGTATTCCTTAGTGCAATGTCTTAGGAAATGGAGGCATTATTTCTTACCTAAGGAGTTTGTGGCATTTACTAACAACCAAGCCCTTAGTTACATAAATACCCAAGAGAAATTAAGCAAAAGGCACTTGAAATGGTTGGAATACCTGTAGGCTTTCACTTTCACCATTAAGCACAAGAAAGGATAGCTTAACAAAGTGGTGGATGCACTCAGTAGAAGTGTAATGGTAGTCCAAGAAGTGCATCTCCATAGCATGGGAATAAAAGGATTCAAACATCTCTACAAAGATGATGAAACTTTTGGTGAAGCATACAAGGTATGTTTAGATTTTGAGAACCATTTTCAGAGAAAGCTTTGAGAAAATACTTTACAAAATGGGTTACTCTTCAAGGGTAATCAATTGTGTGTTGCCAAGGGATCTATGAAGGAGAATCTCATTCAAAAGAAACAAAATGGCAGCTTAAGTGGCCATTTTGGCATGAGCAAAACTTTGGACCTTGTACAAAGATTCTACTTTTAGCCTAGACTTGTCAAAGATGTTACCAGGTATGTGGAGCAATGCATCATATGCATGAAAGCAAAAGGAGGTGTAAGTAATGCAGGTCTTTAACAACCTTTACCAATTCCTAACCATCCATGGGATTGTGTAAGTATTGATTTCATTTTTGGTTTATCCAAAACCAAGCAAGGATTTAGTATTTTTGTTGTGGTGGATAGGTTCAGCAAAATGGAACATTTCATTCCTTGTAAGACTAATAATGATGCTATTCATATTGCTAATTTTTTCTTTAAGGAGGTGGTTAGGATTCATGAGATAGAGATGTGGAATTTATGAGTCATTTTTGGCAAACTCTATGGAAGAGGCTTGGTACTAACATGTCTTTTCATTCAGCTTACCATCCTCAAACTAATGGTAAAACTAAAGTGGTTAACTTGACCTTAGGCAACCTCTTTAGGTGCCTTAAAAAGGAGTATGGTCAGTCTTGGGATATGGTGATCTCATAGGCTGAATATGCATACAATGATAGCAAAACTAGAACAACTAGTAAAAGCCCTTTTGAAGTGGTTTATGGCATGCATCCTAGAGGTGTGTGTGATTTGAGGACTCTTGGAGACATAGATAAGAGGAGTGGACAAGCTGAAGACTTTGATCAAATTATGAAGGAGATTTAGGACCAAGTTAGGCAAACTATCCAAGAGAACACTTAAAAACTCAAGGATAAATTGGGTGACAAGAGGAAAGATATACAATTTTTTGTTGGTGACTATGTCATGGTACATTTGAACAAAGCAAGAATCCAAAAAGGTTTTCCAACAAAGTTACAAATGAAGAGGATGGGACCATGCAAGATTTTGGCAAGGTATGGAGCAAATGCTTACAAGGTGGATTTACCTCATGATCCGAGCATATCACCAATATTTAATGTTCAAGAAATGGTAGCCTCCAAGGGTGTTGTATCTCCAACTGCTATAGATATTCATGAAGATGTGGACCTTGCTACAACACTTCGAGTCATCAAATTGGAAGAAAAGAAGGTATTGGAAACAAGACCCATGAAGGCAACTAGGGACAAGGTGTACTTTGAACACCTTATCAAATGGAAGGGAAAACCTAATTCTAAGGATACTTGGGTGGCTGATATTGAGTTCAAGAAGCTGGGAATTCCTTTGGACCTTCTTTAAGATGGAGTTACTTGACTTTCCCTTGGGGGGAGTATGGTTTAGGAGCACTTAGGCAAGCTAAGTGTGAAACCTAGGTATTTCCTTATTTTTGGCTTGTAGAGATGCTAGCTACATCACTAGTCTAATAATAGGATCAAATTCATCCCTAGGTGAGGTTAGATAGGTTAGAAGAGCCCAACAATGCAATATTGCTCCTAATTGCTCGAAATTGCTCATTTGGCTCAAAAGAGAATTTTTTTGTTTTGAGCATCAAATAGGGAAATAAAGTGTTTTAGGGTCCTTATTAGGTTTATTAGATCCATCTTAAGCCTTTTGGAAATTTTGGTAGCAAGTAGAGTAAGTTTCGGTAGAAAATTTGTGAAATTGAAAAAATTGCTCGTTTTTAGCAAAGTTTTCATTGACAACTTTTGCAACTTTTATGTAGAAAGAGAAACTTCTTTGTGGGAGACCTTAAACCACTTAAAGTAGTTAGAAACATCCATTCCCAGCCTATATTAGGCTGAACTCAACCTTTTCAAAAGGTTGGAAGAGGGAGAAATCATAGTTTATGGATTGTAATCGGCATTTTCATTTATTACAAGTCTTTCTTCCTTAGAATATTTCTTCATGCTTTATATGGTTCAGACTTAGGTTTTTCTAAGTTGGAAGTATTAGTTGTGGTTGTCCTTCATTTCCATTTTTAGATTTTATTTTGTTATAGAGAGTTTTTTTTTTCATATAAATTATTTTGTAAGTTAGTAGGTTGTTCTAAACTAGGTAGGCAACCAAAATCGAGTCTTAGGGCTATTTCCCACCATATAAAATGTACACCCTCTTGGGATTTGGAGCTAGAATCCTTTTACATTATCTACAACAAACAAGAGCATATGAGAAGCATGGAAAGCATTTTTAAAGTGATGCCCTAGGAAAGCCAAATACAACTTGGCTAAGAATCACAGTTGGAAAAATGAGCTATGGAGGGGATTAACCATGCAAACACCTCAATCTAGCCACACAGTGAGTAAAGAGAAGGTCTAACTTTTCTTTAGTCCAAAGGATACTTCTTGGAATTTTTTACAAGGTGGTTTTCCATCACAACAATGATAAAGCACTTGAAATCCTCATTTTTGGCCTAAAATTATACTTTGGTTGTACAAATAGTTTGGGGGTTGAAAAATCATAGAATCTTGAAGTACTCTGAAAATAGTATCCATAAATGTAATTCTTTTATAGGGTTGTTAAGAATTTTTTCAAGAAATCTTGTTTCTTGCTATTTAGGAGGGCTAATTCCTAGTAGCCTTTTTGGAGCAATTTGGTGTAGTTTCCCTACTAGATTGAATGCACATATGAAATAGGCATTTTTTAGGGTCATGGATGTTAGGAGTCTAAACAAACCCTAGATGAAAAAATAGAACCCTTGGGGCTATAGATGGACTTGATGGTTAGTAGTGGACTAGAGCCGACTAGGAAGAAATTTGATGTTACTTTGTTGATGTGACCCCAACTAAAGGATTTAGATCTCTTAAACAAGGTCCTAGTAACCACAGGGTGTGAAGAAGGGGTCTAGTGATTGACCTAGGGTAGCCTTGTGAGAGCTTGGGGTTTGGAAGAAATCTTGGGGTGTTACATCATTATATTTATCAAGAACGGAGATACACTGATTGGATCTATAATAACTTTAAATCTAGAAAAAGAAGATGACTCTACTAGACTATTACGGGAGACTTTTCATGAAAATCGCAACTATAAACACTAGACTATCATGGAAAAATTTTCATGAATATTAAAGATCCAACTACTAGGATAACATGGAAAAATTATGATGAAAATGACACCTCCAACAATCTACTATCATGGAAAACTTGTGATGTAGATGACACCTAAAACTACTATGTTGTGATGGAAAAATTAGGATGAAGCTAGCACCTGTAACTACTAGGTTGTAATGTAAAACTTGTGATGAAGATTAATCCTCCAATTACATGACTTCCATGGAAAACTTGTGATAAATATGGCACATGTAACTACTAGGTTATCATAGAAAACTTGTGATGAAGATGACATCTAGAATACTAGGTACCATTATGAAAAAATTATGATGATGATGGCACCTCCAAGTACTAGACTATCATCAAAAGCTTGTAATGAACATAGAACCTCCAAATGATAGACTACCATGAAGAACCCATGATGAATAAGTGTTAAATTTATTCTCATTAGATATGGATTCATGTTGAATCACTACTCATGAAACATGGCTCAATGAGTTTGACTCAAAATCACATAGTTAAATACTAGTAGCAGTATCACAATTTGACTTGCTGTGGAAATTATCTCCAACTTATCAATTGATGAGCTTAAGAAGCTTTATAATGAATGGTTCATAAGTAACAACACTTGATGATAGTTTTGCAAATGTGCTTGCAAGCTTTGGGTTTAACCATGGAGCAAACTCCATAGTTAAGCACACTTGGGCTGGAATAGTACTAGGATGGGTGACCCCTCGAAATGTCTCAATGCTTCACTCCTATTAGCATCACCTAGATCCAATGAGTGCTAAACACTCCATTTATTCTCATGAGAGATGGATTCTTGTTGAATCACTACTCATGAAACATGGGTCAATGAGTTTGAATCAAAATCATACAGTTAAATCTTCATAGCAATATTGCAATTTGACTTGTTGTGGAAATTATCTCCTACTTATCAAGTGTTGAGTAGTTTGAAATTCATAGTATAGCTCCTTTATTATTTTATAACATCTCAATTATATACATTAATGAGGAAATAATTTAATCTTGACATCCATACAATGATGTTAACCATTGTCTTGTAATGGGTAAATGATTAATCTTCATATAGTCATAAAAAAGATATGTGTACTTTGTAAATGAATCAAATATGTCATTTGTAATAGTATAATTATGTGGCTATTTCATTGGATTTATTTCATTATTAAAAACATTTCTTTGGAGATTCCTAACCTAGATAAATGTATGTGTAAACAAATTAGTGTCTCCACTTCTTTATACTAAGGCTTTCTAGTTAGAAACAAGTTCCAAGATGAGATAATAATTAATGTTATCTGGAATTATTTCATTAGCATTTAAGGGAATTGCTATTTCTTTGTACTCAACTATCATATAGTCTGAGTATTAAAATGAGATAGATTTGAGATGATGTGACTTCATTTTACTTGTTCTAAGTCTTCATCCTTACCATTTCAAGGTATTTTCTATATAGGCTAATATTTTTAGGTTTTCTTTTGTTTTTGATTTTTTAGAAATGTTCTTTTTAACAAGATCTTGTAATTCATAATTGATGGAGCCTTGGTGTGTAAGTATTTTACCACCCATGTTTATCTTGTTAAAATTTACAACTTACATTATATTATGTATCTATATGTTTTTTTATGTATTTTTTGAGTTGTTGATTAAAAGAAAATGTTATTTCATATCTTGTAGAATATGATTTTATGTCTCATTCTTAGGATTCCTTCAAAAAGGAATTATATCTATTATTCTAGACTGCACGTTTATTTAGTAGGAGATATGGATTATATGTGCTCATCATATGTCATTGTGTTAGAGTTTGGTAGTTAGTGTGTGCTTTGCATTTTGCTTCCTCTATTTCGAGATTTAACTTATGTATGTGTGTGCATGGTTAATCATGTTAATTCTCTATTCATTTTGTTGAAGGTATGAGTAGCAGGTATTAATGTGTGTGATGTGTGTCATTATTTATTGGTTGATCATACTGGGATGATATGCTTGTCATCTCAAAGGTGGTATAGAAGTGTATTCCATGAGTATGTTCATTTACAATAATGATTAAATATTTTACTTCTTATGTATTAATGTTTGTGTTATATAACATCATTACTGATAATTTTTAATATGTAAAGTAGTGGTCTTCAAAATTCATGAATAACATTCTAAGAACGATGAATGAGAGTGATACATTATGGTTTATTTTTATATTGTAATAGGGTTTACATTAGTGTCAAATATTCACCAATTGGAGAATCTCACTCACTGATGACCCTGAATTTGGCAAAAAAAATGCACTTTTGAAATGGTCTTATCACCCACATGTAATGAAAGTTGGGTCTCATAATTTGTCCAATCACCAATAATGACACAAAATTATTTTAATTTTAATGATGTCTTTGCAAATAGAATTTAATCTTTTCACATGATACATTAAAAAAATTTGCCTATAATTTCCAAGGCTTTCCTTTATTGATAGTCATATTCATCATTGTGTGGTATAAATTTAAGCTAGGCAAGATTTTAAGTTCATATTTATGACACATGTCTCTATTTCAGAAAGTTTCCTTGGAATTTTATATCCTTTCTTACTTTGTCCAAAAATATTTATTATTGTAGACATGTATCTTTATTTTGGGAACTTTCTCTAAACCATGGTGTCATTTAAAAAAATTGCCCGAAATAGGACTTCAACCATTGATTAAGGACCATCAAACGGTTATAGAAATAGGGTTTCTATATGTTATATTATATAATATTAACTTAGGCTGATTTAACCTTTAAGTCCAATAATTAATTATGCTCCATATAACAATAATAGAATAATAGTTTCTAGGTATGTGTAGTTATGAACCTATGGCTTATTAGCTTTGATTTTCTTAAATAATGAAATATTTACCAATATTTTATACAAATTCAATAGGATTTGAAAAAAATCACCTATGACAAAAATAAATATTAGGTGCATGAGTTTTTGATTAAGAAAAATATGTTTTATAGGGATCCTGAAACCCAAAAGATTTTACATAAAAATTGGCAGCATAATATTAAATAATGTCTAGACCTAATACTTCTACCTACATTAGGCCAAAACAAAAGACAAGCCAACAGACCCAATTGAAAAAAGGATAGGACAGGAAATAAAACCCTTACTATTCAATCTTCCTGTCAAGTTCCTCCATGGTTTCAGTTGATTCATTAGCACTTTGGATCTCCATGGATGTGCAATCTTGGTTCAAATCAGTAGAACATTCCACTAGGCCCTTGGTCACATTCATTTCCCCCTTAGTTTGCTTGGAATCCTTGTTGACCCTTTCATCCTTTTCCCCACCAATGCCCAGACTATTGATGTTCTTACTTAGAGTGTTTAGAGTGGCGATCACCTAATTAGCAAGTTTTTTGTTTGATAGCTCCATCCTTTGCACCCTTTTCTTGACCTTAGAAAGACAATCCTTTTGGTGGGCTAGAAAGCCTTGGTTGCTGCTCTTCCTTTAGCCTTCCTCTTGACAATTTTTCTCCTCAAGCTCTTCAATCTCATGGAATAGCCACTTAATCGAGCATCAGTTCTCTATCATACTATTTTTTGTGTTATTGAGTAGGTTAAGCCCTATCTCCCTTGCATTGTTCAAAATTGCTACCAAGGCTGGGTCAATTAGTTCCTTGAAATGAAGTTTTCCCTCCTTGCCTTCGAGAACTTAAGGATTCATAGTGTCTCTAACGATCCCCATTTTCACCATTTTGGTATTGAAGTTTCTCCATGACCTCCTCCTTTCTTTCATTACCTCCTCCCCACTATCTTCCATCGAGGGGGTATTATCCTCTTCCTCTAAGCTAAGACTTTGGATTTCCTCAGAGTCAGAAATATTTGCGCTCCCAGTATCCTCCAAAGCATCCCCAGAGTGGCCTAAGGGTTTGCCCCTAGTTTGGGTCTTGAGATATTCATAGACCAGAAGGAGCAAACCCTCATGAAGAGTTAGGTTTGCACCGAGTTTCTTCTTATAACCCTCAATGTTCTTGCTCAAAGAGGTAAATAGATAGAAAGGAAAAAACAAATTTATTCCATGTCTAAAATGGTTTAGCAGAACAAAGTGGTGTGTTCTGACTCTGTTGAATTTAGTATCCAGGATGATGAATTCAATAAAAGCCCTTAATACATACCTCCATAGATTTTTTATTGAATCCATTTTTTGCATCAGTTATCAAGTTAACAAATTTAAGAAAAAACTATTCTATCTATTTAGATAATGTTATGAATAATTTTGACAATACAATGTTATGAATTCACATCTATAGATATTTATACACATACATACATACATATAGACATACATTCATGTATATACACATATGTACATACGCACATTTTAAAATAAAATTTAACTTTTGAGAAAATATTCCACTTTTCTAACCATAATAAAACTTTATATTTATGGTTGGAAATGGTGAATTATTTTCTAAAAATAAGTTTGTATTGAGAGAGAGAGAGAGAGAGAGAGAGAGAGAGAGAGAGAGAGAGAGAGAGAGGTGAATTCGCATCTATAGATATGTATACACATACATACATACATACATTCATGTATAGACACATATGTACATACACACATATTAAAATAAAATTTAACTTTTGAGAAAATATTCCACTTTTCCAACCATAATAAAACTTTATATTTCTGGTTGGAAAAGGCGAATTATTTTCTAAAAATAAGCTTGTATTAACCTATCTTACCCTGGATTTTGAAAATTAAATATTAGATCTTACAAATAATTGTTAGTCAAATGAAAATGACTGTAATTTGTCTAGAAAGATGATTAGCAAGAAAATTAGTTAGCTATGCAAATAGTCTGATTATAACAAATGAAGGTATACAAAATGCATGTTTGATTTGAAGGAATTATTTAGTAACGAACTATGTGATCAAATTATGAGTATAAAATTTGGACAATTGCATGAGTGAAATCATAGTCTTTATAAATAATAAATTTAAATGGTGTATTTTGTGTGTAAGTATGAAAAGTATAGTAACAAGGATACCTTCGATGCTGTTAAGTCATTCTCGTCATGCATTATTTGAGATGGGGATACTGTATGACCTTAATCTTGTAAGCATCAAATATGTCATTTGTATTAAATGTAAATGTGGGGCGTGGCATCGTGGATATGTCAACCAAGTGAATTTAATATCGTCCTCAATTGAGAATTTAGATTTGTATTTTTTTTTTCAATTGGAATAAAAAGTTGTTCAGCCGTAATTTCGAAAATAGGTACTAAATATAATCAGGTTGATGAATCTCTGGGATATCTTGTGCATTCATTTAAACTGTTTTCGTTACTATTTATAAAAAAGTTATTGAAAGCTGTATTATGTCTGTAAGAGTCATCAGTGGCTCTTGTGTTCCCTGAATTCCTCTTTGAACTAAGAAACAGAAAAGCACATGAATTGAAGGAACGCATCCATTGTAGAAGGTGCGTGCAGTTTTATTGGCAATAAAATGAGTAATCTGTATGCAGTGGATGTGAAAGGAAATGGTGAAGGGAGGGAGGAGAAGAAGAGATCCAGTTTTATTTGTCTAAGGATGCCAGTGGCTGTCTCAACGGTAAGGCTGAGGCCAAGTTGTGGTATGATGATGGACAGGGAGCATTGGAGTTGTGGCAATGAGCCTTAATGTTCTCCTCATCTCGTCCTGCCCACTTCTCCTTTGGTGGACACGGAACAGGCGAGTTGTGGCAGTTAGCCGAGACATGGGCCACCAACGTAATCATCAGCAACATAATCAGCACTGCTCTCATCGAACTCTCCATGTTTATTACTTGCGGATTCCTTCCTCGCCTTTCAACTCAATGATAACTTGCTTGGTGAAGATTGAAGCTGTGAGATCAAACACAACACTGTGGCGCTTATATAAAGGGGCTGAAACTCTACAAACTAACACTTTCCTTCGCTAAATCAAGCGTTCAAAGTCCTACGGCGTCGACCAGACGAAACGTTTCACGTGCCGCGCCTCGCTGTTCAAATCAGAAGCTTCGACAGAATTAATTATTCTAGTGGAGTTAAACTTTCTTAATTCGTTTCTACGGGAGTGGAGTTGGTCTTTCCTAATTCATTCCAAAATATTCTATATCGACCGATAATAAAAAATTTTAATACATTTCTATATATATATATATATATATATTTCTGGATGAAGTATCTACTTGAAGCCTATTTGAAGTCTACTTTGTTAAAGAAGTCACAATTTGTTCAATTTCATGTACACCATTCCAATTTTTTATGTTGTAAATCCTTAGCAACTTTTGTTTTAAATATTGTCTTTAGAAAATAGGAGACAAGTATATGTTATATAAGTGTATATAGATTAATAACTTTTTAATTTTAAGTGTTGCATGATTTATTACGGTTTCTGTTTTAAGGCTAATGTGATCTTCACTTGTCCTATGGAGACATTGGATTTTTTAAAGGTTATAGAAGAAGTTCAAGGGTATCATGCTGAATGTTCCAATAGATTTCTTATGGATATCACAAGCATACAAATTATAGAAGAAAGATTAAATAAGAATGCTATCATATTTAGGGTTTGCATAACATGTATATAGTTGCTAGGTTTAGTATTGGTCTACCTCACCTTGATTTAGTATTGATGTTCATTACCTAGGTTTAACTATATAGTGATTTTAGTTGTAATTTTTTTAGCTTTCAAATTAGATTTTTATTAAGAAATTGGTTTTTACCATCAATTGGTTATACAAATGATTTGAATATCAATAGTGCAAGTTGTCCTAGTAATTTCCTATTTCTCTCAGCTAATGTAGTTGCCTAAATTGTAGTACTAGAGTTAAATTATTTCTCTTATTTGTTATTGTTCACAATTCATGTTAGGGGTAGTACTATATACCCAATGAACACAAATGGGGAGCTTAGAAATTCATTCAACCATGGATGGAATCAATTGTTATCCAAACATCCTATACCATTCTATTATTGTTTTGCTCAATTCCTTAATTTTGACTCAAACTCTCATACTAGGTTCTCTACTAATCAACAATTTGTGTGTATTGTCTCACAACTTATAAAGTTATAATTACATTTGTTTTCTAAATTTTAGCTTTGCATGCACACAATTTCAATAACCCTACTCAATTGCAAATGCGAGAGATTTCTTTTTTAATCCTATGTATTAGAAGTCAACAATAATGGTCCATGTATGACTAGATGCTACAATTTTTATTATGGATGAAAATTTTGGAATTTTTTCTAGCATCCAGATAATCTTGTGATGTACTCCTATTTATTTTTTTGATTATACATGGGATCCTTTTGATTGATTTTAGACTACTAGTAGCAATAATAGAAATTCAAAGGATATGTCAAAGACATTATGACATATTGAAAAAGAGGGAATTTACAATGGTGTCATTTTAAACTCATTTTGAATAAAAGATGTACATGAAAAATAATTATTTACATGCATCTTCATTATTGTTGATTACATTCAGCTTCTATTTATTTACTTCTTCATTGTAATCTGTTTTTCTATTTATGAATATGTTCTGAAGACCATCATGGACACTACACCCTTCCTAAGCTAGAAATAGAACACAAAGAGCGTATGGAAGACTTGAAGCTCTATTAAGTCCATTTAAACAATATGATGTGCATAATTGTTTGGTATTTTATTTTCTTCCTTGGAATATTTGGTAATTGGCACAAGTATCTTTAAATATGTAAATGTTTGTGCCTATGAAGCATGCATTAATCTACACTTATAATAGGCCTAGTAATTGACTATTATATTACTATAAGTGAATTTCTAACTATTTAATTTTCTCCTATAGAATGATGGTTTGGTATTCACTTTTGTCAAGACCATAGATCAAGGCAATATGCTTGTATTAATGTTGATACCAAGGCTTTTCCACTTCATTTATAACATTGGTAACCAAGGCATGGTTCTTCTAATTTCTTCTTCTTTTTTTTGTAGTTGTTTTTGATCTTGTAACAAAAACTAATCGATATCACTAGTGTATAAATATTGATTGAAAACATATCTATTATAATTTATTTAGGAAACTCTAGAATTATTGATCGATAAAAATATGTTTCTTATTATAACGATATAGATTGTTAGCAAATGGATGCTAGAATATAATTTCTTTCTTCATTGTTCACCTTTCAATTTCACATTGTATTGTGTTTGTTTGTTAATCATGATTCACATAGATATTCTAATTAACTTTCATATTTATATATCCATAAATATTTAATATTTTATGTAAGGATGATGGTACTAACTTCTATATTATACTAAAAATTTATCAAATTATTTCAAATTACAAAATCTTTACTACCACCCTTCCCACATGTTCCAATATGGAACTTCTTGATGAGTGTATGAACATCTATCAAAGCATACATTATATAGGAATATTGTCAAATGTTTCAATTGGGTAATGTATCATTCCTTGGAGAATGCAGAGTAGTGGAACTTAAATGTTGCACTAGACTATAACAAAAAGTTACAGGATATGGAAGGAGGCATGTCCATAAAATGGTAGAGGTTTCTTGCCCTTGCACTCTTAACACAAAGGAATGAATCATTACTGACGCAAGATAGGTTCAGACTCAAAATACTTAGCAAGGAAATATTTTTACCCTTCTAGTGGTAAGGTAGTAATGCCATCACTTGCACAAACCAATGTCCATCATTTTATAGATTTGCATTATTAAATACACATATTTTCCCTCTATATCTAAGCATGGCTAAGGGATGGAATTGAGAATTCAACTAGCCAACTTACGTAAAAAATTTCTACATTTAGTTGATTTATCCAAGAAATCAAAAGGGGAAAACTAAGTTTTACTTCCAAGTCAAGATGTAGTTACATTATTGGTAGAAACATTTAATTGTTGAATCTCTTCTCATTAGCCAATGAATTTTGGGATTTCCCCTCCTAGGATATATTTTCTCAACCACATATGCTACAAATAAATTCATGAGTTTATTAAAAATTATCATAAAGTCAAGAATAGTTCTTTTCAATATATTGTAGTAAAATATAAGTGTCCATGGATTTTGATAATGAGAAAAATCCAAAGAAATTGCACCTAAATTATTGCAATATGCTTATTTACAATAGCTGAGATTCCAACTATACTAGTGTAGCCCTTGTTATCAAAGTGTCTTCTACTAAGAATATGAAAAGTAGATATTTATCCACTTGATTATATCTTGCAATATGCTTTAATTATTAAACTACTTATATTCTTTCAAGGTGATATCATGCCTATTCACTAAAAGATATTTATTGCAATAATTTTCATAAGAATCATCCATGAGAATGTGGATAATATAGAAAAAAAGGAATTCATTGACTCCAATGCATGTGTATTATTGAATAAGAAATTTAGAATTTGGAAACATATTTGGAACATCCTATTAGCTCTCATAATTATAGGTTTCATTATCGAGTAGCACAATGTTAAAACATATGTACTAGAGAAGTTAAAATGAATGTAGAGGATAAAGCTCAAAATATAAGTAATCATGTGCTAATTTTTTTGTGAGAGAGTCACTTTATAAAACCTCAAAGTATATTTTTTAGTGCCTTAACAAAATAATAGGAAAGATAAAATTTTGGTCAAGACCTACAATGCCCTTATGGTAGTCACAAATAGATGATTGATACCAAAGGTAAATTGGATAATTGAAATTAAATATTTATATTGATATATTTATAATAAATTTTTACATTCAATATTAAAATCCAGTCCTTCAGGTGCAATGGGCATGTTGAATATCGAAGGTTTATCACGGGAAAATAGTGGTCTATTATTTTGAATATGTTTGTGTAATTAATAAGGCTAGTTAATTTAATCATGCTTCATAGCCATAAACCTTTAAGTTAAATCTTATGAGAAATTTTTAATAATAATCTTAAAATATTCCCAATCCTACACTAGTTCATAACTCAAGCCATAAACACAACAGTAAATAAAATCATGATACAAACCTAAATTGCTATTCTCATTTTAATAGTATTAAATACTTCAAATATGACCATAATCTAACTTATTCCTAAATCTTAGGTCAATTGTAATTTTAATTCTAACCCTAATCAAATATTTTCTCATAACTATAGTAGTAAGCATGTGGTAACCCCTTGTATTAATCATAATTACTATAGTAAACCCTATTTCCAACCATAACCCTTATGTAGCTATAAACATAATTCTAACTAAAATAATAAACTCTAATTCTATAAAAGATTATAATCCAAACACTAAACTTATATATAACCCTACCCATGGTGTAAACATAACCTCTTCTACTAAACCCAACCAAAAATTCTAACCCTAATGAAAATTGTAATCCTAACTATCATTACAACCACAATATTAATCTAAAACCTAACCATAATTGTACTCTTAAACCTTGATCACAATCCTAATAATAATACTTACAATGATGTTAATTTTTACTCTAACCATGCTTCTAACTATAATTGTAACCATAAACACTAAACCATAATAATCCTAATTACACCCTAACAATAATCAAAGACCTAAGTCTAGCCATAATACTAACCATTATATATAGTAAAGTTTATTATATATTTATTATTTAACAAAATTGCTAAAATATCTAATAATAAATAATAAACTTATTAACTGTATAAGCATATTAAAAATTAAAAATTAGATGGGTTGTCATTACCTTTAATTATTATTTACATTTTGATTGAAATATTTAAATAATTATATTAAATTTAAAACAAAAGTCCCAATTAAATTATACAAAAATGTGAATTGGAATTACAATATTTAAACCATTTTTAAAAAAATAGAATAAAAATATATTATACTAGTAAATACAAGAATCTATTTAAAATAAACTATAATACTTATTTCGCCTTTGAGATAGATATCAAATAAAAATATACAAGTTAATTGAGTGCTTCAATGTATTGTATCATAATTGAAAATATTGTATAAATTCTATAGAATAAAATATTTGATTTTTCTAATTTTATGTTATCATTCAACAAAATTTATTACACAAAATATATAAAAAATAAAAAAAATATTCTTTTAATAAAAAATATAATAACATGTAAATTACATAAATATGTTAAAAAAATACTCTCTTATACAATTTTAAAATAATATTTAATAAATTCAAAAAAAAATTCAAAATAATAATTAAATTTATTACAATCAATAAAATAACCAATAGTACAAGGTGGCATGTTGTGTTCATCCTACGCCCTTCCCCCTACCCCAGTATGAGCAGTAATTGGGGGCATCCATAGCGGTAGATGTAGTAGTCATGTTGGAACATGAGTGTCTATAGGTTCATCTCCCTTAACAAGAAATAGTGAAAAGATGTGAGAAAAGGTTTACACATAGAAAATGACAATTGTTGTGTGAAACAATAAAGTCAATGTCTAGTAAATGGATTGTTGCTAGAATTTATTTATCCCTAGCACATGGCAATACATTTCGGTAGATTGCATTGAATAGTTAGGTAAGGTGCAGGTGTATTCATAAGCACCTTTAATGAGGTCAGATAGTTAAAAAAATGCAAATGAATGGGTCACATGAATGTAATCCTCTTGCATTGCATAAGGAGTAAAATTGAACCATGTTGATTTTTTAAAAAAATTGTAATCCTTCACAAAGGGAATGCCTTGACTATAATTAATCTCATCATAAATTTCATATGCACATAATACTTATATTGTAATGCATATAAATCTATCATTTTAAAGACATAACATATTGCCATAGGATACACCAAAAGGTAACAAGTGCCACCTTATGACAAATATTTGTTTTGGCAATAATTTAATTGGTTATAACGATTATAATTAAATTATTTTTATTTATTACTAATTAAACATAATTTAGTTAGTTATAATATAAAACTAGTTTATTAGAAAATAATATTTTAATAACTATTAGAAATTAAAACTTTATATTGAAAATTTAAAATTAATATTTTATTAATTCTGAAAGGTATTGTAATAATTTCAACTTGTTTGTAAATGTTTTATATTGTTATTTGTTTAGAATGTGGAAAAAATATTAGATTGAAAATTAGTTTTTTTAATAAATTGTAATTTTATAATTTAATATAATTTAACAACATATTTTAGGTAAGACATTAAATAGTATAAATATTTTTATATTTACTAAAAGTAACACATGTTTAATACACATGCATATTGTGGTAAGTTCTAGTTAGTTTGGGTAGATCCCTTTATTATAGAGCAACGTTTTAGAAAAATGCATCTTTCAAATCTAGCAAATAACACAACTTGACTACACTAAACATATGATATGATCATTCTCATTGCTACAACCATTACCAATTCTCTACATCCATAGTCAATTTAAATCATTGCAGTTTAAAAATTGTTGATCCAATAATGAAAAGATCTAAACATAGGCTATTGAAGATATACTATATCTATCATAAAAGAGAACTAATACCCTCCATGCACTCATTTTACTTAGACCTAGCTTCCTACATAATCAAATCTTTGAGGAACTATTTAGCATCTAAAGCACCACATGTAAATACTTTTCTTTCAATTCAAATACCTCTATTATCAAACCAATTAGCTACATGGTTCCCCTCTCTGAGCACATGTTTAAGAATGAATTATGGAAACTTGTTGAGGAGATCTACTATCTTGCGCATCCAAGTTTGTAGTTTTCAATAGAAGAAAAACCTTTACCCACACTATTAGTCACTATCTGAGTGTCTCCTTCAATCATTACCTTATCAAATCCTTTGTTGGAAATTTGATTGAAAAGCTCATTTTTGTTGAAGATCAAAGAGGCAGATTGTTGTAACAGAATGTTTTCAGTCATTGTTTTGTCATTGATGTCAAACCTACTAGGGATGATATTTGCTTATAAGATCCAAGTACTATCACTTAGTTGATTGATGAAGAGGATTTGATCAACAACATGTAACAAGAGCACCTAAGGGAAAGGTTGAGTTATGATGTTGTAATGAAGTGCAAAGATTAGTTAAAACAAAGGTTAATTAATGTATTGATGACATACTCAAAGATACAGAGGTTTGTCACACTTAAAATTATTGGAGGAAGAAGTTGTAACAAGGTTGACTACAAAGCTTAAACTAAGATCATAAGTGGGTGCCAAGTAAATTTTCAATAGAAGTAGAGCAATAGACATTTCTAGTGTGTGTCAAGTGATCTTCATGTGCCAAGTGAAGATCAGGTGTCGAGCATCAAAAAAAATTTAGTTGGTGCCGAGTGATCTGTAGGTGCCGAGCATCAGGAAAAACATAGTTGATGCAAAGTAACACAGTATGTGTCGAGCACCAATATTTCAATAGTGCCAAGCTACTACATTATTTCAAAAGATGAAGATTTGCCAAATTGAAGCCTATATAGTGGTTACATTGATTTTTGTGGACAAGTTGGAAGATAAGGATGACGAGTTGTTGGCATAGAATCCTATGTAAACCATTTTTGAATGAATTCTCAAGGATTATTCAAGAAGATTCTAGGGGAAATAGAATATGGGTTAGATGCAATGAATCCTACCTAATCCATGGAAATTGAAATTGAAAAATAGAAGAATTGAGTGGGAAAAGGTACTTCAAGACTTCTATTTAAGAAGTCAGAGACCAACAAGCAAAGAGTTGCTGATATTCTAGCTCCTGAAGAGCCAAATCTACAAAGTAGTTAGAAGGGTGTCAAGGAGGAGACATCTAGGAGAAGGAAGAGCACAGACACTCTGCACTTGTACATTGAGCATGGAGATCAAGGGGACTAAGCTTGAAAGGAGGATAAGCTATCAAGAGTTGCAGAGATTGAAGGCCAAGCAAGTGTATGAGTTGAGAAGTGATCTAAGATTTGCAAGATAAGTTGTATGTTGTAGTCAGGTCAAGATTTTCTAATACTCTCTAGCAATTCTATTAGATCTAAAAATCCTATGGACTTAGGTTGGCCTAATAGCCATTAGTAAATCCTATAACAGGGTGGCATTCCAAGTGAATGTTCTAAAGTCCTCTAACTAGGCCCACTTCTAACAGGGTGGTTAAATCCTCTAAAAAATCACATTTAATAGTGTGTTGCAAACATTTAACAAGGTAAGCCTTTCACAGGGCATCACTTTTGAAGAGTGAGAATTGAGTAGCATGTTATTGGTGTGGTTTTTCCCAAATTGGGTTTGTACATAAGTCACTGTGTCATGTGTTGATTTCTTATGTGTTATACTTGCATGTTGACTTACAGTAACTTGCCGATTAGATAAGTTATAGCTTTGATGAATGAATGGTTGAATGAGTTCACTATACTTAGTGAAAAGTTTGAATGGGACATCTGGACCTTGAATAACTAATTCACGACCTCCCCCCTCCCTTCGTAGTTATTCAAAGAATTTCTAACAATTGGTATCAGAGGCTTCTATTGATTTAGTTTCAAGGTACTAGAAGTAGGAAGATCAAGATGTCCAAGAGAGAAGTTCCCAAGCTCAACAAAGGCAACTTTGTTGCATGGTAGAGTATAGTAAAATTGCACCTTAGATCAATAGGTGACTATGCACAAGCCTCAATTGTAATAGAACATGTAACTCTTGCAGGACCTTTTACTACATATGATTTGAATAAAAAGGAGCATAACCAAGCACTATTGGAGATTGCCTCTACACTTACCTATGCAGAATATGATGACATCAAAGACTATGACACTACATTCAAAATGTGGAAAACCTTGTCAAAAATCTATGGAGGAGATCAGAATTTTTAGAGAGCAAATAGAGAATGTGTAAGAGGAAAGTTTGATGACATGAAGATGGAGGAAGGTAAAAATGGTACTCAGTACATACACTACAAGAATGAAAGAAGTGGTAAGTGCAATAAGAAGTTTAGGTAGACAATTGGAAGAAGAAACAACTATCAGCAAATACTTAAGAAATTTTCTTGCTATCTATGCTATAAGAGTTTCAGCCACCCAAGAGCTGAGGTGTGTACAAGAGAACACACTAACCTTTGAAGGAATAGTTGGAAGACTTACTGCATTTGAGCTATACAATTTTGAAAACTACAGACCTAAGAACCTTAAATATGCTTTCATGGCCAAAATGACAATAAAAGATACTAAGGAGGACACATCAAGCAAGAAAAGAAGGAAAGGAAAACATGCTTCTAGTGATAGAAGCACAGATGAGAAAACTGTGGAATAGTTAGAAGCACTACTGGCTAGGAGATTCCATAGAGGTAAAGGAAAATTCAAAGGTAAGCTCCCTATCATATGTTTCAATTGCAATGAAGTAGGTCATATAGCTAGAAGATGTCCATAGAAGAACTATAAAGAAGGAAACAAGTACAGGAACAAAAGAGAAGATGATAGCAAAGATTACAAGGAGAAAGGCAAGAGATGCTACATTGTTGAAGAAGATTCTGATGAGAATGATGATGAATTATTCTATGAGGCCATGAAGGATGAATTAGACAAAGATGAAGATGAAGCAACAACATTGGCTACCTATGTAAATAAGAATGAAAAGTGGATCATAGATAGTGGATGCTCACATCACATGACAAGAAATAAAAGTACGTTTATTACCTTTACTCAATATGATGGAAATAGTGTTAGATTTGGTAATAATGCCCCATGTCAAATAAAAGGAAAAGAATCTATCAAACTTACAGAGAAAATTTCATGTGATAATGCATACTATGTTGAAGGATTGAACTACAGCTTGTTGAGTGTATCACAGTTAGGCAATATAGGTTGCAAAGTTGAATTTGGAAACAAAACATCAAAGATCTATGACACTAATGGAAATTTGATAGGAAAAGGTGAACAAACTAGGAGTAATCTATTTTACCTAGATATGGAAGATTCAACATGTCTTGTTATTAGACTTGATGATGCGTGGTTGTGGCATAAAAGGCTATGTCATATTCACTTTGATAATCTGATTAGCATCAGTAAGAAAAAAAAAGTTAGAGGGTTGCCCAAGTTGAAGAAACCTCAAAACATAATGTGCAAACAATGTCAACTAGGAAAGATGACTAAGTCTAGTTTTAAAAGCAAAACATACATTTCTAGAAGTACTAGAGTTAGTCTATATTGACTTATGTGGCCCAATAGAAGTGCAAAGCTACCTAGGAGACAGATACATAATGCTATTTGTAGATGATTATTCCAGGATGATGACTACTATGTTCTTAAAGAAAAAATCTGATGCATTCCAAATGTTCAAGTGGTATTTGGCTAGAGTTGAGAAGTAAATGAGAAAGAACCTAAAATGCCTAAAGTTAGAGAGAGGAGGTGAGTTCACATCAAGAGATTTTGAAATATTTTGCAATGACAAAGGTATCAAAAGGAAAACATCAGCACCAAGAACTCCACCATATAATGGTATTGCTAAAAGGAGGAATAGGTCAATGATTGACTATGCTAGAACCTTGATGATGGAGAAAAATATTGCACTAAAGTACTAGAGTGAAGCTGTAAGTACTTCAATCTACACACTGAATAGAGTTCAAGTCAAGAAAGGTAAAAATGCAACACCTTTTGAATTGTGGTATGGTCATTAACCTAATGTTAAACATTCCAAAATATTTGGTTGTAAGTGATATATTCTAAAAGATACTAGAAATGGCAAGTTTAATGCAAAAATTGATGAAGGCATATTCCTTGGATACTTCACTAGAAGTAAGACATATAAGTGTTTGAGTGCTAACACTAACAAGGTTGTAGAGAGTGCAAATGTAAATTTTGATGAGTATACAGAAGTTTAGGTTGATGAGTCAAAGAAAATAGAGGATTGTAGATCCTTTGTATACTTCTATGACAGAATGATAGTTGAAGACAATGCTACAAATCAAGTTGGGAATCAAAAAAAAACTTCAATATCTATTGAGTGTTAGCTTATGAATGTCAAACTACATTTAGAAGCTGGGCTATAGAATGTAGAAAATACACATTCTGATTTTGAAAATAATATGCAAGAGGAGAATGATGAAATGCTAGATGAAGAAAAAAAAAATGACTTTGAAGTTGAAGGATCAAACATGGAAAGAAGGAATGAACCCAAATTAGCCAAGTATGTGAGAAGACATCACCCTATAGATCAAGTCATTGGTTGCAAGGATGCTAGACCAATGACAAGGAATAGGCATAGGAATGAATAATGTCTACTAAGAAAGGTTGAACCTAAAACAATAAAAGATGCACTACAAGATGATCACTGGTATAAAGCCATGGAGGAAGAGATAGATCAGATTGAGAAAAACAAAACATGGTCTCTAGTTCTTAGACTAGATGATAAGAATGTGATTGGTACAAAATGGGTGTTTAGAAATAAACTTGACGAGAATGGTGAGATAACAAGAAATTAAGCTAGACTATTTTGCAAAGGCTATGCACAAGAAGAAGGACTGGATTATGGAGAGACATTTGCCCCTGTTGCAAGAATGGAAGGAGTAAGAACATTACTTGCATATGCTAGATATAAAATTTTCAAAGTCTACCAAATGGATGTGAAGTTTTCTTTTCTGAATGGTATACTAGAAGAGAAAGTTTACATAGAACAAACATAGGGATTTGTTGATGAGAAGAATAAGGACATGGTCTACAAGCTTCACAAAGCACTTAATGGATTGAAGTAAGCACCTAGAGCATGGTATGAGAGGTTGCAAAAATATCTTGTGAAAATAAGTTTTGAGAGAATAGATGACAACAAAACCTTGTACATCAAAATTGAAGAAGGTAAAGACATTTTGATATAAAAAATCCTTGTTGATGATATAATATATGGAGGAAAAGATGTTTTATGGAAAGATTTTGCTGATCAAATTAAGCATGAATTTGAGATGTCAATATTTAGAGAAATCAAATTATTTGTTGGATTATAAGTACATCAATTTAAGCATGCCATATTTGTAACCCAATCCAAACACATCAAGGAAGTACTCAAAATAGTTGGGTTAAAAGACTCAAAACTAGTCAGCACACCAATGGCAATAGACCATAAGCTATCCAAGAATGATGAATCTGCTAAAGTAAATCAAACATTGTATAGGTCAATGATTGGAAAGCTACAATATGTTGTACATAGTAGACCAAACATTGCATTAGTTGTTGGAATAGTGGCAAAAGTTTCTATCAATGCTAGTGAAAATCACTTAATGGCACTAAAGAGAATACTAAGATACCTAAAAGGAACTGATGACTTTGGTTTATACTACAAGAGGATTGAGAAGTTTTCATTGAAAGCCTACACTAATGCAAATTGGGAAGGCAACATTGATGATAGAAAAAGAACCATTGGAGGAGAACTTTTCTTAGGAAAGAGGTTGATTACATGGACAAGTAAAAAGAAAAGTTGCACCTCACAGTCCACTACTAAAGCTGGATATGTGGCAAGTGCTATAAACTGCACCAATATTATATGCATCAAATGTTTGCCGCAAGGTATGAAGGAAGAAGTAAATGAGCCTTTGATACTTTATTGTGATAACACAAGTTCCATTAATATATCAAAGAATCCAATAAGGCATGCTAAAACTAAACATATTGCAATCAAGTATCACTATGTAAGAGAGCTGGTGGAAAACAAACAAGTGAAGATGGAATATGTTAGCTCAAAAGAACAAATTTCTAATATCTTCAAAAAAGAACTACCAAAATATGCTTTTGAGTATCTTAGAGGTAAGTTAGTGGTGATACCCCTAGCTAAGGCCACCTAAACCAAAAGCAAGTATGCCCTACATCAAAGGAGTAGAATGTTGAAAATTTTATACATTGATGCAAAGGTTGTTTACTTTGGGATCCATTCCTAAAGTAGTAGAAGTTTTGAAATTCTGAATTAATCACAAGCAAGGTGATAGATGAAGAAATTGAATGAACCTATAAAAGCTACACTTGCATATTAAAGATGCTAATATGTATTTGGCATTGTTGTCAAAGAGGGACAAGTAGACAACTGATCAACAACTGTTGAAGATTAAGAATCAGAAAAGATGGGGAAGATGTTTGAAACTAATCAAAGAAGATAGAAGGAGAAGTTGTAAAATTTTGATCAGAATAGTAGAAGTTGAGCAATTCTTAGGGAGAAAGACAAAGAACAAGGATATATCAGCAAAGAGGAAGAAGCTAAAATGAAGCAATCAGAATAGTACAAGGAGATGTGATGTTGCAATTTTTTTTTTTTGCATTTGACTTTCTGTTCTAACCTAGTAATCTTGTGGTTGAATAGTTTAGTTTGATGGTTGATCAGTTTGGTTTTCCATCAATGCCAAAGAGGGAGATTGTTGGAAATCTGATTGAAAAGCTCATTGTTGTTGAAGATCACAGAGGGAAAGGTTGAGTTATGATGTTGTAATGAAGTGCAAGGATTAGTTAAGACAATGGGTAAGTAATGTATTGATGACATACTCAAAGATATAGAGGTTGGTCACACATAGAATTATTGGAGGAAGAAGTTGTAACAAGGTTGAATGCAAAGCTTATACTAAGATAATAAGTGGGTGCTAAGAAAGTTAGTTGAAGTTGAGAAAATTTTCAATAGAAGCCAAGTGAAAAAATTTGTATTGTGTGTTGAGTGATCTCCATGTATCAAGTGAAGATTAGGTGCCGAGCATCAGAAAATTTTTAGATGGTGCCAAGTGATATTCAGGTACCGAGCATGAGGAAAAACATCGTTGATGCCGAGTAACACAATATGTGCCAAGCACCAGTATTTCAATAGTGCTGAGCTATTGCATTATTTCAAAAGATGAAGATTTTCCAAATCTAAGCTAACATAGTGGTTACATTAAATTTTGTGAATGAGTTAGAAGATAAGGATGATGAGTTGTTGGCACATAGTCCTATGTAAACCATTTTTTAGAAAATTCAAAAGGATAATTCAAGAAGCTTCCAAAGGAAATAGAATATGGTTTAGATGCAATGAATCCTACCTAATCCATGCAAATTGAAATTGAAAAATTGAAGAATCGAGGGGGAAAAGATACTTTAAGACTTCTATTTAAGAAGTCATAGACCAAGAAGCAAAGATTTGCTAATACTGTAGCTATTGAAGAGCCAAATTTTTTAAGTAGTTAGAAGGGTGTCAAGGAGGAGACATCTAGGAGAAGGAAGAGCACAAAGGCTCTACTTCTATGAGTGCTCATGAAGAGATGATTGCACTGGTACATTGAGCATGGAGACTCAAGGGGACTAAGCTTGAAAGAAGGACAAGCTATCAAGAGTTGTAGAGATTGAAGGCCAGGCAAAGGTATGAGCTAAGAAGTAATCTAAGATCTACAAGATAAGTTGTATGTTGTAGTGTGGTCAAGATTTTCTAATACTCTCTAGCAATTATATTAGATATGAAAATCTTATGGACTTAGGTTGGCCTAATAGCCATTTGTAAATCCTTTAATAGGGTGGCACTCCAAGTGAATGTTCTAAAGTCCTCTAACCAGGCTCACTTCTAATGGGGTGGATAAATCCTCCATCAAAGTCACATTTAATTGTCTGTTGTAAGCCTTTAATAGGGCTGGCCTTTCACAAGGCATCACTTCTAAAGAGTGAGAATTGAGTAGCATGTTTCTAGTGGTTTTTCCCAAATTGGGTTTCTATGTAGATCATTGTTTCATGTGTTGACTTCTTATGTGTTATACTTGCATGTTGATTTATAGTAACTTACTGATTAGATATGTTAAAGTTTGGATGACTGAATGGTTGAATGAGTTCACTATACTTAGTGAAAAGTTTGAATAGGACATTTGGACCTTGAATAATTAATTCACCCCTCCCCCTCCCCCTCGCCTCTCAGTTATTCTAAAGCATTTCTAGCATCCTTTGGCTATACACAAATGCAAACCTTCAATTAGGCCAAAAAGTTTTTCCTTCTTGTTAATTTCTACAACTAAGAAGCCTAAAATACATCTCAATAGTTCACCTTTTTCATCTCTAATAATAGCTCTATAACTAGCCTTTCCTAAATTTCCTTTGTTGGCACCATAAAAATTGAGCTTTATCCAACCCTGATTGGTCCTCCCATACTATCATATTCCTTTTTCTTCTCTTATCTTTTACTATATGAATCCCTTTCACTTTGATATCGCATTTCGTACCCATAGCTTAATTCCAACTTGAGATCAAGTTTATTCTCCTTTAAAAAAAAAAAAATTCTCCACTACTTATATGATTTTCTTATTAAGATTTCTTATGGTAGAATCCACCACCATTTCTACTTTTGAAAAATGACCTCATATTCTTTTCCCTCCATTTATATGATACAATTAATGATGGACTACATAACCAAAGATTGCCTCATAGAAAATTGCATCTCCCAACTATCCAAGAATAAAGAAAATCAAATAGACTAGAACTCCTAGTCATCTACCATTTAACATAGAAAGGAGCCAATTCCAACATTTCAAGAAAATGGAACACCAAAGAAGAAAATGTTGGAATTACAATAGAAAAGGAAAACTTTTGAGAGTTGGAAGGGGGGGGGGGGGGGGGGGGGGGTGGGGGGAAAGTGGGGGTGGTGGCGGGGGGTTTGTGAATTAGTGCTTCAAACTTTTGACCCATAAAATATTCACCACACATCCATCTCACATATTCAATAAGTAAACTAAAATATCATGAAAAGCATGTAGACAAGTAAGCATTCACACATATAACACAAGATATGATTACCCAGAAGCCCTCCAATGAGTAGGTAAAACTAGGGTGGGAATGGCACCCAAAAATCTTCACTACTATAGTAATAAAGTGTATCTAATGAAGGTTACAATGTTTGATCATGAACCATGATCTACCCTATTAAAGGCTTACAAAGACTATTAGGTAGTACCCTATTAAAATATTTCACCAACCTATTAAAAGCGTGCCTTATTAAAGGACTTCAACTCATAATTAAGTAAGCACCTTGTTAGAGGATTTCAATATAGCCTGTTAGGACTACTCTATTAAGAGATTTAACTAATTCACCTATTAGAATGTCTCAGCAATTATCTTGTGGTTAGTACTCATATGATTGATGACAAATAACCTCTATCCTACTATGTACTTGATCCTTCTTGATCAAATGTTTCTCAATTGTTCACTATTTCCTTCCTCTATTCTCGTTTATTTGATTCAGGAATACAATTGAGATCATAATGCCTTGGTCACCATGAATATCCTAGTTTGTGCATGCAAAACTCTCCTTGATCATTCATTCATTCCCTTTCATGCTCACACTCATGGAAAGTTTAGGGTTTTTCCTCCTTAAGAAGACCTCAATGACTTAGGGTTAGGTATGAAATAATGGCTATGATTCACCCATATTTTCACTTAAACCTTCTCTTTACCTTATTGGGTGCATGTCATGCATAGGGATTACAACTTTAGATTCGTTCTTATCACCAAAATATCATAATTCAAGTTATAAGTGAGCTCAAAAATGGTTTACATAGTAGTTTGTGCCAATACAAACAACTATGGCAAAGCTATGTTACTTGGCATTTGAAGTCCCTAATGCTTAGCACATACTAATTTCAATACTAATACTCAACATCTAAATGACTTGGCATGTACTATTTTCTTGGTTTTTGAATCATTCAACATATATTTTCTACTTGGTAATTGAGTGACTTGGCACATGAGTGACTTGACACTCACAGTTGACTTGGTATGCTTTAAATTACACATGTTTTGCTTAGCATATGCTAAATGTTCAACATGGACTAAGTAAATGACTTAAGTGTTTAGACACTCACTTGTCAAAACCAATCTAAGATCAACAATCTCCCCCTTTGACATGAGTGTCAAAAACACTTGGTCATGTATTGATACTTCTATTCTTACGAGCATAACATAAAATTTTATTTGGCTTCTATACAAAATTTCAAAATAGAAAAATTTTGCAACAACTTATACCTCAAAAATCTTATGAGTTGTTCTATTATGTATCATGTATCAAAATCTTTCATCGTACTCCTACTGAGTAGATTTGCCCCAACTTATACTCTTTTTCTTTCTCTTACTCCCCCTTTACTCTTTCTCCCCCATGCTTTCCCCCCCATACTCTTACTCTCCCATGCTCTTACTCCCCCTTTTTGACATTGATGTCATTTAGTTATACACTAATAGTGTTTTTTTCCAAAAAATATTTATAGATCTTAAAAATAATCTTAAGAGCGGCATCAAATTATCACAAGCTACCTCCAAAGACTTGATTTGGATGGCCAGCTTGGCTTCAAGGTGTACTAGGCCATCTAATGTAGAAATACTAGGGTCTTTATTCATTATATTTTATACATAGCCTAACTCCTTGTGTAATATCCATGTGAGGATTCAATCTTGTTTGGATGCTTATCAATTTAGCCCTTATGTTGGCTTCATCTGTAGATAGTGCTGCTAACTTACTTTGGGTTTGCAATATGGTCTTGAAGTGTTTCTCACTTTTAGTTGGAGTCATGGGAAATTTATCTTTGGATGACTACATTTTGGTTTTGAAGCTTAGGATGTAATTCCTTATTTCTGGTATGAAAAGTGTAGGATTACATAGTTTTGTGTATAGAGAGAAAATGTTCTCTAGTACCTTCTTCACACTATCTATCTTAGTTGCCAATGCAACTTTTGTAAGTGTTATATCACTGGATATCTTCTCATTCACTTTATGTTGAAACTTCTTTTTAGACCATTCTAATAATTTTGCATTAGTATCAAGGTCTGCATCACTTACCTTTTCCACTATGTTAGTCAATTGTTCAATAAGTGGCTTTGTTTCATCTGGAGTAGGTAGACTAAATGCATCCAAGAAGATGTCTTTAATATCAAGAAAAGCTTTTGTTTGCCTATGCTCCCTTCTAAGTAGTTCTTGATGTTTTTTCTTGCTAGGGCTTCTTGAAATATACCCATCTGCTCAATTGTTATTGCTACAAGATCAAACTTGGACAATACAATTTCTTCATCTAGGCTAACATCTCCATAGGCTATTACCTCTTCTTCCTTGGATGAACCTAGACTTGGCACTAATAATTGCAAAGGTGTTGCATCTATCCTAAGCCTCTAAAAGGTTTGATTGGAAGGAGTGCCAAATTTGGGTAAATTTACCAATGCTTGAATTGCTACTAGCTCCTTTAGCGTGGGTGTCAACTTAGTCTCTTTGGCCTTGTCCTTTTCTACCTCATTGATTGGAATTGCACCTTAAACTTGTGTTGGTGGTACAAATGAATCTATCTAATTTTTTTGACTATATGTTTCATTAGTGACTTGTGCTTCCATTTTATCTTCTCCAATTGTCTCAACCTTCTCTATTGCAACCTCTAGTACATTTTCTAAAGGTTGTACATTAGTGACTTGAGGAGTGATTATAGGTGGTTCTTGTGTTTTCACATACTCCCTTGTAGTTTTTGTTACTAATTCTTGAATTTTATCTACACTCACCAAGATAGGGTCGTTACAAAAATTTGTCCTATAGTGTAGATTGATCAAGTAACTTTTTCAAGCCATCCTTTATTAGGGGATTGATGTTATGAACAATGAGATCAGAAACATTCTTTACTATGATAGTTCCAATGCTTACACTTATTATTTGTGGATGGATGACATTCAACATTTTTGTATCTTGTACACTCTATTCTTGTTGTTGATCCTTCCTAGCTATTGCCTGATCATCTATATTCATTTTAGTGGCTCCCTCAACTATGCCTTCTTCAATGTCACCATCTTCATCATCTTTAACATAAATTGGTTCTTGTTCTATAGCCTTGATTGTGGCTAGCTCATATGTGATTTTCCACATTTGTGTGGTCTTCTTTACAACATCTTATATGTTGTTGTATAATATGTTGAATGCTCTATATTTAGGAAAAAATGAAACAACATATTTCTTTATGAATTTTGCTATCTATGCCTTGCTAAGTTTTAGCATAACTTCAGTGAGGGTTGTCTCTCTAATTTACCTTTTTATATCTAAACAAAAGTGCCAATTTTGCTCAACTCTTTCATATAGGCTTTTGGGTATGGAGATGGCACTATCTAGAGGAGCTTTCTTAAAAGTAGCCATCATGGCATATATTGCCTCCTCCACTTGATTCTTCTCAACTTTTCCAAGATTTTCTAAATTAGCATGAGAGAAACCTTATAAATCTGCATTATTTCTAACATTCTCACATAAGTAGTCTAGATCTAAAGATGTATTATGACTCACCACTTGGAATTGGTTGTTGTCATCATATTAAGTTCATTCTTCATTAGTTTGATCATGATCAATATATTTTCTCCTTGGTCTTTTCTATGCTTCACCTTCCTACTTTGTAGGCTTGGCTTTTTCTTGAGCCTATTGTGTATGAGATCCTATGGCAGATGTTGTCTTGTTACTGCTTGTGCGTTCACCTTTCTCTTCTTTTGATCAGTAGGAATAGGTGTTTCCTCAGCTTCTTCTTCCTCAACACATTTTGTAGTCTCTATTTCTTCCTCTTGCTAATTCTCACCTTGTCCTTGTGTCAATACAAGAGGTTCTTGAATCTGAATGTCTTCTTCCTCTTCATCTTCCTCCTCAACACCTTCACCACATTTTTTTTTTAGTTTCTTTACCAGTTTATCCTTCTTTTTGATAACAGAGGTAGTCTTCAACTCCATAGTAATATTTGATTTGGTCATCTCATAGTTACCAAAGTCTTTGGCATCTTTTTCTACCTATTCTACAAGTAATGTTGTGATTGCTACAAAGGCCATCTCAATCTAGGAATTGTTTCCTAAACAAATGTTTGATTAACATCATCTAGAAAACAAACATGATCATAGTATCTTTCCACTAATGATACTAGAATGCTTAATCCCTTCCTCATGGATTGTTTACAATCCTCAAAATAACTAGTCATTACTGACTCAAAATTTTCACCTAAGTATTCAAATAATTCTCCTATTTGAACTACAATAGACCTATTTGTCTTTCATGCAACAATACCAAATGTGGGAAATGTGTTTTATACATAAAAAAAGATACATGTCAAAATAGATTCAAATTTACATGAATCACTCTTTTTTTTACTTATTGCTCCAAGGTTTTCAATCAATTGTTGTAGTTATAGCTTAGCAATATCATATGTATGATCCTTCTTCATAATCTACTTGATTGATAAAACTTATGTATAATTACCCTTACTACAAAATCTATTAGAGGATCTTTGATGGTATCTATGGTCACTCATCTCTTATCCCATATAGCTCTTGTGTTCTATTCAATGACTTCTTTGGACTTGCTCCTCATAGTTTTTGGCCAATATAAGTTTGGATACCCTTTTACCCTATGGATTATTCTCTTTGTAATTTTGATTGGCCCATTATCTAACCATGCAAAAATATCATGAATTCTACTCAAAATAACATGTGGTTTGACTAAACCACCTTTTGTAGTCACTCCTGAAGTGTGTTCTAATGCAATTCTCAAGAGTATGTCCACACTCTTGATAGTAGTGACAACTATACCTTGTCTTATAGTACCAATTATTAATTTTTCCATTTTTCTTTGCCTTTGTTTGCTTGTTTATAACATTATCTTTCAAACCTTTGAATGTGCATGCTCATAATTTTGTATTCATGTACCTGATGACCTTGTTTGCTACACTTATGGTTGTGACCCATTCTCTTATGCTTTTCATTTTGATTTATAGTCTTGCTCCTACACACATTGACAATATGTATTTTCTTATCACAATTATGACAAGTAGGTTTAAAATACTTACCTTTGATCCTCCTTTCTTCAACACTTTTGGATGATTCTCGTTCTTTAGTAATTGTGTATCCTATTCTAGATGTATCATTGTTAGATCTATGTGATCTCATCAATTGTTCAAAGTACTTGATGGCTTCACTAGGTTTATTAAAGCTTTTAGAAAACTCCATTTACCTTTTAAGGTCATTACTCAACTATTCATTTTGCAACTTTAGTTTTGTTATATCAATGTCCTTGGTATTTAGTTCATGGTTGGCATTCATCAGTTGACCGAGAGTTTCTAAGTGGATGTTAACAATCCT
This sequence comes from Cupressus sempervirens, assembly GCA_028749045.1. NCBI lineage: Eukaryota > Viridiplantae > Streptophyta > Pinopsida > Cupressales > Cupressaceae > Cupressus > Cupressus sempervirens. The sequence goes on from CM053791.1 coordinate 244,680,433, forward strand.
TGTTACGTTTGATGATCTCTCTTCCAATCTTTTGGTCAAAACTCTTTTTCCATCTTCAATCATGGCTTTGTCTTCCACTGCTATCTTTTTCTATTCAATCACCTCACACAATAATATGGCTTGTGATTCTTGCTCTAACTTCAGATTTTTTATTTCTTCTGCTTGGGCCTTTTTCCTTTCCATTAGATCTACAATTGTTGCATCAAATTCATTTGAGTCTCCATTTTCAAATATCTTTGTAGTGTCCATCTCTCTATATTGTGTTCCATTATCCCCAATGGGAATTTCTTTCCTTCTCTTCAGTGATTTCTTTACACCATCTCTTACTTCATTCAACTGATGTAGAATGAGTTTTATTTAAATTCCTTGATTCCGAATGATATTTTCCAACTTGTAGACTTCCATTTCTAAGATCTTTCCTCAAAGCTGCAAAGCTTCTCTTTTAGAGAACTATGCTCTGATACCAATTGTTGGAATTATAATAGGAAAGGTAAACTTCTGAGAGAGGGGGTTAATCATTGCTTCAAACTTTTGACACATAAAATATTCACCACATATCCATCTCACATATTCAATAAGTAAACTAAAATATCACAAAAAGAATGTACATGTAAAGCATGTAGACAAGTAAGCATTCACATATATGACACAAGATATGATTACCTAGACAACCTCCAATGAGAAGGTAAAATTGGGGTGGGAATGACACCACTAAATCTTCACTATTGTAGTATTAAAGTGTATCCAATGAAGGTCACAATGTTTGATCATGAACCATGATCTACACTATGAAAGGTCTACCCTATTAAAGGCTTACAAAGACTATTAGGTCCCTCCCTATTAAAGGATTTGAACACCATGTTAAAAGTGTGCATTGTTAAAGAACTTAAACTCTCAATTAGGTAAGAACCTTGTTATAGGATTTAAATACAACATATAAGAAGTACTCTATTTAAAGATTTAACTGATTCACCTATTAGAGTGTCTTAGAAATGATCCTATAGTAAGCACTCTTATTCTTGATGAAAGATGACATCTATCCTTATGTGTACTTGATCGTTCTTGATTAGATTTTTCTTAGATGTTCACTATTTCCTTCCTCTATTCTCCTTTAATTGATTGTACAATACAATTGAGATCATAATTCCTTGGTCACTAGGAATGTCCTGGTTTGCACATGCAAAACTCTCCCTAATCATTCATTCATTCCCTCTCATACTCATGCTTATAGAAATTTTAGGGTCTCTCCTCCTTAAGAAGACCTTAGTGACTTAGGGTTAGGTATGAGTCAATGGTTGTGATTCACGCATATTGTTCGTAAACCTCCCCTTTACCTGATTGGGTGCATGAAATGCATAGTGATTCCAACTTAAGATTCATCCTTATTACCAAAATATCGTAATTGAATCTATAAGTTGGCTAAAAAATGGTTTACATAGTAGTTTGTGCCAATACAAAAAACTATGACAAAACTATGTTACTTAGCATCTAGATTCCTTGATGCTAAGTACATACTAATTTCAATACTGATACTTGGCATCTGAATGACTTGGCATTTATTGTTTTCTTGGCTCCTAAATCACTTGGCATATACCGTCTACTCGGTACTTAAGTGACTTAGCACTCACTATTGACTTAGCATGCTCCAATGTACATATGTTGTGCTTAGCACATGCTACTTGTTTGGCATGAACTAAGTAAATGAATTAAGTGTATACAAACTCACTTTTCAAAACCAATCTAACATCAATAGAAAATGATTCATATGTTCCACTACATTTTTTCACTGAAAAAATCTACTAGGACTTGCAATACCTATTTTATACAACCTTTCCCTAGTTAGAGTCCTCCCATGCAATGAGACCCATAGAAAATCCCTTGCTTTTGGAAGAATTCTTTTGTACTAACATAACTTTGAATGTCAGTTAGATTCTAATGATCTTCTCCTTTGCACAAGATAGCCTAAGTTTGTCTTATGCTCCTCAAAATTTGCAGCAAATCAAATCAAATTATCTTCAAACTCTTTAATATTTAATCCATTTTCCTATAAAATGGCCAACATTATATCTTGGTTTGGTTAGAATCAATCTCTACAAGGTTTTTCTCCACTTGGATCCCCAAACGCAGTTGGAGGGGATGAAATATAATCCCAAAGAAACCTTCCCCTCTTCTCCTCTACAAGTCCAATCCAACTCGAATCTCCAACAAATTCTTCTATTGAACTTTCGCAATTTGGCATGTTAAAAGGTTTGTAATCAATCTTCTACTTTCATAAGAAATTCCAACTGGGAGACCTCGATTCATAATTTTATATTGTGAATATCCTCTCCAGCCTATTTAAATCTAACTGCTTCATGGTGAATATTTTGCACCAAAACCTAGAGAGAAAGTTATACATCTTCTATGACAAATTTTCGCCCAAAGCCAATTATGAAGATTCATCTTGCCTAAACTTGCTCCTCCTTCCTCCTTAACCAGGAAATTTATGTTACATTTGATCATAGGGATGTGCTTAGCTTCTTTTGAGCCTTTAAATAATTTTTTTAAAGAATACCATCTAATGCCTTTACTTTTTTATAAAAAAATTCAGTATTAAGATATAAATTATATAGGAACAACTGAAAAAATTTCCTTATTTGTAAGTATTGTATCATCTTGGGTGAGACACACATTCCTCCATAAATTTAAATTGTCCTAACATTCGCTAGAAAATTCATCCTACATCTTCCTATGGTTCTTTCCAATGAAAAGAGGAAAGCCAAGATATCTTAGGGTTAAAAAATGAATTTGGAAGCCCAATAATTTTGATATTTTACTTTGTCTAATTTTACAAATTTGTTGATAAAGAATATTGTTGATTTATTTTTATGCATACTTTGACCTAATCCAATTTCATAATCCTCAAACATAGCTTTTATAGCCAAGCTTTTGATTCAATAGTCTCCCCAAACAAGATAGTGTAATCTAAAAATTAAGAGTGGGAAATAGGATCAATGTCTTTATGAACTATTATATCTTTCCAATTTCTTAAAGGACACCTCTGCTTCATAAATATTCCCAAAAGCTCAGCCATTAGAATAAAGAGATATGGGTAAAAAATCCTCCACTTGTCTCAAACCATGTTGGAAACCTTGAAGAAACCAAAACTGCCACCATTGATAGCAACAAAAAACTAATTGAGGAGATATGTAATGAAAAATGCAAGATAACCAAGATGCTCAAAACTAACACTTTAATAAAAAATTACCATACAACTCTATCATATGTCTTACTTACATCAAGATTCACTATCATACCTCTCATCTTTTCTCTAAACAAAAAATGAATGATCTTAGAGACCAATATTACACTTTTTGACATTTTTCTATCGTATATGGAGAATTTTTTTAATATTATTTTGGAAAGAAAATCTATCAATCTATTTGCAAAAGCCTTGGAGATGATTTTTTAGATAGAATTGTAGAGTAAAATTAGCCTAAATCCAACATATCCTAGCATCTATTCTTCTTACTTCTAAAAATACTAAAGTATTATTAATCTTATTACAAACATTCCTTTCTTCCTAAAATATTCTTCCACTTTTCAAACATCTTCTCTTAAAAAGTCACAACTTCACTACAATACATCCATCGTGAACCCATCTAGCCCAAGATATTTCAAAGGATGTCAATTAAAGTTTTTGGCCCGACTTCTTTCATTGAGAAGTGCCTCATCAAATGTTCATTATCTATTGAAGAGAATCTAGTAATTAGATTATCATTCCATTTGAAACTACTCTCAAATGAAGAACCAGCACACCTTGAAAGTTCTCCAATGTAATCTTCTCAATATCATTATTAAGAATTAAAAATGTCCCTTCCTTAATATCAACTCCATTGATCCTGTTAAGGGGTCTTTTAGGTTTCACCAAAGAATGGATAAACTTAGTGTTAGAATCTTCCTCTTCTAACCATAACCCTCAAGGCTTATCTCTCCAAAATAGATATTCTTTAAGAAGGAGTTTAGATAGGTGATATTTAAAATAAAAAAAATCTCCTTCAATATTCATTTTTGACATACCTTTACTATAATTTTCATATTAAGAGAATCAATTTATTCTTCCACCTTTATTTTTTCAGAAAAAATATTAACAAAGAAAGTCTTATTCCAATATTTAATCTTATCCTTAACATATTGAATCCTTTTCAGAAAGTGAAAACTAATTGTCCCTTAGAATATATTACTCTTTAACCACCATTGTCTTAGTATAGGATAAAAACTTACATTTTTCCAGCAAATACTTATGAATCTGAAATGGCTTGTAAGTTTTGTTGACGACTAAACTAAAGAAATGAAGAATGTGAAAGTGATCAGAAATTGAATTAGGAAGAATACTAGAATTGATAACAAACCCATCCTCTATCCAATTTGGACGAACAAAAATTCTATCCTGACACTTTGAGATACCAATGGAGTACTTCCTTCTAGTTGTCTAAATAGAAAGGACATTAGAGGGACCTACATCAAATTAATCATTAAAAACCCAAAATATATGAAAACTCATCCATACTTATCCTTTTTTTAACTCCTTGTTTTTCCCGATTGTTAAGAATGGAATTGAAATCACCTTCCATTACATTATTTTCTTGATATAGCCCCTTGTTCTTTTCTAAGAGAGTGCTGAAAATAATTTTTGCTTGACGCAAAATATATATGGTGACATATTTTTGAAAACTCATTGGCAACATTAGTGATGTATTATGAAATTATGAAGCTAACCATGGTTAATGTTAGATTTTTTTAACATTTAAGTTGTTCTTATCAATGAGCACATAATGTGGGCATCATGTCTCCACGTGTAAAAGAGGTATGGTCAGATTTGAACTCATCATTGAGATGAGTCTAGGAAAATAAGAGGAAAGACAAAATGTTTCATTTCAAGATGTACTTTGTTCTTTATTTTCTTAAGCCGTATCACCGCCACCATGAAATATTTTTTGAGAATCAAAATGAAGGATTTTTTAATCAATTTTTTGGGGGTTTTTAGTATGTCTGAAGGGATGTCTCACTGATTTGTTTGATATAAAAAATAATTATATCATGGATAAGGTAATATGGAGATTTCTTCTTAGGACCAATTTTTTATGATTCATTCTTGAAGATACTTTCCATTTGGATCTAATAATCTCTATGTTGTATGTTAAAGGAAGGATTATTGTTCTCTTTTGTTTTGATTTTCATGACATGGAGACCAAAGTTGACAAAAATTGAAATACTTGGGATAAAAAAACCATGTCTTTATGAAAATGTCAAAAAGGGTAATCTATTCTTTGTGCCCTCTAGCCATAGGTATGAAAGGTTTTATCTCTCCTGCCTTCTTCATTTTTAATAACCATTTGTTGATAGAAAGGAAATCCATATCACTCTTGTCTGTTAATGATTCAAGCATGTGGTCTAGTATTTTTTTTAAAGGGAGCAGATGGGTAATGAATGATTTGACCATTTCTTGTAATAAAAGAAAAAAAATGAAAATGTTTAGTTATTCTTAATATGGTTGGTTGACTCTAATTTGTAAAAAGCCTTTGGTCAAAAATGTTTAATGGTTGTACATCTTATATTGTGAGGATTTTAATACTATTTTTCCATGATGGTTATTAACTAAGAAATTTTTGATTTCAGTTATGCACACTAAACATCCAAAATTTCTTTATTTAATACTCTAATAGAGGTTTTCAAAATGGTGTATTTCCTAAGAGATCTTCTCATAGTAGTTATATTAAGGTGAAAACAAATATAATTTCAAACTATTAAAGAAATTATACTATGAGATCTTCTCATAAATAGTTTAATTAAGATAAGAAACAATTATAGTTGGAAATAGATTTTTAGCAAAGTCATTGTAATATTTTTAAAATTTATCTATATTTAAGGGTTCATGGTTATCTATGTTATTGAGTGAGAATGAAAGAATAATAGACACATCTATCCTTCCTTAGATACAAAGCATTTTGGTTTACTTAAAATATTTATTTTATGATTACCTACACATACATGCGTGTGAATTAAAATCATGTAGTTGTGTGTGTATGTAACATCTAGTATATTAGACATTGAAAAGAAGTAAAGGAAGTTATATTTGTTGTTGTAATATAGATTTTTTACTCAATAAAGAAGGTAGGTTTAATACAGTATTTTTTCTCCTTATGATGAAACCAAAAGGATTTAAAGGGTTTTCCACTCTACACAAAATTATGTGTCTCTTGTTTTGTGAGTTATTTATATTATCTTGTCATCTTCAATTTATGAGATTAATTTATATGTTCATGTTGATTCAACATTTAATGTTTCTACCAATGTGATACATTAATTAGAATCTTGATTTAAAATTTCTAATCTAATTAACCACCACCCTCCCCCCTCTCAAAATAGCCACCACTTCCAACAAGTTGTGTAAGAGCTAGGGTTCATTTCTAGGTCTACCTATAGGAACTATTCCAAGGATGCTTGGAAGTATAAATGGTATAGGCTAAAGGAGCTTCTCTTAATTAAGCTCCATTATTTGATGGCAATGACTATATTTTGGAAAGTTATGATGAAAGATTATATACATTCTTTAGTTGTTATAATGTGGGATTTTTTTGTTACTAAGTATATTGTTCCAAAAAAAGTACCTACTAACCCAAATGATAATCTTATGTATATGAATTGGATGAAAAGGAAAGATATGTAGTCTTACTAAAGATGTTTTTGCTAAAGTAGTATATTGTCAATCTACAAATGATGTATGGGTTAAATTAGAAACCATTTATCAATGAGATAAAAATTTCGTAGAGTCAAAACTATTGACTCTAGCAACTCAATTTGATAGTCTAAAGATGAATTAAGATGAAAACATAGATGTATATTTCTTGAGAGTAGATGAAGTAGTTAATGCAGGAAGAGGTTTGGGAGATAAGATTAAAGAACATGACATGGTTACACAAGTCTTAAGGTTTGTTTTACCTAGGTTTGAAACTAAAATCCCTATTTTGGAAAAGCAAAAAACTTCTCAAAAACAACCCTACATCAATTGCAAGGAAAGTTAACTTCTTATGAAATGTGAATCAGTAATCAAGCTAGTACTTCAATAAAAGAGACAACCTTTAAGGTTGAAAAATAGGATGCAAGTGGTATAGATCTAAAAGATTATTTCAAAGCATTGTTGATCAGAAAAATGATAAATAAATATAAAGGAAAACCTAAATTTTTTAGTTGTGGCAAACTAGGACACCTTACAAAAAAGTGTCCTTATACTAATCAAGATGATAATGATGAAAAAACTAAAAAAAATTTCCATAAGAAACCATGGAATCAAAATAAAAGTTTCAAAATTTTCAAAAAGAAGAGTCTCTTGTTTAGAAGAGTGATCCAAATGGGGAAGAAGAAAGATTGTTTATGGCTGAATTAATTAATGTTCCCAAATTAGATTCTTGTCAATCCGAATCTTCATTTGATTTAGATGAACAAGTTGATCTTGAGGATGAACTTCTTCAATCCTTGCCAGAACTAAACAAATTAAAGAAATTAATCTCAAACCACAAAATCATGAACAAAAAACTTCACGTAGAATTACAAGAAGGTAATTAGGTTATTGAAGATCATAAATTATCACTTGATCAATAGGATAAGAAATAGAAAAATTGGTTGATCTAACTAACTTAAATATCAAAACATCCAAACAAGACAAGTCTTCAAAATAGTGGTTAAAATATTCTTTTAAAGGATATTGTTTCAACTATAATACTTTTGTTCATAAAGTATATCAATGTAATCTAAGGAGGAATATATTTGGTACTAAGAAAATAGTCAAGTGCGTCAAGTGTTTTCATTATGGGCACTATGCAAATCAGTATAAATTCAATGTGAATTCCAAACAAATATGGAAAATAATCAATGAAAATCCTCTAATTGTTGAAATAGCCTTATTTTCCCACAAACCTGCAACTTGGGTTTTGGACAGTGGTTGTTCACACCATATGACTTGATGTAAAAATAAGTTCAAAAATCTATAAGATTTTGATGATGGTTTTCTTCATTTTGTTGAAAATGTAGTTGTATATATCACAGGTTGTAGTTCTATAATTTTAAACAAATATACATCTATTCATGATGTGTATTTCGTAGAAGTTTTGAAACATAATCTTGTAAGTGTTAGTCAAATTTGTAACAATGGATATTCAATTTCCTTCAATGATAAAGGTTGTTCAATCAAAAATGAAAAGATTAAAGTCATTACTAGTGGTTTAAGGATAGGTGGAAACATTTATAATGTGATTGATTCTATAGTTCAAGAATGATCACTAATAAATAATTGTCTTGTAAGTCAAGTTGAAGACAACCAATTATGGCATAAAAGATTGGGACATATGAGTTTTGACAATTTTCCTAGAATTAGTAAGAAAACAAAGGTTAGAGGTTTGCCTCTAATCAAAAAATTGGTGAACATATGTGAAAATTGTGGAAAAGAAAAACAAGCAAGGGCATCTCAATTTTCATGCCAATTATTTTTGAAAACCAAACTATACCTCTCATAAATAGAACAAGGGCATGAAGATCTAGAGCTTTGATACCATGTGTCTAATCATCTTATAATTGATCATCTTCTTAAGTTGATGTTTAACAAAAGGTATCTTTCCTTAAGTAATTGACATAAAATGTATACCCTTTATCAAATTTTATTATCATTAGCTACTGGTATGGGACATTGGTAATATGTTTTGTTGACTATGTTTTTTTATTAAGGAAAATAGGTTTTGAATTGTGGCTGAAACCTTGTACAAAGCTAAAGATATTCAATAAGCACTATCTTAAAAGGAACAAAAAACCTAAACAAAACTAGTCACCAAACCAGAGAGGGGCAACCCCGATGATAGAAAAGACAATCACCAACCAACTCCAAAAACTAGCTAGTTCACCAAGATCTTAACTACAAGATCAACCACTTAAAAAGGCCTATCACAACAAGGGAACATACAATTTACTCTTTGATTTAGAGCCTCGCTTGTATGACCTCGAATTCATAGGTAGAGGAGGAACAAAAGGACTCATTTTTCTTTCTATTTACAGTGGTCCATCTATCCTCCATGACCTCAAATTGCCAAAGCCCCAAAGACACTGAAGTTTGCAAGATAGGAGGAGCAAAAGCATCCATCATAGCTTTCTCACTAGGAGAAATTGAATTAAGCTAGCCCACCATAAGATCAGAAGGAATAGTATAGTTAGGGGTAGGAGAATGGATAGGATTTTGACTGGAAGAGAATATAGGATCTAGACTAGTAGCTTGGTCATGCACAATAGCCTCAGGTAATAAAGGAGTGGAAAGCAAGGGATCTTAGCGAGCAGAAAGGACATGATATTGACCAAAAGGTTGAACGTTCTCCGTAATTTTAGAAGTAGTGGCCATTGGAGAAGAGCATCGCACTAGCCCTTGAACTACATCGTGAGACTTATGGACCATGTAGTGCTTAGAAGAGGCCCTAGATGACCAAGAAGGTGATCGCTTTGAAAAAATCTTAAAGCATCAAACTATCATGTCACCTGTCATGCGACATTTCCTACAGTAAAAAGGGATTCCTTCATAATCCAAAATTTGTGTCAAGAGTCCCATGAAGAAGCCAATAAAATATTCTCAAGAAGACCCTTTGAGGCATCCATTTCCACAAGGATCCATGCATAAGTCAAATGGAGAACATTAGAAGTAGCTGAGTCCACAAATAGAAAATCCCCAATAGCATCCCGCATAGATTCCGAAGTAGAATCCAACTAGAGATGCATAGGGAGATATGAAAGCCGAACCCAAATATGGATTTTATTGAAGGACTCCATAAATAGATCAAAATCCATATGCCACAGTTTGGCCATAAGAGGGTAATGATCGTGGAAAGAGAATTTTTTATCACACAAGATAGTCCTCTTATCTTCAGCAATTGCAAATTTAACAATGAAGAAACCTTTAGCAACCAAGAAAATTTGAACACCATGATCTAAAATTGGTTTCCAATGCTTGGAGATCCAAACATAAAGGTCAGAAAGGGAGGGCCACAACCCCCAAAAATGAAAGATAGAAACTAAGGAAGAGAACTCTTTTGCCATATTGAAGATATCATCAGCAATTTCTTGATCTAAAAAAACCCTTATAGGATTAGAAGCACTCACAGGAGTAGCCTCCCGAGGATGAAAAGGCCCAGAAGAGAGACCAGCAGAAGGGGTAGCACCATGCAAACTGGCCTCAAAGGAAACAATATCAATAGAGGAGGTTGCCTTACCCTAAGGGGAGGCCAGACTTGAGCCCCCCACTATAGCACCCAAACCACCCTTAGCAACTTTGTCCATAGAAACTATGACCCCTGCCACAACATCACCAAAATCCATGGTTAGGGCGCTAGAAGCACCCTCTCCCCACCCACCAAAGTACTTTCAATGCCGACAACATGCACTACAACACATGTAGGGGGCGAGGAAAACCCTCATGCACAGGTAGAGGTGCAAGAGATGCGGGAGGAAGACATTTCAAACAAGAAATTAAAATAGAGATTGAAATAAACACAAGATTATGATTGACTCATCAAATAGAGAAATAATTTTATTAATTGCCAATTTTGAGATAAAACTCTCCACAACTTACAATGTAGTGGTCACCATTCTTTAATAAACATCTACAATAGCATTATCTAGAATATGAAGAGTCAAAACACTCAATGACTATTGGGTTTTATCTTCAACATTCTCCCACTTGAAACCCAACCATAATACTATCCACAATACTACTTGCTTTCATTTTAATTACAAAACAACATCAATTTATAAAAGATATAAGATTTTAATATTGTGAAAAATTATTCACAAACTATTCTTATTGTTCTTCCCCAAATTAAGTTAGAATTGAAAAAAATATAAATATTTTCCTTTCAAAAATAAATCCCAAACCCTTGAAACTATTCTTGCGGGGTGTTACAAAAGTAGTGGCCTTCAAAATTCACAAATAACATTCTAAGCTTGATGAATGGAGGTGATACATTATGATTTATTTTGATATTTTAATATCTTCAATTGAATGTCTAGTTATTCATATATATTGTGAGAATTAATGTATTTCATTAGTCTTTTATGACTATCTTGTATGAGAAATTGTAGCATGGACTTTGAGTGTATCAATAATCCTTGTGATTTTAGCTCTTTTTATGATGGAAATAAATATAAGGTGCATGAGTTATCAAGTTGACAAATTAGAATTAAAAAAACATTTTGTTTATTTAGATAATGTTATGGATAAATTTGACAATACAATATGGTATCACACACACACACACACACACATATGTGAATTCACATGTATAGACATGTATACACATACATACATACATGCATGCATTCATGCATATACACATTTGTACATGCACACATACTAAACTAAATTTAACTTTTGAGAAAATATTTGAATTTTCCAACCATAATAAAGGTTTATATCTATGGTTGACAAAGTGAACTATTTTCTAAAAATTAGTATGTATTAATCTATCTTAGCCTCGATTGTCAAAATTAAATATTAGATCTTACAAATAATGGTTAGTGAAATGAAAATGATTTTCTGTGTAGAAATATCATTAGCAAGAAAATTGATTAGCTATGCAAATGGTGTGATGATAACAAATGAAGGCATAAAAAATGCATGTCTGATTAGAGGAATTATTTGGCAAGAAACTATGTGATCAAATTGTACGTATAAAATTTGGACAATTGCATGAGTGAAAACATAGTCTTTATAAGTAATAAATGTAAATGGTGTACTTTGTGTGTAAGTATGAAAAGTATAGTAAGGAGGATGCCTCGGAATCATTCTCATCATGTATTATTTGAGATGGGGATATTGTATGACCTTAATCTTGTAAGCATCAAATATGTCATTTGTATTAAATGTAAATGTGGTGCGCAGCCTCGTAGATATGTCAACAAAGTGAATTTAATTAGGAGCTTAGATTGGTATTTTTTTTTGTCATTTGGAATAAAAAGTTGTTGAGCAGTAAATTTCCAAAATAGGCGCTAAATATAATCAGGTTGATGAATCTAGATATCCCGTGCATTCATTATTATTGATATAAAAGTTATTGAAAGCTGTATTATGTGTGTAAGAGTCATCAGTCGGTCTTGTGATCCCTAAATTCTTCTTTCAACTAAGAAGTAGAAAAGTACATGAATTGAAGGAACCCGTCGATTGTAGAAGGTGCGTGCAGTTTTATTGGCAATAAAATGAGTAATCTGTATGCAGTGGATGTGAAAGGAAATGGTGAAGAGAGGGAGGAGAAGAAGAGATCCAGTTTTATTTGTCTAAGGATGGCAATGGTTATCTCAACGGTGAGGCTGAGGCCAAGTTGTGGTATGATGATGGACAAGGAGCATTGGACACGGAACAGGCGAGTTGTGGCAGTTAGCCGAGACATGGACCACCAACGTAATCATGAGCAACATAATCAGCACTGCTCTCATCGAACTCTCCATGTTTATTACTTGCGGATTCCTTCCTCGCCTTTCAACTCAATGATAACTTACTTGGTGAAGATTGAAGCTGTGCGATCAAACACAGCACTTTGGCGCTTATATAGAGGCGCTGAAACTCTACAACTAACTCTTTCCTTCGCTAAATGAAGCGTTCAAAGTCCTACAGTGTCGATCAGACAAAACGTTTCACGTGCCGCGCCTCGCTGTTCAAATCAGAAGCTTCGACCGAATTAACTAACTGCCCAGAAAATTATTCTAGTGGAGTTAAACTTTCTTAATTCATTTCTACGGGAGACGAGTTGATCTCTCCTAATTCATTTCAAAATATTCTTTATCGAGTGATATATATATATATATATATATATATATATATATATATATATATATATATATATATATAGATATATATATATATATGAATATGAGTTCATATACATATGCATACACACATATATATATATAAATATAGATGAGTTTATATTTCTGGATGAAGTATCTATGCTAATTTGTAAGGATGCAAGGGTCATGCTAACTTCAAATCTATGGGTACAAGTAGGTCTTCTAAATGAATCTTTGGGGTATGTTCAAAATATAGTCTACAAACAAGGCAGCTCTCTACCTTAACCTCCAACATATGTGATGGTTGAGTTTGATAACTATCCTGGACTACCATTCAAAGATCATCATCCAAAAAAAATTCCAATAACACTAATATAGAAGGTTAGAACACTTCAATTCCCTTTAAGATTGGTACAATCCCTACCCACTTTGTATGTGCTTAAATTTGTATTTGATGCTAGTTTACTACTTCTTGAGTTTGTGGATGATGTATGCTGGGTTTCCATATTGAAATTCTCTATTTTCTAACATCAGTGATTTACTCCTCTACAAACTCTATATCCATGATGAATTTAAGCACAAAGAATTTGAATAATCTCCCCTTCTAAGGCCTTTCTTTATAATTCCAAATTTGTTTGGACCTACTTGAAATATCTCCTTAATTTGATCCTGAAAAACTGTAATTTGATCTTAATATGATAATATCAATGCTTTTAAATAATATAAAAAATAAAAGATCTGTAAAAATTTTATCTTAAAACTTAATATAAAAATTAGATGATAAACTTATCTTGAATTAAGTCCACAACATTTGATAATTATGTTATTGTTTTCTTTTTTTTCGAGTATAATGTTCAAATTTTCTTAAATTCTTTGGTATGTGATCTAAGTTAATTTACTTCGTTTTTATATTCTATATTCCTTAGTTTATCACTACACTCTATTCTTATAGATATATTACACTCAAATAAATTCATTCATATGAATATGATATAACAATACCATGTGTGGTTTCATTGAGTCTTATTACTTTTATGTTATAAGCTATCTTATACGATGAATTAATTCATTAGTCCTGCCTTTCTAATATTTTTTCTAGCCCATTATTTTTTGGAATCACTTTATTTACTTTCTTATGACCTAAACTCCTTTCCTATAATATGATTATTGTGAGGGTGGAAAAATACATATATTATTGTACTTTTATTGAGTATGTGCAGGATCATGGTCTGTGAAAAAGTGGTGATTTAAAAAATATGTAGTTCTAAAATGCCTCGAAGCATTTCAAAATCTATTCCAACATTTTTTGCAACCATCATAATACTAAAGTAAAATAATTAATACCTTTATAAGGCCTACGTTGTATTTTTATACCAACCCTATATGGTCAACTTTTAAAATGTCTCAAAAATGTATTTTTTGCCTGTTCTTGTGTATTTTTTACTTGAAACATGTAGCTGATGACTTTTTTCCACCGAAATTTGATGAAATGAAAATGATTTCTTAAGAATGTTCTTATATTTCCATAAATGTAAGGTTTGTCAAATTATGAGTTCAGTAAGCAATTATTACTTATTTTCTAATTAAGTTACGTATAAATTTTTGATTGATACATTGCTTCAAAAATAACAATGACTTTCAAATGGTACAAAATTTTTGAAATCCAAAAGATGCATCACATTCTATGATTCTTCTACTATAAGGGGAAAAACGAAAAATTAAATTTTGTAGAGTTTTCAATTAGTTAAAGTGGTCAGACACGAGAGGTTCTTTATTTTAAAAAATACTCAAGTAGAAATTAATAATTATTTATTTAGAATAAAATTACTCAAAAATATGTCTCCCATCTAGGCATCAATCTACTTCTTATATTATAACATTATTTGAATTTTTATTTGTTTTATTTTGATTAAGGTGGTTAGACATATGTCTACTTCTTAGTTTTGTCCTAAACTTTTTGTACTATTGCATTAAAATTTAAAATTTTGATGAAACAATTTTTATTTTTTTTATATAAAGCATAGTATTTTAGCAACTCAATTCAATTTCCTAGAGATTCTTTTCTCTCAATATTTTGATATAAACTTTATAACAAGTAGAAAATAGCACTTCAAGTTGACATAACCCTGATTTGCTAAATTTTTATTGCCAATTAAGAGCATTGTTTGGTTGACCATGATCCTACACATACCCTATTCCTTAGTAGGTTCTTTAAATGTTTTGTGGCCTAATTAATGTTTATAAGAATTGCAAATAATATTGGTGGCCCTTAAATTGTAGCCCAATATCCCTTTTGACAAAGTGGATATGTGAAAGTATTGGTAATTATATATAGCCTCTATCTTACAGTCTACATGTTGATGTTTCACCTTCCATTTCATATTTCTTCCTATTAGATATTGATCTTCCTAATGAACTAATGTGAAGTAGACCAAAATAGAGAGTATATTTATTTCATATTTTTTATTAAGTAAAGAAGGAAGGGCCTGATCCCATTAGATCAAAATAACATAAATTCCTTAAAAAATAAAAATAAGGTGATGAGAAGCAACACCAACTTGGAAAAAATGAAACAAGAATAGAGAGCTACAAACTAAGCTTAAAAATAATACTTAGAAAAACTAACTAGGTTGCAACCAAAGGAAAAAAAATTCCATGAACTAGAAAGGCCCAACAACCAGAAAGAACTGCTACCATCTAAAAAACTAATATTTATTTCATAGTTACATTATCTTATACTCCTTTTTCCATACACGTTTCCACTAGTTTCTTCATTTTTGACATATATTGGAATGGAAAACCTATTTATATGGTTCTCTTCAACATGTATGGTTTTTATATTAAAAAGTAACCAAAAAATGGGGGCTGACCCGAAACAAAGAAAATAATAATTGAGAATCAGTCAGAAGTCCTCATGGTGCAACTCTCCAACCCCTTCTTAAACATCAAAAAACCTCCACAATAAAGTATTTTTAAAACTACTACTAGTAGAAGCTATGAGAATGTCAACACTATTCATAAACTTGGCAAAAATATTTAGAATGGCCATTAAACTAGTCCACTAAGAATTAATAGAGAGAGCCCTTAGACCAATCAAAAACCTAATAAACATAGAACCAAAAACTAAATTGAAAACATGCAAGCCTCATCTAACCCTACTTGTTATGGTTCCTTGGATTCTCTAAAAGCAGTCAAAAGCAGTCACCAACCAACGAGATGTACAATGAGAATGTTGTCTCCATGTCTTTACCATTATCCATGCCTTCTTTCTTAGTCTGCATGAGGTAGAGGGTGGTGCCCACTAAATACATCACCCATACAGAAAAATTAGCAACCTTGTTAAACCTATATTCTAACTCGACATTCTACTAAACCAAGTTGGAAATGAACTTTTCTAACTTCTCAATATCTAAGTTACCATACTCTTTGTCTATTTTTTCCATAGTTCCCCCCTCTAGATGGATGTGATCCCCTCCTATTTATTTAGAATTCTTCGAAATTACTCTCCACCAATGATCTCTTCTTTAGATTGACTAGCCACATTATTGAGTCAAATAGGTGAAGTAACCATTCCTTGTTCACCAACATTCCCCCCTTTCTTAGAATCTAGTGTAATGGTCTCCATTTTGAAGGTGTTGGAAACCCTCAAGGGAGGATATCTAGTTCCACCTCCATTAATTTCCCATCTTTACCTTTTATATTTGTTTCAACCTCGTCATGCTCCCCATAATTCTTTCTGGTGGCATTTCATTTTGGTCTAGGTATAGAATCTCTCCTAGAATTCTCTATTGAAGAGGATATATCTAGTTTAATGAGATTAGGGTTGGGTAGAGGATTTTTATCATTGTGTCTTTTTCTCAATCTATTGGTTCCCTTCCTAATGTTGGTGCCAATACTCTTGACATATAGGACCTCAATATTTTTCATTTATATCTTCTAAGTGGAAGCAATGAGATCCCTATAGCTCTAGGTTCAGGTGGAATGGGAGGAATTTTGACCCATTTTAGTGAATTTTAGAGGCAAACAACTTTGGCTCGAGAATTTTGGATGAATGCCATTATAGAATATAAAGATGCAAATAATCAA
Organism: Cupressus sempervirens; assembly: GCA_028749045.1. Classification (NCBI taxonomy): domain Eukaryota; kingdom Viridiplantae; phylum Streptophyta; class Pinopsida; order Cupressales; family Cupressaceae; genus Cupressus; species Cupressus sempervirens. The sequence continues at coordinate 244,697,371 of CM053791.1, forward strand.
GGGTTGTAATGGTAAACCTAATAGCTTTTTCTATCCTCAATTTTTTTCCTAATGTTCTAAACACAATCTTTCGTGGAATGTAAATGGAGATATGGAAGGAAATGCACTCCTTATTCCTAAAATGGTTCAAGATGGGAGAATGGTAGTAGTAACACACCTTGTCCCTGTTTTCCATGGTAATGTATCACAGGATAACATAAAAACCCATATCTCAAGGTTATGGGAGCTTTTCGTAGGCAAGTCCACCATCAAAATGAATAGGGGCTTAATTAAACTGGAAAATTTTTCTCATGCTTGTCACATTTTCCACCCTAGCTTGTTTCCCCTATTTATTTTTATGCTGGTGGTATGTTTTGTTGTGAGTTTGTCGCTATTTATGGTTATTGGTTAGGTGTGTGAAGATGGTGATCTTTTTTTTGGCCCATGAGTTTTTTTGTAGATTGTGTTGTGCTAGTCAAGTATTTTCCTATCTTCCAGTTCTTATTATTTGTAAAAGTATTGGCTTGTGTTTGGAGTGATTTTTTCTATAGTCTATCCCCCTTCTTGTGTTGTGCTTCCCAATCTTTCTACAAACCATGTGAGGTTTTTCCCAAGTCTCTTAGTGTTAACAAAAAATATGATTTGGGCCATTTCCTATATGTTCTTTATAATTCCTATGGGGTACATCATCCCCTCTACTTCTTTCTATGGGCTCATTCTATCTAGCCTTGAGAAGCTTCTAGTGGTGACTATGTGCATTCTTGGGACTGACTAGTTTGTGGTTCACTTAGATGTCCCTATTTGGGATGTTAGTTTGTCTTCTTCACTTTCCCCCACTTCTTGTACACCCCTCATCTTTTTGTGATAGTTTGGGTACAAGTGGGAAATGTTTAATTACTAGCCTTATACCTCCAAATTGTCAATCCTCCATTAAATTTTTTTTTTTCTTTATATAGAAGTTCGTGGTTACCTTGGCATTCTTTAGAGAACTAAGACATGAGATCAAATTCTTTTTATAGATTACATCTATATTATTAGAAAAATTGTACCTTAAAGTAGATTACTAAGTTTCAACATGTCACTACCAAATTGAATCGTCAAAGCCAACTAGGGAAAATTTACTCATTATTTGTATATAGAATATTATGATAAAGAAAAGATAATATTTAGTTAGTACTAACATATCATAGAAGGCTTTGATTTTCCAATGTGTTGAATGCTATACAATTAATTTTTAAAAAATATTTGACATATAAATCTTCCCAATTTTAATTTTTTTATTTCATTATTATTAATTTTTTTTTATAAATATATTATTTTAAAAATGTGTAACAACTAAGAAAAAAAATGTTTTTCTATTTCAACAATCCAAAACGTGGAGTTATCCTTCTAAGGAAAATTTAATATTTAAGCATATTGTAAATTGTTAAATTAATTAATAAATATTTATGTACCATTTATGTATTAATATATTTCTTTTGAAGCAGTGAAAATCTCCTCTAATAAGATAAAAAAATTATGTTAAATATATGTCTCCCTATCTTATCTATTAATTTTTATATTGTTGTATCCAAAATGGAGGTCTTAAAAAATGGTTGTATATGTACCCAATACAATATCTATATTTCTTTAAATGTAAGTATATATACAACTTTGGCTAATATATATTACATGATTTATAAAAATATAATGAGAAACATATTATTTGGATTGTATTAAGCAAAAATAATAAACATTTAATTATCTAATTCTATATCTATTTAAATTTATATTTTTCCATAAAATTGAATATTACTTGATAAATAGTATTTAACATATAGAACTCGCAAAAATGGAAAGGCTTGTTTCAAATTTTTAATGTAAAAACACAATATCAAAGGTATTCTACAAACATTCGATAATGAGTCAACAAATAGAAAGAAAAAACAATCTCAAAATGCAAGACCTTACCAACCAAATAATAACTTCCAAAAAAAAAATATAGGTGGATATCAAGGTTATAGACAAAACTATCATGGTGGATATCAAGGGAATATGCAGAATGTAAATTCAAGGCCATTTCAACCATATAATCCTACTACAACTAATACTTCCAAGGATATAGTGCCTGCTAAAAACAATCTTGTTGCTGATTATGAGTGGTCTTTTCCATGCAATCAGCCACATAATCAAAGTCCATGTTCAAATAGAGCGATTAACCAAGAATTGATGGTTTAGAGTATGCCAATGGCTCAACAAGATGTACTTCAATTACCTCTATGGACTAATATTGTAGGATCTTCAGTTGTTATACATTTGCAACTTACATTCATGTTGCTTCTTTGTGTATACTCTCTTGGTCATGGCCCTTTGATAGTTGTTTATGGTTTTTTTTTACTTGCATTGTACATGCCTTTACCATAGAATGAGGTAGCAACATCAGGTACACAATGAAACCAAAGCCCTTATCATAAAACCATCAAAATAGGGAAGAATGACAATAAATAGATCCTATGTCAAATCTATTGTACCCAAGATTTCAAATTGAGCAACAATAACACTGAATTGGCTGAAAAAATATAGGTAAATAATCTTAGATAGAAAATATACTAGAATCTAGTAGAAATAAATGAAATAAAATATATAATATATAATAAATACAAGTGCCAAATATGATGGTTCTTTTAAGAGACAAACAAATTTAATTGGTAAAGAGCACACACTTCAATCTTTGGCTCATGGAGCACACACTTAAAATTTAATTAGTGAGGACTGGTCATTTCATTTATCATACAAGGATTTTATTGCATGATCACTACATGGATGATGGTTACAATGGTGGTAATTGACTTAAAATTTCTCAAGGGTAAGGCTCCTATATATCACTATGGAAGCAACTTACTCTATAATAGTTCATTTTCTAAGTATGCATCATTTCAATCTCTTGTTTAATATATATTCATGGGTTTATTTGTCAAAAGGAATGCTTCTAGTATCTAAGGAAGTTATACTTATAGTATATTTATGTATAGGAGGGTGTCATTGATGTTATGATTCAAAATATTCAATTTTAGAATAAATATTGAAATTATTTTTCATTTGATTCTATTTTGAAATGGTATTTAATGATAAAGTTGCATAAATCTTCTTAATGTTCTCACATTTTTATAGATAAGAAAAATGAAATGAATATCATCTATGTCTCAAAATCTCTTAACAGAGGGATATTCAACATTAAAATCAATATAACAAATATTTTGTGCACGAGAACGTGCTCACATGCAAACAATGAATGAAGGGATCAAAATAAATGATATAGAACTATGTATTTATTGACCACATAAATTATATGGATTTTAATTGAAATAAGTGGGGAAAGAATACAACCCATCAAACATTTACAATAAAAGCCATCCAAAAAAAAAGGTTTAAAAAAAGATAAAATAATTTACTTACCAAAGATGTAAACAATGAAGGATTGGGAAAACTACTGAACCACTATATAATGCACCCATACCAGAATCCCAAGCTAAGAAAGGTTACTACCTACAACAAAGGCATAGAGAAAAGTGAGCAATTGAAGTACTTTAGAAGCACATGGATTGAATGATAACTAGAAGATGGATATTTAAATCCAACTTAAAGTCACATGGACTTTTCCTTCTAAAAATATCATTATTAAAAAAGGAAATCAAAGAAAAAACAATTTAATGAATGAAAATAAACCCCTTTTGCAAAAACTACACACATTTAAACTAATTTTCAATTTTCATAGCTAGTCAAGAGGTAGTAATATTGATTGAGTATATACATATATCTCTTTTGTAGGATCAATTAGGGGAGAACCCTCTAATTCCACCCAAATTTTCATCGAAGAAGAATACTTTCATCAATTCAAGGATGAAATCAACATAGTGTGTGTATAAGCCAAATGGGTTGAATGTATGCAAGATCAAGGTATTTCAACTATCCTCAAAAGTCTTTACATGAACATCACCAATAAAACTAAATATTTGATCCAAGAACAAAAAAAGATGAGATATGAATAAAGTAGTTTATATGTTCTAGTATAAACCATTGAAAACATACTAGTATCAAAACTTTCAGTATTAGCCAGTGAGAAGATAGAACATAACCTTGTTGAAATTCAAGCCTCCTAGTTTTATTCTACTAACTGAAAACTCTCCTTGTATATGGATTTTACTAATTACCTTAATCATGTACTTCATGAGTCCTTTCATAGTTTGATCCATATTAAAGGTGATTTTAATTCTTTGGATATGGACTAGACTAATGAATTTGTGAAGAATTGTAGGAAATTAGGAGGTAATATGAGCAGTGATTTTATTACTGGCAAATCTTCTCCAATTGGCGATTACATCTCTTCGCAAAATCATAAGTTGGCAAATAAAACCTACATATTTGGTCCAACACATCGCCATGATATTAAATAATTTTGTTTGAAATCCCAGGCTAATAGCTCATTAGTTTACACATATTAGTCCCAAATCCTGGTCTAATTAGCAGTGTAATCTACATTTAGGACACTATTTTAAAAAAAAATCGTTGATCTTTTCTTAATTTTTTCTTATTCGACAATGTTATTTCTCCATTAGAATAAAATAATATTTTCCTTGGGGTTGAGCATCACCTACCATTTTAATTTTTGGAAATATTAGGTAGATAGGTTATACTAAGAGGGGAGGGGTGAATTAGTATGGAATAAAACTTTATCTAACTTCACCAATTAAACCTTCGTACAATATTCTCATCTAATTTCCATGTGTGAGAGAATGAAGGCAAATAAACATTCATAGAAATTTGACACAATATATGGTAACCCAAAAACCCTTTCAATTAGAAAGCGAAATTGTTGTGGGGATGATAGTGACAAGCTTTAGTACTGCAGTATAATATTGGCCTCTTAAGGCTTATAATTGATCACTTTTGATGATCTACCATATTAGGAGCAATAAAAACTATAACATCTACCTTATCAAAGGATTTACAAAACACATAATGAAGTATGCAATTGGTTAAGAGATTTGTCAAAGACTGTTAAGTCTACCCTATTAAAGGATTTGATTGATACACTTATTAGAATGAACCAATGGTTGATATCTGATCTACAACATGATTTTCTAGTTTAGATTCCTTGAATTTTAATTATCACCTTGTTGTGATAGATAAATCTCTGTTGTCCCTTACACTGCCTGTAGCCTTCCTTAATTTGCACTTCTTCTCATTTCATATATACCAATTAAATTCATTACATATATACCAATTCAATTCATTACCTTCTAGATTTGGCTACAATACCAATTTCACCATAATTCATTATGTCAGCCCAATTGGTCTTGAAGACAAACTTGGTGATGTTTTGATACTCAACAACCACTATCAATGCTCGGCATCTTTTGGCACTCGGTTAACAAAGAGGCTTGGTTCATACTAATCACTTCCAAGTAGATTCAACTCAGTCATCACTTTGTGACTTGATGAACACTACAAAACTCAGCATATACTAAATCACTTGGTTGACAGTCCATGGCTCGGCCAACACTTGATTCACATTGCTAACATTGTGAACTTGGTAGACACTAGAAAACACTATGTAACTTGGTTAACACTATGAAGCTTGGTTAACACTAGAGTTTCCATCACTTACATTGATCAACTCAGTAAACACTGCTACACTTGTTATGAACTGTATATAGGTTCTGAAGCTTGGCAAAAACTGTAAAACTCAGTAGTTGCTAAGTGTGAGTCACTGATAGACAAACTGACCTTAATATCAACAATCTCCACCATTGGAATTAGTGAAAAAAAAACTTATCATTCCAAAAATAATTATGAGTTAAAATATTCTTTTACTACCATTCTATGCCTACAACTCAGTGACAATATGTTTTTTAGATTTTTCAAAAGATGTTTTTTGCTTATCTGTTCCCTTATATATCTTGAGTACTTCTCCCACATACATATATTCTATACATATACTTCTTCTTTTAATTTATCTATACATACTTTTCCTATTCTTATACATATAATATATACTTCTCCCCCTTTTTTACATAAATTCCAAAAATTTATGGTCTCTATATGTTAATACCAAACTTGGACAAGAATTCAAAGCATACCTTCAACATTAATGCCAATTTTTTGTCCCAATTTTCTTGTAACACTTTACTTGCATGCAATGCAATCTGCACTTCTATTGATAACTCAATCTTTTGATTAGCTATGAAGAAGTTATTTTCATGGATGAGAGTTTTAGCATGTACAATATGTGCCTACAATACATCCATGTTTTGAAGAATCATGTCGTAGATTTCTGCAACAGTGGCGCTAATCTTGGCTTCTTCCTTTAACATTTCTTCTTTTAAGTTTGCCAAAAATCTGATTTTTGAATAATGAGAAGAGCTATAACTTTGGCCAAGTGATAATTGATATGCACATGCCTTGATATATGCATCTATCTTTGATTATTTACCTATAATTTCTTGAGTGAAGATAGATGTATCACACAACTTAACAAATAATGAATTGACATTATTTACAGATGTCTCCAATGAACTAGGAATAGTAGACAATTCTACTTGGTTTATTGCAATTTTTTGTGCAACTTGTTCCAATACCTTATTCTCAAACTTCCTTTCTACGCTTTGTAGCAATTTTTCTTATCCATTCAAGTCTTCATTGAATTTCTGGACAACTTCTACTAACTAGTTCAAGATAGATTGTGTAGTATCAACCTCTGTACCTAATGCACTAATAAATATGTCTTTTATATCTTCTAGCAATTAGGTTTTCCATCTCTTCTCTTCTTTAAGCTTCTATTTCTTAGCTCTCTTTTGCAATAGTTCTCGTAGGGTGTACCTTTCATCAGGAGTAAGTGTGGAGATATCCCATTTTGGAATAACTATATCCTCATCTAGATCAATCTAATCTTCTTCACCCTGACCTTTGTCTAATACTTCAGTACTTGGTTGAGACTTGTTCTCAACTATTATTGTACTACCTATAGATACACATGAAATAGAAACAATAGTAGAAATAGAGGGCTAGCAAAAATTATAAATATGACACTAACAATAGAAATACCTTGTTACTGGATGATTAAACTTGATGATGGAGGAACTTGTAGCTTGCTAGATGAAGTGCTTGACACTTCTATGAATCTAATACTCAACTAAATAGAATCAAAGCCTGGTTAAGTGCTAAGTGTTTCATTGGTAGCCACAATCAACTCAGTAGAAGCTTTCTCAGAGACAAATTACATGAAGGCTTTTCTCAGAGAATGAAGTAAATGAGGATATGAGGCCATTACTATTGTTGCAATATTTTCTACATCAATTTCCTCTATACTTTGAATCTCTAGTAGATTTGCTCCACTATCTTCTTGTTCTTCCTCATTATCTAGATTTACATCATCTATTTCATCATCCTTTATTTCCACATGCTCTTCCTCATCATCTTCATCTTCATCATTGATTTGAACACCATAATCACTAGGTTGACACAACCTATAGATGTTTTTCTATGTAGTTGTTACTTCCTTTACTACATATTCAATATCATACATGTGTTCAATTTGAGAGTGAACTTTTGTTCATTTTTCTTCAAAGATACTTCCTTTTTATTGAGTCTCGACATGAGTTTCCTTAGTGTCTGTTAAAAAATAACTTTTGTAGTTTTCTTTGTAAATTCCCATATTGGCTTGATTACCTTGATAATCTCTTAAGGAATCTATTGTGTAAGCTCATTAGGTGAGTACTTCCACTTGCCTAGCTTTGACATTAACATATCCTTAATTTTCTTTGTCTCTTCTGGATTCCTGGTTTCATATAGTAGGGGATGATTTGGTAGGTCTAGTTATGATAACATTTCCTTTCTTCTTGGGAGACTCTCTCTCCTCTGATTCTCCTTCTTCTTCTTCATCCTCTACATCATCTTCTTTAACATCATCTTCTTTTCCTTCTATCAGTAGGAGACTAGAACTTGCTTCTCTTAATTTTGCTATCCTCTTCTTTCCTTTGTCAACTGCTTGAGGAAGCTTAATTTCAAGTTCTATCCTTGCCTTTTCTTCTTTATAAGTTCCAAAATATGTGACTTTTAGATCCATAGGATCATTTATCAATTCCTTAATTATATTTTTATGGTCATCAATATTGACCTCTTATTCTAGAGGTTTGACCCATGCTACTGTAGTTCGAACCATTTGAATATACACCTTGTCACAGTCTACCATAAAACAAATATCATCATCATAGTCTTCAACAAGTTTCTTGGGGATCCTATATCTATTATTCATCTTCCTTTTGTTTGATTCAAACTAATTATCTATGATACTTTCAAAATTATCTCCCATTTCTACTATAGATTCATTTATTTGATACAAACTAGGTACGTCCTTTCTCCATAAAAATTATCCTTTAGAAGGGAAGAATTTTTGTACAAAGAAAAATAAGCAAGTCAAAAGTGAACCAAACTTACAAAGGTTATTGTTGGAACATTTGATGCTCTCCATGTTCTTGTTGAATTGATTCAATAAAAACTTGGCAAGTTCAAATGCCGTGTTGTTGTTTACTACTTTTAGAGCTAGATAAACTACTTTACATGATACACTATTAAGATGACCAGAGTTGTATATCTTATGAATGATCACATGGATTCCAAATTTTAGTTCCATCTCTATGATCTTACTTATCCTCATTCCTCTACCATCCCACTTAGCAATAATTCGCTTCTCCAGTTCAAACTGACCTAGGGTTTTGGTTTCTTTGGCTTTGTCCAACATTGGAAGACCACTGATTTGGTGAATCATCTTCCTTGTGATCAAAATGGGTTGATTCAACCATAATATTTCATTGTGAACTTGGCTCAAGATAAATCTTATCCATTTTTTCGAAAAATCCTTTTGCGTGCGTGAAATGTGAGTCAAGCCCTTGGCTTCTAGATGTTGATGTTTAGGTTTTAGAATGCCATTTACACATAGCTCATTCAATGCTTCATTCATCTCATGAGTACCTAGTTCTTGAATAGAACAACGATAATATGAATGAGTACCATGTATGAGTAATACTTGGGGTGAAATCTTTGATTGTGCACTAGTTGATTCAAGTGATTCTCCAATTTTTGGACTTTTCTTGAAGTTTTGTGCTTTTCAATCACTTCCATGAACAAACATTTCAGATCCTTTCTTTGCTTTGCTACTTGAAGATGCCATTCTTAGTGGGTTTCTTGAAACTCAATATTTTTCTTATAAAAATTTCTCAATTCACTTAGGGGATTTTAAAATTACTCTACACTATTAGGTCTAGAAATACGTGGTGAAAATAATGACTTTTATTTCATGATTTTAATAGATTTCCCTTTTTCAATCACCATTAATGCATAGTATGTATGTTTTCTCAATGGCATTATATCTTCCACTGGGTTTAGCTTTTAATGCTCGATAGATGTTTAGAGCTAGCTAGAATCACATCACTTGGTAGAGTCATAACTCAACAAAGCCATCAATAACTTAGTGTCCACATACAATGCTTTAGTGTATCCCAACCTTGCTTGGTAGGATCTTATTACGTAACCTAGCTCGGTAATGTCTTGAATTTTAGAAACAACTTGACAATCCTTGAGCATCTTTAATGTTGATATGGATATATTCTTCTTGATGGATAGAGCTGATAAGGGATGTCTTCTTAAAAATCATTGTTCCAATTAGTCTCATAGGAATTTAGGTTGACATGCTTGAGTCACCCAAATCTTGAGTGACATTTTCTTCATGACTTCAGTTTGCATCCTTGATGATTTTGGTATCCATTACTGCCTCATCTACTTTTTGATATTTTCAGCCCTAGCTTTCTTTTCATCTACAACTCTTCCTATGTTCATGGAGTTCTTTGCAAGATGTCCAAGTTTTGTAGAAATGAAACATCTTCTAGTGATGTCTCTTTTCCTCATGTGATGTTTCGCACAGTAATGGCATCTACACCATGGGTTGTAGTCCAATCCAAATATTGCTTTCATAATCTATTCTATTGGATTCAATTTCTTGGTTGTGCATTCAAAGGATATGTGTCCTTGTTTATATCAACTATAGCATTTTCTTTCAAACTTAGATTTCTACTTGCATTCACTTGCTCAATTTTGATACTTATTGCAGTTGTCACATTTTCCATTGAATTTTGTTTTACCATTATTCCAACATTTGTTTGATATATGACCTATCTTACCACAATGATTACAAGTAGGCCTTTGATTCTTTTGAGATCCTTGCTATGAAGATTCACCTTCTTCTATGTATCCTATTCTAGCTTTACCTTTGTTTTTGTATTGATCTTATTCATTCAACTGATTCATTATTTCTTGAGATTTCATCATCCTTTCATAGGTTTTCTTTTCAATATTGAGATAATACTACAGTCTTTAATTTTTTGATCTTAGATTGATGAGTTCTTCATTTGGACTAGTGAGTTTATCAATGAAGTCCTTTTGGTGAAGGGATAGATGTTGAATTTCATTGTTCTTTTCTTCCATGACTTCACATAATCTCACTTATTTGATTTCTTGCTCTCTTTTTAGTTTTTTGACATCTTCTTGAAGATTGGAATTCTTTTCTAATAGGTCTTTGATTGCTTCATCAACTTCATCTAAAATTATTTATGGATAGATATCTTCAATTATTTCTTCAATGTAGAGATAATCATTCATGTCTACTACAAGATCTTTTCTTTTTTTAAATTATTGAGAGAGTTTCTCCTTTTCTTTCTTTAGTTTCCCAATGGCCAATTCAAGATCCAAATTTTCATTTTCAATAGCTTTATCTAGCCCGAACACCTCCATTGCTTCTAATATTTTCTCAAGTTCTTAAACTCCTTCTCTAAGAACCACAATACCCTGATACCAATTGTTGGAAAAATTAGGAAGATTGTCTATACTAAGAGGGTAGCGGTGAATTAGTATAGATAAAACTTTATCCAAATCCACCAATTTATCCTTCATATACAATTCTGATCTAATTTGCATGCATGAGAGAATGGAGGTAAATAAAAATTCATAGCAATTTCACACAAGATATGGTAACCAATAAACCTTCCAATTAGAAAGTAAAACTGGGGTGGGGATGATACCCACAAGCTTTAGTACTGTAGTAAAAAGTTGGCCTATTAAGGCTTAAAATTGATTGCTTCTAATAATCTTCCCTGTTAGGAGCAATAAGGATTTGCAAAACACACGATGATGTATGCACTTTGTTAATAGATTTATCAAAGACTGTTAAGTCTACCCTATTAAAGGATTTCACTAATACACCTGTTATGATGAACTATCAACTAATCTTTGATCTGCAACATGATTTGCTAGTTGAGATACCTTGAATTCTAATGATCACCTTGATGTCCTGTATTCTACTTGTAGCCTTCCTTAACTCCCACTTCTTCTCTTCACATATACATCAATAATATTTTTTTTACACTTGAATATGGTAGAATACATTACATATATAACAATTCAATTCATTACCTTTTGAGGACAACTACAATACCAATTTCAACATAATTCACAAAGCTGACCCAAGTACTATAACTTAGGTTCTGAAAGAAAAGCTTGTTGATGTTCTGATACTTGACAACTATACTGTCAACACTCAACATCTTCTCTCACTCAATTGATGAAAAGGTTCGGTTCATACTGATCACTTCCAGGTAGCTTGAACTCGGTCATCACTATGTGATTTGGTGAACACTATGAAACTTGGCATATACTGAATCACTAGGTTGAAACTTCATGGCTTGGTCAACATTGGATTCACATCACTAACATTGTAAACTTGGTAGACACTATAAAACACTATGTAACTCGGTTAACATTGTGAAGCTTGGTTAACACTAGAGTTTCCATCACTTACACTAATCAACTTGGTGAATACTACTACACTCAGTATGAACTATATATAGGTTCTGAAGCTTTGTAGCAACTATAAAACTTGATAGCTACTAAGTGTGAGTCACTAATAGAAAAATTGACCTTAAAGTCAACGTTACTAATTTGTGTCTCCAACTACCCTTGTATAACCAACTATTTTATATTTTGGGGTTTCAGACAAGTGTCCTAATTTTGGGAAGAAAATAGACTTTATGTTAGAACATTTAAAATTAGGTGCTAAATAGATCTAAGGCTATTGATTTATTTTGCATCAATGGTGCATGTTAAATCCTTTCACAATAAAAATGATAATATGAAAATTGATGATGACCAAGTTGTTATTAATAATTAGTCTTGTCTTTGGCCTATTACCTATAGAAAAATGGATGGGGCCATTCAATATTTTATAAATAATAATAACTATTTCTATATCTAGATAGGGAAGGAATGAGTTAGAAAACCCCACTTCCTCATTTATTTACAAAAAAGAAAGGCTAGTAGTCTAGACAGATGTAGAAATGGAGCATTACAATGTGCAAAATATACCATATGGATGGTATCCTACTAGTCGGGCCCCAAAAATAAACATAGCCACCATATGATAAATTTAATACACATTAAAGAGGCACTATAAATTGGTTTGAAAAAATGTCAACATCCTAAGTACACCGCTCATCATCACAACCAAAAGAACCTATAAAGAATCCTATGTCAAATAATGTGGTTCATGTCCCAGACAAGATATTGATTGGCACAAAGCTATTCATGAATAAAATAAAAAGCACCATGTCATTTGTTAAAGTTTGATCCAATCAAAAAATTAGGCTATTTCTCCAAACCTTCCATATCAAATCTCCATCAAGAAATTAAGATACTTGTAAGGACCCTCCTTGTATGTAATTATTAAATATGAATTTTTTTGTTAAATCTGTTCTAGGAGATTTGAATGGATCTAAAGTAATGTTTTATGTTGTGAAGGTCCTAATGAAATTAAGAGTAGTTGATACATCCATATTTTAATACTTATTGATTCACGAACTACTACATTATCTTGACTAATTCAAGATTAAAATTTCACTAACAAAAAGACAAAGCATTTCAACTAATAATAAGGGTGTCGATTTTGGTATATCAATGATTAGGTTTTGTGCCTTTAGATAGTGCAGTATTCCTTATCTAGTGATGTTTATGATGATAGGAATATGCATGCCTAACGATGATTATTCTAGTATCTTAATCTAAATTAATGGATAAGTTATGTTATATCGATTTTTTGATTTCTGATGATTAAATCTAAGGCTTTGCCCTGACCCATCATAGCATAGTCAATACATTATTACTTTGATATTCATGACTTGATATGTCAAGACACTATTGGATACATTAAAAATATCATGTTATTTTCATGTTGTGTGATGTTTTACTTTCAAATATTTGATTAGATCATTTAATGCTTTATGAGCATATATATACTGATGAAGTAAGCAGATGCAGAATTTACACTTGGTTATCCAATTTTAATGATTAATAATATGAATAGAAATGGGATGAATAGTTAATTAATTGAAAGATGGGTGTTTTAAATTATGTTAATTCCCTGATATGATATATATATATATATAAATGTATGTATATATGTATATATATATATATACATATATATATATATATGTATATATATATATATACATATATATATATATGTATGTATATATATATATATGTATATGTATATGTATATATATACATGTATATATATATACATATATATGTGTATATTATATATATATGTATATATATACATGTATATATATACATCTATATATATACATATAGATATATATATACCTATATATATACATCTATATATACATGTATATATATATATGTATATATATACATATATATATATACATGTATATATACATGTATACATATATATATATACATGTATATATATATACATATATGTATATATACATACATATATATATATATACATATGTATATATATATATATGTATACATACATACATATATATATATATATACATATATATATATGTATGTATATATATATGTGTGTGTGTATGTATACATACATATATATGCATGTGATTTTTATCTCAAGCTACTGATGTGTGCAATGAGTATGTAGGATATATTAGTGGGTGAATCGAATGGAGAAACAAAACTGAACCCTATGTGTTGATTTTGGAAACCAGGGTTGAATCTATCAAAAGATGCAAACCCCATTGTTTGTGTTTTATTTGTATCGTGTATGGAATGAATGTATCTTTTTGTAATCTTTAAATGTTAAACTTCGTAATAGTGTTTTATAATGTCACTTGACACTTGTGAATTGTGTATGCATTTCAGCATGATAGTTAAAGGAAAAGCGAGTAACCTAAAGATCCAGGTTGGATTAGGATACTGATCTTTCTGTTAGTCAGTTAGTATTGAGTTTAATTACCCCTAATTAGGATTAGTGGGTTATCTACATTTTGAAGGTTGTTAGTAAATCCTAAAATATTCCTAGCTTTTGATAGGTCTCTAATTAATCCTAAAAGCCTAAAATCATTAAATCTAAGTACCTTAGGGATTTGGGTATGGGTTGGGGACATTTTCAACCCCCTTAGCCCCTTTGGTTGGCTTTTATGGTCACTCAAAAAGTCCATTTTTGCTTTAGTGCGAAAATTGATTGCTTCCTTCTTGTGTTGGTAACCTTGACTCCACCTTGAGGTTCACCTAATATCTAGTTGAGTTAGGATGATATTTAGAGGCATCTTTGAGAAGTTTTGGTGGTTACCCAATCTCTAGTTTTAGGGAGAAGTTTTGGGGAAGTTTGAAGGAAGGAAGGAAGAGCTCATCTCAAACTGGTTCATGTTACCATAACCTTATTATGGAGGTAGGAGTTCTTCATCCCTTTTGTTCATGTTGTTCATGCTTGTGATATTTTATTTTTCATTGCTATGCTTGTATGTATGTTGGGTATGGTTGGGAGGGATTGAAACATGCTTTCTTGAATGCTTTTCCTTCATGTTTTGCTTGAATTTTGAATGGATCCTTGTGGGTTGTTTTGACATTGCTCACCCTTGGATAGGGAAGAAGTGGCCATGTATAGGGGAAGGGTCTTAGTTGGACCTCAATAGTGTAGAGTCTCTTCTCATGTTGAGAAGAGAGAAAGAGGGTAGGGTGTTATGGGCCCCTACTTGTCATTGCATACCATGTCTTGTAAATTTGAATTCTTGAAGAAGATAAGGAATGAAAATCCTTGTTGTATTGGCCTTGAAAGGTCATTTGTAGAAGAATAGAAGTTCTTGAGTTTTGGCCCCAAAAGGGCTTTGCTATGGTATGGTGATCAACGTCTCCTATTGGGAAAATCCACCTCCCCCATAGTCTGGTTCAATGTTGAACCTATTGTGCAAAACCAAGATGGGGACACTTTCTTGAATTGTTCTTCTTATTACTTTTTTTACCTCCAAGTCAGTTCTCCTTTACTCCATGATTCCCTTGATGCATTGAAGATATTGGAAAGGATCTCTTGTGAAGGACCTAGAAGAGAATTCATTTGAATTGTAAGATTGTGTAAAAATATATTTAAATTTTGATGTATTGGCAAGGATGTTAGGTTTTCTTACTAGTTCTTTCCCCATGGAGCCTTGAACTAGGTTGATTAATTGAGGAAAAACAAAAGAGATTGAGTCAAGTCTCTTGCATATGAGGTTTTCATGTTTCAGTTTTATGCATATGCGAACTGTAGAATAGGTAATATGGTGATGTTTCAATTATGCTAAGGAAGAAGTTATGTTAGGTTGAAATTTTCAATTTGATTCATGAATATTGGGAGATAAAACAAATGAATCTTGCATTGTCGATTAACTAAATTATTCAATCTCCCTTGTTAAACTAAGTAATTAGTAAAATCCAATTTGTAAAGGATATATACACCTATTGTTAAAATATTGTTGCCAAAAATATACACATACTTTGAAGTGAAAAAAAAAGAGAAAAAAAGAAAGAGAGAAAACAAAATTCTCGAACACCCACCTACAGGATGTTAGAAATTGTATGCAAAAAAATTCATTGCCTTGCTAAGATAGAGTATATTCCAAAATGGATTCCTTTAGAAAATTTGATTTATAAACCTAATTAATATTAAATTGATTTATAAGAAATTAAATAAATATCCTAAAAGACTATCTACATAACTTTAAAACATGACTCTTATTCTTACCTTGAAAACTTTATGCACCTAACTCCTATCTTACTTCCTCCACCCTAGGCAATTTGACAAGCTTCTATGGATTGGCTTAAAATGCAGCACATACCCATATAGACTGTCATGTCAGTCAAGCTAGCATTCCTATCTAGGGGTTATGTTGATTGGAGGAGAGTTGTATTAAAGTCCCATCCTTCATTCTTTTATTTACCTCCTAGCTTTTTTCTTTTTTTTTAAAAATCCTCGTTGTCTTCCTAAGTGTACATCTTATTAGGAGGAAGACAACACTTATTGTAGGCCTTGGATCACGTGAAGGGGCCTTCGAAGGGTACGTGGATCATTGTGCATTGAATGGTCTTGCTTGCTTTTGAAGATGGGTAATGTATGCTAATCCTTTACCTCCTTTTATTTCAAATCTCCCTTGAATTGAGTGACCTGGGCGTACTATGTAGGAAAGTGCTATCTTGGGCAGCATATGTCTACCTTGGGACAGTGTGTAGCCTATTGTGAGGCTGCCCATGATTGCTTGGTTTGGGGGTAGTGGTAGTAGCTTAGTGGGTTTAGGGTGGTTAGGATTTCTAAGTTAGATTTAGGATAAGTTAGAGTATAGGTTAGCATGTTTGTTATTTAGTTTAATTGTTATATATGGTATTTAGTTTAGTTGTATGTTTTTTTCTTTTTTAAAGTTTTAATTTAAAAGTAGTTTAGTTTAGTTTCTTTATATATTATTAATGTTAGTTAATAGCTTACTATGGTTACACATATTAAGTTTTAAATTTAGTTAGTTTTCTTTTATTAATTTAAGATTAGTAGTAAATAAAGTGTTAGTATAAGTTATTGGTTATAATTTAGTTATAGGAGATCAATTATTTTTAATTTAAAAGTATAGATTTAAGTTTAGTATAATTTGGATGGTGTTAGAATATTAGTTTGAGGGATCATTTATATTGTTACTATGTCTTAGTATATTTTAGTTAATGTTGTCTTATGATTAGATTTTATTTGGAAAAGTTACATCACTATTGGTTTGATATGTTGTCAAAAATGAGTTAGTTATTTTATTTAATCAATTTGAAAATAATAAAAATAATAATTTAGATTTATTTTGTCAAGTTGTTATATTGTGTTTTAAATCGAAAGATTGTGTTACTTTGTTTTAAATTATTTTGAGATTAATAGTGGTATCAAGATTAGTTAAATTTATGTCTTGTTTAATACATAGTTTTAAGTTATGATTAGTAATTTATTTAATTTTAAAATAGTAAGACTATTAGATTAAACCTAGAGTGTTGAATAGACAATGAGGTTTGAATTAGTATGCTTAATGTAGACAATATTTGTGTTAAAATATGATAGATGTTAGATAATGTAATTATTTCAAAATAAAGTTGAAATTTGTTTACTTAATTATATTAAGCTTAAAGTTAAAAGTGTTAATGTAATGTTAAGTAGTATGTTTGTAGTAAATTAAATTAAGTAGTATGGTAAGAGGATTGTTATCTAGTTGTTTATTTTATTTTATTTTAGCTTTAATGCTATTATTAGGAATTGTTTTATTTGACATATAGATGATATAATTGGAACAAAATTGTTATTTGAATAAGGTTTAAATAAAGTTTATTTAATCATATGACATTACTATAGTTAGTAAGTTCTTTTAATCAACATTTCAAACAATTAGATTTATGTCTTTTAAAATGTCATTCAAATCAATTCATTCTAGGAGTTAAATGATATTTTTCTTAATTGAAAGTTTTAATGATTAATGTTAACAGTTTTTTTTTAAGTAGTTCAAAATTATGTTTGCTGGGAGTTCAGTGCACTTTTGTTTTGTGGGTATATTATTTTAAAAGTATATAAAAGTAACAATCTGATATATCTTTTCATATTGAAATTGGATTGGTTAAGTTAATTAATTGATTAAATGATGAAAGTCAAATTGGACGATCTATTCTTACGCATAGATTATAAACTTAAATGGAAATGTTAGGACACTATTAGGGGAACATGTTTTTATCTTAACTATTTTAAAACTTATCAAACTTAGCGAACTTAATTATTTAAAAAATAAAATTGTTGGTGTGTTTTTTCTCTATATTTTGGGCATGACATTTTGGTATTACAGTAAGGTTTTGTGACACTTGGGCAATAATGGGTCCATGTTTAAGTGTGGACATTTAAGTATTACCCTACAAAGTAGGGAATTCTCCTTGTAGAATGTTAAGAATCTGATACATTCTATCTAAACTATGACATTGATAAGTAAACCTAAGCAAAACTTGAAATTGGTATGAATGAATGTAAATGGTCAACCATATTAGCTAACCCTGTCTTAATGATTAAAACACAACTAATTAGATGCAAGAATGTTATATTTATATTAAAGGATATAATGATCTTATCTAGAAATCAAATTATATTTAACACAATCACCTTAAGAGAAAACTAAATTAAGAACCCTAAAACAAATTTGAATCATAAGAGTGGAAATGAGTACATAACCTAGCGATCAGTGAAGCAGTATTTTTTAACATCTTTTATAGAAGTTAGATTTTGTCTGACTCGACCAGTTGTCAGAGGATTGTAGTTTATGTCAAAATGGAGGGTGATCTGGTGAACTAGTATTGTTTTAAACTTTTCAAACATGAGTCAAAGAAACCTACGATCTTCTTAATCTAATTTTGTACCTCTGTCTTAAAATATTAAATAGATAAATGTATGGTGAGTAAAAGGAAAGGGAAACACTTGAAGAGTGTACCACATTATCGAATTATTCGGATACCTCTAACCTATTAAGGATTATATATATATATATATATATATATATATATATATATATATATATATATATATATATATATATATATATATATATATATATATATATATATATATATATATATATATATATATATATATATATATATATATATATATATATATTGAACTAGTAATCCTTAGAAAGAAAACAAGAACTAATTCAGAATCTACAAGTAACATTTGGAAATCTTGAGTGATAGAATTAATAATGCAAGAAGCTATTCAACAAGCAGGGTGGCTAGGAACACACAAAGTAAGGGAATATCTCAACCTACTCTGAGTAGTAGAACCCTAATTAGGAAATGAATCTATCTGAAGATCATGGTAGAAGAAAATTTAAATGGTGAGAAATATGTATCATATAGTACTGAACTGGTAAGATAGGAAATGTGAACTTCTGAGTTAGGGTTATGTGAGTCTATTATGTTGGCAGGCATATTCTATAAGCATGAGTAATCCTAAATTTTAACTATCAAGTGAATGCTCATAGACTCTGGTATTGGAATTATTGGATCAACTATAACCCTACAATTCAAAGAAAGTAAAGTCATGATGAGGTCATCAACCTAATATGAAACTAAAGTATTAGATATCAGAGAGTTAAGTAACAAGTAGATTTTAAAAAGATTGCTAAAAAGACAGGAAGCCAAGTGACTTCTCCCCCTAGAAGGATGGCATAAAGCCAATTTTGACAAGGCCTTGAAGGGAAATCCTAGCTCCTCAAGATGTGGAGGCATTATTGGGAATGAGTTTGGGGATAGAGTTGCAGCCTTCTCTCTCCCACTTGGAATCCAAACTAATCACTTCGCAGAAGCCAGTGCGGCCTGTCATGTGGTGAAACTAGCTTTGGAAGTTGGAGTTACCAATTTATGGCTTGAAGGGGACTCATATAATATTATTAAAAATTTAAGAGGAAAATCTCATTATGCTTGGTCAATTACAAATCTTTTTAATGAGACACATGAGACTCTTGCTAAATTTGAAAGAGTCCATGTCACACATGTTTTTCAAGAAGCTAACCAGGTGGTAGATTGGTTTGCAAATAATGGTGTCCAATCTGACCAAAAAATGACCTGGCAACTGGGAAAGAGTTTTTTGATGAATGTTAAGAGTATGATCAAGTTGGATAAGATCCAATGGAGTATGAAGGAGATCAATCTACTATTATGAATAGGAAAGGCTTATGGGGAAAGGGTACTACTCATCAAATGTTGCATTGGTAAATGCACGAAGTGGGAATTATTTCACTTTATTGGACATGCATCATGGGTAATTTGTTGCATTCATAATTTGAGCAAAGTTAAGGACTACATCTTCAACCACCATCAAAATCATGGAGAACCCTATTAGGTGGTGAGGTTTCAGAGAGCTATGCTTATGAGAATTGTGGGAGAGCCAAGTATCGACATGTTGGGGGAAAGGTATAGAAAAGAACCGGTGGGAAAAATGGAGAAATGGAGAAGCAAGGAGAAAGTATGGGGGCAACTAGTCTAGGGCGAGATTTCAAGGTATATCACAAAGCTACATGGCTATGACAAAAATATGACTGATAGCATGGTTAATTCATGGAAGGATGGTAGAGTCAAGGTGAATGGGATAGCTTTTATGATAATGGAGGAGGTGATCTCAGCTGTGATGGAGATTCCAATGGTGGGCTTTAAGTTCTTTAGGAATAAAATACTTTTGGCTAGTGCTATGAAGGACTTTGCCGACAACCCTAAGGAGCTAAATGCCTTGAAAAAAAGTGATACATTTTATGATCCAGAGTCTATAATGAAGATTTGGAGGTATGTTTTGTGTGTTGTCATTGAGTATATTACTCTAGACCCTAGGTTTGATCATGTTCACACCCACCATTTTGTTCTTCTGAATCATTTTCATCAAAATAGCAAAGTTTCCTTCCCTTTCTATTTGTTGGATTCTATGATAAAGGCAGTGTCAAGCTTCAAAAAGAAACCTACTACTAACCCTACTTTGCATGAGGGGCTGTTACTGCTCATCTATGAGCACTTCAAGGCATAGATGATTAGTAACATCCTGTTGTAGGCTAGGAATAAGGAAATTGAAAGCTCTAGCTATTCCTCTGACTCAGA
Source organism: Cupressus sempervirens (assembly GCA_028749045.1). Classification (NCBI taxonomy): domain Eukaryota; kingdom Viridiplantae; phylum Streptophyta; class Pinopsida; order Cupressales; family Cupressaceae; genus Cupressus; species Cupressus sempervirens. The sequence goes on from CM053791.1 coordinate 244,718,389, forward strand.
TGATATTCAAAGCATCAGTTCTAAGAAAGGAGGGCTTACCTTTGTAGGTAAAAAAGCTTCGCCAAATGTTAAGAAGTCTCCCTCCCCCTTTTTCCCTAGAAGAGTTAGCCCTAGAGATCATGGTCAAAAGAAGATTGAGAAGGAGGAGCAGGACACCTATGATGAAGAGGACATGATGGAGTCTGAAGATGACGAAAAGGAAAGGCAGAAGGAAAAAATGGAATCCCAGGGTGGGAAGAAATGCAAGAGGGTGGACATAGAGGATGAGATGCTACAACAAGACCTAGACTCTTCCCTAATCCCTCTCTCCCCCATCCATCTCCAGGCCCATCCGGAGGAGCAGAGTTAGGATAGTTTTGGTGTTGAGTGTGGGGAGGTGCTAGCCAAAGAAAGGACAAACTCATGGAGAAATTTTAATGTGAGGACCTTGCAAATGGGTATTTTCAGGGAAGTGATGAACCCCTGGATCTTGGTGGACAATCAATAGGAACCACATCTTGAAGAGCTCATTAACCTTGCAATTGTGGCTATCTTTGATAATGCTAGGGAATCTGGGATGAACCTCTTAAACAATGTTCACAACAACATGATTGATAATTTTAGGTCAATCAAGTGGCTTTTTCATGAGCTAGAGGAGGTTAAGGAGAGGGTGGTTTAATTGGAAGGAGCCAAGAATCTAAAGGGTCTGGAGAAATGGATAGATTATGATGAGAGGAAAAGCCTGGCGAAAAGGAGGATCCACAACCTAGAAAATTATAATCACAATCTGGGTCAGGCCACACTTGTAGCTCCTTCTAGAGGTCTTGCTGCACCACCTCCATGCATCAATATCAATCCTTTATTTGCATTTTTACAGTAGGAGGTTGCTAGACTATAGTAGTCTATATTATCCTTTGATATGGTCTTTACAAAGACATATGTTCTACTATATGTAGGAGTTTACAAGATCTGACAACTAGATTTATAGCTCACCATTCATGTACTCCTAGCATACTATCTTCCATATCTAGGGATCTTAGGGCTAAGATTTCAAGAGATGCATCTTTTGATGACATCAAGAGGGTGGCCCCCAAAGACATCACCAAAAGAGATCTTTTTATAGGATATGAGGGAGCACGATATAGGGTGAGAGGCTACCAAGTCACACGATGCATAAATCTTATTATTACTAGCATGATCTATCCTTGATTTTTAGTAGAACATGGTCATTATCCTAATAATGACCAGATACCTCTTTATTTTGCATAGTAGTTGTATGTTGAGTTCCACATGGTTCTCAATGTCAATTACTTGGATATTCCAGATTATTGTGGATAGAGGTGTGGTCAAATCACAGATCATGACCAATATCGCAGTACACATCATCTGCTACCTATAGATGTCAAATAGTTTGTTGGACAGAGACTGGTTCCCATGACTCTAGCCTATGCACCTATTGTAGATAGAGTTGTTATTGCTTCCCAAAGGGGACCAATTGACACTATTGGACACATTGCATCTATAGTTGCTAGTATCATATCTAATATTTTGGTTGTTATATTCATAGTCAACATCCTCAACCACTTGGTTGACCATCTTTAGAGGCCTCTAGTATCATTTCAAGAACCTCCTTTAATGATGCATATAGAGTTGTTGGGCTACCACTTCTAGGTGATGTTCATGCTCTTTTAGGACATCAGACACATATGGATTTGGCATTATATTTTTTGGAAGATATGTTGTAGATTATCAGTTACATTTCTGATACATACGGGATGGAAGTTCACTTAATGATGGATTCTATTAGATAGTATCAGAGCCGCATAGTTCCAAAGACATAGGCCACCACACCAATGACAAATGATACACCTATGTGTATCTCACAACATTCAGCACTAGGCTCACAATGCTCTATAGATGACTTGGGCATATGAGTTGGAGATGTCAGGATCATAGCTAAGGGTCTTGATGATTTTGGTGAGTAGTTGCGAGGCTTGTTTGAGATTAAAACTAGTTTGAGAATGGGTATTTCATTGTACATGGAGATTTTATTTCGACCTGATGCCATGATTCTACACCATTACCTAGTTGGTTACACAATCCACTTCACTTATCATTGCTAGTAGTTGGACATGGTGCTGAGGGTTGTTTAGTAGGTGTCAAAGTTTCAAGAGGTGCATCAATAGATGATACAATGCAGTCCCCTGATCATCCTCCACCTCTAGAGACCCAAGTACACACACACACACACACACAATTTTTAGTTTTAAATTTAAATATGTACATGAAATTAAAAAATATTATGAATTTATTTAAAAATTCAATTCAGATAGATATTTAATTTAATCTTTAACTATAATAAATCATGCAGGCATAGGTCACTGAGCACATGGTTACATCTAGTGTTGGTTCAAGGCATCATGTACATGAGAGAGATGATTGTATTGAGGTACCCAGTAGTGCTTAGGTTAAAGTTTTAACTAGTTTGTTTAAAGTTTTTTTTCTTTTTTTCAAACTATATATACATGCACTCATATTTAATTTGAATGTACACACATGTATATATATGGTTAGATATAGAACTCTAACATGTACATGCATATATGTATATTGTAATGGCCTGCTAAGGGATCCAAAGAATTAACCTAGAATTTCACTAAGTTTGGTAGCATTTTTTTTTTTTTGAAAATATGAAAATAAATACCACATATAACTTATGCACCATAATGGAAGCAATAGCAATGTCCATCTAAAAGTAATCATAACATACACAATTGGTTACATTATTTAAAGATCCCTTAACGTTGAATTACATCTAAATCAACTAACATTATTGAATCCATCTAATACAACAACCACATGAAATAATATTGATAAGTCCAATGTTCATACATTAAATTTCCAAATGCTCAATCATCCACTGTACACGTCACAGGGTATGAAAAGCTTAAAAGAAAATACATATGTAAAATAAGATACATCATCCTATTCTAGTCCATGATACATCAAAGTAAAGATAATCACATGATACACATGATACATGATCATAGAAGATATACATCCATCATAAAGATCAAACATAATAAACTAAGTGCATGCTTCCTTCCAACCATTAATAGATTCATCAGACCATCGTGGGCCCTAGCCATCCCTCCATGCGCAACATTCCAAAATCATTAAAGAGATCATCGGTATTAACATAGTAGGATTGTCACTCCTAACATATACTATATCATATGTAGAAAGTAATCTAACATGCAAATAAAAGCATAAGATAACATCATCTAACATATGCTAATCATCAATGAAAGGATACATATCCACCACCATGAAGGACGCATCAGCCACGATGTCTTAATAAATCTCAAATGATAAGAGTGGAGAAACACTACCACCGAACCGTGTGGTACCTAAGTGGTCCACTCCCACCGTGCTGAGGAGATAATCTCAAGTCCCAAACAGGCTATAAAATAACACATAGTATAAATCTCTATAAGTCCAAGAATACTAAAATTTTACTAACTCAAAGGTTCCAAACCCAGAATCGACATCTAATCTCAGAGGCACACAAAGACATGTAGGAACCTACTATGTAAGTAGGAAAGTGTCATCACATTTATCATGTACAAGTTACCTTAGCAATTAGCTAAACTCCAAGGGTCCATATTGGTCTCGTCCGACCCCTAGTATCCTCTCATATTGATGAGGCATACTATGGAATGCAAGGTTGCAACCATGCATTCTCTCTACTCCCATTCTAGTCTATACAAGCACTCAAGGCATGGGCGAGAACCAAAACACTTGTCTTTTTAGGTTCATTTAGTTAGTATTAGGTGTGAATGTTTTCACTTATTAATCTAACTTACAATGAGTTAACCTGGCAGCCTCTTAGGTGTCATGCCCAAACTACGAGGGCAAAACACACACAATTTTTTTTTTTTTTTTTTTTTTAATAATAACTAATAATATTTAAACACGCTCTACGTTTGATATGACTGAGATAGAAGTTGCAACATAGGTTCCCTACACTGCATCCTAAGATTTTAAAACAAGAGGACGATAACATCATTAAAATTTTGAAACTTTCGTTATTAGATTAATATTGATAAACTTATTAAATTATAATGATATGCAATCAAAATTTCTTAAATAACAATGTTTCTAAAATTGGAATTTAAAATTACTTGCAATATCGAATCAATTAAACCTACATTTAAAACTTATTTTAATAGTCAATTAATCGATAACTTTAATCTACTTAATGGTTTAAAACAATTAGAGTACATTTGAATCAAAACTAACTAAATTAGTATTTACAAAATTAAGCATAACTAAAATAACTAAAATTATTAACAATTACCACAAACATCCTTAATCAAAACATGAAATGACCCTAAACTTTATTAAATCAACTAACTATACTTAAATCAATTTAAAGTTTCTTTTTAAACAAACTATATTTATATACATAAAATACTAACTTAATTAAAAATTTTAACTATATTACAATTAATATTAAACTAAATTTAACCAAAAACTTTAAAGTGATACAACTATTCTACAAGATCTATTACTAATTTTATTAACAATTTAAACAAACAAAAATAAATAACATAATTAAACAACCATCTAATAAATACTAAACTATCTAAATTTAAACTAAATCATATTCTAAAATTCTAACTACAATAAAATTGAAATATAATTAAATCAAATACTACTAACAAGGCGTACCTACTAACTAACACCTAACCTCTAACCCTCCTGCCCTAAGACCTTACCTACACCCTAGCCCCTAACATCCACTTGACCACAAGTCAAATCGATCTGACCCCTCCCTACTCCTCTCCCTAGACCCCACGAAATCCCAAACCTGCACACAAGGAAAAGGTACGTAGGGGATATGAAGTATAAGTTTTAAATCAGCATTCATTTGCAACATCAAATATCACCCAAAACTAAGCCAACGTCCAACTAATGTCATGTCATGACATAGCTCTCTCTCCACCCAACTCGCCACGCAGTCCAAGGTAGGGAAAATGCAACCCAAGAGGTGGGCACGTGAGTAGAGGTGAGCAAGGGAGGGTTAAGGAAATGAAGGTGACCATTTAAATTTCCTTTCTCAACATTAATGCCACCTTTCTCACAACTGGCCACTAGAAAATGGAGGAGAATGGGGATGGGACAAGGTGGCAGGGTGACATCACCCACCCATCCCATCCGCTTTGACTTGAGACAACCACTAAAGACCCCTTTTTAAAGCAAGTTTAAAACTGACGTGCAAGGCCAAGGAGAGCAATAAGTTCATAAAGTTTTATAGGTGAAAGGAAAGATATTGACTTTATATAAAAATGTACACATTTATATATTCAAAATTATACACCCAAGAGAATAACATAATATTTATTTGTTCCTTTATTCATTTAGGAAGGAATCTGAGCAAGAATATGCTCTGTGATTTTGGAAGGAATGAATTTTATTCCTCATGTATTTTCCAGAGAGTTTTTACTCCTAGGAGTGCATATTTTTTTGAAGCATAATTTTAACAAGGCATGGTCATGCCATTTTATGCATTTCATTTATGTTACTAAGGATTTGAATAATTCTACTATTAACACTCTTCCTTAATACAAGTATTGCACTGCAAAGGGGTATATTACATATAGTCTCTCCATCTCTAGTTTAAACATGTATGTTTTATATTGGTTCTTCAAGGACATGGTAAGAGTTCTAAGTTCTGATTATTATTATTGATTTCAAGAATACAACCTCTCAATCTAATTGATCATATTTGAAGAACTTAGGAGGTGAATGATACTATACACATAATTAAAAACAAAAAGGTGGTGGATTATTCTCATTCGAATTTGATTATAACCACCATGAAATTTATCAAGAAATGATATATCTTTTATTTCGTAATATAGGGTTTGCTCTTGATTTGATCTCATCATTATACTTATACATCATAATTGAAAAACTCACTATATCAATTCAACTCTTCATTATCGTAATTAAGACTTGAACATTCATAATTCAAGAAATTATCTAAGATTCTATTCTCCCATCTATATATATGCAAATTTATTTATTCTATTTTGATGAGCATTCATACAACTGGACATTATGATCAAATATTATGAGAACCAAATACACTCAACCATTATTTTATTGGCTAACCTGATTCAAAGGCTTAGCTAGGAAAGAATTAGGAAGAAAACCTGACTTCATTGCCATATAAAATAAGGTTTAAAAATACAATTTACAATAGGATCTCAATCCCCATTTTAACCACTTTCATCAAATTTTCTTCATGATCAAATCAAGGAGTTTGTAATACTTTCTAAATCTCATTTCAAGAACCATGGAGGATACCAATAACTGATCAGGTAACAACCAAGCAAAACCAAAAGAACATCAAGCATGCATAATCGCACATTGTGTACACAATAAGATTCACAATGAAACTAGGGAGAGGTGGATTCTTCCAACTAGAGAAGTCAAGCACAACACCAAATTCAAATGCCCAATCGAGGCCAATAACCAAGAACTTTTGTTCTTCCATTTGAACTTGCCATACTCATACCAGGTTTGTGCTGATGGGTAGGGGACCATAACACCCTACCCTTTATCCCTCTTCTCATCCTGAGAAGAGACTCTACACAGGTTGGAGTCCAACTAAACAGACCTCTCCTAGAATTGGTCACTTCTGCCCTCTCCTAGGGTGAGTAATACCAAAACACCCATGCAAGGAAACTCAAAATTGCAAACATAAACAAGAAAGGAAAACAACCAAAATAACATGGTTTACAAATCTTCCCAACATACCCACAACCATACAACAGTAAAACAACAACAAGGCAACAAGAACATGAAACAAAACATAAAAACTGAATAAGGGAGATGGGAGTTTCCTACCTTCACAAGAGGTAATGGAAATGAACCAGTTTGAGTAGAGTATCCCTCCTTCCTTCAAGCTTCAAGAAAAATCCTCTCTAAATGTAGAGATTGGGCAACAACCACTAGACCAAGGAAGGCCTCTAAATAAGCCTCCAACTCAACCACCCAAAAGGAGCCATAACTATTTCCACCCACTAGCCACTCTAGAAACTCCTAACTCAACCTAAACCATGGTTAAACCCTAAAAGAAGGTGGGGTAAGACAACTCATGACAACCACTTGCAATTTTCGCACAAAGGCAAAAAGGGGACTTTTGAGTGACCTCAAAAGTCAAAAAAAGGGGCTTAGGGGTTGGAAAAGACCCCTTACCCATACCCATACCCTTTGGTTAGAAAAAAATAACATGTTTTAAAGCCTTAGGAAAGAGGTTTAGAGTCAAATAAAATTCTGGAATAAAATAGGTCCATCTACAACTCTAACTTGCAAACTAGGCACAAATCCGAATTAGGGATGACTAACCCTAATTAAGAACCTAATAGAAAAAATGACACTAACTTGAACCAACTTGAATCCAAAGGTTAAACAATTAACCCTAACTAGCATACCGAAGCACATAAACATTTTACGAGTGTCAAGCGACACTGAAAGAACATAATTATGAACAATAGGGTTTCCAAATTTTAGCACATGGGGATCAATTTTGTTCCTCCGTAGGGTTTCTTGGCTAAATATTTGCACACTCATTGCACACATCAGTAGTCCCATAAAATCACATGTATATAAATGTACATGTATCAGAAATTTTCATAAATTAAAACATACATCAATAAGAGTTTCTTCATCCTACATAATTCTTAACCATTTGAAATATCTTAAATCAAATCTCAATCCTACATTTACTTATTTCGTCAACATACATATACATGAACATTAAATGACAATCATCAAATATATCTAGAAATAACATCACACAACATGAAATAATAAAATATGTTCTAAGCATCAGGTAATGTCTCGACATCTCGAGTTGTGGATAACAAAATAAGAGTAATGTATCACTATGCTACGATGGGTCGGGGCGAGGCCTCACATCCTCCCCCACTAGGCATGAACTTCCTCCTGAAGTTCATCAAAAAGGTACGGGTATTGAGATTGCATCTGTACTACATCCTCCCATGAAGCTGTGACCTCATCGTAACAATCCCATTGGACCCTAACCTGGTCCAGCTCTCGGCCTCGAAGTGCTAGGGTCTGTCGGGCAATAACCTGGATAGGCTCCAGTGTTAGCTGCCCGTCTGATTCCACCTGTAAAGCATCCCAATCAATAATATGAGACTCGTCATAAATGTATCCTCTAAGTACTAAAATATGAAACACATCGTGGATGCGTGACAGGCTAGGTGGCAAAGCTAAATGGTATGCAATAGGTCCTATCCTCTCAAAGATCTCAAACAGCCCAACAAACCGGGGTGCCAACTTAGAGCCCTTTTGGAAATGAATCAGACTCTTGTGTGGTCATACCCTCAAGAACACTCTATCACCAACCTGATACTCTCGATCTTTCCTCTTCGCATATGCATACTTCTTCTGCCTATCTTGTGCCTCTTTCAGGCGCTGTCCAATCAGGGTCACCTGCTGTTCCATCTCCTTTACTAACTGGGGACCAATAGATACTCGATCCTCTATCCTATCCCAACTCAAGGGTGTCCTGCATGGTCTCCTATACAAGGCCTCATATGGCAGCATACCTATGGAAGAATGATGCCCATTGTTATAGGCAAACTCGACAAGATGAAGGTATTCCTCCCATTTGACTTGATGGTCCATCACGTACATACACAACATGTCCTCCAAAATCTGATTCACTCGCTCGGTCTAGCCATCAGTCAGAGGATGGTATGCTATACTAAAATTGAGCCTAGTGCCCAAAGATGATTGTAACTCTCTCCAAAAAGAAGAGGTGAACAAAGAGTCGCTGTCAGATATGATCTTACAGGGAACACCATGAAGTTTGACAATGTCCCGCAAGAGCACCTGAGCTATGTCTCGTGCTGTAAATGTAGTATGCATGGGTGAGAAATGGGCAACTTTGGTCAATGTGTCAACTATCACCAAAATGGCATCATGACGGCAAGATGACATAGGAAGACCAACAATAAAGTCCATAGATATAGTGTCCCATTTCCACACTGGAATCTCATGCGGCTAGAGAAGCCCGCCAGGATGACGGTGCTCCGCCTTCACCCTCTGGCACTCGAGGCATCTCGCAACTATGGTAGCAATCTGTACTCTCATGCCTGGCCAATCATACAACTACCTCAAATCTGCATGTAACTTCTTAACATTGGGATGTGCTGCATAAGGTGCTCTGTGAGCCTCAAGTACAATGAGCTCGCACAAACCTCCCATGAAAGGTACATACATACGTCCCCTATGACGCAAAAGTCCATCGAACTCCAAAGAATATTCTGTAAACTTCCCTTCCAAGGGTCTCTGAGAATGTACTAACTGACTTACTTCTGCATAAAGTTCATCAGCTGGTAAGTGCTGCAAGATCCGCTCTCTCAAGTCAGTGCAAGTAGTCACAGATGAAAGTTCATGACGCCTTTGGCTTAAGGCATCTACAACCACATTCTCTTTTCCCTTGATGTAATGAACATCAAAATCATACTCACATAGGAACTCCATCCACCTTCTTCGCCTAGCATTAAGGTTTGGCTGGTAAAATATGTACTGCAAGCTCTGGTGATTGGAATGAAGCTTGAATCTATGACCCAGAAGGAAATGTCACCATCTCACCAAGGCATGAACCACTACCGCTAATTCTAGGTCATGAGTAGGATAATTGAGTTCATGAGTCTTCAACTTCCTAGACTCAAAGGAAATAGGTCGTCCTTCCTGCATAAGGACTACTCCTAAATCATCTAAAGATGCATCGGTGCACACCACAAAATCTGCAACAGGATCTGGTACTGCAAGAATTGGTGCACTAGTGAGGGCTCTCTTGAGCTCTTCATAAGCTCCACCACACTTCTTTGTCCACTCGTACTTCTTCCCTTTCCTTTGAAGAGAAGTGATGGGGTGGGCCAACTGAGAGAATCCTGAAATGAAGTGTCGGTAATAACTTGCTAGCCCCATAAAGCTCCTCACTTCAGTAACACTGGTGGGTGTTGGCCAATCCATGATAGCCCTGATCTTTGATGGGTCTACTGAGACACCATCACCTGATATTACATGACCCAAATAATGTATCTCAGGTCTGAAGAAAGTACAATTCGACAAGCTGCCAAACAACTGATTCTCTCTCAGCCTCTACAATACCTATCTCAGGTGCTCTTCATGCTCTCTCTCATCATGAGAATAAATCAGAATGTCATCAAGAAACACAACCACAAACTTATCCAGAAAGGTATGAAATACTCCATTCATGAGGCTCATGAATACAGCTGGAGCATTCGTAAGGCCAAAAGGTACCACGGTGAACTCGTAGTGGCCATACCTAGTATGAAAAGTTATTTTGGGGATATCACTATCCACAATCCTCAACTGATGATAACCCGACTTTAGGTCAATCTTTGAAAATACTCGGGCACCCTGCAACTAGTCAAAGAGATCATCGATTCTGGGAAGAGGATATCGGTTCTTGATGGTCACCTTGTTCAATTGCCGATAATCGATACACAACCTAAGTGATCCATCCTTCTTCTTGACAAAAATTACCAGTGCTCCCCAAGGTGACACTCTAGGTCGAATATGCCCCTTCTCCAAGAGTTCCTCCAACTGAGCCTTTAGCACACTAAGCTCATGAGTAGTCATCCTATATGGTACTCTCGAAACCAGCTCGGCTCCTAGTACTAGGTCTATGTGAAAATCCACTGCTCGCGATGGAGGCATACCAGGAAGCTCTGAAGGAAACACATCTGCAAACTCCTGAAGGATTGGAAAATCATCAAGGGATGGTTCCCTTTCTTAATCTTCCTCTCGGTCACTGATAGTGATAGCAAATAACTGACAACCCTTTTGCATGCATCGTCTAAGCTACATAGCAGAAATCATAAGAAGGGACACTGGCCTCTTCACTTTGAAGATCTCCCTAGAGATACCATCATCATCCACACATTCCACCCTCTTCTTTCGACAATCCACCTTGGCACTGTGGCCACAAAGCCAATCCATGCCAAGGACAACATCATAAGAACCTAGAGGGGTAATGCGTAGGTCAGTCCTAGTGGAATTGTCTCCCATCTGCATCTGACAACTCCACACCATGGAACTAACTAACACTCTAGCTCCTGAGGCTAACTCTACCTCCCAACTAACATCCTGTCTAACTGCCACTAGCCCTCAACGCTCCACTACAAATGGAGATATAAAAGAGTCAGTAGCTCCAGAATCAAATAAAATTGCAACCATATGGCCCTGTATAATACCTGTAGCCTCGATAACTGCAGCCTGATGCTCAGCCTGGCAGTTGTCAACCACTACAAAAACTCTATGGGATCTGCCCATGTCACCAACTGTCAGCTCTGAAAAAGCCCTACTCTGACCATTGGATGTCTGTCCCTGCGGACACTCCCTAGCTATATGAACCATGCCACCACAAGTGTAGCATGATCTGCGAGTATAAGATCGTGCACCCTGTGGCCTAGACTGCTGTGTACCTCCTAACCTGCTAGATCCGCTGAATCCTCCCCTAGAAGACTGCTGAGTCTTCATTGACTGTGACTGAGGGGCCTGTAATTTCTGATCCTGCCTAGGACCCTGTGACTGCCACTGCTTGGGCTTAGAACCCTGATAACCCTGAGAAGGTTTTTGCTGTTGTTGCTAGGGTTTTGGCTGCTGAGACTGCTGGCCCTTAGAGGACCCTACTGTATAATTCCGATTCCCTTTCCAAGGGGGTTTCTGCTGAAAAGAGTTTCCGTTCTGAGACCGATCCCATGACTCCTGCCTACCTCGAGTATCCTTAGAAACTAGTGCTATCTCCACTGCCTATTTCAAGGTGGTAGGGAAGGCCATCCTAACTGCGCCCTAAAGAGAGAAATTCAGACCCATGATAAAGCGATGCACCCGTAGTTTCTCTTCCTTCATATATTCCACATAAGGAAGGAGCTCAAGAAACCTACTCTCATACTGAGCCACTGTAAGGCCTCTCTGATAAAGAGAATGGAACTCCTCTATCTGTTTCTGCCAAAAATGCTCTGACAAGTATCTCTCCCAGAATCTTTCTAGGAAAGATTCCCATGTGAGGGTGTCCATCCTCACTCCACCAATGATCTCCTCCTGATGCCACCAGTTGGAGGCATCCCCTCTCAATTGATGAACTGTTATGCGTGCTTTTAGATTACTCGCATAAGGGCATAACCCAAAGCATCATTGTAAGCTCTGCAACCATGCCTCTGCTACTAAACCCTCAGTGGTACCGGTAAACAATGGTGGTCTGAGTCGTATCAATTCCCTGATGTCATCTCCTACATGTCTAGGAGGTCTATCAAAAGGGGGTCCTCTCTGGTGTATGGACTCTTCCTCGTGTTCACCCTAACCCTCTATCTATCTCGGTGGGGGACTCCTAGTCCTCTCTCTGACTTTGGGCCTGCCTCCTCCGGGTCCCTCTACTTCCACTACTGGAATCTGCTGGACTGGCTGAACTATAGGTACCACTCTATGTTGAACTACACCGTTCAAAGTCTGGAGTGCATCAATAATGTCCTAATTTGGGTTCGGTGGTGGTGGAGGTGGAGGCGGTGGTGGGGGTGGAGGTGATGGTGGTTCATCCTCCTATTCCGCTCTACCACCCCTAGTCCTACGACCTCTGCCTTGCCGGTTACGAGTAACAGGCGGCATCTACACAATTAAAAAAATTTGAGTTAAGTTTAGGAAGCATAATGGTTAAGGTTCCTAGTTTTGAAACTAGGCTCTGATACAAAAATGTCATGCCCAAACTACGAGGGAAAAACACACACAATTTTTTTTTTTTTAAATTTTTTATTTTAAATTTTTTATTTTTTTTAATAACTAATAATCTTTAAACATGCTCTACATTTGATATGACTGAGATAGAAGTTGCAACATAGGTTCCCTACACTGCATCCTAAGATTTTAAAACAAGAGGACGATAACATCGTTAAAATTTTGAAACTTTCGTTATTAGATTAATATCGATAAACTTATTAATTTATAATGATATGCAATCAAAATTTCTTAAATAACAATGTTTCTAAAATCGGAATTTAAAATTACTTGCAATATCAAATTAATTAAACATACATTTAAAACTTATTTTAATAGTCAATTAATCGATAACTTTAATCTACTTAATGGTTTAAAACAATTAGAGTACATTTGAATCAAAACTAACTAAATTAGTATTTACAAAATTAAGCATAACTAAAATAACTAAAATTATTAACAATTACCACAAATGTCCTTAATCAAAACATGAAATGACCCTAAACTTTATTAAATCAACTAACTATACTTAAATCAATTTAAAGTTTCTTTTTAAACAAACTATATTTATATACATAAAATACTAACTTAATTAAAAATTTTAACTATATTACAATTAATATTAAACTAACTTTAACCAAAAACTTTAAAGTGATACAACTATTCTACAAGATCTATTACTAATTTTATTAACAATTTAAACAAACAAAAATAAATAACATAATTAAAAAACCATCTAATAAATACTAAACTATCTAAATTTAAAATAAATCATATTCTAAAATTCTAACTACAATAAAACTAAAATATAATTATATCAAATACTACTAACAATGCGTACCTACTAACTAACACCTAACCTCTAACCCTCTTGCCCTAAGACCTTACCTACACCCTAGCCCCTAACATCCACTTGACCACAAGTCAAATCGATCTGACCCCTCCCTACTCCTCTCCCTAGACCCCACAAAATCCCAAACCTGCACACAAGGAAAAGGTACGTAGGGGATATGAAGTATAAGTTTTAAATCAACATTCATTTGCAACATCAAATATCACCCAAAACTAAGCCAACGTCCAACTAATATCATGTCATGACATAACTCTCTCTCCACCCAACTCGCCACGCAGTCCAAGGTAGGGAAAACGCAACCCAAGAGGTGGGCACGTGAGCAGAGGTGAGCAAGGGAGGGTTAAGGAAATGAAGGTGACCATTTAAATTTCCTGTCTCAACATTAATGCCACCTTTCCCACAACTGGCCGCTAGAAAATGGAGGAGAATGGGGATGGGACAAGGTGGCAGGGTGATGTCACCCACCCATCCCATCCGCTTTGACTTGAGACAGCCACTAAAGACCCCTTTTTAAAGCAAGTTTATAACTGACGTGCAAGGCCAAGGAGAGCAATAAGTTCATAAAGTTTTATAGGTGAAAGGAAAGATATTAACTTTATATAAAAATGTACACATTTATATATTCAAAATTATACACCCAAGAGAATAACATAATATTTATTTGTTTCTTTATTCATTTAGGAAGGAATCTGAGCAAGAATATGCTCTGTGGTTTTGGAAGGAATGAATTTGCTTCCTCATGTATTTTCCAGAGAGTTTTTACTCCTGGGAGTGCATATTTTTTTGAAGCACAATTTTAACAAGGCATGGTCATGCCATTTTATGCATTTCATTTATGTTACTAAGGATTTGAATAATTCTACTATTAACATTCTTCCTTAATACAAGTATTCCACTGCGAAGGGGTATATTACATATAGTCTCTCCATCTCTAGTTTAAACATGTAAGTTTTATATTGGTTCTTCAAGGACATGGTAAGAGTTCTAAGTTCTGATTATTATTATTATTGATTTCAAGAATACAACCTCTCAGTCTAATTGATCATATTTGAAGAACTTAGGAGGTGAATGATACTATACACATAATTAAAAACAAAAAGGTGGTGGATTATTCACATTCGAATTTGATTATAACCACCATGAAATTTATCAAGAAATGAAATATCTTTGATTTGTAATATAGGGTTTGCTCTTGATTTGATCTCATTATTATACTTATACATCATAATTGAAAAACTCACTATATCAATTCAACTCTTCATTATCGTAATTAAGACTTGAACATTCATAATTCAAGAAATTATCTAAGATTCTATTCTCCCATCTAAATATATACAAATTTATTTATTCTATTTTGATGAGCATTCATACGACTGAACATTATGATCAAATATTATGAGAACCAAATACACTCAACCATTATTTTATTGGCTAACCTGATTCAAAGGCTCAGCCAGGAAAGAATCAGGAAGAAAACTTGGCTTCATTGCCATATACAATTTACAATAGGATCTCAATCCCCATTTTCAACAATTTCATCAAATTTTCTTCATGATAAAATCAAGGAGTTTGTAATACTTTCTGAATCTCATTTCAAGAACCATGGAGGATACCAATAACTGATCGGGTGACAACCAAGCAGAACCAAAAGAACATCAAGCATGCATAATCACACATGGTGTACACAATAAGATTCACAATGAAACTAGGGAGAGGTGGATTCTTCCAACGGGAGAAGTCAACCATAACACCAAATTCAGATGCCCAATCGGGGCCAATAACGAAGAACTTTCGTTCTTCCATTTAAACTTGCCATACTCATACCAGGTTTGTGCTGACGGGTAGGGGCCCATAACACCCTACCCTTTATCCCTCTTCTCATCCTGAGAAGAGACTCTACACAGGTTGGAGTCCAATTAAATAGACCTCTCCCAAAATTGGTCACTTCTACCCTCTCCTAGGGTGAGTAATACCAAAACACCCATGCAAGGAAACTCAAAATTGCAAACATAAACAAGAAAGGAAAACAACCAAAATAACATGGTTTACAAATCTTCCCAACATACCCACAACCATACAACAGTAAAACAACAACAAGGTAACAAGAACATGAAACAAAACATAAAAATTGAATAAGGGAGATGGGAGTTTCCTACCTTCACAAGAGGTAATGGAAATGAACCAATTTGAGTAGAGTATCCATCCTTCCTTCAAGCTTCAAGAAAAATCCTCTCTAAATGTAGATATTGGGCAACAACCACTAGACCCAGGGAAGGCCTCTAAATAAGCCTCCAACTCAACCACCCAAAAGGATCCATAACTATTTCCACCCACTAGCCACTCTAGAAACTCATAACTCAACCTACACCATGGTTAAACCCTAAAAGGAGGTGGGGTAAGACAATTCATGACAACCACTTGCAATTTTCGCACAAAGGCAAAAAGGGGACTTTTGAGTGACCTTAAAAGTCAAAAAAAGGGGCTTAGGGTTTGGAAAAGACCCCTAACCCATACCCATACCCTTTGGTTAGAAAAAAATAACATGTTTTAAAGCCTTAGGAAAGAGGTTTAGAGTCAAATAAAATTCAAGAATAAAATAGGTCCATCTACAACTCTAACTTGCAAACTAGGCACAAATCCGAATTAGGGATGACTAACCCTAATTAAGAACCTAATAGAAAAATTGACACTAACTTGAACCAACTTGAATCCAAAGGTTAAAAAATTAACCCTAACTAGCATACCAAAGCACATAAACATTTTATGAGAGTCAAGCGACACTGAAAGAACATAATTACGAACAATAGGGTTTCCAAATTTTAGCACATGGGGATCAGTTTTGTTCCTCCGTAGGGTTTCTCAGCTAAACCTCTACACACTCATTGCACACATCAGTAGTCCCATAAAATCACATGTATATAAATGTATATGTATCAGAAATTTTCATAAATTAAAACATACGTCAATAAGAGTTTCTTCATCCTACATAATTCTTAAACATTTGAAATTTCATAAATCAAATCTCAATCCTACATTTACTGATTTTGTCAACATACATATACATGAACATTAAATGACAATCATCAAATATATCTGGAAATAACATCAAACAACATGAAATAATAAAATATGTTCTAAGCATCAGGTAATGCCTCGACATCTCGAGTTGCGGATAACAAAATAAGAGTAATGTATCACTATGCTACGATGGGTCGGGGCGAGGCCTCACATTAGGGCTCCGGCCGCCATTGCAAGCCACTTTGCGACACTACATGCAAATATCCTACCCTAAGTTCATGGAATCATAAATCTCAAAATCACAAAAGATAATCCATAATAAAAATCATCAAATATGCATAAAAGCATCAAATCTCCAAGGGCAAACATCCATAGAAAATCATGATCACAACAACTCTCTATTGGCAACTGAAGTATCACTGATAATCAAAAGTATCCATTGCTTCTCAATAACCAAAATATATCTCAGTCATACTGGTCGAAGACTCCAAAATGGTTGAGTCAAAACATGTCACAACATGACATCATCAAGAATAAATCCACATTTCAGTTCCATCATGGTGACTAGAAAAATAACCAAGGATAACTGATCGATGAACCAAAAATGGTTAAGTCAAGTGTCTCATACATAAGAATCTTAACTATAACAATCAGTAATTTACAAACATTACATAGAGCATTCCATCACATAACTATCGTTGGGTTTATAAAGATCGAGATTAAAAATATCATCATGACATCACAATCACATAACCCCCAAGCCTCTGGTAGACATCCTATAACTGGTCAACACTAGTCAACCCAAAACCGAAAACAATAGCATAAAGAATACACAATGCAAACACATGTTTTGGTTTTGCTCAATTTACATACTTGAATTTAAATGTAGAGGTCTCAGTTTATGTTTCCAAGTTTGGAGAATGAGTGGAGGAACATTTTGTACATTTTTCCATGTACTATTTTGGATGAATAAAAGTTTTCCATAATAGGTCTAAAATCCATTTTCAAATTATAAGATTTGTTTGAAAACGTCCCCCACCAAACTATCAATTAAATTTTATATACTTTATTTAATAATTTAAAACAATTAAATTAAATCTTAAGAGTTGAAAATTATACCATAAAAATGAACCTTTGATATAAATCATTTATCAATTAATAATTCAAATTTATTAATAACATATTTACATACATACATACATACATACATACATACATACATACATATATATATATATACACATATATAAATATATAAATAATTATTATTATTACATTTTATAAAATCAAAATAATTTTGATTGATACAATATAACATATGAAAATTTAATAACAATGAAAATCGATTTCATATGAAATGACTATTATAACACACATATATATATAATTATATGCTTTCAGCAGTATGTAGGACCCTACGGTCATAGGGCATGTGATGTCAGCGGGTACTGTGTACCCCTGTCGTCCTAGTACCTGCGACAGCTGGTACACTGCGACCGCAGTGGGCACAGGGGCGCGGGTCTCGTCCCCACCCCCATTTTATGCATATTACTTTTTTTTAAATCGCATAAGCGATTTCAACTCGCCGGTTATTATATGCGATTTCGATTTTAACAAAGTTTAATGTTTTTACAATGTAATCGATCAATTTTATGATATTCGATTTTTAGATGAATAAATATTTGTATGTATATATACATATGTATTTATACACACACACACACACACACACACACACACGTAGAGATCATCAATATCACAACACATAAACATGTATACATATATGTGTGTGTGTGTGTGTGTGTGTGTGTGTGTGTGCAAATTCGAAAATATAAACGGTTTATTTAAAAATTCTAATTTTCAAAATTTTCCTATAAACTTAAATCTCAAATTTATCCAAATATTAATCTAATGGATTTGGCTATGAATTTAAACCCTAGCCCCATGTTCTTTTCTGATTTATGCATAAAAGATTCTCAAATAAATTTTAACTACCCATATTGAGAATGCATACAATTAAAATTGGAAAATTCTCAGAAGACATATGGAAGACATGAAGAAGATAGGGAATGCAAGATGTGGAAATAGCATAAGTAAAATCACAAGAATCTACCCGAATTCTGATGCTAATTTGCTCTTCCTCAGAAAACCCACAAAGAAAGCTCCTTCCTTCTTCAAAACTCTCGAGTCCTCCAATGCTCCAAATGCTCTCCAAACACTATGTTTAAGCTTCTAGGAACGCCTGAATATAAAGAGCTCTCAGGAAACACCTAGAATGCTTCTAGAAACAGCTAGAAGTTGTCACCAACTAAGCATGCTTCTTTTCCAACCTTCTAGATGAATCATAAGGTTTTAGACACCATGTGCTTAATTGATGCACTAACCTCTGTGTTGTTGACATAAGAGAAATAGAAAGCAAGCTTATAACTCCAATTTACTTTTTATATAATTTCTATTTAAATTTTTATAAATTTCATTTTAATTTTTATAACTTTCATTTTAATTTTTATAACTTTTATTATTATTATTTATTTATTACTTTTATTATTATTTATAATTATTATTAATTTTAATTTCTATTTTTAAAAATATTTAATTCTTATTCCTCAACTAATTCAAATTTAATTATTTATAATTAAAATATCAAAGACCATGATATTTTATATTAATCTTCTCAATTAATTAATTTATTAATTAAATCCATTTATTAAGAGTTAATTAATAGAAAATTCACCATAGACTCCAAGATAAAATATAAAAACCCATCATAGAGCAATTCACACAAAATCAGTCTAAAGGGTTAAAAATCATGAAATATGTCATCTGACACATTCAGTGAGTAAAATATCTAGATACTTGTCCTACCTCACTAGGACAATTGGTTTAAGGGTTTGGGATTTGGACTTGAGAATTTATCTCCCTTCTCTTATCATTGAGATAGTATAATAGGGTACGCTCATCCTGGCAATTTAGAGAAGTCGATACCCGATACCTGCAACCTGTAGAAAAACCATGCATGTACATACAATATATATAATGCTAAGCTAAATAGGCAATGTCAAGAAGTGGTGCATCGTGTAGATCCTGACTAAGCAGGTGACAATGACTCCCTTCCTTAACCATATTAGAAATTCCATACAATATGAAAACATGCACACCATACACATGCAAGTATGGGGTAAGTATCCATAATAAAACACATGAGATGATAAACCATCTAACTAATCATCAACAATAACTGAAAGCAATATAATGATCATCATGCATACATGAAATGTAAAGTCTAAATGGTCTCATCATGTAACCACCGAATCCATAACATAATGTCTGATAGTCTCAAAACAATAC
Organism: Cupressus sempervirens; assembly: GCA_028749045.1. NCBI lineage: Eukaryota > Viridiplantae > Streptophyta > Pinopsida > Cupressales > Cupressaceae > Cupressus > Cupressus sempervirens. The sequence continues at coordinate 244,738,433 of CM053791.1, forward strand.
CACTAATCCATCAACATAAAACTAGTCTATCATAGTCTAATAATAACAACAACAATGTCCAAAAAAGATGTGAATGAGGGTAGGCACTACATCTACTCCCCCTTGGATTAGGCTTACTCCTGGAAGCCTACAAACAGGCAGGGATATAACTCCCATAATCTTGCTACATCCTCCCAAGTAGCTGAAGAATCATCAGTAGGGTCCCATTGGACCCTTACCTGCTCAATGGTTTGACCCCTGAGGGTCAACTCCCGCTACTCCAAAATATGAACCGGCTCTAAAACTAGCTACCCATTCTCTACCTACAAAGCATTCCAATAAAGAACATGTACAATATCAAGAATATATTGTCAAAGCACTAAAACATGAAAAAAATCATGAACGTGAGCTAGGCTGGGTGGTAGAGTAAGGTGGTAAGCAACCGTACCAATCCTCTCTAAAATCTCGAATGGTCCCACTAAGAGAGGTGCTAGCTTAGAGCCCTTTTTGTATAGGATCAAACTCTTTCATAGACACACTCTCAAGAAAACCTTATCACCTAGAACAAACTACTTATCAATCCTATGAGCATCAGCATACTTCTTTTGCCTATCTTGTGCCGTAGTCAAGTGCTCATGGATCCGCACTACCTGTTGCTCGATATCACGAAGCATCTCAGGACCCAACAGGATGCGATCCTCAAGACTATCCCAACTCAAGGGTGTATGACAAGGACATCCATATAATACCTAAAATGGTGCCATGCCAATAGAACTATAATACCTGTTGTTGTAAGAAAACTCCACTAGGTAGAGATAATCCTCCCAATGCATTTTCCTATCCATCACATACATCCGTAGCATATCCTCCAAAGCTTGATTCACACTCTCTGTCTGACCATCAGTCTCTAGATGATATGTCAAACTAAAGTTGAACTGCGCTCCAAGCTCATGTTGCAATGATGTCTAGAATGCAGATCTGAATACAAGATCCCTATCAGAAATGATCTTTCAAGGAATACCATGTAATCTCACAATGTCACGCATGAAGACATTAGCTACAGAAGCTACTGTGTAGGAAGACCTGATTAGCGAGAAATGTGCCACCTTAGTCAACCGATCTATGGTGACTATGATAGCATCATGATGTCGAACAATCATAGGTAATCCTACAATAAAGTCCATGGAGATGATATCCCACTTCCAAGAAGGAATGAGATTTGGCTGCAAAATTCCAACTGGGTGCTGGTGTTCTATCTTAATTCTCTGACACTCAAGGCACCTAGCCACAAAATCAGCAATATCTCGCTTCATCCTAGATCAAAAGAACAAACGTCTCAAATCAGCATGCATCTTCTGGACACCTAGATGTGCTGAGTAAGGTGTACAATGGGCTTCTACTAGAATCAAGGTGCAAAGCTCATCCAGTAATGGCACATAAATCCTCCCCAAATGTCTCAAAAGACCATCTGATTCTCGAACGTAACCTGCAAACTTACCTTCCAAAATTCTTCATGAATCCATCTCTCTACACACCTCCTGATACCAAGAATCTGTAGGAAGTGCCTGAAGAATTCGACTCCTCAAATCCACACTAAGAGTCATAGATGATACCACATGTCTCCTATGACTCAAATTATCCGCCACCACAATCTCCTTACCCTGAATGTACTTAACCTCAAAATCATACTCGCAAAGAAATTCCATCCATCGCCTTTGGCAAGGATTCAAATTAGGCTAGGTGAAAATGTACTAAAGACTATGATGATCGCTATGTAGCTCAAATCTGTGCCCCAACAAGAAATGTATCCACCTTGTCAAAGCATGAACTATTGCTGCTAACTCAAGATCATGCGTAGGATAGTTTAACTCATGATCCTTGAGCTTGCATGATTCATACGCAATCACTCGTCCATTCTACATCAACACGGGCCCAATCCCTTCAAGAGAAACATCTACACACATAACGAAATCACCCTCTAGATCAGGTACGGCTAAAATCAACGCATTGGTCAAAAGCCCCTTGAGCTTCTAGAAAGCTTCCTCACATTTCTCTATCCATATGAACTTCTTTCCTTTCCTCTAAAGAGAAGTGATATGATGTGATATCCTAGAGAAGTTCTGGATAAATCTGCGATAATATCCAACTAGGGCCATGAAACTACAAATCTCTGACACATTAGTCGGTGTAGGCCAATCTATTATCACCTAAACCTTTGCAGGATCCACTGAAATACCATCACCTCAAATGACATGTCCTAAATACTGAATCTCTGATTTGAAGAATTTGCACTTAGCTGCATTGGCATAAAGCTGATTGTCTCTCAAACACTGCAATACCAACTGTAGGTGTTCCTCATGCTCCTTCTGAGTCTTAAAATATATCAATATGTCATCAAGAAACAAAAGTACAAACCTATCTAGATAAGATCGAAACACACCATTCATCAAACTCATGAAAATTGATGGAGCATTAGTCAAGCAAAAAGGTACCACTGTGAACTCATAATGCCCATAGTGCATTCAAAAAGTAGTCTTGTGAATATCGGCTTCCTTAATGAAAAGCTGGTGGTATCCTAACTTAAGGTCAATCTTGGAGAATACTGTAGCTTCCTTGATCTGATCAAATAAGTCATCAATCCTGGGCCAATGATACTTGTTCTTAATAGTCACCTTATTCATCTGTCTGGAATCAATACAAAGGCACAAAGATCTATCTTTCTTCTTCACAAAGAGCACTGGAGCTCACCATGGTGATACACTAGGTCGAATGCTCCCTTTGGCAAGAAGTTCCTCAAGCTGAAGATGTATCTCACCCAATTATTGTGTAGTCATGCAATAAGGAGCTTTAGAGATAGGCTCTACTCCAGGAATCAGATCAATACTAAAATCAATCTTCCTCTTTGGAGGCATGCTTGGAACCTCACTTGGAAAGATATCTGCGTACTCCTATAAAAGCGGGTGAGCTAAAGTCTTTCTCATAGGATCTTCCTCATCAAGATCATTTACCATAACATCAAAATATCTGACATCCCTTATGGAAACTTTGCTTCAATTGCATAGAAGAAATCATCCACAGAGATATAGGCCTTGGTATCCCAACTATCTTCACATCATTCCCTTGGTCATCTTGGCACATAATAATATTCTTCCTACAATCTATACTGGCTCTATGAGATCCAAGCTAGTCCATGCCCAAAACCACATCATAAGAACCAAGGGGTATGATTCGAAGATCCACTACAATATCAAAGCTTCCTAAGCTAAGCCCACACTTATGAACTAAAAAATTTGTTGAGACCTTAATGCCTGAGGCTAGTTCCACTTGCCAACCATGATCTTGCTTCACCGCATCCAGCTTACACTTAGAAACTATATATGGTGAAATAAATGAATCTGTAGCTCCTGAATCAAACAATATTGAAAGAGCTATACCTTGAATAGCACCTGTGGTCTCAACCACTGTTCCCTGATGATCTGCCTGACGGTGATCTACTGCTGCAAATACTCTATGGGCTCTACCTACATCACCAACAATAGGCTCTAAAACTATAGGCCTAGGTCCAAAAAATTGAGGTGCTCACTGTGGACACTGAGCTGCATAATGTCCAATCTGACCACATGAAAAAAATTCTATATTTCTGCCAGATCCTCTACCCATAGGTGGTACATTTGATTGTTGATGACTGTTCCTACTAACAAAAGACTGGCTACTCTGAGCTGGTTGATTAGGCTGATTTTTTTTATTGCGTTGAGCATTGCGGTTGTTCTTGGAATTACAACCTTTGCCACCACCTTGAGCTGAGAATTCGATCACTTCTATTGCTGTGTCTACTAAGACTGTTGCTGATATTGTTTCACCTTAGAGAAAGAAGACTTCTTGTTACTACCTGAATTATAGTTACCTTTAGATCCTGATGCTCCTAGAACTCCTACAAAACCTCCTTGACCAAGGTTGACACTTTTTTCAACAAGGATAGCTTGACATACCACATCCTTGAGGGTTTTTGGTTCAAATACCTTGACACTCCCAATTATACGGTTGTTCAAACCCCTAATAAAGTGTTGTGTCAACTGAGCTAAATTTTCACTGAATCCTGAAAAAGACATGAGCTCATAAAACTTACACTCATACTCAGTCACTGACATAGTGTACTGTCTGAGATTATGAAATTCATCTACCCTTTGTTGTTTCCATTCCTCTGGTAGGAATTGTTCACAAAAACTTTCCAAGAATAGTTCCCACATAACACTGCTCATATTGATTCCCATCTTCTTCTCCTCAATCGTCCACCAAGTGGCCCCAAAATTCTCCAAATTAGTGATCACAAATCTTGCCTTAACATTGTTGTCAAAATCTTGCATGGCAAAAATCCTGTCGAGGGAAATAAGCCACTACTCAGCCACATAACTAGAACCTTGCCCATTGAAAGGCTTGACCTTGGATCTTGAAAGATCCTTCATCTGAGTGGACACAATGGATCTCTGACAATCCTTCCGAGGACTCCTAGATCTAGGTCTATGCTCTTGTTCTGTCTAATGTGCTTTGGGCTATTCTTGAATAGGAGGTAGACATTCAAGAATAGTCTACATCATCTATCTCAAACTAACCTCTTCAAACTTAGCTTGTTCCTCTCTACGACTCTCTTCTTGTTGCCTACTAATGTGCTCTCCTCTGCTCTCTTCATGAGCCGATCCCTCATGGGCAGTCTCATGGACACTTATAGCTCTACCATGACCACGACCTCTACCATAGCCTCTAATAGAAGGCCTAGTCCCAGATACCATCTGACGGTAGTACAAAGTACTATTAAAATCAAAGGCACATGTTTGCAATAGACTAAGTTCAATTCTATGTTTACGTTTAAGTAAGATTTTCCAGTTTTGAAACTAAGTGTTGAAGTATGAAAAATATACAAGTAGCAGTTCATGTTCTATTTCGGTTCACCTAGTTTCAAGTTTGAAAAGATACACTTAATAGTTTAAAGTTTTAGTTGCTCCAAAATATACCCAGAGCTCCCAATGTAGAAACACGAGCTCTGATACCAAATGTAATGCCCTGCCAAGGGATCCATAGAATTAACCTAGAATTTCACTAAGTTTGGTAACATTTTAATTTTAATTTTTTTTTTAAATATGAAAATAAATACCACATATAACTTATGCACCATAAGGGAAGCAATAGCAATATCCATCTAAAAGTAATCATAACATACACAACTAGTTACATTCTTTAAAGATCCCTTAACGTTGAATTACATCTAAATCAACTAACATTATTCAATCCATCTAATACAACAACCACATGAAATAATATTGATAAGTCCAATGTTCATACATTACATTTCCAAATTCTCAATCATCCACTGTACATGTCATAGGGTATGAAAAGCTTAAAAGAATATACATATGTGAAATAAGATACATCAACCTATTCTAATCCATGATACATCAAAGTAAAGATAATCACATGATACACATGATACATGATCATAGAAGATATACATCCATCATAAAGATCAAACATAATAAACTAAGTGCACGGTTCCTCCCAACTGTTAATAGCATCATTAGACCATCATGGGCCCTAACCATCCCTCCATGCGTAACATTCCAAAACCACCAAAGAGATCATCGGTATTAACATAGTAGGAATGTCACTCCTAACGTATACTATATCATATGTAGAAAGTAATCTAACATGCAAATAAAAGCATAAGATAACATCATCTAACATATGCTAATCATCAATGAAAGGATACATATCCACCATCATGAAGGATGCATACGCCACGATGTCTCAATAAATCTGAAATGATAAGAGTGGAGAAACACTACCACCCGACTGCATGGTACCTAAGTGGTCCACTCCCACCATGCTGAGGAGATAATCTCAAGTTCCAAATAGGCTATCCAATAACACATAGCATAAATCTCTATAGGTCTAGGAATCCTAAAAGTTTACTAACTCAAAGGTTCCAAACACAAAATCAACATCTAATCCCAGAGGCACACAAAGACATGTAGGAACCTACTATGCAAGAGAGCAAGTGTCATCTCACTTATCACATACAAGTTACCCTGGAAGTTAGCTAAACCCCATGGGTCCATACTGATCTCATGTGGCCACTAGTATCCTCTCATACTGACGAGGCATACTATGGAATGCAAGGTTGCAACCATGCATTCTCTCTACTCCCATCCTAGTCTATACAAGCACTCAACGCATGGGCGAGAACCAAAACACTTGTCTTTTTAGGTTCATTTAGTTAGTATTAGGTGTGAATGTTTTCACTTATTAATCCAACTTACAATGAGTTATCCTGGCAGCCTCTTAGGGCCCCGACCCCCATTGCAAGCCACTTCCCGACACTACATGCAGATATCATACCCTAAGTTCATGGAATCATAAATCTTAAAATCACAAAAGATAATCCATAATAAAAATCATCAAATATGCATAAAAGCATCAAATCTCTATGAGGAAACATCCATAGAAAATCATGATCACAACAACTCTTTATTGGCAACCGAAGTATCATTGATAACAAAAGTATCCATTGGTTCTCAATAACCAAAATATATCTCAATCATACTAATCGAAGAATCCAAAATGGTTGAGTCAAAACATGTCACAACGTGACATCATCAAGAATAAATCCACATTTCATTATGATCATGGCGACTAGAAAAATAACCAAGGATAACTGATCGATGTACCAAAAATGGTTAAGTCAAGTGTCTCATACATAAGAATCTCAACTATAACAATTAGTAATTTACAAACATTACATAGAGAATTCCATCACATAACTATGGTTGGGTTTATAAAGATCGAGATTAAAAACATCATCATGACATCACAATCAAATAACCCCCAAGCCTCTGGTGGACGTCCTATAACTGGTCAACACTAGTCAACCCAAAACCCAAAACAATAGCATAAAGAATACACAATGCAAACACATGTTTTGGTTTTGCTAAATTTACATACTTTAATTTAAATGTAGAGGTCTCAGTTTATGTTTCCAAGTTTGGAGAATGAATGGAGGAACATTTTGTACATTTTTCTATGTATTGTTTTGGATGAATAAAAGTTTTCCATAATAGGTCTAAAATCCATTTTCAAATTATAAGATTTATTTGAAAACGTCTCCCACCAAACAATCAATTAAATTTCTTATACTTTATTTAATAATTTAAAACAATTAAATTAAATCTTAATAGTTGAAAAATATACCATAAAAATGAACCTTTGATATAAATCATTTATCAATTAATAATTCAAATTTTTTAATAACATATTTACATATTACATATATATATATATATATATATGTATGTATGTATGTATGTATGTATGTATGTATGTATGTATGTATGTATGTATGTATGTATATACATACATATATATATACATACATATATATTTATATTTAAATATATATATATATACATACATATATAAATATATAAATAATTATTATTATTACATTTTATAAAATTGAAATAATTTCGATTGATACAATATAACATATGAAAATTTAATAACAATGAAAATTTATTTCATATGAAATGACTGTTATAACACATATATAATTATATGCCACTGGCGGTACGCAAGGCTTGCCTGCGACGTCAGTGGGTACTGTCTACCCCTATTGTCGCAGTACCTACCACAGTCGGTACACTACGACCACAGTTAGCATGGGGGCACGGGTCTTGTCCACCCCCCCCATTTTATGCATATTACCTTTTTTTAAGTCGCATAAGCGATTTCATCTCGCCGGTTATTATATGCGATTTTGATTTTAACAAAGTTTAACGTTTTTAAAATGTAATCGATCAATGGTATGATATTCAATTTTTAAATGAATAAATATATATATATGTATGTATATATATATATATATATATATATATATATATATATATATATATGTATATATATATAGGTATATATATGTATATATATAGGTATATATATGTATATATATATATATATATATATATATATATATATATGTATATATAGGTATATATGTATATATATATACACACACACATAGAGATAATCAATATCACAACACATAAATATGTATACATACATACATACATACATATATGTATATGTGTGAAAATTCAAAAATATAAACAGTTTATTTAAAAATTCTAATTTTAAGAATTTTCCTATAAATTTAAATCTCAAATTTATCCAAATATTAATCTAATGGATTTGGCTATGAATTTAAACCCTAGCCCCGTGTTCTCTTCTGATTTATGCATAAAATATTCTCAAATAAATTTTAACTACCCATATTGAGAATGCATACAATTAAAATAGGAAAATCCTTAGAAGACATATGGAAGACATAAAGAAGATAGGGAATGCAAGATGTGGAAATAGCATAAGTAAAATTACAAGAATCTACTCGGATTCTGATGCTAATTTTCTCTTCCTCAAAAAACCCACAGAGCAAGCTCCTCCCTTCTTCAGAATTCTCGAGTCCTTCAATGCTCCAAATGCTCTCCAAACGCTATGTCTAAGCTTCTAGAAATGCCTAAATATAAAGAGCTCTTAGGATACACCTAGAATGATTCTAGAAACAGCTAGAAGGTGTCACCAACTAAGCATGTGTCTTTTCCAACTTTCTAGATGAATCGTAAGGTTGTAGACACCATCTGCTTAATTGATGCACTAACCTCCTTGTTGTTGACATAAGAGAAATAGAAAGGTGTGTTAACTCCTAGGCAAGCTTATAACTCCAATTTACTTTTTATATAATTTTTATTTAAATTTTTATAACTTTCATTTTAATTTTTATAACTTTTATTATTATTATTTATTTATTACTTTTATTATTATTTATAATTATTATTAATTTTAATTTCTAATTTTTTTAAAATTTAATCCTTATTCCTCAATTAATTCACATTTAATTATTTATAATCAAAATATCAAACACCTTGATATTTTATATTCATCTTCTGAAATAATTAATTTATTAATTAAATCCATTTATTAAGACTTAATTAATAGAAAATTCACCATAGACGTCCAAGATAAAATTTAAAAACCCATCATAGAGCAATTCACACAAAATCAGTCTAAAGGGTTAAAAATCATGAAATATGTCATCCAACACATTCGGTGGGTAAAATATCTAGATACTTGTCCTACCTCACTAGGACAATTGGTTTAAGGGTTTGGGATTTGGACTTGAGAATTTATCTCCCTTCTCTTATCATTGAGATAGTATAATAGGGTATGCTCATCTTGGCAATTTAGGGAAGTCGATACCCAGTACTTGCAACCTATAGAAAAACCATGCATGTACATACAATATATATAATGCTAAGCTAAATAGTTAATGGCAGGAAGTGGTGCATTGTGTAGATCTCGACTAGGCAGGTGACTACGACTCCCTTCCTTAACCATATCAGAAATGCCATACAATATGAAAACACGCACATCATACACATGCAAGTATGGGGTAAGTATCCATAATAAAACACATGAGATAATAAACCATCTAACTAATCATCAACAATAACTAAAAGCAATATAATGATCATCATGCATACATGAAATGTAAAGTCTAAATGATCTCATCATGTAACCACTGAATCCATAACATAATGTCTGATAGTCTCAAAACAATACCATTAATTCATCAACATAAAACTAGTCTATCATAGTCTGATAATAACAACAACAATGTCCAGAAAAGATGTGAAAGAGGGTAGGCACTACATATATATATATATATATTTGTAGTGCTTGGTTGATGCACCTCGGTGAGAGGATGTGCAAGAGACAAGTCGATTAGAGGGTTGTTCTATTTGTATGCATCTCCAGGGGTCCCAGTAGTACCATAGTAGATCTTTATCATTTTTTGATGCATTTATATATTGGAGATAGTTTACACACACACACACACACACACACACACACACACACACACACACACAGATATATCTATATTTAAGTACCTTGACATGAGACATGTATACATATGTTTCACTATATTTTTTATTATTTAGTACTTCAGTAGTTAGATGGTCACACATGTATATATGAGTTTTTATATTTTGCTATGTACATGTATTTATTCAAGATTTACAGTTTACATATGTATTCTTTTTAGTTGTACAGATATATTAGATGTAGATGTTTATTTTTTAGATATGTATATATGTGTACATGTGTTTTTTTTTTTTGTATTATATAGCTATAGAATGTTCATGTTCTTGAGACATGTAGATGTGTACATTAACATGTGCTATATTTTTTGTATTATAGTAGACCATGCATAATTTTTAGATTATAGCTTCTAAACTTTAGATTTTATTGTCATCGTTATAAAATAATCAAATTAACTTCTCTAAATACCCACTTCAATAGTTAAATAGTCAAAGAAGTTCCAAATTGATCTCTACCAAACCTAATTAAAAAATTTCAAAAATAATAATAATTTATAGGGTGATTGAATTGAATTAATATAGGTTCTTAAAACTACTAAATTAACCCAAATGATTTAGATTGAATAAATTTAAAACATTATATTTATTTGTAATCATTATATGAAATAAACAATTAGTAGGATTAAAGATACGTTTAAATTTGGTAAATCAATTAATAGGTTCAATAAAGATACAAATTTGTTAAATATATTAGTAGGAAGTTAGAAAAATACATGTATTTCTTAAATTATCAATTACTAACCTGCTAAAGATAAATATTAGTTTTATGTGGATAAAAATATGTTAATTAGGTAAGCCAACACATTATTTTAGAAAACTTTAATATAATATTTAAAAACATATTAATTTAAACTAATTTAAACTAAGAGTATGACTGTAGATATAATAAACTAACATTAAAATATATAGTTTTTTACTAAACTAATGATCTAACTAGATGAACTTATTAATCTTACAATTTTAAAAGAACATTTAATTCACTTATGAAATTAATTTATTATTAAACTATATAGTGTTTTAATAAACTAATGATAATTAAGAACTTATGATCATACAATTAAAACCACATTTAATTCAAGATGAAATTCAATAGTTTGAAAAGAAGTTGATATCTAGGAATTCTAACATATTAAATTATCTTTGATACATGTATCTATAGATAATGATTGCGTAAGTGCGAACTAACTTAGCCTATTTCTATATCAAGTTGTTAAATTATTAAATTCATCAATGTTACAATTAATATTATTAATTACTATAATTTTTTAATAATCTAATGATAACTAGGAGTATGATTGTACAATTAAAAACACATTTAATTCAAGATGAAATTCAATAGTTTCAAAAGAAGTTGATATTCAAATTACTATAAAATAAATCTCAAATGTCATTTCAACCATGATGTACACTTATAACATGTAATATCTTCTCATCATCTTCACTATCTAGTCTGCACTTGCGACATGTACACTTAACTTTGACTAGATGTAGACAAAGCCTGTTAGCAACGAACAGGTGGCTGTATTGTAAAACCTTGTTGTTAGGTTGATAATCAACAAAGTATATTCCATGTTGGACTATTTTGTCTTGCTTCAAATATGTTCCCTCTATCACAACAGAACTTGCACCATAAATTTAAGTATTTTGAAATTTGATAAATATAAAGTTACCTCTCTATATATATAAAGTTACCTAATGGGGAACAACATTCCATCACTTTCTTCAGGATCATATAACTTTTTCCTCTCTACAGTATATTGTAATAAAATATAATAACTGATACCTTCATAATTTCCACGTTGAGCAATCACTGCAAAGATATCTCCTACATATCAAGTATACATGTGTATGTGTACAATACATATATAAGATAGTTCAAATTGATAATTAAATAAAACTTGTTCAAATTATTTTTTTTGATACTTACCCACCTTTACCAATCTAGGGATATGATTATAATCATCAAAAATCAATGGAATGTCATAAAAAATTTCATCATCTTTATCAAATGTATCAGTAACATCAAGTGGTACCGAAATCTATGCATCTGTATATCCACATGCTTGATTGATGCATTCTTCATAATCTTCATCAATGCAACTATCACAAAAACATGAATATTCTCTTGTCTTCAATGTCCAATTGCAATTATTTGTACTCATGACTGAATGTAAGGAACATGTGTTCTCTATCCTCTTGCAACCATGCATGTTTTCTCTATTAACACCTGAAAGCTCTTTAAATTGAAAATATGGAAAAAATAAATTTAGACTTCAATGAATTGAAAATTAAAACTTAACAATAAAATTTTATAACTTAATTGCATAAAAATTAAATAGATGTACACATCCATACCTGTTATCTTCCAAAAGACTTTATATGGTACCTTTCAAATCATTGTTGATGATGTCCCAACCTCATCTAATGCAAAATGTGCCTTACACCATTCAACAACATCATGTACATCATTTATGTGAACTCCCTGATAATTCATTTCATATTTTCACAAAGCATGTTTGATGCAAGCTCCAACACCATCATGTTCACCTTTTCCATGACCACTCTCAAAGAAATTCCATATGTGTTTTATATTCTCATTGTGATGATATCTAAATAATGCATAAAATGGTCTAGATTATTTGAAATATGTGGCACATCCATTATACCAAACATAATGTTTATCAACATTTATGTTTCTTTCTTTCAGATAAGAAAAGAAGATATTGAAGTAATGTTCGACATAGTGAATATCATGTTCCTTATCATCACTTATATAGAAATGATATTCCTTTTTAATTAGTTGTGCTCGAATTGTACTCTAAAAACCATCCAAATCTAATGATGCATGTCTATAACAAACATGTACCATAATAGTGACATTCTTAGAAAAGTAATAATTTGATTGAATTGATTTCTAATGAACAAAGGAATAGTTCTCTACAAAATCAACAACTGATACAATCATTCCAAGTGGGAAACTATCTTTCAAAGTTTAAAACTATTGTGCTTATCACTTTGCAAAAAATGCATGATGAATATAAGGTTGGATCAAATTATTAAATTTGTCCATAAATGTTAGAACAGGTAACTACTCTTCAACAAATTCCAACCTTTTTGTCTCTTTTCCCAACTTTGTTTCATTCTTGACATAATTTTAACTTTTGCAATTCAATTTTTTTGTTGCATCAATATTTTAAATTTTCAAAGGAAATAGAGCCAACTCACCACATGTTTCACATAATCCTTTGATGCAATTTATTTGACCAGCAAGATCATGTATTTTGTCACATAGAATGGATGATATAAACTCACTTCTCCTACTAGGAGGAGTAGCATGGAAACCATATATGTCTTCTAAAAACTTTTGAAATACATGATAGTGGAGATCAAACTCAATTTGACGACGAAAACAACATGTTTCAAACACTTTTTTTGAGCTCACAAAGTATGTCTTCAATTTGTCAAACAACGTTTGCCCAACTTTTATATTACGATGTTCACCACAAAATGACACATATAACTCATGTTGTTTTGTGTCCAACCAATGTTTTGTATGATGTTCATATTGACTAGATGCAATCTTATGCCTAATAACATCTCTACTATTTTATGAAGGACAAGTGTTATCAATCCAAAATGATATGACTAAATTTTTTAATGACTTTTCAATCCTATTAGAATTAGGTGCTCCATATATGACTACCCCATTACCCTCCATATTACTGTCATCCACAATTAATCTTCTCTTAACATATTGTTTCATTGTTTTCCTACTAAAAACCATTTCAGATGAAATTGAAGATATTTGTCTATTTGGGGTCATATTTTTATTTACAACAGACATCAACATCACTTTTCTTTCCACAAACTTATCTTTAGTTCAAGAGTATTTTCCTATGTTTCTAAAACCTTTTTTAACATTTTCAATGAGATCAGTTTGCATGCTAGAAAATATTCTCTTCTTTGATGTTGTGTCTACCCCTAACAATTTCAATGCCTCTTGAAACTTCTTTCGCGTAAGCAAAAGTGAAAGTACCTAAGCTTGCTCATGTGTTTTAGCGTTATCAAATTGAGTCATAATTTCTCTTATCTTCTTATTCATTGACCTTTTCGTAGAAAAACTTAATGGTTGAACAATAGCTACAAGTCCTCTCAATTTATCCACATCCATTTTAAGTAAACGATCTAAATTTTTTGGCAAAATGGTATTCTTTATAGATTGAGAATTATTTAGGAGTTTATCCATACTAGTTTTTGCACCTAATCCCGACCCTTCTCTGACTTGTGTTACTGGAATTTCTATAGGGACTGATCTTGAGCCTTCTCCAACATTCATTGTTTGAGATTCTATAGGGAAAGATTCTAACCCTTCTCCAACTTCTATTATTCAAACCTCTGTAAGATGCAATCTTGAACCTTCTTCAATATTCATTGTTTGAGATTCTGTAGGGAGTGTTTCTGACCTCTTTCCCATCTCCACTTCTTCTACTTTTGTTGAGCCTTCTTCAACATTTCCTTCACCTTGTTGATTGGCTACAACAAATTTATAAATAAATAAAATTAGATCCAAAATAAGATTGAAACATAATTAAATTCAAAATCATAAGAAAAAACTATTATATACATAATTACATACCTTATTTAATTTTATGATAATGTGCCACAGTCTTCTGATGATTTCTTTGTTCTGCTTCATCAGATCTCTTCCTTGCATATTTTTTTTTCCTTCCTTTCTTATTTACCATTATAAAATCATTAAAAAAAAACTTACTCGTTACCTCAACATAAATTTCAAGCAATAACTATATAAAAATGTCGTTGTATGAATTGGCAATATGGCTTCACTATTTTTAAGCTGACTTATGTGAAGCTGACATCAGTATTTTTTCTTTTTTTTATGTTCACATGAATGTAATAAAATTTACATGTTCATGCAAACATATCCACTTCAATTTCTAGCTACTAGAATTTTTTGGGCCAGATGTTCACAGCGAACACTACGTTCATAGAAAACATACAAAATTACATTTTTTGGGTCCTTTTTTCTTATAATTTTCTTTTGCTCTTCTGACACACATAATTGCAGATAAATGATCTCCTACTATAAAATTAAAAATTCCAAGATGTTCTACTTGGAGCAAGCTTTTAAATAACTATAATTGTAATACATATTTCAATAATTAAGGCTTTCAAATAAGAGTTTAACTCATCATACGTTCATTACCAATTGAACATCAACTAACTTCGACACTTTAGGAAAATTAGTAAATTAGGTCAAATTTTTTTTGAAAAATATCTAGGAAATTGGTTATTGAGTTAGCTTTCTAATAAAAAAAAAAGATTTATGATAAATTGACTCCAAGTTCTCTGTGTCAAAAAAAACATATATCTGAATTATAATTAGTGTCACTTCAAAACTTCAAAAATTATATAATATTCAATCAAATTGAATCAAACCAAATGCATCCTCTGGATATTGATGTCACAAATCCAACGCTGAAACAATTACCTCATTATCTTTTCTAGAAAAAAAGTTACGTGTGTCAAATAGATTGTCACTCTTTAAAAATATTAAATTTTATTATGTACCACTTTTCAGAAGAGAGGAAAAAAATGACATAAATTATATATTTTTTAGATTCAAAAATATGGTTACAAAGTAGGAACAGAGTACTAAAAATCACTAGTTTATGCCATCTTGAAATTACTTATATTTTTAGAGATATAGTCACTCACACATGAGGTTTGTTTCAAAAATATTGATTTCAATGTTAAAATTGGTCAAAAAGTGGAACCCATTATTGTGGGATCACCCAAAATTGTGAATCGAGGTCTCCCACTTGGAATCTCTTATGAAAGTAGAAGACTGATTATAGACTTTTTAACTTGGAAAATTGGGAATGGTAATTATCCCTATTCTAGTGGGACTCACGGAATGTAGAAAGTTGGTTGTTGGATGTTGGATGGAGCTTAGAGAGTTTTTGGATGTGAAAATATGACAAGGAGAAGGAAGAGGGTTTTCTTCATCAAGTGACCAAAGAGGAGTTGTCTACAATGGAAGACTAAGCATGGAGGCTTAATGAGGACGAATTCTTGAAGGGTCAACAAGATGTCAAAACTAAAAAGATCAAAAGCCAAGAAGAGTTGAGGACTAAATAGTGATTTGTAATCTACACATTAGGTTCTAAGTTGTATCAAATCAAAGTTCTACTATTACTTTCTAAAAATTGTATCAAATTAGGGTAAATCCTTTGGCGAAAGGTTGATTTAATGTTCATTCAAAAATCCTTTAATAGGCTGGCATTCCAAGTGAATGTCCTAAAGTCCTCTAACAAAGCTCACTTTTAACAAGGTGATTGAAATTCCTTAGCTGGGTGACATTTAATAGTGTCTATTGTAACCTTTAATAGGGTTGGCCTTTAATAGGGCATCACTTTAGAAGAGTGAGGAAGGAGTAACATGTTACTAGTGGTTTTTCCCAAATTGGTTTTCCATGTTAAATCATTATGTCATGTGTATTGATGGAAGTGTTATGTTTTATGCTTTATACTTCTACGTGTTAGTGTTACAAGTAACATATTTGTTTTGGTTAACACACAATGAATACATGCATGGTTAAGAAAGTTTTATGGGTTCACTAAATCACAAAAAGTTTTATTTGTACATCTGGACCTTGAATAATTTATTCACCCCCCATCTTACTTATTCTAAAAGGTATTTCAATAGGGGGAATGTTGAAGACAAAACTCAATAGTCATTGAGTCTTTTGACTCTTTGTATTCTAGATAATGCTATTGTATATGTCTATAAAAGAATGTTGATTATTACATTGTAATGTGCAGAGAGTTTTATATTAGATTTGGTGATTAATAAAATTATTGCTCTGTCTGAAGAGTTAAATTTGTGTTGTTTTTCGATCTCCATTTTAATTTTTTGTTTGAAGTTTTAACATAGTCAACTAAACATATTATCAATGTCCCATTCTTGTAGCTAAAGACAATAGAATTTGATATAGGGTATCCATTTTATGTCAATTACTTAAGGAAAGATACAATTTTTTAAGCATCAACTTAAGAGGGGGATTTATTATAAGATGATTAGACACATGGAGATAGAGCTCCAGATCTTCATGCCCTTGTTTTTATTATTTGAGGTTTGTATTGGCTTTCAAAAAAAAATTGGCATGAAAATCAAGATTGTTTATTTTTCTTTTGCCCAATCTTAACAAATGTTCATTGGTTTTTTTAGTAGGAGAAAACCTCTGACCTTTGTGTTCTTATTGATTCTAGTAAGATTGACAAAATTCATATGTCTCGATCTTCTATGCCATAACCAGTTGTCTTCAACTTGACTTACAAGACAATTGTTGATTAGTGATAATTCTTGAACTATAGAATCAATCACATTATAAATGTTTCCGCCTATCATTAAACCGCTAGCAATAACTTTAATCTTTTCATTTTTGATTGAACAATCTTTATAATTGAATGAAATTGAATATCCACTATGACAAATTTGACTAATAGTTAGAAGATTACATTTCAAACCTTCTACAAAATACAAATCATGAATAGGTGTATATTTGTTAAAAATTATATAACCATGACCTATGAAATGTGCAACTGCATTATCACCAAAATGAAGAAAACTTTCATCAAAATCTTCTAGAGTTTTGAACTTATTTTTACATCAATAAAAATGGTGTGACCAACCACTATCCAAAACCCAAGTTGCAGGTTTGTGGGAAAATAAAGAAATTTCAACAATTATAGATTTTTCATTGATTGATTTCCATATTTGTTTTGGATTCACATTAAATTTAGATTGATTTGCATAATGCCCATAATGAAAAGACCTGAAGAACTTGACTATTTTCTTAGTATTGAAGCCATTCCTTCTAAAATTACATTGATATGTTTTATGACCAAAAGAATTACACTTGAAACGATATCCTTTAAATGAATATTTTAATCCCTATTTTGAAGACATGTCTTCTTTGCATGTTTTGATATTTAAATTGGTTAGATCAACCAATTTTTGTAATGAAGTTAGTTTCTTATCCTATTGATCAAGTGGTAATTTATGATCCTCAATAACTTGATTAGCTTCTTCTAATTCTACTTGAAGTCCTTTGTTTGTGATTTTGTGGTTTGAGATAAATTTCTTTGATCTCAATAGTTCTTGCAAGGATTGAAGAGGTTCTTCCTCAAGATCACCTTGTTCATCTAAATCAGATGAAGATTATGATTGACTAGAATCTAATTTGGGAACATTAATTATTTTGTTCATAAACAATATTTCTTCTTCCCCATTTGGATCACTCTTCTGAACAAGAGACTCATCTTTTTGAAATTTTTGAGCCTTTTATTTTGATTCCATGGTTCCTTATGGAATTTAAAAAAAAAAAAAAAAAATTATAGTTTTTTCATCATTATCGTCTTGATCAGTATGAGGACATTTTACTCTAAAGTGTCCTAGTTGGCCACAACTAAAACATTTAGGTTTTCCTTGATATTTCTTTATCATTTTTCTGGTCAACAATGCTTCTAAAGAATCTATAACTCCCTACCAAGGGATCCAAAAGAATTAACCTAAATTTTTCCTAAGTTTGCCAAACATTTTTTTTTTTTAAAGAACGTTGAATAACATACACATCAAACCTGAAGTAGTGAAATGAATAAGATACAATCATATAGAAGAAAACATAACAGATTGCATTCCTTAAGGATCCCAAGACATCGAGTCAAATTTTAATTTTAATTAATACTAAGTCTAACAATTACCACATCCACATGAATGAATAATGGAAAGTCCAAAGTCCATTTAAGTACTAAACATTTGTTCCGAATTCCACTTGGCAATAAAATTTGAAATCTCAATCATCCATTGTACATGTCACAAGGTATGAAATGCTAAAAGAATATGCATTTATAAAAATAGATTACATCATCCCTTCCAGATCCATAATACAAAGTACAATAAAATAAATGAAATCATCAATCATAAAGATCTAAGTATCTATCATAATACATAAACATAGAATGAAAGGAAATATAGAAAGGAAACTCAAGCTAGGACATAAATGGACATATCTCAGTGGTAAGAGTAAAAAGCACTACCATCAACTACATGGAACCTAAATGGCCCACTCCCACCATGTTGAGAAGATAGGCTTAAATCTCGAACAGGATATCAATACAAATATCAAAAGTACTCTCTAAGTCCAGGAACTTGTAAAAGAAATCTAACTCAAAGGTTCCAAGATAAATTAACATCTAAAACTAGAGTCACACAAAGAAATGTAGCAAATCTACTATGTAAGTGGGTAAGTGTCATCGCACAAATCACACCAGAGTTACCTTAGTAGTCTCTTACGACCCTGACCCCTTAGTGATCTCAATGTGGCACTAGTATCCTCTCGTACTGACAAAGCATACTAAGGATGCATGGTCACAACCAAGCATTCTCTCTACTCCCATCCTAGTTTGTACTAGCACTTGAGGAATGAGCAAGAACACACAAAAACTCTTATTAAGTTTTTTTTACTCTCATTTAGTGTAATGTTTTCACTTATTAAACAACTTACAATGGGTTACCTTGGTAGCCACTTAGGGCCTTAGCCTCCATTGCAAGCCACTTCCTGAGATTCCATATAGATAACTTGCCCTAGGCTCATAAAAGTATAAATCAAAGAATCATATAAAATCACCTCAGTCCTATACAAGTGACTAGGAAGCATCAAAATGATAATTCACAATAACACATCAATTCTTTACGAGCAATTGGAAAGCATCCAAAAAATACTAATTGAAGACTCAAAATGGTTATGTCAAATATGTCATAGCATGACATCACCAAGAGGAAAGCTTACATACACCTCGGCCACATAAAAGTGACTGGAAAGTAATCCAAAAATAATTGATCAAAATTACTCTAGCATAACATCACAATCATAAAACTCCCAAGCCTCTGGTAATAGCCTAAGATTGGTCAACACTCTAGTCAACCCAAACCCAAAAACATAGTCAACATACAAACAATTATAGTGTAGGTTTCATAGTTTGGTTTGATTTTGAAAGTACCTACTTTTGAGTTAATCAGTACGGTATTTAGTTTCCATTTTATTGTATATTTCAAGTAGATAAAATTCACAAATTCCCTTAGCAAATTAATCCATTCTTATATTTGAACAATTTGCACAGTCGCCCTTATCTTATGAGATAACCAATAATTCATTATTTTTAATAAATAAATCATTTTAAATAACAGATAAATTTAAAATTTTATTCCATAATATTTATCTTTCATATAAACTGAATTAAACTTTACTTAATTAAATTCAACTAATAGTTATAAAAAAAACTATATGTCATGCCCAGACTACGAGGGCAAAAACACACAATTTTTTTTTTGAAAAATAATTAATAATTAAAATGCTCTATGTTGATCTGGTTAAATACACAGTTAAAGGTTCTCTACATTTCATCTTAAGGTTATAATTCTTGTGGAGGAATACATCGTTAAATTTTGAACTCTTGTTATTAATCTGATCTCGACATTTGTTACGTTACTACATAATTATACTTAATCTAAATTGCTTTAATTAGAATCTAATTTTAACAATTACTAACCAATTCTCAATAACAGTTAACAAAATTACATTTAATTAAACATTTAGAACACTAACTAAAAGATTAAACTAACTTTACAAAACAAAAATTAAAATTTAAAACAAATTTAATAAAATACTTGCTAACTAATACTACTCTAAAAGATATCAATAATACATTTAATATTAATTTAATACTAAACTAACTTAATTTATAACTAACTCTAAAATGAAAACTTTAAAATTACACAAATATTCTAACAAGAACTTTTAACTAATTTTAACTTCCTAATCGAACTAATTAAATTAAACACTAAAACATTCTAATTGAACTATTCTAATCATAATAATTAAATACTTGATCCATATTAATTTATTTAATATCACTTACTAATAATCATATTGTAATTAACTAAATTTTACTAACTTAAATGATAAATAAAATAAAACGTATAATTTCATTTAGTTATTCATTCAACATAAATGAATCAAGAGACTAAAATCCTAACATTCTTTTAACACCACTAATACTATTTAATACTTACTCTAATTTAGAATTGAAACTAAATATTCATCACATTACTTAACAATACTAAACTAATAACAATAAATACTAACTTAAGTATGAAAAAATCTAACACATACTAATTTACAAACTTAAATAAGTTAAACTAACTACTAATATAAACTAATCATTCTAACAATACTATCCTAACAAAATAAATAACATTTTAAACTAACTAATTAAATTTTTCAACAAACAATAAAAGGAATCTTAACATAACATAACAAATATTCTAACACTCCCTTAAACTAACACCTTCCTACACACCTAAATACTATCCTCCTCCACCCACATCAAATACAACCCTAAACCAATTCGAGAGCCAAGCATGCTTTATTACATTTTTAGATTACAATAATTTCGCACTCCTCTTTTCAAATATGGAGGCATGAGTTTTGACTAAAGGTCTTTTTGACATGAGAGGAATGTTGGATTTTTACAACCCTTAAGTGTGGAGCAATCTCGACATGTGCGTTCCCACCTTAGCAAAGCATAGCTGTACTATCTTTAATGCAAGTTGATCTCTCTCCAAACCCAATGCATGGGCTGCTCACGTTGTCCAAAGTTGGGAAATTCGTAGCCCAATACACCACTTTCCACATGAGCAAGATGAAATCAAGGGAACATCACGTTGTCCTATGCTAAGAACTTTGCTGCCCAATGACTTGCTTCTAAATCAATGCACGCAAAAACATACAAACATTGAAACAACAACAAGGTAGCATAAGCATGAAACAAGAATCAAATTTGAACAAGGGAGATGAGAGTTCCAACGTTCACAAAGAGGTAATGGCAAAAGAATAAGTTAGAGTAGAGTTTCCCTTTCCTTGCTTCAACCTTCAAGAACTCCTCTCTAAATGTAGAGATTGGGTAACAACCCCAACTAGTCCAAGAAAGGCCTCTAAATAAGCCTCAAACTCAACCACCCAAAAGGATCAATAACTTCTCCCACCCACTTACAATTATAGAAACTCCTAACTCAACCCACACCATGGTTAAACACTAAGTGGAGGTGAGGTAAGGCAACTCATGGTAACTACTTGCAATTTTCACACAAAGGTAAAATCAGACTTTTTGAGTGATCTCCAAAGTCAAGAAAATGGGCTTAGGGGTTGGAAAAGACCCCCAACCCATACCCATACCCCTTGGGTATAATTATTTCATGAAACAAAGCCTTAGGAAAAGGTTTAGAGCCAAACAAAAGCTAGGAAATAATTAGGACCAACTAATAACTCTAAAATGCAGATTAAGCACTAATTCAGATTAGGGATGACTAAACCTGGTTAAGAACCCAATTAGCAACTAACACTAGCTTAAACGAACTTAGGTGAATGGGTTACATAGCTAACCCTAACTAGCACGCTAAAGAGCACAAACAATTCACGAGTGTCAAGTGACACTAAAAGAACATAGTTACGAACATTAGCATTCACTGAACATAGAAAGAAAATACATACATCTCACAAATAAAATACTTGAATTACAAACAACAAGGTTTTAAAAATTAGCACATAGAGATCAGTTCTGTTCCTCCATCAATTTTTTTGGCTAAAATATTTGCACACTCATTGCACACATCAGTAGTCTCGTAAAATCACATGTACATATATGTATACGTATCAGAAATTCATAAAAAATGAAACATACATCAATCATGGTTTCTTCATCCTACTTAATTCTTAACCATTTAAAATCTCTTAATCAAAGTATCAATCCTACATTTAATGATGTCATCAACATACATATACATAAAACATTAAATGACAAAACATCAAATATCTAAAAGTAACATCACACAACATGAAATAATATCATATGTTCTAAATATCAGATAATGTCTCAACATCTCGAGTTGTGAGTGTCAAAATGATAAAATAACAACTAAGGCTATGAAGGGTCGGGGCGAGGCCTCACACTATATTAATATATGATTAATTATTAATTACTTAATAATTAACCAAAACTTATTAATAAAGTTATTAATAACTAATTAAAATAAGCTATATTAAAAATTCATTAATTAATTATTAAATAACGAAATAATAATAAAATTTTTTAATAAATAATAATTTAAATAAAATAAAATAAAATTATAATAAAAATTTTAAGAAAGAAAAATGCATTGAAAAAGGTGTTTTAGTCCCACTGGCTGACCTCATAGGTTGTTGTTGTAGGGAGCTAGGCTGCCATAGTAGCCTTGCTATTATAGATAGCAATACTAAGTACTATTGTTGTGTATAACAATGCTACTATGAACAATTGGTTATATGTTTCCACCCTCCAAAATTTCCATTCTTTGAAAAATGAACCTTCAATTGGTGATAAGGAGTTCTCTTCTAAAATTGGGGCACTAATTGTACGATCACCTAAGAGGACTCTTTACTTACTAGACTTTAACTCTTATTAACTTTTATTTATCTTTTCCATGCACAATTATTCAATTATAAAATAACTTTACTTAATTTTCACTTGACTTCTCTTTTCATTTAATTTATTAAATTTTAATCTTATGCGCGCATTATGCAATTTTGAAACTATTAATAAATTAATATCTTTTTCATTTCTTAAAGAATTTTTGAAATGTTAAATGATAAAATATTTATTAACTTAAATAATAATAGTATTTAGCATTTATTTAAAAATAAACTCTAAATATATTATTATAAAATTAAATAAATATTATCACGTTCTAAAATTATTTTTATAACTTAATATTTAAAATTAATTCTTTTTATTTAATTGATTTCTCAATTAATTAAATATAATTAAATATTAAAATTACACAAAATTAAAATTCCATTAAATTAAATTATAAATTCAATAATTTAATTTGACTTAATTAATAGAAAAATCACTAAAGACTTATAAAACAAAGTATGAAAACCCATCATAGACAAAGATGTACAACATCAAACTAAAAGGTTATAATCACAAATTAATGTCATACGACACATTTGGAAGGTAATCAACACACATACTTGTCTTAATTTTTCTAGGATAAATGGGTTCAAAGGTTAGGATTTGGACATAAGAATTTTTCTCCCCTCTCTTACCATTACGATAATGTGATAGGGTATGCTCATCTTGCCAATTCAGGAAAGTTGATACCTTACACCTACAATCTGCATAAAATCCATGCATGTACAAACACAATATTGTAAACTAAACAAGTAATGGTAGGAAGTGGTGCATCATGTAGATCCAAACTAGTAGGTGACTACAACTCCCTTCCTTAATCACATCAAAAATTACATACATAAAGAAAACATACACGCACACCATACACATGTAGTATGGGGTAAGTATCCATAAGAAAACACATGATAATCCATCTAGAACTAATCATCATTAATAAATAAAATCACTGAATAATCATCATGCATATAGAGTACCAAGTAATCCCATCATATAATCAATTGAATGTGAAACACTATCTAATAATCTCAAAATAATGCTACTGATAATCAAGCATAAAACTAGCCTAAAAGAGTTAAAAAATAATAACAAAATGAAAACTATGGCTAGGCACTATAGAATATTTTAGATCTATATCACTCGCATCTATTTTTTCAACCCTAAAGGTTGTCTCTTTTATTGAAGCACTAATTTGATTACTGATTCTCATTTCATAAGTAGTTAAGGTTCCTTGCAACTAATGTAGGGTTCTTTTTGAGAAGTTTTTCTTCTTTTCCAAAGTGGAGATTTTAGTTTCAAACTTAGGGAAAACAAACCTTATGACTTTTGAAACTATGTCATGTTCTTGAATTTTATCTCCTAAACCTCTTCCTACATTAACTACTTCATCTACTCTCAATAAATATGCTTCTATATTTTCATCTTCATTCATCTTTAGATTATTGTATCGAGTTTCTAGTGTCAATAATTTTGACTATATGAAATTTTTATCTCATTGATAAATGGTTACTAATTTAACCCATACATCATTTGAAAATTGACAATATACTACTTTAGCAAACATACCTTTTGTAAGACTACATAGAAGAGCATATCTTTCCTTTTTGTCAAATTCATATGTAACATTATCATTTAAAAGAATAGGTTTCTTTTTGGAATAATATACTTAGTAACAACTAAATCCCATATTATAACATCTAAATAATATATGTAAGCATTCATCATAACTTTCCAAAATACATAGTCATTGCCATCAAAGAATGGGGCTCAATTAAGAGAAGCTCCTTCATCCTATGCCATTTATACTTCCAAGTGTCCCTAGCATAGTCCCTATAGGTAAACCTAGAAAGAAACCCTAATTCTAATGCAACTTGTTGGAAGTGGTAGCTATTTTGGGAGGGGGGATGGGGGGTGGTGAATTAGATTAGAACTTTTAAATCAAGTTTTTAATTAATGCATCACATTGGTGCAAACATTAAATGTTGAACGAACATAAATATATAAATTAATCTCATAAATTGAAACTAGCAAGATAATATAAACAACTCACAAAACAACAAATAATTTTGTGTAGAGTGGAAAAACCTTAAAATTCTTTTTCTTTCATCATAAGGAGAAAAAAACACCCCATTAAACATTTCTTCTTTATTGAGTAAAAAATTTCTATTACAACAACAACTTCAACTACCTTTACTTCTTTTCAATGTCTTATAGACTAGATGTTACATACACACACAACTATATGATTTTAATTCACACACATGTATTTGTAGGTAATCATACAATAAATCTTTGATGTAAACCAAAATGTGTTGTATCTAAGGAAGGATAAATGTCTCTATTATTCTTTCATTCTCACTCAATAGCACACACACCTATGAATCCTTAAATAGAGATACATTTTAAAAATATTACAATGACTTTGCTCAAAATCAGTTTCAAACTGTAATTGTTTCTTATCTTAATTGAACTATTTATGAGAAGATCTCATAGTATAATTTTTTGAATTGTTCTCAATTGTAATTTTTTTCACCTTAGTAGAATTTCTATGAGAAGATCTCTTAGGAAATACACCATTTTGAAATCCTCAATCAGAATATTAAACCAAGAAATTTTTTATGTTTAGTGTGGATAACTGAAATCAAAACTTTCTTAGTTAATAACCCTCATGTGAAAATAGTATTAAAATCATCACAATATAAGATTTACAACCATTAATCTTCATCTACCAAAAGCTTTTTACAAATCTGACTCAACAAACTACATCAAGAATAATGAAACATTTTCATATTCTTTTCTTTTATTATAAGAAATAGCCAAATCATTCATTACCCATATTCTCCCTTTAAACAAAATATCACCACATGCTGGAATCATTAACAGAGAAGAGTGATATGGATTTCCTTTCTATTAAACAAATGGTAATTGAAAATGAAGAAGGTAGGAGAGATAAAAAAAATTCATACCTATGGCTGGAAAGCACAAAGAATTGATTACCCTTTTTGAAATTTCCACAAAAGACATGTTGGCTTTTTGATCCCAAGTATCTCAACTTTCCTCAATATTGGTCTCCATGTCATGAGGAAAAAAGAAGAAGAGAAGAATAATCCTTCCTTTAACATACAACATAGATATTATTAGATCTAAATGGAAAGTATCTTCAAGAATGAATCACAAAAGATTGTTCCTAAGAAGAAATCTCCATATTACCTTTTCCATCATATAATATTTTTTGTATATCAAATGAATTAGTGTTGACATCGCTTTAGACATACTAAAAACCCACAAAATAATGATTCAAAAATCCTTCATTTTGATGCTCATAGAAGGTTTCATGGTAGTAGCCGTAGGGCTTGAGAAAATAAAGAAAAAAATACATCTTTAACCTAAACCTTTTTTCTTTCCTTAGATTTTCCTAGACTAATTACAATGATGGGTTCAAATCTAACCATGCCTCTTTTACATGTGGAGACATGATACCCACATTATGTGCTTGTTGATAAGCACAACTTAAATATTCAAAAAATCTAACATTAACCATGGTTAGCGTCATAATTTCATAACACATCACTAATGTTTCTACTAAATTTTCAAAAATATGTCACTATATATAATTTAAATCAAGGAAAAATCATTTTCAAGACTATTTGGATCATTCTCTTAGGAAAAAACAAGGGCCTATATAAAGAAAAAGTTTTAATGATTGGTGATTTCAACTCCATTCTTAACTATGGGAAAAAACAAGGAGTTAAACAAAAGATAAGTATCAATGATTTTTCATAAATTTTAGGTTTTTAATGATTTATTTGGCTTGGGTCCCTCTAATGGCCTTTTTATTTAGACAAGTAGAAGGAAGTAGTCCATTAGTATCTTAGAGTGCTCAGATAGACTTTTGGTTGGCCCAAATTGGTTGGAGGATGGGTTTTTTAATCATTCTAGTATTCTTCCTAATTCAATTTCTAATCACTTTCACATTATTCTTGTCTTTAGTTTAGGTTTCAAGAAGCTTACAAGAAATTTTAGATTCATAAGTATGTGGTGGAGAGACTCAAGTTTTTAGCCTCTACTAAGACAATGGTGGTTAAAGAGTAATATATTCTTAGGGACAATTAGTTTTCACTTTTTTAAAAGGATTTCGTATGTTAAGGATAAGATTAAATATTGGAATAAGATTTTCTTTGGTAATATTTTTGCAAAATAAATAAAGGTAGAAGAACAACTCTATTCTCTTAACATGAAAATTATAGCTAAAGGTATGTCAAAACTGAATATTGAAGGAGATTCATTTTTAAAAAATCACCTATTTCAACTCCTTCTTAAAGAATATCTATTTTGGAGAGATAAGTCTCAAGAGTTATTGTTAGAAGAGGAAGATTCTAACACTAAGTTTATCCATTCATTGGTGAAAGCTAAAAGACCCCTTAATAGGATCAATGGAGTTGATATTAAGGAAGGGAAATTTTTTTTCTTCATAATGATAATGAAAAGATTATATTGGAGCACTTTCAGGTTGTGTTGTTTATTCATTTGAGAGAAATTTCAAACATAATGATAATCTAATTACTGGGGTCTCTTTGATAGATAATGAGAATTTGATGAGGCACTTATTAATGAAAGAAGTTAGGTCAACAAATTTTAATTGACATCCTTTGAAATCTGTTGGGCCAAATGGGTTCATGATGGATATATTCCAGTGAAGTTGTGACATTTTAAGAGAAGATGTTTGGAAAGTGGAAGAATATTTTAGGAAGAAAGGAATGTTTGTGAAAGAGACTAATAATACTTTTTTTAAAAAAAAATTGGTAAGAAGAATAAATGCTATGATAATGTGGACATAGGCTAGTTCCACTCTACAATTATATATACAAAATAATCTCCAAAGGCTTTTGCAAACAAATTGATAGATTTTTTCTCTAAAATAATTTTTTTTTTAAAATGGCTTCATATACGATAGAAGCAATTTAGACATTATAATATTGATCTTTGAAACCATTCATTCTTTGTTGAGAGAAAAGAGGAGAGGTATGATAGTGAATCTTGATGTAAGTAATGCATATAATAGAGTTGTATGGTAATCCTTTATTAAAGTGTTAGAGAGATTTAGTTTTGAGCATTGTAGTTATCTTGCATTTTTCATTACATATCTCCTCAATTAGTTTTTCATTGCTATTATGGTTGCATTTGTGGTTGTAACATATGCTAAGATTAATATATACAAGTGCCAAGTTGTAATATGTGCCAAGCCAAAATATAGTAAGTGACGAGTCACCTAGGTGCTAAGCAAATAGATAGTGCCGAGCAAATATATGTGTCGAGTGAACAATAGATTCTTAGCATGTTCACGAGCTGACCAAGATGGAATTTTAGTAGGTGCCAAGAATTAGTAATCAACAAGTGTCGAGCAACATAGAACCAACATAGGAGTTTGTGCCTTCACAAAGTATGATGTAAATTGTTTTGCATGTCAACTAATGGATAGATCTTGAAGCTTAGAGATAAGATCGAATCTATTTGATTCCCTATGTAATATACATGCAACCAATTAGAAAAATGGAAGCAATTGAGTGGGATATTTGGATGAATATCAATCGTCGATTCATACCTAACCCTAAGTCACAAAATCCTTTTAAAGGGAGGTGGAGCCCCAAAATTCATAGAGTATGTGAAAAAGAATGCATTTGAGAAAGTGATGATAGCAGTGAAAGGAGTAAATTGATCAGCATATAGTTGAGGTGACTTAGAAGAAGAACAGTATTGAAGAATTAGTTAGTACAACAGAGGATTAAGGTTACAACATTTTCATATCAGATCAAAGAGGATCGAGATGAATTGAATTGGGATCTAAATTTAACAATATCATATTTTAAGTGTATCAGATCAAACATTCTATTGTACTCTCTAATAGTTGTTATAGCAGAATGAAATCCTATGGACTTAGGTTGGTTTAATAGCCATTGTATAAATCCTTTAACAGGCTAACATTCGAAGTGAGTATTCTAACATCCTTTAGGTAGGAACACTTTTGACAGGGTGTTAAAATCCTTTAATAGGGTAGAATATAAAAATCCTTTGTAAGCCTTTAATAGGAAAGGCCTTTCACAAGGAAAATCATGAGAATGGTCAAAATATGTAACCTTAATAGGTGAACTTTATTATTGCAGTAGTGAAGAATTGTGGGTGTCATCCCCACCCTAGTTTTACCTTCTCATTAGAGGGTTTCTAGGTAATCATATCTGGTGTCAACTATTTATGTGGATGCATTTACTTTACATGTAAGTTCTATATGTTGATACATGCATTGTTTCAAAGTTCAAAATTTTATTGGTTAATGTTTAGTACTTTTGATTGACCCCCCCTCTCAGAAGTATACATTTCCAATTTGTATTTCCAACACCAACATGGTTTGAGACAAGAGGGGAATTTTTTCCCCATATCTCTTTATTCTAATGACTGAGGTTTTGCAAAGATTTATTAAGCAGAGGTGTCCTTTAAGAATTTGGAAAGGTATAGTAGTTAATAAAGATATTGATCCTATTTCCCACTCTTAATTTGTAGATGACACTATCTTGTTTGGGAAGACTTGTTAATCAAAAGCTTTGCTATAAAAGATAGGTTGGAGGATTATGATATTAGATCAGGTCAAAGTATGCATAAAGATAAATTGACATGTGAAACAAAACTCCTCCATGAGATCAATAAATGTACCCTCACAAATACTGAAATATTCAATCAACCCCCCCTAATATATGATTTTGGCACTTAGTGTGATAGCCACATTGCAAATTTAGGGCATATTTATTGTTGTCACTTAGGTTTGCACCCTTGTCCAAGGCCTATGCATGAGGATAACCTAGTGAAACATGGAAATGACCTCCAAGCTGTGGGACTTGAACTGTGAGGTTGAGTCTCCGTAGAAGGCCAGCTTCCTTTTACTATCAGGGCGCACCTATCTACTCTTGGAGAGGAAAAGGGAGAAGGATTGCATGAAATAAAATCTACCTAGTCTAATCTAAGGAGGTGATGCACCAAAATAGAGTGTTTAGACTCATTTCTGCCCATATATGCACTACAAAACCAAGATAACATTCAAAAGACATACACACCCAAACTTATGTCAATCAACAACCACATACAGATCAGGAAACCAAACTAAATAAAACAAGGAAAAGGATTTCACTTATATATTATCCAATAGGCCAAAAATAGATATAGTGTGCCAGTCACAGATCTCAACAATACACCAATGAGAGGCAAGATGGATGGACATACGCATTGATGGCTGAAGGAGATGATACAGAATGTTATACAGCTCAAAGACAAAGGGAATTTTACACTACAAATTGTGAGCAGTAGCAGAGAAATTAGAAAGGAGAGGCCCTTTAAGAAAAGATCACAAAATTGCCTTTATAGCTCAGGCATAACTGAAGATTTTTTGCATTACATTTACTTTTCACCTACTGGCATTAACTTCTCACCCTAAAAATCCAATCAAAAGATCTGGTGGTTTGAGTACCAAAAATTTTGATATTCCTCTGAGAAAGAGCCTGGAGAAGACGAAATGATGCCAGAAAACATCCCCTAACATAGTAGATAGATCTGTAATGGTGGTAGAATGTCCTTGCACTTTGCATTCATTTTTGAGTCAGTGGCATTGATCACAGGATCAAAATCTCATGGCAAAAAACCAGATTCATTATTTTTGGCTCATGAATCTGTGAGGTCAAAGCAAGTTAATCAGTTCCTTATGCACCAACTGGGCCACACGGGCCAATCGTCTCTTTTCATTCTGCCACCTAGGAAGTCCTCTGTGGTCGACCTTCCTTTGTTGAACTAACCACACCACCTTTGACATGTTATCATTAATTGCAATGATTACAACCTGACCGCGATGTTAACTACCAGCCGCTAACCGTCAACCCTGGTTTGCTAGTGAGACACATGTCAAAAATATGCTATGTCACTATGGTAAAGATTGCACAACTTCACCATGGCAAGATAGCGCCTTCCATTGATATACCTTGATCTGATGATCGTAAAGACTCATCATGCTCCACGCTGTCCCTACCTCAGGCCCATCATATTTGGTGCCACCTCAGTAACCGTACCACACCCAAATGACATGTGGCAATACCTGAAAGACGTACCTTGGTGCAACTTGGCCCTGCTGACATGTTGCAAAAGGGTGCCATGTTGCTATGGTAAAGATCATGCAACTTCACCATGGCGACATGGCGCCTTCCATCGATTTGCCTTGATCTGACGACAAGCAAGATATATACTCCCCCTACCCCTCAGTGTATCAATCAATGGGAACCGGCCACATGCCAACCATCTGTATTTCCTATGCCTCCAAACCTAGACCCACGAGGACACATGTCCTCCAGGTGCTATGTCGCTATGAGGAAATCGAGGCCAATTCCCCATAGCGCCATAGTGCCCAACTGATGACATGTCTTCTGATTTGCACGTGTCTTCCAATGATTTACCACCATGGCACCAAACTCTACCAACTAGGCAGATGAGGTACAAAATGGGACCCAACCACTTGACTAAAGCTCTTGCCGTTGATCTCTTTCGTTGCCGCGAACTCTACCGCTGACATTGGGACTTATCGTAGAAATAATCTCCAGTCAGCCGGGTGCTATGTCGCTATCAAAAACTTGTGGGTTTTTCGATGGTGACATGGTGCCTTGCCGGCTTTTGAACTTTTCAGCACATGAAAACTGACTGTCTGCCATAAAACTTTCCCGATGACGCAACCTGCCTGCCATAAAATTTTCCTATTGGGTACTATGTCGCTATGAAGATTTTTCGGCCAACACACGATAGCGACATAGCACCCACGGCACCAAGGAATTTTTTTGACTTGTCGAAACATGTTGCCTGGCTCGTTGGACCCATCGGACACATGTCATCAGGGTGCCATGTCACGAACATAAATTTCGCGCAGCTTCCGATGGCGAGATAGTGCCAACCATAGATCCTCATTGGATTTGATGATTACAAACTTGCGGCCCGCAAAATATATCATAAGGCTTGGCATTAAAATAGTATTATCTTTGGGAATCAGCTGTTGGACTGGTTAGCCATTTGAAATTTGAATCTTGGCGGGGCAAACAAATGATAACATTTCTGGTGACTCACAGGGGACACAAGCCTGCTATGTGTATGATCAGTGGCCTCATGTATCCATTGGGCTATGGAGTCAAAAAAAAATGTGTTTGTGCATAGTGTGAACCCTATCCCCTCTTATGAGAGATTAAAACATGAACACCCTAAAACTCTACAACTGCAACTCGAACCGAGACAAAACTTCCTTTGCAACCTGAGACACCTCAAAATCTGCTACCTCACAGGGAGATGGCTGTGCCCGCGCACCTCTTCAAAAGAAGGAAACAATAGAAAAGAAACTAAACTACTTATGTACATGGGTTCACAAATCTTTAGAAACAAGACTTTAGATAGATCCCATTGTAATGCCTCGTCAAGGGATCCAAAGAATCAACCTAGTATTTCACTAAGTTTGGTAGCATTTTTTTTTTTAAAAGTAATTACCACTTACAACTTAAGCACAATAATGGAAGCAATAGCAATGTCCATCTAAAGAGTAAACTTAACATATACAACAGATTACATTTTTAAGATCCCCTTAATGTGAATTACTTAGATGAATCCATCTAGTACAACATCCACATGAAATAATATGATAAGTCCAATGTTCAATTATTACATATCCAACTGCTCATTCATCCACTGTACATGTCACAGGGTATGAAGGCTTAAAAGAATATACACATGTAGAATAAAGTACATCATCCTATTCTAATCCATGATACATCACATGATACTCATGATACATAATCATAAAAGCCGTTTACATCTATCAGAAAGATCAAATAGATAAACTAAGTGCACGGTTCCTCCCAACCGTTAATAGCATCATTAGACCATCGTGGATCCTAGCCATCCCTCCATGCGTAACATTCCAATCACCGAAGAGGTCATCAATATTATCATAGTAGGAATGCCACTCCTAACATCCTACTAACATAAAAAGTAAAGCATAAGATATCATCATCTAACATATGCTAATCATCAATGAAAAGATACATATCCACCATCACGAAGGACGCATTATCCACAAAGTCTCAATGAATCTCAAATGATAAGAGTAGAAAATACACTACCACTCGACCGCGTGGTACCTAAGTGGTCCACTCCCACCGTGCTGAGGAGATAATCTCAAGTCCCAAAATAGATTATCAAAACCACATAGGACACGACTCTAAAGTCTAGGAATCCTAAAAGTATACTAACTCAAAGCTTCTCAAAGGAATCCTAAAACTGATAATCAAAATATCCATTGGTTCTCAATAACCAAAATATATCTCAAAATCATACTGATCGAAGACTCCAAAATTATTGAGTCAAAACATGTCACATCATGAAATCATCAATAATAAATCCACATATTAGTCCCATCATGGCGACTAGAATATATCCAAGGATAAGTGATCGATGACCAAAATAATGGTTAAGTCAAGGGTTCAAGACATAAGAAATCTCAACTATAACAATCAGTATTCACAACCAATTCATAGAGCATTCCATCACATAATCATGGTTGGGTTTATAAAGATCAAATGAAAACATCATCAAGACATCACATTCACATAACCCCCAAGCCTCTGGTAGATGTCATATACCGGTCAACACTAGTCAACCCAAAACCCAAAACATTAGCATGATGAATACACAATGTAAACACATGTTTTTTGGTTTGCTAAGTTTTCAAATTTGAATTCATATGCATAATCTCAGTTTTTGTATTCCAAGAACATTTTCCTACGTTTTTCCATGTTTTTTTTTTTTTGGATGGATTAAAAATTCCCTCTAAACTTTAGTTTCCCAATTATAACATTTAAAAGATGTTTCCACTACCTAAACTTTCATATGCTTCATTTATCTTATGATCTTAAATTGTTAATTCCTCATAGTTAAAACTATAAAATTACAAAACTATTCATCATTAAAAAGAGATGAATTTATAAATCTTTTATTAACAACTTTAAATCTTTTAATATATATATTACATATATACATATATATATATTTATATTTAAACATATACATACGTACATATATAATATAATACTTAATATTTTTTTTTTGCATTTTATAAAATACGGAACCAAATTTTATTAAATCCGATTCATAAAGGAAATTGAATTAACAAGGTTTCCTTAGACCAGAGCTGAATCGATGTACCGTCGGCTGTCACTGTGGCGACCATTGTTGCGGGTACCCTGCTATCGCAGGTACCCTATGACAAATGCAGTCGTGGGTACACTGCGCAGTAGGTACCGCGCACCCCATAAATACATAGGTATGGGGTGTGAATTCCGCCCCCACCCAATATGCATAAGTTTTTATGAAATCAAACAATCGCAGTGCGATTTAACAAGTTGCGATTCCGCCATAATAAGGATACCATTATATAAATACATATCATATATATATATATATAACAAGGTTTATATATATAAATGTGTGTGTGTGTGTGTGTATATATATATAACACACAGAATCTCAGATTGTTTATAAAATTACAAGCTTTCCTTATCAGAACCTCTCTATGAACTTGTTCTCTTAAGAATTTCTCTGATAACTAATTCTAATGGATTTGTCCATGAATTTACAACCCTAGTCCATATAATTTTCAGATCTAAACATATAGAATTCTTAAATAAAACTTAATTGCCCCAAATTGAAAATGCACAATGAAGACATATGGAAAATATGAGAAGACAGGAAAAAGCAAGATGCAGAAGTATCATAATGAAATCACAAGAATCTACCCAGATTCTAATGCTAAACTCGCTTATCCTTAGACAACCTGCACAGCAATCTTCCCTTCTTCAGAATTTTCCCGAATCCTCCAATGCCTCAACTATTCTCCATGCTAACCATACTATCCACGCTATGTCCCCGCTCTCTACAAGCTATTAAGGAATGCCCGAATATAAAGAGCTTTCAGATAACCCTAGAATCCTTCTAGAATCAGCTGGAAGATATCACCAACTAAGCATGGACCTATTTCCAGCCTTTTAGATAAGCTCTAGGGTTGTAGACACCATGTGCTTAATTGATGCACTAACCCCCGTGTTGTTGACACATGAAAAATAGGGAACTGCATTATTTCCCATGCAAACTTATAACTCCAATAACTTTTAAATTAATTTTCATTTAAATATTTATAACTCCCACTTTAATCTTCATACTTTTATTTAAATAATAATTTTTAATTTATTTTTATAACTTTTATTATTAATATTTATTTATTAATTAATTAATATTTTATAATTTATTATTTATTTTAATTTCTAATTTTCTTTTAATTTAATTCTCCTTTAATTAATAATCAAAATATCAAAATCATGATATTTAATCTCTCAAATAATTAATTGGTTAATTAAATCTATTTATTAAAACTTAGTTAATAGAAAATTCACCATGGACCTTCATGATAAAATATGAAATATGAAAACCCATCATAGAACAATTCATACCAAATTAGTCTAAAAGATTAAAAATCACAAAATATGTCATCTGACACATTCAGTGGGTACTCAACTCAGATACTTGTCCTAACTCACTAGGACAAATGGTTTTAGGGTTCGGGATTTGGACTTGAGAATTTATCTCCCCTCTCTTATCATTGAGATAATATAATAGGGTACGCTCATCCTAGCAATTCAGGGAAGTCGATACCCGGTACCTGCAACCTGCAGAAAGAGCCATGCATGTACATACAAAATATATATAGTGCTAAGCTAAACAGGCAATGGCAAGAAGTGGTGCATCGTGTAGATCCCAACTAAGTAGGTGACTATGACTCCCTTCCTTAACCACATCAGAAATGCCATACAATAAGAAAACATGCACACCATACACATGCAAGTATGGGGTAAGTATCCATAATAAAGCACATAAGATAAACAACCATCTAAATAATCATCAGCAATAACTGGAAACAATATAGTGATCATCATACATACATGAAATATATAGTCTAAATGATCTCATCACATGATAACTGAATCCATAATATAATGTCTGATAGTGTCAAAACAATACCACTAATCCATCTATATAAACTAGTCCATCAATGTCTGATAACAATAGCAATAATACAACTAAGTGTTAAAGTATACAAGTACAGTTCAATTTCTAGTTGTTCTGAAATACCCAGAGTTCCCAATGTAGAAACTCGGGCTCTGATACCAAATGTAATGCCCCCTCAAGGGATCCAAAGAATCAACCTAGTATTTCACTAAGTTTGGTAGCATTTTTTTTTTTTTAAGTAATTACCACTTACAACTTAAGCACAATAACGAAGCAATAGCAATGTCCATCTAAAGAGTAAACTTGACATATACAACAGATTACATTCTTTAAGATCCCCTTAACGTGAATTACTTACATGAATCCATCTAGTACAACATCGACATGAAATAATATGATAAGTCCAATGTTCAATTATTACATATCCAACTGCTCATTCATCCACTGTACATGTCACAGGATATGAAGGCTTAAAAGAATATACACATGTAGAATAAAGTACATCATCCTATTCTAATCCATGATACATCACATGATACTCATGATAAATCATCATAAAAGCCATTTACATCTATCGGAAAGATCAAATAAATAAACTAAGTGCATGGTTCCTCCCAATCCTTAATAGCATCATTAGACCATCGTGGATCCTAGCCATCCCTCCGTGCGTAACATTCCAAGCACCGAAGAGGTCATCAGTATTATCATAGTAGGAATGCCACTCCTAACATCCTACTAACATAAAAAGTAAAGCATAAGATATCATCATCTAACATATGCTAATAATCAATGAAAGGATACATATCCACCATCACGAAGGACACATTATCCACAAAGTCTCAACGAATCTCAAATGATAAGAGTGGAAAATACACTACCACTCGACCGCGTGGTACCTAAGTGGTCCACTCCCACCGTGCTGAGGAGATAATCTCAAGTCCCAAAATAGATTATCAAAACCACATAGCACACAACTCTAAAGTCCAAGAATCCTAAAAGTATACTAACTCAAAGGTTCCAAACACAAAATAGGCATCTACTTCCCAGAGGCACACAATGACATGTAGGAACCTACTATGCAAGCGGGAAAGTGTCATCGCATTTATCTCGTACAAGTTAACCTGGCAGTTAGCTAAACTCCACGGGTCGATACAGATCTCATGTGGCCACTAGTATCCTTTCATACTAACAAGGCATACTATGGAATGCAAGGTCGCAACCATGCATTCTCTCTACTCCCATCCTAGCCTATACAAGCACTCAAGGTATGGGCGAGAACCAAAACTCTTATCTTTTTAGGTTCATTCAATTAGTATTAAGTGTGTGAATGTTATCACTTATTAACCAACTTACAATGAGTTACCCTGGCAGCCTCTTAGGGCCCCGACCCCCATTGCAAGCCACTTCCCAACACTACATGCAAATATCCTACCCTAATGATCATGGTATCATAATCATAAAGAAAATCCACAAAATCACCATAATAAGGAATCAACAAGTATCCATGATTAAAAATCATTAAATATGCATAAAAGCATCAAATCACCATGAGCAACATCCATAGCAAATCATGAACACAACAGCTCTCTATTGGCAACTGAAGTATCACTGATAATCAAAATATCCATTGGTTCTCAATAACCAAAATATATCTCAAAATCATATTGATCGAAGACTCCAAAATGGTTGAGTCAAAACATGTCGCATCATGACATCATCAATAATAAATCCACATATTAGTCCCATCATGGCGACTAGAATATATCCAAGGATAACTGATCAATGACCAAAATAATGGTGAAGTCAAGGGTTCCAGACATAAGAAATCTCAACTATAACAATCAATATTCACAACCAATTCATAGAGCATTCCATCACATAATCATGGTTGGGTTTATAAAGATCGAATCAAAATATCATCAAGACATTACATTCACATAACCCCCAAGCCTCTGGTAGATGTCCTATACCGGTCAACACTAGTCAACCCAAAACCCAAAACATTAGAATGATGAATACACAATGTAAACACATGTTTTTTGGTTTGTTAAGTTTTCAAATTTGAATTCATATGCATAATCTCAGTTTTTGTATTCCAAGAACATTTTCCTACGTTTTTCCATGTATTATTTTTTTTTGGATGGATTAAAAATTCCCTGTAAACTTTAGTTTCCCAATTATAACATTTAAAAGATGTTTCCACTAACTAAACTTTCATATGCTTCATTTATCTTATGATATTAAACTGTTAATTCCTCATAGTTAAAACTATAAAATTACAAAACTATTCATCATTAAAAAGAGATGAATTTATAAATCTTTTATTAACAACTTTAAATCTTTTAATATATATATATTACATATATACATATATATATATATATATATATATATATATATTTAAACATATACATACGTACATATATAATATAATACTTAATATTTTTTTTTTTGCATTTTATAAAATACAGAACTGAATTTTATTAAATCTGATTCATAAAGGAAATTGAATTAACAAGGTTTCCTTAGACCAGAGCTGAATCGATGTACCATCGGTTGTCACTATGGCGACCATTGCCGTGGGTACCCTGCGACCAATGCAGTCGCAGGTACATTGCACAGAAGGTACCACGCGCCCCATAAATACACGGCTACGGGGTGCAAATTCTGCCCCCACCCAATTTGCATAAGTTTTTATGAAATCAAACAATCGCAACGCGATTTAATAAGTTGCGATTCCGCCATAATAAGGATACGATTATATAAATACATATCATATATATATATGTATATATATGTATATATATATATATATATATATATATATAACAAGGTTTATGTATATATATATATGTATATGTATATATATATGTATATGTATATATATATATATATATGTGTGTGTATATATATATATATATATATATATATATATATATATATATATATATATATATATATATATATATATATATATATATATATATAATATACAGAATCTCAGATTGTTTATAAAATTACAAGCTTTCATTATCAGAACCTCTCTATGAACTTGTTCTCTTAAGAATTTCTCTGATAACTAATTCTAATGGATTTGTCCATGAATTTGCAACCCTAGTCGATATTATTTTCAGATCTAAACATATAGAATTCTTAAATAAAACTTAATTGCCCCAAATTGAAAATGCACAATGAAGACCTATGGAAAATACGAGAAGACAGGGAAAAGCAAGATGCAGAAGTATCATAATGAAATCACAAGAATCTACCCAGATTCTGATGCTAAACTCGCTTATCCTTAGACAACCCGCAGAGCAATCTTCCCTTCTTCAGAATTTTCCCAAAACCTCCAATGGCTCAACTATTCTCCATGCTAACCATACTATCCACGCTATGTCCCCGCTCTCTCCAAGCTATTAAGGAATGCCCGAATATAAAGAGCTTTCGGATAATCCTAGAATGCTTCTAGAATCAGCTGGAAGATATTGCCAACTAAGCATGGACCTATTTCTAGCCTTTTAGATAAGCCCTAGGGTTGTAGACACCATGTTCTTAATTGATGCACTAACCCCTGTATTGTTGACACATGAAAAATAGGGAACTGCATTATTTCCCATGCAAACTTATAACTCCAATAACTTTTAAATTAATTTTCATTTAAATATTTATAACTTCCACTTTAATCTTCATACTTTTATTTAAATAATAATTTTTAATTTTTTTTTTATAACTTTTATTATTAATATTTGTTTATTAATTAATTAATATTTTATAATTTATTATTTATTTTAATTTCTAATTTTCTTTTAATTTAATTCTCCTTTAATTAATAATCAAAATATCAAAATCATGATATTTAATCTCTCAAATAATTAATTGGTTAATTAAATCTATTTATTAAAACTTAGTTAATAGAAAATTCACCGTGGACCTTCATGATAAAATATGAAAACCCATCATAGAACAATTCCTACCAAATCAGTCTAAAAGATTAAAAATCACAAAATATGTCATCTGACACATTCAGTGGGTACTCAACTTAGATACTTTTCCTAACTCACCAGGACAAATGGTTTTAGGGTTTGGGATTTGGACTTGAGAATTTATCTCCCCTCTCTTATCATTCAGATAATATAATAGGGTACGCTCATCCTGGCAATTTAGGGAAGTCGATACCTGGTACCTGCAACCTGCAGAAAAAGCCATGCATGTACATACAAAAAATATATAGTGCTAAGCTAAACAGGTAATGGCAGGAAGTGGTGCATCGTGTAGATCTCGACTAAGCAGGTGACTACGACTCCGTTCCTTAACCACATCAGAAACGACATACAATAATAAAACACACACACCATACACATGCAAGTATGGGGTAAGTATCCATAATAAAGCACATAAGATAAACAACCATCTAACTAATCATCAGCAATAACTAGAAACAATATAGTGATCATCATACATACATGAAATATATAGTCTAAATGATCTCATCACATGATAACTGAATCCATAATATAATGTCTGATAGTGTCAAAACAATACCACTAATCCATCTATATAAACTAGTCCATCAAAGTCTGATAACAATAGTAATAATATGTCCAGAGAAGATGTGAATGAGGGTAGGCACTACACCCATTGACTGGAATGGGAAAGATTTCACCATTTGGCCTACTCAACTGAAATGCATTAGCCTATTTGCAATTGGCATTCAAATAGGGGTCGCTCCATAGTGGGTCAAACTTGGAATGTCTTCCTAGTTTTGTTCTATCTGAATCCCACTTTAGAACTAAATCTCTCTCTCTCTGAAGGTTTTGACCCTAGCCTTCTTATCAAAATTCCTCTTCATCTTCTGCTGATGTATCTCTAGGGTTTGCATAGCCTTATTTCTCTTTTATTATAGTTCAATCAGTTCTGCCATTCTTACTAACATGGCATTATCTTCAATCAATTCTAGCTAATGAGCCAATTCCAAGGATGGGAATTCAAATGAAATAGGGAGTCTAGCCTCCCTACCATATACTAGCACAAAAGGTGAATTCCCAATAGATCTCTTGGGTGTTATCCTATCAACCACAGAGCAGTTCGTAATTTCTTATGCCAGACCCTCTGATTGTCTTCTATTGTCCTCTTCATGATTTTGATCAGATTCTTGTTTGAAGACTCAGCCAAACCATTACCCTGGGGATAGTAATTTGATGATGTGCTCAAGTAAATATTGTGATTCATTGCCCGTGCACAAATCTGGGTTCCAACAAAAGACTTAGTATTGTTCAAAATGATAGTAGAGAGAGCACCAAATCTAGATACAATTCCATCAAGGAATTCAACAACTGATGGTTCTGTGGCATCCTTCAAGGCAACTACCTCTATCCATCTAGGGAAATAATCAGTAGCAGCCAAAATCCATTTATGACCTGTACTAGGTGGAGGATTAATGGGGCCTATAAAATCCAACCCCCACTGGGTAAAGGGCTAATCCACCTGAATAGGATGAAGGGGGAGAGCTGCAAGCCTCTGTTTGCTTGAGAAGAAAGCACATTTCTCACATTTTCTCACATATCCATGACAATCATGGAACAAAGATGGCCAGTAATAACTAGCCCTCATGATCTTCATAGCAGTTGTTCTTGCAGAGAAATGGCCACCTTTAGGGCCATCATGAAGTTTCTTTATCATCCTCTCAGCCCGATCCTCTTCAATGCATCTCAAGAGGGTCCCATTAAAATCCCTCCTAAATAGGATACCATCAATTACAACACAGGGAATGGACTTCAGTCTATATTGTCTTCTTTTAGCTCTTTCCAATCACTGAGGGTATCCATTCCCTAATAAGAAGCTCTTCATGTCATTTATCCAAATCCTTGGGCCATTAACGTTTCCTTCCTCCTGCTACGCTGTTATTACCATAGTAGCCTCTTCATCTGAATCCTAGCCTAATAACATTTCTTTGTGCAATCCTCTCCCTCTTGCCAGCTTGGTAATCTAAATATTAACATCATATTCCATTACCCTAGTGATCCATCCAGCTCTCTTTTCACTGATATCCTTGCTTAACAGGAAGTCCTTTAAACTGGCATGGGGCACCAACAAATGGATCCTATTGTAGGATAAGAGGTGCTTGAATTTCTTCAAGGCTCTGATGACTGCAAGGGCCTACTTCTCAAAAAAGTTGTACTTATCTTCATATTCCTTGAGCCCTTCACTAAAGAAGGCTATGGGCTGCTCCTCATCCTTTTCATTTGTTTGAGTCAAGACAGTAGAGATACTTGACTAACCACCCAGAGTGTAGAGAATGAAATCTTTTTCAAAATTTGGGTTCATGAGAGTAGGGGCTGAGGCTATGGTTGTCTTGATCTCTTCAAAACTCTCCTTCCCTTCATTGGTCCATGAGAAGACCATACCTTTCTTCAACATAACTGTAAGAGGTTTCACCATGGTAGCAAGATTAGTAATAAACCTTCTTACAAAATTTGTTCTACCAAGGAAACTTTGTAGCCCTTTCTTGTGTTTAGGAAGAGGAAGTGCAAGTATTTCCTTTGTTCTTTCTAGATCAATGGTTAGCCCATCCTTAGATACAATGTGTCCCAATAATTTTCCTTGGCTTGTAGCAAAGACACACTTGGCTGGGTTAAAGGAAACCCCAAACTCTCTACATCTTAGAAATACCTGTCTTAGATGATCAAAATGATCTTCTACATTTTTTGAATGTACAATTATATCATCAAGGTATACTAAGACAAACTTGTTAATTAATTTTTTAAAGGCCATCTCCATAGCCTTTTGGAATGTGTCACCTACATTTGTTAGCCCAAATGACATCTTGCAATAAGCATAGGTGCCCCATTTAGTAGTAAATGTTGTCTTATGTCTGTCAGATTCTTTAACCAGCACTTGATTATAACCAGAGAATCCATTAAGAAAAGAGAATCTCCTTGAACCACTGACCTTGGACAGGATCTACTCCATGGAAGGGAGAGGATGGTGATCTTTAAGGGAAGCCTGATTAAGATCCCTAAAGTCCACACACAATCTAATTTCTCCAATCTTCTTCCTTATAGGCACAAGGTTAGCTACCCATGATGAGTGTTTGATAGGAAATATTATATTAGCCTCTATCAACTTGGATAGTTCTTTTCTCATTAGAGGTTCAATCTTAGGATTCACTGGCCTCTATTTTTGCCTTACTAGTTTGGCCTTATCAATTAAATCTATGGTATGCTGAAACAAACTAGGGTCAAACCCTTTTAAATCATCATATGTCCAAAAAAATACATCATAAAATTCTTGACATAGATGGATGAAGTTTTCCATCAGCAATTGTAACTGGGGCATAATCATCCTTTTCTACAGCTAGATTCATCCCTTTGCCCCTTGTTTGATCATCAGGATTAAAGACACTCTCCAAGGTAAGGAGACCCTTGGGAAACTTTTTAGAACCGAGATCAATGATTTTGTCACCATACTAATCTTGCAGTCTTGACTGGTTTCTATCTGAGAATTCTACCTCATTCTGCAAGAAACTCACAATTTGCTCATTAGAATTAAACACCTGCCAATGAGTGTTACTGTCATGGATGGAAGGCCTCACTACCACCTTTATTTGTTGCTTCTTTTCTTCCTCAAGATTCCCTGGTACATCATAAGCTGCACCCACTACTACAAGTCTATCAGCATGTCTATTTTCTCTCCTAGGAATGATCTGAATATTAAATGCATTGAAGCCCTCAAGAAAATCACAGACTTTGTGTTTGTAAGACTTGAGTAGGCCATTTTTGGGGATATTCTAGTTTCTCACTTGATTAACTACCAACTCACTATCCCCATATACTCTCAAGGCTTGAATTCCTCTCTTTTGGGCAAGTAAGAGACCTTGATTCAAAGATTCATACTCGGCCACATTATTGGTGCAACTAAATTGGAGCCTGAAGGAGAAGTAGTATCTTATTTGTGCAAGAGAGACCAACATAACACCAGCCCCTGATCCATTTCTATTCCTTGAGCCATCAAAGTACATACTATATGTTCCACCTATATCATCATTAGTCCCGATTAGCTCAGGAACTTGAGCATCTTTCTCTATTA
The DNA here is from genome assembly GCA_028749045.1 of Cupressus sempervirens. Lineage (NCBI taxonomy): Eukaryota > Viridiplantae > Streptophyta > Pinopsida > Cupressales > Cupressaceae > Cupressus > Cupressus sempervirens. Next base: position 244,783,194 of record CM053791.1, read on the forward strand.
TGCAATATGTACTAAAGCCTGTCTCAAGAGTCTCTAACATAGGCTCAAACTGATATGCATTTTCCCACTCATCCAAGAAGAAATCAAGAATCTCTGCTATGGAAGTGGCAGGCTCATTTACTATGTCATTTTTATCCATCTCTAGAATAGGGCAATTCATGTTGATAGGATTCGGGGTGTAAGATTCAGTGTGACGAAGTTCTTGAGGTTCTACTCTGATCGAGGCATTGGCTCCATATCTGATCTTAAATGACATATATGACCAATCAGCAGATATGAATCCACCAATTTGAGCAGCGAAGTCTCTTGAAAGACAGCTAGCAAAATAGGGCTTGACTTTAGCAACAAATATGTCTTGAATCAAAGTGCAACAAGGGCATGCATGTAGGGCCATCTCCACATTCCTAAGGATACCCACAGTTTTTATAGTACTACCATCTAATTGTAACACATCCCTAACAATGGGCTCATATTTCATTCCTAAAGCATTAGCAACACACCTAGGCATTACTGAGCTACTAGCCCCTGAATCTGTCATGCAATTGTGAACTAATTTGCCCCCTATAATCAGAGAAACATAGAATGGAGGAATTCTAACCTTTTTATTTGTCTCCATATCCCCTACTGGTTGTACTAGACTTGTGGCACTTTCCATGGTAGATGGCTGATCCTTGGGTTCAATCTTCTCTAATTCTTGCTACAACATCCTCTTCTGCATTGGTATGGTAGCAACAACATCCCACATAGAAAATTCACATTGGTCTTCTTCATTTGCTCTACCACACTGAATGGTGTATTAGGAAATTTGGTAGAAACTTTGGGAGCTACACTTATAAGAGGTTGAGATGGGGCAACATAAGGATCACTTGCATCTTTCTTTCTAGAATCTTGCTTTTGCTGTTGTGAAGTACTTGTTTGTTCATTTGCTGCATGTATATGAGGTGTAGCAGTCGAAGTTGAGACCTGCCTAGGAGAAGGAGGGGCAGCATGTTCCATAGCTCTCCTCTTACTTCTTGTGTTATGAGCGACAAAATCCTAGTTTACATTACAATGCTCCCCAATCTGATGATTCATGAAAGAGCAATCATCATGTCCTTGAATATACAAGGCCTCCTTGTATGATTGCTTTGCTGTAGGTTCTTGGTCAGTCAAGGCCAAATAAGATTCTACCTTCTGGAAAATGCAATAGGCATAAGAATAGTTGCAAGAAGGACAAAAATCTTGATCTTGGGCCAAGTTATTTTGAGGGACTATAGCTCTGTTCTGATTTGGGCTTGAAGCAGAAGCATGACTATTTTACCTACCCTGATCAAAAGAGCTATTTCACTAGTTAGGAGGCCTACCACCATTTGGAGCTTCATATTGTAATTAGGGAGGCTTGCCACCTTGAGCTTGCTGTATTTCTTAGGCCACCACCTTGTTACTCATTTTTTGTATTATAGAAAAACTATCCTCTAATCTCTTCCCTTGCTCCTTCAACTCCCTCCCCTATTATTGCAATTTTGTATCCAGGGTCTTCTCTCTTTTATCTGTATTCAGCACTAGACCTTGGAGCATCTCTTTGAGTTCATCTATCCCATTTGAGGATGTGGAAGCTTGAGGGACCAGAGTAAGGGCTTGTGATGTAGAAGTTGTAGGAAGAGGGGCTATTGCTAGTTGGTGGTTGGGAACATCAGGAAAGAAAGGCATAGGGGGCCTTGGAGCCAACTTTCCTCCTTGTATGAGGATGTTCTCAGCTTTTATGGCTATCTCATAAGCATTAGGCAAGGTATCTCCTCCCATAGTTTGGATTGTAGTGGCAATATCACTGTTAAAATCTCTAAGGTCATGCAAGAAGGCATTACCAGGGGTAGGTTTCACTGTAGTAGGTATTCTATCCAATGTCTTTTGAAATCTATAGTTAAAATCAGTCATATATTCATGGGGGGCCCTTTTTATAGTAGTCAACTGCTCTAAAAGTGACAGATGTTCACTTCTATCCTCAAAATGTTTGCATAACCCTGCTCCTAGTCCATCCCAATCAGTTATAGAACCATGAGCTAAGCCCCTATACCACTGTAATGCTTTTCCTTTTAAAGATGAGGCTAGAAGTCTGATAGCAACATCATCCTCTGTGATACCATGAATATTATAGACATTTGCTACTTCTTGGATATGCTCTAAGGGGGAGATGGAAGTTTCACCAGTAAAATCAGGTATACTTTTGAGTGCAGATACTAGTATATCATGTCTTTGGGCTAACAATAGAGGACTTCCACCATTAAAGGTGGCAAAAGCCTGGACTCTTGGTTGTGCCATGTAAACAAGTGTTCTATTGATGAGTGTTGATGGCAATCTAGGTTGAGTTCGAGCAGTAGGAGGAGTAGAGATAGATCTTACAGGTATATTAACTATTATTACAACCCTAATTGGTGATAATGAAGTTCTAGTCCTCCTTCTTCTAGGATTTGAAAGAGAAAGCTCTTGATATTGAAATTTACCTCTAGAAGATGCCCTTGTTTCAGCTCTGGGCATGAATCACTGCAACTTTGGCCTGGAACCAGATTTGTTGATGTTCAGAGTCGCCAAGTACTTTGAAGAATCAGACTCTTAAAGGCTTGAATACTAAAGCCAACACTACCTCTTCAGCATTAATCTCTGAAACCCTTTCTTCTTGATACTAGTAGGCTTTTAAATTTTAAATGGATAAGTCCAACCAGTCGTGCCAAAAACTGTTGTCACTTAGGTTTGCACCCCAGTCCAAGGCCTATGCATGAGGACAACCTAGTGAAACATGGAAACAACCTCCAAGCTGTGGGACTTGAACAGTGAGGTTGAGTCTCCAGAGAGGGCCGGCTTCCTCTTACTATCAGGGAACACCTATCTACTCTTGGAGAGGAAAAGGGAAAAGGAGAGCATGAAAGAAAATCTACCTAGTCTAATCTAAGGAGGTGATGCACCAAAATAGAGAGTTTAGACTGATTTCTGCCCATATATGCACTACAAAACCAAGATAACATTCAGAAGACATACACACCCAGACTTATGTCAATCAACAACCACATACAAATCAGGAAACCAAACTAAATAACACAAGGAAAAGGATTTCACTTATATATTATCCAATAGGCCAAAAATAGATACAGTATGCCAGTCACAGATCTCAACAATACACCAATGAGAGGCAAGATGGATGCACATACGCATTGATGGCTAAAGGAGATGATATAGAATGTTATATAGCTCAGAGACAAACTGAGTTTTACAGTGCAGACCGGTGAGCAGTAGCAGAGAAATCAGAAAGGAGAGTCCCTTAAGAAAAGATCACAAAATTACCTTTATAGCTCAAGCATAACTAAAGATTTTTTGCATTACATTTAATTTTCACCTACTGCCATTAACTTCTCACCCTGAAAATCCAATCAAAAGATCTGGTGGTTTGTGTATGAAAAAATCTGATATTCCTCTGAGAAAGTGCCTGGAGAAGATAGAACGGCACTAGAAAACATCCCCTAACATTGAAGGTAGATTTGTAATGGTGGTAGAATGTCCTTGCACTTTGCATTCATTTATGAGTCGGTAGCATTGATCACAAGATTGAAATCTCGTGGCAAAAAACCTGATTCATTATTTCTGGCTCATGAATCTGCGAGGTCAAAGCAAGTCAATTAGTTCCTTATGCACCAACTGGGCCACGTGGGCAAATTGCCTCTTTTTGTTCTGCCACTTGGGGATTCCTCTGTGGTCGACCTTCCTTTATTGAGCTAACCACACCACCTTCAAAATGTTATCATTAACTATGGTGATTACAACCTGACTGCGACGTTAACTACCAGCTGCTAACCATCAAACCTGGTCTGCCAGTGAGACACGTGTTAGCAAGATGCTATGTCACTATGGTAAAGATCGTACAACTTCACCATGGTGAGACAGTGCCTTCCATTGATCTGCCTTGATTTGATGATCATGAAGACTCGTCATGCTCTGTGCTATCCCTACCCTAGGCCCATCATATCTGGTGCCACCTCAGTAACCGCACCACACCCAAATGACACTTGGCAATACCTGACGGATGTACCTTGGTGCAACTTGGCCATGCTGACACCTGGCAAAAGGGTGCCATGTCACAATGGTAAATATCGTACAACTTCACCATGGCGACATGGCGCCTTCCGTCGATTTTCTTTGATTCGACGGTAAGCAAGATAGATACTCCCCCCTACCCCTCAGTGTATCAATCAATGGGAACATACCACGTGCCAACCATTTGTATTTCCTATGCCTCCAAACCTGGACCCACGAGGACACGTGTCCTCCAGGTGCTATGTTGCTATGAGGAAATTGAGGCCAATTCCCCATAGCGCCATAGCGCCTAACTGATGACATGTCTTCTGATTTGCACATGTCTTCCAATGATTTGCGACCATGGCACTAGACACCACCAACTAGGTAGATGAGGTACAAAATGGGACCCAACCACTTGCCTGAAGCTCTTGCTGTTGATCTCTTCCATTGCCGCGAACCCTGCTGCCGACACTGGGACTTACTGTAGAAACAACCTCCGACTGGCCGGGTGCTATGTCGCTATCAAAAAACTCATGGGTTTTTCGATGGTGACATGGCACCTTGCCGCCTTTTGAACTTTCTGGCCCATGAAAACTGACTGTCTTCCTTAAAACATTCCTGGTGATGCAACCTGCCCACCGTAAAACTTTCCCGTCGGGTGCTATGTCGCTATGAAGATTTTTCAGCAACCACACGATAGCAACATAGTGCCCATGGCGCCGAGGAATTTTTTTGACCCGCTAAAACATGTTGCCCGACCTGTTGGACCCACCGAACACGTGTCATCAGGGCACCATGTCACGAACATAAATTTTGTGCAGCTTTTGATGGTGAGATAGTGCCAACTGTAGATCCTCATCGGATCTGATGATTACGAACTTGTGGGGCACAAAATGTATCATAAGGCTTGGAATTAAAATAGTATTATCTTTGCGAATTAGCCGTTGGACGGGCTGGCCATTTGAAATTTGAATCTTGGTGGGGTGAACAAATGATAACATTTATGAAAGTAATATTTTTGTCCACAAAACCTATAATCTAATTGTAGATCTAAAAAGTAGACAAAAGAAAATTCACTTTAAAAAAATAGAACTTATTTATGTGTACAAATGAGCCCATACTAAGGATTTAAAGTGGCAAAAATTAGGATTTTTTAGTTACAAAAAAACTCAAGAACAAAGATCTCAAACCACCTGCACCAATGTGTAGATCACAAAATTCTACCCAAAAAAGAAAAAAAATTGCTCGCAAAAAGGAGTCCATATGAGGGAGATATTGCTGTTTGAAAATCACCTCTATTGTTATTTTTCCATAATCGACATTGTCACACCTACAAAAATCAAATGGCTTTAGTTTTTTTCTTAGATGTCCAATTTGGATAAAAAAAAATTTGATTTGGGGTTTTTTTGACCTTTTAAATATGATCCCAATATCTGATTAATACCTACAAGCTTCAATCTTCTCCTACTAGCCTGATGGCCAAAAATATCTAGAAAATAATGCATATCAAAAACAAAATAGAGATTCAAATGATAAAATATATAGATGTAAAATTTAAATTTAGAGATCAGAAATGATCATACCAATTCTACAAATCAAGCCTTCCGGTTACCAGTTTGCAAAAACAATGTTGCCTCAATTTTGACAATGGCAGAAAATAGGGAAATTTATGGTGAATTCACCAAATTGATGTTCCAAATGCAATGGTGAGGTCCGCTTTGCCTCTAGATGCTCCTAATGACTATGAATTCTCTAGATCTGTCATGGTTGTGAAACAAGAATGGTCTTTAATGACTATGTGAAGAGAATCTCCCCAAGCTCTAACACCATGTAATAATTTGGTATATAGCTTTGATACCATGTAAGAATTTGTCTTAGGGAAAATTCACCCAAGATCAAGGAACTCAAGCACAAGCACAATAGTAGACCAAAAGACTATGATCAGAATGATGATATGATATTCATTCAATATATTGATATGAGTTGACATTAATTTATATGAAAGTACACTAGGAGTGCTTTTATATAAAGGCCTATAGAATGCTTCTAGAATGCTTAGGATTTAGCAACATGATAAGTCATACAACTAGGTACATGTCCACTAGATATGGGTTATTCTCCATTAGGCATATGAGTAAGTGAGATGATGAGAGGAAAATCATACAAAGGTTTAGCATGCAAAATAATGTTGTAGACACCATGTGCTCAATCAGGAGTGCAAATAACTATGTTGTCTACATGACAACTTAGTTACTTATGCAAACTCCAGTGTTGTAGATAGCGTGTGCTAAATTAGAGTTGCTTACTCCAGTGTTGTCAACATGACAACTCATAAGAGTACACAAACTCCTAAGTGTCTCACAAAAAAAATAATGCTATATAATAAAATAATGCATTATGTTGGTGCTCAAAATTGCATTCTCATTTTGAGCATCCATTTGAAATTTTGAGTCAAATCAAGCCCTATAAATGCATATGTACCAGGTTGCACCTGACTATACCTCTGAGCCCCAAGTGGCATTTAATGTTTCTAACACCTTCCATTTAGCCCATCCATGTGTTCCATGATGATAAACTATCATTCCGAATCATTTGGTGAAGTCCTATTTTGAGCAAATGTCAAATCTGCATTTTTCACCAAAATGTCAAACAGTGACAAGAGGCCTTGTTTGCATATGAATATCTCACACCCAAAAATATTTCATGACCCACCACTTTTGGAGTGCCTAATATCCATACTTTAGAACCTATGTTTCAGAGTATGAGTCATTTTGAGTTAATTTTCTTATGTTTCGAACCCCTCAAAGTTGGTCAGTTATTGTTCCATGCTTTTGTGTAACTGTGCAAATTTCTAGGAAGCCTTGTTTGACATTTTATAACTTTTGACCAGTTGACCCAAATGTTGAAATTCCTATTGTGTTACATTTTAGACATCAGATACTTGTTATGTTTCAAGTTTTAGCTCATGAAAAAGCTATTTGGTCAGTTTGCAAATGTAATCCCAAACACAATTTCTATCTTTTACTGGTGTCATGAAGTGCAGATTTGTCAGAACCCCTATTCATGATGTCATAACTCCTTATCCATGATAGGTGACATAAAATTCATTGTACCACTATGTTTTCATCTAAAAATAATTAGTGTGCTAGTTTTCAAGTCATGACGAATCTATTTGCACACTTTTCCAGGTCAATTCCATTTGCAAAAAATGTTTTCTGTCAGTGTTTCCTGTTGTCAAATGTTGAGTAGCCTACTTTGACCACTTGGCATTTCCATCCTATTATTCATCATGAGCCCAAATCACATATTTATATTATCTTCATAACAGAGAACCAACACTCTAGTTTTCATGCCCCCAAGTATCCATCTGCCCAAATTTCAAAGCCAAATCTGAACCCAGTTTATTACTTTCTGACATGTTTTGGTGTAGGTGATTCTGAGAAGGCAACTTCAGTAGTGAATATCTTTTGACATTGATTTTTTCATCAAATGAGATTTGACAGGGTGAAATTTTGTGAAGTAAAGAATTAGTGTACCAATTTTTAGAGCTCAATCAAGTGTTTTAGTCAGTTTTTAAGGCCAATCAAAGGATTTCCTGGCGCAAAATTGACAAGTTGCAAATTAATGAAAAATGAGTTTTTAAGGATCAATTACTACTCGAATTGGATTCTAGTCAGTCTAAGAAGGTTTGTAGATTAGTTTGATGGTTCAGTTGTTTGAAAAGGAATTTTTTTTTAGCCGGACACACTTTGGGGGTCCAACTAATTGCATCAAACTTAATAGAAGGGGCTAACAAAATGACTAAGAGTGAACCAAAAGTCAAGTGGTTGATAAATGAAGTTGGAATTCATGGACGAAAACAATTTCCTATTATGCATAACAAGAGATATATTGTCAAAAAAAAAAATTGGGGATGACAACTAGTACTTTCAAATTATTTGGTATTAATCATTAGCAAGTTTTTGTCTGCATGTGCCAAGTTAAGCTTTTATATGGAACCTATCTTGTGGAAGTGCCAAAAAAATAGGAGATATTTTGGGATCTAATTAGAAACAAAAACGTGTTGGAAAAATTTTAAAGCATCACTTTGGTGAGGAGATTGCAGAATGCTTACTTGATCCCTTTGTTGTGGGCACCACCGGATTAGATACCAAGTCTATATCAATGTAGCATGCTTTCCCTGAAATGTGGAATTTGGAAGAAAGGTTGGTAAGGATGAAGGTTTTGGTTATCAAAACCCAGTTTAGTGGCTGGTTCAAATTCTATAAATCAAATGCAAAGTTAAACGTATTTTGATAGTGATCGAATAGTGCAATACTAAAAAAAGGTCAAGATTCATGTCAGTTGATATCCTCTCTTGAAATCAGACATGAAATCAGACAAAATGTTGTTGAGTTTTAATCACTCAAATGTTTGGAGGAGATGATGTTAGATAGTACTCATAGTCCCAAAAAAATTTCCAAATGAGTTTTGCAAATTGAAAAGATTGAGATATTTGGAACTAAAGGACTGTGAAGGTCTGACAACCTTGCCCAATCTTTCTAGGCAATTGACAAATCTGCTTCACTTAGACTTTTTTGGTTGCCAAAGATTGTCTTCGCTCCTTCCATCCTTTGGTCAACTCATACAAATCAATTGTGAAAGATTACCATGATCTGTGCCTTTCTTGCTTCTTTGAAAGTGGCAATGAAGAGGGGCTTTTCCATTTGAAGGAGACGTTCAAGCCAAGGAAGAACCTATGAAAGATTTAAGGTAGAAAAGATCCAGCTATAGTCAAAGCAATCCATGGCATTAGAAAAAGCAAGAAATTCCAAGAAGCCACAAGTTTCAAGAGAAGTAGTAGCAAGGGAGGTGCCATTCAATAAGGCTGAGCTACCATGAGAAGAATAGAAACCACAAGGGAGGCATTGCCTGATGAATTTTCAATCTCCCACTCATATCAAAATAGAGTATTTGACAACCATGAACCTATCAGAGTTTGAAAAGGTAGAGCACCCATATAAGGATGTCAAGCTATTAGAGTGTGAATAGGGGAATTAAAGAATTGAGAAAATGTAGGGGGAGCATTTTAAAGGCATTGAAACAATCATGCCATAATAAGAGCTCATGCACAGGTAGTTGGAAAAGGAATATAAAGTCATTGAAAACCTTGGTGCTTGGAAGTTTATCTAAGAAAGGAGATAGCAAAGGAACTTTATGAACTCTCCTTGGAACAAGGCTATGGAGATTGTAATTTGATAGCAAAATAGAGAAAAATTGGATGCGAGTGACCTTGTTGTTTTCTAAGAATGCAATCATGTGATCATAATTTGACAAACCCTGTGTCTGTAGAGTTCCCAAACATCTCAGAGAAGAAAAATCTAGTATGTTTATTGTGGTTTAAGATGACACGCTAAAGGGAGGACACCATCAGTATAAAGAAAAACCCACATCTATAGGAGACCGTAGCAAGAGAAAAAGGAGGTAGGGCTTTGTTGATTGAATGTGTCTTTCACAATTCCTATCATCAGATGAAGATACCATTTCTTGCGAAGAGTATTATCTTTTTTCTTCTGCATCTTCATTTTCAACTCCTCCAAACCTTGCCACATACTTCTTCCTAGAAGGAGATACATCTTGGATGTATATAACTTTTCATTACATAGAGAGATACCATCGAATTGGTTGCCCAAATAGGTAGAGTTGGCTACAAGAGTGAATTGGGGTCAAATACTCGTAGAGTGTGCTCTTAATCAACTTCAGGATGTCAAGACACACCTTTTCCTACTACCTATTTTTGCCAATTTTAAAAAAGATATAGAGGAAAGGTTGCTATAATCACAATCCCTTAACACAATGAAGGATATTGAAAAGTCATTTATCCCACATTTCTTCATGGGCGGCTCTTTTAGTTGTTTAAATACAACTCCATGCATAGGTTAAAACGTTTTAAAGACTGGGCCTTTTGAAAGGCAAGGTCGCATGATGAGGTTGGGCCCATGTTTTGGATAGATGGTAGTTGGCGATGATGATGTAAAATTTTAAATGAAGATGGAACCCTAATGACATGGCACAAAATTTTGAGATGTGCTCACATTGCTCCACGTGGACAATCTGATGATCGTCGTTATCTCGCTAAAGGAAAGATGGATGATAGTTAGTATGGCAAGATAGTGATGATGACATGGTGCAATAAGTTTGTTGTGACATGGTGCTAAGGCAGTGCCAATGTGGACAGGTGAGATGGTTGAAAAATCTCACCAAAATTCGATGGTCGCATGTCCCCACCGAAAAATTTGAAAAATTCTAGCAAGTGACTTGGCAACTTGCCAAAAATTTGAAGAATTCGATAGAATTTCAAGGTGGGTCCCGCTTGCATCTAGTGGCCTATCCCAAAGTGGCAAGTGGCATTATTTAGTAGATTAGAGCCAATGTGGGTGTGCCAAGTGGTGCTATTTGATTGGGTAAGGAGATATGAGAAAATTTCTAAAAAATATCCAAATGTGCCAGCACATCCATTCTAGGATTGAAAAAATTGGTTTCAAATTATAATTTTTCTATAGTCCAAAACCATGGAATTTTTAAATTTTTTCATTTTCATTCCTATATTTATGCAAACTTGTGAATGGGGGCTTGAACTTTAGAAGGCCATAACTCAGGTGATTTTTATCAAAAATAGATACTCCAATATACCACTAGAACTGGAAAGAGATGAACTTTTTGAATCTAAGGTCAGTTTTCACACTAGTCTTCACTAGTTCATGTTATAGGTCAATTTGTGTTTCTTGAGTCATAAGTGACAGTGCAAGCAAATTTGATCATTGAGCATCAGAGTTTGTTAAAGAGCATATTTTAAGACCTTTTTGAAGCCTGATTGTGGAAAAAATAAGCTGGAAAAAAAAATATTGCATTCTGAAGGTTATATTCAACTGATTTTCACTTTTTACCATGAATTCATTTTAACATCAGAATTAGTTACATTCTTTTATCATGAGATTTGTGAGATATTTCTGCCTTTTAGATGCCAAATGGGGATTTTATTTTTAGTTATAGGGAGAAGGTAGAGAGAAGCTTTTTTAGTTTTCTGGGAAGGAATTTAGAGAGGACACTTGTTAGTTGCAGATTCAATTCGAGAATTGCTTCTTTTCTATATCTTTCTTCATTCTTTTTTGTAGGGTTGTTGGTAGTTTACTCTAGGTAATACCACCAAGGTTTAGTTGTACTATTGAAACTAGGGTTGTTGATGGTTTTGCTTCTTGTTTATTGAGCTGAGCTCTAGCAGTGAAGGCCACACACATGTTTATGTGTAGATTTTCATTTCATGTCATGTATTATCATTTTGAGATACTGGAAATTGATGCTAGATTATGTTTAGTATCTTGAGTTTCATTTAGTTTTACTAGTTCATATATTTAGTCTTTCCATGGATGAATATAAAAAAAAATTTACATAAATTATGTGGGTTTCCTTGTTTTGTCTCCCAATTCTTCATATTTCATTAACTTTTTGATTAAATGGATAGGGTTCATTTGATTTAAGTCAACTTGGATGAGTTGTGTATCAAATCTGTTGTTGCTTCTGACTCAAGGAGTTAGGTAAATGCTTTAGTGTTCTGATAGGGTTTCTGGGTGTATGAAGGGGATATTGCATAAGAATGAGATTTGGGGATTTTAGTTGACAAACTTGATTGTAATGCAAACAAGTTAGGTCATCCTGTTGGTAGTGACTCTATGTTTCAATGGATAAGACACTGATCACTAAATAAGATGCAAGCTGATATGAATGTCATTTGCATAAAATCTTTTGTTCAAATAAATTCAGTTTTTCATGTCTTGTAGAAGGCTGAAAGAAATTAACCCTCACTTAGCTTATGAATGTCATAGATTTGCATTTAGCTACTATAGATCTGTGTCATTTCATGAGTAATTAGGAGATATAAGGGGTTTCATCTATAGTAAATAGATTCAGGGATATGTTTTGCATTGGTACGATATCAATTGAATCCAAGGTCTACTCGCCTAGGTCTTGCAGAGCCTGAAGTAGAAGGGTCAAGCCTTATAGTTGGCCCTATGTTTGAAGTGATATGTTGATAATGGGAGTTAGATGCCCCTAGATATGTCATATTCTCATTGGGATAATTGAAAACCCTCCATTGTTTTCAAATGCTGACACATTAACCTAAGTAAACTTAAGTAAAGTGTTATAAGTAAATACTTATTTACACCAACACATTCAAATAAGCTAGAGAGGATCTTCACAATATAAAATTGTGAAATGAGGTCTCCCACTTGGAATATCTTATGAAATTAGAAGACCAATTATAGACTTTTTAACTTGGGAAATTGGGAATGGTAATTATCCCTATTCTAGTGGGACTCATGGAAAGCAAAAACTTTGATAGAAGAATTTGTTTGAGATTTGGGTTGAATTGGACTTGTAGAGGAGAGGATGGGAAAGTTTCTTTGTGATTATATTTCATTTGCCCCAACTGCACTTGGGGCTCCAAGTGGAGCAAAAACTTATAGAGATTGATCGTAACCAAACCAAGGAAAAGTGTTGGCCATTTTATAGGGAAAATGGATTAAATATTAAAGAGTTTGATGACAATTTGATTTGATTTTTTTCTAAATTTGAGGAGTATAAGATGAACTTTGGCTATGTTGTGTAAAGGAGAAGATCATTAGACTCTAACCAATATTCAAAGTTATGTTAGTACAAAATTTTTCTTCCAAGTGAAATGGTTTTTCTAAGGGTCTCATTGCATGGGAGGACACTAGCTAGGAAATGGTTGCATAAAATAGGTATTACAAGTCTTAATAGATTCTTTCTATGAAAAAATACAGTGGAAGATATGAATCATTTTCATCTTTGGTACACCATTTTCCTAAAATGTTGGAATTGGATCCTTTCTATGTTAAATGGTTATGAATAAGAGTTCTAGTCTATATGATTTTCCTTGCTTCTAGATAGTTGGGAGATGAAATTTACTATGAGGGAATCTTTTCCTATGTAGTCAATCTTTAATTGTATCGTATATATGGAGGGAAAAGAATATGAAGAATTTGTTCAAAAGTAGAAATGGAGGTAGATTCTAGTATAAGAAATCTTAATAAGAGCATCATACAGGTAGTGGAGAATAAAAACAAAACAAAAAGGAAAATTAACTTGATTTAAAGTTGAAATTAAGCTGTGGGTACTAATGGGATATCAAAGTGAAAGGGATTGATTTAGTAAAATATAAGAGAACAAAAGGAAATATGATAGTATGGGAGGCCCAATGAGGGTTGGATAAAGCTCAATTTTGATGGGCCCAATAAAGGAAATCTAGGAAAGGCTAGTTATAGAGCCATTTTTAGAGATGAAAAAGGTGAACTATTGACATATATTTTGGTCTTCTTAGTTGTAGAAATCAACAAGAAGGAAAAGATTTTTGGCCTAATTGAAGGTTAGAATTTGTGTATAGACAAAGGCTTTGATAAGGTAATGATTGAGGGGGACACTCAGATACTGACTAATAGTGTAGGTAAAGGATTTTTTTTTAAAATTGGAAACTATAGACTCATATTCCCAATATAGTAAACCTCCTCAACAAGTTTCCATAATTCATTCTTAAACATGTTCTTAGAGAGGGGAACCATGTAGCAGATTGGTTTGCTTATAGGGGTAGTGAAATCAAAAGAAAAGTAATTACATGTGGTGCTTTAGATACTAAATAGCTCCTCAAAGATTTGACTATGTACAAAGCTAGATCTAAGGAAATAGAGTGGATGCATGGTATTAATTCTCTTTTATGATAGATATAGTATGTTTTCAATAGCATCTTATGAGATATTTTCATTATTGGAGCAACAATTTCTAAACTGCAATAATTTAAATTGACTATACATGTAGTGAATTGGTAATGGTTGTAGCAATGACAATGATCATATCATATTTTCAGTGTAGTGAAGTTGTGTTATCTGTTGGATTTGAAAGATGTATTTTTATAAATCTTTACTCTCTAATAAATTAGAGATCTACCTCCACTAAGTTGAACGTACAATAGTATGCACGTGTATTAAACATTCGTTACTTTTAGTAAAAATTAAAATATTTATAATTTAATATAATTTAATAATATATTATATGTTAAAATTTATAATTTATTAAAAAAGCTATTTTTCAATCTAATATTTTTTTCACATTCTAAAAAAATAACCATATAAAACATATACAAACAAGTTGGAATTATTACAATACCTTTTAGAATTAATAAAATATTTATTTTAAATTTTCATTTTTTCTCATATTAAATTTATATTAAAAATATATTCTTATTATAGCTATAAAATTGTATGTATATAAAAATTTAATTTCTAGTAGTTATTAAAATATTATTTTCTAATAAACTGATTTTATATTATAACTAATTAAATTATGTTTAATTAGTAACAAATAAACATAATTTAATAATAATTGTTATAGCCAAATAAATTATTGTCAAAACAAATATTTGTTATAAGGTGGCACTTGTTAACTTTTGGTGTATCCAATGCCAACATATTTTTATTTTTTTTTGCAAAAAGAGGGGTAAAAATTTATTAAGACAGAAAGGAATACAACAAGGAGAGCTCAACAAGGAGCTCGATCCTGAGCAACAAGATCATCAAATTCTTGCACCATCTCAAAGGACAATTGCCCCCTATCCCTAATATTCCAACCCGGATCATGACTAGAAGCCCATTTGGCTAAACAATCAGCAGGTCTATTCCATTCTCGCGGAATATACTTGAACCTAATGAACTGAAAAGAGGAAGAGAAGAAAAGAATCTGCTTAACAACTGTGGCCAGCTGCCAACTAACATCCTCAAGCTCTTGCGAAGAAAGCATGTTCACCACCACCTGGGAATCAGACTCACAAATAATCTTACTCCATCCCCACAAGCAACACTGTTCCACAGCATATAAAATAGCCTGAGCTTCCATGAGATTGTTAGTATAATCACCCTTATGAATTGAGAAGAAAAATTTAAAATATAAAATGATAGATTTAGACACTTTAAAATATAAATATAAATATTATGTGCATATGAAATTTATGATGAGATTAATTACAGTGAAGGTATTTCCTTTTTTAAGTATTACAATTACTTTTTTATATCAACATGGTTCAATTTTACTCATCCAATGCAAGAGGATTCTA
Source organism: Cupressus sempervirens (assembly GCA_028749045.1). Taxonomy (NCBI): domain Eukaryota; kingdom Viridiplantae; phylum Streptophyta; class Pinopsida; order Cupressales; family Cupressaceae; genus Cupressus; species Cupressus sempervirens. The sequence continues at coordinate 244,798,399 of CM053791.1, forward strand.
TTCATATGACCCATTCGTTTGCATTTTTTAAAATTGTCTTTGAATAAACCCGCACCTTACCTGACTATTAAATGCAATCTACCAAAACATATTTCCATGTGGTAGAGATAAATATATTCTAGCAACAATCCATTTATCGAACAATGATTTTATTGTTTCACACAACAATTGTCGCTTTCTATGTATAAACCTTTTCTCACATCTATTCACTATTCCTTGTTAGGGGAGATGACCCTATAGGCACTCATGTTTCAACATGAGTACTAAATCTACCACTATAGATGCCCGATGCCCCTAGTTACTACTCATACAATGGGGGGGGGGGGGGGGGTGTTCGAGGGGGGTGTAGGGTGAATAGAATAAGCCACCTTGTACTATTGGTTTTTTATTGATTGTAATAAAGTTAACTATTATTCTATTTTTTTGAATTGATTAATCATTATATTTAATTTGTATAAGAAATGATTTTTAATCATATTTATGTAAATTACATGTTAGTATAATTTTTTATTAAAGGATATTTTTTACGTTTAATATATTTTGTGTAATAAATTTCATTGAATGATAATATAAAATAAATACAATTAAATATTTTATTGTATAATGGTTATAGAATATATTCAATTATGATACAATACACTTAAGCATTGTATTAACTTGTATATTTTTATTTGATTTCTATCTCAAAGGTGAAATAAGTATTACAGTTTATTTTAAATGAATTCTTGTATTTACTAGTATAAAATACTTTTAATTTAAATTTTTAACATGCTTTTAATATTGTAATTAAAATACATAGTTTTGTATAATTTAATTTGGACTTTTGTTTTAAATTTAGTAAAATTATTTAAATCTTTTAATCAATAAGTAAATAATAATTATAGGTATAGAAAACCAATCTAATTTTTAATTTTTAATTTGTTTATCAAGTTAATAAATTTATTATTTATTATTAGATATTTCAACAATTTTGTCAAATAATGAATATGTAATAAACTTGACTATATATAATGGTTAGTATTATGGCTAGAGTTAGGTATTTGATTATGGTTAGAGTGTAATTAGGATTATTATGTTTTAGTGTTTATGGTTACAATTATAGTTAGAAGCATGGTTAGGGTCAAAATTTACATCATCATAACTATTATTATTAGGATTGTGATCAAGGTTTGAGAGTACAATTGTGGTTAGGTTTAAGATTAATATTGTGGTTGTGATGATTGTTAGGATTAGAATTTTGATTAGGTTTAGAATTTTTGGTTAGGTTTAGTAGAAGAGGTTAGGTTTACACCATGGGTAGGGTTATATATAGGTTTAGTGTTTGGATTATAATATTTTATAGACTTAGGGTTTAATGTTTTAGTTAGAATTGTGTTTATAGTTACATAAGGGTTATGGTTGGAAATAGGGTTTAATATAGTAATTATGATTAATGTAATGGGTTACATCATGGTTACTACTATAGTTATGAGAAAATATTTGATTAGGGTTAGAATTAAAATTACAATTGAAGTAAAATTTAGGAATCGGTTAGATTGTGTCTAGAGTTGGAGTATTTAAAACTATTAAAATGAGAATAGCAATTTAGGTTTGTATCGTGATTATATTTACAATTGTGTTTATAGTTTGAGTTATGAACTTGTTTAGGATTGGGATTATTTTAAGATTATGATTTAGAATTTCTCATAAGGTTTATGTTAAAGGTTTATGACCATGGAGCATGATTAAATTAACTAACCTTATTAATTACACAAATATATTCAAAATAATATACCACTTTTTTCCAGTAATCCACCTTGGATATTCGACATGCTCATTGCACCAAAAGGAGTGGTTGCTAGTACTGAATGTAAAAATTTATTATAAATATATCAATATAAATATTTAATTTCAATTAAATCCAATTAAGCTTTGTGATCAATGATCTATTTCTGACTACCATAAGGGCATTGTAGGCCTTGACCAAAATTTCAACTTTCCTATTATTTTCTTAATGAATTAGAAAATATACTTTGAGGTTTTATAAAGAGACTCTCTCACCAAAAAATTAGCAAAAAATTACTTATATTTTGAGCTTTATCCTCTAGATTGGTTTTAACTTCTCTAGTACATATGTTTTAACATTGTGCTAGTCGATAATGAAACCTATAATTATGAGAGCTAATAGGATGTTCCAAAAATGTTTCCAACTTATAAATTTCTAATTGGATGATACCCATGCAATGGAATTAATGAATTTCTATTTTTCTATAGTGTCCACATTCTCATGGATGATTGTTATGAAAATTACTACAATAAACATCTTTTAGTGAATAGGCACGATATCACCATGAATGAATGTAAGTAGTTTCATCATGAAAGCATATTGTAAGATATAATCAACTAGATAAATATCTACTTTTCATACTCTCACTACAAGACATTTTGATAACAAGTGCTAAACTAGTACATTGGAGTCTCACCTATTGTAAATAAGTATATTGCGATGATTCAAGTGAAATTTCTTTAGAGTTTTCTCATAATAAATATCCATGGACACTTATATTTTACTACAATATGTTGAAAGGAACTATTCTTGACTTTATAACAATTTTAATAATTTGATGCATTCACTTGCAGCATATGTGGTCGAGAAAATATAACCAAGGAAGAGAAATACAAAAAATCTTTGGCTCATGAGAACAGATTCAACAATTAGATGTTTCTAACAATAATGTAAGTACATGTTGACTTGTACTTAAAGGAGGTTCAAGTCTTCCATATCCTCTTCATGTTCTATTTCTAGTGTAGGAGAGGTGTAGTGTTCATGCTGGTCTTTAGAACATATCAACCTAAATATAAAATAGATTACAATGAAGAATTAAATAAATAGAAGCTGAATGCAATCGACAATAGTGAAGATACATGTAAATACATATTCTATTCAAAATTAATTTAAAATGCCACCATTATAAATTCCCTCTTTTTCAATATGTCATAAAGTGTTTGACATATCCTTTGAATTTCCATTTTTGCTACCAATAGTCTAAAATCAATGCCAAGGATCCCAAGTATAATCACAAAAATAAATACGACTACATCACAAGATTATGTGACTGCTAGAAATCCTTCCAAAATACTCAATCATAAAAAAATTGCAGCATCAGGTCAAACCTAGACCATTATTGTTTACCTCCAATACCTAGGATTAAAAAAGAAATCTCTCACATTTTAAATTGAGCAATGCACATGGGAGGTTACAATTTTAAAAAGAAAATTAATTCTAATTTTATAAGTTGTGAGACAATACACACAAATCACTAATTAGTAGAAAACCTAATATGAGAGTTTGAGTGAAAACTAAGGAATAGACCAAAACAATAATAGTGGTAAAGGATATTTGGACAGCAATCGATTCCATCCATGGTTGAATGAATTTCTAAATGCCCCATTTGTGTTCATTAGGTATGTGGTACTACCCCTAACATGACTTGTGTCCAGTAACAAATGAGAGAAATAATTTACCTCTAGTATGACAATGTAGGTAACTACATTTACTGGGAGAATTAGGAAATGGCTACTCCATTACTGGGACAACTTGCACTATTGATATTCAAATAATTTGTATAACCAATTGAAGGTAAAAATAATTTAAAAATAAAAATAAAAAATTCTAATTTGAAACCCAAAATAATTGCAACTAAAATCACTATATACATAAACCAAGGTAACGAACACAAATACTAAATCAATGTAAGACAGACCAATACTAAACCTAGTAGCTATATGCACACCATAAACCTTAAATATAATAGCATTCTTATTTAATCTTTCTTCTATAATTTGTATTCTTGTGATATCCATATGAAATCTTTTGGAACATTGTGCATGACAACCTTGAACATCTTCTATAATATTTAAAAAATTCAATGTCTCCATAGGATGAGTGAAGATCACATTAACCTTAAAAATGAATCCTTAATAGATGATGCAACACTTAAAATAAAAAAGGCATTAATCTATATACACTTGTATAACATATATTTGTCCACTATTTTCTAAAGAGAATATTTAAAACAAAATTTGCTAAGGGTTTACAACATAAAAAATTTGAATGGATTGAAAAATTGGAATGGTGTACATGAAATTCAACAAATTGTGACTTCTTTAATGAAGTAGGCTTTAGATAGACTTCAAATAATTACTTCATCCAAAAAAATGTGTATAGAAAACTCAATATAGAATATTTTGAAATGAATTAGGATAGGCCAACTCCACTCCCAAAGAAATATATTAAGAAAGTTTAACTCCACTAGAATAATTAATTCAGTTGAAGCTTCTGATTTGAATAGCAAGGTGCGACACCTGAAATGTTTCATTTGGTTAATGCCATAGGACTTTGAATGCTTGATTCAGTGAAGGAAATAGTTAGTTTGTAGAGTTTTAGCCCCTCTATATAAGCCTCCATGTCAATCATCATACCACAACTCGGCCTTAGCCTCACCATCAAGAAAGCCACTAGCATCCTTAGACAAATAAAACTAGGTCTCTTTGTCTCCTCCTTCCCTTTACCATTTCCTTTCACATCCACTGCATACAGATTACTCATTTTCTTGCCAATAAAACTACACGCACCTTCTACAATAGGTGTGTTCCTTCAATTCACGTATTTTTCTACTTCTTAGTTGAAAGAAGAATTCTGGGATCACAAGACCAACTAATGAAACTTACACACATAATATGGCTTTCAATAACTTTTATATCAATAATAATGAAAACAATAACTTTTATATCTATAATAATTAATGTACAAGATATCTATATTCATCAACCTTATTATATTTAGTACCTATTTTAGGAATTTACCACACAACAACTTCTTATTCCAATTGAAAATATATATACAAATATAAGTTCTCAATTCAGGATGATATTAAATTCACTTGGTTGACATATCCACAAGGCCACACACCATCTTTGCAGTTTTTCAAATGATAAGTTTGATGCTTACAAGATTAAGGTTATACAATATCCCCATCTCAAATAATATATGATCAAAATGATATAACAACTATACTTTTCATACTTACATATAAAATATGCCATTTACAATTATTATTTATAAAGACTATCTTTTCACTTATGCAATTTTCCAAATTTTATACTTACAATTTTATTACATAGTTCCTTCCCAAATAATTCCTCCAATCAAACATTCATTTTGTATAACTTCATTTGTTATCATCAGACCATTTGCATAGCTTACTAATTTTCTTGCTAATGATATTTCTATAGAGAATCATTTTCATTTCACTAACAATTATTTGTAAGATCTAGTATTTAATTTTCACAATCCAAGCTCAGATAGATTAATATATACTAATTTTTAGAAAACAATTCATTTTTTTCAACCATATATATAAAGTTTTATTATGTTTGGTAAAGTCAAATATTTTCTCAAAAGTTAAATTTATTTTAGTATGTGTGCATGCATGCATCCGTATATACACACATGCATGTATCTACAGATAGATGAATGTATGTATGTGTATATGTGTCTATACATGTGAATTCACATGTGTGTGTGTGTGTGTGAGATACCACATTGTTTTGTCAAATTTAAACATAACATTATCTAAATAGAAAAAAATATTTTTTTATTCTGACTTTTCAACTTGATAACTCATGCACCTAATATTTATTTTTATCATAAAAAGAGCTAAAATCACAAGGATTATTGATACACTCAAAATCCATGATACAATTTCTCATACAAGATAGTCATAAAAGACTAATGAAATACATTAATTCTCACAACCTAGATGAATAAATAGACATTTAATTGAGGATATTACAATATCAAAATAAACCATAATATATCACCTCCATTCATCAGTCTTAGAATGTTATATGTGAATTTTGAAGGCCACTACTTTTGTAACACCCTACTTGGGAAACCAAGTACGAAGAGAATGTGTTAGATGATGTAGATGGAAAGAACAATTTCAAGGGTTTGGGATTTATTTTTGAATGGAAAATATTTAAGAGTTTTTTCAATTCTAATTTAATTTGGGGAAGAACAATAAGAATAGTTTGTGAATAATTTTTAGCAATATTAAAAGCTTTAATTTTTATAAATTGAGCTTGTTTTGTAATTAAAATGAAAGAGACTGGTATTGTGGATAGTATTATGGTTGGGTTTCAAGTGGGAGTGTTGATATATGATGAAAATATCATTTTAGTAGAAGATTGTTGAAAGAAGACTATGTGTTTTCAATCATTGTTTTATCACTGATGTCAAACCTACTATATGTTGGTTAGACAATTGCTTATATGTTTCAAGCACTATCACTTAGTTGATTGATCAAGAGGATTTGATCAATAGGATGTAACAAATGTACCTAGAGGAAAGGTTGAGTTATGATTATGTATTGAAGTGTGAGAATCAATTAAGATAGTGATAACATAATGTATTGTTAATCTACTTGGAGTTACAAAATGATTGGGTACACTTAGAAAGTTTAGAAGAATAAGCTTAAACAAAGTTCATTTGCTAGGATTGACCAAGTTGATAGAAGGTACTGAGTAAAGTTAGTGAAATCCGAGCAAAAATTCAATTGGAGCCAAGTGAAATTGCTTTGTAGTGGATGCTGATCAAGTTAGTAGGTGCCGAGCAAGGTAGAAGCTGCTGAGTGATTTTCAATAGATGCCAAGCACCTGTAAAATCCAATTGATACTGAGCGATTTTACAATAGATGTAGAGTAACACAGTATATATCGAGCATCAGTAAATTGATAATGCCAAGCTACTACATTATGAAAAGGACCAAAGGTTGATGAATTAAAAGCCAACAAGTTTTTTTTCTTGGAACTTGTAAATCAGAATGAAGATAAGATTGATGAGCTAGACGCATAGAATCTTATGTAAATCATTTTGGAGGAAAATTCAAATGGATTCAAAGAGAAGTTTCTAGAGAAGACAAGATATGGGCTAGATACATTTTATCCTACCTAATACATTGAAAACCATAAATTTTGAGATGGATAATGAGTGGAAAAAGGAGTTCTGATTCCCTATATATAGGAATGTCTAATCATGAAGCTAAGTTGGTTGTTGGATGTTGGATGGAGCTTAGATAGTTTTTGGATGCAAAAATATGACAAAGAGAAGGAAGAGGGTTTGCTTCATCAAGTGACCAAAGAGGAGAAGTCTACAATGCCGAACTAAGCAAGAAGGCTTAATGAGGATGAATTCTTGAAGGGTGAAGAAGCCGTCAAAATTACAATGATTGAAAACCAAGAAGAGTTGAGGACTCTATAGTGATCTAGTAATCTACAAGTAAGGTTGTAGGTTGTATCAGATCAAAGCTATTCTATTACTTTCTAACAATTATATCACATTAGGGTAAATCCTTTGGAGAAAGGTTGATTTAACAGTGATTGGAAAATCCTTTAATAGGGTGGCATTCCAAGTGAATGGCCTAAAGTCCTCTAACAAGGCTCACTTTTAATAGTGTGATTGAAATCCCTTAACTGGGTCACATTTAATAGTGTGTGTTGTAACCTTTAACATGGTTGGCCTTTAATAGGGCATCACTTCAGAAGAGTGATAAGGAGTAGCATGTTACTAGTGGTTTTTCCCAAATTGGTGGCCATGTTAAATCATTGTGTCATGTGTACTGATGGATGTGTTATGTTTTATGCTTTATACTTTTGCATGTTAATGTTATAAGTAACATATCAGTTTTGGTTAACATACAATGAAATCATGCATGGTTAAGAATTTTTTTTTTTGTTTGCTGAATTGTAAAAAGTTTTATTTGTACATTTGGACCTTGAGTAACTGATTCACCCCCATTCTTAGTTATTCTAAATGGTATTTCAATAGGGAGAATGTTGAAGATAGAACTTAATAGTCATTGAGTCCCTTGACTCTTTGTATTCTAGATAATGCTATTGTATATGTCTATAGAAGAATGTTGACTATTACGTTGTAAGATGTGGAGAGTTTTATCTGAGATTTGGTGATTAATAAAATTATTGCTCTATTTGAAGAGTGGATCATAAATTTGTGTTGTTCTTAGATCTCCATTTTAATTTTTTGTTTGATGTTTTAACACAGTCAACCAAACATATTATCAATGTCCCATTCTAGTAGCTAAAGACAATAGAATTTGAGATAGGTTGTGTTTTGTTTATGAGAGGTTTTTCTTGGCTTTCAAAAAAAATGGCATGAAAATCAAGATGCCCTTGTTTATTTTTCTTTTGCACAATCTTCACAAATCTTCATTAATTTTTTTGTTAGAGGAACAACTCTAACCTTTGTGTTCTTACTAATTCTAGTAAGATTGAGAAAGTTCATATGTTTCGATCCTTTATGCCATAACTAGTTATCTTCAACTTGATTTACAAGACATTTCTTGATTAGTGATAATTCTTGAATTATAAAATCAATCACATTATAAATGTTTCTACCTATCCTTAAGCCACTAGCAATAACTTTAATCTTTTCATTTTTTATTGAACAATCTTTATCATTGAAGGAAATTAAACATCCACAGTCACCAATTTCACTAATACTTAGAAAATTACATTTCAAACCTTCTATGAAATACACATTGTGTATAGGTGTATAGTTGTTTAAAATTATAAAATTGTGACCTATGATATACACATCTACATTATCACCAAAATGATGAAAATCTTCATCAAAATCTTCTAGAGTTTTGCACTTATTTTTACATCAGTTAAAATGGTGTAAACAACCACTATCCAAAATACAAGTTGCATAGTTGTGGGCAAATAAGGCTATTTCAACAATTATAGATTTGTCATTGATTGGTTTCCATATTTTTTTGGGATTCACATTAAATTACATTGATTTGCATAATGCCCATAATGAAAAGACTTGAAGCACTTGACTATTTTCTTAGTATCGAAGCCATTCCTTCGCAAATTACATTGATATGCTTTATGACCAAAAGAATTACAGTTGAAACAATATCCTTTAAAAGAATATTTTAACCCCTATTTTGAAGACTTGTCTTCTTTGAATGTTTTGATATTTAAATCAGTTAGATCAACCAATTTTTGTAATGAAGTTAGTTTCTTATCGTATTCATGAAATGATAATTTATGACCTTCAATAACCTAATTAGTTTCTTCTAATTCTACTTGAAGTCTTTTGTTTGTGATTTCATGGTTTGAGATAAAATTCTTTGATCTCATTAGTTCTTGCAAGTATTAAAGAAGTTCCTCCTCAAGATCAACTTGTTCATATGAATCAAATGAAGATTATGATTGACTAGAATCTGATTTGGGAACATTAACTATTTTCATCATAAACAATCTTTCTTCTTTCCCATCTGGATAACTTCTCTAAACAAGAGACTCTCCTTTTTGAAAATTTTAAACCTCTTATTTTGATTCCATGGTTTCTTATGGATTTTTTTTTTATATTTTTTTTTTTCAGTTTTTTCATCATTATCATCTTGATTAGTAAGAGGACATTTTACTGTAAAGTGTCCTAGTTGGCCACAACTAAAGCGTTTAGGTTTTCCTTGATATTTCTTTATTATTTTTCTAATCAAAAATGCTTGTAAAGAATTTGTAATTCCCCCACAAGGGATCCAAAAGAATTAAACTAAAGTTTTACTAAGTTTTCTTGACAGTTTTTTTAAAAACTAAGAACATAGAATAACATGCACATCAAACCTAAAGTAGTGAAACCAATAACATACAATCATATAGAAGAAAACATAACTAGTAACATTCCTTAAGGATCCCATGACATCGAGTTAGATTTAAATTTTAACTAATACTAGGTCTAACAATTGCTACATCCACATGAAAGAATAACTAAAAGTCCAAAGTCCATTTAAATAATACACATTTGTTTCAAAAGCCACTGGGCAATAAAATTTGAATACTCAATCATCCATTGTACATGTCATAGGGTATGAAAGGCTAAAAGAGTATAAATTTATAAAAATATATTACATCATCCCTTATGAATCCATGATACAAAGTACAATACGATAAATGAAATCATCCATCATAAAGATCTAACTATCCATCATAATACACAAAGATAGAATGAAAGGAAATGCAGACAAGGAAACTCCAGCTAGGACATCAATAGATAGATCTCAATGGTAAGAGTAAAAATCACCACCACTCAATCATGAGAAAACTAAATGGCCCATTCCCACCACACTGAGGAGATAGTCTCAAGTCCCAAACAAGATATCAATACAAACATCAAAAGTACTATCTAAGTCTAGGAAGTCCTAAAAGAAATCCAACTCAAAGGATCCAAGACAGATTGACATCTAAACCTAGAGTCACATAAAGACACGTAGGAAACCTACTATGTAAGTGGGCAAGTCTCATCACATGAATCATGCTAGAGTTACCTTGGTAGTCTCTCAAGACCTCAACCCCCTAGTGATCTCTATGTGGCACTGGTATCCTCTCATATTGACAAGGCATACTAACGATGCATGGACACAACCAAGCATTCTCTTTACTCCCATCCTAGTCTGTACTAGTAATTGAGGCAAGGGGAAGAACATACAAAGATTCTTATTAGGTTTATTTTACTCTCATTTAGTGTAATCTTTTGACTTATTAAACATCTTACAATTGGTTACCTTTGTAGCCACTTATGGCCCTGGCCTCCATTGTAAGCCGCTTCTTAACATTACATGTAGATAACCTACACTAGGCTCATAAAAGTAAAAATCAAAGAATCATATAAAATTGCCTTAGTCCTATACAAGTGACTAGAAAGCATCAAAAGATAATTAACAATAACACATCAATTCTTTATGAGCAACTAGAAAGCATCCCAAAAATAATAATTGAAGACTTAAAATGGTTATGTCAAATATGTCATAGCATGACATCACCAAGAACAAATCTTGCAAACACCTCAGCCCTATAAAAGTGACTAGAAAGCAATCCAAATACAACTGACTGAAATCAATTTAGCATAACATCACAATCATAGAACTCCCAAGTCTTTGGTAACAACCTAAGACCGGTCAACACTCTAGTCAACCCAAACCCAAAATCATAGACAACATGCAAACAATAATAATGTAGGTTTCATAGTTTGGTTTGATTTTGAAAGCACTTAGTTTTGAGTTAATTAGTATGGTTTTTCATTTCTATTTTAATGTATATTTCAAGTAAATAAAATTCACAAACTCCCATTAAAAATCAACTCGTTCTTATATTTGAACAATTTGCACAATCACCCTTATCTTATGAGATAACCAATAATTCATTATTTTTAATAAATAAATCATTTTAAATAATGGATAAATTTAAAATTTAATTCCATGATATTTATCATTCATATAAACTAAATTAAACTATACTTAATTAAATTTCAACAAATAAAATTAATTATTAAATACTAATAAAATTTATTAATAAATAATAATTTAAATTAAATTATAATAAAAAATTTAAAAAAGAAAAATGCATTGAAAAAGGTGTTTTAGGCGCACTGATCGACCTCATAGGTTGCTACTATAGGCAGCTAGTCTATCATAGTAGCCTTGCTATTGCAGATTGTAGTACTAAGTACTATTTTTGTCTACAACAATGCTACTATGAACAATAGGCTGTCTACTGCCATCCTCCAAAATTCACAGTTTCTTCCAAAATTTCTAGTGTCGATAGTTTTGGCTCTTTGAAATTTTTATCTCATTGATAGATGGTTCCTAATTTAACCCATACATCAGTTGCAAATTGACAATATACTACTTTAGCAAACATGTCTTGAGTAAGACTGCATAGAAGAGCATATCTTGCCTTTTTATCCAATTCATATGTAAGATTATCATTTAGAGTAGTAGGTACTTTATTTGGAATAATATACTTAGTAGCAATAGAATCCCATATTATAACATCTAAATAATATATGTAAGCTTCCATCATAACTTTCTGAAGCACATAGTCCTTGCCATCATAGAATTGAGGCCAATTAAGAGAAGCTTTTTGATCTAGTGCCATTTATACTTCCAAGTGTCCCTAGAATAGTTCTAAAGGTAAACCTAGAAAGGAACCCTAGATCTGATACAACTTGTTGGAAGTGCTGGTTATTTTGAGAGGGAGGAGGGGGGTGGTGAATTACATTAGAACTTTTAAATCAAGTTTCTAATTAATGCATCACATTGGTGGAAACATTAAATGTTGAATGAACATAAATATATAAATTAATCTCATAAATTGAAGCTGGCAGGATAATATAAACAACTCACAAAAAAAGAGACATTATTTTTTGCAGAGTGGAAATCCCTTAAAATCCTTTTTTGTTTCATCATAAGGAGAAAAGCACCCTGTTAAACTTGTCTTCTTTATTGAGTAAAAAATCTCTATTACAACTACAACTACAACTACCTTTACTTCTTTTCAATGTCTGATATAATAGATGTTACATAGACACACAACTATATGATTTTAATTCACACACATGTATTTATAGGCAATCATAAAATAAATCTTTCAAGTAAACCAAAATGTTTTGTATCTAAGGAAGGATAAATGTCTCCATTATTGTTTCATTTCACTCAATAGCACACACACCTATGAATTCTTATATAGAGATACATTTTTAAAATATTACAATGACTCTTCTAAAAATAAATTTCCAATTGTGATTGTTTTCACCTTAATAGAATTTTTATGAGAAGATCTCTTAGGAAATACACCATTTTGAAATCCTCAGTTAGAATATTAAACAAAGAAATTTTTTATGTTTAGTGTGCATAATTAAAATCCAAACTTTCTTAGTTAATAACCATGTAACAATCATATTAAAATCCTCACAATATAAGATGTACAACCATTAAACTTCATCTCTGAAAAGCTTTTTACAAATTAGAGTCAACCAACCATATGAAGAATAACTAAACATTTTCATATTCTTTTCTTTTATTACAAGAAATAGTCAAATCATTCATTACCCATATTCCCCCATTAAACAGAATACCACCACATGCTTGAATCATTAACAAATGAGAGTGATATGGATTCCTTTCTATTCAGCAAATGGTTATTGAAAATGAAGAAGGCAGGAGAGACAAAAGAATTCATACCTATGGCTGGAGAGCACAAAGAATTAATTACCCTTTTTGAAATTTCCACAAAAGACATGTTGGTTTTTTGATCCCAAGTATCTCAACATTCCTCAACATTGGTCTCCATGTCATGAAAACAAAACAAAAGAGATGAATTATCCTTCCTCTAACATACAACATAGAGATTATTAGATCTAAATGGAAAGTATCTTCAAGAATGAATCATGAAAAATTCTTCCTGAGAAGAAATTCCCATATTACCTTTTCCATCATATAATATTTTTGTATATCAAATGAATTAGTGAGACATCCCTTTATACATACTAAAGACCCACAAAATAATGATTCAAAAATCCTTCATTTTGATGCTCATAAAACATTTCATGGTGGCAGCTGTAGGGCTTAAGAAAATAAAGAACAAAATAAATCTTGAAACTAAACCTTTTGCCTTTCCTCAAATTTTCCCAAACTAATTTCAATGATGGGTTCAAATCTAACCATACCTCTTTTACATGTGGAGACATGATACCCACATTATGTGCTCATTGATAAGCACAACTTAAACATTCAAAAAATTTGACATTAGTCATGGTTAGCTTCATAATTTCAAAATAGATCACTAATGTTTCCGCTGAATTTTCAAAAAAAAATCACTATATATACTTTGCATGAAGGAAAAATCATTTTCAGCACTATTTGGATCACTCTCTTAGAAAAGAACAAGGGCCTATATAAATTGACACCTAAGCCTAGAGTCACACAAAGTCACGTAGGAAACCTATTATGTAAGCAGGCAAGTTTCATCACACAAATCATGCTAGAGTTAACTTGGTAGTCTCTTAGGACCCCAACCCCCTAGCGATCTCTATGTGGCTTTAGTATCCTCTCGTATTGATAAGGCATACTAATGATGCATGGTCACAACCAAGTGTTCTCTTTACTTCCATCCTAGTCGTTACTAGCACTTGAGGCATGGGAAAGAACATAAAAAGACTCCTATTAGGTTTATTTTAATTTCATCTAGTGTAATATTTTCACTTATTAAACAACTTACAATGGGTTACCCTGGTAGCCACTTACGGCCCCAGCCTCCATTGCAAGCCACTTCCTGACATTATAGATAGATAACATACCCTAGGCTCATAAAAGTATCAATCAAAGAATCATATAAAATCACCTATGTCCTATACAAGTGAATGGAAAGCATCAAAAGATAATTCACAATAACACATCTTTTCTTTATGAGCAACTTGAAAGCATCCCAAAGATATTGATCAAAGACTCAAAATCATTAAGTCAAATATGTCATAGATGACATCACCAAGAACAATTCTTATGAACACCTCAGCCCTATAAATGTGACTGGAAAGAAATCCAAATACAACTAATCAAAATCAATTTAGCATAACATCACAATCATAGAACTCCCAAGCCTCTAGTAATATCCTAAGACTGGTCAACTAGTCAACCCAAACACAAAAACATAGACAACATAAAAAGAATCATAGTCTAGGTTTCATAATTTGGTTTGATTTTTAAAGCACTTAGTTTTGAGTTAATCAGTAAGGTTTTTAGTTTCTATTTTAACGTATATTTCAAGTAGATAAAATTCATGAATTCCCTTTACAAATTAACCCATCCTTATATTTGAACAATTTGCATAGTCGCACTTATCTCATGATATAACCAATAATTTATTATTTTTAATAAATAAATCATTTTAAATAATAAATAAATTTAAAATTTTATTCCATAATATTTATCATTCATGTAAACTAAATTAAACTTTACTTAATTAAATTCAACTAATATTTATAAAATAAACTATATTAATATATTATTAATTATTGATTACTTAAAAATCAACCAAAAATTATTAATAATGTTATTAATAACTAATTAAAATAAGCTCTATTAAAAATTCATTAATTAATTATTAAATTATTAAACACTAATAAAATTTATTAATAAATAATAATTTAAATTTAATATAATTTAAATAAAATAAAATAGAATAGATTTATAATAAAAAAATTATAAAATAAAAACACATTGAAAAGGGTATTTTAGGCCCACCGATCGACCTCATAGGCTACTGCTATAGGCAGCTAGGTTGCCATAACAACCTTGCTATTGTAGATAGCAATACTAAGTACTGTTGTTTTTTACATCAATGCTACTAGGCACAACAAGCTATCTGCTACCATCCTCCAAAATTCACAGTTTCTTCCAAAATTTCTAACCCTTGAAAAATGAAGCTTGAATTGGTGATAAGGATATCTCACCTAAAATCAGAGCACTAATTGTACAATCACCTGAGAGGACTATTTACTCACGAGACTTTAACTCTTATTAACTTTTCTTTATCTTTTTTGTGCATGATTATTGAATTATAAAATAACTTTATTTAATTTTCACTTGACTTCTCTTTTCAATTAATTTATTCAATTTCAATCTCATGCATGCATTACATAATTTTGAAACTTTTCATAAATTAATATATTTTTCACTTCTTCATTTATTTTCAAAATGTTAAATGATAAAATATTTATTAACTTAAATAATAATAGTATAAAATTGAACTCTAAATATATTATTATTAAATTAAATAAATATTATCACATTCTAAAATTATTTTTATAACTTAATCTTTAAACTTAATTCTTTTATTTAATTAATTTATCAATTAATTAAATATTAAAAAAAGCATAATTAAATTTCCATTAAATTAAATTATTAATTCAATAATTTAATTTGACTAAATTAGTAGAAAAATCACCAAACACTTATAAAACAAAATATGAAAACCCATCATAGACAAAGACATACAAGATAAAATTAAAGGGTTATAGTCATGAATTAACGTCATAAACCACATTTGGAGGGTAATCAACATTGATACTTGTCTTAATTTTTCTAGGACAAATGGGTTAAAAGGTTAGGATTTCAACTTAAGAACTTATCTCCCCTCTGTTACCATTGAGATAATGTGATAGGGTATGCTCATCCTGGCTATTCAGGGAAGTCGATACCCAATACCTATAATCTGCATAAAATCAATGCATGTACAAACACAATATTCTAAACTAAATAGGAAATGGTAGGAAGTGGTGCATCATATAGATCCTAACTAGTAGGTGAATACAACTCCCTCTCTTAACCACATCAAAAATTCCATACATAAAAAAAACATACACACACACACACACCATACACATGTAGTATGGGGTAAGTATCCATAGGAAAACACATTATAATCCATCTAGAACTAATTGTCATTAATAAGTAAAATTATTGAATAATCATCATGCATATAGAGTACCAAGTAATCCCATCATATAATCAATTGAATGTGAAACAATATCTGATAATCTCAAAATAATGCTACTAATAATCAATCATAAAACTAGCCTAAAAGAGTTTAGAAATAATAACAAAGTGCAAACTAGGGGTGGGCACTACATAACCTTTTAGATCTATATCACTTGCATCTCTTTTTTAAATCTTAAAAGTTATCTCATTTATTGAAGTACTAACTTGATTAGTGATTCTCATTTCATAATAAGGTAAGCTTCCTTGCAACTGATGTAGGGTTGTTTTTAAGAAGTTTTTCTTCTCTTCCAAAGGGGAGATTTTCGTTTCAAACTTAGGCAAAAAAACCTTATGAATTTTGAAACTATTTCATGTTCTTTAATTTTATCTCCTAAACCTCTTCCTACATTAACCACTTCATCTACTCTCAATAAATATGCTTCTATATTTTCATCTTCATTCATCTTTAGATTATCATACCGAGTTTCTAATCTCAATATTATTGACTCTTTGAAATTTTTATCTCATTGATAAATGGTTTTTAAATTAACCCATACATCATTTGCAAATAGACAATATACTACTTTAGTAAACACATCTTTAGTAAGACTACATAGAAGAGCATATCTTGCCTTTTTATCCAATTCATATGTAAGATTATCATTTAGACCATTAGGTACCTTTTTCGGAATAATAAACTTAGTAACAAAAAAATCCCATACTATAACATCTATATAATATATTTAAGCTTCCATCATAACTTTCCAAAACACATAGTCATTGCCATCAAAGGATGGAGCTTGATTAAGAGAAGCTTCTTCAGTGTATGCCATTTATACTTCCAAGTATCCCTAGAAGAATTCCTATAGGTAAACCAATAAAGGAACCCTACCTCTAATACAACTTATTGGAAGTGGTGAATTAGATTAGAACTTTTAAATCAAGTTTTTAATTAATGCATCACATTGGTGGAAACATTAAATTTTGAATGAACATAAATATATAAATTAATCTCATAAATTGAAGCTAGCAAGATAATATAAACAACTCACAAAACAAGAGACATAATTTTGTACAGAGCGGAAAACCCTTAAAATGTTGTTTGTTTCATCATAAGGAGAAAAAACACCCTATTAATCCTATATTCTTTATTGAGTAAAAAATCTCTATTACAACAACTACTACAACTACCTCTACTTCTTTTCAATGTTTGATAAACCAGATGTTACATACACACACAACTATTAGATTTTAATTCGCACACATGTATTTATAGGCAATCATACAATAAATCTTCCAAGTAAACCAAAATGTTTTGTATCTAAGGAAGGATAAATGTCTCTATTATTCTTTCATTCTCACTCAATAGCACACACACCTATGAATCCTTAAATAAAGATACATTTTTAAAATATTACAATGACTCTACTCAAAATTGGTTTCCAATTGTAATTGTTTCTTCTCTTAATTGAACTATTTATGAGAAGATCTCATAGTTTGTAATTCTGAGGAAATGCACCATTTTGAAATCTGCAGTCAGAATATTAAACAAGAATTTTTTTTTTGTTTAGTGTGCATAACTAAAATTAAAACTTTCTTACTTAATAACCATCATGTAACAATAGTATTAAAATCCTCACAATATAAGATGTACAACCACTAAACTTCATCTACCAAAAGCATTTTACAAATTAGATTCAACCAACCATATGAAAAATAACTAAATGTTTTCATATTCTTTTATTATATTTCAAGAAATAGTGAAATCATTCATTAGCCCTATTCTCCCTTTAAACAAAATACCACCACATTCTTGAATCATTCATAGACAAGAGTGATATGGATTTCCTTTCTATTTGGAAAATGGTTATTTAAAATGAAGAAGGTAGGAGAGATAAAAGAATTCATACCTATGGCTAGAGAGCACAAAGGATTGAACACCCTTTTTGAAATTTCCACAAAAGTAATGTTGGTTTTTTGATCCCAAGTATCTCAACTATCCTCAACATTGGTCTCCATGTCATGAAAAATAGAACAAAAGAGAAGAATAATCCTTTGTTTAACATACAACATAGAGATCATTAGATCCAAATAGAAATTATCTTCAAGGATGAATCAAAAAAGTTATTCCTGAGAAGAAATCTCCATATTACCCTTTACATCATATATTATTTTTTTATATCAAATGAATTAGTGAGACATCCCTTTAGACATACTAAAAACCCACAAAATAATGATTCAAAAATCCTTCATTTTGATGCTCTGAAAAGATTTCATTGTGGCAGCTATAGGGCTTGATAAAATAAAGATCAAAATACACCTTAAAACTAAACCTTTTTCCTTTCCTCAAATTTTCCCAGAGAAAGTTTAATGATGGATTTCAATCTTACCATACTTCTTTTACATGTGGAGACATGATACCCACATTATGTTCTCATTGATAAGCACAACTTAAATATTTAAAAAATCTAACATTAGCCATCGTCAACCTCATAATTTCATAATACATCACTGATGTTTCTGTTGAATTTTCAAAAATACACCACTATATATACTTTTCATGAAGGAAAAACCATTTTTAGCACTATCTAGATCACTCTCTTAGAAAGGAACAAGGGCCTATATAAAGAAAAAGTTTTAATGATAGGTTATTTCAATTCTATTCTTAACTATGGGGAAAAAAAAGGAGTTAAACAACAGATAAGTATGGATGATTTTTCATATATTTTGGGTTTGAAATGATTTATTTGATGTGGGTCCCTCTAATCACCTTTTTATTTAGACAAGTAGAAGGAAGTACTCCACTGGTATCTCAGAGTGCTAAGACAGAATTTTGGTTGGTCAAAATTGGCTAGATGATGGGTTTGTTTGTCATTCTAGTATTCTTCCTAATTCAATTTCTAATCACTTTCAGATTATTCTTTTCTTTAGTTTAGGTGTCAACAAGTTTACAAGCCATTTTAGATTCATAAGTATGTGGTGGAGAGACCCAAGTTTTGAGCCTCTGCTAAGACAATGGTGGTTAAAGATTAATATATTCTCAGGGACAATTAGTTTTTACTTTTGAAAAGTATTTAATATGTTAAGGATAAGATTAAATATTGGAATAAAATTTTCTTTGGTAATATTTTTGGAGAAGAAATAAAGGTAGAAGAACAACTCCTTCTTAAAGAATATCTATTTTGGAGAGATAAGTCTTGAGAGTTATGTTTAAAAGTGAAAGATTCTAACACTAAGTTTATCCATTCTTTGGTGAAAGCTAAAAGACTCCTTAATAGGATCAATGGAGTTGATATTAAGGAAGGGAAGTTTTTGTTCCTCATAATGATATTGAGGAGATTATATTGGAGCACTTTCAAGCTATGTTGTTTCTTCATTTGAGAGCAATTTCAAATTGAATGATAATCTAATTATTGGGATCTCTTCAATAGACAATGAGAATTTGATGAGGCACTTATCAATGAAAGAGGTTAGGCTGACAACTTTTAATTAACATCCTTTGAATTCTCTTGGGCCAAATGGGTTCATGATGCATGTATTCTAGTGAAGTTGTAACATTTTAAGAGAAGATGTTTGGAAAGTGGAAAAAGATTGTAGGAAGAAAGGAATGTTTGTGAAAGAGACTAATAGTACTTTTTTTTTTTTTAGTAGTAAGAAGAACAAATCTTATGATATTGTGGACTTAGGGTAATTCCACTCTACAATTATATCTACAAAATCATCTCCAAGGCTTTTGCAAATAGATTGATAGATTTTCTCTCCAAAATATATCTTTATAAAAATGGCTTCATATAGCATAGAACATTTTCAAACATTGTAATATTGGTCTCTGAGACCATTCATTCAATTAGTTTTCATTGGTGTTCTATTTGCATTTGTGTTTTCTTCAAGGTTTCCAACTGTTGATCTTAGAATGATTTTGACATTTGAGTATCAAAACACTTAAGCTATTTGCTAAGTTCATGCCTAGCTAGCAACATATGCTGAGTTTAATATATACAAGTGCCAAGTTGCAATATGTGTCAAGTCAAAAATATAGTAATTGTTGAGTCAGTCAGGTGCTAAGTAAATAGATAGTACCCAGCAAATATATGTTCCGAGTGAACAATAGATGCCAAGCATGTTCAGGTGTTGAGCAAGGTAGAATTTTAGTAGGTGTCGAGCATCAGTAATCAACAAGTGTCGAGAAACAAAAAATCAACATAAGGTTTTGTGCCTTTACAAACTAAGATGTAAATCATTTTTCTTTCCAACTAATGGATAGATCTCAAAGCATAGAGATAACATTGAATCTATTTGATTACCTATGTAATCTACATGCAACCAATTAGAAAAATGGAAGGAATTGAGTAGGAAAGTTGGATGAATCTCAATCATAGATTCATACCTAATTCTAAGTCACAAAATCCTTTTAAAGAGAGATTAAGCTGCAAAATTCATATAGTATGTGAGAAAGAATGCATGTAAGAAGGTGATGCTAGCAGTGAAAGGGGTAAATTGATCAGCACAAAATCAAGGTGACTTAGAAGAAGAAGAACAATGCAAAATCAATTAGCAAAATAGAGGATCAAGGTTACAACATTTTCATATCAGATTAGAGAGGCTCAAGATGAACTGAATTGGGATTTGAAATCAAAAATATCAAATTGTAAGTGTATCTAATGAAACATTCTATTGTAATCTCTAACAATTGTTATGGCAGAATGAAATCCTATGGACTTAGGTTTGTTTAATAGCCATTGTATAAATCCTTTAACAGGGTGACATTCTAAGTGAGTGTTATAAAGTCTTTTAGCTAAGCACACTTTTGATAGGGTAGAATCTAGCAATCCTTTGTAAGCGTTTAATAGGATATGCCTTTTATAGGGTGGATCATGAGAATGGTAAAAATATGTAACCTTAATAGGTGAACTTTATTGCTACAGTAGTGAATAATTCTTGGTGTCATCCCCACCCTAGTTTTACCTTCTCATTAGAGGGTTTCTAGGTAATCACATATGGGGTCAACTATTTATGTGGATGCATTTACTTTACATGTTAGTTCAATATGTTTATGCATGGATTGTTTCAAAGTTAAAAAATTTATTGGTCAATGTTTAGTACTTCTGATTGACATCCCATCTTAGAAGTATGCATTTCCAATTTGTATTTCCAAAACCATCATGGTTTGAGACAAGAGGAGATTTTTTTTCCCCATATCTCTTTCTCCTAAATACTAAGGTTTTGGGAAGATTTATTAAGTAGAGGTGTCCTTTAAGAATTTGGAAAAGTATAGTAGTTAATAAAGATATTGATCCTATTTCCCACTCTTAATTTATGAATAACACTATGTTTTTTGGGAAGACTTTTTAATGAAAAGCTTGGCTATAAAAGATAGGTTGGAGGATTATGATATTAGATTAGGTCAAAGTATGGATAAAGATAAATCAACAATATTCTTTATCAATAGGTCAGTAAAATCCGACAACATAAAATGTCAAATTTATTGGGCTTCCAAATTCATTTTTTAACCCTAAGATATGTCATTTTTCCTCTTTTTGTTGGAAAGAACCATAGGAGGATGTAGGATGAAGTTTCTAGAAAATGTTACCCTAAATTAATGTTATGCATGAATGAGTGCCTCACTCAAGATGATGGAATAATTATGAATAAGATAATTTTTTTAGTTGTTCCTATATACTTTATATCTTAATACTTACATTTTATTTAAAAAGAAGTAAATGCATTAGGTGGTATTCTTAAAAAAAAATTATGGGAAGGCTCAAAAGAAGCAAAGGACATCCTTATGATCAAATGGAACATGAATTGTCTAGTAAAGGAGGAACGAGGAGCAAGTTTGGGCAAGATGAATCTTCATAATTGGCTTTGGGAGAAAAATTGTCATGGAAGATGTATAAGTTTCCCTCTAGGTTTTGGTAAAAAATATTCCCTATGAAGGACTTCAATTTTGTAGGAATTTGGTATATAACTCTAATACCATGTAAGAATTTGTCTTAGGGAAAATTCACCCAAAGATCAAGGAACTCAAGCACAAGCACAATAGTAGACCAAATGAGTATGATCTTAATAATGATATGATATTCATTGAATATATTGATATGAATTGATATGAATTAATATGAAAGTACACTAGGATTGCCTATATATAAAGGCCTCTTGAATGCTTCTAGAATGCCTAGCTGTAAGAAACATGATAAGTCATACAATCAGGCACATGTCCACTAGATATGGGTTATCCTCGATTAAGCATAGGAGTAAGTGAAATGATGAGAGGATAAGCCTACAAAGGTATATCATGCAATATAATGTTGTATACACCATGTGGTAAATGAGGAATGTAAATAATTGTGTTGTATTTATGACGACTAAGCTAATTATGCAAGCTCTAGTGTTGTAGACACCATGTGTTGAATTAGAGTTTCTTGCTCCAATGTTGTCAACATGACAACTCTTAAGAGTACACAAACTTCTAAGTGTCTCACTAATAAAATAATGCAATATAATAAAATAATGCATTAACATAAGTAAACTTAAGTAAAGTGTAATAAGAAAATACTTATTTACAACAACACCTTCGCTTAAGTGCAACTTAGGGGAATGCACGTAAGCTTACGAAAGCTAGGATGAAATGTAAGATGGGTCCTAGCTACTAGGCCATGTTAGATAACCATCTACATAATGCAATGCTATTTCTCATAAAGTAGAGAAAGAGGGAAAACCTCATGGGAAAAACCCTGCCCGAAAAAGAGAGATAAAAAATAGCATGCATGGATGGATAGAATAATCAAGACCCGCCCATTACTACATACATCAAGTATATACAAAAGAGAAGAAGGATAGAACCACATAAGAGAAAAATGCTACCCCCATAAAAGAGAAGAAGAAGGAGACAAGGTAGTCCCCCCCTTAAATGTAGAGTGCCGATCAGTGATAGCTGCTCCAATGTAGAAGTTGATCAAATGTTATTGAATAAAGTTCCTCCGCTTTTAAAGAAACAATGGCAAAGGTACAAATAAGATGCTTCCCCTATGTTTAGAAGGAATCTTGATGATGAACAGTGTCTCTTGAAAGTGCTTAGTTGTCCTTGTGTTGATACTAAAGGTCACCCCTTCCAATACTATTGAAAAGAAGAGGTACACATCTAGTAAGGATGGATATAGAACATGTTCCAAAGAACCATGTGTCTCCTCAAATTATAAAAAGACATCCTGTAACTACTATACATAACAATCCATAATCACATCAACTTGTGAAGACTGACCGTGTAGAGAATGGACAAGAGGGTTAGAGTGAGCCCTCACAAAAACTAGAGAAGGATCTTCTTTAGCAAAGAGAAGATATATATCATTAATGACATCTCCCAAATCTGCTATGTGTGACTCCATGAACAAACTTGAAATATCTATCAAGAAGTCATCCACTAATGCTGGAGATGGAAGACAAGGTGTACACTAATTTGTTGGACTCATCACTGTGACAATATGTGAATGTAGAATTTGCTGATACAGTGATCTCTCCCTATATCTGTCAATAGGACACCACATATCTGAATCTATTGAAGCACTATTGCTTCTATCATGATTAGATTCCATAATGCATGAATTAGTATCATTAATAAAGAGAAGATGTATATCATTGATGATTTTTTTGAGATCTTCAATGTGAGACTCCACGAATAGACCTGCAATATCTGGAAGGAAGTCATCCTATTAAGATGAAGTACAAAGACATAGAGGTTCATGTTGCATTGAATCCAAGGCATCAATGGCTAGACCTAAATCAGTAGTAGCAACAAGAGCATTTGGAGGTGGGATCTCAAGTGGAGTTGGAGGAACCAATACTGAAGCTACTAAAGATAGAATATTATCTAGAAAAGGAGGAACTATGGGATCTCCATATTTTTTTACAAAGAGCTATCCGCATATCATATGGGTGAATGAGCTTATTAATGAAATGCTTAGTATTAAAACTCATATTTAGTACAATAATATTGCAGAGTCTACTAATAGGTGGTTGTATTTTAGTATCAAAGATTAGTTCGTTGGAACATAAATAAGGAAATACTTCCTTATGTTTACTTCTTAGATGATCAATGACTAAAGCACTCCATTTTTTATAGTTCCTTTTTCTTAGTGGTGGTCTAATTCCAAATCAAAATGTGAAACAAAACTCCTCCATGAGATCAATAAATGTACCCTTCAAAATGCTGAAATATGCAATCAACCCCCCCAATACATGATTTGTGTACTTAGTGTGATAGCCACATGCCAATTTAGGGCCTATTTATGAAAGTAGTATTTTGATCCATAGAACCTATAATCTGATTGCAGATCTGAAAAGTAAATTAAAAAAATTTACTTTCAAAAAAAAAAGAGCCTGATTATGTGTCCAAATGAGCCTGTACTATGGATTTGAAGTGGTAAAAAATAAAGATTTGCAAGTTCCAAAAAAATTCAGGAACAAAGATCTCAAACCACCTACACTAATGTGTAGATTAAAAAATTCTACCCAAAAACAAAAAATAAATGTCTCGCAAAAGGGAGTCCGTATAAGGGATATATTGCTGTTTGAAAATCACCTATACTATTATTTTTCCATAATCACCATTGTCGCGCCTCCAAAAATCAAATGACTTTAGATTTTTACTTAGATGTCCAATTTGGATGAAACAAAATCTGATTTGGGGGTTTTTTGACCTTCCAAATATGACGCCAATATCTGATTAGCACCTGCAGGCTCCAATCTTCTACAAATATCTCTCCTACTAGCCCGATGGCTAAAAAAATTCTAGAAAATAATGCAGATCTGAATAAAAATAGTAGAGATTCAAACAATAAAATATACAGATGTAAAATTTAAATTTAGATATTAGAAATGATCATACCAATTCTGCAAATCAGGCCTTTGGGTTGCCGATTTGCAAAAATAATGTTGCCTCAATTTTGACTATGGCCTAACATAGGAAAATTTATAGTCAACTCACTAAATTGACATTTCTAACCCAATGGTGAGGTTTTCCTTGACTCTAGATGCTCCCAATGACTAATAATTCTCTAGATTTGGGTCAAGGTGTTGAAGCAACAATGGTATTGAATCACTATGTGAAAAGAATCTACCCAATCTCTAACACTATGTAATAATTTGGTATATAGCTCTAATACCATGTAAGAATTTGTCTTAGGAAAAACTCACCCAAGATCAAGGAACTCAAGCAGAAGCACAATAGTAGACCAAAAGAGTATGATCAAAATGATGATATGATATTCATTCAATTTATTGATATGAATTGATATGAACTTATATGAAAGTACACTAGGAGTGCCTATATATAAAGGCCTCTGGAATGCTTCTAGAATGCCTAGGTGTTAGCAACATGATAAGTCATACAACCAGGCGCATATCCACCAAATGTGAGTTATCATCCATTAGGCATAGGAGTAAGTGAGATGATGAGAGGATAAGCCTACAAAGGTGTAGCATGCAAAATAATTTTGTAGACACCATATGCTAAATTAGGAGTGTGAATAATTGTGTTGTCTACATGACAACTTAGTTCATATATACAAGCTCTAGTGTTGTAGACACAATGTGCTAAATTAAAGTTGCTTACTCTAGTGCTATCAACATGACAACTCATAAGAGTATGCAAACTCCTAAGTGTCTCACTAATAAAATAAAGCAATACAATAAAATAATGCATTCACCTCAGTAGACTTAAGTAAAGTGTAATAAGTAAATACTCAATTCCACCAAAAAATTCAAATAGGCTAGAGAGGATCTTCACAATATAAAATTGTGAATTGAGGTCTCCCACTTGGAATCTCTTATGAAAGTAGAAGACTGATTATAGACTTTTTAACTTAGTAAATTGGGAATGGTAATTATCCCTATTCTGGTGGGACTCATGGAATGTGGAATGCTCATTAGAAGAATTTTTTGGAGATTTGGGTTGGATTGGACTTGTAGAGGAGAAGATGGGAAGGATTCTTTGTGATTATATTTCATTCTCCCCAACTGCATTTGGGGCTCGAACTAGAGCAAAAACTTGTAGAGATTGATCTAACAAAAGCAAGGAAAAGTGTTGGTCATTTTAAAGGAAACTAGATTAAATATTAAAGAGTTTTATGACAATTTGATTTTATATGTTTCTAAGTTTGACTCTAATCCATATTCAACTTATGTAGTACAAAATTGTTCTTCCAAATGAATGGGCTTTTCTATCTGTTTCATTGCATGGGAGGACTCTAACTAGGGAAAGGTTGCATAAAATAGGTATTACAAGTGTTAATAGATTATTTCTATGAAAAATTGTAGTGGAAGATATGAATCATTTTATTCTTTGGTGCCCCATTTTCCTAAAATGTTGGAATTGGCTCCTTTTTATGTTAAATGGTTATGACTAAGAATTCTAGTCTATTTTCATTTTCTTTATTCTTGGATAGTTGGGAGATGACATTTTCTATGAGGCAATCATTGGCTATGTACTCCATCTTTAATTGTATCATATATATGGAGCGAAAAGAATATGAATACTTTTTTTAGAAGTAGAAATGGAGGTGGATTATTTTGTAAGAAATCTTAATAAGAGCATCATATAGGTAGTGGAGAATAAATACAAAAAAAAGGAGAATTAACTTCATCTAAATTTGAAATTAAGCTGTGGGTGCTAATGGGATATCAAAGTGAAAAGGATTGATCTAGTAATATATAAGAGAACAAAAAGGAATATGATAGTATTGGAGGCCCAATGAGGGTTGGATAAAGCTCAATTTTGATTGGCCCAACAAAGGAAATGTAGGGAAGGCTAGTTATAGATCTATTATTATAGACAAAAAAGGTGAATTATTGAGATATATTTTGGGCTTCTTAGTTGTAGAAATCAACAAGAAGGAAAAGAGTTTTGGCCTAATTGAAGGTTTACATTTGTGTATAGACAAAGGATTTGATCAGGTAATGATTGAAGGGGACACTCAGATAGTGACTAATAGTGTAGGTAAAGGTTTTTTTTCTTTTTTAAATTGGAAACCGTAGACTCAGATTCCCAAGATAGTAGATCTCCTTAACAAGTTCCCATAATTCATTCTTAAACATGTGCTTAGAGAGGGGAACCATGTAGATAATTGGTCTACTTGTAGAGGTATTGAAATCAAAAGAAAATTAGTTACACGCGGTGCTTTAGATGCTAAATAGCTCCTCAAAGATTTGATTATCTAGGAACCTAGATATGAGTATAAAGAGTGGATGGATGGTATTAGTTCTCTTTTATGATAGATATAGTGTGTTTTCAATAGCATTTGATGATATCTTTTCATTATTGGAGCAACAATTTATAAATTGCAATGATTTAAATTGACCATACATGTAGTGAATTGGTAATGGTTGTAGCAATGACAATGATCATATTATTATTTTAGTGTAGTGAAGTTGTGTTATCTGCTGGATTTGAAAGATGTATTTTTATGAATCTTTACTCTCTAATAAATTAGGGATCTACCTCCACTAAGTCAAACTTACAACAATATGCGTGTGCATTAAACATGTGTTACTTTTAGTAAATATAAAAATATTTATAATTTAATATAATTTAACAATATATTTTAGGTTATAAAATTATAATTTATTTTAAAATCTATTTTTCAATTTAAATTTTTTTCAACATTCTAAACAAATAACCATATAAAACATATACAAACAAGTTGAAATTATTACAATACATTTAAGAATTAATAAAATATTAATTTTAAATTTTCATCTTTTCTCATATTAAATTGATATTGAAAATATATTATAATTATAGCTATAAAATTATATGTATTTAAAAATTTAATTTCTAATAGTTATTAAAATATTATTTTTAATAAACTAATTTTATATTATAACTAATTAAATTATGTTTAATTAATAATAAATAAACATAATTTAATTATAATTGTTATCACCAAATAAATTAATGTCAAAACAAATATTTCTCATAAGGTTGCACTTCTTACCTTTTGGTGTATCCAATGCCAACATATTATGTCTTTATAAAATGATAGATTTATACGCATTAAAATATAAGTATTATGTGCATACAAAATTTATGATGAGATTAATTAAAATGAAGGCATTCCCTTTCTGCAGTATTACAATTAATTTTTTAAATCAACATGGTTCAATTTTATCGCGCAACACAAGAGGATTACATTCATATGACCCATTCATTTGCATTTTTTAATTGTCTATGAGTATACCCACACCTTACCTGACTATTCAATGCAATTCACCAAAACATATTACTGTGTGCTAGAGATAAATATATTCTAGCAATAATACATTTATCAAACATTGATTTTATTGTTTTACACAACAATTGTCATTTTCTATGTATAAACCATTTCTCACATCTTTTCACTATTCCTTGTTAGGGGAGATGACCATATAGGCACCCATGTTCCAACATGTCTACTAAATCTACCGCTATAGATGCCCCCAATTATTGCTCATACAAAGGGGGGGTGTTGGAGGGGGGCATAGGGTGAACACAACAACCGACCTTGTACTATTGGGTTTTTTATTGATTCTAATAAATTTAATTATTATTTTATTCTTTTTTAATTGATTAATTATTATTTTTAAATTGTATAAGAAATAATTTTTTAACATATTTATGTAAATTACATGTTATTATAATTTTTTATTAAAAGGATATTTTTTACATTTAATCTATTTTGTGTAATAAATTTCGTTGAATGATAATATGAATTAAATACAATTAAATATTTTATTGTATAGAGGTTATACAATATTTTCATTTATGATACAATACACTTAAGATTTCAACTAACTTGTATATTTTTTATTGATTCCTATGTCAAATGTGAAACAAGTATTATAGCTTATTTTAAATGGATTGTTGTATTTACTCGTATAATATATTTTGAATTAAAATAATTAAAATGCTTTTAATGTTGTAATTTAAACACGCAGTTTTGTATAATTTAATTTGGAATTTTGTTTTAAATTCAATGAAGTTATTTAAATCTTTTAATCGAAAGGTAAAAAATAATTATAGGTACTGAAAACCAATCTAGTATTTAATTTTTAATATGTTTATCAAGTTAATAAATTTATTATTTATTATTAGATATTTCAGCAATCTTGTTAAATAATAAATATGTAATAAACTTGACTATATATAATGGTTAGTATTATGGCTAGAGTTAGGTCTTTGATTATGGTTAGAGTGTAATTATGATTATTATGTTTTAATGTTTATGGTTACAATTATAGTTAGAAGCATGGTTAGGGTCAAAATTTACATCATCCTAACTATCCTTATTAGGGTTGTGGTCAAGGTTTGAGAGTACAATTGTGGTTAGGTTTAAGACTAATATTTTGGTTGTGATGATGGTTAGGATTAGAGTTTTGATTAGGTTTAGAATTTTTGGTTAGATTTAGTACAAGAGGTTAGGTTTACACCATGGGTTGGGTTATATATAGGTTTAGTGTTTGGATTATAATATTTTATAGAATTAGGGTTTAATTTTTTAGTTAGAATGATGTTTATAGTTACATAAGGGTTATGGTTGGAAATAGGGTTTACTATAGTAATTATGACTAATGCAATGGGTTACACCATGGTTACTACTATAGTTATGAGAAAATATTTGATTCGGGTTAGAATTAAAATTACAATTGTGTAAGATTTAGAAATAGGATAGATTATGGCCAAAGTTGGAGTATTTAAAACTATTAAAATGAGAACAACAATTTAGTTTTGTATTGTGATTATATTTATCGTTGTGTTTATAGTTTGAGTTATGAACTTGTGTAGGATTGGAATTATTTTAAGATTATAATTTAGAATTTGTCATAATGTTTTAGTTAAAGGTTTATGACTATGGAGCATGATTAAATTAACTAACCTTATTATTTACAAAAATATATTCAAAATAATATACCACTATTTTCCCCTAGTCCACCTTGGATATTTGACATGCCCATTGCACGTGAAGGAGTGGTTGCTAGTATTGAATGTAAAAAGTTATTATAAATATATCAATATAAATATTTAATTTCAAATAAATTAAATTTTTCTTTGCTATCAATTATTTTTTTGTGACTACCATAAGGGTATTGTAGGCCTTGACCAAAATTTCAATTTTCCTAGTGATATAGATTGATTTTTGATACAAGATCCAAAACAACTACAAAAGAATATATATTTTTAAGAAGAACCATTCGTTGGTTGTCAATGTTATAAATGAAGTGAAAAAGCCTTGATATCAACATTAATACAAGTATATTTCCTTGATCTATGGTCCCAACAAAAGTGAATACCAAACCATCATTCTATAGGAGAAAATTGAATAGTTAGAAATTCACTTATAGTCATAAAATAGTCCATTCTTGGTCCTATTATAAGTGTGGATTAATGTATGCTTGAAAGGCACATACATTTACATATTTGAAGGTACTTGTGCCAATTACAAAATATTCCAAGGGAGGAAATAAAATACCAAACAAGTATGCATATCATATTCCTTAAATGGACTTAAAGGAGTTGCAAGTCTTCCATATGCACTTCATGTTCTATTTCTAGCTTTGGAGGGGTGTAGTGTTCATGCTGGTCTTTGGGAAAATATGAACCTAAATATAAAATAGATTACAGTGAAGAATTAAATAAATAGAAGTTGAATGCAATTGACAATAATGAAGATCCACGTAAATACATTTTTTATTCAGAATGAGTTTAAAATGCCACCATTAGAAATTCCCTCTTTTCCAATATGTCATAATGTCTTTGAAATATCCTTTGAATTTCCATTGTTGCTACCAATAGTTTAAAATCAATGCCAAGGATCCCAAGTATAATCACAAAAATAAATAGGAGTACATCACAAGGTTATGTGAGTGCTAGAAAACAATCCAAAATAGTCATTCATAACAAAAAATGCAGCATTAGATCATACGTTGACCATTATTGTTTACCTCTAATACCTAGGATTAAAAAAGAAATCTCTTGCATTTGCAATAGAGTAGGGCTATTGAAATTGTGCACATGGGAAGTTACGATTTATAAAACAAATGTAATTCTAAGTTTATAAACTGTGATACAATACACACAAATCATTGATTATTAGAAAACTTAGTTTGAGTTTTAATAGGATGATTGAAATCCCTTAACTGGGTCACATTTAATAGTGTGTGTTGTAACCTTTAACAGGGTTTGCCTTTAATAGGGCATCACTTTAGAATAGTGAGAAAGGAGTAGCATGTTACTAGTAGATTTTCCAAAATTGAATTTCCACATTAAATCATTATGTCATGTGTACTGATGGATGTGTTGTGTTTTATGCTTTATACTTCTGAATGTTAAAGTTATAAGTAACATATTAGTTTTGGTTAACACACAATTAATGCATGCATGGTTACGAAATTTTTATGGGTTAACTGAATTGTAAAAGATTTTATTTGTACATCTAGACCTTGAATAACTAATTCACCTACCCTCTTAGTTATTCAGAAAGGTATTTCAATAGGGAGAATGTTGAAGACAAAACTCAATAGTCATTCAATATTTTGACTCTTTGTACTCTAGATAATGCTATTGTATATGTTCGTAAAATAATGTTGACTATTACATTGTAAGGTGTGGAGAGTTTTATCTCAGATTTGGTGATTGATAAAATTATTGTTCTATTTGAAGAGTGGATCATAATTTTTTTTTAAATTTTGGATCTCCAATTTAATTTGTTATTCGATGTTTTAACATATTCAACCAAACATATTATGAATTCCCCATTCTAGTAGCTAGAGACAATATAATTTGATATAGGGTATCCATTTTATGTCAATTACTTAAGGAAAGCTACCGTTTGTTAAACATCAGTTTAACGGCAGGATTTATTATAAGATTATTAGACACATGGTATCAAAGCTCTAGATCTTCATGCCCTTGTTTTCTTTATGAGAATTTTGTCTTAGCTTTCAAAAAAAACTTGGCAAAAAAATAAAGATGCCCTTGTTTATTTTTCTTTTGCACAATCTTCACAAATCTTCATCGGTTTTTTTATTAGAGGAAAACCTCTAACCTTTGTGTTCTTACTAATTCTAGTAAGATTGACAAAATTCATATGTCTCAATCTTTTATGCCATAACTAGTTGTCTTTAGCTTGACTTACAAGAAAATTATTGATTAGTCATAATTCTTGAACTATAGAATCAATAACATTATAAATGATTCTACCTATCCTTAAACCACTAGCAATAACTTTAATCTTTTCATTTTTTATTGAACAATATTTATTGAAGGAAATTAAATATCCACTGTCACCAATTTGACTAATACTTAGAAGATTACATTTCAAACCTTCTATGAAATAAATATCATGAATGGGTTTATAATTGTTTAAAATTATGGAACCATGACCTATGGTATATGCAACTGCATTATCACCAAAATGAAGAAAACCTTCATCAACATCTTCTAGAGTTTTGAACTTATTTTTACATCAATTAAAATGTGTGAACAACCACTATCGAAAACCTAAGTTGCAGGTTTGTGGGCAAATAAGGCTATTTCAAGATTTATAGATTTTTCATTGATTGTTTTCCATATTTGTCTGACATTCACATTAAATTTACACTAATTTTCATAATGTCGATAATGAAAAGACCTAAAGCACTTGTCTATTTTCTTAGTACTGAAGCCATTCCTTCTCAAATTACATTGATATTCTTTATGACCAAAAGAATTACAGTTGAAACAATATCCTTTACAAGAATATTTTAACCTCTATATTGAAGACTTGTCTTCTTTGGATGTTTTGATATTTAAATTAGTTAGATTAATCAATTTTTGTAATAAAGTTTGTTTCTTATCAAATTCATCAAGTGATAATTTATGATCTTCAATAACTTGATTAGCTTCTTCTAATTCTACTTGAAGTCTTTTGTTTGTGATTTTGTGGTTTGAGATAAATTTCTTTTCTCTTGTTGGTTCTTGCAAGGATTGAAGAAGTTCTTCCTCAAGATCAACTTGCTCGTCTGAATTAGATGAAGATGATGATTGACTAGAATCTAATTTGGGAATTTTAATTATTTTAGTCATAAATAATCTTTCTTCTTCCCCATCTAGATCACTCTTCTGAACAAGAGACTGATCCTTTCAAAAAATTTGAACCTTTTATTTTGATTCCATGGTTTCTTATGGATTTTTTCAAAAAAAAAACTTGTAGTTTTTTCATCATTATCATCTTGATTAGTATGAGGAAGTCCTAAAATCAAGTACTCTCTGAATCTAGGAAGTCCTAAATGCAACGTAACTAAAAGGTTCTAAGATAAATCGACATCTAAACCTAGAGTCACACAAAGACATGTAGGAAACCTACTATGTAAGCAAGCAAGTTTCATCACATGAATCATGCTAGAGTTGACTTGGTAGTCTCTTAGGACCCTGAGCCCCTAGCAATCCCTATATAGAACTAATATCCTCTCGTACTCATAAGGCATACTAACGATGCATGCTCACAACCAAGAGTTCTCTCTACTCCCATTGTAGTCTATACTAGCACTCAAGGCATGGGCAAGAACATACAAAGACTCTTATTAGGTTTATTTTACTCTCATTTAGTGTAATGTTTTCACTTACTAAAAAACATAAAATGGGCTACCCTTGTAGCCAGTTATGGTCCCAACCTCCATTGCAAGCCACTTCTTGACATTACATATAGATAACCTACCCTAGGCTCATAAAATTATAAATCAAAGAATCATATAAAATCACTACTATCCTATACAAGTGACTAGAAAGCATCAAAAGATAATTCACAATAATAGATTAGTTTTTTACAAGAAACTCGAAAGCATCCCAAAAATACTTATTGAAGACTCAAAATGGTTAAGTCAAATATGTCATATTATGACATCATCAAGAAAAAATATTACAAGCACCTTAGCCCTATAAAAGTGACTAGAAAGCAATCCAACTACAACTGATCTAAATCAATTTAGCATAACATCACAATCACAGGACTCCCAAGCCTCTGGTAATATCCTAAGATTGGTCAACACTCTAGTCAACCCAAACCCAAAAACATAGACAACATACAAACAATCATAATGTAGGTTTCATAGTTTGCTTTGATTTTGAAAGTAGATAGTTTTAGTTAATCAATAAGGTTTTTAGTTTCTATTTTAACTTATATTTCAAGTAGATATTCACAAATTCCCTTTAGAAATTAACTAGTTCTTATATTTGAACAATTTGCATAGTTGCCCTTACCTTATGAGTTAACCAATAATTCATTATTTTTAATAAATAAATAATTTTAAATAATGGATAAATTAAAAAATTTATTCCATAATATTTATCATTCATATAAACTAAATTAAACTTTACTTAATTAAATTCAAATAATGGATATAAAATAAACTATATTATTATATTATTAATTGTTAATTACTTAATAATTAACCAAAACTTATGAATACAATTATTAATAAATAATTAAAATAAGCTATATTAAAAATTCTTTAACTAATTATTAAATTATTAAATACTAAAAAAATTATTAATAAATAATAATTTAAATAAAATAAAATACATTTTTAATAATTTTTTTTTTTTAAATGCATTGAAAAAGGTATTTTAGGCCTACCGACCAATCTCATAGGTTGTTGTTGTAGGTAGCAAGGCTATCAAGCAGCCTTGCTATTGCATATAGTTGTACTAAGTGTTGCTGCTATGTATAGGAATGCAACTATGTACAACAGCTTGTCTACCGCCATCCTCCAAAATTCACAGTTTCTTCCAAAATTTGTTCATTGAAAAATGAACCTTCAATTGGTGATAAGGAGTTCTCTCCTAAAATCGAGGCTCTAATTGTACGATCACTTGAGAGGACTCTTTACTCACTAGACTTTAACTCTTATTAACTTTTCTATATCTTTTCCATGCATGATTATTGAATTATAAAATGACTTTATTTAGTTTTCACTTGACTTCAATTTTCAATTAATTTATTAAATTTTAATCTCATGCATGCATTATGTAGTTTTGAAACTTTTAATAAATTAATATATTTTTCACTTCTTAATTTATTTTTGAATGTTAAATGATAAAATATTCATTAACTTAAATAATAATAGTATTTAACATTTATTTAAAAATGAGCTCTAAATATATTATTATTAAATTAAATAAATATTATCACATTCTAAAATTATTTTTATAACTTAATCTTTAAAATTAATTTTTTTTATTTAATTAATTTCTCAATTAATTAAATATAATTAAATATTAGAAATACTGTAATTAAATTTCCATTTAATTAAATTATTAATTCAATAATTGAATTTGACTTAATTAATAGAAAAATCACCAAAGACTTATAAAAAAAAAATATGAGAACCAATCATAGAAAAAGACATATAAGATCAAACTAAAGGGTTACAATCATGAATTAATGTCATACAATGCATTTATAAGGTAATCAACATAGATACTTGTCTTAATTTTTCTAGGACAAATGGGTTGAAAAGTTAGGATTTGGGCTTAACAATGTATTTCCCCTCTCTTACCATTGAGATAATGCAATAGGGTACACTCATCCTAACCTAAACTAAACAAGCAATGGTAGGAAGTGGTGCATCATGTAGATCTTGACTAGTAGGTGACTACGACTACCTTCCTTAACCACATAAAAAAATTCCATACATAAAGAAAACATACACATACACCATACACATGTAGTATGGGGTAAGTATCAATAAGAAAACACATGATAATCCATCTAGAGCTAATCATCATTAATAACTAAAATCACTAAAAAATTATAATGCATATAGAGTACCAAGTAATCTTATCATATAATCAACTAAATGTGAAACAATATCTTATAATCTCAAAATAATGCTACTAATAATCAAGCATAAAATTGGCCTAAAAGAGTTTAGAAATAATAACAAAATGAAAACTAGCAGAAGGCACTGCAGAATCTTTTCGATCTATATCACTTGCATCTCTTTTTTCAACCTTAAAGGTTATCTCTTTTATTGAAGTAATAACTTGATTACTGATTCTCATTTCATAAGCAACTAACGTTCCTTGCAACTGATGTAGGGTTCTCTTTGAGAAGTTTTTCTTCTCTTCCAATGTGAATATTTTAGTCTCAAGCTTAGGTAAAACAAACCGTATGACTTTTGAAACTATGTCATGTTCTTTAATTTTATCTCCTAAACCTCTTCTTGCATTAACTACTTCATCTACTCTTAAAAAGTATGCTTCTATATTTTCATCTTCATTCATCTTTAGATTATCATACTGAGCTTCTAGTGTCAATAGTTTTGACTCTTTGAAATTTTTATCTCATTGATAAATGGTTTCTAATTTAACCCATACATCATTTCCAAATTGGCAATATACTACTTTAGCAAACATGTCTTTAGTAAGATTGCATAGAAGATCATATCTTGCTTTTTCATCCAATTCATATGTAAGATTATCATTTAGACTAGTAGGTACTTTTTTTTTGGAATAATATACTTAGTAACAAAAAATCCCATATTATAACATGTAAAAAATATATGTGGGCTTCCATCATAACTTTTTGAAACATAGTCATTGCCATCAAAGAATGGACCTCGATAGAGAGAAGCTCCTTCAGCCTATGCCATTTATACTTCCAAGTGTCCCTAGAACAATTCATATACGTAAAACAAGAAAGGAACCCTAGCTCTAATACAACTTGTTGGAAGTGGTGGCTATTTTGAGAGGGGAGAGGGGGGGTGGTGAATTAGATTAGAACTTTTACATTAAGTTTCTAATTAATGTGTCACATTGGTTGAGTCATTAAATTTTGAATTAACATAAATAGATAAATTATTCTCATAAATTGAAGCTAACAAGATAATATAAACAACTCACAAAAAAAGAGACATAATTTTGTGTAGAAAAAACACCTGATTAAACCTATCTTCTTTATTTAGTAAAAAATATCTACTACAACAACAACTACAACCACCTTTGCTTCTTTTCAATGTCTGATATACCAGATGTTACATACACACACAACTATATGATTTTAATTCACACACATGTATTTATAGGTAATCATACAATAAATCTTTCAAGTTAACCAAAAAATTATGTATCTAAGGAAGGATAAATGTCTCGATTATTCTTTCATTCTCACTGAATAGCACACACACATATGAATCCTTAAATAGAGATACATTTTAAAAGTATTACAATGACTCTGCTCAAAATTAATTTCCAATTGTAATTGTTTCCTATCTTAATTGAACTATTTATAAGAAGATCTCATAGTATAATTTTTTGAATAGTTTTCAATTGTAATTGTTTTGAACATAATAGAATTTCTATGAGAAGATCTCTTAGAAAATACACCATTTTGAAATCCTCAATCAGAATATTAAACAAAGAAATTTTTTATGATTAGTGTTCATAACTTAAATCAAAATGTTCTTTGTTAATAACCATCATGTAATAATAGTATTAAAATCCTCACAATATAAGATGTAAAACCATTAAACTTCATCAACCAAAAGATTTTTAAAAATTAGATTCAACCAACCATATGAAAAATAACTAAACATTTTCATATGCTTTTTGTTTATTATAAGAAATAGTCAAATCATTCATTACCCATATTTTCCGTTTAAACAAAATACCACCACATCCTTGAATAATTAACAGAGAAGAGTGATATGGATTTCCTTTCTATTCAAAAAATGGTTATTGAAAATGAAGAAGGCTGGAGAGATAAAAAAAATTCATACCTATGGTTGGAGAGAACAAAGAATTGATCCCAAGTATCTCAACTTTCCTCAGCATTGGTCTCCATGTCATGAAAAACAAAACAAAAGAGAAGAATAATCCTTCCTTTAACATACAAGATATAGATTATTAGATCCAAATGGAAAGTATCTTCAACAATGAATCATAAAAAAATGTTCGTAAGAAGAAATCTCCATATTACCTTTTCCATCATATAATATTTTTGTATATCAAATGAATTAGTGAGACATCACTTTAGACATATTGAAAACCCATAAAACATGATTCAAAAATCCTCTATTTTGATGCTCAAAAAATATTTCATGGTGACAGGCGTAGGGCTTGAAAAAATAAATAACAAAATACATCTTGAAACTAAACCTTTTGCCTTTCCTCAGATTTTCCCAGACTAATTTCAATGATAGGTTTAAATCTAACAATAGTTGATTTACATGTGGAGACATGATACCCACATTATCTACTTGTTGATAAGAACAACTTAAATATTCATAAAATCTAACATTAACCATGGTTAGTTTCATAATTTCATAATAAATCACTGATGTTTTTGCTAAATTTTTAGAAATACATCACTATATCTACTCTTCATCAATGAAAAATCATTTTCTGCACTATTTGGATCACTCTCTCAAAAGAAATCAAGGGCCTATATAAAGAGAAAGTTTCAATGATAGGTCATTTCACTTCCATTGTAAACTATGGCGAAAAACAAGGAGTTAAACAAAAGATTAGTATGGATGATTTTTCATATATTTTGTGTTTTTAAAGATTTATTTGATGTGGGTCCCTCTAATGGCCTTTTTATTTAGACAAGTAGAAGGAAGTACTCCATTGGTATCTCAGAGTCCCAAGACAGACTTTTGGTTGGTCTAAATGGGCTAGAGGATGGGTTTGTTAATCATTCTATTATTCTTCCTAATTCAATTTCTAATAACTTTCACATTACTCTTTTCTTTAGTTTAGGTGTCAAGAAGGTTACAAGCCATTTTAGATTCATAAGTATGTAGTGGAGAGACCCAAGTTTTGAGCCTCTGCTAAGACAATGGTGGTTAAAGAGTAATATATTCTCAGGGACAATTAGTTTTTACTTTTTGAAAAGAATTCAATATGTTAAGGATAAGATTAAATATTGGAATAAGATTTTCTTTGGTAATATTTTTGTAGAAGAAATAAAGTTAGAAGAACAACTTTATTCTCTTAATATGAAAATTATAGCTAAATGTATGTCAAAAATAAATATTGAAGGAGACTCATTTTTTGAATATCACCTATTTAAACTCCTTCTTAAAGAATATCTATTTTGGAGAGATAATTCTTGAGAGTTATGGTTAGAAGAGTAAGATTCTAACACTAAGTTTATCCATTCTTTGGTGAAAGCTAAAAGAGCCCTTACCAAGATCAATAAATTTGGTATTAAGCAAGAGAAGTTTTTTTTTCTTCATAATGATATTAAGAAGATTATACTAGAGCACTTTTACGATGTGTTGTTTCTTTATTTGAGAGTAGCTTCAAACGGAATGATAATCTAATTACTAGGGTATCTTCGACAGATAATGAGCATTTGATGAGGCACTTATCATTGAAAGAAGTTACACCGCCAACTTTTAATTGACATCCTTTAAAATCTCTTGGGCCAAATGGGTTCGTGATGGATGTATTCTAGTGAAGTTGTGACTTTTTAAGAGAAGATGTTTGGAAAGTGGAAGAAGATTTTAGGAAGAAAGGAATGTTTGTGAAAGAGACTAATAATACTTTATTTGTTTTAGGGGTAAGAAGAAGAAATGCTATGATATTGTGTACTTAGGCCAATTCTACTCTATAGTTCTATCTACAAAATCATCTCCAAGGCTTTTGTAAATAGATTGATATATTTTCTCTACAAAATATAACTTTTTTAAATGGCTTCATATAGGAAAGAAAAATGTTAGACATTGTAATATTGGTCTCCGAGACCATTCATTCTTTGCTGAGAGAAAAGAGGAGAGGTACGATAGTGAATCTAGATGTAAGTAATGCGTATGATAGAGTTGTATGGTAAATTTTGGTTAAAGTGTTCGAGACATTTAGTTTTGAGAATTGTGGTTATCTTGCATTTTTCATTACATATCTCCTCAATTAGCTTTTCATTGTTGTTAATGGTTGCATTTGTGGTTTCTTCAAGGTTTCTAATTGTTGATCTTAGGATTTTTTTGACAATTGAGTGTGAACACAATTAAGCTATTTGCTAAGTTCATGTTGAGCTAGCACCATATGCCAAGTATAATATATACAAGTGTCGAGTTGCAATATGTGCTAAGCTAGAAATACAGTAAGTGCAAAGTCACTCAAGTGTCGTGCAAATAGATAGTGTCGAGCAAGTATATGTGATAAGAGAACAATAGATGCTGAGCATGTTCAGGTTTCAAGAAAGATAGAATTTCAATAGGTGTTGAGCATCAGTAATCGATAAGTGTCGAGCAACAAAAAATCAACATAACAGTTTTTTCCTTGACAAACTAATATGTAAACCATTATGCATGCTAGCTAATGGATAGATCTTGAAGCTTAGAGATAAGATTGAATCTATTTGATTCCCTATGTAGTCTACATGTAACCAATTAGAAAAATGGAAAGAATTGAGTGGGAAAGTTGGATGAATCTCAATCATAGATTCATACCTAACCCTAAGTCAAAAAATCATTTTAAAGGGAGACAAAGCCCAAAAATTCATAGAGTACATGAGAAAGAATGCATGTGAGAAGGTGATGATAGTAGTGAAAGAGGTAAATTGATAAACATATAATCAAGGTGACTTAGAAGAAGAGAACCATTGCATAATCAGTTAGAAAAACATAGGATCAAGGTTACAACATTTTCATATCAAATTAGAGAGGATCAAGATGAACTGAATTGGGATCTTAAATCAACAATATTAGATTGTAAGTGTATCAGATCAAACATTATATATTACTCTCTAACAATTGTTATAGAAAAATGAAATCCTATGGACTTATGTTGGTTTAATATCCATTGTATAAATCCTTTAATAGGGTGACATTCCAAGTGAGTGTTCTAACATCTTTAGCTAGGCACACTTTTGATAGGGTGTTAAAATAGTTTAATAGGGTAGAATCTAATAATCCTTTGTAAGCATTTAATAGGGCAGTCCTTTCATAGGATAGATCATGAGAATGGTTAAAATATGTAACCTCAATAGGTGAACTTTATTGTTGTAGTTGTGAAGAATTGTGGGTGTCATCCCCAGCCCAGTTTTACCTTCTCATTAGAGGGTTTCTGGGTAATCATATCTAGTGTAAAGTGTTTATGTGGATGCATTTACTTTACATGTTAGTTCTATATGTTTATGCATGCATTGGTTCAAAGTTAAAAAATTTATTGGTTAAAGTTTAATACTTCTGATTCACTAGCCCCTCAGAAGTATACATTTCCAATTTGTATTTCCAACACCAACATGATTTGAGAAAAGAGGGAAAATTTTTTTCCATATCTCTTTATTCTAATGACTGAGGTTTTGGGAAGATTTATTAAGTAGAGGTGTCCTTTAAGAATTTTGAAAGGTATAGTAGTTAACAAAGACATTGATCTTATTTCCCACTCTTAATTTGTAGATGACACTATCTTGTTTGGGAAGACGTATTAATCATAACGTTGGCCATAAAAGATAGCTTGGAGGATTATGGTATTAGACTAGGTCAAAGTATGCATAAAGATAAATCAACATTATTCTTTATCAATAGGTCAGTAAAATAAGACAAAGTAAATTTCAAATTTATTGGGCTTCCAAATTCATTTTTTAACCCTTAGATATGTTGGCTTTCCTGTTTTCATTGGAAAGAGCCATAGGAGGATGTACGATGAAGATTTTAGAAAATGTTGGGTGAAATTAACTTTATGGAGGAATGAGTGCCTCACCAAAGATGATAGAGTAATTATGAATAAGAATTTTTTTTCAATTGTTCCTATATACTTTATATCTTCTTCTTTTCTTAGGCAAAATAGACAAGCCGTATACTTTATATCTTAATACTTAAATTTTATTTGAAAAGAATTAAAGGCATTAGATGGTATTCTTTTAAAAAAATATGGGAACGCTCAAAAGAAGCTAAGTACATGCTTATGATCAAGTGGAACATGAATTGTCTAGTAAAGGAGGAAGGAAGAGCAAGTTTGGGCAAGAAGAATCTTCATAATTAGCTTTGGGGTAAAAGTTGTCATGGAAGATGTATAAGTTTCCCTCTGGGTTTTGGCAAAAAATATTCACTATGTAGCACTTAGCTTCTGTAAGAATTTGGTATATAGCTCTAAAACCATGTAAGAATTTGTCTAAGGGAAAATTCACCCAAGATCAAGGAACTCAAGCACAAGCACAATAGTAGACCAAATGAGTATGATCAGAATGATGATATGATATTCATTTAATATATTGATATCAATTGATATAAATTGAAATGAACGTACACTAGGAGTGCATATAGATAAAGGTTTCTAGAATCCTTCCAGAATACCTAGGTGTCAGCAACATGATAAGTCATACAACTAGGCACATGTCCACTAGATATGGGTTATCCTCCATTAAGCATAGGAGTAAGTGAGATGATGAGAGGATAAGCCTACAAAGATACAACATGCAATATAATGTTGTAGACACCATTTGTTGAATTAGAGTTTCTTACTCTAGTGTTGTCATCATGACAACTCATAAGAGTACACAAACTCCTAACTATCTCACTAATAAAATAATGCAATATAATAAAATAATGCATTAACATAAGTAAACTTAAGTAAATTTTAATGAGTAAATACTTATTTACACCAAAAACCCCCCTTAAGTGCAACTTAGGGGAATACACTTAAGCCTCCAAAAGCTAGGATGAAATATAAGATGGGTCCCAGCTACTAGGCCATGTTAGGTACCCATGTACATAATGCAATATAATGTTGTAGACACCATGTTTTAAAAAATGAGTGCAAATAACTTTGTTGTCTACATGACAAGTCAGTTAATTATGAAAACTCTAGTGTTGTAGACACCATTTGTTAAATTAGAGTTTCTTACTCTAGTGTTCTCAACATGACAACTCATAAGAGTACACAAACTTCTAACTATCTCACTAATAAAATAATGCATTAACATTAGTAAATTTTAATGAGTAAATACTTATTTACACCAATAATCCCCCTTAACTGCAACTTAGGGGAATGCACTTAAGCTTTCGAAAGCTGGGAAAATGTAAGATGGGTCCTAGCTATTAGGCCATGGTAGGTACCCATGTACATAATGCAATGCAATCTCTAATAAAGCAGAGAAAGATGGAAAACCTCATGGGAAAAACCCTTCCCCACAAAGAGAGATGAAAAACAACATGCATGGATGGAGTAATCAAGACCCCCCCTTTACTACATACATCAAGTATATACAAAAGAGAAAAAGGACAAAACCCCACAATAGGAAAAATTCACCACCATAAAAGAGAAGAAGAAGGAGACATGGTAGTTCCTCCACCGCCCCGCCGGACCCCGAACCCCCCCCCCTCCTAAATGTAGAGTGCCTATTAGTGATGGCTACTCCAATATAGAAGCTAATCGAATGGTACTGAATAATGTTCCTCCCCTTTGGAAGAAACAATGGAAAAGGTACAAATGAGATGCTTCCCCTATGTGTAGA
The DNA here is from genome assembly GCA_028749045.1 of Cupressus sempervirens. Taxonomy (NCBI): domain Eukaryota; kingdom Viridiplantae; phylum Streptophyta; class Pinopsida; order Cupressales; family Cupressaceae; genus Cupressus; species Cupressus sempervirens. The sequence goes on from CM053791.1 coordinate 244,842,251, forward strand.
AGGAATCTCGATGATGAATGGTGTCTCTAAAACTTACATAGCTATCCCTATGTCGATACTAAAGGTTGCCCCTTCCAATACTATTCAAAAGAATAAGTGTAGGTCTAGCAAGGATGGATGTAGAACATGATCAGAAGAACCAAGTGTTTCCTCAAATTATAAAAAGACATATTGCAAGCATTGTACATATGAATCCACAATCACATCAACCTATTAGGACTGATCATGTAGAGAACAGACAAGAGGGTCAGAGTGACCCCTTGCAAAAACTAGAGAAGGATCTTCTGTAGCAAAGAGAAGATATATATCATTAATAATGTCTCCCAAATCTACTATGTGTGACTCAATGAAAAAATCTCAAATATCTATCAAGAAGTCATCCATGGATGCTAGAGATGAAAGACAAGGTGTACCCTAATGTCTTGGACTTATCATTGTGACAATATGTGCATGTAGAATTTGCTGATGTAGTGACCTCTCAATGTGTCTGTCAATAGAACCCCACATATCTAAATCTGTTGAAGCACTATTTCTAGTGTCATGATTAGTTTCCACAATGAATGAAGTAGTATCCTTAATAAAGTGAAGATGTATATCATCGATGATTTTTCCCACATCTTCAATGTGAGACTTCAAAAATAGACCTACAATATCTAGAAGTCATCCCATGAAGATGAAGTGGGAAGACATGCTTGTTATTTTTGTGCTAAATCTAAAGCATCTATGGCTGGAACTAAATCAGTAGTAGCAACAAGATCATGAGGAGGTCAAATCTCAAGTGGAGTTAGAGGAAAAAATACTGAAGCTACTAAAGATAGAATGTCATCTAGAAAAGGAAAAACTATGAGATCTCCATATTTTTTCCAAAGAGCCATCCACATATCATATGGGTGAATGAGCTTATTAATGAAATACTTAGTATCAAAACTCATATTTAGTATAATAATATCCTAGAGTCTGCTAATAGTTGGTTGTATATTAGTGTCAGAGATCAGTTCATTGGAACATAAATAAGGAAATACTTCCTTATGCTTACTTCTCAGATGATCAATGACTAAAGCACTCCATTTTTTATAGTTCCTTTTTTTCAATGGTGGTCTAATTCCAAATTGACATGTGAAACTAAAATCCTCCATGAGATCAATAAATGTATCCTCCAAAATGCCAAAATATGCAATCAACCCCCCCCCCCCCCCCCCAATATATGATTTGGGCACTTAGTGTGATAGCAACATGCTAGTTTAGGGAATATTTATGAAAGAAATATTTTTCTCCATAGAACCTATAATCTAATTACAAATCTAAAAAGTAGACAAAAAAATTCACTTTCAAGAAAAATGGAACCTGATTATGTGTCCAGATGAGCCCATACTAAGGATTTGAAGTGACAAAAATCAGGATTTACAAGCTACAAAAAGATTCAAGAATAGAGATATCAAACCACCTACACAAATGTGTAGATCACAAAATTCTACCCCAAAACAAAACAAAAAATTTCTCGCAAAAAGGAGTTTGTATGAGGGAGATATTACTCTTTGAAAATCACCTCTACTATTATTTTTCCATAATTGCCACTTTCATGCCTCCAAAAATCAAATAGCTCTAGATTTTCTTTCAGATGTTTGATTTGTATGAAACAAAATCTGATTTGGGTGTTTTTTGAACTTCTCAATATGATGTCAATATTTAATTAATACCTACAAGCTCAAAACTTCTCCTACAAATATCTCTCCTACTACCCTGATGGCCAAATGAATTCTAGAAAAGAATGTAGATTCAAAAAAAATAGTAGCGATTCAAATGATAAAATATACTTATCTAAAATTCAAATTCAAAGATAAAAAACAATCATAACAATTTTGCAAATAAGGCCTTCAAGTTGTCAGTTTGCAAATACAATGTTGCCTCAATTTTGACTATGGCCCAACATAGGCAAATTTATAGTCAATTCACTGAATCGACATTCCAAATGCAATGGTGAGGTCTGCTTTGGCTCTAGATGCTCCCAATGATTGTGAATTCAACAGATCTATGTCAAGTTGCTAAAGCAAGAATGGTCTTGAATGACTATGTGAAGAGAATCTCTCCAAGCTTTGGCACCATGTAATAATTTGGTAAATAGCTCTAATACCATGTAAGAATTTATCTTAGGGAAAATTCACCCAAGATCAAGGAACTCAACCACAAGCACAATAGTAGACTAAAAGAGTATGATCAGAATAATGATATGATATTCATTCAATATATTGATATGATTTGATATGAAAGTACACTAGGAGTTCTTGTACATAAAGGCCTCTGGAATGCTTCTAGAATGCTTAGGAGTGAGCAACGTGATAAGTCATACAACCAGGCACATGTCCACCAAATATGGGTTATCCTCCATTAGGCTTAAGAGTAAGTGAGATGATGAGAGGACAAGCCTACAAAGGTGTAGCATGCAAAATAATGTTGTAGACACCATGAGCTAAATTAGAAGTGCAAATAACTATGTTGCCTATTGGACAACTCAGTTAATTATGCAAACTCCAATGTTGTAGACACCATGTGCTAAATTAGAGTTGCTTACTCCAATGTTGTCAACATGACAACTCATAAGAGTACGCTAAATCCTAAGTGTCTCACTAATAAAATAATGCATTAACCTAAGTAAACTTAAGTAAAGTGTACTAAGTAAATACTTATTTACAACAACATATTCAAATAGGCTAGATAGGATCTTCACAATATAAAATTGTGAATCAAGGTCTCCCACTTGGAATCTCTTATGAAAGTAGAAGACCAATTATAGACTTTTTAACTTCAAAAATTAGGAATGGTAGTTATCCCTATTTTGATGGGACTCATGGAATGCGAAAAGTTTGATACAAGTATTTGTTGGAGATTTGGGTTGGATTGTACTTGTAGACGAGAATATGGGAAGATTTCTTTGTGATTATATTTCATTCCTCCCAACCAAATTTGGGGCTCCAAGTGGAACTAAAACTTGTAGAGATTGATCCTAACCAAACCAAGGAAAAGTGTTGGCCATTTTAAAGGAAAATGGATTAGATATTAAAGAGTTTGATGACAATTTCATTTCATTTCTTTGTAAGTTTGAGGAGTATAAGATGAACTTGGGCTATGTTGTGCAAAGGATAAGATCATTAGACTCTAATAAATATTCAAAGTTATGTTAGTACAAAATTTTTCTTCCCAATGAAAGGGATTTTCAATGGGTCTCATTGAATGGGAGGACTCTAGCTGGGGAAAGGATGAATAAAATAGCTATTACAAGTCTTAATAGATTTTTTATATGAAAAAATGCAGCGGAAGATATGAATCATTTTCTTCTTTGGTGCCCCATTTTCCTAAAATGTTTGAATTGGCTCCTTTCTATGTTAAATGATTATGACTAGGAGTTCTAGTCTATTTGATTTTCTTTATTCTTGGATAGTTGTGAGATGCAATTTTCTATGAGGGAATCTTTGGCTATGTATTGCATCTTTAATTTAATCGTATATATGGAGGGAAAAGAATATGAAGCCTTTTTTTAGAAGTAGAAATGGATGTGGATTCTATTGTAAGAAATCTTTATAAGAGCATCATACGGGCAATGGAGAATAAAAAACAAAGAATGGAGAATTAACTTGATCTAAAGTTGAAATAAAGTTGTGGGTACTAATGGGATATCAAAGTGAAAGGGATTGATTTAGTAAAATATAAGAGAACAAAAAGGAATATGATATTATGGGAAGCACAATGAGGGTTGGATAAAGCTCAATTTTGATGGGCCCAACAAAGAAAATCTAGGGAAGGCTAGTTATAGAGCTATTATTAGAGATGAAAATGGTGAACTGTTGAGATATACTTTGGGCTTCATAGTTGTAGAAATCAACAAGAAGGAAAAGATTTTTTTCCTAATTGAAGGTTTGCATTTGTGTGTAGACAAAGGATTTGATAAGGTAATTATTAAAGGGGACACTCAAATAGTGACTAATAGTGTAGTTAAATGTTTTTTGTTTAGTTGGAAACTATAGACTTAGATTCCCAAGATAGTAGATTTCCTCAAAAAGTTTCCATAATTCATTCTTAAACATGTGCTTAGAGAGGAGAACCATGTAGTTGATTGGTCTACTTATAGATTTATTGAAATCAAAAGAAAAGTGGTTACATGTGGTGCTTTAGATGCTAAACAGCTCCTCAAAGATTTGATTATGTAGGAAGCTAGATCTAAGTAAACAGAGTGGATGGATGGTATTAGTTCTCTTTTATGATAGATATAGTATGTTTTAAATAGCATTTGATGAGATCCTTTCAATATTAGAGCAACTTGTAAACTACAATGATTTAAATTGACTATACATGTAGTGAATTGGTAATGGTTGTAGCAACAACAATGATCATATCATATTTTCAATATAGTGAAGCTATGTTATCTGCTAGATTTGAAGGATGTATTATTATAAATCTTTGCTCCGTAACAAAGGGATCTACCTCCACTAAGTCAAACTTACAACAATATGTGTGTGCATTAAACATGTGTTACTTTTAGTAAATATAAAAATATTTATAATATAATATAATTTAACAATATATTTTATTTTATAAAACTATAATTTATTAAGAAAACTATATTTCAATCTAATATTATTTCCACATTCTAGCTAAATAACCATATAAAACATATAGAAACAAGTTGAAATTATTACAATACCTTTAAGAATTAATAAAATATTAATTTTAAATTTTCATCTTTTCTCATATTAAATTTATATTAAAAATATATTATTATTATAGCTATAAAATTATATGTATTTAAAAATTTAATTTCTAATAGTTATTAAAATATTATTTTTTGATAATTTAATTTTATATTATAACTAATTAAATTATTTTTAATTAGTAATAAATAAACATAATTTAATTATAATTGTTATAGCCAAATAAATTATTGTCAAAAAAAATATTTGTCATAAAGTGGCACTTGTTACCTTTTGGTGTATCCAATGCCAATATATTATGTCTTTATAAAATGATAGATTTATACACATTAAAATATAAGTATTATGTGCATACAAAATTTATGATGAGATTAATTACAATGAAGGCCTTCCCTTTCTAAAGTATTACAATTAATTTTTTAAATCTAAATGGCTCAAATTTTTTTTTTTAAAGGCAAAAGTGGGCAAGCCACTGAATATATTTATTAATAAAACTAGGTCAAAGAGCTCAACTAGGAAAGAACCACAAAGAAAACCTAGAATCGTTGCTTATATACAAATCTACATAAAGATATTTGTCGATATTTACAATAGATATTATATCGAGAAAATCGAGGCTCATAAAACTATACCATTGAAAACTTTGTCCTAAGTCAAGCTTTACATCTGAATTTTATGAGCATGATAAATAGGTTTCAGATACAATTAATGAATGTAATTGTTCGAATTGTTCAATAAATGAGTTGGGTTGATGTGTGTTAACAATGACACCATCACACTTGAGATTAGATATGAAATTGGCCTCTTTATTTCCTTCTCATAGGGTATGTGATATAGTAACTTCTAAAAATTGATCCATCAAGTACCAAATTTGCTTGAAGATATATTGCAAATGCAATGAATAAGATTTTGGTTTAATGCAACTATTAATAACCATTTGAGAATCACCTTCAATATGGACTCTATGAAAATTACCTATTCTAAGCAGTACTAGGCCTACCAAGAGAGCTTGTGTTTCTACTGAATTATTAGTCCCATCTGGTAGCAGGGAGGATGAAATTACTAGAACTATACCTTTACTATCTCTGACACATGCCTCGAGACCTGATTTACCTAGATTTCCCCTTGAAGCACCATCAAAAATTAGTTTCACTATACCTAACTTAGGAGGTAGCCATTACACAACTGCACTATCTATCTTGGAATGTTGATTGTTGCTGATTCCACTCCCCAATGGAATAAGAAGAGATTTCCACTCTTGAATGATGAAACTATCCCAAACTAAGATTGTAGGATTAATTTTGCATCTAAAAAGGCCTGCATTAGTGACTTCTGATATAGATTTTTCAATGCCTTGTAACACTATTTCTTTCTCTGGAAACTCACTTCTAAATATCCTCTTGCTCCTCTCCCACCAAATAGCCCAAATAACCAAAGCTGGAGTACATATCCAAACTCTTGCAAATAAAGCTTTCGAAAAAAGAAGTGAAAAAGATTGAAAAATCTCCCAAAGGTTATTTTGAAGAGGAGTATAATAATAAATTTTTCTAAGAACAAAAACCCAACAATCATATGGAAATGAGTAGGTGACAAAGAAGTGATCCACTGATTCATATTCTTCATTACACAAGACACATTTAAATGGAGGAGCAATATTCAACTTAGTCAATTTATCACTTGTAAGAATTCTATGTTTAAGTGCAAGCCATGCAAAACATCCAACTTTTGGAAGAACAACGTGGTCCCAACAAAATTTTTAAGCTCTAGATGGATTCTTTTGTGCATCCATTCTCTGTAACAACTTATACCCCTCTTTGACTAAGTACCAACTGTAGAAACCTAAAAATCCTCTAGAAAATAAAGTATTTTTATTTTCTGAAAAAATCCTGATGACATCATCATTTATTAATTAATTAATTATTTAATTAATTAATTAATTAATTTTTATGCCATTAAATCCCTTTATCTTAATTAAAAATATTTAATTAAGTAATCCCTCCAAAAAAATGTTTAAATCTTATTTAAACATTATTTCCTTATTTATTAATTATTTAATTAATAAATTGACCAAAAATCCTAAAATAAATAATTTATTTATTTTTTCCCCAAAAGTTGGCCAATTTCCTTAAGACCAATAACCTCTTCCAAAATCTTCTAATCCCTCTTTAATTTCGATTAAAGGCTAATCTCATCATTTCCTACCCCTAATCCCAACTCAAAATATTTAATTAAGATTAAATATTAATTCTCATGTTTATTAAAAAAAAGTTTTAATAAATATCTCCTCAACCCAAACCCTTGAAATAAATAAAACTTTATTTATTTCCTAAAAATCTAATTTATCCTCATCCTAAGAAGTTCTAGACTCTTCTAGAAAGTCTTCATCCTCATCATAGGAAATTCTAGACTATTCTAGAAAGACTTTATCCTCATCCAAAGTCTAGACTCTTCTAGAAGATGTCTTTAAACCTAATCCTAATCCCCTCCTAACCTTGTCACATTCTCTAAACATGGGTTAAAACATACTAACTCAAGCCAAAGTTAACAAATATCTCCTCCTTCAGCCACCCTCATTAAATGCCATCCACTTGCCTATCCCTAAGCTAATCCTAAACCATTCTAATCCATCCTCTAATCATTTGCACAAGCCTAAGCAAGCTTAAAACCTTCCTAATCAAGTCCAAGTCGAAATTGCTCTCATCACCCTCAAAATATCTCAACCATAAAACTTTATGAAGTCCACTAGGTCATAAATGACTCTTACAAGCCCTTTTATTGCTCTTACAAGTCATTATGAGGGTCTTTATGAAGATTTTATCCCTTGAGCCTCCTTTGTTGACTCATCTTTCCCCTTTCCTCCATCCTCTCACCATGTGACATGTGTCACTCCTTGATTGGATATGAGGAAGCACAATCCATGTGCTCTCTTCTTATGCAATCTGAGCCCTCCATGAGCTTTTTTCCATCCTTGCATCTTAGCCCTCAATCCCTCAAGCCTCTTGCCTATAAATTGGATCCTTCCCCTTTGCAAAATAACACAATCCATGAAGTAAAGTTATAATGCTATTTTTAGAGCCAAATCCATACTAAATCCATCTATCCACACCAAAAATCCACAATCATCCATTGAAGCCTTTGGAAGCATATCGAGCATACATCCTATCCATTTAGATAAAGCTACTCAACAAGAGAGTTTCTTATTGAGAGAGTCCATTAATGGCTCATATTCTCAATTGAGAGCTCATCTTAGTCTATTTTGAAGTTTATGAATTTTGTTTAGTTTGTAGAAGCTTTATTTAAATTTGGTTTCTATTAGCATACTAACATTGCTCATATACATTTTGGCACACCCGGTGGGACCCTGCATGGGTCATCTTCATTAGCTTTTTAAGTCAAGTTTTGTATGTCATTTGCTGATTTTGGCTAATTTTTTTTGTTTTTGTGATTGGTAGGATTGTATAACTTGGTTTTGTAGGTCCACATGAGCATGAAGAAGACAAAGGAACTCATAGTCTATCTCATAGTATTTGCAGATTTTTCAAGCTTATAGGTGGACAAAGCACTTGGAATTCTTCTTCCTCTTCTTGTCTATATTCTTCTTATTCCATCTACTTCTTCTTCTTCTTTTTGTGGGAGATCTTGGCCATTTTTTTTTAAGGAAGAAAAATCATACACACTTCTTTTTAGTGCTTAAAATGAACCCCCAAATCATACTTAAATCCATTAAAAAATTAAAAATTTGCGAAAAAGAAAAAATCTTTTAACAAGTGAAACTAAACCAATCCAATCATTTGCATCCTTGCAACATCAAAGTTTTAGATGCATTCATACAAAGTTAGGAACACTTCATTTTTGAGAATTTAAAAAGAACTTCAAGTTTCCATTTCAAAAGGTTCAAAATCAACACTAAGTGCACACTAAAATCTAAATCAAACTCAAAGCATCAATCAAGGATAAAATGAACCTCATTTGCAAATATGTTAAAGTTCTTTTAAAAATCTCATGAAAACTAAGAGTCCTAAATGGTTGCCAAAATTGTCCTAAAAAGCTTTTTTATTTGTTCCAAACAAATGTCTTGTTGCAAAATCTTGAATGTTTCTTAGGTTTTTCATGCATTAAAACAATCTAGGAATATCATTTTGGGCTTAAAACATGCAAACTAGAACACAAAATCTTGAATGAAAAGCAAAGTCCAAAGAGTCATTTTCACTTTTGAGTCCAAAAACAATCTTGAATGATCTAAGGTTAAAACAAAGCACTTCAAAGTTCTTAAAAAAATACACAAAATCTCAATCTTGAATGCTCAAAGGAAAAAACTTGAATGTTTAATCACTTGTATTTGAATGCATGTTGCTAAAATCACTCTTGAGTGCCATGGATTAAAATCAAAGTTTGTTTTTTTTATGAATGCATGATTAAAACAACAAATCCAATCTTGAATGCCATAGATAAAATAATCATCTTTTGGAGCATAAAAAGAATCTACATTTTTGTAATCTTTTAAGTTATAAAAAAAAATAAAAATGCTTTGAGTGAGTTTGTCGTTGGACTCACCCTCTTTAATCACCCATCAATTTAACCATTGGTTGCAATCTCAGTGCCATCTATGGGGATGGGTCCACCTAAGAGGGTGATAAGTGCTCCACGCAAATCAAACTCCACTCACTTGGGTTTTTAGTGGTTTTTCTAAGTTAGAAAATTCCTTGAATGCGCATTAATCTCGCTCACACTTCATTTGGGCATAAAAATTGGACAAATCTTGACGTGGAGGGCCTCCAGGTGCACGGGTTTACCTTCTTGTTGACCCTAACTCTTCTTCTTGTTGGCATTCTTCGATCAATTTTATTTTTGTCAACGCTTCAAAGTTGGAATAAACATTGTATCTTAAACATGAGTGCTTGCAAAGTCTAGATCAGAAAGCTTAAGCGTCAGTTGGTAAAAGAACAAGCGTGTTTTTTAGCCCAAGATCAGCCAAGTCTTCTCTCCCCTTGTCGTCTTTCGAGGCCATCTTGGGTGCATAAGATTAGGATCCAAAATCTTGTCTTAGCTTTTTAGGAGGCCTGCTTGGGGATTTCATCACCCCTTGGGATGACCTCAACTCTAGCGTTCCGGCAGAGTATAAAGATCAGGAGGTGAATCCAAAGACACCTCTCTTGGGATCAAAATTTTGTCACTCAGGCTAAGCCTCAAGGAACTTTATACCCTTGAGAAGTGAAAGAGGAGAAGTGGGTTACCGCTCGTCTTGGCTGTGTGACATCTTTTTGGTTTCATCTATGGATTTGGGCCTCACGTACCTTGCATATATCGAGGACTCCCTAGCTAAACCAAATTTCATCCTTGTAGAAAGCTTCCTAGGATGTTGGTGTGCTTGACGTGCTTGCTGAAAACTTTTGTCTGCTTGTTTGTTCATAGCTTTTGAATGAATGTTTGCCAATTTTGGTCGAAATCCTAGAAAAGTAGAAATCTCCCAGCTCAAGGCACACTTAGCGTAGTCACTGCCTTATCAAAAAATTATCCAAGCTCCCCCGTTGCAACCGAATCTATCTAGTTCTTTGCCTTAGAATAATCCCAAATCCAAAGTCCATCCAAATCATCCCCCTAGCTAGCTAGCAACCCAATCCAAAATCACCCAAGCCTTTAAAGAGTTGTTGTCACTTTGGCAAAATTTGCTATCCAATCAATCTATCCTACCAATCAACCAATCTCACCAAGGTTATCCCTCTGACAGAGCATTGTCTAGGGTAATCTAGCTTTGTCACTTGCATCCCTCATCACCTTGAGCTAAAGGTTAGGATCCACAAGTGGTCAATCTCATGTCATGCCCATAAGATCATTAGTCTATTCTTAAGTTGACACAATCTCCACCAATCTAGCGCATAGGAAAGAAAAACTCTCACTTTTTGATAGCATGCCCTTGAAGTCTTCCATCCACAAGAAAGCCAAAAATCTTTAGCCAATCCTCCTTAGGTCTGTCATACAGCTTTGACTCTCCCTAGGAAATCCTTCATCAGCCAATCCAAAATCTATGCTTAATCCAAATTCAACCATGAGCTTCTGTGTTCATCCATATGCAAGACCCCATCCCCATCAAACTCATCATCAAAGCATGAAGTACCAATCCTATCATGATGTGTTTGGTCACATTGTCCTTGCTCCTGCCACCTCCTATTCCAATGATGATGAAAATCTTGTTGACTATGACAGGTATATTGAAAGCCTTAGAAACATTCCCCCAAGCATCCCCCAAAATCCAAGAGTTATTCCAGCTTCCCCTCCATCACCCCATCAACCAAGCTTCCAATCTTCCACCCCCATCACACTAGCTATTCCTGTCAATCCACCTCCACCTTTGACACACGAGTCTCCAAGGAATCTCCTAGAGGAAATACAAGAAAAGTTGCCTCCAACAGTTGATAAGTAATGTCATCTAATCCAACCATGTGAAGTAGTCAGTGATGAAGCTTCCCCATCTATAATATCAACTCCATCTCCCATAGCTATCATCCCCATACCATCCATCAAATTGCTTAAAATCCTTCCACTTCCTACAAGCATCAAAATCCCACCACCTATCAAATCCCTCCAAATCCTATCCACATCGCCTCCAAGCATTTCCCAAATCTCTCGTAATGACCCTTATGCATCCATCTTCTACTCACCCATCTCCACTACTGAATCTCCCATCTATCCATCCCCTGCCTTTGAAGAATCCATCCCTTCACCTCCTATCGCACCATCCACTCCAAACCAATCCTATCAAGATCATGCCCAAAAGCATGTTGACATCCCCTAAAGCATAAATGAAGATATCATCTTACCATGTCTTCCATCCATAGTGCAATCACCATCTCCTCCATCTCCAAAACCTCAAGCCATATCTCCTCCACTACAAGATATCTTGTCATCCCACCAGCTACATCAAGATCCTATCCTTCCATCTCCCCTGCTCCATGCTTCCATCTTACCACCTATCCAAGCTATTCCACCATCTATAATCTACCCTCTTGGTTCACTTACATTCATCCACGGTGGCCCTCTCTCAGCAGAAGAATTAAGAACAATATCTCCCCATTGCAATACACCTAATAAATCACTTCTACCATTTTCTGCAAGCAAAAAGTTTCCTTAGCTTGTTCAAATGCTCAATCGATGGCATTATCAAAGTCAAGGTTTAGGAACACAAGAGCAAGGAATCAGAGAGCCTATTATTGCACAAAAAAATCTAGGATTTGATGGTCTTGGATATGTATCCAAAGGCTCACCATCTAAAGGTGTTGGTACACCACACCCCCAAACCAAGCCTATCTCCAAGCCCACCATGCCAGCCTCCCATCACTCCTTCAAGAAATCTTATGTCATCCCCCCTCCACCATCTTTGCAACCCAAAACAACCTACCATATCCCCCCTTCATCCGCTAAATCCATTTTGGGTCCCTATGTCCCAAAATCTACCATCCTCCATCCTCCTATCAGCCATCATAAAAATCCTATTCCATCCATTCCTATGCAAGATCAACAAAGGCACATATCAGGGCACATCATCCATCATCATCCCCCTACATGCTCTTTCATATCCTCTCCATCTCACAAAACTTCTCCTAACCATCTTCCCAAAGCTTACCATAGCAATGTGAATGCCAACTTCAAAATGCATAAAGCTAAAAATCCACATCCTAGGAAATCATATGTCTATTCTAAAAGACATACTCCAAAAAGGAAAAATCCAATCAAAGAATGCAAAACAATGCAACAGCCTATGAAAAGAAAATCCAAAACCATGTGGATCCCCAAGAAAAAAGTTGAAACCCAATGCATAATGGCATCCACCATTGCTAATCCCCCATCTAGTGACTCATTTCCCCCATCTCTTAACTCCATCTTGGGTGCCTATATCCCCAAGCATGCTTCCACAAATACTCCATCACGCCCGCATCTACCATCTATCCCCCATATGCTCTTTTCACACCCATCCCAACATGTGCCAATGTTTCTCTTGCAAGCATCCCTATCTCATGCTCCTTTCCAACCTTTTCATCCCTCCATCTCTTACCATCAATCCCATCTAATCCAATCTATTTCATAAATCACACATCCAGTGTACCAACAACTAGCAACAAAATTGAACATTCCAACAGCTAGTGAAAAATCCCAAAATAGCCAAAATAGCTGAAGAAAGCCAAAATCATTCCAACTAAGTCCAAAGTCAAAAAGTCAAAAAAAAGTAAAGAAAAATAAAGCATCCACTGGTGAAAACTTGGCAATTCAAGCGCCTTGGACAAGTACCATGATGAAAATTTGGCAAACAAGCATCATGTGTAATCCCGCCATCCCCAGCTTAGCCTATCACCCTCATGCTTTTGGTCATCTCTTGACATCCAACTCCATCTTCCAATCTATCCACCTATCCTCCATCTTCCATCTCACACCATCCACTTATCTCCTACAACTTCAACCAACCATCCCAGCTATCATCCATCTCCCTAGCCCCTTCATCTTTTTCCATCCTAGCTTCAATCCTATCACATCCATCATAAGACCTCCTTTTGCATGTTATCTTCTGATTGAGGGCACTATATTCCTTGGAGATTTTGTCTTGTCCATCCTCCCTTTTCATTGGTATCTAGCTCTAGGCTATCCTCATACAAACCCAATGTCATCTCTTTATATCCATCATAATCCTAGCTATCTACCATCCTATCCAGCCATCTCATCCTACTCCTCTAGCTATCTTTGGTCACAAAATCTCTCATCATCATTGGATGCATCCTGCCAAATCCATATCTTTTGCTATCACCCCACCCTTAGCTTTTGCATCTTACACAACATCGAACCATCCGGCTATCCTCTCATCTTGAGCTTTTTATCCATCTGTATCATACCTATCATTGGTCTGTTAGCTTGTACCATATCTTGATTAGCCTGCTTGTAAATATCTTGGTCTGTCAGCTTGTACATCCTCTTTAGCTTAGTACCATTGTATCTATCCAACTTTCGTGTTCGTTCCTCCTTGATTAGCATCTTGCACACATCGCACAATGCTTGGTTAGCTATTCCAATGCATCCTTTAGCTAGATCTCCTGTCACCAAAGTGCTATCCTTCTTAGTCCAGCTTGCCAGACGCATCACCCATCCAGATCCATCAGCTTAGGTGCTCTTTGATAGATCCTTGTAGGATATAGATTTCCTCATGTCTGATCTTGGTCCGTTAGTACCTTGTCCTACCCATCTCGTTGGCAAACGACTCTCTTTTGGATTTTCATTTTCTTTTGATTTGGGATCTTCCCTTTTGGGTCTTGAAGTATCTTTTCCAAGCAATCTCCTTGTTCCCTCCTCAAGGTTGCCACGATCTTCCATATCATGGTATGCTGCGAATGGGGCAATTAGAGCGTAAGGTCTTGATCAGGTCTTTTGTTTATTTTTCTTTTCTGCTTGTGGGTTCTCCAGTGTCGTTTCCATGCTGCTTCCTCTAGGATTCATGTGTGATGCTGGGGCAATCCTTGTGTGTTTGTTTTGAGTTAGTTTGTCAGTCCTCTAGATAATTGGTGAATAGGCCTTGATGTTCTTGGTAACCTTGGCAATTAACCAATAGTCCTATAGCAAATCTAGTGCTCAACTACATGGTGGTACTTCTCTTTGAAGTATCCCCCCGCTCAAAAAGCTTCAATGGTTTTCCTTCATCTCCATTATCCCCCATCCATATCCAGCATCCGTCTCTCCTACCCCAGCTTATGCATCAGTATCTCTTTGAATCACTCATCACTCTTAGCTTTAGGGATCCACAATCCTAGTCTTAGGGATCCACCAATCCAAATCAACCCACCACGCCTCATCTTTCGAGATCCACAATCCTAGTCCTAGGGATCTCCGAAACCCATATTCCACCAATCTAACTCTTTGAAATCCTATTGCATCAGCTTTATAATCCCCTCATCCATCTCCCTATCCTAGATTCCTTTTTATAGCGCTCTGCTCCTTCATCCTCCACCTTCCCTAAAGTCTTAAGCTTGCTTCCTCTTCTGCATCTAATTCTCCTTTATCATTCTCCCACAGTGATAGTTTGAGCTAACTAAACCTCTTCTCTTAATCCAATCTGAGTCTCCTTGCTCATCCCAGATTCTTGTATTTTTCAAGAAGCCATCGAGCCTCGCTTTCTCTCCCCGTTGCCTTCTTGAGGGGGCATCTCACAGTTCATTCTCTCCTCTTCTGCTGTAGCCTTGGGCATCTTATTTTCTTATCTTTGATGCCATGCCACTTGCGGCATCACGTCAAAGAGGGGCAAAATGTAGACACCTAAAAATCCTCTAGAAAATAAAGTATTTTTATTTTCTGAAAAAATCCTGATGACATCATCATTTATTAATTAATTAATTTTTATGCCATTACATCCCTTTATCTTAATTAAAAATATTTAATTAAGTAATCCCTCCCAAAAATGTTTAAATCTTATTTAAACATTATTTCCTTATTTATTAATTATTTAATTAATAAATTGACCAAAAATCCTAAAATAAATAATTTATTTATTTTTTCCCCAAAAGTTGGCCAATTTCCTTAAGACCAATAACCTCTTCCAAAATCTTCTAATCCCTCTTTAATTTCAATTAAAGGCTAATCTCATCATTTCCTACCCCTAATCCCAACTCAAAATATTTAATTAAGATTAAATATTAATTCTCATGTTTATTAAAATTTTTTTTTAATAAATATCTCCTCAACCCAAACCCTTGAAATAAATAAAACTTTATTTATTTCCTAAAAATCTAATTTATCCTCATCCTAAGAAGTTCTAGACTCTTCTAGAAAGTCTTCATCCTCATCCTAGGAAATTCTAGACTATTCTAGAAAGTCTTTATCCTCATCCAAAGTCTAGACTCTTCTAGAAGATGTCTTTAAAACTAATCCTAATCCCCTCCTAACCTTGTCACATTCTCTAAACATGGGTTAAAACTTACTAACTCAAGCCAAAGTTAACAAATATCTCTTCCTTCACCCACCCTCATTAAATGCCATCCACTTGCCTATCCCTAAGCTAATCCTAAACCATCCTAATCCATCCTCTAATCATTTGCACAAGCCTAAGCAAGCTTAAAACCTTCCTAATCAAGTCCAAGTCGAAATTGCTCTCATCACCCTCAAAATATCTCAACCATAAAACTTTATGAAGTCCACTAGGTCATAAATGACTCTTACAAGCCCTTTTATTGCTCTTACAAGTCATTATGAGGGTCTTTATGAAGATTTTATCCCTTGAGCCTCCTTTGTTGACTCATCTTTCCCCTTTCCTCCATCCTCTCACCATGTGACATGTGTCACTCCTTGATTGGCTATGAGGAAGCACAATCCATGTGCTCTCTTCTTATGCAATCTGAGCCCTCCATGAGCTTTTTTCCATCCTTGCATCTTAGCCCTCAATCCCTCAAGCCTCTTTCCTATAAATTGGATCCTTCCCCTTTGCAAAATAACACAATCCATGAAGTAAAGTTATAATGCTATTTTGAGAGCCAAATCCATACTAAATCCATCTATCCCCACCAAAAATCCACAATCATCCATTGAAGCCTTTGGAAGCATATTGAGCATACATCCTATCCATTTAGATAAAGCTACTCAACAAGAGAGCTTCTTATTGAGAGAGTCCATTAATGGCTCATATTCTCAATTGAGAGCTCATCTTAGTCTATTTTGAAGTTTATGAATTTTGTTTAGTTTGTAGAAGCTTTATTTAAATTTGGTTTCTATTAGCATACTAACATTGCTCATATACACCAACCATCTTTAGCTGGAGCCCAAAACAATCTATCTTCCCCATTTGAAATGTAAACAAGTCTCTTGTCTAAATAGTCCCTAAACATTTGTTTCTCTTGAATAGACAAAGGCAGGTGATCCAGATTTTTCCAAGTGACTTTCCTAGAATAGGGAAAAAATTTATCTATAAAATCAATGACTCTATTACCCCAAACTGATTTTGAAATGTTCATTATGTTCTGAGAAAACTACAAAGTCTGAAGAGGTGGAAATCCATTCCATGAGTCCCTCCAAAAGTTGACTCTATCTCCCTTATTCAACTTCCAAGAAATATATTTAAGAACAATATCTCTGAAAGAGATCATAAAATCCCAAATCATATAGCCTTTAGGGGGATCAAGAATTGAAAAAATTCTTGTGGGGTCATTATTATCTAAATACTTTGGTTTCATTATCTGACACCATATTGATTGAGGTTTAGTGTACATATGCCAAATGAGTTTCCCACCAAAAGCTGCATTTCTCTTAGTCAAATCATGAATACTTGCTCCACCAATGGCTGGAATATGAACCATGTCATATGACCAATTCATTTGCATTTTTTTAATTGTTTATGAATATACCCACACCTTACCTAACTATTCAATGCAATCTACCAAAACATATTGCCGTGTGCTAGAGAAATATATTCTAGCAATAATCCATTTATTGAACATTGATTTTATTGTTTAACACAACAATTTTCATTTTCTATGTATAAACCTTTTCTCCCATCTTTTCACTTTTCCTTGTTAGGGGAGATGACCCTATAGGCACCCATGTTCCAACATGACTACTAAATCTACCTCTATAGATGCTCCCAGTTACCTCTCATACAAAGGGGGGATGTTGGAGTGGGGTGTAGGGTGAACACAACAAGCCACCTTATACTATTGGTTTTCTTATTGATTCTAATAAATTTAATTATTATTCTATGTTTTTTGAATTGATTAATTATTATTTTTAAATTGTATACGAAATTATTTTTTAACATATTTATGTAAATTACATGTTATTATATTTTTTTTATTTTAAGAATATTTTTTATATTTTGTGTAATGAAAGGAAATGTAGACAAGGAAACTCTAGCTAGGACATCAATCGACAAATCTCAATGGTAAGACTAAAAAGCACTACTACTCGACCATGTGGAATTTAAATGGCCCACTCCCACTACACTGAGGAGCTAATCTCAAGCCCCAAATAGGATATAAATAAAAATATCAAAAGTACTCTCTAAGTCTAAGAAGTCCTAAAAGAAATCTAACTCAAACGTTCAAAGATAAATCAATATCTAAACCTAGAGTCACACAAAGATAGATAGGGAACCTACTATGTAAGTGGGCAAGTGTCATCACACGAACCATGCTAAAGTTTCCTTGGTAGTCTCTAAGGACCTTGACCCTCTAGCGATCTCTCTACAACACTAGTATCCTCTTGTACTAACAAGGAATACTAACGATGCACGGTCGCAACCAAGTGTTCTCTATTCTCCCATCCTAGTTTGTACTAGCACTCAAGGCATGGAAAAGAACATACAAAGACTATTATTAAGTTTATTTTACTCTCATTTAGTGTAATATTTTCACGTATTAATAAACTTACAATGGGTTACCCTGGTAGCCACTTACAACACTAGCTTTCATTGCAAGCCACTTTCTAATATTATATATAGATAACCTACCCTAGGCTCATAAAAGTATCAATCAATGAATCATATAAAATCACTTCAATCTTATACAAGTGACTAGAAAGCATCAAAAGACAATTCATAATAACACATCAGTTCTTTATGAGCAACTCGAAAGTAGCCCAAAAATACTGATCGAAGACACAAAATGGTTAAGTGAAATATGCCATAGCATGACATCAGCAAGAAAAAATCTTACAAACACCTTAGCCCTATAAAAGTGGCTAGAAAGCAATCCAAATACAAGTAATCAAAATCAATTTAAGATAACATCACAATCATACAACTCCTAAGCCTCTGGTAACATCCTAAGACTAGTTAACACTCTAGTCAACCCAAACCCAAAAACATAGACAACATACAAACAATCACAATGTAGGTTTCATAGTTTGGTTTGATTTTGAAAACACTTAGTTTTGAGTTAATCAGTAAGGTTTTCAATTTCTATTTTAATGTATATTTCAAGTAGATAAAATTCACAAATTCCCTTTACAAATTAACCTGTTCTTATATTTGAACAATTTGCACAGTCACCCTTATCTTATGAGATAACCAATAATTCATTATTTTGAATAAAAAAACCATTTTAAATAATGGATAAATTTAAAAAATTTATTCCATAATATTTATCATTGATATAAAGTAAATTAATCTTTACTTAACTAAATTCAACTAATGGTTGTAAAATAAACTATATTAATATATTAATAATTATTAATTACTTAATAATTAACCAAAAATTATTAATAAACTAATTAAAATAAGCTATATTAAAAATTCATTAATTAATTATTAACTTATTAAATACTAAAAAAATTTTAAAAATAAAAATGCATTGAAAATGGCATTTAAGCTCATTAGCTGACCCCATAAGTTGCTGCTACAGGTAGCTAGGCCGCCGTAGTAGCCTTGCTATTGTAGAAAGTAGTACTATGTATTGTTGTTGTGTACAACAATGCTACTACACATAATAGGCTATCTACTGCCATCCTCCAAAATTTCTAGTTTCATCCAAATTTTTTGACCCTTGTAAGATGAACCTTCAATTGGTGATAAAGAGTTCTCTCCTAAACTTAAGGCACTAATTGTATTATCACCTTAGAGGAGTCTTTACTCACTAGACTTTAACTGTTATTAACTTTTCTTTATCCGTTCCATGCATGATTATTGAATTATAAAATAACTTTATTTAATTTTAACTTGACTTCTCTTTTCAATTAATTTATTAAATTTTAATCTCATGCACGCATTACGCAATTTTGAAACTTTTAACAAATTAATATCTTTTTCACTTCTTAATTTATTTTCAAAATGCTAAATGATCAAATATCTATTAACTTAAATAATAATAGTATTTAGCATTTATTTTAAAATGAACTCTAAATACATTATTATTAAATTAATTAAATATTAAAAATACCATAATTAAATTTTCATTAAATCAAGTTATTAATTCAATAATTTAGTTTGACTCAATTAATAGAAAACTCACCAAAGACTTATAAAACAAAATATGAAAACCCATCATGGACAAAGACATACAAGATCAAACTAAAGGGTTATAATCACAAATTAACATCATACAACACATTCAAAAGATAATCAACGCAAATACTTGTCTTAATTTTTCTAGGACAAATGGATTTAAAGGTTAGGATTTGGACTTAAGAATTTATCTCCCCTCTCTTATCATTGAGATAATGCAATATGGTACGCTCATCCTAGCAATTTAGGGAAGTCAGTACCTAATACTTGCAATCTGCATAATATCCGCGCATGTACAAACACACTATACTAAACTAAATGGGCAATGGTAGGAAGTGGTGCATTGTGTACATCCTGACTAGTAGTTGACTACAACTCCCTTCCTTAACCACATTAGAAATTCCATACACAAAGAAAACATACAACACACCACACACATTTAGTATGGGATAATTATCCATAAGGAAACACATGATAATCCATCTAGAACTAATCATCATTAATAACTAAAATCATTGAATAATCATCATGCATATAGAGTTCCAAGTAAGCTCATCATATAATCAACTGAATGAGAAATAATATCTGATAATCTCAAAACAATGCTACTAATAATCAAGCATCAAACTAGTCTAAAAGAGTTCAAAAATAATAACAAAATGCAAACTAGGAGTAAGCTCTACAAAATATTTTAGATCTACATTACTTGCATATCTTTGTTGAACCTTAAAGTTTGTCTCTTTTATTGAAGTACTAACTCGATTACCGATTCTCATTTCATAAGCAGTTAAGGTTCCTTGCAACTGATGTAGGGTTGTTTTTGAGAAGTTTTCCATCTCTTCCAAAGTGGAGATTTTAGTTTCAAACTTAGGTAAAAACAACCTTATGAGTTTTGAAACTATGTCATGTTCTTTAATTTTATCTTCTAAATGTCTTCCTACATTAACTACTTCATCCACTCTCAATAAATGTGCTTCTATGTTTTCATCTTCATTCATCTTTATATTATCATACCGAGTTTCTAGTGTCAATAATTTATGAGAAGATCTCATCATATAATTTTTTGAATAGTTTCCAATTGTAATTGTTTTCAACTTTATAGAAATTCTATGAGAAGATCTCTTTAGGAAATACACCATTTTGAAATCCTCAGTCAGAATATTAAATAAAGAATTTTTTTATGTTTACTATGCATAACTGAAATTAAAACTTTCTTAGTTAGTAACCATCATGTCACAATAGTATTAAAATCCTCACAATATAAGATGTACAACCATTAAACTTCATCTACCAAAAGCATTTTACAAATCAAAGTCAACCAACCATATGAAGAATAACTAAACATTTTCATATTCTTGTCTTTTATTATAAGAAACAGTCAAATCATTCATTACCCATATTCTCCCTTTAAACAAAATATCACCACATGCTTGAATCATTAATTGACAAGAGTGATATGTATTTCCTTTCTATTTAGGACATGTTTATTGAAAATGAAGAGGGCATGAGAGATAAAAGAATTCATACCTATGGCTAGAGAGCACAAAGAATTAATTGCCCTTTTTGAAATTTCCAGAAAAGACATGTTGGTTTTTTTATCCTAAGTATCTCAACTTTCCTCAACATTGGTCTCCACGTCATGAAGAAAAAAAAAAAGAGAAGAATAATCCTTCCTTTAACATACACCATAGAGATTATTAGAACAAAATGGAAAGTATCTTCAAGAATAAATCACAAAAAATTCTTCCTAAAAAGAAATCTCCATATTACCTTTTCCATCATATAATATTTTTGTATATTAAACAAATTAGTGATGCATCCCTTTAGATATACTAAAAACTCACAAAATAATGATTCAAAAATCTGTTATTTTGATGCTCATAAATGATTTCATGGTGGCAGCTATAGGGCTTAAGAAAATAAAGAAAAAAATACATCTTGAAACTAAACCTTTTACCTTTCCTCAAATTTTCCCAGATTAATTTCAATGATGGTGTTTCAATCTTACCATACCTCTTTTACATGTGGATACATGATACCCACATTATGGTTTCATTGATAAGAACAACTTAAATATTTAAAAAATCTAACATTAGCCATGGTCAACTTCATAATTTCATAATAAATCACTCATGTTTCTACTGAATTTTCTAAAATACGTCACTACATGTACTTTGCACCAAGGAAAAATCATTTTCAGCACTATCTGGATCACTCTCTCAAAAAGGAACAAGGTCCTATATAAAGAAAAATTTTTAATGATAGGTGATTTTGATTCTATTCTTAACTATGGGGAAAAACAAGGAGTTAAACAAAAGATAAGTATGGATGATTTTTCATACATTTTGCCTTTTTAATGATTTATTTGATGTGGTTCCTACTAATGGCCTTTTTATTTAGACAAGTAGAAGGAAGTACTCAATTGGTATCTTAGAGTGCCAAGATAGAATTTTAGTTGGCCCAAATTGGCTAGAGGATGGGTTTGCTAATCATTCTAGTATTCTTCCTACTTCAATTTCTAATCACTTTCACATTATTATTTTCTTTAGTTTAGGTGTCAAGAAGCTTACAAACCATTTTAGATTTATAAGTATGCAGTGGAGAGACCCAAGTTTTGAGCCTCTACTAAGACAATAGTGGTTAAAGAGCAATATATTCTCAGGGACAATTAGTTTTTACTTTTTGAAAAAGATTCAATATGTTAAGTATAAGATTAAATATTTGAATAAGGTTTTCTTTGGTAATATTTTTGTAGAAAAAATAAAGGTAGAAGAACAACTCTATTCTCTTAATTTGAAAATTATAGCTAAAGGTATGTCAAAATTGAATATTGAAGGAGATTCATTTTTTAAATATCACCTATCTAAACTCCTTCTTAAAGAATATCTATTTCAGAGAGATAAGTCTCGAGAGTTATGGTTAGAAGAGGAAGATATTCTAACACTAAGTTTATCGATTCTTTGGTGAAAGCTAAAAGACCCCTTAACAGGATCAATGGAGTTGATATTAAGGAAGGAAAGTTATTTTTTCTTCATAATGATATTGAGAAGATTATATTAGAGCACTTTTAAGGTGTGTTGTTTCTTCATTTGTGAGCAGTTTCAAATGGAATGATAATCTAATTACTGGGGTCTCTTCGATAGATAATGAGCATTGGCTGAGGAACATATCAATGAAATAAGTTAGGCCAACAATTTTTAATTGACATCCTTTGATATCGCTTGGGCCAAATGGGTTCATGCTGGATGTATTGTAGTGAAGTTGTGACTTTTAAAGAAGATTTTTGGAAAGTTGAAGAAGATTTTAGGAAGAAAAGAATGTTTGTAAAAGAGACTAATAATACTTTTTTTTCTTAGTGGTAAGAAGGAAAAATGCCATGATATTGTGGACTTAGGCCAATTCCATTCTACAATTCTATCTACAAAATCATCCCCAAGGCTTATTCAAATAGATTGGTATATTTTCTCTCCAAAATATTTTTTGAACAAAATGGCTTCATATAGGACAAAATTTTTTTAGACATTGTAATATTGGTCTCTAAGACCATTCATTCTCTATTGAGAGAAAAGAGGAGAGGTATGATAGTGAATCTCGATGTAAGTAATGCATATGATAGAGTTGTATGGTAATTTTTTATTAAAGTGTTAAAGAGATTTAGTTTTGAGCATTGTGGATATCTTGCATTTTTCATTACATATCTCCTCAATTAGTTTTTCATTGCTATTAATGGTTGCATTTGTGGTTTCTTCAAGGTTTCCAGCTGTTGATCTTAGAATGGTTTTGACAATTAAGTGTCAACACACTTAAGCTATTTGCTAAGCTCATGTTGAGCTAGCAACATATGCTAAGTATAATATATACAAGTGCCAAGTTGCAATATGTGTTGAGCTAGAAATACAATAAGTGTTGAGTCACTCAAGTTTCATGTAAATAGACAGTATTGAGCAAGTATATGTGTCGAGTGACCAATAGATGCCGAGCATGTTTAGGTTCTGAGAAAGATAGAACTTCAATAGGTGTTGAGTATCAATAATCAGTAAGTGTCAAGAAACACAGAATCAACATAAGAGTCTATTTCTTCACAAACTAAGATATAAACCATTTTGCATGCTAGCTAATTGATAGATCTTGAAGCTTAGAGATAAGATCGAATCTATTTGATTCCCTATGTAATCTATGTGAAACCAATTAGAAAAATAGAAGGAATTGAGTGGGAAATTTGGATGAATCTCAATCAATTATTCATACCTAACCCTAACTCATGTAATCCTTTTAAAGGGAGACAAACCCCCAAAATTCATAGAGTATGTGAGAAAGAATGCATGTGAGAAGGTGATGATAGTATTGAAAGATGTAAATTGATAAGCATATAATAGAGGTGACTTAGAAGAAGAGCAACATTGAAGAATCAATTAGCAGAATAGAGGATCATGGTTACAACATTTTCATATCAAATTAGAGAGGATCAAGATGAACTGAATTGGGATTTGAAATCAACAATATTAGATTGTAAGTGTATCGGATCAAACATTCTATTATACTCTCTAACAATTGTTATAGTAGAATGAAATCCTATGGTCTTAGGTTGTTTAGTAGCCATTGTATAAATCATTTAATAGTGTGACATTCCAAGTGAGTGTTCTAAAGTCCTTTAGCTAAACACACTTTTGACAGGGTTTTAAAATCCTTTAATAGGCTAGAATCTAACAATCCTTTGTAAGCATTTAATAGGGAAAACCTTTCATAGTGCAGATCATGAGAATGGTGAGAATATGTAACCTTAATAGGTGAACTTTATTGCTATAGTTGTTTAGAATTGTGGTTGTCATCCCCACCCCAGTTTTACTTTCTCATTAGAGGATTTCTAAGTAATCATATCTAGTGTCAATTGTTTATGTGGATGCATTTACTTTATATGTTAGTTCTATATGTTTATGCATGCATTGTTTCAAAGTTAAAAATTTTATTGGTTAAAGTTTAGCACTTTTTATTCACCCCCTAGCCCCATCAGAAGTATAGATTTCAAATTTTTATTTCCAACAACAACATGGTTTGAGACAAGAGCAAAATCCTTTCCCCATATCTCTTTATTCTAATGACTGAGGTTTTCAAAAGATTTATTAATTAGAGGTGTCCTTTAAGAATTTGGAAAGGTATAGTAGTTAATAAAGACATTGATCCTATTTCCCACTCTTAATTTGTAGATGACACTATCATTTTTTGGAAGACTTGTTAATCAAAAGCTTGGATATAAAAGATAGGTTGGAGGATTATGATATTAGATCAGGTCAAAGCATGCATAAAGATAAATCAACAATATTCTTTATGAATAGGTTAATAAAATCAAACAAAGTAAAATATCTAAATTATTGGGCTTCCAAATTCATTTTTTAACCCTAAGATATCTTGGCTTTCCTCCTTTCATTGGAAACAACCATAGGAGGATGTAGGATGAAGTTTTTAGAAAATGTTACACCAAATTAACTTTATGCAAGAATGAGTGCCTCACCCAAGATGATTGAATAATTATGAATAGTTTTTTTTTGCAGTTCTTGCTATATAATTTATATCTTAATACTTACTTTTTATTTAAAAATAAGTAAAGGCATTAGATGTTATTCTTTAAAAAAAATTATGGAAAGGCTCAAAAGAAGCTAAGCACATCCCTATGATCAAATGGAACATGAATTATCTAGTAGAGGAGGAAGGAAGAGCAAGTTTGGGCAAGGTGAATCTTCATAATTGGCTTTGGGGGAAATGTTTTCATGGAAGATGTATAAGTTTCCCTCTAGGTTTTGGTGCAAAATATTCACTATGAAGCACTTGGATTTTGTAAGAATTTGGTATATAGCACTGATACCATGTAAGAATTTGTCTTAGGGAAAATTCACCCAAGATCAAGGAACTCAAGGACAAGCACAATAATAGACTTAATGAGTATGATGAGAATGATGATAGCATATTCATTCAATATATTGATATGAATTGATATGAATTAATATGAAAGTACACTAGGAGTGCCTATATATAATGGCCTCTAGAATGCTTTGAGAATGCCTAGGTGTCAGTAGCATGAAAAATCATACATCTAGGCACATGTCCGCCAAATATGGGTTATCCTCCATTAAGCATAGGAGTAAGTGAGATGATGAGAGAATAAGCCTACAAAGGTGTAGCATGCAATATAATGTTTTAGACACCATGTGCTAAATTAGGATTGCAAATAACTGTGTTGTCTACATGACAACTCAATTAATTATTCAAACTCCAATGTTGTAGATACCATCTGTTGAATTAGAGTTTCGTACTCAAGTCTTGTCAACATGAAAACTCATAAGAGTTTGTAAACTCCTAATTGTCTTAGTAATAAAATAATGCAATATAATAAAATAATTCATTAACCTAAGTAAACTTTAGTAAAGTTTAACAAGTAAATAATTATTTACACCAATACCCCCCCTTAAATGCAACTTAGGGGAATGCACTTAAGCTTATGAAAGCTAGGATGAAATGCAAGATGGGTCCTGACTAATAGGCCATGTTAGGTACCCATGTACATAATGCAATGAAATCTCTCATAAAGTGGAGAAATATGGAAAACATCAAGGGAAATACCCTCCCCCAAAAGGAGAGATGAAAAACAACGTGCATGGATGGATGGAGTAATCAAGACCCCCCCATTAGTACATATAGCAAGTATATACAAAAGATAAGAAGGAAAAAACCACATAAGAGGGAAAAGTCACCCCCATAAAAGAGAAGAAGGAGAGAAGGTAGTCCCTGCCCTTAAATGTAGAGTGCCAATTAGTGATAGCTACTCCAATGAATAATGTTCCTCCCCTTTGGAAGAAATAATCACAAAGGTACAAATGAGATGCTTCCCCTATGTGTAGAACAAATCTCGATGATGAATGGTGTCTCTAAAACTTGCTTAGTTGTCCCTGTGTCGATACTGAAGGTGACCCCTTCCAATACTATTGAAAAGAAGAAGTGCAAATGTAGCAAGGATGGATGTAGACCGTGTTCCAAAGAACCAAGTCTCTCCTCAAATTATAAAAGGACATCCTGCAACAACTATACATAAAAATCCAGAATGACATCAACCTATGAAGATTGATCATGTAGAGCATGGACAAGAGGGTCAGAGTGAGCCCTCGCAACAACTTGAGAAGGATCTTCTTTAGTAAAGAGAAGACATATATCATTAATGATGTCTCCCAAATCTGCTATGTGTGAGATAAATGACAAGGTGTTCCTTGATGTGTTGGACTTATCACTGTGACAATAAGTGCATGTAGAATTTGTTGATGTGGCATCCTCCCCCTATATCTATCAATAGGATCCCATATATCTAAATCTATTGAAGCACTATTGCTCATGTCATGATTAGTTTCCACATAGCATGAAGTAGTATCCTTAATAAAGAGAAGATGTATATGATCGATGATTTTTCCCACATCTTCAATGTGAGACTCCATCAATAGACCTGCAATATCTGGAAGGAAGTCATCCAATGAAGCTGAAGTAGGATGACATGGAGGCTCCAACTAGATTGAATCTGAAGCATTTATGGCTAGAATTGAATCAATAGTAGCAATAGGAGCATTAGGAGGTGGGATCTCAAGTGGAGTTAGAGGAACCAATACTGAAGCTACTAAAGATATAATGTCATCTAGAAAAGGACAAATTATGGGATGTCCATATTTTTTCCAAAGAGCCATCCACATATCATATGGTTGAATGAGCTTATTATTGAAATGCTTAGTATCAAAACTCATATTTAGTATAATAATATCCAAGATTCTGTTATTAGGTGGCTATATTTGAATGTTAGAGATCAGTTCATTGGAACATGAATAAGGAAATACTTCCTTATGCTTACTTCTTAGATGATCAATGATTAAAGCACTCCATTTCTTATAGTTCCTATTTGTCAATGGTGGTCTAATTCCAAATTGACATGTGAAACAAAAATCCTCCATGAGGTCAATAAATGTACCTTCCAAAATGATGAAATATGTAATCAACTTCCCCTAATATATGATTTGGGCACTGAGTGTGATAGCCACATGCCAATTTAGGGACTATTTATGAAAGTAGTATTTTTGTCCACACAACTTATAAGCTGATTGCAAATCAGAAAAGTAGACAAAAAAATATTCACTTTCAAGAAAAATGGAACCTAATTATGTGTCTAGATGAGCTCGTACTAAGGATTTGAATTGGCAAAAATCAAGATTTGTCAGCTACAAAAAAATTTAGGAATAGAGATCTCAAACCACCTACAACAATGTGTAGATCACAAAATTTTACCCCAAAACATTAAAAAAATTGCTCGCAAAAAGGAATCCATATAAGGGAGATATTATTGTTTGAAAATCACCTCTTCTGTTATTTTTCCATAATCATTGCTATTGCGCCTCCAAAATTCAAATGGCTCTAGATTTTTTCTCACATATCTAATTTGGATGAAATGAAACCTCATTTAGGAGTTTTTGGACCTTCTAAATATGATGCCAATATCTGATTAGCACCTACAAGCTCCAATCTTCTTCTACAAATATCTCTCCTACTAGCCTTATGGCCAAAAAAATTCCATAAAATAATACAGATCCCAAAAAAATAGTAGAGATTCAAATTATAAAATATATAGATGTAAAATTTAAATTCATAGATTCAAAACTACCATACCATTTCTATAATTTAGGCCTTTGGTTTGCTGGTTTGCAAAAATAATGTTGCTTCAATTTTGACTATGGCCCAACATAGGAAAGTTTGTAGTCAATTCACCAAATCGACATTCAAAATGCAATAGTGATGTCCAATTTGGCTCTAGATGCCCCCAATGATTGTGAATTTTCTAGATCTAGGCTGAGGTGCTGAAGCAAGAATGGTCTTAAATGACTATATGAAGAGAATCTCCCAAAGCTCTAACACCATGTAATAATTTGGTATATAGCTCTAAAGCCATGAGAGAATTTTACTTAGGGAAAATTCACCTAAGATCAAGGAACTCAAGCACAAGCACACCAGTAGACCAAAAGAGTATGATCAAAATGATGATATGATATTCATTCAATATATTGATATGAATTGATATAAATGTACACTAGGACTGCCTATATATAAAGGCCTCTTGAATTCTTCTAGAATGCTTAGGAGTCAGCAAAATGATAAGTCATACACCTAGGCACATGTCCACCAAATACGAGTTATCCTCCATTAGGCATAGGAGTAAGTGAGATGATGAGAGGATATACCTACAAAGGTGTAGCATGCAAAATAATGTTGTAGACACCATGTGCTAAATTAGAGTTGCTTACTGTAGTGTTGTCAACATGACAACACATAATAGTATGCAATCTCCTAAGTGTCTCAGTAATAAAATAATGCAATATAATAAAATAATACGTTAACCTAAATAAACTTAAGTAAACTATAATAAGTGGATACTTATTGATACCAATAGATTTAAATAGGCTATAGAGGATCTTCACAATATATAATTGTGAATTGACGTCTCCCACTTGGAATCTCTTATGAATGTAGAAGACCGATTATATAATTTTTAACTTCAAAAATTGGGAATGGTAATTATCCCTATTCTGGTGGGACTCATGGAATGCGGAAAGGATGATAGATGAATTTGTTGGAGATTTGGGTTGGATTGTACTTATAGATGAGAGGATTGGAAGGTTTCTTTGTGATTATATTTCATTCTCCCCAATCACATTTGGGGATCCAAGTGGAGCAAAAACTTGTAGATATTAATCCTAACCAAACCAAGGAAAAGTGTTGGCCATTTTATAGTAAAATGGATTAAATATTAAAGAGTTTGATGACAATTTTATTTTATTTGTTTCTAAGTTTGAGGAGTATAAGATGAACTTTGGATATGTTGTACAAAGGAGAAGATCATTAGACTCTAATCAATATTCAAATTTATGTTAGTACAAAATTGTTCTTCCAAATGAAAGGGCTTTTCTATGGGTCTCATTGCATGGGAGGACTCTAACTAGGGAAAGGTTGCATAAAATAGGTATTACAAGTCTTAATAGATTTTTTCTATGAAAAAATTTAGTGGGAGATATGAATCATTTCCTTCTTTGGTGCCCCATTTTCCTAAAATGTTTGAATTGGCTCCTTTCTATGTTAAATGGTTATGACTAGGAGTTCTAGTCTATTTGATTTTTTTTATTCTTGGATAGTTGGCATATGAAATTTTGTATTAGGGAATCTTTGGGTATGTAGTCCATCTTTAATTGTATCATATATATGGAGGGAAAAGAATATGGAGACTTTTTTTAGAAGTAGAAATGCAGGTGGATTCTATTGTGAGAAATCTTAATAAGAGCATCATACAAATAGTGGAGAATAAAAACAAAAAAAAAAAGGAGTTTTAACTTGATCTAAAGTTGAAATTAAGCTATGGGTACTAATGGGATATCAAAGTGAAAGGGATTGATCTAGTAAAATATAAGAGAACAAAAAGGAATATGTTAGTATGGGAGGCAAATGAAGGTTGGATAAAGCTCAAGTTTGATGGGCACAACAAAGAAAATCTAGGGAAGGCTAGTTATAGAGCTATTATTAGAGATGAAAAAGATGAACTATTGAGATATATTATTGTCTTCTTAGTTTCAGAAATCAACAAGAAGGAAAAGATTTTTGGCCTAATTGAAGGTTTTCATTTGTGTATAGACAAAGGATTTGATAAGGTAATGATTGAAGGGGACACCCAAATAGTGACTAATAGTGTGGGTAAAGGTTTTTTTTTTTTAAACTGGAAACTATAGACTCAGATTCCCAAGATAGTAGATCTCCTCAACAATTTTCCATAATTCATTCTTAAACATGTACTCAGAGATGGGAATCGTGTAGCTAATTGGTCTGCTTATAGAGGTATTGAAATCAAAAGAAAAGTAGTTACATGTGGTGCTTTAGATCCTAAATAGCTTTTGAAAGATTTGGTTATGTAGGAAGCTAGATTTGAGTAAAAAGAGTGGATGGATGGTATTAGTTCTCTTTTATGATAGATATAGCATTTTTTCAATATGATCTGATGAGATCTTTTCATTATTGAAGTAACAATTTCTAACATACAAAGATTTTAATTGACTAGACACATAGTAAATTGGTCATGGTTGTAGCAATGACAATGATCATATCATATTTTCAATGTAGTAAGGTTGTGTTATCTGTTTTATTTGAAAGATGTATTTTTATAAAACTTTACTCTCTAATAAATTAGGGATCTACCTCCACTAAGTCAAACTTACAACAATATGCATGTGTATTAAACGTGTTACTTTTAGTAAATATAAAAATATTTATAATTTAATACAATTAAAAAATATATTTTAGGTTATAAAATTATAAACATATTTTATTGAATAGGCATGATATCACCTTGAAAGAATGTAGGTAGTTTCACCATCAAAGCATATTGCAAGATATAATCAAGTGAATAAATATCTACTTTTCATATTCTCAATAGAAGACATTTTGATAATGAGTGCTACACTAGTAAATAAGTATATTGCGATGATTTAGGTGCAATTTCTTTGGAGTTTTCTCATTATAAAAATCCATGGATACTTATATTTCACTACAATATGTTGAAAGGAACTATTCTTTACTTTATGATAATTTTAATAAACTCAATGAATTCATTTGTAGCATATGTCGTTGAGAAAATATAACTGAGGAGAAATCCAAAAATTCATTGGATGATGAGAAGAGATTCAACAATTAGATGTTTCTAACAATTATGTAAGTACATCTTGACTTGGAAGTAAAACCTAGTTTTTGCCTTTTGATTTATTGGATAAATCAACTAAATGTAGAAAATCTTTACCTAAGTTGGCTAGTTGAATTTTCCATCCCATCACTTAGTCATATTTAAATATAGAGGAAAAATATGTGTATTGAATATTGCAAATCCATAAAATGATGGACTTTGACTTGTTCAAGTGAGGACATAACTACCTTACTAGTAGAAAGCTAAGAATATTTCCTTGCAAAATATTTTGAGTCTAAGCCTATCTTGCATAAACAATGATTGATTCCTTTGTGCTAAGAGTACAAGGGAATCAAACCTGTACCATTTTATAGACATGCCTCCTTCCATATTGTATAACTTTTTGTTGTAGTCTAGTGCAACATTTAAGTTCCATTACTCAACATTCTCCAAGGAAAAATAAATTAGCCAATTGCAACATTTCATAATATTTCTATATAATGTATGCTTTGATAGATGTCCATACCCTCCTTCAGAATTTCCATATTTACACATGTGGGGAGGGTGCTAGTGAAGGTTCTGTGATTTGAAATAATTTGACAAATTTTTAGTATAATATAGAAGTCAATACCAAAATTTTTACAAAAAATACCAACTAATTATGGATATATATAAAATATGAAAGTTAATCAAAATATCTACATGAAACATGATTACCCAAAGAACACAATATAGTCTGAAATTGAAAGGTGTACAATGAAGAAAGAGTTTATATCCTAACATCCATTTTCTAAAAATTTGTATAGTTATAAAAATAAATATATTTCTATTGATCAATAATTCTAGAGTTCTCTAAATAAATTATAATAGATATGTTTTCAATCAATTTTTATAAACACTAGTGATATTGATTGATTTTTGTTACAAGATCCAAAACAACTAGAAAAGAATTTTATTTTTTTACAAGAACCATGCCCTGGTGATCAATGTTATAAATGAACTGGAGAAGCCTTGATATCAACATTAATACAAGTATATTACATTGATATATGGTCCCAACAAAAGTGAATACCAAACCATCATTCTGTACGAGAAAATTAATTAGTTAGAAATTTACTTATAGTCATATAATAGTCCATTCTTGGGCCTATTATAAGTGTGGATTCATGTATGCTTGATAAGCACATACATTTGCATATTTTAAGGTACTTGTGCCAATTGCCAAATATTCGAAGGAAGAAAATAAAATACCAAACAAGTACTTACATCATATTTC
Source organism: Cupressus sempervirens (assembly GCA_028749045.1). NCBI lineage: Eukaryota > Viridiplantae > Streptophyta > Pinopsida > Cupressales > Cupressaceae > Cupressus > Cupressus sempervirens. The sequence continues at coordinate 244,874,929 of CM053791.1, forward strand.
TTAAATGGACTTAAAGGAGCTTCAAGTCTTCCATATGCTCTTCATGTTCTATTTCTAGCTTAGGAGGGGTGTAGTGTTCATGCTAGTCTTTAGAACATATGAACCTAAACATAAAATAGATTACAATGAAGAATTAAATAAATAGAAGCTGAATGCAATTGACAATAATGAAGATGCATGTAAATACTTCTTTTATTCAAAATGAGTTTAAAATACCACCATTATAAATTCCCTCTTTTTCAATATGTCATAATTTCTTTGACATATCCTTTGAATTTCCATTGTTTCTACCAGTAGTCTAAAATCAATGCTAAGGATCCCAAGTATAATCACAAAAATAAATAGGAGTACATCACAAGATTATTTCAATGCTAGAAAAAAATCCAAAATACTCATTCATAACAAAAATTGTAGCATTAGGTCATACTTGGACCATTATTGTTTACCTCTAATACCTAGGATTAAAAAAGAAATCTCCTGCATTTGCCATTGAGTAGGGTTATTGAAATTGTGCACATGGGAAGTCACAATTTAAAAAACAAATGTAGTACTAAGTTTATAAGTTGTGAGACAATACACACAAATCATTGATTAGTAGACAACCTAGTATGACAGTTTGAGAGAAAACTAAGGAATGGACCAAAACAATAATAGAGTGGTATAGGATGTTTGGACAGCAATTGATTCCATCCATGGTTGAATGAATTTCTAAACCCCCCATTGGTGTTCATCAGGTATAAGGTACTACCCATAACACGAATTGTGTGCAATAACAAATGAGAGAAATAATTTACCTCCTGTACTATAATTTAGGTAACTACATTTGCCAGAAGAATTAGGAAATGGCTACTCCATTACTGGGACAAATTGCACTTTTGATATTCAAATCATTTGTATAACTAATTGAAGGTAAAAACAAATTTCTTTTAAAAAAAAAAAAATCTAATTTGAAAGCCAAAAAAACTGCAACTAAAATCACTATACATAATCCAAGGTAATGAACACCAATAGTAAATAAAGGTAAGACAGACCAATACTAAACCTAGCTACTATATGCATGCTGCGTAAACCCTAAATATAATAGCATTCTTATTTAATCTTTCTTCTATAATTTGTATGCTTGTGATATCTATATGAAATCTATTGGAACATTGTGCATGACAGCCTTGAACTTTTTCTATTATCTTAAAAAATTTCAATGTCTCCATAGGACGAGTGAAGATCACATTAGCCTTAAGAAGGAATCCTTAATAAATGATGCAATAGTTAAAATAAAAAAGACATTAATCTAAATACACTTGTATAACATATATTTGTCTACTATTTTCTAAAGAGAATATTTAAAACAAAATTTGCTAAGGGTCTACAAGATAAAAAATAGAAATGGATTGAAAAATTAGAGTGGTGTACATGAAATTCAACAAATTGTGACTTCTTTAACAAAGTAGGGGTTAGATAGACTTCAAATAGATACTTTATCCAGAAATATGTATATAGAAAACTCATATCAAATGTATTAAAAAAAATTATTATCACTCGATATAGAATATTTTCAAATGCATTTGGAAATGTCAACTCTCCTGTAGAAATGAATTAAGAAAGTTTAACTCCACTAGAATAATTAATTCGGTCGAAGCTTCTGTTTTGAACAGCGAAGCGCAACACATGAAATGTTTCGTTTGGTCGACGTCGTAGGTTTTTGAATGCTTCATTCAGCGAAGGAAAGAGTTAGTTTGTAGAGTTTCAGCCCCTCTATATAAGCGCCACAATGTTGTGTTTGATCTCACAACTTCAATCTTCACCAAGTAATCCACAAGTAATAAACATGGAGTGTTTGATGAGAGCAGTGCTGGTTATGTTGCTCATGATTACATTTGTTGTCCATGTCTCGGCTGACTGGCATAACTCGCCTGTTCCGTGTCTACCAAAGGAGAAGTGGACAATACAAGATGAGGAGAACATTAAGGCTCATTGCCACAACTCGCCTGTTTCGTGTCAATCATCATGCCACAACTTGGCCTCAGCGTCACCGTTGAGACAGCCACTGGCATCCTTAGACAAATAAAACTGGATCTCTTCTTCTCCTCCCTCCCTTGGCCATTTCCTTTCACATCCACTACATACAGATTACTCATTTTCTTACCAATAAAACTACACAGACCTTCTATAATGGATGTGTTCCTTCAATTCATGTACTTTTTTAGTTCTTAGTTGAAAGAGGAATTCTAGGATTGCAAGACTGACTGATGACTCTTACACACATAATACAGCTTTCAATAACTTTTATATCAATAATAATTAAAACAATATCTTTTATATCAATAATAATGAATGCACAAGATATCCAGATTCATCAACCTGATTATATTTAGTACCTATTTTGGAAATTTAATACTCAATAACTTTTTATTCCAATTGAAAAAAAATATACAAATCTAAGTTCTGAATTCAGGACGATATTAAATTCACTTGGTTGACATATCCACGAGGCCACGCACCACATTTGCATTTGTTCAAATGATATATTTGATGCTTACAAGATTAAGGTTATACAATATCCCCATCTCAAATAATACATGATGAGAATGTTTTAACAACTATACTTTTCATACTTACACACAAAACACACCATTTACAATTATTATTTATAAAGACTATCTTTTCACTCATGCAATTGTCCAAAGTTTATAATTACAATTTGATCACATAGTTCCTTGCCAAATAATTCCTCTTGTGTACCTTCATTTGTTATCATAGACTATTTGCATAGCTAACTAATTTTCTTGCTAATGATATTTCTACACAAACAATCATTTTCATTTCACTAACAATTATTTGTAAGATTTCGTATTTAGTTTTCACAATCCAGGCTAAGATAGATTAATATATACTAATTTTTAGAAAACAAATCACTTTTTTCAACCATATATATAAGTTTTATTACGGTTGGAAAAGTCAAATATTTTCTCAAAATTTAAATTTAGCTTTGTATGTGTGCATGTATGCATGTGTATATACATGCATGCATGTATGTATGGATGGATGCATGTATGTATGTGTATACATGTCTATACATGTGAATTCACGTGTGTGTGTCTGTGTGTGAAAGAGAGAGAGAGAGAGAGAGAGAGAGAGAGAGAGAGAGAGAGAGAGAGAGAGAGATACCACATTGCATTGTCAAATTTATCCATAACATTATCTAAATAGACAAAATAATTTTTTATTCTAATTTGACAACTTGATAACTCATGCACCTAATATTTTTTTCCATCATAAAAAGAGCTAAAATCATAAGGATTATTGATACACTCAAACAATTTCTTATACAAGATAGTCATAAAAGACTAATGAAATACATTAATTCTCACAATCTATATGAATAAATAGACATTCAATTGAAAATATTACAATATCAAAATAAACCATAATATATCACCTCCATTCATCAGTCTTAGAATGTTATATGTGAATTTTGAAGGCCACTACTTTTGTAACACCCTACTCAGGAAGCCAAGTAGGTAGAAAATGTGTTAGATGATGTAGATGGCAAGAATAGTTTCAAGGGTTGGGGATTTGTTTTTGAATGGAAAATATTTATGATTTTTTTCAATTCTGACTTAATTTGGGGAAGAACAATAAGAACAGTTTGTGAATAACTTTTAGTAATACTAAAATCTTGTATATTTATAAATTGAGGTTGTCTTGTAATTAAAATGAAAGAAAGTAGTATTGTGGATAGTATTATGGTTGGGTTTCAAGTGGGAGTGTTGATATATAATTCAAAATATCATTTGAGTATAGGATTGTTGAAAGAAGACTATGTGTTTTCAATCATTGTTTTCTCACTGATGTCAAACCTACTATATGTTGCTTAGACAATTGCTTATATGTTTCAAGCATTATCACTTAGTTGATTGATGAAGATGATTTGATCATTAAGATGTAACAAATGTACTTAGAGGAAAGGTTGAATTATGATTATGTATTGAGGTGCAAGAATCAATTCAGATAGTGATAACATAGTGTATTGTTAATCTACTTGGGGTTACAAAATGATTGGGCACACTTAGAAAGTTTAAAAGAATAAGGTTGAACAAAGTTCATTTGCTAAGCTTGACCAAGTTGATAGAATGTGCTGAGTAAAGTTATCGTAAGCCGAGAAAAAAGTTAGTTGGAGCCAAGTGAAAGTGATTTCTAGTGGATGCCAAGCAAGTTAGTAGGTACTGAGCAAGGTAGTAGATGCTGAGAGATTTTTAATGTATGCCAAGCACAAGTAAAATCTAGTTGATACTGAGTGATTTTACAATAGATGTCAAGTAATGTAGTATGTATCGAGCATTAGTAAATTGATAATGCAGAGCTACCACATTGTGAAAAACATCAAAGATTCACAAATTAAAAGCCAAGTTTGTTTTCTTGGAACTTGTAAACTAGAAGGAAGATAAGATTGATGAGTTGGAGGCACATAATCTTATGTAAACCATTTTGGAGGTGAATTCAAATGGATTCAAAGAGAAGTTTCTAGAGAAGACAAGATATGGGGTAGATACATTTTATCCTACCTAATCCATCAGAAACCCTAAATTTTGAAATGGATAATGAGCAAAAAAAATAGTCCTAATTCCCTATATATAGGGATGTCTAGTCATGAAGCTAAGTTGGTTTTTGGATGTTGGATGGTGCTTAGAGAGTTTTTGGATGCAAAAATCTAACAAGGAGAAGGGAGAGGGTTTGCTTCATCAAGTGACAAAAGAGGAGAAGTCTAGAATGGAAAACTAAGCATGAAGGCTTAATGAGGATGAATTTTTGAAGGGTGAACAAGTTGTCAAAACTACAAAGATTGAAAGCCAAGAAGGGTTGAGGACTAAATCGTGATCTTTAATCTACAAGTAAGCTTGTAAGTTGTATCAGATCAAAGCTCTACTATTACTTTCTAACAATTGTATCAAATTAGGGTAAATCCTTTGGAGAAAGGTTGATTTGATAGTAATTGGAAAATCCTTTAACAAGGTGGCATTCCAAGTGAATGGACTAAAGTCCTCTAACAAGGCTCACTTTTAATAGGGTGATTGAAATCTCGTAACTAGTTCACATTTAACAATGTGTGTTGTAGCCTTTAATAGGTTTGGCCTGTAATAGGGCATCACTTTAGAAGAGTGAGAAAGGAGTAGAATGTTACTAGTGGATTTTCCCAAATTGGTTTTCCATGTTAAATCATTTTGTCAGGTGTACTAATGGATGTGTTATGTTTTATGCTTTATACTTCTACATGTTAGTGTTATAAGTAACATATCAGTTTTGGTTAACACACAATGAATGCATGCATGGTTAAGAAAGTTTTATGGGTTCACTAAATTGTAAAATGTTTTATTTGTACATTTGGACCTTGGATAACTAATTCAACTCCCCTCTTAGTTATTCTAAACGGTATTTCAATAGGGAGAATGTTGAACACAAAACTCAATAGTCATTTAGTCTTTTGACTCTTTGTATTCTAGATAATGCTATTGTATATGTCTGTAAAAGAATGTTGACTATTAAATTGTAAGGTGTGGAGAGTTTGATCTCAGATTTGGGGATTAGTAAAATTATTTCTCTAGTTGAAGAGTGGATCATAAATTTCTATTAATTCTGGATCTCCATTTTCATTTGTTGTTTGATGTTTTAACACAATCAACCAAACATATTATCAATGTCCCATTCTAGTAGCTAAAGACAATAGAATTTGATATAGGGTATCCATTTTATGTCAATTACTTAAGGATAGATATCATTTGTTAAACATCAGCTTAAGACGAGGATTTATTATCAGATGATTAGACACATGGTATCAGAGCTCAAGATCTTCATGCCATTGCTTTGTTTATGAGAGGTTTGTCTTGGCTTTCAAAAAACAATTGGCACAAAAATCAAGATGCCCTTGTTTATTTTTCTTTTGCACAATCTACACAAAAGTTCATTAGATTTTTTATTAGAGGAAAACCTCTAACCTTTGTGTTCTTACTAATTCTAGTAAGATTAACAAAATTCATATGTCTCGATCTTTTATGCCATAACTAGTTGTCTTTAGCTTGAGTTACAAGAAAATTATTGATTAGTTATAATTCTTGAACTATAGAATCAATCACATTATAAATATTTTCGTGTATCCTTAAACCACTAGCAATAAATTTAGTCTTTTCATTTTTGATTGAACAATCTTTATTGAAGGAAATTGAATATCCACTATCATAAATTTGACTAATACTTAGAAGATTACATTTCAAACCTTCTATGAAATACACATCATGAACAAGTGTATATTTCTTTCAAATTATAGAACCATGACCTGTGATATATGCAACTGCATTATCACCAAAATGAAGAAAATCTTCATCAAAATCTTCTAGAGTTTTGAACTTACATTTAGATCAATTAAAATGGTGTGAACAACCAATGGTGGGAAAATAAAGCTATTTCAACATTTATAAATTTTTCATTGATTGGTTTCCATTTTTGTTTGGGATTCACTTTAAATTTATACTAATTTGCATAATGCCCATAATGAAAAGACCTGAAGCACTTGACTATTTTCTTAGTATCATAGCCATTCCTTCTCAAATTACATTGATATGCTTTATGACCAAAAGAATTACATTTGAAACAATATCCTTTAAAATAATATTTTAACCCCTATTTTGAAGACTTGTCTTGTTTGAATTTTTTGATATTTAAATTAGTTAGATCAACCAATTTCTGTAATGAAGATAGTTTCTAATCCTATTCATCAAGTGATAATTTATTAACTTCTTTCACATAATGAGCTTCTTCTAATTCTACTTGAACTCTTTTGTTTGTGGTTTTGTGGTTTGAGATAAATTTCTTTGATCTCATTAGTTCTTGCAAGGATTGAACAAGTTCTTCCTCAAGATCAATTTGTTCATCTGAATCAGATGAAGATTATGATTCACTAGAATCTAATTTGGGAACATTAATTATTTTAGTCATAAACAATCTTTCTTCTCCCCCATTTGGATTACTCTTCTGAACAAGAGACTCTAACTTTTGAAAATTTTGAACCTTTTATTTTGATTCCATGTTTTCTTATAGAATTTTTTCTTAGTTTTTTCATTAATATAATCTTGATAGTATGAGGAAATTTTACTATAAAGAGTCCTAGTTGGCCACAACTAAAACATTTAGGTTTTTCTTGATATTTCTTTATAATTTTTCTAATCAACAATGCTTCTAAAGAATCTATAATGCCCCACCACGGTATCCAAAAGAATTAACCTAAATTTTTTTGAAGTTTTTAATAGATTTTAATAAAAAACTAAGAACATCAAATAACATACACATCAAACCTAAAGTAGTGAAAGCAATAACATACAATCATATAGAAGAAAACATAACATATTACATTCCTTAAGGATCCCAAGACATCGAGTCAAATTTTAATTTTAATTAATACTAAATCTGACAATTACCACATCCACATAAAAGAATAATTAAAATTGCAAAGTCCATTTAAATAATATACATTTGTTTCAAATGCCACTTGGTAATAAAATTTAGAATGCTCAATCATCCATTGTACCTATCATAGGGTATGAAAGGCTAAAAGAATATACATTTATAAAAATAGATTACATCATCCCTTCCAGATCCATGATACAAAGTACAATACAATAAATGAAATCATCCATTATAAAGATCTAACTATCCATCATAATACACAAAGATAGAATGAAAGGAAATGTAGACAAGGAAACTCCAACTAGGACATCAACGGATAGATCTCAATGGTAAGATTAAAAAGCACTACCACTTGATCATGTGGAACCTAAATGGCCCACTCCCATCACACTGAGGAGACAGTCTCAAGTCCCAAATAGCATATCATTACAAATATCAAAAGTACTCTCTAAATCAAGGAAGTCCTAAAAGCAATCTAAGTCAAAGGTTTCAAGATAAATCGACACCTAAGCCTAGAGTCACACAAAGTCACATAAGAAACCTATTATGTAAGAAGGCAAGTTTCATCACATGAATCATGCTAGATTTAACTTTGTAGTCTCTCAGGACCTCGACCCCCTAGCGATCTCTATGTGGCTTTAGTATCCTCTCGTATTGACAAGGCATAATAATGATGCATGGTCGCAACCAAGTGTTCTCTTTACTTCCATCCTAGTCTTTACTAGAACTCAAGGCATGCGAAAGAACATAAAAAGAATCCTATTAGGTTTATTTTAAAGTCATGTAGTGCAATATTTTCACTTATTAAACAACTTACAATGGGTTACCCTGGTAGCCACTTAGTGTCCTAGCCTCCATTGCAAGCCACTTCCTGATACTACATATAGATAACCAACCCTAGGCTCATAAAAGTATCAATCAAAGAATTATATAAAATCACCTATGCCCTATACAAGTGAATGGAAAGCATCAAAAGATAATTCACGATAACACATTTTTTCTTTATGACCAACTTGAAAGCATCCCAAAAATATTGATCAAAGACACAAAATGGTTAAGTCAATAATGTCATAGCATGAGATCACCAAGAACAAATCTTACAAACACCTTAGCCCTATAAATGTGACTGGGAAGCAATCTAAATACAAATAATCAAAATCAATTTAGCATAACATCACAATCACAAAACTCCCAAGCCTCTAGTAATATCCTAACACTGGTCAACACTCTAGTCAACCCAAACACAAAAACATAGACAACATACAAACAATCACAATTTGGGTTTGATAATTTGGTTTAATTTTTAAAGCACTTAGTTTTGAGTTAATCCATAAGGTTTTTAGTTTCTATTTTAACGCATATTTCAAGTAGATAGAATTCATGAATTCCCTTTACAAATTAACCCATCCTTATATTTGAACAATTTGCTCGCACTTATCTTATGATATAACCAATAATTCATTATTTTTAATAAATAAATCATTTAAATAATAGATAAATTTAAAAGTTTACTCCATAATATCATCGTTCATGTAAACTAAATTAAACTTTACTTAATTAAATTCACTAATAGTTATAAAATAAACTATATTAATATATTATTAATTATTAATTACTTAAAAATCAACCAAAAATTATTAATAATGTTATTAATATTAATTAAAATAAGCCATATTAAAAATTCATTAATTAGTTATTAAATTATTAAACACTAATAAAATTTGTTAATAAATAATCATTTAAATTTAATATAATTTAAATAAAATAAAATAGAACAGAATTATAATAAAAAATTTATAAAAGAAAAACACATTGAAAAATGTGTTTTAGGCCCACCAATCGACCTCATTGGCTACTGTTATAGGTAGCGAGGCTACCATAACAACCTTGCTATTGTAGATAGTAGTACTAAGTACTGTTGTTCTTTACATCAATGCTACTAGGCACAACATGCTATTTGCTGCCATCCTCCAAAATTCATAGTTTCTCCCAAAATTTCTAACCCTTGAAAAATGAACCTTCAATTGGTGATAAGGAGTTCTTGCGTAAAATCAGAGCACTAATTGTACAATCACTCGAGAGGACTCTTTACTCACCAGACTTTAACTCTTATTAACTTTTCTTTATCTTTTCTGTGCGTGATTATTGAATTATAAAATAACTTTATTTAATTTTCACTTGACTTCTCTTTTCAAATAATTTATTAAATTTTAATCTCATGCATGCATTATATAATTTTGAAACTTTTAATAAATTAATATATTTTTCACTTCTTAATTTATTTTCGAAATGTTAAATGATAAAATATTTAACTTAAATAATAATATTATTTAGCATTTATTTAAAAATTAACTCTAAATATATTATTATTAAATTAAATAAATATTATCACATTCTAAAATTATGTTTATAACTTAATCTTTAAACTTATTTCTTTTATTTAATTAATTTCTCAATTAATTAAATATTAAAAATAGCATAATTAAATTTCCATTAAATTAAATTATTAATTCAATAATTTAATTTGACTAAATTAATAGAAAAATCACCAAAGACTTATAAAACAAAATATGAAAACCCATCATAGACAAAGACATTCAAGATCAAATTAAAGGGTTATAATCATCAATTAACGTCATACACCACATTTGGAAGGTAATCAACATAGATACTTATCTTAATTTTTCTAGGACAAATGGGTTAAAAGGTTAGGATTTTGACATAAGAACTTATCTCCCCTCTGTTACCATTGAGATAATGCGATAGGGTACGCTCATCCTGGCTATTCAGGGAAGTCGATACCTAATACCTATAATCTGCATAAAATCAATGCATGTAAAAAAAAAATATTCTAAACTAAATAGGCAATGGTAGGAAGTGGTGCATCGTATAGATCTTGACTAGTAGGTGACTATGACTCCCTCCCTTAACCACATCAAAAATTCCATACATAAACAAAAAATACACACACACACCATACACATGTAGTATGGGGTAAGTATCCATAGGAGAACACATCATAATCCATCTAGAACTAATTATCATTAATAAATAAAATTATTGAATAATCATCATGCATATACCGTACCAAGTAATCTCATCATATAATCAATTAAATGTGAAACAATATCTGATAATCTCAAAATAATGCTACTAATAATCTAGCATAAAACTGGCCTAAAAGGGTTCAGAAATAATAACAAAATGAAAATGAGGGGTGGGCACTACACAATCTTTTAGATCTATATCACTTGTATCTCTTTTTTTAACCTTAAAAGTTGTCTCTTTTATTGAAGTACTAACTTGATTACTGATTCTCATTTCATAAGAAGTTAAGGTACCTTGCAATTGATGTAGGGTTTTTTTGAAGAAGTTTTTCTTCTCTTCCAAAGAGGAGATTTTAGTTTCAAACTTAGGTAAAACAAACCTTATGAATTTTGAAACTATTTCATGTTATTCAATTTTATCTCCTAAACCTCTTCCTACATTAACCACTTCATCTCCTCTCAATAAATATGCTTCTATATTTTCCTCTTCATTCATCTTTAGATTATCATACTGAGTTTCTAATCTCATTTGTTTTGACTCTTTGAAATTTTTATCTCATTGATAAATGGTTTTTAATTTAACCCATAAATCATTTGCAAATAGACAATATACTACTTTAGTAAACACATCTTTAATAATACTGCATAGAAGAGCATATCTTGCCTTTTTATCTAATTCATATGTAAGATTATCATTTAGACCATTAGGTACCTTTTTTTGGAATAATATACTTAGTAACAACAAAATCCCATACTATAGCATCTATATAATATATTTAAGCTTCCATCACAACTTTCCAAAACACATTGTCATTACCATCAATGAATGGAGCTTGATTAAGAGAAGCTCCTTCAGCCTATGCCACTTATACTTCCAAGTATCCCTAGAACAATTCCTATAGGTAAACCTAGAAAGGAACCCCACCTCTAATACAACTTATTGGAAGTGGTGAATTATATTAGAACTTTTAAATCATGTTTTTAATTAATGCATCACATTGGGGGAAACATTAAATGTTGAATGAAAATAAATATATAAATTAATCTCATAAATTGAAACTGGCAAGATAATATAAACAACTCACAAAACAAGAGACATAATTTTGTGCAGAGTGGAAAACCCTTAAAATGTTGTTTGTTTCATCATAAGGAGGAAAAAAACCCCGTTAATCCTCTCTTCTTTATTGAGTAAAAATTCTCTATTACAACAACAACTACAGCTACCTTTACTTCTTTTCAATGTTTGATAAACCAGATGTTACATACACACACAACTATTAGATTTTAATTCACACACATGTATTTATAGGTAATCATACAATAAATCTTTCAAGTAAACCAAAATGTTTTGTATCTAAGGAAGGATAAATGTCTCTATTATTCTTTCATTCTCACTCAATAGCACACACACCTATGAATCCTTAAATAAAGATACATTTTTAAAATATTACAATGACTCTACTCAAAGATGGTTTCCAATTGTAATTGTTTCTTCTCTTGATTGAACTATTTATGAGAAGATCTCATAGTATAATTTTTTGAACAATTTCCAATTGTAATTATTTTTACCTTAATAGAATTTATATTAGAAGATCTCTGAGCAAATGCAGCATTTTGAAATCTGCTGTTAGAATATTAAACAAGAAATTTTTTATGTTTAGTGTGCATAACTAAAATCAAAACTTTCTTACTTAATAACCATCATGTAACAATAGTATTAAAATCCTCACAATATAAGATGTTCAACCACTAAACTTCATCTACCAAAAGCTTTTTACAAATTAGAGTCAACCAACCATATGAAAAATAACTAAATGTTTTCATATTCTTTTGTTTTATTACAAGAAACAGTGAAATCATTCATTAGCCCTATTCTTCCTTTAAACAAAATACCACCACATGCTTGAATCATTAATAGACAAGAGTGATATGGATTTCCTTTCTATTTGGAAAATGGTTATTTAAAATGAAGAAGGTAGGAGAGATAAAAGAATTCATACCTATGGCTACAGAGCACAAAGGATTGAACACCCTTTTTGAAATTTCCACAAAAGACATGTTGGTTTTTTGATCCCAAGTATCTCAACTTTCTACAACATTGGTCTCCATGTCATGAAAATAGAACAAAAGAGAAGAATAATCCTTTGTTTAACATACAACATAGAGATCATTAGATGCAAACAAAAAGCATCTTCAAGGATGAATCAAAAAAAATTATTCTTGAGAAGAAATCTCCATATTACCCTTTACATCATATAATATTTTTGTATATCAAATGAATTAGTGAGACATCCCTTTAGACATACTAAAACACCACAAAATAATGATTCAAACATCCTTCAGTTTGAAGCTGTGAAAAGATTTCATTGTGGCAGCCGTAGGGCTTGAGAAAATAAAGAACAAAATACATCTTAAAACTAAACCTTGTTCCATTCCTCAAATTTTCCCAGAGTGATTTCAATGATGGATTTCAATCTTACCATACTTCTTTTACATGTGGAGACATGATACACAAATTATGTTCTCTATGATAAGCATAACTTAAATATTTAAAAAATCTAACATTAGCCATGGTTAGCTTCATAATTTCATAATACGTCCCTAATGTTTATATTGAACTTTCAAAAATGCATCACTATATATACTTTTCATGAAGGAAAAACCATTTTCAGCACTATCTGGATCACTCTCTCAGAAAGGAACTAGGGCCTACATAAAGAAAAAGTTTTAATGATAGGTGATTTCAATTCTATTCTTAACTATGGGGAAAAACAAGGAGTTAAACAAAAGATAAGTATGGATGATTTTTCATATATTTTGGGTTTTTAATGATTTATTTGGTGTGGGTCTTGCTAATGACCTTTTTATTTAGACAAGTAGAAGGAAGTACTCAATTGGTATGTTAGAGTTGCAAGACAAACTTTTGGTTGGTCCAAATTGGCTAGAGGATGGGTTGTTTAATCATTCTAGTATGCTTCCTAATTCAATTTCTAATCACTTTCACATTATTCTTTTCTTTTGTTTAGGTTTCAACAAGCTTACAAGCCATTTTAGATACATAAGTATGTGGTGGAGATTCCCAATTTTTGATCCTCTACTAAGATAATGGTGGTTAAAGAGTAATATATTCTTAGGGATAATTAGTTTTTACTTTTTGAAAAGAATTGAATATGTTAAGGATAAGATTAAATATTGCAATAAGATTTTAGTTGGTAATATTTTTTAAATAAAGGTAGAAGAACAACTCTATTCTATTAATATGAAAATTATAGCTAAAGGTATGTCAAAAATGGATATTGAAGGAGATTATTTTTCAAATATCACCTATTTAAACTCCTTCTTAAAGAATATCTATTTTGGAGAGATAAGTCTCAAGAGTTATGGTTATAAGAGGAAGATTCTAACACTAACTTTATCGATTGTTTGGTGAAATCTGAAAGACCCCTTAACAAGATTAATGGAGTTGATATTAAGTAAGGGAATTTTTTTTTTCTTGACAATGATATTGAGAAGATTATATCAGAGCACTTTCAAGGTGTCGTGTTTCTCCATTTGAGAGTACTTTCAAATGGAATGATAATCTAATTACTGGGGCCTCTTCAATAGATAATAAGCATTTCATGAGGCACTTATCAATGAAAGAAGTTAGGCTGAAAAGTTTTAATTGACATCCTTTGAAATCTCTTGGGCCAAATGCATTCGCAATGGATGTATTCTAGTGAAGTTGTGACTTTTTAAGAGAACATGTTTGGAAAGTGGAAGAAGATTTTAGGAAGAAAGGAATATATTTGAAAGAGACTAATAATACTTTAATTTTTTTAGTGGTAAGAAGAACAAATGCAATGATATTGTGGACTTAGGCCAATTCCACTCTACAATTCTATCTACAAAATCATCTCCAAGGCTTTTGCAAATAGATTGATAGATTTTCTCTCCAAAATAATTTTTTTAAATAATGGTTTCATATAGGATAGAAATTTTTTAGATATTGTAATATTGGTCTCTAAGACTATTCATTCTTTGTTGAATCTAAAGAGGAGAGGTATGATTGTGAATCTTGATGCAAGTAATGCATATGATAGAGTTGTATGGTAATTTTTGATTAAAGTGTTAGAGAGATTTAGTTTTGAGCATTGTGGTTATCCTTCATTTTTCATTACATATCTCCTCAATTAGTTTTTCATTGATGTTAATGGTTGCATTTGTTTTTTTTTCAAGGTTTGCAACTATTGATCTTAGAATGGTTTTGACAATTGAGTGTCAACACACTTAAGTTTTTTTCTAAGTTCATGCCGAGCTAGCAATATATGCCAAGTATAATATATACAAGTTTTGAGTTGCAATATGTGCTGAGCCAGAAATAGAGCAAGTGTCGAGACACTCATGTGTCGAGCTAATAGATAGTGTCAATCAAATATATGTGTCGAGTGAACAATAGATGCTGAGCATGTTTAGGTGTCAAGAAAAATAGAATTTTAGTAGGTGTCAAACATCAGTAATCAACAAGTGTTGAGCAATGCATAATTGACATAAGAGTTTGTGCCTTCACAAACTAAGATGTAAACTATTTTGTATGCCAGCTAATGGACAAATCTAGAAGCTTAGAGATAAGATCGAATCTATTTGATTCTCTATGTAATCTACATGCAACAAATTAGAAAAATAGAAGAAATTAATCAAGAAAGTTGGATGAATCTCAATCATAGATTCATACCTAACCCCAAGTCATGAAATCCTTTTAAAGGGAGACAAAGCCCCAAAATTCATACAGTATGTGAAAAAGAATGCATGTGAGAAGGTGATGATAGTAGTGAAAGGGATAAATTGATCAAGATACAATTGAGGTGACTTAGAAGAAGAACAACATTACATAATCAGTTATTAGAATGAAGGATCAAGGTTACAACATTTTCATATCAGATCAGAGAGGACCAAGATGAACTGAATTGGGATTTGAAAAAAATAATATCGAATTGTAAGTGTATCGGATCAAATATTCTATTGTACTATCTAACAATTTTTACAACAAAATGAAATCCTATGGACATAGGTTGGTTTAATAGCCATTGTATAAATCCTTTAACAGGGTGACATTCGAAGTGAGTGTTCTAAAGTGCTTTAGCTAGGCACACTTTTGACAGGGTGTTAAAATCCTTTAATAGGGTAGAATCTAAGAATCCTTTGTAAGCCTTTAATAGAGGTGGCCTTTCACATGGAAGATCATCAGAATGGTCAAAATATGTAACCTTAACAAGTGAACTTTATTGCTACAGTCCCTAGTTTTACCTTCTCATTACAGAGTTTCTAGGTAATCATATTTGGTGTCAAGTATTTATGTGGATTCACTTACTTTATATTTTAGTTCTATATGTTTATGCATGAACCATTTAAAAGTTAAAATTTTCATTGGTTAAATTTTAGTACTTCTAATTCACCCCTACTCTCAGAAGTATACATCTCCAATTTTTATTTTTAGCACCAACATGGTTTGCGACAAGAGGGGAATTTTTTGCCCATATCTCTTTATTCTAATGATTGTGGTTTTGGGAAGATTTATTAATTAGAGGTGTCCTTCAAGAATTTGGAAAGGATTGGTAGATAATAAAGACATTGATCATATTTCCCACTCTTAATTTGTAGATGACACTATCTTGTTTGGGAAGTCTTGTTAATCAAAAGCTTGGATATAAAAGATAAATCAACAATATTCTTTATCAATAGGTTAGTAGTATTAGATAAAGTAAAATATCAAATTTATTGGGCTTCCAAATTCATTTTTAAACCCTAAGATATGTCGCCTTTCCTCTTTTCATTGGAGAGAACCATACAAGGATGTAGGATGAAGTTTTAAAAAAATGTTAGGCCAAATTAACTTTATGGAGGAATGAGTGCTTCACCCAAGATGATAGAATAATTATGAATAAGACAATTTTATCAGTTGTTCCTATATACTTTATATCTTAATACTTAATTTTTATTTAAAAAGAATTAAACGCATTAGATGGTATTCTTAAAAAAAAATGTGGGAATGCTCAAAAGAAGCTAAGCATGTCCCTAGGATAAAATGGAACATGAATTGTCTAGTAAAGGAGGAAGGAGGAAAAAGTTTGGGCAAGGTGAATCTTCATAATTGGCTTTGGGGGGAAAGTTTTCATTGAAGATGTATAAGTTTCCCTCTAGGTTTTGGTTCAAAACATTCACTATGAACCACTTAGATTCTGTAAGAAATTGGTATATAGATCTAATACCATGTAACAATTTGTCTTAGGGTAAATTCACCAATGATCAAAGAACTCAAGCACAACACAACAGTGGACCAAATGAGTATGATCAGAATGATGATATGGTATTCATTCAATATATTAATATGAATTGATATGAATTAATCTAAAATTACACTAGGAGTGACTGTACATAAAGACCTCTAGAATGCTTCTAGAATGCTTAGGTTCCAACAACATGATAAGTCATACAACTATGGACATGTCCACTAGATATGGGTTATCCTCCATTAAGCACAGGAGTAAGTGAGATGATGAGAGGATAAGCCTACAAAGGTGCAACATGCAATATAATGTTGTAGACACCATGTACTAAATTAGGAGTGCAAATAACTGTGTTGTCTACATGACAACTTAGTTTGTTATGCAAACTCTAGTGTTGTAGACACCATGTGTTGAATTAGAGTTTCTTACTCTAGTGTTGTCACGATGACAACTCATAAGAGTACACAAAATCCTAAGTGTCTCACTAATAAAATATTGCAATATAATAAAATAATACATTAACCTAAGTAAACTTAAGTAAAGTATAATAAGTAAATATTTATTTACAGCAACAGCCCCCTTAAGTGAAACTTAGGGAAATGCACTTAAGGTTACAAAAGCTAGGATGAAATGCAAGATGGGACTCAGCTACTAGGCCATGTTAGGTACCCATGTACATAATGCAATGCAATCTCTCATAAAGAAGAGAAAGAGGGAAAACCTCACGGGGGAAACCCTCACCCAAAAATAGAGATGAAGAACAAGATGGTTGGATGGATGGTGTAATCAAGACCCCCCCCCCCACCCCCCGCATTACTATAGAGATCAAGTATATACAAAAGAGAAGATCAACGAAACCCCATAAGAGGAAAAAGTCACCCCCATAAAAGAGAAGGAGAAGGAGACAAGGTAGTCCCTACCCTTAAATGTAGAGTACCAATCAGTGATAGCCACTCCAATGTAGAAGTTGATCCAATGCTATTGAATAATGTCCCTTAGCTTTGGAAGAAATAGTGGCAAAGGTACAAATGAGATGCTTCCCCTATGTGTAGAAGGAATCTTGATGATGAATGGTGTCTCCAAAACTTGCTTAGTTATCCTCATTTCAATAGTAAAGGTCACCCCTTCCAATACTATTGAAAAGAAGAAGTGCAGATCTAAAAAGGATGGATGTAGAACATGTTCCAAAGAACCAAGTGTATCAAATTATAAAAATACATCCTACAACTATTGTATATAAGAATCCACAATCACATCAACTTGTGAAGATTGATGAATTAGAGAATGCACAAGAGGGTCAAAGTGAGCCCTTGCAACAACTAGAGAAGGATCTTCTTCAACAAAGAGAAGATATATATCATTAGTGATGTCTCCCAAATCTGCTATGTGTGACTCAATGAACAAAGCTGAAATTTCTATCAAGAAGTCATCCACTGATGTTGGAGATGGAAGACAAGGTGTACCTTGATGTGTTGGACTTATCACTATGGCAATATGTGCATGTAGAATATGTTGATGTAGTTAACTCTCCCTATATCTGTCAATAGGAGCCCACATATCTTAATCTATTGAAGCACTATTGTTGGTGTCATGATCAGTTTCCACAAGGCATGATGTAGTATCCTTAATAAAGAGAAGACATATATCATCGATGATTTTTCCCACATATTCAATGTGAGACTCCATGAATAGACCTATAATATCTGTAAGGAAGAAATCTCGTGAAGCTAAAGTAGGAAGACATGGAGGTTCCTATTGCACAAATCTAAAGCATCTATGGCTAGAACTAAATTAGTAGTAGCAATAAGAAAATTAGGAGGTGGGATCTCAAGTGGAGTTAAAGGAACCAATACTGAAGCTGCTAAAGATAGAATGTCATCTGGAAAAGGAGGAACTGTGGGATCTCCATATTTTTTCCAAAGAGACATCTACATATCACATGGGTGAATGAGCTTAGTAATGAAATTCTTAGTATTAGAACTCATATTTAGTATAATAATATCCCATAGTATGCTAATAGGTGGCTATATTTTAGTGTCAGAGATCAGTTCCTTATGCTTACTTCTTAGATGATGAATGACTAAAGCACTCCATTTTTTATAGTTCCTTTTTGTCAATGGTGGTCTAGTTCCAAATCAACATATGAAAAAAAACCTCCTCCATGAGATCAATAAATGTACCCTCCAAAATGATGAAATATGTAATCAACTTCCCCTAATATATGATTTGGGCACTTAGTGTGATAGCCACTTGCCAATTTAGGGCCTGTTTATGAAAGTAGTATTTTTATCCACTGAACCTATAATCTAATTGTAGATCTAAAAAGTAGACAAAAATTATTCACTTTTAGAAAAAATGTAACCTAATTATGTGTCTAGATGAGCCCGTACTAAGGATTTGAAGTGGCAAAAATTAGCATTTGTGAGTTGTAGAAAAATTCAAGAATAGAGATCTCAAACCACTTGCACCAATGTGTAGATCACAAAATTCTACCCGAAAAAAAAAAAAAAAAAAAAAATTGCTCGCAAAAAGGAGTCCATATGACGGAGATATTGCCATTTGAAAGTCATCTCTACTATTATTTTTTCATAATTGTCACCATCGCACCTCCAAAATCAAATGGATCTAGATTTTTTCTCAGATGTTGGATTTGGATGAAACAAAATCTGATTAGGGATTTTTTGACCTTCTAATTATGATGCCAATATTTTATTAGCACCTGCAAGCTCCAATCTTCTCCTATAAAAATCTCTGCTACTGGCTTGCTGGCCAAAAACATTCCAGAAAATAATGCAGATCTAAAAAAATACCAAAGATTCAAATGATAAAATATACAGATCTAAAATTTAAATTCAGAGATTAGAAATGATCATACCAACTTTGCAAATCAAGCCTTCAGGTTGCTGGTTGGCAAAAACAATGTTGCCCCAATTTTGACTACAGCCCAACATAGGCAAATTTATAGTCAATTCACCAAATCAATATTCCAAATGCAATGGTGAGGTCTGCCTTGGCTCTAGATGCTCCCAATAACTGTGGTGTCTCTAGATCTTGGTCTAGGTGGTAGAGCAAGAATGGTCTTGAATGACTATGTGAAGAGAATCTCCCCAAGCTTTGACACCATGTAATAATTTGGTACATAGATTTAATACCATGTAAGAATTTGTCTTAGGGAAAATTCACCGTAGATCAAGGAACTCAAGCACAAGCACAATAGTAGACCAATAGAGTATGATCTGAATGATGATATGATACTCATTCTATATATTGATATGAATTTATATGAAAGTACACTAGGAGTGTCTGTATATAAAGTCCTTTGGAATGCTTCTAGAATGCTTAGGAGTCAACAACATGATAAGTCATACAACTAGGCACATGTCCACCAGATAAGGGTTATCCTCCATTAAGCATAGTTATAAGTGAGATGATGAGAGGATAAGCCTAAAAAGGTGTAGCACACAAAATAATGTTGTAGACACCATGTACTAAATTAGGAGTGCAAATAACTATGTTGTCTACACGACAATTCAGTTATTTATGTAAACTCCAGTGTTGGAGACCCCATGTGCTAAACTAGAGTTTCATACTCTAGTGTTGTCAATATGAAAACTCATAAGTATTATGTGAATATGAAATTTATGATGAGATTAATGATAGTGAAGACATTCCCTTTTTGAAGTATTACAATTAATTTTTTAAATCAACATGGTTCAATTTTACTCATGCAATGCAAGAGGATTACATTTATATGACCCATTCATTTGCATTTGGTTTAATTGTCTATGAATATACCCGCACCTTACCTAAATATTCAATGCAATCTACCAAAACATATTGCCATGTGCTAGAGATAAACATATTCTAGCAACAATACATTTATCGAACATTTATTTTATTGTTTCACACAACAATTGTCATTTTCTATGTATAAACCTTTTCTCACATCTTTTCACTATTCCTTGTTAGGGGAGATGACCCTATAGGCACCCATGTTCCAACATGACTACTAAATCTACCAGTATAGATGCCCCCAATTATTGCTCATACAAATGGGGGGTGTTGGAGGGGGCATAGAGTGAACAGAACAAGCTACCTTGTACTATTGGTCTTTTTATTGATTGTAATAAATTTAATTATTATTCAATTTTTTAAAATTAATTAATTATTATTTTTAAATTGTATAAGAAATTTTTTTAAACATATTTATGTAAATTATATATTATTGAATAATAATAAGTATGTTTAATATATTTTGTGTAATAAATTTCATTGACTAATATTAAAAACTAAATGCAATTGCATATTTTATTGTATAGAGGTTATACAATAGTTTCAATTATGATACAATACACTTAAGAATTCAATTAACTTGCATATTTTTATTTGATTTCTATCTCAAAGGTGAAATAAGTACTATAGTTTACTTTAAATGGATTCTTGTATTTACTAGTATAATATATTTTGAATTTAAATTTTTTAAATTCTTTTAATATTGTAATACAAATACATAATTGTGTATAATTTAATTTGGATTTTTGTTTTAAATTGAATAAAATTATTTAAATCTTTTAATCAAAAAGTAAATAATAATTATAGGTACTAAAACCGGATCTAATTTTTAATTTTTAATATGTTTATCAAATTAATGAATTTATTATTTATTATTAGATATTTCAACAATTTTGTTAACTAATAAATATGTAATAAACTTGACTATATATAATGATAAATATTATGGCTAGAGTTAGGTCTTTGATTATGGTTAGAGTGTAATTAGGATTATTATGTTTTAGTGTTTATGGTTACAATTATAGTTAGAAGCATGGTTAGGGTAAAAATTTACATCATCATAACTATTATTATTAGGATTGTGATCAAGGTTTGAGAGTACAATTGCGATTAGGTTTAAGATTAATATTGTGGTTGTGATGATGGTTAGCATTAGAATTTTGATTAGGTTTAGAATTTTTGGTTAGGTATAGTAGAAGAGGTTAGGTTTACACCATGGGTAGGGTTATATATAGGTATAGTGTTTGGACTATAATATTTTATAGAATTAGGGTTTAATGTTTTAGTTAGATTTATGTTGATAATTACATAAGGGCTATGGTTGGAAATAGGGTTTACTATAGTAATTATGATTAATGCAATGGGTTACACCATGGTTACTACTATATTTATGAGAAAATATTTGATTAGGGTTAGAATTAAAATTACAATTGAAGTAAGATTATGGTCAGAGTTGGAGTATTTAAAACTATAAAAATGAGGATAGCAATTTAGGTTTGTATCATGATTATATTTACTATTGTGTTTATAGTTTGAGTTATGAAATTTTGTAGGATTGGGATTATTTTAAGATTATGATTTAGAATTTCTCATGAGGTTTAAGTTAAATGTTTATGACTATGGAGAATGCTTAAATTAACTAACCTTGTTAATTACACAAATCTATTCAAAATAATATACCACTATTTTTCCCTAATCCACCTTGGATATTTGACATACCCATTGCACTTGAAGGAGTGGTTGCTAGTATTGAATGTAAAAATTTATTGATGTGAAGCCAACTAATGGTGTCTTTACATGGTATAATAGGAGGTGTGGTGCTGAGGCTATTTCAGAATGGCTAGATAGATTTTTGGTTTCTTGTTATTGGTTGAACAACAGGTTGATCACTAGTTCAAAAATTTTGGATTGGAGAGGCTTTGATCATTGACCTATCAAGCTTTCAATTTCTTCCTATGGAGTCACCAAGAACCCCGCTTTTAAATGTCAATTATGTGGTTAAGGGACAAGTCTCTACAGGATCTTATGATGGATTGGTGGTATGAGGGGATGCATGCCCATGGGATAGCAATGTTTACTTTCTGTAAGAGGCTTCAACATGTTAAGTACAAGCTTAAGAGGTGGAATAAACAATCCTTTGGGAACCTACAAGCTCAAAGGATAGCTACCCAGGCTAAGTTAGACAACATCACTTGGTAGATTCGGGATCAAGGGAGGACCTTTTTTCTAAGTGAGTCCTTGGCTCTTAAAGGATTAGAAGAGTGGGAGCTTAGGGAGGAGATCTTTTGGAAGAAAAAAACTCATATTGATTGGCTTCAAGAGGGAGATGGGAACACTTCTTTTTTCCATAACTTAGTCAAGGCTCGACGATAAGGGAATTCTTTATCCTCCTTGATCACACCTGAACGGATCCATCTTTCTTCCAATGCTAATATCTCTAGGGCAGCAGTTAACTACTTCTCAAATATTTTTTCTAAGGAGGACTTTGATGGTAGGGTGGAGGAGAGGGCAATCTTGGGTTGCATTCATCACCTAGTCTCTGGAGAGATGAATGAGGCCCTTTTACATCCTATTTTGCTACCTGAAGTGGAGAAAGTAGTGTTTAACATGAAAAAGGATAAGGCTCCTAGCCCTGATGGATTTTCGATTGAATTATTTCAGGAATTATGGAAAATAATTAAGCTTGATCTCCTTGAGGTGGTACAAGAGTCTCATCGGAACAAGCAGATGCTCAAGTCCATGAATTCTACTCTTTTGGTTGTCATACCTAAGCAAGAAGGGGCTAATTAGTTGACTCAGTTTAGACCTATTGCACTTTGTAATGTGGTTTATAAGATCATCACCAAGCTGATTGCAGAGATACTTAAGCCACTCCTCATCACTATTATCTCCCCAAAGCATGGGGGTTTTGTTGAGGGAAGACAAATTTTGGATGGTGTTGTGGTTGCAATGGAAACTATTCGTTCTATGAATAATTTGAAGGAGAGGGCTATGTTCATGAAGCTTGACATGGCTAAAGCTTATGATCACGTGAGATGGGAATTCTCTTGGCATTTGGTTTTGTTGAGGAATGGGTTAATTGGATTCTAAGTTGTGTGACCTCCTCTTCCTTTTCTATCATTATAAATGGGGAACCATTAGATTTGTTTAGTGCTTCCTGAGGACTTCAGCAAGGGGACCCTTTATCTCCTTATTTATTCATTATCATGTCAGAGGGTCTTGGAAGATTTATTAACTCTCAAGTGGGACATGGTCTTATTCATGGTTGGAGATGGAATGACTCTCTTCCTTCCTATTCTCACCTTTAGCTTGTGGATGATACTGCATTGATGGGTATGGCTAGATTTATTGAAGCTAAAAATTTTAGGAGAGCCCTAGACATTTATTTGAAGGCTTTTGGTTAGTTTAGTAATGATGAAAAATCTTCCATTTTCTTCTTCAATACTCCTCAGCTTATTCAAAATAGGATTGCTAGAATCCTTAGGTTTCAGATTTGTTCTCTTCTCCTATTATACCTTGGAGTCCCTTTGGTTTTGGGATCTTAGTATAGAGCATATTGGAAGGGGATTTTAGATAAATTCTGGAGTAAAGTTAGTCATTGGACTTATAGGTGGCTTTCTTCTACTAGTAGAGTCATTCTTCTTAAGACTGTGGTGCAAGGTCTCCCTATTTACAGGTGTTGTGTGTAAGTTCCCCCTTCCACTTTTCTAAGGGATTTTGATGCTCTTTCTTGGAAATTTCTTTTGTCTGGTACACTTCTCTTCTTGAAGTGGAGTTTGGTTAAGTGGGAGTGTGTTTGTAGGCCAAAGTATGTTGGGGGCTTGGGTCTGAGGTCTATGGTTCTTGTTGTCACGACTCTTGCTCCTAAGCTATACTAGAGGTGGTGCAACAATCAGCACTCAGATTGGGCCAAGATTCTTACTCACAAGTATTTTCCTGGTGCTAGTAGTTCAGATGTGCCACACCTTGCTTTGATGGGAAAAGGTTCTTGTGTTTGGAATACCCTTAAGAAGGGTGCTCGACTGATCAAGGAAGGCTTCTTTTGGATTTGTAATGGTGGCTTAGATGCTCTATCTTGGTAAGACTCTTGGGATGGCCACCCACCATTGATCTCTACCTTTCCCCAACTTCAGCCTCTCTGCCAAACTTTCACTAATGTTGGTTGGTTTAAGGTGGAGAATTTTAAGGCTATCAAGCATTTGGGATAGTTAGAAATGATTTGTTGGAAGGATTCTTAGGAGCAGCCTATCAAGGGTTCTGATGAGGATCGTGCTCTTCCTGCCAATGTGTTAGAGAGTAAGTTTTGTAGCTCTCTTAAGGGGAGGGATGTTCTAGGTTGGGATCCTAGTCCAAAAGGAAAATTCTTAGTGGCTCAAGGCTATGTTGTGCTGGATAGGAACCTACATGGTACAACTAAAGTGCACTGGTGGAAGAAGGTTTGGAATAACTTTTCTTTGACTAAATGTAATTTCTTCTTATGGTTGTTAGCCCAGAAGAAATGTCTTACATGGGAGAATCTTTGTAAAAGAGGCTTTCAAGGACCTTCTATCTGTTTCTTATGCTCACACAATGAGGAGTCTATTTCTCACTTGTTTTTTCTATGCCCCTATTCGAAGGAAATATGGCATAGATGGTGGGAAGCTTGGAGTCATGGTTGTATTCATGCAACTTCTCTCATTGATTTTTTGGAAAGTTTGGGCAGACCTCCAGCATAGACTCCTTTTTTGTAGAGTGCCTGGACCGTTGGACCAATTTTTATTCTCTGGAACCTTTGGTTGGAAAGGAACCACATGATTTTTTGCAAGTCTACATTAGATAATCTCCAGTTGTGGAGGAAGATTCTTTGTAAGCTACAGGAGACTATTCTTGCTAAGTGTGACATGTCTGTAAGTATAGATCCTGGGGAACAAACTATTGTGAGGAAATTGAACTTGAATGGAAATAATCACAGATGCACTTTTGGAAAATAGTTGTGCCTTGGCAAGCAACATGTTTATAGGAATGGGTGATGGTCCCCTCCCCCAGCTGGGATCTTGAAGATTAATACTAATGGGTCTTCTCAGGAAAATCTTGGTCATGCTAGTATTGGAGCTATAGGTAGAGATAATGATGGTGGTGTAGTGTTTATGTTGTCCATTTACAAGGGTCAATATTCTAATAATCTAATGGAAGCCCTTGCTATTAAGATTTCTATGGAGGGAGGATGCTCTTTAGGGTGGAAAGAGATCATCTGCGAGTCTGACTCGCAAATTATTGTTGATATATTGAATAATCAAAGCTTGGAGAATGTTAATTGGAGATTAGCCTCTTTGGCTAGACAAACATTGACCTTATGTAGTTCCTTAGACTCTGTCTCCTTTCGTCATATCCCTCACGAATGAAATAGAGTTGTAGATTGTTTGGCAAAGTGGGCTTCAAAGAACATGGATGGTTGGAATATCAATGAAAGGGATGAGTTACCTTTGGAATACTGTGAGATTGTTGATCAACTACTATTGGAAGATAGGAATATTTAGTGTTGTAGTGGGCCTCTAGCCTTTGCTTTGTAATCTGGATCTGATTGAATACATTTTTACCCCTTTTTCCAAAAAAAAAATTATTATAAATATATCAATGTAAATATTTAATTTCAATTAAATCCAATTTAGCTTTCTTTTCAATGATATATTTGTGATTACCATAAAGGCATTGTAGGCCATGACCAAAATTTCAACCTTCCTATTATTTTGTTAAGGCATTACAAAATATAGTTTTGAGGTTTTATAAAGAGACTCTCTCACCAAAAAATTAGCACATGATTACTTATATTTTGAGCTTTATCCTCTACATGGGTTTTAACTTCTATAGTACATATGTTTTAACATTGTGCTACTCAATAATGAAACCTATAATTATAAGAGCTAATTGGATGTTCCAAATATGTTTCCAAATTATAAATTTCTTATTGGATGATACCCATGCATTGGAATTAATGAATTTCTATTTTTCTATAGTGTCCACATTCTCATGGATGATTGTTATGAAAATTACTACAATAAACATCTTTTAATAAATAGACACGATATCACCTTGAAAGAATGTAAGTAGTTTCATCATCAAATAATATTGCAAAACATAATCAAGTAGATAAATATCTACTTTTCATATTCTTAATAGAAGAAATTTTGATAACAAGTGCTACACTAGTACAGTTGGAATCTCACCTATTGTAAATAAGTATATTGCAATGATTTAGGTGCAATTTCTTTGGAGTTTTCTCATTATAAATATCCATGGACACTTATATTTTACTACAATATGTTGAAAGAAACTATTTTTGACTTTATGATAATTTTAATAAACTCGCAAATTCATTTGTAGCATATGTGGTTGAGAAAATATAACCAAGGAGGAGAAATCCAGAAATTCATTGGTTGATGAGAAGAGATTTAACAATTAGATGTTTCTAACAATAATGTAAATACATCGTGACTTGGAAGTAGAACCTAGTTTTCCCCTTTTGATTTATTAGATAAATCAACTGAATGTAGAAAATCTTTACATAAGTTGGCTAGTTGAATTTTCTATCCCATCACTTAGTCATGTTTAGATATAGAGGAAAAATATGCGTATTTAATAATGGCTAGTTGAATTTTCTATCCCATCACTTAGTCATGTTTAGATATAGAGGAAAAATATGCGTATTTAATAATGCAAATCCATAAAATGATGGACTTTGATTTCTGCAATTGAGAACATAACTACCTTACCATTAGAATGCTAAGAATATTTCCTTGCTAAATATTTTGAGTCTGAGCTTATCTTGCATCAGTAATGATTCATTCCTTTGTGCTAAGAGTGAAACGGAAAGAAACCTATACCATTTTATAGACATGCCTCCTTCCATATCCTATTATTTTTTGTTGTAGTCTAGTGCACCATTTAAGTTCCACTACTATGCATTCTCCAAGGAAAAATACATTAACCAATTGCAACATTTCATAATATTTCCATATAATGTATGCTTTGATAGATGTCCATACCCTCCTTAAGGATTTCCATATTGGCACATGTGGAGAGGGCACTAATGAAGGTTCTATAATTTGAAATAATTTGTTAATTTTTTTGTATAATATAGAAGTCAATACCATCATTCTTACAAAAAATACCAAATAATTATGGATGTATAAAATATGAAAGTTAATCAGAATATCTACGTGAAACATGATTAACCAAAGAACACAATACAGTCTTAAATTGAAAGGTGTACAGTGAAGAAAGAGTTTATATTCTAGCATCCACTTTCTAACAATCTATATAGTAATAAAAAGAAACATACTTCTATCGATCAATACTTCTAGAGTTCTCTAAATAAATTATAATAGATATGTTTTGAATCAATTTTTCTAAACACTAGTGATATTGATTGATTTTTGTTACAAGACCCAAAACAACTACAAAAGAATTTTTTTTTCTTTTTATAGAAGAACCATGCCTTGGTTATCAATGTTATAAATTAAGAAGAAAAGCCTTCGTATCAACATTAATACAAGTATATTGCCTTGATCTATGGTCCCAACAAAAGTGAATACCAAACCATCGTTCTGTAGGAGAAAATTAAATAGTTAGAAATTCACTTATAGTCATACAATAGTCCATTCTCGAGCCTATTATAAGTGTGGATTCATTTATGCTTGATAGGAACATACATTTACATATTTGTAGGTACTTGTGCCAATTACCAAATATTCCATGGAAGAAAATAAAATACCAAACAAATATGCACATCATATTGTTTAAATGGACTTAAAGGAGCTTCAAGTCTTCCATATGCTCTTCATTTTCCATTTCTAGCTTAGGAGGAGTGTAGTGTTCATGCTGGTCTTCAAAACATATGAACGTAAATTCAAAATAGATTACAACAAAGAATTAATTTAATAGAAGCTGAATACAACCAACAATAATAGAGTGGTATAGGATGTTTGGATAGAAATCGATTTCATCCATGGTTGAATGAATTTCTAAACCCCCCATTTGTGTTCATTAGGTATGTGGTACTACCCCTAACATGAATTGTGTGCAATAACAAATGAGAGAAATAATTTAAATCTAGTACTCAAATTTAGGTAACTACATTTGCCGGGAGAATTAGGAAATCACTACTCCATTACTGGGAAAACTTGCATTATTAATATTGAAATCATTTGTTTAACCAATTCTTTAAAAAAAGAAAAATCTAATTTGATAGCCAAAAAAATTGCAACTAAAATCACTATATATAGAAACCAAGATAACGAACACCAATACTAAATCAAGGTAAGATAGACCAATACTAAACCTAGCAACTATATGCACACTGTGTAAACCCTAAATATAATAGCATTCTTATTTAATCTTTCTTCTATAATTTGTATGCTTGTGATATCCATATGAAATCTATTGGAACATTGTGCATGACAGCCTTGAACTTCTTTTGTAATCTTTAAAAATTTCAATGCTTCCATAGGATGAGTGAAGATCGCATTAGCCTTAAAAAGGAATCCTTAATAAATGATGCAACACTTAAAATAAAAAAGGCATTAATCTATATACAATTTTATAACATATATTTGTCTAGTGTTTTCTAAAGAGAATATTTAAAACAAAAGTTGCCAAGGGTTTACAAGATAGAAAATTGTAATGATGTACATGAAATTCAACAAATTGTGACTTCTTTAATGAAATAGACTTTAGATACACTTGAAATAGATACTTCATCCAGAAATATATATAGAGAAAATTCATATCAAATGTATTAAATTTTTTTATTATCACTCGATATAGAATATTTTGAAATGAATTAGGAAAGGCCAACTCCACTCCCGTAGAAATGAATTAAGAAAGTTTAACTCCACTAGAATAGTTAATTCGGTCGAAGTTTCAGATTTGAACAGCGAGGCGCGGCACTTGAAACGTTTCGTCTGGTCGACGCCGTAGGACTTTGAACGCTTCATTCAGCGAAGCAAAGAGTTAGTTTGTAGAGTTTCAGCCGCTCTATATAAGCGCCCTAGTCTTGTGTATGATCTCACAGCTTCAATCTTCACCAAGCAAATTATCATTGAGTTGAAAGGCGAGGAAGGAATCCGCAAGTACTAAACATGGAGAGTTCGATGAGAGCAGTGCTGATTATGTTGGTCATGATTACGTTGGTGGTCCATGTCTCGGCTGACTGCCACAACTCGCCTGTTCCGTGTCCACCGAAGGAGAAGTGGGCAGTACGAGATGAGGAGAACATTAAGGCTCATTGCCACAACTCACCTGTTCCATGTCAATCATCATACCACAACTTCACCTCAGCCTCACCGTTGAGACAGCCACTGGCATCCTTAGACAAATAAAACTGGATCTCTTCTTCTCCTACCTCCCTACACCATTTCCTTTCACATCCGCTGCATACAGATTACTCATTTTCTTGCCAATAAAACTGCACGCACCTTCTACAATGGATGCGTTCCTTCAATTCATGTACTTTTCTACTTCTTAGTTGAAAGAGGAATTCTGGGATCACAAGACCGACTGATGACTCTTACACACATAATACAAATTTCAATAACTTTTACATCAATAATAATGAAAACAATAATTTTTATATCAATAATCATGAATGCACAAGATACCTATATTCATCAACCTGATTATATTTAGTACCTATTTTGGAAATTTACTGCTCAACCTTTTTTTATTCCAATTGAAAAAAAAAATACAAATCTAAGTTCTCAATTCAGGACGATATTAAATTCACTTGGTTGACATATCCACAAGGCCACGCACCACATTTGCATTTGTTCAAATGATATATTTGATGCTTACAAGATTAAGGTTATACAATATCCCCATCTCAAATAATACATGATGAGAATGATTTAACAACTATACTTTTCTTACTTACACACAAAATACACCATTTAAAATTATTATTTATAAAGACTATCTTTTCATTCATGCAATTGTTCAAATTTTATACTTACAATTTGATCACATAGTTCCTTGCCAAATAATTCCTCCAATCAAACATGCATTTTGTATACCTTCATTTGTTATCATATGATCATTTGCATAGCTAACTAATTTTCTTGCTAATGATATTTCTACACAGACAATCATTTTCATTTCACTAACAATTATTTGTAAGATCTAATATTTAATTTTCACAATCTAGGCTAAGATAGATTAATATATACTAATTTTTAGAAAACAATTCACTTTTTTCAACCATATATATAAAGTTTTATTATGGTTGGAAAAGTCAAATATTTTCTCAAAAGTTATATTTAGTTTAGTATGTGTGCATGTATGCATGTGTATATACATGCATGCATATATGGATGGATGGATGCATGTATGTGTATATGTGTCTATACATGTGAATTCATGTGTGTGTGTGTGTGTGTGTGTGTGTGTGTGTGAGAGAGAGAGAGAGAGAGAGAGAGAGAGAGAGAGAGAGACCACATTGTATTGTCAAATTTATCCATAAGATTATCTAAATGGACAAAATAATTTTTTTATTCTAATTCGTCAACTTGATAACTCATGCACCTAATAATTATTTCCATCATAAAAGAGTTAAAATCACAAGGGTTATTGATACACTCAAAGTCCACGCTACAATGTCTCATACAAGATAGTCATAAAAGACTAATGAAATACATTAATTCTAACAATCTATATGAATAAATTGACATTAAATTGAGTATATCAAAATATCAAAATAAACCATAATATATCACCTCCATTCATCAGCCTTAGAATGTTATATGTGAATTTTGAATGCCACTGCTTTTGTAACACCCTGCTAGGGAATCCAAGTAGGAAGAGAATGTGTCTGATGATGCAGATGGAAATAATAGTTTCAAGGGTTTGGGATTTATTTTTTAATGAAAAATATTCATGACTTTTTTCAATTCCCATTTAATTTGGGGAAGAACAATAAGAATAGTTTGTGAATAATTTTTAGCAATATAAAAATCTTGCATTTTTATAAATTGAGGTTGTTTTGTAATTAAAATGAAAGAGAGTAGTATTGTGGATAGTATAATGGTTGGGTTTCAAGTGGGTGTGTTGATAGATGAATGAAAATATCATTTGAGTAGAAGATTGTTGAAAGAAGACTGTGTGTTTTCAATCATTGTTTTCTCACTAATTTCAAACCTGCTATATGTTGCTCAGATAATTGCTTATATGTTTCAAGCACAATCACTTAGTTGATTGATGAAGAGGATTTTATCAATAAGATGTAACAAAAGTACCTAGAGGAAAGGTTGGGTTATAATTATGTATTGAAGTGCAAGTATCAGTTAAGATAGTGATAACATAATATATTGTTAATCTACTTGGGGTTACAAAATGATGGGGTACACTTAGAAATTTTAGAAGAATAAGGTTTTAAAAAGTTCATTTGCTAAGCTTGACTGAGCTGATAGAAGGTGCCGAGTAAAGTCAGTGCAAGCCAAGTAAAAAGTCAGTTGGAGCCAAGTGAAAGTGATTTCTAGTGAATGTCAAGCAAGTTAGTATGCACCAAGCAAGGTAGTAGATGCTGAGTGATTTTCAATAGATGCCAAGTGCCAATAAAATCCAGTTAATATTGAGTGATTTTACAATAGATGCCAAGTAACACAGTATGTATCGAGCATCAGTAAATTGATAAAGCCAAGTTGTTACATTATGAAAAAAATCAAATATTCACGAATTAAAAAATGACAAGTTTGTTTTCTTGGAACTTGTAAATTAGAAGGAAGATAAGATTATGTGCTAAAGGCAAAAAATCTTAGGTAAACCATTTTGGAGGTGAATTCAAATGGATTCAAAGAGAAATTTTTAGAGAAACAAGATATGGGGTAGATACATTGTATCCTACCTAATCCACCAAAAACCCTAAATTTTGAAATAGATAATGAGCAAAAAAGAGAGTTTTAATTCCCTATATATAGTGATGTCTAGTCATGAAGCTAAGTTGGTTGTTCGATGTTGGATGGAGCTTAGAGAGTTTTTGGATATGAAAATCTGACAAGGAGAAGGAAGAGGCTTTGCTTCATCAAGTGACCAAAGAGAAGAAGTCTACAATGGTGAACTAAGCATGAATGCTTAATGAGGATGAATTTTTGAAGGGTGAACAAGCTATCAGAACTAAAAAGATTGAAAGCCAAGAAGAGTTGAGGAGTGAATAGTGATCTGTAATCTACAAGTAAGGTTGTAAGTTGCATCAGATCAAATCTCTACTGTTACTTTTTAAGAATTGTATCAGATTAGGGTTAATCCTTTGGGGAAAGGTTGCTTTAATAGTCATTAGAAAATCCTTTAACATGGTGGAATTCCAAGTGAATGGCCTAAAGTCCTCTAATAAGGCTCACTTTTAACATGGTGATTGAAATCCCTTACTTGGGTCACATTTAATAGTGTGTGTGTTGTAACCTTTAACAAGGTTGGCCTTTAATAGGGAATCACTTTAGAAGAGTGAGAAAGGAGTAGCATGTTACTAGTCATCTTTCCCAAATTGGGTTTCCACATTCAATCATTGTGTCATGTGTAATGATGGATGTGTTATATTTTATGCTTTATACTTCTGCATGTTAATGTTATAAGTAACATATCAGTTTTGGTTAACACACAATGAATGCATGCATGGTTAAGAAAGTTTTATGAGTTCATTGAATTGTAAAATGTTCTATTTGTACATCTGGACCTTGAATAACTAATTCAACCCCCTCTTAGTTATTCTAAAAGGTATTTTGATAGGGAGAATGTTGAAGGTAAAACTCAATAGTCATTGAGTCTTTTTACTCTTTGTATTCTAGATAATGCTATTGTTTGTTGAAGAGTGGATCATAAATTTGTGTTGTTTAATGTTTTAACACAGTCAACCAAACATATTATCAATGTCTCATTCTAGTAGCTAAAGACAATAGAATTTGATATAGGGTATCCATTTTATGTCAATTACTTAAGGAAAGATACCATTTGTTAAACATTAGCTTAAGAGGAGGATCTATTATAATGTTATTAGAAACATGGTATTAGAGCTCCAAATCTTCATTCCCTTGTTTTGTTTATAAGTGGTTTGTCTTGGCTTTCAAAAAAAAATTGGCATGAAAATCAAGATGGCCTTGTTTATTTTTCTTTCGCACAATTTTCACAAATGTTCATTGGTTTTTTTATTAAAGGAAAACCTCTAAACTTTGTGTTCTTATTGATTCTAGTAAGATTGAAAAAATTCATGTCTCAATCTCTTATGCCATAACCAGTTGTCTTTAGCTTGACTTACAAGACAATTATTAATTAGTGATAATTCTTGAACTAAAGAATCAATCACATTATAAATGTTTTTGCCTATCATTAAAAAACTAGCAATAACTTTAATCTTTTTTGATTTTTGATTGAACAATCTTTATTATTGAAGGATATTGAATATCCATTGTCTCAAATTTAACTAATACTTCAAAGATTACGTTTCAAACCTTGTACAAAATACACATCATGAATAGGTGTATATTTGTTTAAAATTATAGAACCATGACCTGTGATATATGCAAGTGCATTATGAATGAAGAAAGCCTTCATCAAAATCTTCTAGAGTTTTGAACTTATTTTTACATAAATTAAAATGGTGTGAACAACCACTGTCCAAAACCCAAGTTGCAGGTTTGTGGGCAAATAAGGCTATTTCAACATTTATAGACTTTTAATTGATTGGTTTCCATATTTTTTTGGGATTCACATGAAATTTACAGTAATTTGCATAATGCGCATATTGAAAAGACCTAAAGCACTTGACTATTTTCTTAGTATTGAAGCCATTCCTTCTCAAATTACATTGATATGCTTTATGACCAAAAGAATTATAGTTGATACAATATCCTTTAAAAGAATATTTTAACCCTTATTTTGAAGACTTGTCTTCTTTGAATATTTTGATATTTAAATCAGTTAGATCAACCAATTTTTGTAATGAAGTTAGTTTCTAATCCTATTCATCAAGCGATAATTTATAATCTTCAATAACTTGATTAGCTTCTTCTAATTCTACTTGAAGTCTTTTGTTTGTGATTTCATGGTTTGAGATAAATTTCTTTGACATAGTTAGTTCTTGAAAGGATTGAAGAAGTTCTTCCTCAAGATCAACTTGTTCATTTGAATCAGATGAAGATTATGATTGACTAGAATCTAATTTGTGAACATTAATTATTTTAGTTATAAACAATCTTTCATCTTCCCCATCTGGATCACTCTTCTAATCAATGGACTCTAATTTTTGAAATTTTAGAACCTTTTATTTTGATTCCATGGTTTCCTATGGAATTTTTTCTCATTTTTTTCATCATTATCATCTTGATCAGTATGAGGACATTTTACTATAAAGTGTCCTAGTTGGCAACAACTAAAACATTCAAGTTTTCCTTGATATTTCTTTATCATTTTTCTGATCAACAATGCTTCTAAAGAATCTATAACTCCCCACCAAGGGATCCAAAATAATTAACCTAAAGTTTTTTTAAGATTGCCAAACATTCAAAAAAAAAACTAAGAGCATAGAATAACATACACATCAAACCTAAAGTAGTGAAAGCAATAACATACAATCATATAGAAACAAACATAATAGATTACATTCATTAAGGATCCCAAGACATCAACTTAGATTTAAATATTAATTAATACTAGGTCTAACAATTACCACATCCAAATGAAAGAATAATTAAAATTCCAAAGTCTATTTAAATAATATACATCTGTTCCGAATGCCACTTGCCAATAAAATTTGGATTGCTCAATCATCCACTATACATGTCACAAGGTATCAAAGGCTAAAAGAATATACATTTATTAAAATAGATTGCATCATCCCTTCTGGATCCATGATACAAAGTAAAATACAATAAATGAAATCATCCATCATAAAGATCTAACTATCCATCATAATACACAAAGATAGAATGAAAGGAAATGATGACAAGGAAAATCCAGCTAGGACATCAATGGACATATCTGAATGGTAAGTGTAAAAACAATTACCACTCGATCATGTGGAACCTAAATGGTCCACTCCCACCATGCTGAGGTGATAGTCTCAAGTCCCAAATAGGATATCAATAAAAATATCAAAAGTACTCTCAAAGTCTAGGAAGTCCTAAAAGCAATCTAACTCAAAGGTTCCAAGATAAATCGACATCTAAACCCAGAGTCACAAAAAGACACCTAGGAAACCTTCTATGTAAGTAGGCAAGTGTCATCACATCAATCATGCTAGAGTTACCTTAGTAGTCTCTTAGGACCCTGACCCCCCGGTGATGTCTATGCAACACTAGTATCTTCTTGTACTGACAAGGCATACTAACGATGCATGGTCGCAACCAAGCATTCTCTCTACTCCCATCCTAGTATGTAATAACACTCGAGGCATGGGAAATAACATACAAAGACTCTTATTAGATTTTTTTACTCTCATTTAGTGTAATATTGGTTTCACTTATAAGAATAACTTACAATGGGTTACCCTGGTAGCCACTTAGGGCCCTAGCCTCCATCACAAGCCACTTCCTGACATTACATATAGATAACTTACCTTAGGCTCATAAAAGTATAAATCAAAGAATCATATAAAATCACCTCAGTCCTTTACAAGTTACTTGAAAGAATCGAAAGATAATTCATAATAACACATCAATTATTTACGAGCAATACTGATAGAAGATTCAAAATGGTTAAGTCAAATATGTCATAGCATGACATCACCAAGAACAAATCTTACAAACACCTCAACCCTATAAAAGCAACTGTAAAGCAATCCAAATACAACTGATCAAAATCAATTTCGCATATCATCAAAATCACAAAACTTCCAAGCCTCTGGTAACATCCTAAGACTAGTTAACACTCTAGTCAACCAAAACCCAAAACCATAAACAACATACAAACAATCATAATGTAGGTTTTATACTTTGGTTTGATTTTGAAAGAACATAGTTTTGACTTAATCAGTAAGGTTTTCAGTTTCCTTTTTAATGTATATTTCAAGTAGATAAAATTCACAAATTCCCTTTACTAATTAACCTATTCTTATATTTGAATAATTTGCACAGTCGCCCTTATCTTATGAGATAACCAATAATTTGTTATTTTTAATAAATAAATCATTTTAAATAATGGATAAATTAAAAATTTTATTTGATAATATTTATCATTCATATAAACTAAATTAAACTTTACTTAATTAAATTCAACTAATAGTTATAAAATAAACTATATTAATATATTATTACTTATTAATTACTTAATAATTAACCAAAATTTATTAATAAAGTTATTAATAACTAATTAAAATAAGCTATATTAAAAATTCATTAATCAATTATTAAATTATTGACTACTAATAAAATTTATTAATAAATAACAATTTAAATTAAATAGAATTAAATTATAATAAAAATTTTAAAAAATAAAAATGCATTGAAAAAGGCACTTTAGGTCCACTGGCCAATCTCATAGGTTGTTGTTGTAGGTAGGTAGGCTATCATAGTAGCCTTGCTATTGTAGATAGTAGTACTAAGTATTGTTGTTGTGTACAGCAATGCTACTATGCACAATAGGCTGTCTGCTACCATCCTCCAAAATTTGCAGTTTCTTCCAAAATTTCTGTCCCTTCAAAAATGAACCTTCAATTGGTGATAAGGAGTTCTCTCCTAAAATCCAGGCACTAATTATATGATCACTTGAGAGGACTCTTTATTCACCAGACTTTTTCTCTTATTAAATTTTTCTTTATTTTTACCATGCACGATTATTGAATTATAAAATAACATTATTTAATTTTCACTTGATTTCTCTTTTCAATTAATATATTAAATTTTAATCTCATTCACACATTATACAAATTTGAAATTTTTAATAAACTAATATCTTTTTCGCTTCTTAATTTATTTTTGAAACGTTCAATGATCAAATATTTATTAACTTAAATAATAATAGTATTTAGCATTTATTTAAAAATGAACTCTAAATATATTATTGTTACATTAAATAAATATTACCACGTTCTAAAATTATTTTATAACATAATGTTTAAAATTAATTCTTTTTATTTAATTAATTTCTCAATTAATTAAATATTAAAAATACCATAATTAAATTTCCATTAAATTAAATTATTAATTCAATAATTGAATTTGAATTAATTAATAGAAAAATCAACAAAGACTTATAAAACAAAATATGAAAACTCATCATAGACAAAGACATACAAGATCAAACCAAAGGGTTATAATCACGAATTAATGTCATACAACGCATTCAGAAGGTAATCAACACAAATACTTGTCTTAGTTTTTCTAGGAAAAATGGCTTCAATGGTTAGGATTTGGGCTTAAGAATTTATTTTCCCTCTCTTAACATTGAGATATTGTGATAGGGTATGCTCATCCTAGAAATTCAGGGAAGTCGATACCTGATACCTACAATCTGCATAAAATCCACCCATGTACAAAAACAATATTCTAAACTAAATAGGAAATGGTAGGAAGTGGTTCATCATGTAGATTCCAACTAGTAGGTGACTATGACTACTTTCCTTAACCACATCAGAAATATTATACATAAAGAAAACATACATGCACAACATACACATGTAGTATGGGGTAAGTATCCATAAGAAAACACATGATAATCCATCTAGAACTAATCATCATTAATAACCAAAATCACTGAATAATCACTAGGCATATAGAGTACCAAGTAATCTAATCATATAATCAACTAAATGTGAAACAATATTTGATAACCTCAAAATAATGGTACTAATTATTAAGCATAAAATTGGCCTAAAAGAGTTTGGAAATAATAACAAAATGCAAACTAGGGGTAGGTACTAGAAAATATTTTAGATCTATATCACTTGCATCTCTTTTTTCAACCTTAAAGGTTGTCTCTTTTATTGAAGTACTAACTTGATTATTGATTCTCATTTCATAAGCAGCTAAGGTTCCTTGCAATTGATGTAGGGTTGTTTTTTAGAAGATTTTCTTCTCTTCCAATGTGGAGATTTTAGTTTCAAACTTAGGTAAATCAAACCTTATGACTTTTGAAACTATGTGATTTTCTTTAATTTTATCTCGTAAACCTCTTCTTGCATTAACTCCTTCATGAACTCTCAATAAATATGCTTTTATATTTTCATCTTCTTTCATCTTTAGATTATCATACTGAGTTTCTAGAGTCAATAGTTTTGACTCTTTGAAATTTTTATCTCATTGACAAATGGTTTCTAATTTAACCCATACATCATTTGAAAATTGACAATATCCTACTTTAGCAAACACATCTTTAGTAAGACTGCATAGAAGAGCATATCTTGCCTTTTTATCCAGTTCATATGTGAGATTATCATTTAAACTAGTAGGTAATTATTTTGGAGTAATATACTTAGTAACAACAAAAACCCAAATTATAACATCTAAATAATATATGTAGGCTTCCATCATAACTTTTTGAAATGCATAGTCATTGCCATCAAAGAATGGAGCTCGATAAAGAGAAGCTCCTTCAGCATGTTCCATTTCTACTTCCAAGTGTGCCTAGAATAGTTCCTATATGTAAACCTAGAAATGAACCCTAGCTCCGATACAACTTGTTGGAAGTGGAGGTTATTTTGATAGGGGGGAGTGGGGGTGGTGAATTAGATTAGAAAATTTAGATTAGGAATGAATTAAATGAATATAAATATAAAAATTAATCTCATAAATTGAAGCTAACAAGATAATATAAACAACTCACAAAACAAGGGACATAATTTTGTTTAAAGTGGAAAACCCTTAAAATCCTTTTTGTTTCACCATAAGCAGAAAAAACACACCATTAAACCTATGTTCATTATTGAAAAAATAATATCTATTACAATAACAACTACAACCACCTTTGCTTCTTTTCAATGTTTGATATACTAGATGTTACATACACACACAACTATATGATTTTAATTCACACACATGTATTTATATGTATTCATACAATAAATCTTTCAAGTTAACCAAAATGGTTTGTATCTAAGGAAGGATAAATGTCTCTATTATTTTTTCATTCTCACTCAATAGCACACACACCCATGAATATTTAAATATGGATAAATTTTAAAAATATTACAATGACTCTAGTGAAAATCAGTTTCCAATTCTAATTGTTTCTTATCTTAATTGGACTGTTTATGAGAAGATTTCATAGTATAATTTTTTGAACAATTTCCAATTGTAATTGTTTTCACCTTAATATAATTTCTACGAGAAGATCTCTTAGGAAATACACCATTTTGAAATCCTTAGCCATAATATTAAACAAAGAAATTTTTTATGTTTAGTGTGTGTAATTGAAATCAAAACTTTCGTATTTAATAGCCATTATGTAACAATAGTATTAAAATCCTCACAATATAAGATATACAACCATTAAACTTTGTCAACCAAAAGCTTTTTACAAATCATAGTCAACCAACCATATGAAGAATAACTAAACAAACCAACTAGGAGAGATAAAAGAATTGATACCTATGGCTGGAGAGCACAAAGAATTGATTACCCTTTTTGAAATTTCAACAAAAGACATGTTGGTTTTCTAATCCCAAGTATCTCAAAATTCCTCAACATTGATCTCCATGTCATGAAAAACAAAACAAAAGAGAAGAATAATCCTTCCTTTAACATACAACATAGAGATTATTAGATCCAAATGGAAAGTATCTTCAAGAATGAATCATAAAAAAATGTTCTTGAGAAGAAATCTTCATATTATCTTTTCCATCATATTATATTTTTGTATATCAAACAAATTAATGAGACATAACTTTAGACATAGCAAAAACCCACAAAATAATGATTCAAAAATCCTTCATTTTGATGCTAAAAAAATATTTCATGTTGCCTACCATAGCACTTGAAAAAATAAAGAACAAAATACATCTTGAAACTAAACCTTTTTCCTTTCCTCAAATTTTCCCAGAGTAATTTCAATGATGGTTTCTAATCTAACCATACCTCTTTTACATGTGGAGACATGATACCCACATTATGTGCTCATTGATAAGCACAACTTAAATATTCAAAAAATCTAAATTAACCATGGTCAGCTTCATAATTTCATAGTATGTCACTATATATACTTTGCATCAAGTAACAATCATTTTCAGCACTATTTGAATCACTCTCTCAGAAAAGAACAAGGGCCTATATAAAGAAAAAGTTTTAATGATAGGTGATTTCAATTCCATTCTTAACTATGGGGAAAAACAAGGAGTTAAAAAAAAGATAAGTATGGATGATTTTTCATATATTTTGGGTTTTTAATGATTTACTTGATGTGGGTCCATATAGTGGCCTTTTTATTTAGACAAGTAGAAGGAAGTACTCCATTGGTATCTCAAAGTGCCATGATATACTTTTGGCTGGTCCAAGTCACCCATTTAAACTCCTTCTTAAAGAATATCTATTTTGGAGAGATATGTCTCGAGAGTTATGATTAGAAGAGGGAGATTCTAACACTAAGTTTATCCATTCTTTGGTGAAAGCTAAAAGACCCCTTAACAAGATCAATGGAGTTGATATTAAGGAACTAATGTTTTTTTCTTCTTCACAATGATATTGAGAAGAATATGCTAGAGCACTTTCAAATAGAATGATAATCTAATTATTCGGGTCTCTTCGACAGATAATGAGCATTTGATGAGGCACTTATCATTGAAAGAAGTTAGACCGACAACTTTTAATTGACATCCTTTGAAATCTCTTGGGCCAAATGGGTTCATGATGGATGTATTCCAGTGAGGTTGGGACTTTTTAAAGAAGATGTTTGGAAAGTGGAAGAAGATTTTAGTAAGAAAGGAATGTTCATGGAAGAGACTAATAAAACCTTTTTTTTTAGTGGTAAGAAGAACAAATGCTATGATATTGTGTGCTTAGGCCAATTCCACTCTACAATTCTATCTACAAAATCATCTCCAAATATTTTGTAAACAAATTGATATATTTTCTCTCAAAAATATATTTTTCTAAAAATAGCTTCACATAGGATAGAAAAATTTTAGACATTGTATAACTGGTCTCTGAGACCATTCATTCTCTATTGGGAGAAAAGAGGAGAGGTATGATTGTGGTTCTAGATGTAAGTAATTCATATGATAGAGTTTTATGGTAATTTATGATTAACGTGTTAGAAAGATTTACTTTTGAGCATTGTGGTTATCTTGCATTTTTCATTACATGTCTCCTCAATTAGTTTTTCATTGCTATTAATAGTTGCAATTGTGGTTTCTTCAAGATTTCTAAGTGTTGCTTTTAGAATGGTTTTGACAATAAAGTGTCAACACACTTAAGCTATTTGCTAAGTTCATTCTAAGCCCGCAACATATGCCAAGTATAATATATACAAGTGTCGAGTTGCAATATGTGTCGAGCCAAAAATACAGTAAGTGCCAAGTGACTCAAGTGTTGTGCAAATAGATAGTGCTGACCAAGTATATCTATCGAGTGAACAATAGGTGCCAAGCATGTTCAAGTTCCAAGAAAAATATAATTTTAGTAG
Organism: Cupressus sempervirens; assembly: GCA_028749045.1. NCBI lineage: Eukaryota > Viridiplantae > Streptophyta > Pinopsida > Cupressales > Cupressaceae > Cupressus > Cupressus sempervirens. The sequence goes on from CM053791.1 coordinate 244,917,059, forward strand.
GTGTCGAGCATTAGTAATCAATAAGTGTCAAGCAACATAGAATCAACATAAATTGTTTTGACTTCACAAACTAAGATGTAATCCATTATGCATGCCAACTAATGGATAGATCTCGAAGCTTAGAGATAAGATCGAATCTATTTGGTTCCTTATGTAATCTACATGTAACCAATTAGAAAAATGGAAGGAATTGAGTGGGAAAGTTGGATGAATCTCAACTGTAGATTCATAGCTAACCCTAAGTCACAAAATCCTTTTAAAGGGAGACAAAGCCCTAGAATTCATAGAATACATGAGAAGGTGATGATACAAGTGAAAGGGATAAATTGATCATTATATAATCGAGGTGACCTAGAAGAAGAACAACATTGTATAATCAGTTAGTAGAACAGAGGATCAAGGTTACCAAATTTTCATATCAGATTAGAGAGGATCGAGATGAACTAAATTGGGATCTAAAATCAACAATATTATATTGTAAGTGTATCAAATCAAACATTCTATTGTAATCTCTAATAATTGTTACAATAGATGAAATCCTATGGACTTAGGGTGGTTTAATAGCCATTGTATAAATCCTTTAATAGGGTGACATTCCAAGTGAGCGTTCTAATGTCCTTTAGCTAGGCACACTTTTGATAGGGTGCTAAAATCCTTTAATAGGGTAGAATCTAACAATCCTTTGTAAACCTTTAACAGGACAGATCATGAGAATGGTCAAAATATGTAACCTAAATAGGTGAATTTTATTGCTGCAATAGTGAAGAATTATAGGTGTCATCCCTACCCTAGTTTTACCTTCTTATTGGAGGATTTTTGGGTAATCATATCTGGTGTCAAGTGTTTATGTAGATGCATTTACTTTACATGTTATTTCTATATGTTTATGCATGCATTGTTTCAAAGTTAAAATTTTTATTGGTTAAAGTTTAGTACTTCTAATAGTAGTTAAAGCAAGACAATGATCCTATTTCCCACTCTTAATTTGTGAAGACTTGTTAATCAAAAGCTTGGCTATAAAAGATAGGTTGGAGGATTATGATATTAGATCAGGGAAAAGTATGCATTGATAAAAATTATTCTCTATCAATAGGTCAGTAAAATCAGACAAAGTAAAATATCAAATTTATTGGGCTTCCAAATTCATTTTTTAACCCTAACATATGTTGGCTTTCCTCTTTTCATTGGAAAGAACCATAGGAGGATGTAGGATGAAGTTTTTAGAAAAGGTTAGGCCAAATTAACTTTATGGAGGAATGAGTGCCTCACCCAAGATGATAGAATAATTATGAATAAGATAAATTTTTTCAGTTGTTCCTATATACTTTATATCTTTTAAATACTTAATTTTTATTTAAAAAGAAGTAAAGGCATTAGATGGTATTCTTAAAAAAAAAATTATCAGAAGGCTCAAAAGAAGCTAAGCACATCCTTATGATCAAATGGAACATGAATTGTCTAGTAAAGGAGGAAGGAGGAACAAGTTTGAGCAGGATGAATCTTCATAATTGGCTTTTGGGGAAAAGTTGTCATGGAAGATGTATAAGTTTCTCTATAGGTTTTGGTGAAAAATATTCACTATGATGCACTTAGATTCTGTAAGAATTATGTATATAGCTCTGATACCATGTAAGAATTTCTTTTAGGGAAAATTTACCCAAGATCAAGGAACTCAAGCACAAGCACAATAGTAGACAAAATGAGTATGATCAGAATGATGATATGATATTCATTCAATATATTGATAAGAATTGATATGAATTAATATGAAAGTACACTAGGAGTGCCTGTATATAAAGGCCTCTAGAATGCTTCTAGAATGCCTAGGTGTCAGCAACATGATAAGTCATACGACCAGGCACATGTCAACTAGATATGAGTTATCCTTCATTAAGCATAAGAGTAAGTGAGATGATGAGAGGATAAGCCTACAAAGGTGTAGCATGCAATATAATGTTGTAGACACCATGTGCTAAATTAGGAGTGCAAATAACTATGTTGTCTACATGACAACTTAGTTAATTATGCAAACTCTAGTGTTGTAGACACCATGCATTGAATTAGAGTTTCTTACTCCAGTGTTGTCAACATGAAAACTCATAAGAGTACACAAACTATTAAGTGTCTCACTAATAAAATAATGCAATATAATAAAATAATATATTAACCTAAGTAAAATTAACTAAAGTGTAATAAGTAAATACTTATTTACACCAACACCCCCCCTTAAGTGCAAGTTAGGGAAATGAACTTAAGCTTATGATAGCTAGGATAAAATACAAGATGGGTCCCAACTACTAGGCCATGTTAGGTACCCATGTACATAATGCAATGCAATCTCTCATAAAGCGAAGAAAGAGGGAAAACCTCATGGGAAAAACCCTCACCCAAAAAGAGAGATGAAAAATAAGATGCATTGATGGATGGAGTAATCAAGACCCCCCCATTACTACATACATCAAATATATACAAAAGAGAAGAAGGAAAAAACCCCATAAGAAGAAAAATTCACCCCCATAAGAGAGAAGAAGGAGACAAGGTAGTCCCCCCCTTAAATGTAGAGTGTTGATTAGTGATAGCTGCTCCAATGTAGAAGCTAATCCAATGCTGCTAAATAATGTTCCTCCCATTTGGAAGAAACAATGGCAGAGGTACAAATCAGATGCTCCTCCTATGTGTAGAAGGAATCTTAATGATGAATGGTGTCTCTAAAACTTGCTTAGTTGTGCCTGTGTCAATACTAAAGGTCACCTCTTCGAATACTATTGTAAAAAAGATGTGCAGATCTAGCAAGGATGGATGTAGAAAATGTTCCAAAGAATCAAGTGTCTCAAAATTATAAAAAGACATCTTGCAACTGTTGTACATAAGAGTGCAAGGGAAAGAAACTTGTACCATTTTATAGACATGCCTCCTTCCATATCCTACTAATTTTTGTTGTAGTCTAGTAAAACATTTACGTTCCACTACTCTACATTCTCAAAGGAAAAATACATTAGCCAATTAGTACATTTCATTATATTTCTATATAATGTATGCTTTTGTAGATGTCCATACCCTCCTCGAGAATTTCCATATGGCACATGTAGGGAGGTTGCTAGTGAAGGTTCTGTAATTTGAAATAATTTGATAAATTTTTAGTATAATATAGAATTCAATACCATCATTCTTACAAAAAATACCAAATGATAATGGATATATAAAATATGAAAGTTAATTAGAATATCTACATGAAACATGATTAACCAAAGAACACAATGTAGTCTAAAATTGAAAGGTGTAGAATGAAGAAAGAGTTTATATTCTGACATCCATTTTCTAACAATCTATATAGTTATAAGAAGAAACATATTTCTATCAATCAATAATTCTAGAGTTCTCTAAATAAATTATAATAGATATGTTTTCAATCAATTTTTATAAACACTAGTGATATCGATTGATTTTTGTTACAAGATCCAAAACAACTACAAAATTTCTTTTTTTTAGCAAAACCATGCTTTGGTTATCAATGCTATAAATGAAGTGGAAAAGCCTTGATATCAACATTAATATGAGTGTATTGCCTTGATCTATGGTCCCAACAAAAGTGAATACCAAACCATCATTCTGTAGGAGAAAATTAAATAGTTAGAAATTCACTTATAGCCATACAATAGTCCATTCTTGGGCCTATTATAAGTGTGGATTCATGTATGCTTGATAGGAACATACATTTACACATTTGATGGTACTTGTGAAAATTAGCAATTATTTCAAGGAAGAAAATAAAATGCCAAACAAGTATGCACATCATATTGTTTAAATGGACTTAAAGGAGCTTGAAGTCTTCCATATTCTCTTCTTGTTCTAGTTCTAGCTTAGCAGGGGTGTAGTGTTCATGCCGATCTTCACAACATATGAACCTAAATATAAAATTGATTATGATGAAGAATTAAATAAATAGAAGTTGAATGCAATTGACAATAATGAAGATGCATGTAAATACATCTTTTATTCAAAATGAGTTTAAAATGCCACCATTATAAATTCCCTCTTTTTCAATATGTCATAATGTCTTTGACATATCCTTTGAATTTCCATTGTTGCTACCAGCAGTCTAAAATCAATGCCAAGGATCCCAACTATAATCACAGAAATATATAGGAGTACATCACAAGATTATGTGAGTGCTTGAAAACAATCCAAAATACTCATTCATAACAAAACTTGCAGCATCAAGTCATACGTGGACCATTATTGTTTACCTCTAATACCTAGGATTAAAAAAGAAATCTCTTGCATTTGCAATTGACTAGAGTTATTGAAATTGTGCGCATGGGCAGTTACAATTTAAAATACAAATGTAATTCTAAGTTTATAAGCTATGAGACAATATACACAAATCACTTATTAATAGACAACCTAGTGTGAGAGTTTAAGTGAAAACTAAGGAATGGACCAAAACAATAATAGAGTGGTATAGGATGTTTGGACAACAATCAATTCCATCCATTTTTGAATGAATTTCTAAACCCCCCATTTGTGTTCAGCAGGTATGCAATACTACCCCTAACATGAATTGTGTGTGATAACAAATGAGAGAAATAATTTACCTCTAGTACTATAATTTAGGTAACTACATTTGCCAGGAGAATTAGGAAATGGCTACTCCATTACTGGGGCAACTTGCATTATTGATATTCAAATCCTTTCTATAATCAATTGAAGGTAAAAACAAATTTCTTTATAAAAAAAAAAAAATCTAGTTTGAAAGCCAAAAAAATTGCAACTAAAATCATTATATACATAAACCAAGGTAACTAACACCAATACTAAATCAAGGTAAGATAGACCAATACTAAACCTAGCAACTATATGCACACTACTAAACCTTAAATATAATAGCATTCTTATTTAATCGTTCTTCTATAATTTGTATGCTTGTGATATCCATATGAAATCTATTGGAACATTGTGCATGATAGCCTTGAACTTCTTCTGTAATCTTAAAAAATTTCAATGTCTCCATAGGATGAGTGAAGATCACATTAGCCTTAAAATATAATCCTTAATAAATGATGCAACACTTAAAATTAAAAAGGCATTAATCTATATACACTTATATAACATATAGTTGTCTACTATTTTCTAAAGAGAATATTTAAAATAAAAGTTGCTAAAGGTTTACAAGATAAAAATTTTGAGTGGATTGAAAAGTTAGAATGGTGTACATGAAATTCAACAAATTGTGACTTCTTTAACGAAGTAGGCTTAGATAGACTTCAAATAGATACTTCATCCAGAAATATGTATATAGAAAACTCATATCAAATATATTAAGTTTTTTTCTATCAAATATATTAAGTTTTTTTTATGATCACTCGATATAGAATATTTTGAACTAAATTAGGAAAGGCCATATCCACTCCCGTAGAAATGAATTAAGAAAGTTTAACTCCACTAGAATAATTAATTCGGTTGACGCTTCTGATTTGAACAGCGAGGCGCGGCACGTGAAACGTTTCGTCTGGTCGACGCCGTAGGACTTTGAACGCTTCATTCAGCGAAGGGAAGAGTTAGTTTGTAGAGTTTCAGCCCCTCTATATAAGCGCCACAGTGTTTTGTTTGATGTCACAGCTTCAATCTTCACCAAGCAAGTTATCATTGAGTTGAAATGCGAGGAAGGAATCCGCAAGTAATAAACATGGAGAGTTCGATGAGAGCGGTGCTGATTATGTTGCTCATGATTACGTTGCCCAAAGAACTCTTAGAGAGGTGCAGACATGAAAGAGGAAAAGTAGGGATGGCTAATAGAACTGACTGCCACAAGTCGCCTGTTCCGTGTCAATCATCATACCACAACTTGGCCTCAGCCTCACCGTTGAGACAGCCACTGGAATCCTTAGACAAATAAAACTGGATCTCTTCTTCTCCTCCCTCCCTTCACCATTCCTTTCACATCCACTGCATAGAGATTACTCATTTAATTGCCAATAAAACTGCACGCACCTTCTACAATGGATGCGTTCCTTCAATTCATGTACTTTTCTACCTCTTTGTTGAAAGAAGAATTCAGGGATCACGAGACCGACTAATGATTCTTACACACATAATAGAGCTTTCAATAATTTTTATATCAATAATAATGGAAACAATAACTTTTATACCGCTTTATCAATTGTCGATTTGCGGATGATACCGCTCTATTCCTTGAACTTTCAGAAAATAATTTCAGGAACATGCAAGTTAAACTCAATCTTTTTTGTTCTATTTCTGCGGCTAAGATATCTCAAGCTAAATCAATTTGTTTAGGTTGGGATGAGCGGCCCTCGGACTGGTTTCTCCAATACAATTTTAAATGGGGTGGTCCTAATAGGATCATTAGATATCTTGGCATCCCTTTCTCGGTGGAGCCTGACCTCAAAGACATGTGGTCTTGGGTGAAAGAGAAGATTGATAAAAAGCTGAACAAATGGCATAACAGGGCATTATCATTGGCAGGTAGAATTTAGGTTTGCCAAAAGATATTGTCCTCATACACCATATATTATTCTTCTACTTGGTGTTTTAATAACTATCAGATTTCTGAAATCCAAAAGTCCATTAGACAATTCCTTTGGTCTAATGGCAAAGGGAATAGAAAGATCCATTCTGTTAAGTGGGCTTGGTGCCACACTGACAAGACCCTTGGGGGACTTAGGCTGAAGGATTTAAGAACTCAGGGTATAGCCTTGTTTGCCAAATGGATTTTTCAGTCCATGGAGGGTGATTCTCCTTGGAAAGTGCTAGTTAGGAGCAATATTAAGAGGGGTGTTCCTAGAAAAGCTAAATCTTGGACTAGCCTCCCCTTTTCTGACCTCATTCTTGGTAATTTTACTATCATGGTTCAAGGCTCCGTGGTTTTCAGGTCTATTTGGAAGGCTTGGGATCATGTTAGGAAATTCATCACTAACAAGGAGTTTCATTCCAATATTCAACTCCATGGTGAAAGATCCATTTGGTGGAATCTCCACCTAAATGATAAACCTTTGGCCCTTACCCAAGGGTGTTCTTCCAGGCAGTGGGCTAATAAAGGTATTAAACAATTTATGGATCTCTTTGAGTATGATCAAATTATGCCTTGGGATGTTCTTAAGGATAAATATGCTATCCCAGATTCCCATAGAAGAACTTATAACATGATTGTGCAAGCTTTTGTTGGTCTTCCCACTGTTTGTCACACTGATTCTCTCAGGTTCTTGAAGTGCAAATGGCCTGGTGGTATCATTACTACTCTGCTCAAAGCTAAGAATATTTATAAAATCATTGATTGTAATATTGATATTATCAATCATATTAATGCTGTTTGGTACTCTTCTTATGATGCTGATGCTTTGAAAAAGTATTTTGATATCTTGTGAAAGAATCTTGTGGAACCCAAGATTAGATGTTTCAAATGGTTAGTTTTTTTGGACAAGCTACCTATAAAGAGAGATTCTGTTAATTATGATATTTGTAACTTGTGTAGAGTTCTTGAAACTAGTAGACATATCCTTCTTGATTGTACTTTTGCTAAAGAAATATAAAAAATGTTTGGCATTGTTTATCCTATTAATGTTAATATTTTTGATATTATTTCTGGTCATATTAATGGTCTTCCTAAAGATACCAATTTATTTTGGAATATATTGTCGTCTAACATTCTCTGGCAGATCTGGAAGTGCAGGAATGAGAAAAGGTATCAAGGTAAGCATAGGGATCTTACTGAGTTTTTTTTGAGAACTCACTTACTTAAAAATCTTCTTGCAGGTGCAGACTACTATGATGATTGAATGAGACAAAATGAGGAGGTTCCTTCGTGATGGGCATGCTGCTCTTTACTACCTTGAGCTTAAGACTGGGTACCAGTGGCATAGTACTTTGGATGACCTGCATGTTTTTTAGCAAGCTTGCAATAGATTGAACAAAGATATTAGAGAAAAAGGGAATGCTAGAAAAGAAGAGTTATTTATGTTGGTGCAGATTCAAGGGCATAAAAGTATAGTTTGGATGGAAGGTCCCTTAGGCTGGACTGCCTAGGTTGAAAATCACTATGATCTTCTCAGCTAGATAGTTTTGCTTTTCCTCCTTTTGTTGCTTTGTATGTTCAGCTGATACTTTATCTTCTGGGTGAGGCTTGTGTATATTCATATTGATACTCTGGTGTTTTTTTTGGTTCTGAAACTCTTATTTCTAATATAAAAAATAACTTTTATATGAATAATAATGAATGCCCAAGATATCTAGATTCATCAACCTAATTATATTTAGTACCTACTTTGGAAATTTACCACTCAACAACTTTTTATTCCAATTGAAAAAAAATACAATTCTAAGTTCTCAATTCATGGCGATATTAAATTGACTTTGTTGACATTTAGATTTAATTCAAATGACATATTTGATACTTACAAGATTAAGGTCATACAGTATCCCAATCTCAAATAATACACGATGAGAAAGATTTAACAATATCCAAGGCATCGTCCTTACTATACTTTTCATATTCACACACAAAATACACCATTTACAATTATTATTTATAAGGACTCTATTTTCACTCATGCAATTGTCCAAGTTTAATACTTATAATTTGATCACATAGTTGATTGCCAAATAATTCCTTCAATCAAACATGCATTTTGTATACCTTCATTTGTTATAATCAGACTATTCAAACTATTTGTGTAGCTAACTATTTTTCTTGCTAATCTTCTAGATAAATAGTCATTTTCATTTTACTAACAATTATTTGTAAGATCTAATATTTAATTTTCAGAATCGAGGCTAAGATAGATTATAACAAACTTAATTTTAGAAATAATTCACCATTTTCAACCATAGATATAAAGTTTCATTATGGTTGGAAAAGTGGAATATTATCTCAAAAGTTAAATTTTATTTTAATATGTGTTTATGTCTGTATGTGTATACATATCTATAGATGTGAATTCACATTTGTGTGTGTGTGTGTGTGTGTGTCTATATATATATATATATATATATATCTGTCTTTGATACCACATTCTATTGTCAAAATTATCCATAACATGTTTTTTATTATCGGTAAATGGCCAAGGCCAGAATAATTAATTATGATGAATAGGATATAGTAACATTCCACCATTCAAATAGGCACTGGTAGGAAAGAAAACCTCTAGTCTAGCCCAGGACCATAGTCCTTTATTATTACAAATTAAAAATGGTATACCCCAGTCCAAATATCCAAATTGTGATACATATAAATCAACTGATGATGAATATTATGAAAATTACAGTCCTTACAATTTTCATTCACCTCTTGACGAGGTATTAGAGTTTCTCTTATCAATCCAAAATCTGAACATAATGTCCTTGTCTTATCACTCCATTGAACCATTAGTAAACCATCAACATATTAGAGAACCTTTAAGACCCAAATAAGGTAGGAAAAATCCTTTATGAGACATTAAGGAAGAATCCAAAAATAGAATCATCTTATCCTTAAAACATTAGTACAATCATGACCATAGAAGGAAAAGTAAAAAGTTAACAAAATATTCTTATATAAAATGAAATCTATGTCCAAAATTCAATAAAACACCTTCCTACTATGCTTAGAAGCCTAAAACATGGCTTCAATTAAGGCCTAATCTTCTGAACCAAATTGATCATCAATGATAACATATATACTTATCAAAGTGGCTATCCACCTTTGATGCTACCCTTCAACTAAAAGGATGATTCTACACTATTTATCACATCTAACATTGATCATATTAATAATAAAAAAGCTAAATGGGGGAGGACAAGTTACTACAAACATGTATCATTATACTATGGGAAGTGCCCAAAATACAAAGCCAACACCATCATATTCTTCTACATTCCATACCATATAATTAAAATATGCCCCGACATGAAGAGGGATAGCCCTTCTTATAATAAACTATTTGCTTCTCTCATCTACATCTAAAAAGACATAGCAAATGCCGAGGAGCAAAAAATTATCAAATCAAGTTCTGCCTTCAGCTCAATTCCAACCAAAATAGATCAGCGTGAGATTAACCTAATCTATATTCTCATTATCTGTTAAGTATGAAGTTCGCCAAGTCCTGCTAATCTTAGTTAAACAATTTACCATTGAAACCATATCTCACTTCATGGAGGCGATCCATAAGCCAAAATTCATGCAAATTCACAAACCTTAATGAATAGAAATTTAAAACCAATAGACATAGGATAAGTATCTAAAGCAACAATATATCATTATATTATTAATAAGTTTTTTGAAGGCTGATACAAAATAAAGGATCTATAAAATCTCCTTAAATAATAGAGACGTATACATATACCAAAAATGATGTATAACTTTACGTAACAAATAGTTCTCATAGTCCTAAGTACACTAAATACATAACTATAATTGCTAACTAGTGCCTATTATTAATAAAAATAGCTTGCCCTTCCCTATCCACAAAATGTATAAACTGACATGATACCACTTATGTTTGATAGACCATAATGACTTTAGAAACTTCATTGGGGTTTTTTGCTTGAAAATTTGGGAGGAATTCAAAGTCAAACATTGCCCTACTTGACTTCTCTATGTTTGGCATAATAAAGTTGAGGGCATCCAAATCCTTGAAGGTAAACTCTAGTTCAATGTATGAATTGTAGGCATTGAGATAGTTTTTTAGCCATAATTTGTTCTCATCTACCACTATTCCCATCCATCCAAGTAGGAAGTGGATGTTGGCCTCAATCATAGACCATTCTTTGTAGAGAGCATAATTTTCCTCAACAACTAGCGAGGGGTGACAAAAGGAAACCTCTAGCTTTGGAGAGCTAGGGGGAAGCTCCATGTAACTTTCAGGCAGTAGAATTCATAATTTTCCATCAATGCTTCTAACTACCTTTTTGAGCCCCTTGCTCAATGTAGGGTTGAAAATGTTTTTGTAGAGTTGGATGATAGTTCTTGGTTCAATTCTTGCTTTGGTCATGCATCCTATAAAGGAGCCAATCATGTCACTTTTTTTCCTCCACATGTAGTTGTAGTCAAAGACATCTTCTCCAATGGCCCTACTCAATGCTATCCTAGCCATGTCATCCAGCGAGATCAATATTCTATTCCACTACTCTGGCTTAACATTGCTACAAAAAGCTATGGTACGAACGTCCAAAGTGTGCAAGACATAAATATTTGAATTCATTACTACAAAGGCAGGGCTACCCTAGGGTATTGAGAATGAAAGTATATTAATAGCCAGATCATAAGATCTAGAAACCTCCAAACCTAACCTCATACTATGGTGATGCCATCATCTCAAGGCATGGGTTGAATGCATTAGATGAGGTATGGAGTTAACCAAAAAATGATGATCAACCACCTAGATATCTAATCGATAGGCTCCCATCTATTTCAATGATTATCTAAGGTGGTGGACAACTAGAAGCTAAGGGTGGACTAAGACTACTAATGACATACTAAGGGCCACTTCTTGAGTGAACGAGGATCTCTACATTATAAACTTAGTGAAATAAGTCTATAATATGAAATGCAACCCATGGGAGGCGGGGGGTGGGGGGGCAGGGGTGGGGTGGGTGTGGGGGTGGGGGGTGGGTTGGAATAATCCTAAGTTCGAAGTAACTATAATGAACATACTCTATGAACCTTTTATAATTTTAATAATTATACCATCTACTCCCTTATTTTCTAAAGCATCCGTCTTCTTATTCCTTTCTTGGAATATATGACAAATCCTAGATTCAGCTAATTGATCAATAAGTAAAAGGACATCGCTTAGTCTAGAATTTAGAACCCAAACTGGTATAGCTAGTTTCGTGATTCCATTGAGGATAATTTGAGAATCACCCTCTATAATGAATTTAGACAAACCTAATTTGAGACAAAGCAGGAGGCATTTTTCTAAGGCTTCTAACTCTACTAGGTTGTTGGTTGTAGGCTGAATTGACAATGCCTTTTTAGCAATCCAATTGCCTGTATCATCATTTATAATGCAACCAATACCTACCTGTGTGGGGTTTCCTTTGGCAACTTTGTTGAAATTGAGTTTATGCCAACCATATAGGGGAGGAGACTACTTACAATCCTCCCTAGCCTTCTTACTACTCTTGGGATATACTAGGGGTGGGTTGATTAACTTACTCAAGTTCTTCTTCATGAGACTATCCTACGCAAAAAAGGAAACTTCTCTTTTCAAACCTCCCTAAGGTGAGAGTTAGTAAATTCTACTATGCTAGCTTCTATCTTAAACAATAAACCTTCCAACTCCATTTTTCATATCTTAGAATATACATCTATTTCTCTCCTTCCAGATCTCCCATGACATAATCACTAGACAAATGTTCCATAGTTTACTAGAGATCCCCTTAATCATGTTAATGGCCCATCCTTTCAAGAGCTCGGAGAAGGTTCTAGGTAAGGGGGATGACCAACCCAATTTTAGCCTAAGCCATTCCTAGCACAATTGGCAGAATGGGTAGCTATATAATAAGTGCTCTACATCCTCAAAATTATGTTTATAGAGCACACACTTGGATGGGCCTTGAAAGCCAAATTTATGTAGCCTATCTTTTGTGAGGATCCTATTTTGGGAGGCCAATTATAGAAAGAAACTAGACTTGGGTAGACAAGCTATATCCCAACATAGATTGAGTGGAATTTCTATTTGTTCCCATCTCTATGAGTGAATCAAGGAATTATATCCACTCCTAACATTGTATTTACCACACTTTGATGCTGCCCAAATGAGTTCATCTTTCCTCTCAGACTGCTTAACTCGTTTGTCGCTAACAATCTTTTCATAAGCCTATCTTTCTTCAAGGTCAAATCTAGCTCCATCTAGAGATTTCCACACCCATTTGACCAAACCTTTAGAAGAGATTTTCAACTTATAATCCTTAACTTTATCACCCCAAGAAGATACTAATTTCTCTTTGAGGGTCGAGGGGAAGGGTCTCGATACAATCAGGAGGAAACCATCCCAAGAATCCTCACAAAATAAGGCCTCATAACCCAATCCCACATCCCATGATAGAAAATTGCTGATAATGTGTCTACACTTTGTCATAAAATTTCAACTTTCAAATCCCTTAGGGAGATTCCTCATTCTAAAAATTGAAAGAGTATCATCTGCATTAAGATATTTATTATACAATATCTTGGCCCATTTGTGGTTTCTTTCTTTATATAAATGCCAAATTAGTTTAGAACCTAAGGCTCCACTTTTCCATTGTAAGTTCTTTATCCCAAGACCACCCATCTCCTTAGGTGTGCAAATTTTTTCCCACTTCACAAGTGCTAGTCTCTTTGTGAGGCCTCGCCCCGACCCATCGTAGCATAACGATACATTACTATTATTTTGATATTCACGACTCAAGATGTCGAGACATTATCTGATGCTTAGAACATACTTTATTATTTCATGTTGTGTGATGTTACTTTCAAATATATTTGATGATCATCATTTAATGTTTCATGTATATGTATGTTGATGAAATCAGTAAATGTAAGATTCAGACTTTGATTTAAGAGATTTTAAATGATTAAGAATTAAGCAGAATGAAGAAACCCTTATCGATGTATGTTTTAATTTATGTGAATTTCTGATACGTATACATTTATGTACATGCGACTTTATGGGACTACTAATGTGTGCAACGAGTGTGCAGATATTTAGCCGAGAAACCCTACGGAGGAACATAACTGATCTCCTTGTGCTAATTTTGGAGACCTTGTTGTTCGTAATTATGTTCTTTCAGTGTCGCTTGACACTCGTGAAATGTTTATGTGCTTCAGTGTGTTGTTTAGGGTTAGTTGTTTAACCTTTGGACCCAAGTTGATTTAGTTTGTGTCAGTTTTCTATTGGGTTCTTAATCGAGGTTAGTCATCCCTTAATTTGGATTAGTGTTTAATCTGCAAGGTTAGAGTAGTTAGATGGTCCTATTTTATTCCTAAATTTTATTTGGCTCTAAACCTCTTTCCTAAGGCTTAAAACTTGATATTATTATACCCAAAGGTATGGGTATGGGTTAGGGGTCTTTTCCAACCCCTAAGCCCCATTTATTGACTTTTGAGGTCACTCAAAAAGTCTCTCTTTGCCTTTGTGCGAAAATTGACCATGGGTATCTTGTGTTACCTCACCTCATCTCCACTTGGGGTTTAACCATAGTGTAGGTTGAGTTAGGAGTTTCTAGAATTGCTAGTGGGTGGAAATAGTTATTGCCCCTTTTTGTGTTTGAGTTTGAGGCCTATTTAGAGGCCCTTCTTAGACTTGTGGAGGGGGTTACCCAATCTATACATTTAGAGAGGAGATATTGAAGATTGAAGGAAGGAAGTGGAAACTCTACTCAAATTTGTTCATTGCCATTACCTCCTTGTAAAGGTAGGAAATTCTCATCTCCCTTATTCAGTTTTCATGTTTGTTTCATGCTTATGCTACCTTGTTGTTGTTTCAATGTTTGTATGTTTGTGGGTATGTTGGGAAGATTTGAAAACCATGTTATTTTGGATGTTTTCCTTTCATGTTTATTGTTTGCAATTTTTTAGAGGTTTCTTCTATGGGTGTTTTGGTATTACTCACCCTTGGACTCCTACCAGTGTAGAGTCTCTTCTCAGGATGAGAAGAGGGAGAAAGGGTAGGGTGTTATGGCCCCCTACCCGTTAGGACAAACCTCGTATGAGTATGGCATTTCTAAATGGAAGAACAGAAGTTCTTGATTAATAGCCCCGATTGGGCATCTGATTTGGTGTTGTGCTCGACTTCTCCTAGTTGGAAGAATCCACCTTTCCCTAGTGTTGATTTATTGTAGATCTTGTTGTGAAAACCTTGTATAAATATGCATGTTTTGAATTGTTCTTGTTCATGCTTTTGGTCACTTGATCAGATTTTTTTTCCTCCATGGTTCTAGAAATGAGTTGTAGAAAACATTATAAATCCCTCGATTAGGGTCATGAAGAAAATTTGATTAAATTGTTGAAATTTGGGATTGAGATCCTATTGTAAATTGTATTTTAAACCTTGTTGTAATTGGCAATGAAGCCAGGTTTTCTTCCTAATTCTTTCCCGGCTGAGCCTTGAATCAGGTTGGCCAATAAAATTGGTGTTGAGTATAATTGCTTGTCATGTGATTTAACTATAAATTTTAAATTTAGATGGATGAATTTTATAATTTGGATGGAATTGAAGATGTTCAATTTGGTAAAAAAAAATTCAAGGTTTTCCTTTATGTTGAAAATGAAAATTATACCATGGATGTAGATTCCGTTGATTTGAGCAAATTTTCAAGTTCTTTATATGTTCATTATATGATTAAAATGAAAATTTATGTTAAGAAAAGAAAAGAGGATTATAGTTAATAGTTCTATTCAGGATGTTAGGAGATGAAATTTAATCATGTATTTTTTTTAAACATAAACCATTGTATCAATGTTTAAAGCTTGTAAAAAAAAATTATATATATATATATATATATATACACCTTAAAAAAAAAATACATGACTTTAAATCTACACTTAGAAAATTTTCAAAGAAAAATGTGTTCAAGAGAGTAAATACTCCCTGGTTTTTGTATGAGAAGACAATTTAATTCCCCTCACTACAACAAAGAATCTTATAAAGATTTTTTTAATTCTTTGTTTGAAAAATATAAACATAAATAAATCAATTTATAAATTAATGTGCAATTTCTAATAGACTAGTCATATTTTCAAAATATCCTAAATTTATCTTCTCACACATAAAACTTTATGAGTTTAATGCATACCTTTCTCACCATAGGGGACGTTAGTTTTGGATTGGATTTAAAATGGATTTTTGTTTAAATAGAGTCATTTGCATGTGGGGAGGGTGACATCATTCTGTCCCCACATCCCATCTCCCATCTACCCCTTATCCTTTGGGCGCTCACCTGGGAGATGTATTATTTTAAAGCATGGACAAAATAAAGTTTTGCCTTTTTAAACATTACTTCCCCCCCTTGGTCTGGTCACCACTTTTGAGGGTGAAGTCTGCGCTTTTTTTTTTGGCTGCAAGTTTTGTTGGGTGGGGGCGGCTTCTGCCAGCACTCCCTCGGGCAGAGCGCTGTCCCAAGGACATCACTTGAGAAGCGCTCCTTGGGAAGTGCTTGCCCAAGGAGTAGGGTGGGGCATAGGGAGTAGGATGTTAGTTAGGGGGTTAGTTAGGGGTTAGGTTAGTATTTAGGTTAGTTAGTATTTAAGTTTTTTTTCAAATGTAAGTTTAGTATATGTTAGCTTGATTTTATATTAATTCAAGTTTATTAAAATTGCTTTTAGTTGATGGTTTGTAGAATGTAGTTAGTTAAATTTGTTTAAATGTATGAAATTTAGGTTAGTTAAAAATTTATGTTTTTTTTTGTGTTCTTAGTTTAGTTATTTTAAAGATTAGTTTATCATTAAAGTTATTTTTTGTTTATTAGGTAGCTTTGTATTAGGAAGTGTAATTTTTTTTATGTTTTAAAATTTAGTTAGTTAATTTAATAAATGGAGTAGTAGTAAATCTGGTTATGTTAATACTTTCATTTAAGCTATTTATTTTTTCAAAATTATTATATAATTTGTAGTGTTAGATGTTAATTAGTATGTTAGCATAGCTGTTAGTGTTAGATTAGTAGTCGAAATGTTTTAAGTTAATAAATTTGAGATATTTATATATATTGAGTTTTAATATAGTCAATGGTGTTAAAGTGAGTTTCTTTATCGATTAGTTTGTCAATCGATAATTAACTATGAGATTGTTAGTAAATTTTGTTTGGATAATTACAAATAATCTAATCTCGAATACATTTACATTGTTGATTGACTAGTTGTTTCATATTGTTGTAAGATAATCAAATATCGTATCTTTGATTGATATCCATCTTATAACAAAAGTTCAATATCCTAACGATGTAATCGTCCTCATGTTTTAATCATTAGACGTAATGTAGAGAACCATTACTTAAAATGTTATCTCAATCATTTCATTTTTAAGCACTTTATTTAATAATTATATTTTTAAAAAAAAAATATTTGTGTGTTTTTTCCCTCATAGTTTGGGCATGAAATTTTGGTATCAGAGCCTGTGTTTCTACACTAGGAACCTTAAACCATTTTGAATCCTAAACTTAACTCAATTTTTAATTGTGTAGATGCTGCCTGTTACTCGTACTCGAACCACCACCTAACCCAAACCAGGACATTATAGATGCACTTCAGACTTTGATCGATGTAGTTCAGCAGAGAGTAGTACTTGTAGTTCAGCCAGTTCAGCAGATTCTAGTAGTGGAAGTAGAGGGACTCGAGGGAGGCAGGCCCAGAGTCAGAGAGAGGACTAGGAGTCCCCCATTGAGGCAGTTAGAGGGTTAGGGTGAACACAAGGAAGAGTCCATACACCAGAGAGGACCCCCTTTTGATAGACCTCCTAGACATGTAGGAGATAACATCATGGAATTGATTCGACGCAAACCACCATTGTTTACCAGTATCACTGAGGGTTCAACAGCAGAGGCATGGTTGTAGAGCTTATAGCGGTGCTTTAGGTTAGGCCCTTATGGGAGTAATCTAAAAGCATGCCTAGCAGTTCATCAGTTGCAAGGGGATGCCTCCAACTGGTGGCACCAAGAGGAGATTATAGGTGGAGTGAGGATGGACACCCTGACATGGGAATCTTTCCTAGAAAGATTTCGGGAGAGGTACTTGTCAGAGCATTTCCAGCAGAAATAGATAGAGGAGTTCCATTCTCTTTATCAGAGAGGCCTTACAGTGGCTCAGTAGGAGAGCAGGTTTCTCGAGCTCCTTCCTTATGTGGAATACATGAAGGACGAGAAACTTCGAGTGCATCACTTTATCATGGGTCTGAATTTCTCACTTCAGGGCCTAGTTAGGATGGCATTCCCTACCACCTTTAGATAGGTAGTGGAGATAGCACTAGTTGCTAAGGATACTTGAGGTAGACAGGAGTCACGGGATCAGTCTTAGAAATGAAACTCTTCCCAGCAGAAACCCCCTTGGAAAGGGAATCAGAACTATACGGCAGCATCCTCTAAGGGCCAGCAGTCTCAGTAGCCAAAACCCTAGCAACAGTAGCAGAAACCTTCTCAAGGATACCAGGGCTCCAAGCCCAAGCAGTGGCAGTCACAGGGACCTAGGCAGGATTAGAAAGTATAGGCCCCACAGTCATAGTCAGTGAAGACTCAACAGTCTTCTAGGGGTGGATAAAGTGGATCTAGCAGGTCAAGAGGCCCACAGCAGTCTGGGTCACAGGGTGAACAATCTTATACTCGCAGACCATGCTACACTTGTGGTGGCATGGGTCATATAGCTAGGGAATGTCTGTAGGGACAGACATCCAGTGGTCAGAGCAGGGCTTTTTCAAAGCCGACAGTTGGTGACCTGGGTAGACCCCATAGAGTTTTTGCAGCGGTTGACAATAGCCAGGCTGAGCATCAGGCCACAGTTATCGAGGCTACAGGTATTATACAGGGCCATATGGTTGCAATTTTATTTGATTCTAGGGCTACTGACTCTTTTATATCTCCATTTGTGGTGGAGCATTGCGGGCTAGTGGTAGTTAGACAGGATGTTAGTTGGGAAGTAGAGTTAGCCTCAAGAGCCAGAGTGTCAGTTAATTCCTTGGTCCGGAGTTGTCAGATGCAGATTGGAGACATGTCCACTAGGACTGATCTACGCATTACCCCTCTAGGCTCTTATGATGTTGTTCTTGGCATGGATTGGCTTTATGTCCATAGTGCCAAGAAGGATTGTCAACAGAAGAGGGTGGAATATGTGGATGATGATGGTATCTCTAGGGAGATTTTCGGAGTGAAGAGGCCAGTGTCCCTTCATATGATTTCCGCTATGCAGCTTAGATAGTGCATGCGAAGGGGTTGTCAAATGTTTGCTATCACTATTAGTGACAGAGAGGATGATTCAGAGATGGAGCCATCCCTTGATGATTTTCCAATCCTTCAGGAGTTTGTAGATGTGTTTCCTTTAGAGCTTCCTGGTATGCCTCCACCTCGAGTAGTGGATTTTCACATAGACCTAGTGCCAGGAGCTGAGCCAGTTTTGAGAGCACCATATAGGATGACTACTCATGAGGTTAGTGAGCTAAAGGCTCAGTTGGAGGAACTCTTAGAGAAGGGTCATATTCAACCTAGTGTGTCACCTTGGGGTGCACCAGTGATCTTCGTCAAGAAGAAGGATGGATCACTTAGGTTGTGTATTGATTATCGACAATTGAACAAAGTGACCATCAAGAACCAATATCCTCTTCCCAGAATTGATGATCTCTTTGATCAGTTGCAGGGTGCTCAAGTATTTTCAAAGATTGATTTGAAGTCGAGTTACCATCAGTTGAGGATTGTGGATAGTGATATCCCCAAAATAGCTTTTTGTACTAGGTATGGCCACTACGAGTTCACTGTGGTACCTTTTGGCCTTACGAATGCTCTAGCTGTATTCATGAGCCTCATGAATGGAGTATTTTGTACATTTTTGGATAAGTTTGTGGTTGTGTTTCTTGATGAAATTCTGATTTATTCTCATGATGAGAGAGAGCATGAAGAGCACCTGAGACAGGTATTGTAGAAGCTAAGAGAGAATCAGTTGTTTCGTAGCTTGTTAAAGTGTGCATTCTTCAGACTCGAGATACATTATTTGGGTCATGTCATATTAGGTGATGGTGTATCAGTAGATCCATCAAATATTAGGGCTATCATGGATTGGCCAGCACCCACCAGTGTTACTGAAGTGAGGAGCTTTATGGGGCTAGCAGGATATTACCGACGCTTCATTTTAGGATTCTCTAGATTGGCACACCCCATCACATCTCTTTAGAAAAAGGGGAAGAAGTATGAGTGGACAGAGAAGTGTGGTAGAGCTTTTGAAGAGCTCAAGAGAGCCCTCACGAGTGCACTGATTCTTGTAGTACTAGACCCTATTGCAAATTTTGTGGTGTGCACCGATGCATGTTTAGATGGTTTAGGGGTAGTCCTTATGCAGGAAGGATGACCTATTTCCTTTGAGTCTAGGAAGTTGAAGACTCATGAACTCAATTATCCTACTCATGACCTAGAACTAGCGGTAGTGGTTCATGCCTTGGTGAGATGGCGACATTTCCTTCTGGGTCATAGATTCGAGCTTCATTCCGATCACCAGAGCTTGCAGTACATATTCTCTCAGCCAAACCTTAATGCTAGGCAAAGAAGGTGGATAGAGTTCCTATGTGAGTATGATTTTGATTTTCATTACATCAAGGGAAAGGAGAATGTGGTTGTAGATGCGTTAAGTAGAAGGCGCCATGAGCTTTCATCTGTGACTACTTGCACTGACTTGAGAGAGCGGATCTTGCAGCACTTACAAGCTGATGAGCTTTATGCAGAGGTTAGTTAGTTAGTACATTCTCAGAGACCCTTGGAAGGGAAGTTTGAAGGTATCTATGTACCTTCCATTGGGGGTTTGTGTGAGCTCATTGTACTTGAGGCTCACAGGGCACCTTATGCAGCGGACCCTGGTGTTAAGAAGTTACATGCAGATTTGAGATAGTTGTATCATTGGCCAGGCATTAAAGTGCAAATTGCTAGCTTAGTTGTGAGATGCCTTGATTGCTAGAGGGTGAAGGTGGAGCACCATCATCCTGGCGGGCTTCTCCAACTGCATGAGATTGCAGTGTGGAAATGGGACACTATATCTATGGATTTTATTGCTGGTCTTCCTATGTCATCTCGTCACCATGATGCCATTTTGGTGATAGTTGACACATTGACTAAGGTTTCCCATTTCTCACCTTTGCGTACTACTTTCACAACACAAGACATAGCTCAAGTGTTCTTGCGAGACATTGTTAGACTTCATGGTGTTCCCCATAAGATCGTCTCTGATAGAGACTCTTTGTTCACTTCTTCATTTTGGAGAGAGTTGCAGTCGGCTTTGGGCACTAGGCTCAATTTTAGTACAACGTACCATCCTCAAACCGATGGCCAGACCGAGCGAGTGAATCAGGTTTTGGAAGACATGCTACATATGTATGTGATGGATCATCAGGTCAAATGGGTGGAATACCTACATCTTGTTGAGTTTGCCTATAACAATGGGCATCATTCTTCTATAGGTATGCCGCCTTATGAGGCCTTGTACGGGAGACCATGCAGGACACCCTTGAGATGGGACAGGATCAAGGATTGATTATCTATTGGTCCCCAGTTAGTAAAGGAGATGGAGCAGCAGGTGACCCTGATTAGACAGCGCCTGAGAGAGGCACAAGATAGGCAGAAGAAGTATGCTGATGCGAAGAGGACAGATCAAGAGTATCAGGTTGGTGATAGAGTGTTCTTGAGGGTGCGACCACACAAGAGTCTGATTTTTTTCAGAAAGGGCTCTAAGTTAGCACCCCAGTTTGTTGGGCCATTCGAGATCCTTGAGAGGATAGGACCTGTTGCATACCATTTAGCTTTGCCACCTAGCCTGTCACGCATCCACGACGTGTTTCATATTTCAGTACTTAGAGGATACATTCATGATGAGTCTCATATTATAGATTGGGATTCTTTACAGGTGGAGTCAGACAGACAACTAGCACTGGAGCCTATTCGCATTATTGCCTGACGGACCTTAGCACTTTGAGGCTGAGAGCTGGACCAGGTTAGGGTCCAATGGGATTGTTATGATGAGGTCACAGCTTCATGGGAGGATGCAACACAGATGCGATCTTAGTACCTGTATCTTTTTGATAGACTCCAAGAGGAGGTTCATGCCTAGTGGGGGAGGATGTGAGGCCTCGCCCCGACCCATCGCAACATAGTGATACATTACTATTATTTTGATATCCATGATTCGAGATATCGAGACATTATCTGATGCTTGGAACATACTTTATTATTTGATGTTGTGTGATGTTACTTTCAGATATATTTGATGATCGTCATTTAATGTTTCATGTATATGTATGTTGATGAAATCAGTAAATGTAAGATTGAGACTTTGATTTAAGAGATTTTAAATGATTAAGAATTAAGCAGAATGAAGAAACCCTTATTGATCTATGTCATAATTTATGTGAATTTCTGATATGTATACATTTATGTACATGTTATTTTATGGGACTACTGATGTGTACAATGAGTGTGTAGATATTTAGCTGAGAAACCCTACGGAGGAATAGAACTGATCTCCTTGTGCTAATTTTGGAGACCTTGTTGTTTGTAATTATGTTCTTTCAGTGTCGCTTGACACTAGTGAAATGTTTATGTGCTTCAGTGTGCTGTTTAGGGTTAGTTGTTTAACCTCTGGACCCAAGTTGGTTTAGTTGGTGACAGTTTTCTATTGGGTTCTTAATCGAGGTTAGTCATCCCTTAATTCAGATTAGTGTTTAATCTGCAAGGTTAGAGTAGTTAGATGGTCCTATTTTATTCCTAAATTTTATTTGTCTCTAAACCTCTTTCCTAAGGCTTAAACCTTGATATTATTATACTGAAAGGGTATGGGTATGGGTTAGGGGTCTTTTCCAACCCCTAAGCCCCATTTATTGACTTTTGAGGTCACTCAAAAAGTCTCTTTTTGCCTTTGTGCGAAAATTGACCATGGGTATCTTGTGTTACCTCACCTCATCTCCACTTGGGGTTTAACCATAGTGTAGGTTGAGTTAGGAGTTTCTAGAATTGCTAGTGGGTGGAAATAGTTATTGCCTCTTTTGGTGGTTGAGTTTGAGGCCTATTCAGAGGCCCTTCTTAGACTTGTGGAGGGGGTTACCCAAAATCTACATTTAGAGAGGAGTTCTTGAAGATTGAAGGAAGGAAGTGGAAACTCTACTCAAATTTGTTCATTGCCATTACCTCCTTGTGAAAGTAGGAAATTCTCATCTCCCTTATTCATTTTTCATGTTTGTTTCATGCTTATGCTACCTTGTTGTTGTTTCAATGTTTGTATGTTGGTGGGTATGTTGAGAAAATTTGAAAACCATGTTATTTTGGATGTTTTCCTTTCATGTTTATTGTTTGCAATTTTTGAGAGTTTTCTTGTATGGGTGTTTTGGTATTACTCACCCTTGGAGAGGGCAGAAGTGACGAATTTTGGGAAAGGTCTGTTTAGTTGGACTCCAACCAGTGTAGAGTCTCTTCTCAGGATGAGAAGACGGAGAAAGGGTAGGGTGTTATGGGCCCCTACTCGTCAGCACAAACTTCGTATGAGTATGGCATTTCTAAATGGAAGAACAGAAGTTCTTGATTAATAGCCCCAATTGGGCATCTGATTTGGTGTTGTGCTCGACTTCTCCTAGTTGGAAGAATCCACCTTTCCCTAGTGTTGATTTATTGTAGATCTTGTTGTGAAAACCTTGTATAAATATGCATGTTTTGAACTATTCTTGTTCATGCTTTTGGTCACCTGATCAGATTCTGTTTCCTCCATGGTTCTAGAAATGAGTTGCAGAAAAAATTATAAATCCCTTGATTAGGGTCATGAAGAAAATTTGATTAAATTGTTGAAATTTGGGATTGAGATCCTATGGTAAATTGTATTTTAAACCTTGTTGTAATTGGCAACGAAGACTGGTTTTCTTCCTGATTCTTTCTCGGCTGAGCCTTGAATTAGGTTGGGCAATAAAATTGGTGTTGAGTATAATTGCTTGTCATGTGATTTAATTGTAAATTTTAAATTTAGATGGACGAATTTAAAAATTTTGAATGGAATTGATGATGTTCAATTTGGTAAAAAAAAAATTCAAGGTTTTCCTTTATGTTGAAAATGAAAATTATACCATGGATGTAGATTCAGTTGATTTGAGCAAATTTTCAAGTTCTTTATATGTTCATTATATGATTAAAATGAAAATTTATGTTAAGAAAAGAAAAGAGGATTATAGTTAATAGTTTTATTCAGGATGTTAGGAGATGCAATTTAATCATGTATTTTTTTTAAACATAAAACATTGTATCAATGTTTAAAGCTTGTAAAAAAAATTTATTTATATATATATATATATATATACACCTTAAATTAATGTGCAATTTCTAATAGACTAGTCACATTTTCAAAATATCCTAAATTTATCTTCTCACCCATAAAACTTTATGAGTTTAATGCCTACCTTTCTTACAATAGGGGATGTCAGTTTTGGATTGGATTTAAAATGGATTTTTGTTTGAATAAAGTCATTTGCATGTGGGGAGGGTGACATCATTCTGTCCCCACATCCCATCTCCCATCTACCCCTTATCCTTTGGGCGCTCACCTGGGAGATGTATTATTTTAAAGCATTGACAAAAAAAAGTTTTGCCTTTTTAAAAATTACTTCCCCCCCTTGGTCCGGTCACCACTTTTGAGGGTGAACTCTGCGCATTTTTTTTTGGCTGCAGGTTTTGTTGGGTGGGGGCGGCTTCTGCCCTTGGGCAGAGCGGTGTCCCAAGGACAGCGCTTGGGAAGCGCTTGCCCAAGGAGTAGGGTGGGGCATAGGGAGTAGGGTGTTAGTTAAGGGGTTAGTATTTAGTTTAGTTAGTATTTAATTTTTTTTCAAATGTAAGTTTAGTATATGTTAGCTTGATTTTATATTAATTCAAGATTATTAAAATTTTTTTTAGTTGATGGTTTGTAGAATGTAATTAGTTAAATTTGTTTAAATGTATGAAATTTATGTTAGTTAAAAATTTAAGTTTTTTTTTGTGTTCTTAGTTTAGTTATTTTAAAGATTAGTTTATCATTAATGTTATTTTAAGTTTATTAGCTAGCTTTGTATTAGGAAGTGTAATTTTTTTTATGTTTTAAAATTTAGTTAGTTAATTTAATAAATGGAGTAGTAGTAAATCTGGTTATGTTAATACTTTTATTTAAGCTATATATTTTTTTAAAATTATTATATAATTCGTAGTGTTAGATGTTAGTTAGTATGTTAACATAGGTGTTAGTGTTAGATTAGTAGTCGAAATGTTTTAAGTTAATAAATTTTAGATATTTATATATATTGAGTTTTAATATAGTCAATGGTGTTAAAGTGATTTTCTTTATCGATTAGTTTGTCAATCGATAATCAACTACGAGATTTTTAGTAATTTTTTTTTAGATAATTACAAATAATCTAAACCCGAATACATTTACATTGTTGATTGACTAGTTGTTTCATATTGTTGTAAGATAATCAAATATAATGAGGCATAAGAAGATATTAAGAGGGGTGTGTGAAGGGAATTAGATCATACATGAAGATATTGTAGACTTCATATTGTAAACACTACTAGTTTTCTTTAAGATTTAAAGCTGGGGCAAGGTTGCTACTTTGGATCTATTTACATTAACTTTTTGCTATTTTATCATTATTGCCTTCATTTGAATTTTGAATCAAAATAAAACATATCACCATCCATTTCTGTAAAAAAGAGAGCAAAATAAGCTCTAGTTAATTTTTTCTTAATTGTTATTAATTAGACAATTAAAGTTTATGAAAATTATTTGTTAATTTTCTCATGGTCTAATCTTCTCATGTGTGCACTAGTAATGCATGTGTCATTAATTAAGTTTCTTTCTTTTAGTTGTGATGTATTCTACAATACACTTCTAGAATAATAAAAATGCAGTAAAGCAACCAACTCACTAATATGTATTCTTTAAATTTGACATTTTTTACAATATATACTATAGATTCAAGAAAAATAAGGTTATCAAATCATGACTATTAGTTCCTATCTTGTGGAGTACAAAGTAATAAAACCAATTATAGGGGAGATATTTACTAAAATTACTGCCTCAACCATACCTACCAAATCACATTCTTTGAGTTTAGAAAAGATAGCGAGCCCTTCATCGTTCAACATCACCCAAATAGTTTTCAAAAGAAAAATACTATGATGTGGTGTAGATCCATCCTTAGTGCAATGAAAAAGAGAAATACCTTTCAATTATCTTTTCTTGTGATACTTTTTCCACCAATTATTTTTATAACTTGTCAAAGTCTGTTATAAAACAAAGTGATCACATCCTCATTCTGCACAACAAATATGCATCAAATTTGGAAGGTTAAGAATTTGAATGTTAAATAGATAATGATAAAGAAACTCTAATGAATCATAATGGGGAGAAGAAAATCACAAACCTATGGATCTAATTCATTGCTTGCATCTGACAAACCTAAATCTAAATCAGCAACTTAGATTAGAAACCATAGGATAAATGGCCAATCTAATAAAACTTGTCCAATATGAAAATATTCGTTATCCTTGCCCACAATGGCTTTTCTATTCTATACAATTCATAATAGACAAATTGTTGAGTATAATATTGCAGTTGCTCATAACCTAACAATGAAAACATCATATCTCATCAGTCCACATTTTATCTACCACACAAAAAAATTAAAATTTTCTTCATATACTTAATCTCAATTCTAAGATCAAATTTACACAAAAGAACTTTAGTACTTTAGTGGTCACATGTCTTAATCACTACACATATTTGAAGTTTTTGAATGGAAGATGGTCATTCTTGCAATCACTTTCAAGAAAATACACTCTATCAAATGCATAAAAATTTGATTTTGACCCAATCAAACTTTACAAAGTTTCAATTTTTAACCAAAACATTTTTATTAGATGAAAAACATAGAATCTTCTACTGCACCATTTTTCAATTTTCTCCATATAAAGGAGAGTTAAAGGCTCTATTCTTATATCCATTAGAAATAAGCATAGAAATGAATGGGTTGACCTCTTTGCTATGATAAAACAATAGTAAAGAGAGGTTTTTGGACTATTGAGAAGGATTGAATACTTGTTGATTATATTCATAGAAATGGCCATGATAATTGGCATGCACTCCCTCAGAAAGAGATAATCCATATTCCTCATTTAATTTTCTAAAACAATAGATTTTTTCATTACATGGTTTAATTTTTTGTATTTGAAGAAGCTAACAATGGTTCTTAGATGGTTGTAGGACTTTTTAGATGTGTGAAAAGCTATCAGTTAAGGTGGACTAATTATGTCAATCCAAACATTAAACTGGGAAGTTTTAGTGTGGAAGAGGTGGAAGCCATTGTTGAACTTCACAAGCATTTTGGCAATAGGTTTGTTCAATATCTGATATCTACTAACTTTAATGTTGTTAAAAATACAATTTTTAAAACAAGTAAATGAAATACTATTTCAATAGAGTACAAAAATTGAATGTTATGTTTAGACAAGCAAGAAAATATTGAATAAGTTTTTTTCATCCAATTTGATGTTATGTGATGATTCAGGTGGTCTTCCATTGCCTCACACCTGCTAGGAAGAACAAATAATGAGATAAAGAATGTGTGGAATACCAACTTGAAGAAAAGGCTTCCCCAACCAAGAACTATGGTGGACCACAATTAGATCTCACTTAACAAAACAAGTTTGTCAATGGAGAAGGGGTATTTTCTTGTACATAATCAACAAGAAGTTTTGGTTGATTATCCCACCATTTTAGTAATAACTTTGTTACAAGTCCTCATACCTGGTCTCTCTCTATGTACAAAATTGAAGAAGACTATCTCTTCCCTTGTTGGACTGTCATGTGCAACACCAATTCACTTAATATCCTCATCATGTTCTGCATGCCTACTTTTTCTCTTATCCCCTTTGTGCTTGTGATACTTCTTCTTATCCTTCTTTTCTATCAAGTCATTCACTTGGACTTCATCCCCTTTCTTTCCTTTTTATCTCTTTCTTATCCTTCCTATGTTTGTGCTTAATCTTCTACATGGTACACATACATTATCAACAATTCATATTTAGGAAAAGAGATACAATATATTATATTCTTAGAAAATAAATTCATAGATCCAATCAGAGGCACCTAGAGTGGATATAGAACTATAAAATAACATGCAGGAAAATGCATAAAGGGTGCCACATTAACATTACAATCTAACCAAATATAAACTGAGAATGAATGCCAATTGAGGGGGAAGTTGTCCTTGGAATTACCACAAGACTAGTGCCTGGCAAACTTCCATTCTCCAACCAATTTATAGGTTCTTCATTAATTTCATATACTTTTCTAATATTTCTCTCCTAAAGCTATTCCACAAATGAATAACAATAAACCCACAAGATTAAAAAAAGTTTGACCAACCTCTGCTAATTTATCTAGATTAAAGTTAGCTGTCTGGAATTTGATTCCAATTATAAAAAATCAATCAAGATCAACATTAGTTATTCAAAAACATATGAGCTTAAAATTGAATAGACCTATTTTCAACTAAATTTGTGCATTCAACATCACCACAAAAAGCCTCTTTTAGGAGTGAAGTTCACTCCAAAATTATATTATTATTGACCTTTCTACAAAGATCCACTGACCTATTTTGGTTATTCATGTACATGAATATAATTGATTTTTCTAAAGTAAAAAAAATGGTATGGAAACACTCTAATATAATTAAGTATTGAGTACCTTTAATAACTTGATGGTTTTGTCATTTTTCTAAAGAATAAATAGAGCACCATTAATAGTTGGGCACCACTCAATCTTATTTATTTTCTCTTCAATTTCCAAACTTTTCAGATAGTCAAACTATCACAAACACACAAACCACTGGCTAACATTTGCCAAGTGATCACACAGACTTTTGTAATTATTATTGATATGTTCATAATACTAAAAAAGAAAAAAATATTTAGTATTTACCTTAGGTTCATGGCTCTAAGATTCAGTCATATATCTATATTCAGGATGCTTAGGCTTTGGGTAATCTAGCCCTTCAAGCTCACTCTGAGATTGCAGCTACAAGACATTCAATTATAGAAATGTAATTATAGTCCTTTGATAATATTTCTACCATCATTTACCAGTTAAACAAAAATTTGAGGAAATAGCTAAACAATTTATTTTCAAAAACAAATAAACTTCTAAAACCAAAATACTATCATTCAAAACCCATTTTACAATGAAAATTTGTAACCATCAAAGTGATAAGAAAATCTTAATTGTAGGTCTTTCCTCATTGCTCTATCAAGCTTACATCTTTTCCATCTATCCTTTCAAAAAGTACAACAAGCCCACCACAATTTCCAACTGCCAAATTCTCACCACTCTAATCAAACTCAATTGCTGAGATAATATCAACTCTTAAAATATTTATATAAAATCCAACCTATAAGAAACATCATAAGCTCATGAAATAAAAAGAAAATATATGGATTAAATGGATCAATTCCAACTTTATCTATTATGTAGCAATAAGTGTCAACCCCTTCTGAATTACCACATTCATTAGAGGACTCCTTTCCTCATTATCTTTTTCCACAAGTGCAAAACAATGTTTGGATTTCAGTAGTACTAGTTTAACAAAAAGTCATATTGGTATTCAAAATAATATGGACCCCTTGTCTTAGAAAATAAATCCCCAATATGGCATAAGAAATTGCATTATTGGTGTCTAAATTTCAAAGGAAGTCTAATAGTAGCACCTGTAGTATAAAAAAATTCAACTTGTAGTTGTAAAACCCTCCCTGTAGCTAGTGGGTTCCTAAGATCATGATAAAGTTATCCTTCAATTTGGGAAGATTGGAAAAGATATTTTTACCATGGATTATAGGTACTTGTTATTTATCTTCCAAGCTTTTTATATTTTCCTTAGTAGCTTTGACACAAAATTGGCCTATCACCAACACAACAACAAGTAAGTAGCTTGTGAAAAGAACTAGTCAGATTGTTTTGGGCAGATTTCTACACTAATTAAGATATACCCTAATTATGATATATTTACATGACTAAGATGTTATGTATGTGAAGTCTAGATCCTGATATAGTTAAGGGAAACTTATCTAGTTGAGCATGGATTAGAAAGAAGACCTAGCTTACCTATCTATCTAGTTATTACATCTATAAGAATAGCTAGATTTTTCATGAATTATCTCATTTTTTACATAAGATCTATTTCCTAGAATGAAGAAATTTACCTAATTGTTAGCCACAATCCAATTGCACCCAAGTTTCTTTTTTGCATTCCCATGTTTGACCATTTCCTGTACCTCTTCAACAAAATTCTACCTACTAGTTTTCAAGTAAACTATTAACAACATTATATAAGGAGCAACCATATTAGGTTTATCTTAAGACTTTGATGTGTTCCATGTTGTGCCATTTCCAAATTTCTATGAATTTTGTAGGGTCAATGAAAAACTCCCCACAGAGCAACACTAGGTTCTATTGGAATTCTGTTAATGAATTTGTGTGCCCCCATGACTAAGGAAGTTTCTCATGGATCCATAGTGCACAATTCTAGGTTCAATGTGATAATCCTTACTCATGTGATGAAAATACTACAACCACTTATCAACTAGACCTGCATGGCAGCACGCAGCCAGAGTGTCAATGAAGGTGACATGATTCTCATTATGCCTAGAATGATGAATTTCTTTAAAGAGTCATAGAGACTCCTTAACATTGCAATGCATGGAATATCCAATAATTATTGTATTCCATGACACAAGATCTAATTTAACCATTTTGTCAAACACATTGCGTGCAATCATTATGCATGCACATTTTTCATACATGTCTAAATGAAAGTTTCCCACAAAATCATTAACCCCAAATCCCTATTTAATAACATATTTGTAAATATTCTCACCTTTTTTCACTGCAGACAAGTTGATGCATAGGAAAAGGACACTAATTTTCATACCTATTTGATTCATCAAGTAAAAGATCTTAAAAACCTATTTGTTGCAACCATGATTAAAAACCCTAGATATCATTAGCATCCTAGATTTCACATTTCATTGAGGCACTTACTCAAAGTGTTTCAATGGCTCATCTATAAGACCATTTTATGCATTACCAAATCTATGAAACCATGGCATTTTATGAAACCAAATCTTGGTTAAGCATTTTGTCAAATGCATCCTGTGAATCCTCTAAACTCTCACATTTTGCTACATATCAATAAGGGCATTCCTTACGAATACATCAAATTGAAATCCCTTGCTAATATTTTCTTTGCTAGAGTTCCTTCCTACTTTAGGATCTCCTAAATTTGCATAAGCTAGGAGAGTGCTAGCAAAGGTAATTTGATCAATTTTGAATCATTTCACAAAATAATTAAACCCACAACTTGTATAAGTAGTAATCATCACATTTCATGACATTGAATTTATTTTTCTCATTTCATTCAATGTCCTAGGAGGGTAATTACAAAAAATAACAATAATTAATCTAGGGTTCAATCGTTTACCGATCAAAAAACTTAAAGTAAATTCTTAAATTTTATTTTATTATTATATATAAATTTAATTGGAAATTAAATTAAACTACAAAATAATTAGTAATTGAAACATAAAAATTAAAATTATTAATAGTTGTAAATATGTTTAAATTATTTAATAGTTTTGAATGCTATTGTAATAATATATTAAGCATACTTGTATAGAGATGAGCTTATGTGTATGTAATAGATTTGTAACCAAATTCATGGAGAACATTAAGAAAGTATCTGATTTCATTGAGAAATCCAAAGCCCTAAGTCTACATGGCACTTCCGAATTTATATCATGAGCAAAAATCCTTGAGAGAAGAATGGGAGGAGCTTTGCAACAGGGAGGAGATTTACTGCAGAGAAAAGTCTTGTGAACTATAGTTAAGAGATGGCGATAAGAACACAAATTTTTTTCATGAAACTGCTAGAGTTAAAAGGGCAGTTAACACCATTTTTTCAATTAAGCTCTTAGAATCTGGTCATCTTATAGGAGAAGACAATGGTATTAAGGAGGAAGGTGTTTGCTTTTTTTCAAATATCTTGGCTCCCCCTCTTTTGGATCCTATTGATGACAATTTGATTAATGATTTTATTAGTTGTATTCCCCCTCTTATTATAGAAAATCATAATAGGATGTTGCTTGCCCCTTTCACATTGGAAGAAATTTAAAAAGTGGTATCTTCATTCACACCTAACAAAGCCCCAGGCCTTGATGGATTTATAGCCCTTTTTTATCAAAAATTCTAGGATTTTATTGGTTCTGATTTATTAGCAATGGTTGAAGAGTCGAGAAGGAATGCTAAGATGATCAAGAGCTTCAATTCAACTAACATTGCTATTATTCCAAAAGTTAAGCAACTAGCTTCTTTTGTTGATTTTAGGCCTATCTCTTTATGCAACATGATTTATAAATTAATTAATAAAGCTATATACATGAGGTTGTAGCAATTTATTCCTCATATCATTTCTTTAGATGAAGGTGGTTTCGTGCCAGGAAGAGAAACATGGGAAGGCGCTATTGTTGCACATGAGACTCTTCATTCTATCAATTCTCATTAGTTGTCTAGTTTTGTGATCAAGCTTAACATAATGAATGCTTATGATAGGGTAAGATGGTCATTCCTCTTTAAAGTTATTGCCAAATTTGGTTTTTCAGATAACTAGTCCAGATTGATTAAAAATTGTATTTCTAGTGCCTGGTTTCTAGTCACTATTAATGGAGAGTCAATTGGTTTTTTCCCCTCTTCTCAAGGGATTCATCAAGGTGATCCACTAATTCTAGTTTTATTTATTCTTATGACTAATGGTTTCAACAAATTCATCAATAGATCTTCAGAATTGGGCTTATGGCAAGGAATTTTGATTCCTCATACATCTATCATAGTTACCAATTGCCTATTTGCTGATGATACTCTTATTTTTTGTACATCAAATGTAAAGGAAGCTAACCATATTAAATATGCCTTGGACCTATATTCATAAGTTTCTAGTCTGAGAATCAATGCCAAAAAATCCAAAAATTTAATTTTCAACACTAATGTTGTAGTAGCTCAAAGGATTTCTTCAACTTTGGGTTTCCCAATGGATCACCTCCCATCTATTTATCTTGGAATTCCTTTTTTTATGGAAACAAACAAGACAAATTTTTGGCTTCCTATCAAATTGACAGAATTAGGGCTAGGATCTCTACTTGGAAAGCTAGATGGTTATCGTTGTTAGGCCATATTTTGCTAGTTAAAGTTGTCCTAACAGCTATCCCAAACTATTAATTATCAATTCTTAATTCTCCCTCTTCTATAATCTTGGAAATTCAAAATATTATTAGAGGCTCTATATGGAAAGTAAATTTGTCATATAAAAAGAAGCTTCCTCTTGTTTCGTTGCTTGAAATGTCTCATGATAAGGCATCTGGGGGTGTGGGGTTGCATGGTATTGCTACTAGAAATAAGGCTTTTGGGGGCAAGCTTGTGCGGAAAATGTATACAAAATCTCATGCAAAATGGTGTTCAATCATGCAAGAAAAATAGTTAGATTCTCCAAGTCCTTCCAAAATTTTTATGGTGTCTAATCCTCCTTTTGGTTCAGCCAAAGGGAACTTTATGATGTCTTCAAAGGATATTGTTTGTAATTACGTTACTTGGAAAACTCATAGTGGAGATAAAGTAAAGTTTTGGGAAAACTCATGGAATGGATTTCCCCCTCTATGTAGACAAGAAAAGTTGGATGAAGCATGCCAAGTCCTAAAAGCTGAGTGGGGCTCCTCTTATTGGGAGTATGTTTTGGCTATTGAAATTCATTCAAGAATGGTTCTCTAGAAAGAACCTCCAACACAACTTCTTAGTCAGCCAAGTCTCCTTTCCTTTATGGACTCTCTTGCTGAAAGATTTTTTTTTCTTTCTAATAGGGAAGATATAGTTATATGGGCCCCAACCAGAGGTGGTGATCATCCAATCAAGGAAGGTTATTATGGTCTATGACAAACATATAATTCAAGTAGGAAGTGAAGAGCTTTTTCCTTTTGTTGGAACTCCACTGTGTTGCCCAAGGCTAGATGTTTTTCTTGGCTAGCCCTAAGAAAAAGAATACTCACTAGTGAACAGTTATCCAGGCTAGGTATTGCTAAATCTTTTATTTACAAATTATGCAACAAGGAGCTAGAATCTATAGATCACCTCCTTCTACAGTTTCCTTTTTCTTACCAGTGTTAGGTTTTTGTGTTGAACAAGTTTCAAATGTCTTTACCTCTACCAAACATTCTTTGGGATCTATTTCAATCTTGGCCAGTTCTATTCTCAAGATCTTTATTTGCTAGTATTTGGAAGTTCATCCCAGCTACTATGGTGTGGGCCATTTGGGGGGAACGTAACAAGATCATTTTTTGTAATGAAAAATCAAACCTAGAATCTATTCTAGATGGGATTGAGAATGAAATTTTAGAAAGAGTAAATGCAAATATTTTCAATTGTATGAATAATATTTTAGTATCTTCTTAGGATTATCTTCTTCTAAAACTTTGGAAACAAATTAAGTTACCTCCAGGTTTCTCTACAAACTAGAATTCTAATCATCAATCTAGTCGACTTCATGTAAAATGGTCTCCCCCCTCTAGAAATTTTCTGAAGGTAAATTTTGATGGTTGCTCTCATGGGAAACCTAGTAAGTTAGGATTGGGTGCTTGTATTAGGGATTGGAAATGTGAAGTAGTTGCAATCAAAGAAAATATTTTACTAGTTGGTACTAGCAACCTTGCAGAAGCTCAAGCCCTATTGGCAGGTCTAATTTTGGAAAAGAGATGTAATGTTTCCACCATCCATATTGAAGGTGATTCTCAGGTAATTATAAACTCTTGTCTCTCATGATCTTCTTATATTTAGAAACTAGCCTATATCCTTCAACAATGCTAGGATTTAATTGATTCTTTTCAAGCTACTTGTTTCTCTCATACTTTGAGGGAGGGCAATAAACTAGTTGATTGTCTAGCTAATCTTGGTTGTCAAGGCTCCATATTTGAATCTTGTCATTTGGAGGTTTATTTTTTGAAATTCTCATGCTTAGTAGAGTGCCATATTTGGGACACAAAGAAGATGAATGAAGCTTAATAGAAACTAGTGCTATAATTGATCAACACACGACAATTAGTTTGCACATTCTTTGTGCATGTTCACATATGCTCCAAGTAGACATGAGGTTCAAAGCTATCCTGATTTTAGTTAAATCTTTCAGAAGGACAGGTTCATTGGCATAATTGGACCTTGATCACTATTGAGTATTGATATATATCATATTTTGGGTATTCTTGCTTAGCATAGAGAAATTGTATTTTTTTGTAGGTATGCCTGGTATGACATATTAGCTTTAAACACTTTTGTACTTTGGCAATGATTCAAAGTTTTCTTGCTAGTTCTTTCTTTGATGAGCCCTTGAACTAGTTTATTAATAAATATATTATATAAGTCCTATGTCACTTTTTGATTAAAAAAAATAATAATAATTAGTAATTGAAACATAAAAATAAAAATTATGAATAGTTGTAAATAGCTTTAAATTATTTAATAGTTTTGAATGCTATTGTAATAATATATTACTCATACTTTTATAGAGATGAGCTTATGTGTATGTAATAGATTTGTAACCAAATTCATGGAGAACATTAAGAAAGTATCTCATTTCTTTGAGAAATCCAAAGCTCTAAGTCTACATGGCACACCCCTAGCAACAAAACCTTGTAAAAACCAAATGCGAGAAATGTGACTAATGTTTCAATTTTAGGGTTTTTATTAGGCTAAGATATTTGATAAGTAAATAAATACAGTTTTTAAAAAAAATATTATATGGGAGAATAAGGCTCTATAAAATAATTTGAATATTATTTATGATAATTTTAATTAAACTAATAATTTTATTTATGAAATTGAATTAAATAAATACTTTATTAAATTTTGTTATTATTTCATTCAATAGCCAAGTCCTGATAGTACAAATATTTTAGCATAACTTAATATAAGGTTTGTGAAGGCTATGTTGGGCACCCTAATTTCAATACCATGCTCCTAAATAAAATATTTAAAATAATATCTCAATAACTTCCCTCAAATGATGCTCACCTTCCATTAAAAATTAATCAACAATACCCCATGTGTATGATGTCATAAAATTATGAAAGATATAATAATAATAGGTTAGTATATGATCTTAGAGGTTACAAATTCCCTGTTACAAATGTCTCATACCCTATTTTAGAATCCCAATATAAATTAAATATTTTAATATATCCGTAATCCTTCTTAATAAACTTTCAATATCAAATCATGTAATGAAGAATAGTGGTGTGAAAATCTAATCAATAATTAAACAAATCATAATTTATTCCATGATCAACATCATAATGTTTGCCTAAAAGTATCAATCAATGATAATTTTTATAACTTCCTTTAGTTACTTCACTATCCTAAAAATAACATTGAAAGAGGGTAGGAGAAGTTGAGGAAATTGATATGATTGTGTTGCAACATATACATCATTATCCTAAAATTATCTAATGTTAGTGTAAAAAATAACAATCATTCATTTAGCCATCTTTGTCTCAATGATTAATTATTTAAAGCCATTTATTTCCTCATTTATTTAGTCATTTTAATTCATTTGACCTTATGGCTGTACTTGATGACCAAATTAGTCATTCATTTAATCATTTATACTTTTGAATTGCAAAAGATTAGTAGAATTTTATCACTTTTAGTCACATGATTAAAATGTTTAGTCACATGACTAAAATTTTTAGTCATGTGGTCATTTATATTCCCAAATTCTACTAGTGGAATGTGTCCTTCAATTTTAACTTGCCTAAAAGAATTTTGTTAGTCATTTATCAACATTGATTGAAACAAAGAGATATAAATTCTCCCATGAGCATGATTAAATGACTTTTTAGATTTTGTAACACATTATCCTTATTTCTCAGATTGAAAGGAAATATTTTCATCCAAAATATTAGTCCTTAATTAATTTAAATAGATGTATATATTTTTCATTTGTGTGCCAGATTCTGGAAACAAAATCTCTTCCGAAGGCATGCTGAGCCAATAACTAGAGCTTAAAGAGGTGAATGCATTTAACAAAGTTAGGTTCACAATTTGGGACTCCTAAAGAAATGAAACATATGTCAAATAAGAATTTTTTTTTCCTTAAAGATTGAATGAATAGATATATTTTTTTGATTAAATAAAATTGAGTTGTTTTAATAGTTCATTCACTAGGTGAGGCAGTGTCAAATTTTTTGAAATAATAGAAAAACTCTTGTGCTTTCTTCTACTTAATTCAATTTAAAAAAATATTATGATAAAATGAAATTCATAAATAAATAAAATTTCTATCACAAGTTTGATCTATTTGACATTTGAAAAAGTACTTCTACTATTTAATGAATTTGGATGCATGTCATATAACAGATTCACAAAATGAAGCTTTAGTATTTTCCCCCATAGCATCAATGCTCACTATATGTTGCATCACACTCCTTGAATTACATTTAAAACCCTTTAAATGAGAAAAAAAAAAGTGTCTTAAAGAAAATTGGATGGATTTATTTCATTTTTTCTTATTTTCTATTCATAATAAGGGTTTCCTTTGCATCTACTAATTTTTTGCAAACTTTCCAAAATTTAGCTACAATTTTCATTTATAATCTTCTACTAAAATCACACACATGCACTTTTTTTTTCCTTGCACTCATATTTCACAAGCAGTGAATTTTTCTACCCCTTATTTTATTAGCAAGATGTATGTTACGATTTAACCTTAATTGCAACTATAGTGGATAATTTACTACTTCCCCAACTTTAGAAGTAAAGGGAATTTTATAACCACCTCTTTAAATTAAAACTACAGGGAATTCACACACTCTATGGTAATATTTCAAATTGCATCATTATATATTGAACTATATTGTTTGTACGTTCTATGAGTTTAATTGTCGATGTTCTTTGTTTTTCTCTCTATAAACACAAAGCCTACTCCCAATAAGTTTAAATGTTGTTTTTAAACATTTCATCAAGGTTTATTATTAATCTTATTTTAGAAACTCTCTTTCATGTTGTTGAGACTAGTGTTGTCATGCCCAAGCTACGAGGGCAAAAACACACAAATGTTTTTTGATAATTAAAATGCACTAAGATGATAAAGTTATGATCACATCTTAAGTATAGGTTCTCTACATTAACTTAAGATTATAAACATGAGTATGATTACATCGTTAAGATATTGAAGCTTTTTTTATAAGATTGATATTGATCATAGGATACGTTATTTTATTAACTTACAACAATATGATATCATTAGTTAAAAGACAATGTCAAAGTGATCGAGTTTAGATTAATTGAAAGTAACTAATCAAAATCAACTATAAATCTCTTAGACAAATATTTATTTTCAAACTAACTGATAATGAAAGGTCACTTTAAAGAAAAACACAATTAACTAAAATTAAAACTGAATATAAATTTCTAAAACTTTATTAACTTTAAACCATTTCGACTAACTTAACATAAAATTTAATTATGGATGACTCTGAGTTAGTTGGGTCGAAATATCTAAACAAAATGAATATACTTTTAAACTTGTTTTAATTAGCCTATAACCTTTGAATTAAAACTAATTAATACTCAAAAAAAATTAAAATAACTTGAATACTAAAACTAAATACATTTAATTATTTTAAGAACTTTCCTAAAATAACGATGATATTAATAATATAACGAAAGTTGAATAAATCAAAGTCTAAACTAGATTACATCAATAACACAAGTAATAACTAACTAAAACTTACTTAATTTACATTTACAACTTAACTAATTAAAATAAATAAAAATTAGCAAAAACATAATTAAAGTAACTATAAAATTGAATATATGCTACTAACTAAAAACCATTATTAAATGAAAATAATTTAAATTAACAAAACGAACAACTAACTTAAACTTTAAATAGTTAACTATCTACTAATATCAACTAACACATTTAATTTACATTAAAAAATTTCTTAATTAAAAAAAATATGAAAAGAAAATAATAAAATTAAATACTTACTAAAAACATATTTTACACTAATCTAATATTAAGCAAAATAACTAACAAAAAAAAAAAAAAAACTTAATACTAACTTACACCTAACCATCTAACCTAACCCTCACCCCCGCCCCCCTACACCCCTACCAACATACTTGAGTAGATACCAAAGCTGCCCCACGTAACCCAAGGTCTTCAAGGCGCAGTCCATCCTTGGGTCAAGTACGTGGGCAGTACAATGGCAGGCCCCAAAAATAGCACCCATGCAAATTTTAAACATGGCAACAACAACTTTCATAAATGAGAAGGCAATTGAGCGCTCAGACAGAGGGGATTGGAAAAAGAAATAAGGTTTTAAATATAAGTTGTCACTTCATCCCAAGGCCTCACATTTCCTCATGAGCTGAGACAAGCACAAAGTCAAGGCGGGGTGTAGAATAGGGGTGACATCATCCGTACTTTGAATGGCTGACTCTGTCTCCAAGAGATACACCTAAATTTAAGGGTTATGGGTGTGTAATTATGTTTTAAAGTTTATTTGGTAGGATAGGATATTCCCTTAATTTATATGTCCATTTTTGTATTTATTTTATTTTTACTTTATTTTATTTAAACATTTAATATTAACAAGTTCAAGGGAATATTAATAGAATTATTTTGATGCTCTGTGGCAAAAGACAATAAATCTTGCTCCTCATACGAAAGGCAGTGAGCATTTTTGCTCTAATAGTAAACTTTCTCTAAGTATAATTTTTGTGAAATTGATTGATTTATTAAGAGGGGTTATCTTTTTTTTTTTAAAGGTCTAATAGGAGCTATTACAAAATAAATATTCTAGGAATATGAATGATCCATTTACTATAATGTAAGAATTGTTTCATTTTATTTTTTCAACATAAAGAAAACTTGAATTTTTACTTAATTAAACCATCATCATTTTATCCTAATTTGATGTGCATCCATCTTTAAATTTAAAAATTACGATTAAAACACAAGATAACCAATTATACTTAAACACCAATTTTATTGGCAAACCTGATTCAAAGGTTCAGCCAGGAAAGAATCAGGAAGAAAACCCAGCTTCGTTGCCAATCCAACAAAGTTTTGAGATACAAATTACATAGGATTTCAATCCTAAATTACAATCACTTAAATGAAATTTCCTTCATGACTCTCAACAAGGGTTCCATATCCAGTTCAGCAACACATTTCTATGAACCATGGAGGAAACAAAATATGATCAGGTGATAACAAGCATGACCAAGAAACAAATCAAACAAGCAAAATCATACAAGGTTATCACTATATGATTCACAGTGAATCAACACTAGGGAAAGGTGGATTCTTCCAACCAGGAGAAGTCAAGCACAACACCAAAAAGATTCCCAATCGAGGCTATATAACAAGAACTTCTATTCTTCCATTTCAACATACCATAATCATACAAGGTTTGTGTTGATAGGTAGGGGCCCATAACACCCTAC
Source organism: Cupressus sempervirens (assembly GCA_028749045.1). Taxonomy (NCBI): domain Eukaryota; kingdom Viridiplantae; phylum Streptophyta; class Pinopsida; order Cupressales; family Cupressaceae; genus Cupressus; species Cupressus sempervirens. Next base: position 244,957,317 of record CM053791.1, read on the forward strand.
CCTTTCTCCCTCTTCTCATCCTGAGAAGAGACTCTACACTGGTTGGCATCTGACAAAATAGACCTTTCCCAAAATTGGTCACTTCTGCCCTCTCCAAGGATGAGTAATACCAAAACACCCATGCAAGAAAAATCTCAAAATTGCAAACATGAAAATGAAAGGAAATCATCCAAAAATAACATGGTTTTCAAAGCTTCCCAACATACTCACAAATAGACAAACATTGAAACAACAACAAGGTAGCATAAGCATGAAACAAGAATGAAATCTAAACAAGGGGGATGACAATTCCAACCTTCACAAGAAGTAATGGCAATGAACAAGTTTGAGTAGAGCTTCCCTTTCCTTGCTTCAATATTCAAGAACTCATCTCTAAATGTAGAGATTGGGTAACAACCTCCACAAGTCTAAGAAGGGCCTCTAAATAAGCCTCAAACTCAACCACCAAAAGGAACAATAACTATTTCCACCCACTTGCAATTCTAGAAACTCCTAACTCAACCTACACTATGGTTAAACCCTAAGTGGAGATGAGGTGAGGTAACTCAAGATAACCATGGTCAATTTTTGCACAAAGGAAAAAAGAGACTTTTTGAGTGACCTCAAAAGTCAATAAAAGGGGCTTAGAGGTTGGAAAAGACCCCTAACCCATATCCGTACCCTTTGGGTATAATGATTTCATGTTTTAAACCCTTAGGAATAGGTTTAGAGCCAAAAAAAAGCTAGGAAATAAAATAGGACCATATAACAACTCAAAAATGCAAATTAAGCACTAATCCAGATTAGGGATGACTAAACTCGATTAACAACCCAATTAGAAAATTGACACTAACTTAAACCAACTTGGGTCCAAAGGTTACACAACTAACCCTAATCAACACACTGAAGAACATAAACAATTTACGAGTGTCAAGCGACATTAAAAGAACACAGTTACGAACACTAACATTCACTGAAAATAGAAAGATACATACATACATCTCATAGTAAAATATGTGAATTACGAACAACAAGGTTTCCAAAATTAGCACATAGAGATCAGTTATGTTCCTCCATCAGTTTCCTTGACTAAAATATCTGTACACTCATTGCACACATCAGTAGTCCCGAAAATCACATGTACATATATACGTATCAGAAATTCACATAAATTGAAACATACATAAATTAGGGTTTCTTTCATCCTACTTAATTGTTAACCATAAAAAAAAATCTTGTAAATCAAAGTATCAATCGTACATTTACCGATTTCATTAACATACATATACATAAAACATTAAATGACAAATATCAATATATCTGAAAGTAACATCACATAACATGAAATAATATAATATGTTCTAAGCATCAGATAATGTCTCAACATCTCGAGTCATGAGTATCAAAATGATAAAGTAACAACTAAGGCCACGAAGGGTCGGGGCGAGGCCTCACATCCTCCCCCACTAGGCATGAACTTCCTCCTGGAGTTCATCAAAAGATAAGGGTATAGAGATCGCACCCGTGCTGCATCCCCCAAAGAAATTGTGACCTCATCATAACATTCCCGCTAGACCCTAACTTGGTCCTGCTCTCAACCTCGAGGAGCTAGGGTCTGTCAAGCAATAATAAGGATAGTCTCTAGCACTAACTAGCTGACCAACTCCACCTAAACCCTCAATAACTATACCCTAATGCTCAATCTAGCAGTTGTCAACCATTGTAAAAACTCTGTGGGACCTGCCCATGTCTCCAACTGTCGGCTTTGAAAAAGCCCCTCTCTGACCACTGGATGACTGTCCCTATGGACACTCTCTAGCTATATGACCCATGCCACCACAAGTGTAGCATGGCCCTTTGGTATAAGATCATGTATCCTATGATCCTGACTGTTGTGGGCCTCTTGACCTGCTAGACCCACTGTATCCACCCCTGGAAGACTGCTGAGTTTGCACTGACTATGACTATGGGGTATGTACTCTCTAATCCTACTATGACTGCCACTGCTTGGGCTCGAAGCCCTGATAACCTTGTGAGAGTTCTTGTTGCTACTGCTGAAACTTTTGGCCCTTAGAGGACCTTGGTGTATAGTTTGGATTTCCTTTCTAAGGGGGTTTCTGTCGGGTAGAGTTTCAGTTTTGAGACCGATCTCGTGATTCCTGTCTACCCCAAGTATCCTCTGCCACTAGTGCTATCTCTAGTACCTGTCTGAAGGTGGTAGGGAAGGCCATCCAAACTGGACCCTAAAGTGAGAAATTCAAACCCATGATAAAGCGATGTACCCAAAGTTTTTGATCCTTCATATATTCCACATAAGGAAGGAGCTTGAGAAACCTGCTCTCATACTGAGCCACTATAAGACCTCTCTGATAAAGAGAATGAAACTCCTCTATCTATTTTTGTCAAAAATTCTTTGACAAGTACCTCTCTTGAAATCTTTCTAGGAATGATTCCCATGTGCGGGTATCCATCCTCATTCCACCTATGATCTCCTCCTGGTGCCACCAATTGAAGGCATCCCCTCTCAACTAATGAACTGCTAGGTGTGCCATTAGATTACTCCCATAGGGTCGTAATCCAAAGCACTACTGTAGGCTCTACAACCATGCCTCTACTATTGTTCCCTCAGTGGAACCTGTAAATAATGGTGGCCCAAGTCGAATCAATTCCCTGATATAATCTCCTACATGTCTAGGGGGTCTGTCAAGTGGGGGTCTTCTCTGGTGTATTGACTCACCTTCATGCTCATCCTGCCCCTCTAACTATCTCGGTGGGGGACTCCTAGTCCTCTCTTTGCCTCTGGGCCTGCCTCCCTCGGGTCCCTCTACTTCCACTACTAGAATCTGCTGAACTGGCTAAACTATAGGTACTACTCTCTACTGAACTACACCAATCAAAGTCTGTAGTGAATCTATAATGTCCTGATTTGGGTTATGTGGTGGTGGAGGTGGAGGAGGTGGTGATGGAGGTGGTCCATCCCCCTGTCCCGCTCTACCACATCTCACCCTACGACCTTTGTCTCGCAGGTTGCTTCGAGTAACAGGAGGCATCCTACACAATTTAATGTTTAGTTTTAAGTTTCAAAAGCGTAAGGGTTTAAGGTTCCTAGTGCTGAAACATGAGCTCAGACACCAAAATGTCATGCCCAAGCTACAAGGGCAAAAACACACAAATGGTTTTTGATAATTAAAATGCACTAAGATGATAAAGTTATGATCACATCTTAAGTATAGGTTCTCTACATTAACTTAAGATTATAAACATGAGTATGATTACAGTGTTAAGATCTTGAAGCTTTTGTTATAAGATTGATATCGATCATAGGATACGTTATTTTATTAACTTACAACAATATGATATCATTAGTTAAAAGACAATGTCAAAGTGATCGAGTTTAGATTAATTGAAAGTAACTAATCAAAATCAACTATAAATCTCTTAGACAAATATTGATTTTCAAACTAACTGATAATGAAAGGTCACTTTAAAGAAAAACATAATTAACTAAAATTAAAACTGAATATAAATTTCTAAAAATTTATTAAATTTAAACCATTTTGACTAACTTAACATAAAATTTAATTATGGATGACTCCGAGTTAGTTGGGTCGAAATATCTAAGCAAAACGAATCTACTTTTAAACTTGTTTTAATTAGCCTATAACCTTTGAATTAAAACTAATTAATACTCAAAAAAAATTTAAATAACTTGAATACTAAAACTAAATACATTTAATTATTTTAAGAACTTTCCTAAAATAACGATGACATTAATAATATAACGAAAGTTGAATAAATCAAAGTCTAAACTAGATTACATCAATATCACAAGTAATAACTAACTAAAACTTACTTAATTTATGTTTAGAACTTAACTAATTAAAATAAATAACAATTAACAAAAACATAATTAAAGTAACTATAAAATTGAATATATGCTACTAACTAAAAACCATTATTAAATGAAAATAAGTTAAATTAACAAAACGAACAACTAACTTAAACTTTAAATAGTTAACTATCTACTAATATCAACTAACACATTTAATTTACATTAAAAAATTTCTTAATTAAAAAAAATATGAAAAGACAATAATAAAAGTAAATACTTACTAAAACATATTTTACACTAGTCTAATATTAAACAAAATAACTAACAAAAAAAAAAAAAACTTAATACTAACTTACACCTAACCATCTAACCTAACCCTCACCCACCCCAACACCCCCACCCCCACACCCCTACCAACATACTTGGGCAGATACCAAAGCTGCCCCACACAGACCAAGTTCTGCAAGGTGCAGTCCATCCTTGGGTCAAGTATGTGGGCATTACGATGGCAAGCCCCAAAAATAGTGCCCAAGCAAATTTTAAACATGGCAACAACAACTTTCATAAACGAGAAGGCAATTGAGTGCTCAGATAGAGGGGATTGGGAAGAGAAATAAGGTTTTAAATATAAGTTGTCACTTCATTCCAAGGCCTCATGTTTCCTCATGAGCTGAGACAAGCACAAAGTCAAGGTGAGGTGTAGAATAGGAGTGATGTCATCTGTACTTTGAATAGCTAACTCTGTCTCCAAGAGGTACACCTAAATTTAAGGGTTATGGGTGTGTAATTATGTTTTAAAGTTTATTTGGTAGGATAGGATATTTCCTTAATTTATATGTCCATTTTTTGTATTTATTTTATTTAAACATTTAATATTAACAAGTTCAAGGGAATATTAATAGAATCCTTTTGATGCTTTGTGGCAAAACACAATAAACCTTGCTCCTCATACAAAAGGTAGTGAGCATTTTTGCTCTAAGAATAAATTTTCTCTAAGTATAATTTTTTTGAAATTGATTGATTTATTAAGAGGCGTTATCTTTTTTTTTTTTAAAGATCTAATAGGAGCTATTAAAAATTAAATATTCTAGGAATATGAATGATCCATTTACTATAATGCAAAAATTATTTTGCTTGCAATAATTCTAAAACTGAATCTACATTCATAACATAAATTTCATTTTTTCAACATAAAGAAAACTCAAAATTTTACTTAATTAAACCATCATCATTTTATCCTAATTTGATGTGCATCCATCTAAATTTAAAAAATACGATTAAAACACAAGATAACCAATTATACTTAAACACCAATTTTATTGGCAAACCTGATTCAAAGGCTCAGCCAGGAAAGAATCAAGAAGAAAACCCGACTTCGTTGCCAACCCAACAAAGTTTTGAGATAAAAATTACATAGGATTTCGATCTTGAATTACAATCACTTAAATGAAATTTCCTTCATGACTCTCAACAAGGGTTCCATATCCAATTCAGCAACAAATTTCTATGAACCATGGAGGAAACAAAATCTGATCAAGTGATAACAAGCATGACCAAGAAACAAATCAAACATGTAAAATCATACAAAATTATCACTATATGATTCATAGTGAATCAGCACTAGGGAAGGGGGATTCTTCCAACTAGGAGAAGTCAAGCACAACACCAAAAAGATGCCCAATCGGGGCTATATACCAAGAACTTCCCTTCTTCCATTTCAACATACCATAATCATACAAGGTTTGTGCTGACAGGTAGGGGGCCATAACACCCTACCCTTTCTCCCTCTTCTCATCCTGAGAAGAGACTCTACACTGGTTGGCATCCGAAAAAATTGACCTTTCCCAAAATTGGTCACTTCTACCCTCTCCAAGGGTGAGTAATACCACAACACCCAGGCAAGAAAAATCTCAAAATTGCAAACATGAACATAGAAGGAAATCATCCAAAAATAACATGGTTTTCAAAGCTTCCCAACATACCCACAAACATACAAACATTGAAACAAAACCAAGGTAGCATAAGCATGAAAGAAGAATGAAATTTGAACAAGGGAGATGACAATTCCAACCTTCACAAGAGATAATGGTAATGAACAAGTTTGAGTAGAGCTTCCCTTTCCTTGCTTCAATCTTCAAGAACTCCTCTCTAAATGTAGAGATTGGGTAACAACCTCCACACGTCCAAGAAGGGCCTCTAAATAAGCCTCAAACTCAACCAGCAAAAGGAGCAATAACTATTTCCACCCACTAGCAATTCTAGAAACTCCTAACTCAACCTACACTATGGTTAAACCCTAAGTGGAGATGAGGTGAGGTAATTTAAGATAACCATGGTCAATTTTCGTACAAAGGTAAAAAGAGACTTTTTGAGTGACCTCAAAAGTCAATAAAAGCGGCTTAGGGGTTGCAAAAGACCCCTAACCCATATCCATACCCTTTGGGTATAATAATTTCATGTTTAAAAGCCTTAGGAATAGGTTTAGAGGCAAACAAAAGCTAGGAAATAAAATAGGACCATATAACAACTCAAAAATGAAAATTAAGCACTAATCTGGGTTAGGGATGACTAAACTTGATTAAGAACCCAATTAGCAAACTAACACTAACTTAAACCCACTTGGGTCCAAAGGTTACACAACTAACCCTAATCAGTACACTGAAGAACATAAACAATTTACGAGTGTCAAGCGACACTAAAAGAATACAGTTACGAACACTAACATTCACTGAACACACAAAGATACATACATACATCTCAGAGTACAATACATGAATTACGAACAACAAGGTTTCCAAAATTAGCACATAGAGATCAGTTATGTTCCTCCGTTGATTTCCTCGACTAAAATATCTGGACACTCATTGCACACATCAGTAGTCCCAAAAATCACATGTACATATATACGTATCAGAAATTCACATAAATTGAAACATACATAAATCAGGGTTTCTTTCATCCTACTTAATTCTTAACCATTAAAAAAAATCTCTTAAATCAAAGTATCAATCGTACATTTACTGATTTCATCAACATACATATACATAAAACATTAAATGACAAACATCAATATATTTGAAAGTAACATCACATAACATGAAATAATATAATATGTTCTAAGCATCAGATAATGTCTTGACATCTCGAGTCGTGAGTATCAAAATCATAAAGTAATAACTAAGACCACGAAGGGTCAGGGCGAGGCCTCACAAGTGTTTTCACTAGTGTTTCTCATTATTAATTGAATTCTTTGAAATTGTGTAACATGAAAAAACTCTACCATAATCTAAAGTTGTTGAAGAAGGTTGTATTTTTATATAGATATTAAATTGAAATTGAATTTTCTCATTGGCTAAAGTTATTTTCACAATTTTCTTTTCATTTTTTCCATGAAAATCTTTAAAAAATAAGAGTGCAACTCAGATTTCTAGAGCTACAAATTTATTATTCTATGTATGAAGATTTTCATTTTTCCACTAGTCCCACTGCATTCTATATGGCTTCAAATGAAGTTAACTTGTTCAAAAAAATTTCTTTACATGTATTGATGTGAAAGTAGAAGCATTAATAAATGTGGATGCTCCATTTTTTATGACTCCTTGTTTTTTTCCTATTGATTGCTTTCTTTAAATAAATAGAATTCTCTCATTTCTGATGAATCCTTGTTTTTGTAGGAAATCTACAATGAATTTCTAGGCCCAATTTCACCTAAAATATGTATGGAGGAGGACAATAAATCATGCTCTAAGATAAACTATCTTATTTACGCTTTTTTTCTATAAGGGGCAGTACAAGCCAAACAATATTTGTCATATCCAAAAAGGTTTAGGCTTAGGTTTTGATTTAAAATGTTCAAGAATTTTCTTTAACAAAAATGAAAAAATATTAGGTTTCCTAAGGTGATCCTTTAAAGCTCTTTCTTCTTTGTCTCCCATTCCTCATGCTTTGGATTAGGCACTAATTCATTTAATTAGATTTTTTTTTTTGTTGTAGCTGTGATTCCACTACACAAATGTCATATCCTTCCCCCAAAAATATAGAGAGTTAGGAGTAGTCTCTCCCAATATAAAATGATAGCATGATAACTATGTTGCCAAGTCTCAAATTTATTAAAAATATGTTAACCTTCTTATTTGTGTGCTTCATCTCTACTAGAACTTTTCAAGTGGGTTGTTGAATAAAACATCACCATACTCATAGTGCTCGCCATTATAGTGTCATTTTAGGGGATTGACTTTTTATTATCATTTATTTTGTTGGATAGTTTGTTTAAATAATTTTTTTGGGTAATTTATCAATCTTCGACTTCATTGCGATTCACAAACTTGTGAACTTAATTCTCCTTCCAGTTGTAGTTATGGATAACACTTTTACTATATATTTTTCCATGTTTTCCTCCTTTTCCATTCTCTATGATTAGACAGTGATAAAAGAGACAAAGTATCCAATACAATAGGAAGAAAAGAGAGCATTGGAGCTTCCAATCTATAACTATGAAATCTAGTAATGATATGTCCTAAGGTATATTTTGAGACTACTCTATTGATTCTTGCTACACACACAAAACATTAATAGGTGATTTGGACATTGAATTTTGTTTCTGATTTCAACACTAACATTTGTTCATTAAAGTTTCAAGGCTCTTAGAAGTTGTAATTTATGAAAAAGAATGGCTCAAAAATTGAATTAGGCACTTGAATTTTAACAAAAAAAATTCATTTAAATTCTCATATTATTGATTGGATTCTATAGTAAAAAATTTAATTGCCACAAATCATTTTTGAAAAATTGATTTGCAATGTTTTGATTCTATACTCATTTTCCTCGGAGGACTATGATTTCACACTATAGAGTTCATAATCCATTTTTTTAATAATGGATATAAATTGGATATATATAGTTGAAAGTAATGAACTAACATAAGTTCAAAATAGTTGGTAGTTTATTTATCAATAGATACTAAATTTAAAATTGTTAAATATTTCTTTTTGGAGAACTAATTGTTTTAACAATATACTAAAAGTGAAGAAGTTGTGTGTACAATAATGACTAAATAATAGATCATATTTTACAATAGCTTTTTAAAATAATAAAGAATAACTAAATTTTGATTAAATTTTAACATTCTTTATAATAAATTGACTATCAACATACAATAAAATAATACATTATATAAAAATTATTAATTTAAAATATTTGATAAATCAATAAGACTCAATATAAAATAGAATAATACATTATCTAGAAATTATTCATTTAAAATATTTGATAGGTCAATAACACTATTTCAAGTCATGCATCATAGCTTGCATGGTCATGCATCATTCTTCAAAAAAATTCTACAACCTCTAAACTATCAAACATCAAACAAGTTCTCGTCTATGTAGGTATAGATTACTATCTAGCCTCTATTGCATTAAAACAATTTCTTCATATTTAATGATATTACCATCACTATCTTCTTCTTTTTCCAATCTTGTTGACCACTCCTCATAAAAGGTAGCAACTTAAGCTTGAACAGATCTCTTGTTATTATTATTTATTAACCTCAATTAGACTTGAATCCAAGACCTCCTAGATAAGAGGCTTACTATTTATCATTCTATTATAGACTCTGCCTATCTGGTCCATTTTTCTCTAGAAAAAACCATTACATTAATTTTTATTTTTTTAAAAATAAGAAAACATATAATTGAATTAAAAATTTCTCTTAATATTCAATCACATTTAACCTAAAAGAAGCTACAAAAATTAATTGATCCACTATTTCAAATATAAAAAAAAAACTACTCACTTGAACTTTGACTTTTGTCAAGTATTGTAAAACTAAAAGATAATATCAAAAGTAAAACTCAAAGATTTTCAAGCATTCATTTCTCTTTAACATTAGGCATGTGTTTCTTTGACCCCTATAGCTCATTTTTCTACTTCCTTTTCCCTAAATCTATGGTAATATGCATATTGTTTGTTAGCATATGACATGATCTTATAATGATATTTAATGATGGTGACCTATAACTTCATTCTCCACTTAGCCAAATCATTTTTGATATCCCTAATTTCTTGATGAATCTTCACATCCTCCTTCTTGAGAGTCTTCATGATAGTGTGCAAGTTTCTTAACCTATTAAAAATCTCTCTATCATCATCTTAGACCTTACCAATCCTTTTAAAATATTAGATCTTCATATTACAACCAAATTTTACCCATTTCATGAATTTGGTGCCCAAATTCATTAGTCAAGTCCACATCCAAAGAATTAAAATCACCATTAATATTTATCAAACTATGTTCCTCTCTCATATTTTGTTTTTCTTGGATTCAATTTTTCTTTTTATTGGCAAAGTTGATGCAAACACTTTTGAGGGCAATTGAGATACCTTGATCTTGTATTTGTTCAACCCATTTAGCTAATACACGAACTCTCTTGATTCCATGCTTGAATTAGTCAAAGGCTTTTTCTTTGAGGTAAACTTAGTTGGAATTTGAGGCTTCTTCCCTAACCATTTTGATAATACAATTATATGTAGAGATATTTAGTCAAGAATAGTACCTCTTCACATGCTATGAATTTTTAAAAAAAAATCTAATGTGTGTAATTTTTGGAGAAAGAGTTTATTTTCTTTTGTGAAATAAATGATTCATCATCACTTAGATTAATTTTTCTTAGATTTCCTTTTTGAATAATGAAATTTTTATAAAGAAAAATTTACGTGACTTTGAAGTAGAATTAAAAATGAATCTCGTAGTTAGCATTGAATCCACGTGCTTGCAAATATCTTAAACTCCAAAATTTTGTATAGGTCTCTATTATTGTTAATTCATCTTTTATTAGTTTGGGATTGTTTCATAGATGCATTATATAATAGTTCATTAGATTGCCCAATCCTTCATTGCTTACCTCTTTGGAAAGTTTGTTGCTTGACATTTTTTAAAACCTTTTGTTTGAATGGTTTGGATTCCAAATGTTTAAGGGGTTGTATCCTTTAGCCACTAAAATAATAAATTCTTGAAACTTTTTAGTGAAAGGATTATAATATTTTTGAAGTATACAAATAGTAGTCAAGAGAGATGGGGGTCTGACCCTAGAGTACAAAAGGGCTGAAAGATCAGCCAACAATTACCTCTCTGTCTTCTAACCAATACTTATTTTATACTTCAAAAAACTAACAGAATCTATAAGAACCCTAACAACATCAGTCCTGCTATGGCCAAGCATATAAAAAGGAAGAGTATTCCAACAATAAATTAACATACTACTACTATTAGTCCATCAATTAAACTTATACAAATAACAAAAAGCCCCTTAGGGAATCAAGTTTAAGTTAAATGATATCATTAAAGAAAAAAGAAAAATTTCCAAAAGGGTCAACTACAGTCCATGTTATTTGGTTCCTAATCATCCTTTGCCTTAGGTTCATCCCTATCCATAGTCACCCCCTACTCTTTCACAAGTTTGTCCAGGAGGTTCTTCATCCATTCCTCCACTATGAAATCACATATGGAGTAGGAAGTCTCACTCTCCTTCCCTAGGTTCCTCACATCCTTGTTCACCTAAAGAAAGTAAAGGGTGTTAGCCATATGTCATGGCCAAACTGTGGGGCAAAAACACACACATTTTAAAAATAAAAATAAAAATTAATAAGTATTATAATGCTCAAGTTGATAAGTTTGCTATCACATTTCAAGAAAATATTATCTTCATTACATCATAAGTTTATAAATTCTTGTGGAGGAATACATTGTTAAACTGAAGCTCTCATTATTAAAACAATATCGACATTTATTTCGTTTCATATTAATCTTAAAACAATAGATTTAAATTTCCTCTATAACAATATAATTAAAGATATATTTAACATTTATTACATAGCATCTTTCATCTCATATAAGGTTAACATTATTAAAAAAAAAAAATTTAATCAACTTCAACTAGATCAAGTTCAATTATAAATCTCTTAGACAATTATCGATTGACAATATAATCAATATTAAAAAGTCACTTTAAGAAAAACAATTAACTAGAATTAAAATAGATTATATATATATAATTTATTAACTCTAAATATTTTGACTACTTTAACATAATAATGAACTATCAAAACCCTACTAAAAATCAATTAACAACTAACTAAATTCTCACTAATTATGAAATTAAAGCTTTGTAAAAAAATAATAATAATAAAACAACTAAATTAATCTAAAAACCTAAACTATCTAAATCTAATATTAGACTAGCCATAATTCTAAACTTAATTATATAAATTAATCAAAAATCTAAACTTAGTTAAATTAAAATAACTATCTTAAATTTTGAAATTTTTTCTAAGTATAGATTTACAAGGCAATGTATTGTTTTTTACTCAAGGTGTATTTTTTTTTTTTGAATAGATTTAAACATTGATACAATAATTTGTGTCACATTAACACCATATTAATTTAATCTCCTATACAACTTGAATTGAAACATATCAACATTAATCATTATTTTCGTTCCTTAACATAATTTTCATTTTGAACATATAAGGAAACTTGAAAATTCTGTCTAATTAAATTAACATCATTTCCATCCTATTTTTGATGTGCATCCATCTAATTTAAAATTACAATTGAATCACATGATAAACAATTATACTCAATCACCAATTTTATTGGCAAACCTGATTCAAAGGCTCAGCTGGGAAAGAACTAGGAAGAAAACCTGACGTTGTTGCCATTACAACATAGTTTTTAAAAATGGTTACATAGGATTTCAATCCCAAATTACAACAATTTAATTGAATTTTATTCATGACCCTCATCAAGGGATTCATAGCAATTTTTGCAACACATTTCTAGAACAATGGAGGAAACAAAATCTGATCAAGTGTCAACAAGCATGACCAAGAGACAATTCAAACATGCATATTCATATGAGGTTTTCACAATAGGATTCACAATGAATAAAAACTAGGGAAAGGTGGATTTTTCCAACAAGATATGTTAGACACAACACCAAACCAAGTACCCAATCAAGGCTGTAAATCAAGAACTTCCGTTCTTCCATTCTTACATGCCAAAACTCATACGTGGTTTGTACTAATAGGTAGGGGCACATAACACCCTACCCTCTCTCCCTCTTCTCATCCTGAGAAGAGACTCTACATTGTTGGAGTCCAACTAAAAGGACCTTTCCCAAAATTGGCCACTTTTTCCCTCTCCAAGGGTGAGTAATGCCAAAACACCCATGCAAGAAAATCTCAAAATTCAAACATAACAAGAAAAGAAAGCATTCAAAAGAAACATGGTTTTCAAATCTTCCCAACATACCCACAATCATACAAGCATTCAAACATCAACAAGGTAGCATAAGCATGAAACAAACATGAAAATCTAAACAAGGGAGATGAGAATTCCTACTTACACAAAGAGGTAATGGAAAATGAACAAGTTTGAGTAGAGCTTTTTTCTTCCTTGCTTCAATCTTCCAAGACTCCTCTCTAAATGTAGAGATTGGGTAACAACCTAAACTACCCCAAGAAGGGCCTCTAAATAAGCCTCAAACTCAACCACCAAAAGGATCAATAACTTCTCCCACCCACCTACAAATCTAGAAGCTCCTAACTCAACCTATACTATGGTTAACCACTAAGTGGAGGTGAGGTGAGACAACTCATGGTAGCCATAGTCAATTTTCGCACAAAGGCAAAAAGAGACTTTTTGAGTGACCTCAAAAGTCAAAAAAAGGGGCTTAGGGGTTGGAAAAGACCCCCAATCCATACCCATACCACTTGGTTATAATTATTTCATGTTTAAAAGCCTTAGGAATAGGTTTAGAGCCAAACAAAAGCTAGGAAAATAATTAGGACCATCTAACAACTCTAGAAATGCAGATAAGCACTAATTTGAATTAGGGTGACTAAACTTGATTAAGAACCAAATTAGGAAAAGGACACTAACTTAATCCAACTTAGGTCCAAAGGTTGCACAGCTAACCTTAACTAGCACGCTGAAGAACATAAACAATTCACAAGTGTCAAGCGACATTAAAGGAACATAGTTACGAACATTAACATTTACTGATCACAGAAAGATACATACATACATCTCACAATTAAAATACTTGAATTACGAACAAAAAGGTTTTCAAAATTAGCACATAGAGATCATTTATGTTCCTCCATCAATTTTCTTAGCTAAAATATCTACACACTCATTGCACACATCAGTAATCTCGTAAAATTACATGTACATATATATACGTATCAGAAATTCACATAAATTGAAACACACATCAATCAGGATTTCTTTCATCCTACTTATATCCTTAATCATAAAGATTCCAAGAATCAATGTGTTAATCCTACATTTTACTTAATTCATCAACATACATATACCTAAAACCTTAAATGACGAACATCAAATATCTGGAAGTAACATCACACAACATGAAATAATATAATATGTTCTAAGCATCAGATAATGTCTTCACATCTCGAGTCGTGAGTATCAAAATAATAGTGTAGCTATGAAGTGTCAGGGTGAGGCCTCACATCCTCCCCCACTAGGCATGAACTTCCTCCTGGAGTTCGTCAAAAGATAAGGGTAATGAGATTGGATCCATGGCACATCCTCCCATGAAGCTATGACCTCATCATAACAATTCCACTAGACCCTAACTTGGTCCAGCTCTTGACCTCGAGGAGCTAGGGTGTATCGGGCAATAATATGGATAGGCTCTAGTGCTAACTAGTTGACCAACTCCACCTCTAGCCTCAATAACTATAGCCTGATGTTCAATCTAGCATTTGTCAACCACTGTGAAAACTCTGTGGGACCCGCCCATATTTCTAACTATCGGCTCTGAAAAAGCCCCTCTCTAACCACTGGATGACTGTCCCTGTTGACACTCTCTAGCTATATGAGGCATGCCACTACAAGTGTAGCATGGCCCTTAGGTATAAGATCATGTATCCTATGATCTAGATTGCTACTGGCCTCCTAACCTGCTAGACCCACTGTATCCACCACTAGAAGACTGTTGAGTCTGCACTAATTGTGGCTATGGGGTATATACTTTCTAATCCTACTATGACTACCACTACTTGGGCTAAGAGCCCTAGTAACCCTGTGAGAGTTCCTACTACTACTGCTAAGACTGTTGGCCCTTAGAAAACCCTAGTGTATACTTCTGATTCCCTTTCCAAGGGGGTTTCTGCCAAGTAGAGTTTCGGTTTTGAGACTGATCCCATGATTCTTGTCTACCTCGAGTATCCTCTGCCACTAGTTCTATCTCCACTACCTATCTGAAGGTGGTAGGGAAGGCCATCCGAACTAGACCCTAAAGTGAGAAATTCAAAGTCATGATAAAATAATTTACTCATAGTTTCTCATCCTTCATGTATTCCACATAATGAAGGAGCTCGAGAAACTTGCTCTCATACTGAGCCACTGTAAGACCTCTCTGATAAAGAGAATGGAACTCCTCTATTTGTTTCTATCAAAAATGCTCTGAAAAGTACCTCTCTCAAAATCTTTCTAGGAATGATTCCCGTGTGAGGGTGTCCATCCTCACTCCTCCTATGATCTCCTCCTGATGAAACCAATTTGAGGCATCCCCTCTCAATAGATGAACTGGTAGGCATGCCTTTAGATTACTCCCATAAGGGCGTAACCCAAAGCACTATTGTAGGCTCTGCAACCATGCCTCTGCTACTATCCCCTTAGTGGAATCGATATATAATGGTGGTACGAGTCAAATCAATTCCCTGATGTCATCTCCTATATGTCTAGGAGGTCTATGAAGTGGGGGTCTTCTCTGGTGTATTGACTCACCTTCATGCTCATCCTGCCCCTCTAACTGTCTCAGTGGGGGACTCCTAGTCCTCTCTCTAGCTTTGGGCCCCTCTACTTCCACTATAGGAATCTACTGACCTAGCTGAACCATAGGTACTATTCTCTGTTGAACTACATCGATCAATGTCTAGAGTTCATCTATAATGTCCTAGTTCGAGTTCGATGGTGGTGGAGGTGGAGGTGGTGGTGGTGGAGCTGGTCCATCCTCCTGTCTCGCTCTACCACCTCTCCCTATGACCTCTACCTCGTCAGTTGCTTCAAGTAACAAGAGGCATCCTACACAATTTAATGTTTAGTTTTAAGTTTTAAAAGCATAATGGTTTAAGGTTCCTAGTGTTGAAACACAGGCTCTGATACCATAGAATGCATCACTTTAGGGGAGAGCTCAACCAAGGTTTCAAATCTTTGGTAAATGCTAGTATTATTATCTACCAAATCCTTCATTGACTATTGAAGCTTGTCAAGATGAGCTTTACAATGACTCTAGTCATGGCTATGCTTTTCATTTTCCCCCCTTTTTGAGAGTGTCCTTCATGGGGAAAGTAATTTCGTCACCACCACTTCTAGTTGGCGAAGGGTTAGCCTCCAGGGTATTAGAAATATGGGATGGGTTGGGAGGATTGGAGTTAGGCTACTTGCCAATATCCTAGTGGTGTTTCTTCCTCTTAGGAGGTTTTATATCACTTTCTATAGACTTTGACTTGAAGGCCTATTTGGGAGGGGACTTAAACTTCTCCACTTGGAGACATTTGCTAGTTCTACAAGCACTCTATTTTCTCTTTGTAGTATTTTTGTCAAAGTCCACAAGACTAATTTTGACCTCAGCGTTAAGGTTTTCCTTGATATTTTTATGGCTAGGGTCAGGAACAAGGTCAATAGTGACTTAGAGGGTAGCAGTTGCAAGAGGGTTAACTAAAAGAGGTGGGTTTTGGGCAAGCTGATGGGTATACAACATATTCATGAAGCCATGGTAATTGAGGTAAAAGGATTTCCCCTCCTCCTTCTTCCTCCTAGCCTTCAAAATACTATGTTCAATGGAATTCAAAAAAAAGGAACAGAAAAGAGATTTGATCTAGATTTATAAAATGGTTGAAGATGGGGAAATGGTTAAAGTAGAGTACCTAAAAATGATCCTCCAATGTAATGTATGTCATAATAGCATAGCATATGACATCCTAGGGCTTAGGAAGGTGTTCCCTGGAAAATCCATACCACATATGCATAGGTTCCTCGTTAAATTTGATGAATTTCTACAAGTTGGTCTCATTGTTCATGCTTTCTTGTTTGTGCTAGTTCTTTCCCCACTAAGAATCAAATTCCCTATAAGAACAATTTTTCTATTGTTGACAAATTTATTTTGAATCAAATTCGATTGAATAAAATACATTTGAGTTAGACCAATTGGAAATGTTACTAAAAAACCATAATAAACTCCAGATAATAGAATTGGTTTGGATCTTTCAACCCATGGTATGATGTAATGAATCATAATGTCTTGACCTCACCTAGGCTATCTTGTTATTAATATTAATAGATTTTTTTTTATTCATTCTATTTTTTTTTATTCATTCTTTTTTTTTTTTTTTCATTTTTTCAAATTGGAAACCCAGCAACCTTAGCAGTAAGATCCTTAGTGGTGCATAGAGATTTTTTCCTCATATTTTATCATTCCTTCCATAAAGGGTAACAAGCTACCTTCCTGTAGATAAATAGTCACCACTTCACCATTGTGAATGCACTCCTCAATTTTCATAGGTTTAGTATAATCTTTGGTGCCCATACCACTACCCAAAGCAATTGCCAACTATTCATAATTTTCCTATAGCTCCTTTGAAATTTTTGACATCATCGTGTTGCAAGTAAGGAAATTTTTAGAAGTTAAATGAAATATACTCAAGAAGAAAATGTGAAGCTATTTGAAAGCCATCATAAGGCCATAAGATTTCTTGAAGCCCCAAAAATATTTTTCCTTAGCATGTGTAGATTGTCCTTTTATTTCCATAATCACCTGATGCTAGCTGTAAATGTAGTGGACTATGAGCTAGATGTCATTATTATCTATTTTAGTCAATTTTTTAAATCTAAGAAAATCCATTATCTTCATCCTTTTCTGAAAATAAATAACATTTACAACAAGGTGATCATAAAAGCATATCCACATATAATCTTTCTGTCATGCCTGACCACTACTTCGGGTTTTTCTGCTTCTAGGACCTTGTTGTTATAAGTTCCTTGCTGTTGTTATGTTTTTATTTCTATAAGAACTTGGTTATATTAATGTCTTTGAATGATGAGACTGATGCTGAACGTATTTTCTGTTCAGAACTATGCTATTAGCAATGAATGTGATTTAGGATTTTGTGATTTGAACTGGCATATAAATATTTGCATGTTGAATGGATATTGATTATGTTCATTATGTTTTTAACTCATTGTAAACTGCATTCTGTGTTTGAATACTTGGAAAAGAAAAAATATATATATTGTATGCTTAATTTGAATGTCAATCTACTGGATAAATATATTTAGAATTTGTCATTGTATTTATGTGCATGTGACTGAGAAGGGACTGACTTATTGCATTAGATTTGTTTCAGTATAGCATATAGGCATATGCTGTAAAAGGATTAGATTTAGGGGAGGCATTAAATACCCTAAGGTGTGATTGGCATAAACATTTTTATTTGTTTTAAAAGGGTTTAATTACCTCTTAAGCATTATGTAACCCTAAATGGGCATCGATTTCCATGAAGGAGGAAAAACATATTCATTTTGTTGGAAGCCAAACATGGCAGTGGCTTTGTAACTGTCTTGTGCATAGCCTTGTGAAGTGTCACAGTTGAATTGAATGCTCGTTTATGAGGATTGATGGCACTAAGGGTTTGGTTAGCCATTTCTTGTTGTGAGTCAAATTTTTTGAAGAATATGGGCCGGAGAATGGGCTACATTGCTCTGCTTGGCTTAACATATGTAATCTTGTTGCTGAGCTATCAACATAATGTTGGTTATTGTTGGGATTCTTCTGCTACATACCATTGTGAAGTCATTTGTGAATTATTATGTGTCAGCTATGTGGAGATTGTTATCAATTTGATTCAGCATTTGGGGCTTTGGCATCGAGTTGGATTGCAGAGCATTTTCCATCTTTAGTATTCACGTAGGGGAAATTTCTTACCCTACTCTCTCTCTATTTCAAATTGTAATGTTCATTTACCATAATGTAAATGGTTATCAGTTTTACATATTGTGAATGTACATTCAAGGATGGGTATATACAGAGCATGGCACTGTGTGTGATGCTTAGCTCTATATATATCCACCTTTGAATGTGGATTAAAAGAGAAATTAAATCGGGTGTTGCTATATGTATATATTTCTTTGGGCTTTGCCCTAACCATACATTCTTTCTTTGAGTTGAACCCGATCTAGGTTTCATATTTGTGACAGTATGTATGCAAGTGTTTAAGATATGCTTATGGGTATTCGGCTTTGTTAGGGCCGAGCACTGAGAGAACCATATTTTAAAATTAATAGATATGAGCATTTCGGCCACAGTCACAAACTTATATTAGGTTGTAGTCTAACAACTCATTAATGGTACAGTCACTCTATTTTATGGTATAAATGATTAAAATGAGGGTTATGTCATTGTTTTAAAAGAAAACAGTATGTTTGAATCCTATAGATCAGTTATTTTGTATATATTAAAAATAGTAGCATAGCAAACAGTATGTGACTTTTATTGGTAATGACATTTTGTCAAATAGTTAAAAGGAAGCTCGATTCAAACAGGAAATTCTTTGTGATAGCATAAATTAACCCATAATTTATAATGGAAATTGAGTTATAAATAACTGTTGTTTGTGGAATTGTTTGCAAATGAATAATGCATTATTTTCATAAGAATAGACATAGATAGATGTTGTAATATCGACAAGGTCATTATGTGAACATTGTGTGTGCTTCTTTTAGCTTAGGGATTTACATCCTAATTACTTCTAGTTATTGGCATGATGTAAGTTACTCTGCATATTTGTGAAGTGCATTTTAATTTAATCTCAGATATTATATTTTTATATGTTGATTGTAGTTATAACTGGGTGGTATCTTATTGTTAAATAGTGGTTAAACTTCAATAGACACTTGGATATTCAGTAATATTATAGATAATCTTCTGTTAAGCATTGGCTGCACTTGGATTTAGTAATGTTGAATTTTACTGTGAAGTGTCTTAATAAGCATTTACAGATTGTTTTGAAAGAAGATGTTTGAAACAAAATCTTGTTTTATAAAGTTGTATTTCTATTCATAAATGAAATGAAAAGTCATTTTAAGTTATGAGACAGATTATGATATATGTTGCTGATATGTCATTTAAAATAAAGAATATCATATGTACATTGATTTATTATCCTGGTCATTTTGAATGTTAAGTTTAGATTATTATAACAGTAGGAATAAGTAGTATAGTACTACGATTGGTAAATATCATTAAATTGACGTAACAATTTAGTTATATTTACGAGATCATAATATTGTAGCATTTATTTCTATTGTTAAAATAACTTAAGTTTACTTTCAAATTTGACAGTAGAAGATGAGTTTTAAAAGATGAAGAATGAAATATCATGTGAAAACTGTCTATTATCTGTTGCATGTGCATTCTTAGAATATATGTTTGATGTGTATTTTAAGGATAGCTATTATGAACGTATATTGAGGTGGCTGAATATTGATTTATCCTATTCAGTTAATTAATTCAGTGATAATTTTAAGATGAATTGGGAGTGTTAATTATAAATAAAAGATAATTGGCCTTACCTATGACTTAAACCATTAAGCTTAAGCATGGAGAACAAGGCAAGTCTCTATTGCGTCTTTTCATGAGTACCATAGAGAATTCCACTATGTGTTGTCTATGAGCTTACCATATACGGATGCAGTATCTTAGTACCATAGTGATGACACCTCAGTATATATATGATTCATTTACTAGTTATTCTTATTGCGAGTTTAATTTTGCATTGTTAAGAAGATGGTTACCTCTTGCATATTAGTTTTAGAATTGCACTATGTTATGAGATTCAGTAATCTACATTATGGTTTTTGTATATGTTTATTCTAACAAGTATACAGGTGGACTACACTTTTTACTTAGTATTTACTAAGCCCTCTTTTTGTGTTTTGTTGCATGTGTGTGTGTTTCAGGTGTTTCGAGTTGATTAACTAGTAGCAATGGAAGACTGTTGAAGTTACTTCTTGAAACTAAATTTGATACTTGTAAAGTCCATATGTTGGACATAGGCATTTCAAAATGATATTGTTCTTCATTATTGTACTGAACTCTTTATGTATTAATATCATTATGGAAATGTATTTGGATGATATCTTCTTATATTTTGAGGTCTTCAAATTGAGAGTGACTCAATCATTGTTCTTGCTCTTGTAATAGTTAGGTATAAAAAAATTTCTATGGTTCTTTAAGCTCTTTCATGGTTTCATATTTATTTATTTTTGTTTAAGTATAGTGTTACACTTTGGTATCAGAGCGCAGTTAGAATAACTAGGACTCTTGGGTTGTAGGGTATTTTCTTATCTTCAATGCATTATTAATAGTTAATTGTTTTTAGGTTGCTATCATGCCTCCTGCCACTAGAGGAGCTCGAGGACGCTGTATTCCTAAGGATAACCCTACTGGCAAAGGTAGAGGTAGGGGCATGGGTTGTGGTAGAGTTCCTAGGCACCAAAGAATGATTGGGGATGATCAGTTTGATCAGAATGTTGGGTTTGGAAACAACCAAGATAACTAGGCAGATCAAGCTATGGTTCTTCAACGGATACTAGAATGTCTCGATAATATTGAGACTAACAACCAAATTCCTGGTGTGGGAGCGAATGTTAGGATACCTCTTGTGCAGGGTATTAACGTTCTTGTAGAGGATGATCCAGTGGCTAGAACTCAGCTCAAGGATCTTTCCAAGGTAAAAGGGCCATTATTTTATGGGACAAAACAAGGTACAACAGTAGAGGCTTGGCTGCTAAATATTGACCAGTGTTTTATCTTACACCGTTACTTGAGTAACATGAAAGTAAGATGGATGGTTATGCATTTGAGGGGATTCGATTCCTTGTGGTGGGAATAGGAGTTGGAGAAGCTTGGCATTGATATTTCTTTAGTTACTTGGGAGCTCTTTGTAGAGCGTTTCAAGGAGATGTTCATGTCAGAATATTGGCGTCAGGCCCATGCAGAGGAGTTCTTTCAGATTATGTAGTCTGGCTCTATAGTGGAAGCTTATGAACGTAGGTTCTACGAGCTTAATTTTTTTTTTGGCTGGGTAGAAAATGATAAGGCCATGATACAAAATTTCATCAAGGGGCATATGCCCAAGATCGAGGAGGAAATGAGAACTTTCAGACCTGTGTCTATGCAAGAAGCTTTAGAGTGAGCAAAGCTAATTTATATGAAGTCTGGCTATCATGTGGGCTTCATACAAAAAAAGCATGGATCTACCTACCTGAAATGTCAGTCAGAATCAAAAGCCTCCTCAGAATAGTTCAAAATTAGGATTTTTCACTTGGGAAATTCAAGAAGAGGAAGTTTGATAAGAACTCCAAAGGTTCAGAATGGCCTAGATCATCTCAACCACCTCAGAGTGTGCAGAGTAGTAATCCATCTCCTAGTCTTTCTGGTCAGAACATGGCATTCAATAAATCTGTTGAGTGTTATCATTGTGGTCAGATAGGTCATTACCAGTCTTAGTGCCCTAATTGGGACAAACTAAAGGTTGGACCTAAGCCAACTAGGTCTAAAGTGATAGTTGGTGATTCTGCCAGGGACCACCATGTTTTTTCTACCCTGGATCAAAAGCAAGCCAAACATCAGAACACAGTTATTGAAGCTCAGGATAATACTCAATGTATGAAAGTATCTATCTTATTTGACTCTAGAGCTACAGACTCATTTATTTCTTCTACTTTAGTTGCATATAGTGGAATTCTTGTGGTTAAGGCAAGGAATAGATGACAAGTGGAGTTAGCATCAGGTTCTAGGGTGAATGCTGATATTGTTGCTCCTGACTGTAAGATTCGAATGAAACCTTTTACTACTACAGCAAACCTTAGGGTTATACCTTTAGGATCATATGACATAGTTTTGGGAATGGATTGGTTAGAAAAAAATAAGATATTTTGGATTGCAAGGATAAGAAAATTACTTGTTTGGATGATGTTGGATTAGTTAGGATTATTGTTGGAATCAAGAGACCCATCTCTTTGCAGACAATTTCTGCCAAGCAATTGGCAAGGTGTGCTTGAAAAAGTTGTAGTTTGTTTGCCATTTTGGTAAATGACTTAGAAGATTCCATGGATAAAGGTTCTTCCCTCGATCATCCAATCTTGCAAAATTTTTTGGATGTTTTTGTTGAAGAGATTCCTAGAATACCTTCGAGAAGAGAAATTGATTTTTGGATAGATTTAGTGCTAGGAATGAAACCAATTTCCAAGACTCCATACAGAATGACAACTCAAGATCTGGTTGAACTTAAATTTCAGTTGGAGGAGCTTTTGGAGAAAGGTTTGATTCATCCTAGTGTATCACCTTGGGGTGCTCCGATAATCTTTATCAAGAAGAAAGATGGCTCCTTGGGACTTTACATAGACTATAGATAGTTAAACAAGGTTACTGTTAAGAACATGTATCCTTTGCCTAGAATTGATGATTTGTTTGATCAAGTCAAGGGTGCTCGAGTCTTTTTGAAGATTGATTTGAAATTTGGGTATCATCAACTTAGAATCTAGGAAGCTGATATTCATAAGACAGCTTTTCGCACCAGGTATGGGCAGTACGAATTCATAGTAGTACCTGTTGGGTTCACAAATGCACCTTCTCTCCTTATGAGCCTAATGAATGGTGTATTTAGAACTTACCTAGATAAGTTCATAGTGGTTTTTCTGAATGATATTTTGGTGTATTCTAACTCTATTGAGGAGCACGACCAGCATTTAGAGCTTGTTTTGGAATGCCTTCGTAGGAAAAAACTGTATGCTAATCCTTTGAAGTGTGAATTTTTAAAATTGAAGATTTGTCACTTAGGTCATATCATTTCAGGGAATGGAATTTTTGTAGATCCATCCAAAATTTGGGCTATTGTAGATTGACCAGCACCTCCGAATGTGTTCGAGGTTCAAAGTTTCATGAGCTTAGCAAGCTATTACTGTAGATTTGTGTCAAAATTTTCTAGAATAGCACATCCTATCATGTCTCTTTAGAGAAAAGAGAAGAAATTTGTGTGGACAGAGGAGTGTGAGGTAGCATTTTAGAAACTTAAGGAATGTTTGACTAGTGCACTAGTTCTGGCAGTCCCTGATTCGGCTAAGGAGTTCGTGGTTTGTACAGATGCATCTTTGGATGACATAGGAGCGGTGTTGATGCAAGAAGGATGTGTTATAGCTTATGAGTCCATAAAGCTAAAGAGTCATGAGGTGAATTACCCTACTCATGATCTTGAACTTGTACCGATCATGCATGCTTTGACCAAGTGGCGGCATTTTCTTTTGGGTCAATGATTTGAGTTGCATACTAATCACTGAAGCCTTCAATATCTTTTCACACAACCAGACCTCAATGCTAGATAGCGAAGATGGATGGAGTTTATATGTGAATATGACTTTGAGATTAGTTATGTGCAAGGGAAGGAGAACATTGTTGTTGATGCACTTAGTACAAGGCGACATGAATTATCTTCTTTGATCCTAACAGTGGATCTTAAGGATAAGATTTTATAGAACCTTTCCACAGATCATTGGTTTCAAGATGTTAAAGCTATTATTGACAGTGGTAGTGTCTTGGAAGGGTGTTTTGAGGGATATTCAGTAAATTTTGAAGGTTTACTGCTGTTTAGAGGGAGTGTGTACGTTCCTAAATTGGGTGATTTGAGGAATCTGGTTTTGTTTGAGGCCCACAAAGCACGATATTCGGCTCACTCGAGTGTCAAGAAAATGCATGCTGACCTTAAGTAGCATTATTATTGGCCAGGTATAAATGGAGACATAGCAGATTTTGTGGCTTGATGCTTGGAGTGTCAGTGAGTTAAGGTTGAACATTAGTACCCTACGAGATTATTGCAGCCACATAATATTCCAGAATGGAAATGGGACACCATTTCTATAGATTTTATTATTGGATTTCCTATTACAGCTCATAGGCATGATGCTATTATGGTGGTAGTGGACCACTTTTCTAAGGTTGCCCATTTTATCCCAGTTAGATCATCCTATAATGCAGCAACGGTTGCCAAGATATATATGGAGCAAGTAGTTAAGTTACATGGTATTCCTAAAAAGATTATTTCTGATAGGGATCTAGTGTTTACTTCTTCTCTATGGAGATCCATCTAGTGAGAGTTAGGTACTTAGCTAAATTTTAGTTTAGCTTATCACCCAAAGATAGACGGACAAACTGAACATGTCAACTAGATTCTAGAAGACATGCTTATAATGTACATAATGGATGGATAGAATAAATGGGAGGAGTATCTACACTTGGTAGAATTTTCTTACAATAATGGATATCACAGTTCCATAGGTATGGCACCCTTTCAAGCATTGTATGGTAGACCTTGTAGGATGCCTCTCAGTTGCAATAATTTTGAGGATAGGACTCTTTTAGGACCTAATATGTTGCAAGATTTGGAGCACCAGGTTAAAAGGATCAGAGAGCACCTTATTACTGCTCATGATAGATAGAAGAAATATGTTGATAAGCATAGAATTTACTGTTAATTCTTGGTGGGTGATAACGTGTTTCTCTGGGTAAGATCACGTAAGAAACCAATTCATTATGGAAAGGGATCCAAGTTAGAACCATGATTCATGGGTCCGTTTGAAATTTTGGAATGCATTCATAATGTATTTCATGTTTTAGTTCTACATAAGTATATACCTAATATTGATCACATACTCAATTGGAAAAATTTGTAGATTATGGATGGACAAATCATGCTGGAACCAGTGCAGATCACACAATGCAGAACTATGAGTTTAAGAGGGAGAGAAATAAGGTAGGTAAAGGTCTTGTGGGACCCCAATGATGAAACATCTACTACTTGGGAGGATGCAAAAATGATGAGAGAAACTCATCCAATCTTGTTTACTAACTTCCAAGAGAAAGTTGAATCCGAGTCGAGGAGGGTGTCATGCCTGACCACTACTTCGAGTTTTTCTGCTTCTAGGACCTTGTTGTTATAAGTTCCTTGCTGTTGTTATGTTTTTATTTCTATAAGAACTTGGTTATATTATTGTCTCTGAATGATGAGACTGATGCTAAACATATTTTTTGTTTAGAACTATGCTATTAGCAATGAATGTGATTTAGTATTTTATGATTTGAACTGGCATATAAATATTTTCATGTTGAATGGATATCGATTATGTTCATTATGTTTTTAACTCATTGTAAATTGCATTCTATGTTTGAATTCTTTGGAAAGAAAGAAAGAATATATTGTATGTTTAATTTGAATGTTAATCTACTGGATAAATATATTTAGAATTTGTCATTGTATTTATGTATGTGCAACTGAGAAGGGATTGAATTATTGCATTAGATTTGTTTCAGTATAGCATATAGGTCTATGCTGTAAAAGGATTAGATTTTTTCTAAATACTTATAACTTTGAGATGGTTTTGTTTTCATGACTCATATTAACTTATTATTTAAGAGAATTGCAGTTTGCATTGCATATATATTTCTTATTAAAAGGGGGGAAGGGGGGGGGCTAAATATCCTAAGTTGTGATTGGCATAAACATTTCTATTTGTTTTAAAAGGGTTTAATTAACTCTTAAGCATTATGTAACCCTAAATGGGCATTGATTGCCATGAAGGAGGAAAAAGATATTCATTTTGTTGGAAGCCAAACATGGTGGTGGCTTTTTAACTGTCTTGTGCACAGCCCTATGAAGTGTCACAGTTGAATTGAATGCTTGTTTATGAGGATTGATGGCACTAAGGGTTTGGTTAGCCATTTCTTGTCGCGAGTCAAGTTTTTTGCAGAATATGGGCTGGAGACTGGGCCGCATTGCTCTGCTTGGCTTAACATATGTAATCTTGTTGTTGAGGTATCGGCATAATGTTGGTTATTGTTGTGATTCTTCTCCTACATCACATTGTGAAGTCATTTGCAAATTATTATGTGTCAGCTGTGTGGAGAATGTTATCAATTTGATTTGGCATTTGGGGCTTTGGCATTGAGTTGGATTGCAGAGCATTTTCCATCTTCAGTTTTCACGTAGGGGCAATTTCTTACCCTACTCTCTCTGTGTTTGAAATTGCAATGTTATTTCATTTACCATAATGTAAATGGTTATCAGTTTTACATATTCTGAATGTACATTCAAGGATGGGTATATAAAGAGCATGGCACTGTGTGCGATGCTTAGCTCTGTATATATCCACCTTTGAATGTGGATTTAGGGAGAAATTAAATAGGGTGTTGCTATATGTATATATTTGTTTGGGCTTTTGCCCTAGCCATACATTCTTTCTCCAAGTTGAACTCGGTTGGGGTTTCATATTTGCAACAGCATGTATGCAAGTGTTTAAGATATGATTATGGGTATTCAGCTTTGTTAGGGCTGAGCTCTGAGAGAACCATATTTTAAAATTCATAGATATGAGCAGTTTAGCCACAGTCACAAGCTTATATTAGGTTGCAGTCTAACGACTGATTAATGGTACAATCACTCTATTTTATGATATAAATGATTAAAATGAGGGTTATGTCATTGTTTTAAAAGAAAATAGTTTGTTTGAATCCTATAGCTCAGTTATTTTATATATATTAAAAACAATAGCATAGCAAACAGTATGTGACATTTATTGGTAATGACATTTTGTCAAATAGTTAAAAGGAAGCTCGATTCAAATAGGAAATTCTTTGCGACAACATAAATTAACACATAATTTATAATGGAAATTGTGTTATAAATAATTTTTGTTTGTGGAATTGTTCGCAAATGAATAAGGCATTATTTTCATAAGCATAGACATAGATAGATGTTGTTATATGGACAGGGTCATCATGTGAACAGTTTGTGTGCTTCTTATAGCTTAGGGATTTACATCCTAATTACTTTTGGTTATTGGCATGATGTAAGTTACTTTTCATATTTCTGAAGTGCATTTTCATTTAATCTCAGATATTATATTTTTATATGCTGATTGTAGTTATAACTGGGTGGTATCTTATTGTTAAACAGTGGTTAAACTTCAACAGACACTTGGATATTTAGTAACATTGTAGAAAGTATTTTGTTAAGCATTGGCTACACTTGGATTCAGTAATGTTGGATTTTACTATGAAGTGTCTTAATAAGCATTTACAGATTGTTTTGAAATAAGATGTTTGAAATAGAATCATGTTTTATAAAGATGTATTTCTATTCATAAATGAAATGGAAAGTCATTTTAAGTTATGAGAAAAATTATGATATATGTTGGTGATATGTCATTTAAAAGCAAGAATATCATATGTACATTGTTTTATTATCCTAGTCATTTTGAATGTTAAGTTTAGTTTATTATAATAGTAGGAATAAGTAGTATAGTACTACAACTGGTAAATATCATTAAACTGACGTAACAGTTTAGTTATATTTACAAGATCATAATATTTTAGTATTTATTCCTATTGTTAAAATAACCTAAGTTTACTTTCAAATTTGATAGTAGAAGATGAGAGTTTTAAAAGATGAAGAATGAAATATCATGGGAAAATTGTCTGTTATTCATTGTATGTGCATTCTTAGAATATTTGTTTGATGTGTATTTTAAGGATAGTTGTTATGAACGTATATCAAGGTGGCTAAATATCGATTTATCCTATTCAGTTAATTAATTCAGTGATAATTTTAAGATGTATCGAGAGGGATAATTATAAATA
The DNA here is from genome assembly GCA_028749045.1 of Cupressus sempervirens. Classification (NCBI taxonomy): domain Eukaryota; kingdom Viridiplantae; phylum Streptophyta; class Pinopsida; order Cupressales; family Cupressaceae; genus Cupressus; species Cupressus sempervirens. The sequence goes on from CM053791.1 coordinate 244,985,904, forward strand.
AAAGATAATTGGCCTTACCTATGACTTAAACTAGTAAGGTTAAGTATGGACAACAAGGCAAGTCTCTATTGCGTCTTTTCACGAGTACCATAGAGAATTGCACTATGTGTTATCTATGAGCTTACCATATACGAATGTAGTATCTTAGCACCATAGTGATGACACCTTAGTATATATATGATTCATTTATTAGTTATTCTTAGTGTAAGTTTAATTTGGCATTGTTAAGAAGATGGTTACTTCTTGCATATTAGTTTTAGAATTGCACTATGTTATCAGGTTTAGTAATCTGCATTATGGTTTTTGTATATGTTTATTCTAACAAGTATGCAGGTGGACTATGCTTTTTAACTCAGTATGCACTGAGCCCTCTTTTTGTGTTGTGTTGCATGTGTATGTGTTTCAGGTGTTTCAAGTTGATTAACTAGTAGCAATGGAAGACTATTGAAGTTACTCCTTGAAACTGAATTTGATACTTGTAAAGTCCATATGTTGGACATAGGCATTTCAGAATGATATTGTTCTTCATTATTGTACTGAAATCTTTATGTATTAACATCATTACGGAAATGTATTTGGATGATATCTTCTTATATTTTGAGGTCTTCGAATTGAGAGTGACTCAATCATTGTTCTTGTTCTTGTAATAGTTGGTTATAAAAAAAAAAATCTATGGTTCTTTATGCTTGTTCATGGTTTCATATTTTTTATTTTTAGTTTTAGTATAGCGTTACACTTTCCAAATGTAAACTTTATGAGACTATTTTCTCTCTTGCCATGTTGAAGGGTAAAAGCACAAACTTGTGTCACCCTTTTGTAAACAAAAGGGATAACAAAATTATAACTATTCACCTTCAATTACATAAAAATTGTATTATTATTTAGAATTTGAAAGTTTAGTAAACTAATGAAATTTGTAGAAATGGATAAGTTTAGCATTATAATTTTTAATAATTATTTCAAATAAGAATTGATATGTTTCCCTAATTTTTATAGACAATTTTTTAGTTGTTCAAAAATACAAAAAATTAGGGGTTTAGTTCCCACCAAAAAATTATATGGAAATAAACTTAGTTCAATTTGAACTCAGAATATGTTATTGATAACATATATATCTAGAACAATAAAAAGTAAAAATTTACTTTAGAACTATATTTTCTCTTTTATAATGATTCAAATTTCAACTCCCTTGAAATCGATAGTTTTCATCTCTCACCATATTTTTCAAATAAAATCTATTCTAACTAGAAGAAAAATTATACATTCTAGAAGAGGACTCTCTCGTCTAGTACATCATCTAATTTTTTTTTTTTTTTTGATATTTTTTTTTCTTTCTCAAAATTGACATCTTTTATGAGTGTTAAAATACGTGCTTGTAGAATTTTCCAATTACTATATACTATATCTAATTAAAACACTATAAACTCTATATGAGAATATTATTTACTTTAAGCTCTAAAAAATGGTGTTTATATGTTACTATAAATATATCATAAAAAATAGTAAGAGCTATTGAAATGTTATTTTTTAAAAATAATTTTATTTCTTTAGTAATTATATACAAACATGTATAAAACATGCATTTAATAAACATTTTCAAGTGGAAAAGTGTAAAACCATATATAACTTAGCTAGAATGAATTTATCTGGATCATATGTTTAAACAAAATTGATTTTTGGATAGAAATATTCAAATTTAATCACTAGAATGAATTTATCTGGATCATATGTTTGAACAAAATTATTTTTGGATAGAAATATTCAAATTTATTCATTTTGATAAGTCGTCCTAAAAGGTGACACACCTTTGTACTTTTAGCCAAAAACCTGAAGATGTGCCACTTGGTGTGATGATTCATACAATAGTGTTAAAACTACATTCATGTTCCGTCAACATTTTAGTGAATGATGGAATTAGGTTGATGTCCTCCCATTTTAATAGCCTTGTGACATAGTATCCAAATTTAGTGCACTAATCCACCAAACCATTACCTTCATAGTTAATATGATCCACCTAGATTTCTTGGTATTCCTCCATCAACTTACAAATCTCCTCAATTATCAACTTATTCGCCTAACTACATCGACTATCCCCTTTAGTAGCTTTGATAATTAACATCCAGTCCTTGCTGACCTTCATCTTGTTGATTCCACATTTCATTACGAGTCTCAATCCCCACAAAAGAGCCAAGGCTTTAGCTTCATTATTTGAACCACATATATAGTTTCTAGAATATGCCATAACCATTTTCCCTATAGAATTATGTAAAACACCCCTAGTAGTAGAACTTCCCATCATCATTGAGCCATCAAAACTAGGCCTAAATGATGGCTTAAGGGGTGGGTTCCATATTGTATTCTTCCTAGAAAAGGCTTTGGAATTATGAAATTGGGCCACCATTTGACCCACTCCGTAGGTAGGAGCCCACTATGTATCAAGTCTATCTAAGGCATTCAGGAGGGTGACATGGGGGGGTTTCCACTAATAGATTCCACTATATTCCTTTTGGATTCTATTAACCTACTAAGCCACCCCTAAATTGGTAGCAACTTTATCCATAAATATTCTATTTTTATGTTGCTTCTACATAACCCATGAAACATAAGGAGTTATGAACCATAAGCTATTAGGTATGGGTGGGAAAATGGGCCATTCCACTGAACAAAATTTTGCAGAACTTCATTAGCACACCACTATATTCCCCATAGGAAAAGTACCTCCCTTCACACCTCCAAGGAAAAAGGGTAGTGAATAAGAAGGTGTGGTATAGATTCTACATCCTAAAGACAAGGGACACATCAATTTGCAAGCTTGCATCCTCTCCATTGCAGATTGTCCATAGTAAAGATAGACCCATGTAAAGTTGTCCACCAAAAAAAAAAAATCTTTGGAAGGATCCATAGGTGTCGAACCTTTCTCCAATCTCCTTGGGCGTCACTAGCCCCAAGGCTATAAAGATAAGTTGACTTCACTATGAAGTCCCTTAATGGAGTAAGCTTCCAAACCAAGGATACCTCAACAAGGACAACAGGGATCCTATAAATAATTAGTAGGTTTTGCAGTTCTAGAGCAAGATCCACCCCTGTAAAAGTATGGTTTTAGATCTCAATGCATTAGCAATCTAAGGTGATATAGTGTTAGGTCATGGATCCATTAGCTTATTGTTTAACTTATGCAACAGGAGGAATTTGGTGTGCTTGAGTGAGTAATCTTGGATCCAATCATCTTCCTAGAAATCAATGGTGTCACCACTCCCAATAGTCCAATGGCATCCCATCTTTAGAATTTTTTGGGTGTGCTTCATATTATTCCAAAATTTAGAGCCTTGGGGGAGTGCCTAGGTCCATAGAGTATGATGAAATGATTCACCTCCAAGGTTCTTGGCCCTCAGAATGTTGCACCAATTACCATCCAAGTTCATCAACTTCTAGCCAACTTTAATCAAAAGGGCCATATTCATATGTCCACTCCTTCTTATATTTAAACCTCTAAGGTCCTTGGGATTTTCCAGCTAACCAAACTCATCCTAGTACATTCTTTAGTGCCATACCACAAGAAGTTTGACTGAATTTTTTCAAGAGAATCTTTGAATATTCAAAGGAGTTTTAAAATGGAAAGGAATTAAATTAGGATGCACTAATGGAAGCAGAGAGAAGTTGGAGTTTTCTAGTGCTTTAGAATCATGCCTTTCCAACCTACCAAATTTCTCTAGAAGAGTTCAACAACACTATTCCAACATTTATTCAAGACTTCTTTAACCATGAGTGAGATCTCAAGCATGTGTCACGTAGAAATGTCTCCTGGCATTCCAAGATTTGACTAATCTTACCTCTTAGACTAGCACTAGTATTGAGGAAATACACTTTTATTTTGTGATAATTTATGAATTATCTAGAAACCTTTGCATACTGATTTAGGATATCTTTCCACTCCCTAGCTTCGTGGATGGAGGAAATACCAAAAAATAAGGTGTCATCCACCAATTGTTGAATTATTTTAGGAGGACACAAGGATGTAGGTCTAACACCTCTTAACTTGTCAACATTATTCATGTAGAAACAAAATTTCTACCTAGGACCTCATCCACAATAAAAAGATATGGGGATATGGGGCCATCTTGGTGCACCCTTGGGATGAAGAAAAAATTCTTCAAGAGCCCCACTAACAAGCACCGAAAAGGTGATAGTATGAACCACATTTTTTAATATTTTGATAATATTTTAATTAAAACCAAGTTTAGAGATCATAGAAATAATGAATTCCCTCCTAACCTTATCATAAGCTTTGGAAATATCTAGTTTAACATCCATAACTAGGGTCTTTCTCCTATCCATAGAGTGGATAACCACATTTATAGTTATGACCACATCTAATGAAACCATTCTATTAGGGACCAATGAACATATCGAGGAGTGACTTGATTTGGTTTACCATAATCTTGGAAAGATTTAATAAATTGTCTTGCATAGACTGAAAGGACAAAAATCTTCCAAGTTACTAGAGTTATAAGCCTTAAGGACAAGAACAATAAAGGCCTGGTTGAGTTCCTTCAACAAATTGTCCATTCAGACAAAGTCTCTAGTAGCATGGATGAAATCATACGCAACAATATCCCATAATTCACGAAAAAATCTATGGGAAAACCAATAGGACTAGAGGCTTTATACTGATTCATGCTAAACATTTCGATCATCCTCCATCAACCATTAAACTCTTGACCTCTTGAATTCCCTTTAAAGAAGAATGTTGAAGAATGTCCCAACCAGAAGAAATAAGAGCCCTATTAAGTCTAACCTACATCAAAATTTTCCCTAACCTATTATTAAACCATGTGAATACAAGACCCTGAGGATCAATATCAATCAAGCCATTTCTTCCAAGAAAGCCCTCCAAATCTTGCATACTATTAGGAAAGGCTTCCAAACCCACAATTTCAAATGTATTAAAAAAAATATTCTCACTCCATAAAGAATATTTTGAATTGAATCAGGAAAGGCCAACTTGAATCTTGTAGAAATGAATTAATAAAGTTTAACTTTCTAGGTAGTTAGTTAATTTGGTTGAAGCTTTTTATTTGAATAGTGAGGCATGACACATGAAACATTTCGTCTAGTTGACAGCGTAGCACTTTGAAGGAAAGAGTTAGTTTGTAGACTTTCAGCCCCTCTATATAAGTGCCACAGTGTTTTATTTAATCTCACAAATTCAATATTCACCAAGCAAGTTATCATTGAGTTGAAAGGTGAGGAAGGAAATTGCAATTAGTAAAAATGGAGAGTTTGATGATTACAGTTCTGATTATGTTGCTCATGATTACGTTGGTGGTCCATGTCTTGGCTAACTACCACAACTCGCTTGTTCTATGTCCACCAAAGGAGAAGTGGGTAGTATGAAATGAGGAGAACATTAAGGCTTATTACCACAACTTCTTCTCCTCCCTCCTTTCACCATTTCCTTTCACATCCACTACATACAAATTTCATGCCCAAAATACAAGAGTAAAAACACACAATTTTTTTTATTTTTTTAAATTAATAATAGTAAGGGTCACTAAGGTTTAAGAGTTGATTCGCAAGTTCAAGAATAGGTTTACTACATTTATCTTAAGTTTATAATCATGAGAAGAAATACATCAATAAAGTTAAATTCTCATTATTAAATTGGTATCAACATTTGATTTATTATTACATTAAGATTTCAACGATATATTGAAATTATTTGAACAACAATATAAATTGATCTTAAATTTAACCAAGCAAAAAAAATTAACATTATCTTATTAGTCTAACATAAGCTTGTTTTAAACATAACAAACTTATTGGTTAAAAACTTTATTTAATTTAAATCTAAATTTAACAATTGCAAACAAACTACTCGATTAGTGCTATCTTAATAAAACAAGATAATATCTAACACAAAATATACTTGAAACTTTGAATATACTAACTAAGTTTGCTACTTAATTAAAAACTAATTTCTAGATTAATCTAAAATTTAGCATTTCTAATTTAAACTACACTATCTTTTAAACTAAGATAACTTTAATACTAAACTAACATTTACAAAACAAAACAAAAATGTTATATATATATATATATATATATATATATATATATATATATATATATATGTCTGTCTATATGTATGTATGTATGTATGTATGTATGTATGTATGTATGTATAATGCTAACTTAAACAACTTAACTAACCTCAACTAATCTAAACTAACCAATATCATAAGAAAAAACACTAAAACAAATCTTACATAACAAAAAAACAAATAAAACTAAAACACTAACCAAATGTTTTTCCTAACATTAATGCTAACATAACCTTAATACTAACCCCCTTAACTCCCACCACACCCTACTTTCCTCTAACACTTTCCCATGCCTACAAACTTCTACACACATTGTCCTAAGCCTGCATTGTATATGTTTGTCCCCCTCCCCCTCTTCCACGCAAGCACATCTGACAAGGCAAGTTTATCCAAATAACATAAATCTAGTGGATGAAATTTCAAAGTGTAAAATTGTCACAATAAGGTGAATCATCATCAAATAAAAATTGAAGTAAGCACATGCAAAGGAGAACTGAAATAATAAATGACTCCAATGTAAGAATGTTATTCAATCATTATTTTATTGACCACCTGATTCAAAGCTCCGTCAAGAAAGAACTAGTAAGAAAACCAGACAGCGTTGCCACTACAACAAAAGTTTAAAATACATTTCTACATAGGATTGTAATCCTAAACGTAATTGAATTTCAACAAGCAATTTAAATTTCTTTCATGACCCTTATCAAGGGATCCATATCATTTTTTGTAATACATCGCTGAGATCATGGAGGGAACAACAACTGACCAAGTGACAAATAAACATAACAAGGAGATAAAATCTGACATTCATTTCCATATTGGGCTTTGGCAACAGGTATAAAACTAGGGAGAAGGTGGATTTTTCCAACAAGAGATGTTAGACACAACACCAAAATAGGTTCCCAATAAGGGCTATAACTCAAGAACTTCCATTCTTCCATTCTTTCATGCCAAAACTCATACGTGGTTTGTGCTGACAGGTAGGGGCCCATAACACCCTACCTTCTCTCCCTCTTCTCATCTTAAGAAGAGACTCTACACTATTGGAGTCCAACTAAAGACCTTTCCCAAAATTGGCCACTTCTACCCTATCCGAGGGTGAGCAATACCAAAACACCAATACAAGAAAACTTCAAAATTCAAGCAAAACATGAAGGAAAAGCATTCAAGAAAACATGTTTCAATCCTTCCCAAGCATATCCAACATACATAAAAGCATCACAATGAACAACACAATAACATAAGCATGAACCAAGCATGAAACAACATGAGCAACATGAACAACATGAACAAAGAAGTTGAAGAACTCCTACCTTCACAAAAAGGGTATGGTAAAATGAACAAGTTGTGAAGAGCTTTTCCTTCCTTGCCTTCAATCTTCAAAAACTTCACTCTAAAACTATAGATTGGGTAACAACCAAAACTACTCAAAAATGCCTCTAAATAAGATCCAAACTCAACCACATAAAAAGGGCAATAACTTCCTCCACTTGCCTAAAAATCTAGAGGTTTCTAACTCAACTAAACCTAAGGCTAACCTCAAGGTGGGGTTAGGGTCATTCAACCCATGGTGAAATCATTCTATTTTCGCACTAAAGGAAAAATGGACTTTTTGAGTGACCTCAAAAGTCAACAAAAGGGCTGGGGGGTGGAAAATGCCTCCACCCCATACCCATACCCCTTGGGTATTAAGATTTCATGATTAAAGGCCTTAGGGATTGATTTAAGACCAAACAAATGCTAGGAATTTTTAGGACTAACAAACAACTGAAAAATGTAGATTAAACACTAATTTGGATTAGGGGTAACTAAACTTGATTAAAAATAGATTAGCGAAAAGGGCACTAACTTAGTCTAACTTAGGTCCATAGGTTACATAGTTAACCGTAACTAGCATGTTGGAATGCATATACAATTCATGAGTGTCAAGTGACACTATAAGAACATGGTTACAAAAAATTAACATTTACTAATCATAGAAAGATACATTCATACATCTCACAATATATTTAAGATACAAACAATGTGGTTTCCACAAATGGCACATAGGGTTTAGTTCCATTTCTCCATTGGATTTCTTGGCTAAAATATCTTGCACGCTCATTGCACACATCACTAGCCCCATAAAATCACATGCACATATGTATATACCTATCAGGGAAATCACATAAATTAAAACATACATCTTTCAATTAATCAGGGTTTCTCTCATTCTACTCATATTCTCAATCATTAAAATTTCATAATCAAAGTCTTAATTTTACATTCACTTACTTCAATACACATGTTCATAAAGCATTAAATGACAAAACCAAACATTTGAAAGTAAAACTCCACACAACATGAAATAATATAATATGTTCAAAGTATCTGATAGTGTCTCAACATATCAAGTCATGAGTATCAAAACAATAATGTATCACTATGCTATGATGGGTTGGGGTGAGGCCTCACAACAAATTACTCATTTTATTGCCAATAAAATTGCACACACCTTCTACAATGGATGCATTCCCTCAATTCATGTACTTTTCTACTTCTTAGTTGAAACAAGAATTTAGGGATCACAAGATTGACTGATGACTCTTACACACATAATACAACTTTCAATAACTTTTATATCAATAGTAACAAAAATAGTTTAAACGAATGCACAAGATATCCTAGAGATTCATCAACATGATTATATTAGGTACCTATTTTAAAAATTTACGACTGAACAACTTTTTATTCCAATTGGAAAAAGAGAAACAAATATTTTCTCAAAAGTTAAATTTAGTTAAGTATGCGTGCATGTACGTATGTGCATATGCATTCATGTATGTATGTATGTATGCATGCATGCATGTGTGTATGTGTATACATATGTATACATGCAAATTCACATGTGTGTGTGTGATACCACATTGTATTGTCAAATTTATCCATAACATTATCTAAATATACAAAAAAAATAAAATTTGTTTTAATCTATCAACCTGATAACTCATGCACCTAATTTTTATTTTCATCATAAAAAGAGCTAAACTCACAAGGATCATTGATACACTCAAAGTCCACACTACAGTTTCTCATACATGATAGTCATAGAAGACTAATAAAATACATTAATTCTCACAATCCATATGAATAAATAGACATTCAATTGAAGAATTACAATATCAAAATAAATCATAATGTATCACCTCCATTCATCAGTCTTGGAATGTTATTCATGAAATTTGAAGGCCACTACTTTTGTAACACCTTGTTCAGGAACCCAAGTCGGAAGAGAATGTGTTAGATGATGTAGATGGCAAGACTAGTTTTAAGGGTTTGAGATTTGCATTTGGAAGGAAAATATTTATGAGTTTTTTCAATTCCAACTTAAATTGGAGAAGAACAAGAATAACTATTTGTGAATAATTTTTAGCAATATTAAAATCTTGTATTTTTATAAATTGAGGTTGTTTTGTAATTAAAATGAAAGAGAGGAGGATTGTGGATTGTATTATGGTGTGGTTTCAAGTGGGATAATTTTGATAAAAAAATTACTAAAACCAAGTTTAGAGAGAATAGAAATCAGGAATTCCCTCGTAACCTTATCATAAGCTTTGGAAATATCCAGTTTAAGAGCTATACCTAGGTTCTTGCTCCTATCCATAGAGTGGATAACCTCATGTGTAGTTATAACTACTTCTAAGATCTACCTCCCAGGGAAGAAATGATTCTAGTAGGGAGCAATGAACAAGTCGAGGAGTGGTTTGATTTGGTTTACCATAATCTTGGAAAGGATTTCTAAATCATGTTGCATAGACTAATAGGACAAAATTCTTCCTAGTGACTAGGGTTATTAGTCTTAGGGATAAAAATAATGAAGGTCTGGTTGAGTTCCTTCAACAAATTGCCCATTCTAACAAAGTCTCTATCACATGGATCAAATCATACCTGACAATATCCTAGAATATTGAATTAATTTTTGGGGAAGATTGATGAAAAAACTCTCACACAATCTTCCCCAGAAATTAATTCAATATTCATGGATTGTGGAAATCTGTTTGCTTTCAATATCCTAGAATTCCTAAAAAAAACCATGGGAAAATCATCAAGACTAGGGGCTTTGTATTGATTCATGCTAAACATGAATTTTATGACTTTATCCTCCCTGACCTTAGTAATCAAGTCCTCATTCATCTTTTTATTCACAACTGGGTCAAAAGAAATAAAAATATCATTTTGCATGTTATTGTTGACCTGCACAATAGGGGGGTTATAGAGCTCCTTGAAGTAGAGATTGACTTTACCTTCTATCTCCTTCATATCATTAATTTCTTAACCATTATCATCTTCCAATTTTATAGTGTTACATTTTTTCCTTCTTGACATTGATCTATGGAAAAAGGTCATATTTCGGTCACCCTCCATCAACCATTGAACTTTTGATCTCTTTTTTGAAAAACTTCCTCCCAATTTAGGATTGTCTTCCTTAAGTTATGACAATCCCTCTCCTCCTGCTACTGTTCAACATTAGTATTGCTCTAAATAAGTTGGTTTTGGAGGGATTCCAACTTCTTCTTAGTATTTTCCATCTCTTTGGAAATGTTTCCAAATGAGGATTTTCTCCATCCCCACACTTCTTTTGGGATTCACTCAAGTTTTCTAGCTATATGGAACATAGTTGTTCCCTTATTTGGATCCTTGCACCATTACACAATACAATCTCTAAACTCCATGTGTGAGTGCCACATGATTTCATACCTAAAAGGCCTCAATCTGGTGTGTTGGTTGTGAATTTTGAAAGCCACTACTTTTGTAATGCCCCATTAAAGAATCCAAGTAGGAAGATAATGTGTCAAATGATGTAGATGGCAAGAATAATTTCAAAGGTTTGTGATATATTTTTGAAAGGAAAATATTTATGAGTTTCGTCGATTCTGACTTAATTTAGAGAAGAAAAATAGGAGCTATTTGTGAATAATTTTTAGCTATATTAAAATCTTGTATTTTAATAAATTAAGGTTATTTTGTAATTAAAATGAAAGAGAGTAGTATTGTGGACAATATTATGGTTGGGTTTAAAGTTGGAGAATGTTGAAGATGAAACCCAACAGTCATTGATTGTTTTGACTCTTCGTATTGTAGATAATGCTATTGTTAATGTATGTAAAAGAATGCTAACTATTGCATTGTAAGGTGTGGAGATTTTTATCTTAGGATTGGTGATTAATAAAATTATTTCTCTATTTGAAGAGTGGATCATAAATTTTAGTTACTTTTGAATCTCCATTTTAATTTCTTGTTTGATGTTTTAACATAGTCAACAAAACATATTATCAATGTGCTATACTAGTAGCTAATGGAAATAAAATTTGATATAGGGTATACATTTTATATCAATTACTTAAGGAAACACGCCATTTGTTAAACATCAACATAAGAGGAGGATTGATTATAAAATGATTAGGCACATTGTATCAAAGCTCTAGGTCTTCATGCCCTTGTTCTATTTATGAGAGGTTTGGCTTGGCTTTCAAGAAGAATTGGCACAAAAATTCAGATTTTTAGCATGGAAATCAATATTTTTGGTATAGAAATTGTGATTTTTTGGGCAAACAAATTAAATTTTTTTGGCACATAGATCAATATTCTTTAGCATGCACATTGAGATTTTTTGACATGCAAATCGTGATTTTTGAGTGCACAAATCGAGATTTTTGGCATGCAAATCAAGACAGTTTTGGTATGGAACTATAATGCTTCCTCAGGTGATTTTTGATGTTTTTGATTAAGAAAAATAGGTTTTGAAGAGTGCCTAAAACTCTGTACAAAGCTTAAGAATTTCAATAAGAATAGATGCAAAAGTACAATAGATAAAAGAGGAACTGGTCCCCCCCAAAAAGGGGTTACCATGGTAATAGAAAGGCCTATCACCAACCAAAACAAAACATCCAGCTAGGAGGCAAGAATCCAAATAGAAGTATTAGCCTCCAAAGAACTAGGCACTACAAGGGAGCTCACAATTTTCCCTTTGATTTAGAGCCTTTAGTGCATGACTAGAGATTAATTTCTAAAGGAGGAGTAGAGCACTTAGATTTCTTTCTTTCTACCATAGCCCAACCATCCTCCACCTTTGCTGCCTCAACAATCCAATCCCTAGAAGAAATTAAAGAATGGAAACCATGGAAAGTAGAAGCATCAACATTCTCCCTAGGAGAGACTGTGGATGACTAGCCCCTAATAGGACTAGGAAGAGCAGCCAAGACAAAGGCAAGGGTAGGAGAGGGAATAGGGTCTAGACTAAAAGTCTAGACTTCCTCAACAATCATTGGCACTGAATGATCGATAATAGGGGAAGAGCCAGCCATAGGGGGAGAGTCATCCATAGGATCTGGGGCACATCCATGGATTTGAGCACCATGTAGTGCTCAGAAGAGGCCCTTGACCACCAGGAAGGTAGTCAACTTGATTTGGTCTTCACAACCACACAACGAGTACCAATGTGACCTATCATATGACATTTTCTATAGTGGAAAGGGATACCTTCATAATCCAACATTTGGATCCACAAGCCTCACAAGGAGGCAAAACAAATCTTCTCTAGAAGGCCATTTGAGACATCCATCTCTACAAAAATTTGAGTGCAAATCGAATGGAGAACATTAAAAGTGTTTGAGTCCACATATAAAAAATCATCAATGGCATCCCCAATAGTTTCCAAAACTAAATCTAGCTAGAGCTGCATCAGGAGATTTGAAAGCCGAACCCATATAGGAACCCTGTTAAAGGATTCTGTAAGTGGATCAAAATCCATATGCCATAGTTTTCCCATAAGTGGGTTCTATCCTACCATGAAAAATTGTTATCACACATAATAGTCATCCTATCTTTAGCACTTTCAAACTTTACTATGAAGAATCCTTTAGCAGGTTCCCAATGGTTGGAGATCCAAGCATGGAGATTAGCAAGAGAAAGCCAAAAACCTTGAAAATGAAAAATAGCAGCAAGAGAAGAGAACTTTTCTGCCATATTGAAAATATCATCAACTATTTTTTGGTCTAATAAAACCCTGATAGGGTTTGAGAAACTTAAAGGGGAAGCTTCATGGGGATGAGAAGACCTAGAAAAAGGTAGGCATGAGGGACAAAACCATGTAGAATAGCTTCAAAGGTAGCCACTTTAGCAAAAGAGGTAGTCCTACCTCCATAAGGTATAAGAGAGGCCAGTCCAAGAGACCCTATAGCATTGGGAAGAGCAACTAGAGGAAGAGTGGAAGAAGGAGGAGAAAGAGCATTGTCAAGAAATATGGGTAGACAAAGCACACCCCCCTAGAAACCATTGCTGCAACTAATGAATTTTCAACATGCTCTAGGATGTGCACAACAACAAAAATAGAAGGATTTTCAAATTTGGCTGGAGCACACTAAAACATGGAGGGTGGAGGTGATTTTTGATGTTATTACTCATATTTTCTAAGGCATTTTGGCATGAATCTCAAGGTGGTAATGTTTTTTCAATTTTGTCATTCTAACACTTATTTTACCTACATGTGTTACTATCTATTTTTTCAGATTCTCCTCCAGTTACATCCCATTCAATTTTTTTTTTTTTCCATTTTGATGGATATCTTGGATATTTTAGGTTTGAAGATTGATTTTGTCACTTCAAATGATTTTTCATAAGTTGTACTATCTCTTGTATCATCTTGATGTCTCTTTTGATCTTTGTTGACATCCTTTTGTAGTATTTTTGCAAACACACTAAGATAAAGTGTCAATCTATTGTAGATTGAAATCTTCAATATCTTTGTGTTTTTTTTTACTCACACTAAGTTATAAAGTGCCTTGGGGTGTTTTATATTAGCCATATTCACAATCTTCCTTTGTGAAGTGAGTGTTCCTTCAATGACACTGGCTGCAAGATGTGCTAATCATACATGCCATTATACTTGTTTGTACTTCTTTTGCATTCTCAGTGTTCCTGGTTCTTTCTGCATGAGATAATACATTTAGATTTAGTGTTTATGTCTTACCTCTCATCATTTTAGGGGGTTATTTTAGTTCTATTGCTTTCTTGATTCAATGGAGTGGTTGTATACCTATGCATTTCAGTGAGATGGATCATGTAACATATAGACATTCTTTCATTCCTAGTTTTGGAGTCAATGAAGATACCTTTCATCTTTGATTGATTAGGTCTTGAGTTTTTGTTTTCTCTACCTAGTCATATTCTATATAGTGGAGGGTCTTAAGATTAGTAGTTTGGCAGTCTTTGCCACTTCATGCTTCAATGGTGTTGTTCACGATCATCCTTTTGTTCCTATCTTTTGGAACATTTTATTTCTATCTCTTTTTGGAGTAGGGTTTTTCCCATGTGGTTTTCTCTATTTCTCATCTTTTTAGAGATTTGGTTGTGCTTTACTACCTTATTATGTTTTGTTGTTGGGACCCAAATTTATTTTTAGCTGTAGTTTCTCAGTTTTTAGCTACCCACCAAGTTTATCTTAAGGAGGGGTGTTAGAGTAATAAAGTATTGACTTATTAATTAAGTCATATTGATTTAATTATTAAGTCACTTATGATCTATAGTTTAATTAAGCTAAACTTTAGGCATATAATACTTAATTCTTTTATTAATTATTATTGTGCAAGCTAGGTTTTATCCTGTTAGGGTTTTGATCTCATTTTATAAGGATTGATCTCTTTGTAATTTATTGATTCACTTTTGATAATAGAAATTTTTCTTTTTGCTCATCAAGGATGTCTCCTCTATGATTCTAGGAATTTCAATCTAAATATCTGTTGCGTCTCTCTTTTTGTGATAGGTGTTTGCATGCAGGTGATTCATTAGAGCTATGGGGTTGATCTTTCATCAACTCCAAAATATCTTTCACATACAACTGTTTGGTTAGTGAAATATAAAGTAGGAATTGGTCACATTGGAGGAGGTGATAAAAAAAGTAGCAAGGAAAAAGAATAGATTCATATCATACCTGGTAGTTATAATAATTATCAAAACTCAATAAGATAATTGGTATAGTGTGCAACTTAATAGTGTTCCTTGAGTCATAAGTTGAAGGAATTGAATCCTGGGATAGAAGATATGTGCATATTAACTACCAACAATGATCATAGGGGAAAAATGAATAATATTGTATAAAATAAGTTGAGTAATTAGTGTATAAAATAAGTTGAGTAATTAGTGTCTAAAGAGGTGACAACAATGTACATGTGAATGTAAAAGTTATATAAGGATATAAAACAAATAGTGATTAAGGGAACTTTTGGGGTAGTGATTGGATAAGAGCACAAGATAGGGAGAAAAAAATAGAAAGATGAAATCAATTCCTTCAATTATCCATACACCACTTCAAAAACACCTAACTCGAAAATAACAGGATTTTGAAGAAAGAAAAAATCAAAGAAATAAGAGGCCATTCATAGACATCATTAAGAAATATTATCCTTTGATATTCTTGGTTCCTATATATTAATTAGTATTATTAGATAAAAATAATCAAATAATCAATTTTGAAAAGAAACATATGTATTTAATATCTAAGAACTCAAATCGGTATATCTGATAGTACAAATCACTACTGAAAGCCCTATAATAGCCTCCATAGACTATGAGGAATTAAATAATATTAAAAAACAATTGCACATCAAATTTCTCAATTACTGGTATAACATCTATTATAGGAGTTTATTACAATTGAAGGAGAAGTAAAGGTAGTTGTTCCAAATTTTTAACATGGGTGAGTAGAGGACACTACATCATTCATGTGTGAATAATGTTAATTATTTATGATCTTCCTTGTCTCAATTATGTGAAGTTGTCTTTGTTCAATGTGTATTTTGAGTTTCTTAAATGTTATTGCAAGTTATATATACATTTTGGGTGCTCTAGAAGTCATGATACTATTTCTTTAATTGTAATATAAAGAAGTGTTTTCAATAATGAAGGATAATAAGTTCGCTCTTTAAGACAACAATACAAGGAAATCATTTAGTTTGGTATCGATAATTAATCTTTAATTCAATAAATTAATAACATAATTTTTATTTCTATTCATTCCATAGAACTCATATCTTTGGTTGGGATAGTGGATCTAATTAGGATATAAACTAAAAATGATTTTGAATAGTAATATTAGTGGTTATATTTTGTTGCATTCTCCAAGCAATAGAGTGGGTCTCACTAGCATTTGAACATAATGTTATTTTCATGCTAGCATTTAAAAAGTGGAAATAAAACCTAAACCATCTATGTTATTCTAAATATTTAGTTTAACAAAATGTTTTTTCTTTAAATTCTCTACTCAAGGTATATAATATGGTTATATTCTCTTTGTCACTATATGTATGTTGACTACCACGTATGCTACCCTCCTCTATAA
This sequence comes from Cupressus sempervirens, assembly GCA_028749045.1. NCBI lineage: Eukaryota > Viridiplantae > Streptophyta > Pinopsida > Cupressales > Cupressaceae > Cupressus > Cupressus sempervirens. The sequence continues at coordinate 245,002,380 of CM053791.1, forward strand.
AATTTATCCTTACATTGGTCCTCCCTACCATAATAACTCAGTGTGTAATTTATCCTAATAGTTGAAGATATAAAATTGGTTAATGATGAATATCATAAGTATGCCTTTGGCCATTTCAATTGTGTTATCCACAGATGAATGTCACAAATGTGGCATGTTTTGGGTTTCTTTAAACATAAATATCTAATCTTAATGTATCATCAACCCCAACACTCAGAACGTATAGTATTTTAAGATGCTTGATAAAATATTCTTATATTGGAAGATGTATTGATTCATGTTTGAATACATAGAAATAATGACCTCATCCTCCTTATGGGATAGAAACTTGAACATTAGAAAATTTTCATCCTCTAGGATGATGTTGAAGGAAGAGCTAGAAATGGAGAGGCTCAAGCTAGTTCTTAATTACGGGAAGCCAATAGTCCTCCACTTTATCAAGATTGAAACCACACTCAAGAATAATAAAAAAGAAAAATAAAAAGAAACACATTGACCTTCAAAGTTTCCACCTCCTAATTGGTGCAAACCATATATTTTCCAAGTTTCTTACTATTTCTAGAGATTATCGTGTGGTTCCCAAATAATAACAAGTGACACAAAATGATGGAGTTACTATCGATAGGTGAATGACCCATTGTAATCCTTGATGTAGAATTGGTTGGGATTGATCATCGTATCCTAGATTTGGGAGATAAAGCTATCAAAATGAGTGGAGTAAATTCTCACAAGGATTTTTAGAAAGAAATAAGGTTCATGGATAGATGAACACTTATTGGCTAAAGAAAATCTACATTAAATCCATAAATAATCACTATCACTCCTTATGGTGGATTTCATAGAGCCCATCCAAGCCTATATTATATTCTTTTGTAGGGTCATTGTGGAGCCAAGTAACAAGGAGTTCATGCCTTGGAGAAACTATTATTTCATTTATTATATTACAAAAAAAGAAGGTGAAGTTTGTTTTGTGTGCCATTATCTCCATCCATATCCACCAACAACTAAAGGGTTGCAAAATGAAAAAAGGTCTCTATATGACATCCTATGTGGTGTGCTTATTGTCACATTTCCACATTCATATTGTTGCTCACATGGTATTTATTATTGTTAGCATCACCAAAAATAATAGGGGCCTATGGATTTGTAAGATTTGGGTTTTTTGCTTGGTCATTGTCATGAAGATAGTGCTTGGAGACTGCCAAAATGCCATGACAATTTTTGCTATGCGATGAGGTGGTATTTGAAATACCTCTTGTATTTATCTGTTTAAACTATCTATACATTTGTATATATTAGTGACGATGCTGGGTTTTCTTCTCTGATTCTTTCCCAGTTGACCTCGTTGAATTAGAATTTATAAAATAATAAAATAATATAGTGGCTTGCCACTTTTGCCAAAAAAATATATACTTACAAGTGGGGCACACCTTCCTAAGAAAATACTTTCATATTTATTTTACAATCAGAGAAAATTAGACATGTATGTCAACACCCTTGTTAGAAAAACTTCCATCTTACACTATTTTATTATTATTCCTTAAATAAGGACTCTTGAACTTTAGATGCATTAACTTTTATGATAAATCTATCCTTTATTCCTTCTATCTAATGTTAACTCATATTACAGCCATGTTGATGGCATTCATATTACTACTATCATAACCCATATACACTAATGGCATCAACAAGTATTAATTCCTTTATTTAGATACTAATCCATTTATATCCCATATGTTACATGTAATGGCTCTTTATCTAGGCATGTTAATTTATATTTACCATTGAAATATCTTGGTCTTAACCTTTTAGAAAAATGTTTACTTCGACCTATTTTGATCTAATTTTCCCCTAATGAAACTTATCTTTCATTTTTCTTTTTGGCAAAACATTATATTTATATTAATAATAAATAATTCAAAATCACTTCTAGGGAAAACAACCAGAAAAGAAAAACTCTGATCATTGCCTGATACAAAAAAGGAATGCAAAAGAGGAAATACTACATCAAGAGAGAGTATCCATCAACACTAATGATTCTTGTCCTAGAGATTATTAGATTGAGAATATAGTAGTTACAAAGAGCCCAAAACACATATGAATAGTTGTTTCATTGATTGGTGTTAGAGAAAAGACTTAGAGCCTAGTGGAAAATGTCATAGAGCTTACCATCCCTAAGCTACATAAAAAACTCTAGTTAAGACCATGATATTAGGAAGTCATCTTATCCAAATGTAATCCAAGATCCTAACCTACATATAATATCTCAAAAGAACAAGTGAAATCCATAAAAGTAAAAACATGTGAAATCATAGAGAAGTCATGATTTACTATCAAATAAAAATGAGGAGGACTTGGCCTTATTCTAAACATATTCTTTTGTCATAATATTAACCAAGTTGGGAAGATCAAGGAGGTTAAGTGAAGAAAGGAAAGAGTTAATATAAACCCCGTCAGTACCCAAATTAGCTAGACAATCAACTAAAAGATTGCCTTATCTATAAGTATGCATGATGTAACATTCAAATATTGAATCAACAAGAGACCATAGTTGATGTAATATATACTATATGGAGTAATTACATATGTGAGGTTTAATACATGCATTAATAATAATTGATGAATCCCCTTCAATGTGTAGCTTAGATATAGAAAGTGATTTTGCAAGATCCAACCCAAAAAGTAAGGCCAAGGACTTAGCTTTGTTATTAGTACACTAAGGGAGAGAGGATGATTTTGCTACAATCACATGACCTTTTAAAATATTTAGTGACTATGGCATAGCTAGAGTTTCCTAGATCTCCTCTAGAAGCCCCATCAAAATTGAGTGTGAAATAACCCTCACTTGGAGGAAGCCACTTGGTTTGAGCATAGATAAGGGGAATCTTGGATGGAGACAATGGAGTAGGAAGATGAGGGAAAAGTAAAGGCTTCCACCATTAAATAATACAACCATCCCAAGGTGAAGAAACATGATTACCCTTATATTTATTTACTGAAGCATTAACAAGCTCAAAATTTTATCTCTCTAATCCTTCCAAAAATTGAGGTATTGGAGATGATGTCAGTCTAAAAATTCTCTTGTTTCTTTCCCAAAATTTCCCATACTATAGATGCAAGGATGCACTCCCAAAGATATGAAAATGTTGATTTAGAGCATAAGATTAGCCATGCTTGGAATAAATCCCATAGAGAATTAGGTAATGGCATATGGAAATTAAGCTTATCAAGGAAAGAGTGGAAACAATTTTGGGCAAAAGGGAAATTTAAGAGGAAGTGGTCTATTGTTTCTATAGCTTGTAGATAGAGAAAATAGTTACAAGGATCAAATATGTTCAATCTATGAAGACAATCACTAGTTAAGATTTGGTTGTTTAGTGCAAGCCATGCAAAGCATCTTGCTTTAGGTAGAACTATGCTATTCCAATAGAATTCAAAAGAACAATAAGTTGTCTAAATATACTAGTAGTGTGTGAGAGCTAAGTATCCTAGTTTAATAGAGTATTTATAATCTCTAAGTGGAAGCCAAAAGAAGCAATCTGGATGATTAGACATAAAGACATTCCTTTCAGCTAGTACTTGTTTCAAAGAAGTAGCCTAATTGTGGGATATAGGAAGAGATGAGGGGTCTTGCCAAATGACTAGCCTTGTAAACCCATGAATAGTTGAGACATAAGTAGAAAAGGATGTCCCCCAAGCTTGAATCACTATATTTGAAAAATCCTATAGAGAATCAATAGTCACAGGGGGGGGAACCCATTTCATGAATCAAACCAAAAATTGACACTATCGCCATTGTTCACTTGCCATGATATGAATGAATTAATGATTTCTTGAGAAGGCATCATGAAATATCAAATGATAGATCTCTTTGGTGGGTCTAGCACAGTAAGAACTCTAGAAGGTTCCAATTTATCTAAATATTTCTCTTACAAAAGATTAAAACATTTGGTAGAAGGTTTTTCATACATTTTCCAAACAAGTTTAGCACCAAAAGCCTTATTCCTATTGCTAACATTGGGATGTTTGACACCTCCTATTCTATAAGAGGTTGAAATGACATGAATAGAAATTGGTGTTATCTTCTTCTAGCCATTCATATTATCCAACCAAATAAAGGTGTAGATTAAAGTTTCAATTTGAGAGATTATACCTTTGAAGGCTTGTAGAAACTTATCCCTTGTTTACAATGGTTTCATCAATAGTATAATTCATACAACTCAAAAATCAACAATTTCTTTCTCTTGTAATGCCTGATTGTCCATTCTGACCCATAGTGTGTTATTCAACATTCCCAACTAAAAATGCTAAATCTATTCCTGACAAAAATCTGAGTTTTGAGCTATTTTGAAAGACAATTATTTGATTTCACTTGTACTTGACTATTCTATACCACCACATCTACTCAATTGCATTACTAGTGCTCTATTGTATCTTAATAAGAAAACCCCTTCTTGACAATATTGAAAACATTCTATAAAATCCATGAAACAATAAAAGATTCATCTAAACTATAACATTTGGAGTCTATGCCCTCATATTTTGGGCATGACATTTTGGTATCAGAGTCAAGTTTCATGACACTTGGGCAATAATGGGTCCATGTAAGTGTGGACATTGAAATTTTACTATACAAAGTAGGGATTTCCCCTTGTAGAAATTTGATAAGTAAAGTTATTCCTTCTAAACTATGACACTAATAATTAAACCTAGGATTCTTCATTTTCCTCAGCGACCCTGGTAAGACTGCATTATGTTCGAAACTTAAATTTTGTGAGTAATTGGATTTATTTCCTTATTTGTTTTGATTTAAAATATTGGTATTTTAATTATTCTTTTTGTTTTGCCAAACAGTGTGATGTGGGGCTATTTGGCCAACTGTATTATTGATGATTCTATTTTGCCTCTTGGTTATGTTTTTATTTCTTGATTAAAAATTTTACTATTGTGGCCACTCTTTATTTCTTTGATTTTGGACTTTTGTGTTGGATGTTTCATCCTTGATTTTAAAGTTAAATTGTGAGGCACTTTTTAAAAAAAATTTGTTGGCAAAGTGACATATGATGGGCCTACCAAAAGGGATTCTTTATGATTAAGTGGATGTTTAACATCAGGGTATGTGGGATTCAAAACATCTTATGATATTATTATTGATAGAAATTCTATAGGTATATTTATATTAGATTAGAAAATTGTTTATATGTGACCTATATGTTTTAAGAAGTGTTTTATCGTGGAAAAACATAACCATGACAGAGTTATGGAGTAAACTTCCCTTTTAGTAATGGTAATCAGGTAAATAGGTTATCATCCTTGTGTATGTATGTGAGTCATTAATCATTCTTTTTATAAAAGTAAATATTGGAACAAGTCTAGACAAGGTTTAGCATAAGATGAAAATTTTAATTGTGCAACTTCTAGGATGAAGTCAAAGGCTAGTGGGGGAGGATGTGAGGTCCCTCCTCACATGTACTTATTAAATATGTATCTCTATGTTAAATCTATTATAGAAGATTAGGATGTATATGAAGTAATGTCTTATGATTATGCATGTTGATGAAATAAGTAAATGTAGGATTAACACTTTGATTATGAAATTGTAATGATTAAGAATATGAGCAGGATGAGAGAAACCTTGATTGATTTGAAAGATGTATGTTTTAATTTATGTGATTACCTGATATGTATATACATATGTGCATGTGATTTTATGGGGCTACTAATGTGTAAAATGAGTGTGCAGGATATTTTAGCTGAGAAACCCAACAGAGGAATGGAACTGATCCCTATGTACCATTCATGGAAACCATGTTGTTCATATCTTAATTGTATTGTGAGATGTATGAATGTATCTTTTCATGATCAGTAAATGTTAATGTTTCATAATTCTGTTCTTATAGTGTCACTTGATACTCGTGAATTTGCATATGCATTTCAACATGCTAGTTAGGGTTAACTGTGTAACCTATGGACCTAAGTTAGACTAAGTTAGTGACCTTTTCACTAATTTGTTTTTAGTTGAGTTTAGTTACCCCTAATCCAAATTAGTGCTTAATCTGCATTTTTGGAGTTGTTAGATGGTCCTAATTATTCGTTGCAATTGTTGGGTCCCAAATAAATTCCTAAGGCCCTAAAATATGAAATCTTTATACCCAAGGGGTATGGGTATGGGTTGGTGGCATTTTCCACCCCCTAAGCCCCTTTTGTTGACTTTTGAGGTCACTCAAAAATTCTAAGTGCAAAAATTGAAAGTTGTTACCATGAGTTGAATAACCTCAACTCTACTTAGAGGTTAACCTTAGGTTTGGTTGAGTTAGAAACTTCTAGATTTTTAGTTGAGTGGGGAAATTTATTTCCCTTTTTGGTGGTTGTGTTTGGATCTTATTTAGAGGCCCTTTTTGAGTAGTTTTGGTTGTTACCCAATCTCTACTTTTAGAGAGAAGTCTTGGAAGATTGAAGGCAAGGAAGGAAAAGCTCTTCTCAATTTGTTCATTTTACCATAACCTCTTTGTGAATGTAGGAGTTCTTCATCTCCTTGTTCATGTTGTTCATGTTTTTCATGATGTTCATGCTTGGTTCATGCTTATGCTATTGTGTTGTTTATTGGTATGCTTGTATGTATGTTCGGTATGCTTGGGAAGGATTGAAACCATGTTTTCTTGAATGCTTTTCTTTCATGTTTTTGTTTGAATTTCAAAGTTTTCTTGTATGGATGATTTTGCATTACTCACCCTTGGATAGGACAGAAGTGGCCTATTTCGGGAAAGGTCTTTTTAGATGGACCCCAACGGTGTAGAGTCTCTTCTCAGGATGAGAAGAGGGAGATACGGTAGGGTGTTATGGGCCCCTACCTATCAGCACAAACCATGTATGAGTTTTGGCATGTAAGAATGGAAGAATGGAAGTTCTTGAGTTATAGCCCCGATTGGGCACCTAGTTTGGTGTTGTGTCTGACATCTCCTGTTGGAAAAATCCACCTTTCTCTAGTTTTGATTCAATGTTGAATCTTGTTGTGAAAACCTAGTATGGATATGAATGTCTGATTTAGTTTCTTGTTATTTTGTTTTGTCTCTTGGTCAGTTTTCATTCCCTCCAATATCTTAGCAATGTATGGCAAAATATGATATGGGTCTCTTAATAAGGATCATGAAGAAATTTAATTGGTTTGTTGTAATTTAGAGATTGGAGTCCTATGTAAATTGTATTTAAAAACTTTGTTGTAATGACAACGACGCCGGGTTTTCTTCCTAGTTCTTTCCCAGTGGAGCCTTTGAATTAGGTTGCCAATAAAATAGTGATTGAGTATTATTGCTTCTCATGAGATTTTTGCATTTTATTGGTTATATTGATGCATATCAAAAATAAGATGAAATGAGGATGTTCAATTAGGCAAAATTAAATTTTCATATATGTTGAGACGAAAATTATGTTATCAACGTAGATTCAGCTTCGTGCTTTATTAAAGATAAATAAATCTTGCATTTTTGTGAAAACAAATTAGTGAGCTTTAAGTTGTTAAACCTCCATGTAAAAAAAAAAAAAACATATTATATATATATAAGTTGCTTTGAAAAAAACAAATTCATACTTAGAAATTATTTGACAAAAAAAAAATGCATCCCCTTAGAGCAATTTAGTCCTCTATCTTTTGTATGGGAAAAAAAAATCATAGTCTCTTTACAACAGAGAATATTCTTTAAATGATTCTCTTAATTGTAATTTAATTTAAAATAATAATAATAATAGAAAAAGAAATAAATTTTAAATATCCTCAAAATATCCTCCTAAGTCTATCCCTAAGTCCCACCAACCTTTTTGTATTAACTACCAATGCATTTTTTTTACCTTACCTTTTTGTCTTTCCATTTTTTTTTGGGCATTGGAAATGGAAGCATGTAACCAAAAGTCAAGGGGCTGATGTCACCCTCCTTGGTTCAGCTTTATGTCATTTTCATGCAAGGAGGGAGGCATTAAAAGCCTTGGATTTAATTTTAAAAAAAAAATTAAATTCATTCATTCCCATCACATGGAAGGTGGCTTATGTAATTTTTATGGCATTGCTGCATTTTGCAAACCTAGATTGGCATGTGGGGACAGTGGTGAATCTCTTGTGCCACGTAGGTAGAGGTTTGACGTAGGGAGTTAGTGGAGTAGGGTTAGATAAAGTTTTAAAAAGTTAGTTTGTTTCTTTTTATTAGTATTTGTTTTTAGATAAGATTTATTTTTTAGTTAATATTTATTTTAGATTAATATTATTCTAAGCTAGTGTTATTTTGAATTAGTATTTTAGTATTGTTTAAGTTAGTTTTTCCTTTAAGTAAATTTTAAGTTTTTCATTTAAGTTAATGTTAATTTAAGGAAGTTTAAAATTATGTTAGTTAACTAGTTAATAGAAGTTAGTAATATTAGAATGTTGATTAGTCTTAATTCGATTAATTTTAAATCAAAAGATATTAGTATTTAATAATCTTAGATTTTTTTTATAAGTAGAGTTATTCGATTTTAATTGGTTTTACCTTTATAGTATTATATTATAAATATCATTATAAAAATAGTGTTGAATTTTTTATTTTTTATTTGAATAAAAAAAATATTCTATGATTGGTACAATGTATTGTTTAAAATGAGTTAGTTGATTTATTAATTTGTGTAAGAAATAAATTAGAATTCATTATGATAAGTAATTAGTAGAAAATGTATTTTTGTTTTATTTTATTATCTTGCCATCTTTAAATTAGGATATATTGATATTATCTTTGGAAATGTTTTGTTTCTAATAGAATTAAATATTTAAAGAAAATTGTGATTAGAGTAAATTTTAAAATGTTATTTTAATTAGAAGTTTTTTTTTCTAGTTAGTGAGTTGTATTATTTAGTTTTAGTTTAAATTTTAGTTAGTTTTTATTAAATGTAGTTAGTGATATTCTTTTTGCAATCAATACTTGTTACACTCTTAATTAATGGTTAGTAAAAATTTGGTTAAATGTAAATTTAGTTTAGATGTTAAGAAAGTTAATCATCCTGTTTGTAAACATAACAAGTTATGTTAGACTACTAAGACAATGTAATAACAAACTAAATGTTGATACAAATTTAATAAGGAGAATTTAACTTTATCAATGTATTTCTTCTCATGATTATAAATTTAAGATGAACGCAGTAAATCTATTCTTGTGAATCAACTCTTAAACCCTAGTGAACGTAGTAAGTTAAATTAAAAAATAAATTGTGTGTTTATGCCCTCGTATTTTGGGCATGACAGAGTGAGATATAATAAGCAATAATGGACTTTAGCAAAATAAGTTGCTCATCATCCTCTGTCTAAACAGATTTTGATTAGAGTTTTTTAAATTAACACCAAGAACTTTCCCAAACATTATCCAAAATCAATAGTACTCATGCAGAAATGTAAAATTGCATTTTTTGTGTCATAAATTTATCCCCATAATTTACACAATAAAAGATGGTATTGAAAGAAAATATAGAGTGAATTGAATCGAATACAAAAACTCGGTTGCGCATAATTATAACTACAAAATGTACAAAATAATTTCACCATTCACTCAAATCATAGAGTGACCAAGGAACCTATAGACCCCACATTATAGAAATAAATCACACTATTTTTAGCATTGAATTCTTTTACTTAACCCTAGTGCAATGATAAAAATAGGTAACTAATCACAACAAATAATATATGACTGTAGTTCATATATTTGTGCACATAGATTGACTATGATTTATTTCACATCAATATGTATTATCTTTGGTAGATAAGAACATGAATTTCTATTAATGAGACTTGTGACTATAAGGCAAGATACATGATAAAAGATATACATAAAGAAAATTTAAATTGCTAATATGTATAGTGAGTTAGCGACATGATGACACGTGTCCATGGTCATCTATGGGCCTAGTCTAAAGTGCCAGCATTGAAGGAAAGGTGCAGGTGGAGCTATTCTATTGGTTTGATTGCAAATATATTAATAAGAAAATGAGCCAGCTTAGTTGTCATTACCAGATCACAAGATTTTCCAAGAATCGACGGTGCATTTTCTTTATAAAAAAGGGAAGTGTGGTGAGATTCTGTTTCGCACATTTATGATGAACGAAGACTTCGCGTGTGAGAAAAAAGCAGAGTATAATCTGTAAGATTTTCTTTTATTATTCATTATAGTCCACTCCAGCAAAGATTTCATTTTCTCTAAGCATAAGCACCCGTCGATCACGTTTTGATTAAGCATTGGTGAAGACGCGAAAACAATTCCATATCTATTTGAAAGCAGTTGCAGAAGTTCAAAGGAGGATAATTTTGGTAAAAACAAGTAAGTACTCAATCATAACCTTTGTAACATTCCAATTCCCATTATTACAATCAAGATGCCTCCTAAGAAATCATTCTCTGGGCAAGTTAACTATATGAATAGGAATATCCACGATGATTTTTTAGAATTACTCCCAAGATCCACTATAGAGTCTGCATAGGTCAAAAGATTAATTTAATTAAATCCTAGACTTAAAATTGCTGATGGCTTATATGACAAGGGGAACTAGGTAAGGGATGCAGTAACCAATCAAACTGGCCTTGTTCTTTTTAAAAAGTGGTTTTCAAAGAGGAGTCTGTTTGCCCCTCACGCTAATATATAGAATTTTGACTTGGGAAAGTTAGTAGTTCCTAGTGTTTTCATGGACTATGACTTGCTAGAAGATATTGCCAAGAACTATGACCAAGCCATTAGGGTTGTGAGAAGAAATGATGGTGTGCCTCTAGTGTTAATTAGCCCTGAAGAAATTAGAGAGGTTTTTCACTTAGAAACATTATCAGATTTCCACGTGCCAATCAATTTGCTACAATTAGAAAAGGAATACAAAGTAGAGTGAGATATAATTAGGGGAGGTGCATTGAGGGCACACATTGGTACCATAGGAACTCTGCCAGTAATAACTATAGCCTCTAAAGAACCTTTTAAGAAGAGCCTTTTCACTTCCCGGGTTGTAGAGATATACAGGATCTTGTGCCGTGTTCTTGGTGAAGATGAGCAGGATTTCATGCCCATTGACCTTATGTATATGATGATTCAAATTGCCTCTTTTGGTGTAGATGTCATTTTTTATTATTCCTCCTTTTTGGCTAAAGAAATTCACATCGGTTTGGTTGAAATTGTGAGAGGTAAGGTGGAGAAAACTTTTGGCCACTATTCCTTATTAATGCATATGTTCTTGTTCAAAGGGGTAACATATTTTGGTAATGAGATGAAATTGAAGAGAGAGGAAAATGGGGAAACATTGCCAGTCCAGTTGTGGAGTGTAGATATGACTTGGGATGCAAATAAAGCCTATTTTCTCAGATTTGATAGATATTTTGCTTCTAAATTGAGATGTCTATTTTTGAGTGATAATCCCAGGAGCCCTAAAGTATTGATGAATCTCATTAGACCTATGGATAGCCCCTATAATTTGAAAGTTTCACACAATTGGAGAGATATTATTGCTTACCCTATTTCTATAGTTTTTAGAATTTATGGTTTTAAAGGGAGTCCTCATGTCTTGCCTTACCAAGTGCCCCTAAAGGTGGGAATGGCAGAAATCTCATGGAAACTAGGGGGAGTAGAGGAAATGTTCTTGTCAAAAAGGCAACTAGGGTCATTTTTCCCTACCTGCATAGTGGCCCATCAGTTTGTGATTACTAAAGGAGGATGGCTCTTTTTGTACGAAATTTTGGATCAATATATGATGGCTATCTCCCACCCCTATTTTTGTGATTTTGATTGATTTTTCAATTAGGCTCTAAGGCATAGGATACAGCTGGGACTGGTAAAGCATGATTCATATTACCCAGAAGACTTTATAAGAAATGAATTTTTATTACAAGAACAAGAAGCTAAAAAAGAAAAATGGAGAGTTTAATCTTGGGTCCTAGAATTTATTCATTGTTTTGATCAAAATTATAGTCCTTTAGAAAATTCCAATACAGAGGCTGACAGAATAAACAAGCTCATAAATAACTTCCCGACAATAATGGAAACCATGAATGAGAAGAAACAATTTTTTATTAATTCTTCTCCTAATAAGGCTAGAGAAGTCATGAAGAGGTTAGTTTTCACTCCTAATATAGGGGTTGGTCAAATAATTGTATAGAAAAAACATGGTTACACTATAATTTAGAATAAAAGGGCTCCTATAGATAAGGGCAAACAAATAATGGGATCCACCAGCATAGCTCTAGAGGAGAGACCTGATGAGCCTAGCCCAAAGAGGCAGAAGGTAATAAGAGAAGGGAGACCTCAAACTGAGGAATATTCACCCACTCAATCTCCTTTTAGAATTAGAGAAGAGTAGCTCACATGTGAGCAAGTTGAAGAGATTGGATCATAGGGAGGTATTTTTATTACCCAAGCAGAATTGGACGAAGGTAACCCTCCAGAGCCTCCTCTCCCAAGTTTGGATCTAATAAGAGATGATTATAGAGGCAGGGAATTAGACCCTATATTAGAATAAGCAAGTCATCAATTTTTGACTGATGACAATTTTGTAAAATCAAGAGCTTTTCAGCAATTTGCATGGAGGACAAACATGAACATCTTTGAGGAGAAATGTAAAAAGATGAAGACAAAGCATCTAGAAATGGATGAAACTTCCACACAAAACTAGATTAAAGAAGAAATGATGAAGGAATTCCAAAACATTACTCCTAAAGAAGGAAGGCAAATGGTAAAGACATCTAACATATTATTGTTGCCAAATTGGGATATTGTAGATGCCTTAATTTTCAATTCTATTTCAAGTAAATTGAAATTCCATGACCCAAATAAAAAGGATTTCCAAGGAACTGCATTTATTGAGGATCAAGCTGCATTGGTTAGTTGGTCATTGAAAAGAGGATCTAGAGCTACATCATCGCAACCAAATGAGTCTGGATTGATGGGCAACATACTTGTAAGAAGGGTTGCTGACACCTCCCATGTACAAGCAGCCTATTGGAATGTGGATTCTCCCCAGTTTCTTTTGGCCACTACTAAGAAGGAGAGATAGGTCATGCTTCAATTACAAAGCAAGTATGAGACAGTGGTGGATGGATACAACAAATAGGTAAAGAGGAGGATTGAGCTTGAAAATAAGCTATTGGAACAATCCACCAGGCCTAGAATAACATACCTTCATCCCTTAGTAGAACCTTTTAAGTCTACCCCCCTCATTGAAATGCAAGATACACCCCAGGGGCCACGATATTACACTGCTGAGGATTTTGAAGAAGAAAAGGCTAAACTATGGGCCTTACATATAGAGTTGGAATCTAAGTATGAAGATAAACTAAGAAAAACTCTTACATATCTCATAGACAAAGTTGAATGGCCACTAATCCATCATCAATTGGTCAGGGTGATTAACATTTGGGAGGAGTTAAAAGCAAACGATGAGCCTCTAAAGCCTATTGTGAACAAATGGGTAAGAAGGGAAAAACCAGTAACCTTTTTGTGCTTATCTATTATAGATAGTTCTCATGATTAGATTGAAAAAATCTTTGATATTGTTTTTGACCTTGCTGACTTTGATAGTAAAAGGATACATTTACAGAAGATAACAATAAGACACTTAGACAAATATAAGAGTCAAAATTTTAAATTATTTCCTCATGCCCTAGATAAGAAAAATAATTTAAAAAGAAAAGAGGAATGGGTGAAAGAACTTGATGATGTATTCTATTTAACAATGAATCAAGTAGTAAATGAAACTAGACATGCATGGTGGGCCACCACAATAGAAGAGATGGTGAAAGCAAAAATATTCTTTGATTCTTTAAAATAGGATTTCATTGATAGCAATAATGTGGCTATTTATGTAATAAAAAAAATAAAAGGATATTTTGCAATTCAATTGGCCAGATGATGCATTATTTGACAGGTGGATGGTAGAAATGGCTTCTAGTGAATAGTTGGATGTAGATGAAACTGGTAGTGATAAATTGCAGGATAAGGAAGTCCAAATCACTAATACTATCATTTCTCAAACCCAGTCAGAAGAAGAAGACAAGAAAAACCTATCATTTTTTAGTTACAAACCTGGGACCACAGGATGCTGATATGGCTAGAGAAAAGGACAAGGTAGAACTTGTTCCTACCACTGAACATAAACACGAAGAAAGCCTATAGGTGAAAGTTAATGTTCCATCATCAGAACAAGCTTCATTGTTGGCTAATTTGGTATTTAATTATGCAAGGAAAATAGATCAGTAACCAATAAGCAACACTAGAACATATAAAAGAAGCTAACTAACTTAAAAGAATGTTTTGATCTAGATATCTTTTGTTACCCACATTTTGTCATTTTGTGGTAGGTGTAAATATTCTTTGTAAAGGACACCTGCCACTTTCTTTTAGCCTGAAGCTTGTTGCATCTCACACTATTTAAGTGAGATTCCAAGGGTAAAGATGGGTCCAAATTCTACTTTTCTAAGTAATATGCTTAGTTTTTTTTTGGTCCAAATTTTGAAAAGAAGTTTATGATGTATTTTCTCTGTCAATTCTCTGAGAATACATGAATATAGAATGAGCTGTGTTTCTTTCTGAAGGTCATTCTGAGTCTATTGTAAATGATATACCATTTTCAAAGAAAATGAATACAAATTGTAAACTATCCCCATATTAGTTCTTTCTGAATCTTGACTCCTTCCAATTACTTGGTTGTCCATATATTGTATAAGTAAAGGCTTGTGCAATTGAATGCAATCTAGTTAGGTTGTATATCTATTTATCACTGTTGTTAATTCAATGGATTAAATAAAAGCTTTGATGAATATGATAAGGTTTCTTTAGTAGTGGAAAGGATTTTAAATGATGAATTCTGATAAGAATTTCTGATAGAATTTGTTGTAAGACAACAAACTAGATCTGAGAACTTGCTATAGACTCTGAACCCCAATAGATTAGGCACTGATCAAATTGATTTAGCTGAAAGAAAAATATATCATAAATGATTATCAAAATGCAGCATCAAATCAAATTTTACTTTTATTTCATGTAGATCTTCAAAGCTGGTCAGCACTTGTCTACATGGAATGTTTTAGCTTTAGTTAGCCACTATTGTTAAGAACATCTGCAGATCTATAGAAGAATTCTTGGCCATATCTATTTTATGGGATGTGTTTATCAAGTTAGTAAGAATTATTTATATGTTTTAGGATTTTGAAATGAGAATAAAAATGAAACTAAGAATAATCCTGATAGAGTTGTTCCAGTTTTGAATCATCCCTAGGTATACCCACCCTAGTTTTGTAGAGCCAAAAGAGTAGAAAACCACCTTTGGTTTTGTAGAAGTTGGATCCAAATGTTTTACACATGAAATTGTTAACAAGAATTGGCTGACCTTTAGATTGCATGAGTATTATCATCTTGGTATTAAGAATTTTGTTGTTTAGTAGTTTTAGTGCATTTTAAAACTCCAAGAAAATGGCGACTCTACTAGGGAGTTGTCCAACACATCTGTGAGAAAGTACTACAGTTTCTTTGGTCCTACTATGTATGTGTGTGTCATGTTATCTAAGTTTTGCCCATGGTTATAAGGGAATCTTTTAGTGAGAAATCTTGAGATTTTAAAGAAGATAGATCCCAAGTACTGTAGCTACACACTGATGTATCCAGCTTATCCAAGTGTCTTATCTAACAAGCAAGAGTTGCAGTCTTACGAAATCAGTGATTGGTTTGTCTGTGCCAGATATTTTTGTTTCTACTTGTGTATTGTTTTCCTTGAGTCAGCAATAAGTGTCATTACATATTTTCCTGAGATAGGGTGGCGACTCAGTCAAGGTTTTGAAGCTAGTGCTTATTGCAACAAAAGGTGAATATGGATAACAAGAGAAATAACACAAGAGCTTACATAAGAGCCAATCTCGATGTATCAATGTATACTAATCAACCCCAAGGTGGTAGGAAGAACCAAAATAAGAAGAAGACAGATCTAAATCCCACTTCAAAACCCAGAGGTAATGCATCCATCAATTCCCATTATCAACTAGCAATAGGAAGAGAGTCTTCTTCGCTTAGTTATGAATCTAAAACTACAAGACTCTTAGGAGGCATTTTCAGTATTCCATTACTAGATGAGAGATTCTTTCAAGACAAAGATGTGTCTACAATAGGAGTTGCTTCATCAAGGCCAGATCCTATAGCAAATATGAACTATAGGCTAGGATTTAGGAGTTCATTTGATAATCCTTTTAATCCCAGAGTAGCCCTATATGTAGAGCCAAATCTTATAGATTTGGATGACCCTATTGATTCATAGGCAACTTTTTTAGATCCTAAAGAAGTGCACTCGAAAATAGGATTTTTGAAGAAATGGATTGCTGAGGAAGAAGCTAAATGCATTCATCTTGAAAAAGAAAAGGAGCAAGCCACTTTGGATGCCATAATAGAAAGGGATGCTTTGCTAAGGAGGATGGCTGCTTTAAAGGAGTAGAATAAAAAGTTAGAAGAAAATACCACAACTCTCCATACTGATGTATTTGGAGATGTAGACAATTTGAGAGCTAAAGTTGAAGAACAAGAGAAATGCCTAAATCAAAGGCAAGAACCAATTATTGCTCAAGTCCAAGCCTATAAACCTATTCAAGTGGATCCTATAGAGCCCACTGCAAAAGCTCCAGATAAAGGGAAAGGTAAGGCTATAAGAATCCAAATAAATGAGCCTCGAGATATACCAAGCAAACCTATACAACCCTCCATGTCAAATTTAGATCTAGATCTAGAGAGGGCTCGAAAAGAGAGGGAAGATCTTGCAAAAGAGCTTGAGAAGGTTGAGAATGAAGCTCAAGCTATAGAAACTAGGAGAAAAATCCAATTCATAAAATCTAATTCTGCATTGGCTTCATGGCCTAATTTATCTACCCCATCTGCAACTCCTATACCAGTCAGTGGTCCAATAATCTCAACTCAGGGGACATCCCAATCTGCTCTTGCCTCATCATCCACTATTGGCACCCAAGTTCCATTTGTCCCACCTCAAGAATCCCAATCAGCTCCTCTAAGTCAAGCTAACATGGCAAGTACTTCAAATGTTCTTGGTTTCCAGAAGAGAGCTATATACCTAGAAAAGTATAGACGAATATCATTTGCTGGTATTCCTGGTGCTCCACATCCCATATCATTTGATCTAAGAGACAAAGTGGTTAAGTTCTCTAGGAATAATGGTGTTACTGGCGAAGAACACTTGAGAATTTTCATTGATATGTTGAATGATTATGAAGTTGAACATGAAGATATGGTAATGAAATTGTTTGTGCATTCACTAACTGAGGATGCAAGGGATTGGTTTAGGAGGTTGCCTGATGACAGTATTACCTCATGGAATGATTTGGAGAAATTGTTCAAAGAGCAATACATAGACAACACTAATGTAGGATCCATGTTGAATGAGTTCAAAAACATCAAGAAGAATCCAAATGAATCCACATTTGATTTCAATGTAAGATTCCAGAAAGGTATGTACATATTATTTCAAGTTATGAGGTTGAATGAAGATGTCTGTCTCACAACATATTTCAATGCTTTTGATAGAAAACTGGCATATCAATTGAGGGATAAGGATCCTAAGACTTTAAGGGATGCCTATAAAATTGCAATGAAGATAGAGAATAATAGGAAAGCATCTAGTAAACTAGGTAGGAGGGCTGATCCAAAGATTTTTAACCCTAAAAAAAATAATAAAAGGGAGGGTGACAAAACTCCTATAGGAAAAAAGCCAGAAGAATCTACTATAGGCTAGGTTTTGGAATTGCTCAAAAAGATTAATCCCACTAATTTCAATAAGCCAAATGCTGTAGAAAGACCCCCTCTAAATAACAATAGTTTCAATAGGTAGCCTAGAATGCAAAATTACCCTTACACCACTTAGTGGAAAGATGGTAAGTCAGTTCCCAACCAGACCCACAATGTGAAGGATAAGGGTACTCCAGATCCCCTGCAAAGGAACACTATGAATATGAATGATGATGTACCATGGTGCATCATATGTCAATCACCTCATTCTACTAATTATTGTGTTGTTTCTCAGTCATTTTCCCAAGGTCAAGGAGTGCAACCTGAAGAAGAAACTGCCGAGAAAAGCCATGATGATATAAGTTGTAATATGGTAAGCATGTGTGATGATTTGATAGATTCTGATTCAGAAGAGCCTGAAAATGATATTACCAGTCAAAGAATTGCTTACCATCTATACCATGAACAAGTGATTTAAAATAATGAAGGGTATGGTACAAATAAGGTATGTAGTACATTTTTTGATGTAGGTCTCACAAGCTTAAGGATGCCCTCCAAAGAGGAGATTGATAAAATTACAACAGAAATGATTTTGCAAGTCCATAGTAACTACAATTTGAGAAATAGAGTAGTAAATAATGAGGAAAGAAAACCATCTGGTGTATTCATCAAAGATATCACTCATAAGATGAATGATCAAAACAAGAAAGTCAATGTATATGTTCCTAAGATCAAGGAAAATAAGGGTAAGAAATGGGAACCAAAGAAGAAGGTTCAATTTCAGATAAGTGAAGCAACAAAACCAGGGGTGTGACCAAAGAAATTAGAACCTGATATTATCAAGCAAATAGTGGTGCCTACTGCTCAAAAGATTCTAACTCTAGGTACTCTTGTAAAACCCACTATTGTTGAACTTGTTGATATGATATCTATGTTATCTCAAATTACTATAAAAGTGCCCTTGTCTGAACTTCTTAGAATTGAAGAGCATAAGAATATAGCTTTTTCATGGTTGGGTGGAATAGGAAACAATAATATTGTTGTAGATCAAACTGTGTCCCAACAAACGCCATTAGTAAGAGAGGATAGTGATATCATATCCTAGATTCCTCAAATGTTTTTAGATATTCCTCAGTGGCATTTATAGAAGATATTGATCCTTTTTTCCTCAGTCTAATCATAAAAGGGAAGACCTTAAAAAATTGCATGATAGACTCAGGAGATTCCAACACTATAATGCCTTTCAAAGTAATGGAAGCCTTAGGTTTGAAGGTGGATATCAAGCAAGGCAGATGCAGAGGAATGGATGCTAGGGAAGTCCCAATCATAGGTAGCATAAATGCCTTACCATTCAAATTGGCTACATATCCTGTAGTAGAATTAACCATGTCTGTCCTTGTGGTAGATATACCTCCACACTATGGAATGTTACTCTCTAGGAAATGGAGTGCTGCCATGGGGGGAAGCCCGCAATGTGATCTGAGTTATGCCACTTTCCACATAGGGGATAAAGCTGTCAGGGTAAATAGAGAGCCAAGGGTTAATCACATTTCAGGGGAAGAAATTGACAAAGATGCCACTTGTTTCTTAGATACTAGGATCAATGCTTTCAGGGCTGAATTAATTATTCAAGAAGTTGAAAATTTACCTGCTATCATTGAACATGAGGTTGAATGTTGCATGAACTCACCACAATTATGGACAATGTTCTTTGATGGGGCTAGTTCTAAAGAGGGTGCAGGGGAAGGTGTAGTTTTTGTGTCCCCTAAAAATAACACTTTTAGGTACTCATTCACTTTGAAGTTTTCCTGCACAAATAATATTGCAGAATATGAAGCATTGTTGCTAGGACTGAAAGTTGCCACATATCATAGAATTAAGAAACTATGTGTCATAGAGGATTTTGAACTAATTATCTCTCAGATCAAAGGAACCTACTCATCAGAGAATAAGAGATTGAAGTATTATAGAAATGCAGTTTGGGATCAGATAAAATTCTTTGATGCATTTGGGATCTCATGGAGAGATAAGACTCAAAATAAGATGACTGATTTGTTAGTGAATGTAGCAATCAAGGCAAAAGAGATATCATTTGCAGGAATCTCTTAGATTGAGGTAAAAAATAGACCTTCCATACCTGATAACATTGAAAATTGGCAGGTCTTTGAGGATGATGAGGATATTACAATTTTTTTGTTAAATGAAGACAAGTAACACGGTTAGGAAATGGATTGCAGTGAACTGATTGAAACCATAAATGAAAAGGAAACCATTTTTGGTCAAGAGATTATGCAATTGAAAACAAATAAGGTGCCAAAGGGGTTAGTAGTCTTGGAAAATATTTTTGATAACCAAGACAGAGTAAAATCAGGAGTTAACAACCCCACACCTTAGGAGTTAGAAGAGATAAACTTGGGTACTGATGAAGTTCCCAAAAGGGTTTATATTGGCCAAAATCTGCCTATTAAAATTAGGAAAACATTGATTGACCTACTTAGAAAATACAGACATGTTTTTGCTTGGTCATATGATGACCTTAAGGCTTATAGGGAGGATCTATTCTAGCATTTCATACCATTAAAAGACAATGTAAAACCTTTCAGGCAAAAATAGAGACTAGTGATTCCTGCCCTGGCCCCAAAAATGCAAGAAGAGCTGATGAAACTAAGGGATGGTGAGATAATCAAACCAATTAGGCATTCCACTTGGGTTTCAAACTTAGTTCCTATCAGGAAGAAGAATGGAGATATTAGGCTATGCATGGATTTTAGAAATTTAAACATTGCATCTCTGAAAGACAATTATGGGTTACCAAATATGGAAGCCATGTTGCAGCAAGTGACTGGCTCTAAGTTAATGTCAATGATGGATGGTTTCTCTAGATATAATCAAGTTCTAGTAAAGGAAAGTAAACAGCTCAAGACAACCTTCACAACCCCATGGGGAACATATGTATATGTGCGGATGCCTTTTGGCCCGATTAATGCAGGAGCTACCTTCCAAAGAGCCATGGATGTAACATTTCATGATTATGTTGATAAATTTATGGTTGTGTACCAGGATGATCTTACAACATATTCTAATAAGGCTGAGGATCACTGCAAACATTTGGAAAAAATCTTTATCAAAGCTCTGAAATATGGAGTATCTTTAAATCCAAAGAAATGCACATTTGGGGTCACAGAAGGCAAATTACTAGGACATGTAGTGTCTAAAGATGGGGTGAGAATAGATCCTGAAAGACTACAAGCTATTGATAAAGTCCCCAAGCCAAAAAATGTAAAATAAATTCAATCCTTCTTTGGCCAAGTCAATTTTCTTATTAGATTTGTTACCAATTTTGCTGAAATCAGTAGACCTATCTCAAAGATGCTAAAAAAGGGAGCCACTATAGATTGGAATGGTGAGCCTTCACAAGCATTCCAGGATATTAAAATTGCAATAAAAAATGCTCCAGTACTATGAACCCTAGATAATTTAAAACCCATGCGTATTTTTTCTTTTGCATCCTTCCACACTGTGGCTACAGTTTTATTGTAGAAAAATCAAGAAGGATATGAGGAGCCTATTGCCTTTTTTAGTAAGTCACTGCAACCTGCTGAACCGAAGTATGAAATAAATGAAAAGCAAGCATATGCTTTAGTAAAGCATGTAAAAGCTTTCAGATGTTACTTGGTAGGTGCTAGTATTATTGCTTTTGTACCTAGTGCTGCAGTCAAGGATATTTTTTCTCAAGAAGAAGTATCAGGCAGAAGGTGTAGATGGATCAATAGAATCTAGAAATTCAACATTGATATATAGATAACTAAGTTAGTAAGGGTTCAACGTTTAGCCAAACTCATGGCTGAAGCTAATCTAGAGGCTAATTGGATAAATCTAGTAAATGATGATCTCATAGCTAAGTTATGTGACATGGACTACTATGATTGGTACACCAATGTCATAAATTACTTGCAGCACATGGAAGCTCCTCCCCATTTGCCTGAAAA
Source organism: Cupressus sempervirens (assembly GCA_028749045.1). NCBI lineage: Eukaryota > Viridiplantae > Streptophyta > Pinopsida > Cupressales > Cupressaceae > Cupressus > Cupressus sempervirens. Next base: position 245,024,125 of record CM053791.1, read on the forward strand.
TGAAAAAAGGAATACTAAATTGCAAGCCATCAAGTATGTAATTATCCAAAGAAACCTATGGTGGAGAAATTTTGAGGGAGTATTGTTGAAATGTGTTGAGAAAGAAAAGGCAAAAGAGGTCTTGAAAGAAATGCATGCTGGAGTGTGTGGGGGACACTATATGGCCAAAACTACTACACATAAGATAATGAGGACTAGATTTTGGTGGCATTCCCTTTTCAAGGATGCTCAAGTTATGGTTAGAAAGTGTGACCCTTGTCAAGGGTTTGCTAGAAAACTAAAGTTCTCAAGAAATACTCCATTGAAGCTAGTGGAGATTCAAGCACCTTTTCAACAATGGGGTCTGGATTTCATAGGAGAGATTTTTCCCAAGTCTAGTACTAGCTATTCTTGGATTCTGGTTGCTACTAACTACTTTACAAAATGGGTAGAGGCTATCCCCACAAGAAATGCAACAAGTAAAGTTGTCAATAATCTCCTACTAAATAATATTATTTCTAGATTTGGCTGTCCACAGAAAATTGTAATAGATAATGCTATGTGCTTCAGGTCTGAGGAATTTATTAAATTTTGTGTTAAATATGGAATAACAAGTTCATCATCTGCTCCATGTCATCTAGAAGGGAATGGACAAGATGAGTCCACAAATAAGAGCCTGTTGAAGGTCATTAAGAGAACCTTGGATGATAATAAAAAGGCATGGGATTCCAAGTTACAGTTGGCAATATGGGCTGACAGAGTAACTGTAAAGAAAGCCATTGGTGTAGCTCCATTTGATTTAGTGTATGGAATTCAAGCCAGAATGCCTTAGAACAACTTGATGGGACTCTACAATTACATCCAGTTGTATGATGAAGATACTACAAATGAAATGCAAGAAAGAATGGATGAATTGGTAGGACTGACAGAAACCAGAAGAGAAGCATCTCTAAAGAACCAAAAGCTGCAATTGCAAGTCAAGACAGTCTATGATAAAAGAACTGTAAGCAAAAAGTTTGAAGATGGAGATTTAGTCCTAATGTGGAATGCAAGAATTGAGGATAAAGGGAAACATGGAAAATTTGATCCTATTTGGTTAGGCCCATATCTAATTGAAAATACTTGGGGTGAAGATTCTTATATACTCAAAGATGTATTCGACAATATTCTTGAATTGCCAGTTCATGGACAGTTCTTGAAGAGGTATTTTTTGTGAAAAATACTTATTTTCTCCATGAGCAGTAGTTTTAGGGTTTCCTATTGTTTTCTACATTATGTATATTCTATAAATCTCTGTTAGTATCCTTGTGCAGTCTGGTTCCTTGTTTCTATGTGTTATCTAGTGCTCTCTGAAGAAGTTGTCATTTTTACGAATTATGTGGTCTGCTCTCCCATAGATTCTAAATTCTTGCATAGACTCAAGTAGTCTATCATCCCCAGATAGAGCCACTATTGGTCTAAATTTTTGTATAATAGGTTTCGTCTTGCTCGGATAAAAAAATTTAGATTGTGATCCCTTAGTGGTGACTAGGTTTCCAACTAAGTTTGTGTTATTTTCTAGCTAGTCCCTTTTTTCCTTTTAAATTTTCCTTGGCACAAAAATTCTTTTAAAAAAAGGGGGGAAGGGGGTTAAGCAAATGATCTTTATTCACCTTTTTTGAAATCATTGTTTTAATCCTTGCAAGAATGTTTTACCTCATCGTCGAATTTCTTTTAAATCTATGGTTGTCATTGACTCGCTAGAGAAAAGTGTTCAGAAGTTAAGCATGGCGAGTTAGCGATGTGATGACATGTGTCTGTGGTCATCGAGAATAATAAATCTGGCATCCAAATAACTCTGGGAAGTCACTAAGTCGCTATCAGAATATACAAGTGAGTTGTTGATAGCGACATAGTGAGGATGAAATCATTACCAAAGGCAGCATTCTTTTATGACCAGAAATGATTTGGAAAGTCCCAAAAAAATTCTGTGTAGGCTGTGCTACTTTTCCCAGCGTCTGTTTTTCGGTGGGTTGTTGCATCGCTAGCTGGGTATTTTTGTGTTTTTCCAGTAGCGACATAATGACTGATCCTAAAGTAAAAAATATAGTAGAACCTAAGATAGAAGATGATTAAAATATATATGTATGCCAGTGCATTGCGCCAGCTCAGCAATAGTGGTATCATGGACCCACTTCCCAAGAATGTAATACAAGGATTTCCAACCATGAGATTGGGCCAAGATCAAGGGTTGTCATTAGCTCATTACGAAGAAGTGCTCAGAAGTTAAGCATGGCGACTTAGCGAGTGATGGCCCACCATTGATTCCTTGAAATGTAATTTCAATTGTCTACCACACGATTAACATAAGATCAAAGGTTATTGCTAGCTCGCCATGGAAAGATGCTTGAGGTATAAGTACAGCGAGTTAGCAACATGATGACATGTGTTTGTGGTCATCTGTGGGCCCAGTCTAAAGCACCAGCATTCAAGGAAAGGTGCAGGTGGAGCTATTCTATTAGTTTGATTGCAAATATGTTAATAAGAAAATGAGCCAGCTTAGTTGTCATTACTAGATCACAAGATTTTCCAAGAATCGATGGCGCATTTTTTTTTAAAAAAAGGGAAGTGCGGTGACATTCTGTCCTGCACATTTATGATGAACGGAGACTTCACGTGTGAGAAAAAAGTAGAGTATAATCTGTAATATTTTATTTTATTATTCATTACAGTCCACTCCAGCAAAGATTTCATTTTCTTTGAGCATAAGCACCCGTCGATCACGTTGCGATTAAGCATTGGTGAAGATGCGAAAACAATTCCATATCTATTTGAAAGAAGTTGCAGAAGATCAAAGGAGGATAATTTTGGTAAAATCAAGTAAGTACTCAATCATAACCTTTGTAACATTCCAATTCCCATTATTACAATCAAGATGCCTCCTAAGAAATCATTCTTTGGGCAAGTTAACTATATGAATAGGAATATCCACAATGATTTTTTAGAATTATTCCCAAGGTCCACTACAGAGTCTACGCAGGTCAAAAGATTAATTTCATTAAGCCCTAGGCCTAAAATTGTTGATGGCTTATATGACAAGGGGAACTGGGTAAGGGATGCAGTAACCAATCAGACTGGCCTTGTTATATTTAAAAAGTGGTTTTCATAAAAGAATCTGTTTGCCCCTCACGCTAATATATGGAATTTTGACTTGGGAAAGTTAGTAGTTCCTAGTGTTTTCATGGACTATGACTTGCTAGAAGACATTGCCAAGAACTATGACCAAGCCATTAGGGTTGTGAGAAGAAATGATGGTGTGCCTCTAGTGTCAATTAGCCCTAAAGAAATTAGAGAGGTTTTTCACTTAGAACCATTATCAAATTTCCACGTGCCAATCAATTTGCTAGAATTAGAAAAGGAATACAAAGCAAAGAGAGATATAATTAGGGGAGGTGCATTAAGGGCACACATTGGTACCATAGGAACTCTGCCAGTAATAACTGTAGCCTCTAAAGAACCTTTTAAGAAGAGCCTTTTCACTTCCCAGGCTGTAGAGATATACGGGACCCTGTGCCATGTTCTTGGTGAAGATGAGCAGGATTTCGTGCTCATTGACCTTATGTATATGATGATTCAAATTTCCTCTTTCGATGTAGATGTCATTTTTGATTTTGCCTCCTTTCTAGCTGAAGAAATTCACATCAATTTGTTTGGAATTGAGAAAGGTAAGGTGGAGAAAACTTTTGGCCACTATTCCTTATTAATGCATATGTTCTTGTTCAAAGGGGTAACATATTTTGGTAATGAGATGAAATTGAAGAGAGAGGAAAATGGGGAAGCACTACCAATCCAGTTGTGGAGTGTAGATATGACTTGGGATGCAAATAGAGCTAGTTTTGTCAGATTTGATAGATATTTTGCTTCTAAATTGAGATGTCTATTTTTGAGTGATAATCCCAGTATCCCTAAAGTATTGATGAATCTCATTAGACCTATGGATAGTCCCCATAATTTGAAAGTTTCACACAATTGGGGAGATATTATTCCTTACCTTGATTCTACAGTTTTTAGAATTTATTGTTTTAAAGGGAGTCCTCATGTCTTGCCTTACCAAGTGCCCCTAAAGTTAAGAATGGTAGAAATCTTATGGCAACTAGGAGGGGTAGAGGAAATGTTCTTGTCAAAAAGGAAACTAGGGTTGATTTTCCCTACCTTCATAGTGGCCCATTAGTTTGTGATTACTAAAGGAGGATGGCTCTTATTGTACGAAATTTTGGATCAGTATATGATGGCTATCTCCTACCCCTAATTTTGTGATTTCGATGGATTTTTCAATCAGGCTCTGAGGTATAGGATATAGCTGGGACCAGTAAAGCATGATTCATATTACCCAGAAGACATTATAAGAAATGAATTTTCTTTACAAGAACAAGAAACTAAAAAAGAAAAGTTGAGAGTTTACTCCCAGGTCCTAGAATTTATTCATTGTTTTGATTAGAATTATAGTCCTTTAGACAATGCCAATTTAGAGGCTGACAGAATAAACAAGCTCATAAATAAATTCCTTGCAATAATGGAAACCATGAATGAGAAGAAACATTTTTTTATTAATTCTTCTCTTGATAAGGCCAGAGAAGTCATGAAGAGGTTAGTTTTCACTCCTAATATAGGGGTTGGTCAAATAATTGTATAGAAAAAACTTGGTTACACTATAATTCAGAATAAAAGGGCTCCTATAGATAAGGGCAAAAAAATAATGGGATCCACCAACATAGCTCTAGAGGAGAGACTTGATGAGCCTAGCCCAAAGATGCAGAAGGTAATAAGAGAAGGGAGACCTCAAACTGAGGAATATTCATCCACCCAATCTACTTTGAGAATTGGAGAATAGCAGCTCACAGGTGAGCAAGTTAAAGAGATTGGATCACAGGGAGGTGTTATTATTACCCAAGCAGAATTGGATGAAGGTAACCCTCCAGAGCCTCCTCTCCCAAGTTTGGATCTAAAAAGAGCTGATTATAGATGTAGGGAATTGGACCCTGTATTAGAATAAGCAAGTCATCAATTTTTGACTGATGTCAATTTTGTAAAATCACGATCTTTTCAGCAATTTGCATGGAGGACAAACATGAACATCTTTGAGGAGAAATGTAAACAGATGAAGATAGAGCATCTAGAAATGGATGAAACTTCCATACAAAACTAGATTAAAGAAGAAATGATGAAGGAATTCTAGAACATTACTCCTAAAGAAGGAAGGCAAATGGTAAAGACCTCTAACATATTATTGTTGCCAAATTGGGATATTGCAGATGCCTTAATTTTCAATTTTGTTTCAAGTAAATTAGAATTGCAAGACCCAAATAAAAAGGATTTCCAAGGAACTACATTTATTGAGGATCAAGCTGCTTTGGTCCATTGGTTGTTGAAAAGAGGATCCAGAGCTACATCATCGCAACCAAATGAGTCTGGATTGATGGGCAACATACTTGTAAGAAGGGTTGCTGACACCTCCCATGTATAGGTAGCCTATTGGAATGTGGATTCTTCCTAGTTTCTTTTGGCCACTGCTAAGAAGGAGGAACAAGTCATGCTTGAATTACAAAGCAAGTATGAGACAGTGGTGGATGCATACAACAAAGAGGTAAAGAGGAGGATTGAGCTTGAAAATAAGCTATTGGAACAATCCACCAGGCCTAGAATAGCATACCCTCATCCCCCAATAGAACCTTTTAAGTCTACCCCACTCATTGAAATGCCAGATACACCCTAGGGGCCATGATATTACACTGCTGAGGATTTCGAAGAAGAAAAGGCTAAACTATGGGCCTTACATATAGAGTTGGAATCTAAGTATGAAAATAAACTAAGAAAAGCTCTTACATATCTGGGAGACAAAGCTAAATGGCCACTAATCTATCATCAAATTGTCAGGGTGATTAACATTTGGGAGGAGTTAAAAGAAAATGATGAGGCTCTAAAGCCTATTGTGAACAAATGGGTAAGAAGGGAAAAAGAAACAACCTTTTTGTGCTTATCTGTTATAGATAGTTCTCATGATCAGATTGAAAAATTCTTTGATATTGTTTCTAACCTTGTTGACTTTGATAGTAAAAGGATACATTTACAGAAGATAACAATAAGGCACTTAGACAAATATAAGAGTCAAAATTTCAAATTATTTCATCATGCCCTAGATAAGAAAAATAATTTAGAAAGCAAAGAGGAATAGGCAAAAGAACTTGATGATGTATTTTGTTTAAGAATGAATCAAGTAGTAAATGAAACCGGGCATGCATGGTGGGCCACTACAATAGAAGAGATGGTGAAAGCCAAAATAATCTTTGATTATTTAAAACAAGATTTCATTGATATTAATAATGTGGCTGATTATGTAATAAAAAAATAGAACGATATTTTGCAATTCAATTGGCCAGATGATGCATTATTTGACAGGTGGATGGTAGAAATGGCTTCTAGTGAATAGTTGGATGTAGATGAAACTGATAGTGATAACATGTAGGATGAGGAAGTCCAAATCACTGATACTATCATTTCTCAAACCCAATTAGAACAAGAAGACAAGAAAAACCTTCCATTTTTAGTTACAAACTCGGGACCACAGGATGCTGATACGGTTAGAGAAAAGGAAAAGATAGAAGTTGTTCCTACCACTCAAGATAAAGACGAAGAAAGCCTAAAGGTGGAAGTTAATGTGCCATCTTCATAACAAGCTTCATTGTTGGCTAATTTGGTAGTTACTTATGTAGGGAAAATAGATCAATAACCAATAAGAAACACTGGAACATATAACAGAAGCTGACTAACTTAAAAGAATGTTTTGATCTAGATATCTTCTATTACCCACAGTTTGTCATTTTGTGGTAGGTGTATGTAAATATTCTTTGTAAAGGATACCTGTCACTTTCTTTTAGCCTGAACCTTATTGCATCTCACACTATTTAAGTGAGATTCCAAGGCTAAAGATGGGTCCGAATTCTGTTTTTCTAAGTAATATCCTTAGTCTATTTTTGGTCAAAATTTTGAAAGAAAGTTTATAATGTTTTTTCTCTGTCAATTCTCTGAGAATACATGAATATAGAATGAGCTGTGTTTCTTTCTGAAGGTCATTCTGAGTCTATTGTAAATGATATACCATTTTCAAAGAAAATGAATACAAATTGTGAATTGTCCCCGTATCAGTTCTTTATGAATCTTGTCTCCTTCCAATTACTTGGTTGTCTTGATATTTTATAAGTAAAGGCTTGTGCAATTGAATAAAATCTAGTTAGGTTGTATATCTATTTATCACTGCTATTAATTCAATGGATTAAATAAAAGCTTTGATGAATGTGATAAGGTTTCTTTAGTAGTGGAAAGGATTTTGAATGATGAATTCTGATAAGAATTGCTGATAGAATTTGTTGTAAGGCAACAAACTAGATTTGAGAACTTGCTATAGACTCTGAACCCCAATGGATTAGGAACTAATCAAATTGATTCATCTGAAGGAGAAATATATCATAAATAATTATCAAAATTCAACATCAAATCAAATTTTACTTTTATTTCCTGTAGATCTTCAAAGTTGGCCAGCACTTTTCTGCATGGAATGTGTTAGCTTTAGTTAGCCACTATTGTTAAGAACATCTGCAGATCTATAGAATAATTCTTGGCCATATCTGTTTTATGGGATGTGTTTATCAGCTTAGTAAGAATTATGTATATGTTTGAGGATTTTGAAATGAGAATCAAAATGAAACTAAGAATAATCCTCATACAGTTGTTCCAATTTTGAATCATCCTTAAGTATACCCACCCTGGTTTTGTAGAGCCAAAAGAGTAGAAAGCCACCTTTGGTTTTGTAGAAGTTGGATCCAAATGTTTTACACATGCAATTGTTAACAAGAATTGGCTGACCTTTATATTGTATGAGTATTATCATCTTCGTATTAAGCATTTTTTGCTTAGTAGTTTTAGTGCATTTTAAAACTCCAACACATACATGACCATTTTTTAAAACCTCCATTTTGGATACAACGAGATACAAAATTAAGAACTAAGATAGGGACACATATATTTAACATAATTTTCTATCTTATTAGAGGAGATTTTCATTACTTCAAAAGAAATATACTAATACAAAAATATTTATTAATTGATTTAACAATTTATAATATGCTTAAATAATAGAGTTGCATCAAAAGATAACTCCATATTTTAAATTTTTGAAATAGAAAAACACTTTTTTTCCTAGTTGGTACACTTTTTCAAATAATATTTTAAAAAAAAAAAAATTATTAATAATAAAATTTAAAATTAAACTTGGGGACATTTATGTCAAATATTTTTTAAAATTGAATTGTATAGCATTAAACAAATTGGAAAATCAAGGGCTTCTACAATATGTTAGTACTAACTAAATATTATCTTTTCTTTATCATAATATTCTATAAAATAATAATGAGTAAATTTCCCCTAGTTGGCTTTGAAGATTAAAATTGGTAGTGGGATGTTAAAACTTAGTAATATATTTTTAGGTACAAGTTTTCTAATAATATAGATGTAATATATACAAAGAAGGTGACCTCATGTCTTAGTTCTCTAAAGAGTGCCAAGGGTCACCATTATCTTCTATATAAAGAAAAACCTTTTAAATGGAGGAATGACAATGTAGAGGTATAAGGCTAGTAATTAAACATTTCCCTCTTGTACCCAAACTATCACAGCAAGATGAGGGGTGCACAAGAAGTGGGGGAAAGTGAAGAAGACATACTAACATCCCAAATAGGACATCAAAGTGAACCACAAACTAGTTAATCCCAATAATGAATAGAGTCACCAGTAAAAGCTTCTCAAGGCTAGATAGAATGGGTCCATAGAACAAAATAGAGAGGACGACGTACCCCATAGGAATTATAAAGAACATAGAGGAAAACGCCCAAATCATATTTTTTGTTAACACAAAGAGACCTAGGAAAAACCCCACATTGTTTATAGAAGGACTAGGAAGCACAACACTAGATGGGGGATACACTATACCAAAAATCACTCCAAAAACAAGCCAAGACTTCTAGAAATAATCAGAACTAGAAGATAGGAAAATAATTGACTAGTACAACACAATCTATAGGAAAACCCATGGGCAGAAAAAAAGATCGCTATCTTTGCACACCTAACCAATAACCATAAACAACCAGAAACTTGAAACAAAACATACCACCAACATGAAAATAAATAGGAGAAACAATCTAGGGTGGCAAATGTGACAAGCACATGAGAATTTTTTTCACTTTGATTAAGTCCCTATTCATTTGCATGGTGGACTTGCCAATGAAAAGCTAACATAACCCTGGGATATGGTTTTTTAATGTCATCATGTGATACATTATCATGGAAGATAGGGTGAATGTGCATTACTACTACCATTCTCCAATCCTGAACCATTTTAGGAATAAGGATTTCATTTCCTTACATATCTCCATTTACATTCTATGGAAGTTTGTGTTTGGAACATTAGGAAAAAAAAGAAGACAGAAAAAGCTATTATGTTTATCACTAGAACCTTTGATATTTTCCCTCTTTAAATTATATAATGGCACTCATCTGGAAATCCTGAGCCAAGGCTATTTTCCTCTTAAAATCACTAAAATGGGTCAAAATTCTTCCCATTCCACTTGAACCTTGAGCTATAGGGATCCCATTGCTTCCACCCAGAAGATAAAGATGGAAAATATTGAGGTTCTACATGTCAAGAGTATTGGCACCAACATTAGAAAGGCAACCAATAGATTAAGAAAAAGACTTAGCAATAAAAATCCTTTTCCCAACCCTAATCTCATTAAAATAGATATATACCCTTGAATAGATCATTCTGGGAGAGAGTCTATCCCTAGACCCAAATGAAATGTCACTACAAGGAACTATGGGGAGCATGACAAGGTAGAAACAAACAAGAAAGGTAAAGACAGGAAATTAATGGAGGAGAAACTAGATATCCTTTTTCCGTGGGAGATTTCTAGCACGTTCAAAATGGAGACCATTACCCTAGATTCTAAGAAAGGGGGGAATATTGGTGAAAAAGGAATGGTTACTTCATGTATTTGAATCAACAACATGGGTAGTCAAAATAAAGAAGAGGTCACTAATGGAGAGAAAATGGGAAGAATTCTAAATAAATGGGAGTAGATCACATCCATCCTTAGGGGGGTAGTATGGAAAAAATGGACAAACAATATGGTAACCCAGATATTGAGATGTTAAAAAACTCCATTTCCAACTTGGTTCAGAAGAATGTCAAGTTGCAATATAAGTTTAACAAGGTTGCTAATTTCTCAGTGTGGGTGATGTATTTGGTTTGCACCACCCTCAACCTCATGCAAACTAATAAGGAAGGTATAGGTAATGGTAAAGACATGGAGACAACATGCTCATTATACATCTTCTTGGTTGATGACTAGTTTTTACTACTTTTAGAGAATCAAAGGAACTAGAACAAGGAGTGTTAGAAGATGATTGTATTCTTTAAGTTTAGCTTTTTGTTCTATGTTTATTAGGTTTTCGATTGGTCTAAGGGCCCTATTAATTTTTAATGGACTATTTTAATGGCCATTCTTAATATTTTTGCCAAGATTATGAATAGTCTTGAAATTCTCATAGTTTTTACTAGTAGTAGTTTTAAAAATACTTTATTGCGGAGTCTTTTGATATTAAGAAGGGGGTTGGAGAGTTGCATTGTGAGGACTTCTGACTGATTCTCAATTTTTTTTTTGCTTTATTTTGGGTCAGCCCCAATTTTTTGGTTGCTTTTTAATATAAAAGACATACAAATTGAAGAGAACCATATACATAGGTTTTCCATCCCAATAAATGTCAAAAAAGAAGAAACTCATGGAAAAGGGTATGGAAAGAGGAGTATAAGATAATGTAACTATGAAATAAATATTAGTTTTTCTATTGGTAGTGGTTCTTTCCATTTCATGAGCCATTTTGGTTCTTGGATTTTTTTTCTTTGGTTGCAGCCTAGTTAGTTTTTTAAAGGTATTATTTTTTATCTTAGTTTGTAGTTGTCTATTCTTGTTTGATTTTTTCCTAGTTGATGTTGCTTCTCATCACCTTATTTTTGTTTTTCAAGGACTTTATGTTGTTTTGATCTAATGGAATCAGGCCCTTCCTTCTTTACTTAATAAAAAATATGAAATAAATATACTCTCTATTTTGATCTACTTCACAATAATTAATGAGGAAGATCAATATATAATAGGAAGAAATCTGAAATGGAAGGTGAAACATAAAAATGTAGAGTATAGGATAGAGGCTATATATATTTACCAATTCTTTGACATATCGACTTCATCAAATAGGATATTGGGAAAATTGTACAATTTAAGGGCCACAAATATTATTTTCAATTCTTATAAACATTAATTACACCAAAAAACATTTAAAGAACCTACTAATGAATAGGGTATGTTCAGTATCATGGTCAACCAAACTATGCTCTTAAGTGGCAATAAAAAATCAACAAATCAAGGTTATGTCAACTTGAAGTGCAATTTTCTACTTGTTACAAACTTTATATCAAAAATTTGAGAGAAAATAATCTCTATGAAATTAAATTGAGTTCCTAAAATACTAGGATTTATATGAAAAAAATGAAAAATGAATCATTTAAATTTTGAATTTTAATGCAATAGTACAAAAGTTTCGAGACAAAAATAAGAAGTAGACAAATGTCTAACGACCTTAATCAAATTAAAATAAAAATATTTTTAAATAATATTATAGATAGAAGAAGTAGTCTCATGTCTAAATGTAACACATATTTTTGGGTAATTTATTTCTAAATAAATGAATAATTATTAATTTTCTACTTTAGTATTTTTGGAATAAAGAACCTCTTGTGTCTAACCACTTTAACTAATTCAAAACTCTATAAAATTTATTTTTTCAATTTTTCCCTTATAGTAGAAGAATAATAGAATGTGATTCATCTTTTGGATTTCAAAAATTTTGTATCATTTAAAAATTATAGTTATTTTTCGAGAAGTGTATCAATCAACACTTTATATGTAACTCGATTAGAAAATAAGTAATAATTACCTACTGAACTCATAATTTGAAAAACCATACACTTATGGTAAGATAAGAACATTATTAATAAATCCTTTTCATTTCATCAAATTTTGGTGAAAAAAAGTCATCAGCTACATGTTTGAAGTAAGAAACTTACAAGAACAGGTGAAAAACACATATTTGGGACATTTTTTAAGTTGATTATAAAGGGTTGGTATAAAAATATAATGTAGGCCTTATAAAGGTATTAATTATTTTATTTTAGTATTAGGATGGTTGGGAAAAATGTTGGAATAGATTTTGAAATGCTTTGAGGCATTTCAGAACTACATATTTTTCAAATTGCCACTTTTTTGCACATCATGATCCTACACATACCCAATAAAAGTACAATAATATATGTATTTTTCCAAACTCACTATAATTATATTATAGGAAAGGAGTTTAGGTCATAAGAAAGTAAATAAAGTGATTCCAAAAAATAATAGGGTAGAAAAATTATTAGAAATGCACGACTAATGAATTAAGTCATCATAAAAGATAGTTTATAACATAAAAGTAATAAGACTTGATGAAACCACATATGGTATTGTTATATCATATTCATATGAATGAGTTTATGAGAGTGTGATATATCTATAAGAATGAATTCCAAGAGTGCAGTGATAAATTAAGGAATATAGAATACAAAAGGGAAGTGATTTAACTTAGATCACATACCAAATAATTTAAGAATATTTGAACACTATACTCAAAAAGAGGAAACAATAACATAATTATTGAATATTGTGGACTTAAATAAAGATAATTTTATCATCTAATTTTTATATTAAATTTTAAGATAAATTTTGTAAACATCATTTATTTTTTATATTGTTTAAAAGCATTGATATTATCATATTATGATAAAATTAAAGGGATATATCCCAAGTAGGTCTAATGATATTTGGAATTATAAAGAAAGGTCCTAGAAGGGAATATTATTCAAATTCTTTGTGCTTAAATCAATGATGGATATGGATTTTGTAGAGGAGTAAATCACTAATGTTAGGAATAGAGAATTATAATATGGGAACCCAACATACATCATCTACAAAATCAAGAAGTAGTAAACTACCATCAACTAAAAATTTAAGCACATACAAAGTGCATAGGGGTTGCGCAAAAGGAGAGAGGTAAATTAATTATGTTGTGGAAAGAGAATCCAAATATGGGAACCCCATGTAGATCATGTCCCAACTTGAGAAACAATGAAAATCTACCATCCACTATAAAATTAAGAACATACTAAGTTGGAGTAGTAAATTTCTAAAGTTGGGGGATGAGACACCAAATATAGGAATCTCATGGATGTCATATCCAAAATCAATTATTACTAATAATTTATAGTAATGAATATTAATAATAAAATGAAATTAACAAGCAATCATAATTCAAATAAACATATTAAACATAAATCTATTATTATTATATATATCATTACTATAATCAATAGTAAGTATAATAATATAATAATATTATTATATTTATTATTATATTGAATATTATACTTTAACTAAATTATATATAAATATATATAATAAACACACACATATATCCATATCTATATACATATACATACACACACACACACACACACACACACACACACAGATATATATAAATACGCACACACACATACATATACATACACATATATGTATATGTTATATATATATATATATATATATATATATATATATATATATATATATATATATATATATATATATATATATATATATTACATATACATATATGTGTGTGTGTATATGTATATGTATGTATGTATGTATGTATGTATGTATGTATGTATGTATTATTGGAGTAAGTACATGGGAAACAAGATACTAAGAGAGGGGTGGGGGGTTCAATTAGGATCTAGAAACTTTTATCCTCAATATAAATTCACACCTAATTCATCTCACATATCTAGAAATAAAATTGAAATTTTGTAACATAAATGAAATGCATCACATTCATAAGATTTCGACACATAACATAATGATTTGGGAACCCAGAAATGCTTCAAGAGGAAAGTAAAACTAGGGCAGGGATGAAACCCACAAATCTTCTCTTTTTCAACAATAAAGTTAACCTATTAAGGTTACAATGTTTGATCATAAGATATGACATACCGTATGAGGGGTTTTCCTTATTAAAAGCTTAAGAGATATAATTAGGTCTAACCTTGTTGTTAGGTCTAACGCTAAGTCATGCATAAGCTTCCATGTTGCTACCTAACTTATACATGTTTGTTTGCTTGGCTCTTACTAAATTTTCAATATGCTCAATCTTCATTATATCACTCAACTCATACTATATTCCTCGGCTCACATATTTTCTCGGTCTCTAATGAATGCTTGACAATCACTATCTTTCTTGGTATACATACTATGTCCTTGGCCTTTAGTAGATAACTTGCATGTAGTGGTGACCTTGTAATCTTGTGTTGTAAATGAGTTGGAACTAACTAAGTGTTTGGACAATAATCCACAACATAGGCTTAGAGATCAACAATCTCCCCATTTGACATTAGTGGAAAAAACACTTTGTCATGAAATCATTTCATTCAAAAGAAATGTATTCTCCCTTTCAAACTAAAATTTAATTTTAATTTTGTCTAATCTGATATTTGATTCATATCTCATCCTTTATTGCTTATCTTGCCCTTTCTCGTTATTTTATCATTAATATCTCCTTTTTTTTTGTCACAAATAGAACTTGGGGCTTTTGGGGTGAGTTAAATCTTCTCAAAGAATTGTTGATGACTTTCCATAATGTGGGCATAGCCTTTATTGCATCTTTCTAGTACCTATTCCAAAATCTAAGATCGAATTTCTAACTTGGAAGCTAGATCAATATATCCTGCAATGTTTGAAAAATGTATTTCTTTCTGCAAAATATCTCTAAAATTTAAGATTACCTTCTTAATTATTCCTATATGTGGTAATAGCTGAATTTGAATCAATGCCGACTTGTTCCTTATCTCCACATCTCTAGCCATGATCTCAGCTAACCTCTTTTGACTTAGTGTTAGTTCACTATAGAAGGATGACCTAGAATTTATGTTCTTACCCAATGTAATAACATTAGCTCTCATGTATGCATGTGATATCTCTAATTATCGTGTAGAATCTATTGTAAAGAAATTTATATCACAAAATTTCATGTACAAAGAATTGACTATCTTCAAAATTGTTCCCAATTGTATAATAGATGTAGAAAGGTTTTCTTGTCTTTGTAAAAGTTAATGTGAGACTTTCTATAGTACTTTATGCTCCATTATTCCTTCAGACCATTGTAATAACATCTCATTTGTCTCTATGTCATCTATTTGAATTCTATCAATTATATATACTTGTTGAACCAAAATTCTATTCTAATTATTAATATTTTCAATTCCAAATGCATCTGTGAAAATATCCTTGATAGTATGTAATACCTATCTTCTCTTCTATTCTCTTTTCAATTGCTCTTATTTTGCCTTACAACTCAACAAGATTTGTAATTTTTGCATTTTCTTTAGTGTGAGACTATTAAAATCATATATAGGTAATGTAATTACCTCATTAAGGCTCACCAACTCATCATCATCCTCTTCTCTATGAGTCACTTCGTGAGATCTAGAGGGTGTATTAGTAAGTAGTGATAATTGCAATTGTTTCCCTTTCTCACTTGATCTCTCATTTGGCTCCTACACTAGTGTAGAAATCACCTATTGTATAGGTGTCACTTGTGTAGGTTTTGTAGCCTTTGCACTCAACAATTGAATAATAGCTTGAGTAACCTCTTTCTCTTTGTATATGTTACTTCATTTTCTATGATCTGAGTGCATGAATATTTCTCAAAATTTACTTCCTTTCTCAAAATTTGCATAAACTGTTGTGGCGAATATACAATTAATGCCTTACCAAGTATCTTGACATTTGTAGCCTCTAAAACTAGTGTAACTATATTATCATCAGTATTCTTGAATTCAAGCATTAGATCATCAATTACCTATACCAAAATTAGGCTTCTATGGAGTTTTCTTGAGTCCTTTATCAAACCTTGAATTTCCTCTTTGATTAGTACATTAGGATTAGTTGGAGGGATGTCAGTGTCATCTTCAAATTCAATAGCATCTCAATGTTTACTCACCTCTATTGATGGTGCAAGTAATCCAAACACTTCTTTCTATAGTATTATATTATCTTGGTTAGTTTGATTTCATGAGCTTTATTCTTCAAAACTTTGTCTTCCCTATCCCTTGGTAAAAATTTCATAACAAAAATTTTAAGGGCTATAGACATACATTTTTCATCCCCAAATCTAGCATAACTTGTAGCAAAATTGTTACTCTTATTTTCCTCTCAGTAGGCAATGCCCATTTCCACTTGGCATCCACTCTTTTGCATAATCTTTCTCAAAATATTGTTCCTAATTCTAGAGGTGTGTGCCTAAAATTGACCATCATATCAATAATTGTGCGTTCAAGTTTAACTTGATCACCATTTCTCAAAGAATCATACTAAATTCCTTTGAAACTCGTTATGCTCTCTAATTTTATCAGATTTGTACATGCCTAATTAAAAGTCATTGGAGGGAGTCTATTTACCACTTGTAGTTTTCTAGTGTCATCACACCCAATATTTTCTTCATCTGCCTCCTCCTCTTGTCTAGGAATCAACTTCCTCTTTTGAGGCTTATGCTGATCATCTCCAACCTTCCCCTTCTTTGATGGACTACTTGTTAATAGATCGATAGGGTTTGTGTCAACCTCTTTTTGGTGATGAACACCTTTTCTTGCATGTTCTTTGTCATGCCCAAACTACGAGGGCAAAAACACACAATTTTTTTTTAATTTATAATTAAAATTTACTAAATCGATATGTTTGTGATTCCAGTTAAAGTAAAGGTTCTCTGCAATGTTAAATTAATACTCTAGTTATAAAGTTGATAATGAAAAGGGTTTTGTTATTTCATTACTAATAAAACATTATATTTAAAGAAGTATTGAATATCAATTCAAATGAATACAGTTCTAAACACTAAAACTAATTGTTAATAACACAATACCAATGAACTAAATCTAAAAATAAAATAATAATAAAAAAAACATATAAGTTAAATTTATCCTACAACTACTTAATTACACAAAACTAAAGTAAAATTATTGACATAATAAAAGAAAAATTAACTTAATTATATTTAACTAAAACTAAATTTCAAAATTAATTTATAACTAAACAAACTATACTAACAAAATTACTAACCTAAACTAACATATTAACTAAACCTAACATCATACTAACCTACTTACTATCTAACACCCAAAACTAACTTAAATTAACTTAATTTAAACTAACTACTAAAAACTAACAAATAACATAAAACTATGCTAACCTAACAACTAACACCTATGCTAACACACACCTACTACTAACTCTTTAAACCCTACTCTAATACTAACTTTTCCCCCCCTCACATCCTACTCCTTCCCTTATGTTTTCTAACACCCTGCATGCTATCCTACCCAACTGATGCTGCGTTAGTAAAGCCCCCAACAAAAGTGACCCACATCACATTCCCTCCCCCCCCCCCCCAATCCCATCCTTCCAAGTGCTTCCACAAATGCTAAGCACTCTTCCCAAAGTGCTACGTAGACCTGGTGTAAGGAAGAAAGCACGCGCAGGTCCTTGCTTGGGAAGGGTGGCGACTAAGTTGCAAGGGCAACCAAAGTTTTTTTAAAAAAAATTAATCCTTTCTTAGCCTGCAAAAATTTAAGGAGAGGGATAGGTGACATCATCCATATGATGACAGTTGACTTTGATAAAAACTTTTTAAATAAAACCATTTTAAAATGTATCTTCAGAAGTGATGCCCAAGTAGGAAGGTTAAGCAATAAAGATAATAAAGTTTTATAGGTAATAAATAAAGATATTTAGGATATTTTGTTAAGTTTTAATTCTTCTTTTTTATATTGATTTTATTATTGTTTTCTTTATTCATTTTAAATACAATATTTAATAAGGTTAAAAGGATAATTAGAGAATATTTTTTATTCTCTGTTACCAAAGGCCATTAAATTTGCTCCTCCCATACAAAAAGGCAGAGAGTTTTTACTCTCTTGAACACATTGTTGTTTTGTCTTAAAATTTTCTAAGTATAAAATTTTTAGTTGATTAATAACCAAGAGGGGGATTAATTTTTTTTAAGAACATTGAATAGATCTACTCGCAAATAGATAAACCAAGAGATTTAGATAATCATTTAAACTACAATGCAAGAATTGATTCAATTCCACTAATCACAAAATCTAATCTTTCCTTCATAATAAAATTTTTGTTTCCAACATATAAGAAAACTTGAAATTTTCCTAATTGAATCAACATCATTATTTCCATCCTATTTTTGATGTGCATCCATGTAATTTAAAATTACAATTAGATCACATGATAAAAAATTATACTCAAACACCAATTTTATTGGCAAACCTGATTCAAAGGCTCAGCCGAGAAAGAACCCAGAAGAAAACCCTGTGTCGTTGCCATTACAAAAAGGTTTTGAGATATAAATTACATAGGATTTCAATCCTGAATTACAACACTTAAATTAAATTTCCTTCATGACCCTCATCAAGGGTTCCATATCAAATTTTGCAACACATTTCTACAAACTGTAGAGGAAACAGAATCTGATCAAGTGACAACAAGCATGACCAAAAAATAAATAAAACATGCATATTCATACAAGGTTTTCACAATAGGATTCACAATGAATAAAAACTAGGGAAAGGTGGATTTTTCAAATAGGAGATGTCAGAGACAACACCAAACCAGGTGCCCAATCAGGGCTATAAATCAAGAACTTCCATTCTTCCATTCTTACATGCCAAAACTCATACATGGTTTGTGCTGACAGGTAGGGGCCCATAACACCCTACCCTCTCTCCCTCTTCTCGTCTTGAGAAGAGACTCTACATTGTTGGAGTCCAACTAAAAGGACCTTACCCAAAATTGGCCACTTCTGCCCTCTCCAAGGGTGAGTAATGCCAAAACACCCATAAAAGAAAACTTCAAAATTCAAATAGAAACATGGAAGAAAAGCATTCAAGAACATGGTTTTCAAATTTTCCCAACATACCCACAACATACAAGCATCCAAATAACAACACCATAGCAAAGCATGAAACAAGCATGAAAAACTAAACAAGGGAGATGAAATTCCTACCTTCACAAAGAGGTAATTGTAAATGAATAAGTTTGAGTAGAGCTTTTCCCTTCCTTGCTTCAATCTTCCATGACTCCTCTCTAAATGTAGAGATTGGGTAACAACCTCCACTACTCAAAGAAGGGCCTCTAAATAAGCCTCAAACTCAACCACCAAAAGGATCAATAACTTCTCCCACCCACCTACAAATCTAGAAGCTCCTAACTCAACCCATACTATGGTTAACCACTAAGTGGAGGTGGGGTGAGACAACTCATGGTGGCCATAGTCAATTTTTGCATAAAGGCAAAAAGAGACTTTTTGAGTGATCTCAAAAGTCAATAAAAGGGGTTAGGGGTTGGAAAAGACCCCCAACCCATACCCATTCCCCTTGGGTATAAATATTTTATGTTTTAAAACCTTAGGAATAGGTTTAGAGCCAAAAAAAGGCTAGGAAAATAATTAGGACCAACTAACAACTCTAAAATGCACATTAAGCACTAATCTAGATTAAGAATGACTAAACTCGATTAGGAACCAAATTAGCAAAAGATACTAACTTAATCTAACTTAGGTCCAAAGGTTACACAGCTAACCCTAGCTAGCACGTTGAAGAGCATAAATAATTTACGAGTGTCAAGCGACACTAAAAGAACACAGTTACTAACATTAACATTCATTGATCACAGGAAAATACATACATACATCTCACAATACAATACTTGAATTACGACTAACAAGGTTTCCAAAATTAGCACATAGAGATCAGTTCTGTTCCTCCATCGATTTCCTTGACTAAAATATCTGCACACTCATTGCACACATCAGTAGTCCCAAAAATCACATGTACATATGTATATATATGTATCGGGAATCACATAAATTAAAACATTCATCTATAATAAAATCAGGGTTCCTCTCATCCTGTTCAATTCTTAGCCATTTAAAATATCTTAATCCAAAATGCTAATCCTACCTTTTACTTAATTCATCAATATACATATACATAAAACATTAAATGATGGACATCAAATATCTAAAAATAACACCACACAACATGAAATAATATGATATGTTCAAGTATCTGATAATGTCTCGACATCTCGAGTTGTGAGTATCAAAATGATAAAGTAACAACTAAGGTTACGAAGGGTCAGGGCGAGGCCTCACATTCTTCTAGTGGTCTTACTTCAGCTTAGGTTCTGTAATGGGTAAAAGTAAAAAGTTGTGTTACCTTTTAGGATGACTTACTAGAATGACTCAATTTGAGTATTTCTATTCAAAAAACCAGTTTTGTTCAAACCTATGATCTAGGTAAATTCATTCTGGCTAAGATATATATGGTCTCACACTTTTCCACTTGGTAATCTCTATTAAATGCATGTTTTATACTAGTTTGTATCCAATTACTAAAGAAATATAATTATTTCAAAAAACTAACATTTCAATAACTCTTACTATTTTTTATGATATTTTTTTAATAACTTATGAACACCATTTTATAGAGCTCAAAGTCAAGAATATTCTCATATAGAGTCTATAGTGTTTAAATTAGATCCATAATTTTGCAATTAAAACTTTCTAGAAGAATAAAGATGGAAATTTTGATAAACAAAAAATATTAAATCATATAAAAAAATTGAAAATTATATGACATTCTAGAGGAGTTCTCTTCTAGAATGTATTTAATTTTTATTCTAGTCAGAATAGTTTTGTTTTGAAAAATGTGGTGGGAGATTAAAACTATCAATTTCAAGAAAGTTTAAATTTGAATCATTATAAAAGAGAAACAATACGTCTAAAGCCAAAAAAAATAAATTTGAATGTTCTAGATATATATGTTATCTATAACATAGTATGAGATCAAAGTGAAATAAGCTTGTTTCCATATAATTTTGTGGTGGGAACTAGACCCCTAATTTTCAGTATTGTTTAGCAACTAAAAAGTTATCTATAAAACTTATGAAAATATATCAATTCTTATTCTAAATAATTGCTAAAAATTATAATCCTAAGCTTGATCAATTTATACACATTTCATTATTTTACTTCATTTACAATTTATAAATAATAATGTCAATTTTATATCATTAAAGGTAAAAAATTATAGTTTTGTTAGCCTTTTCATTTACAAAAGGGTGATAGAGGTTTGTGCTTTTACCCTAATAACAACCTTAATTTGTTTAGTGGCCTTTTCCTTGAAAACTAACAACTCTTTTCCTTTTCCCTCCTCATCCTTTGAGGGTTTTCTAGACCCTTCTGCTTGTTGTACAACACTAGCCTAAGTAACTTTCCTTTTCTTTTGTTTACCTAGCTTGGATGTGCTAGATTCTGCAGTAAGCTTAGCAATAACAATCTCATATGTGCCAAATGGCTTAGCATTAGTATTAATATCTTCTACCAATAGCATAGTAACTATTGAAATTGCATCATAAATATTTACCTCATAGGGAATTGACCTTAGCCATGCTACTCTCAGTAATACTGCCTGTGCATACACAAAATTTGTGTCCACAATGAAACATATTTCATCATAATATTTTTCTACAAAAGACTTAGGAATTAAAAATAATTACCACTTGACTTAGGTTTAGGAATTTTATTACCATTTTTGCTTCTGCAAATGTTTTTTGTAGTGTGTCTAGTTTTTCCACATTAATGACATGTAGGTTTGCATTTTTATTTTGTATTCCTTTGTTCTCCACATTTTAATGATTCTCCTTCATCGGTAGTGGAATATTTTCATATAAGTCCAAAGGTGTCTTTTAGTTTAGGTGACTTCATAATGTCTTCAAAGAGCTTCATTTCTTCATATCGTTTGTTCATCCTTTCTATGAGTTACTTTTCATGCATTAACTCATTTTTAAGTTGCTAATTTTTTAGCCTTAGGTTTGTGATCTCAAAGCCTTTTCTCTTTGCTTCCTGATTCACAATTACCAGTTGATTTATCATGTCAAGATGAATATTTGTGAGCTTCTAAAATTCAAATAATGTTTCCTAAAGTCTACTAGTTATCTACCTTTTGTCTTCTTTATCCATGAGCTTGTCTTACATTTCTTTCTTCTTTTGTTCAATTGCTTCACAAAGTGTAACATGTTGAATTTCTTGTTCCATCTTGAGATAGTTTACTTCTTTCACTAGGGAACTATTCTTCTATAGCAATTATGTCATTGCATAATTATTGTTACAAGTCTTTCTATTAGTTTGTGGTGACTAATTAGGGAAGTACTGTACATATTTCATAAATTTTTGGGCCATGGCTAACATTGTGGCCAACGTATGGCTGACATATGGGCAACATGTTGTAACCCTAAAGTGGGATGGCATAACTTGTATAGAAGGGCTTATGGTTAGGGATTTTTTTATTGTTGTGATGTGAAATTGGTTTTTGTGGTGGTATTGAGCTGTAAGGGATTATGGATTGTAAGTAGGTTGTAATCATTGGCTCGTAATAATAAAAAACTTGTTGTTTGGTGGATATAGCCTAGGAATTGGGTGAATCACAATAAATATTAGTGTTTTGTGTTCTTTTCTATGTGATCTATTATTTTATATATCACTTATGTTTGCATGTAATTGTTATTTCTGTCTATGGTTTAATCCTAACACTTTCCACTATCCAGAAGATCTCATATTTAATTTTCACAATCCATGTTAAGATAGATTAATAAACCCTAATTTTTAGAAAATAATTCACTTTTTCCAACCTTATATATAAATTTTTATTATGGTTGGAAAAGTGAAATATTTTCTCAAAAGTTAAATTTTATTTTAATATGTGTGCATGTATGTATGTGTATATGCATGCATTTATCTATGTATCTATGTATCTATGTATGAATGAATGTAGTTATGTGTACACATATCTATACATATGAATTCACAAATGTGTGTGTGTGTGTGTGTGTGTGTGTGTGTGTGTGTGTGTGTGTGTGTGTGTGTGCGTGTGTGCGTGTGTACATGCATACGTGTGTGCATGCGTGTGTGTATGCACATGTGTGTGTGTGTGTGTGAGTGTGTGTGTGAGTGTGTGTGTATGTGAGTGTGTGTGTGTGTGTGTGTGTGTGTGTGTGTGTGTGTGTGTGTGTGTGTGTGTGTGTGTGTGTGTGTGTGTGCACGCGCGTGTGTGCGTGTGGCCGTGCATGCGTACATGCGTGTGTGCGTGTGTGCGTGTGTGTGTGTGTGTGTTCATGTGCTACCACATTGTATTATCAAATTTATCCATAAAATTCTCTTAATAGAAAAACTAATTTTATTTTATTTTAGTTTGTCAACTTGATAACTCATGCACCTAATATTTATTTTTAGATTATTGATATACTCAAAGCCCATGCTATAATTTCTCATAAGAGATAAACATAGAAGACTAATTAAATACATTAATTCTCATAATCCCTATGAATAAATGGACATTCAATTGAAGATACTACAATATAAAAAATAAACCATAATGTATCACTTCCATCCATCATTCTTAGAATGTTATTCATGATTTTTGAAGGCCACTACATTTGTAACACCCCACTTGGGAACCCAAGTAGAAAGAGAATGTGTTAGATGATGGAGATGGAAAGAATTTTTTGTAATTAAAATGAAAGAGATTACTATTGTGGATAGTATTATGGTTGTATTTCAAGTTGGAGAATTTTGAATATGAAAACCAATAGTCATTGAGTCTTCGTATTATAGATAATGTTATTGTATATGTCTATAAAACAATGTTGACTATTGCAATGTAAGGTGTGGAGATTTTTATTTCTAAGTTAGTGATTAATAAAATTATTACTTTTTTTGAAGAGCCTATCATAAAATTGTGTTGTTTTTAAATCTTCATTTTAATTTGTTGTTTGATATTTTAACATAGTCAACAAAATGTATTATTAATGATCCATACTAGTAGCTAATAAAGATTTATTTTATATAGGTATATATTTTATGTCAATTAGTTAAGAAAAGACACCATTTGTTAAACATTAGCTAAAGAGGAGGATTGGTTATAAGATAATTATACACATCTTTCACATACAACTATTCGGTTAGTGAAATATAAAATAGAAATTGATCTCATTTGATGTGGGGATAGAAAAAGGTAGAAATGAAGAAGAATGGAATCCTATCGCACTTGATAGTGATAATAATTATCAAAACTCAATAAGATAATTGGCATAAGAGGAAAAGCCCATTTTCTAGTAGAACACCATATTACATGAGATCCAAGGTGTTTAGAATTGTTTCTCAACCTTCCAAGCACTATTTCTAGAAAACTCTAGAATTTTTTTTGAAAATTCTAGAATTTGTGTGTGGTAGTTTTCCACATGTTTATGAGTTGGAAAAATTTGTATGAGTTGTTAAAAATGTATCTAGTCTCTAGAACAATGTAGAAGAACTATTTTTAGAGTGTAGACAACTCATTATATGAATTTTATGTGTGTCTAAACTAGAGGACAAAATTATGGACGAAAATGGTATTCTTGGAGTTACAAATGACAAGTGGATAATATGTGGCATGGTTGTTTTTCCCATGATTTTGGCCCATGGTTTTATAAAACCAAAAATGGTTTCCAAGTGGCAAATCGCTATAAAAGGAAGGCTTGGGGAGGTGTTTGAATCATTGAGTTCAGTTTGCAAGACTGGTGCTAGAAGGAGTACCTCTCTGAGTCCAAGTCCAAGTTGGAGTTGTGGTGTTGCACTCCTATAAGAATTTGTATTGCAAGTGTATTGTAATCTTCTTGATTTGAGAATACATTGTGTGAGTTTTGAAGGGTTGGATTTTTCTCTTGGAAAGGATTCCCCATGGTAATCATTGTGTTATGAGTTCATTGTTATTTTGATTAAGTTATTATGCATTTCCTAAGATCTTTGTAATAGTTAGTTGAATGTGCATAATTGTTCTCTCAAAGATCAATGTAGGAAGCAATTCTATACACCTTTTCTTCCCTACATGTGGTATCAGTGCCAATCCAATTTTGGTTATATTTTTTGGGTACAGGGTTTTTTGAGCTAATCAAAGTTTGAGTGGGACCTTGTGCAGAGGCTTTTTATTTCTATGTTGCAAGATTACAAAAACGGCAAGCACATCTGGGAGAATTGATGTAGAGAAGTTTTCTAGCACAAAATTTGAAATGTGGAAGCTAAAGATGGAAGATCTATTGATTGATCAAGATCTATGGGATGCAGTCGATGAAAAGAGGTTAAGGTCCATAGATCCAACTTTAGTTGCAGAGTATGATGTGAGAGATGAAAGAGACAAAAGTCTCATCAGATTGTGTCTTGTAGACTCTATACCAATTAATTTCCATGAATAACCTACCATGAAGAAGCTTTGGAAGAAGCTAAGTAAGATCTATCAAGTGAAATCACTTGTGAACAAGATTTTCTTGATGAAGAATTTGTATTCCTTGAGAATAGAAGAAGGTGGATAGATTTATGAGCATCTTGAAAGTTTTAATATGTCAGTGACTTAGTTGACCTTAGTTGGGGTGTCAATGGATAAAGAAGAAAGGTGAAAATATTGCTATGTTCATTGCTAGACTCATGGGACAGCCTTGTCATGGCCATAGGGAGCACTTTAGTCATCTTGAAGATGGAGGATGTTGTTGGTTCTCTACATTCTGAAGAGATGAGAAGGAAGGTCTCTCTAAATGCCAAAGAGGCTTAGAGTGTTCAAGGAAGACCATAGGAAAGAGGCAAGAATGAGAAGCACAATGACCACTCTAAGTCCAAGAATAAGAGGAGATCAAAATCTCATGGTAAGTCCAAGGCAATTTGCTAAAATTGTGGCAAACCTAGACACTTCTAAAAGGACTGCAAAGAGGAGAAGAAGAAAAAGAAGAGGAAGCAAGATTATGATTATGATTCTATGAAGGAAGATGGAGATGCTTTCATTATAGCCTTGGCCACTCATGCAGGTGGCAATGCATGGTTGATAGACTTAGGTGTATCTTTTCACATGAGTCCTAATAGAATTTTGTTTAGTAACTATGAAATGTTTATGGTGGTAAGGTGTATTTTGGTGATAACTTGGTTCTTGATATCATTGGTCATGAAAATATTCATGTGAAATTTTTTGATGGTAGAATTAGAAGATTTTATGGTGTCTTGTATATCCTAGGACAAGTGAGGAATTTGTTATCTGTTAGTAAACTAATGGTTTTCTAAAGCAATTGTGAAAATGGTGAGAGGTTCTTTGGTAATAGTAAGAGGAAGCAGATTGGGTACATTGTACTAGCTTGATGCATGCATGGTTGAGTGCATTATTAATTTTAATAATATTGTGAAGAGGACTACTTTTTTGGAGGAGGGGATTTCTCTTTCAATAGATGGTTATGGTTTGTAGGTACCCATGGGTGCTCTATCTATTGATTAAAAATTTCCTGTACAGAAGACTATGTTATGTCACCATAGACTCAACCAAATAAGTGAGAAAGGTCTACAAACCTTAAAGAATAAAAACCTCATTGATGGGTTGAATGACTGCTATCTTAATTTTGACTTTTGTGAGCAATGTATCTATGGTACACAAAACTTTTTTTAGTTTTACTCGAGTTCTCATAAGTCCTCATGTATTTTGGATCTAATCCATTAAGATGTATTTGGACTAGTCAATGTTCCTCCTATTGGTAGATCAGTTTATTATGTTTCTTTCATTGATGGTTTTAGTAGAAGAACATGGATTTATTTTCTTAGAAGTAAAGCTGAAGTTTTTAGTCCTTTCAAAGAATTTAAAGTAATGGTTGAGTTGTAGACTAGAAAGAAAATAAAGTTTTTGATAACTGATAATGGTGCTGAATATTGCTGCAATGATTTGGACACATTTTGTAAATATTTTGGTATTAAAAGAGAGAAGACAACTTTGTATTCTCTACAACAGAATAGAGTTGTAGAAAGAATGAACAAGACCTTTATGGAGAAGGCTAGGAGTATGGTTAGTGGAGCAGGACTGGAATAAAAGTTTGGGGTTGAAGGTATAGCCACTCCCTACTACTTGATAAGTAGGTCTCCTACATCAACTCTTGTTGATAAGACACCAATGGAAGCGTGGTCGAGCCACAAGCCTTCTCTTAGACATCTAAAAGGTTTTGGTTGTGAGGAATATGTTAATGTGCCAAAGGAGAAGCAGATAAAATTGTAGCAAAAATGAAATCCATTCAATTTTTACTTTCTATTGTAGCATTTTATGATCTAGAAGTTGAGTAGATGGATGTGAAGACAAAATTCCTTCATGGAGATTTGAAGGAAGAAATTTATATGACACAACCGCAACACTTTGTGGTGAAAGTTAAAAGTCATTTGGTCTGTAAATTGAAGAAATCATTGTATGTTCTAAAACAAAGTCCTAGGGTGTGGTACCAAAAGTTTGATACATATGTATTGAGTTTTGGATTTGTGTGATCAGAATCTTATCACTATATATACTACAAGTCTGATGGTGATTATTTCTTGGTTATTGCCTTATATGTTGATTGCATGTTGTTTATTGGAAAGAAAAAGATTTGATTGCACAATTAAGATCTTAGCACTCAAAAACTTTTGAAATGAAAGATCTTGGTGCAACAAGGTACATTCTAGGAATGGAGATTATATGATATAGGAAAAGTAGAAAGTTTTGGCTAGGAAAAAGTCTATACCATGGAGATGGAAGTGATGAGTCAAGTACCATATCAAAGTGTTGTTGGAAGTTTTTTGTATGCTATGGTCTATACAAGACTAGACATTGCCCAAGTAGTGGGAGTACTTTCCGGTTATATGTCTAATCTAGGAAGAGCACATTGGGATACAGTAAAAATAGTTTTCAGATACTTGTGGGGTAGCTTAGAGTATTATATATATTTTCAATGAAATAGGATATGAGAATTCCCTAGATATTTGAGGCTATGTGGATTTAGAATAGGCTAGTGATGTTGATACTAGAAGATCCACCAGTGCATGTGTTTACATTATTTGATGGTGCAATTAGTTGGATGAGTGTGTGAAAAGTTAGGGCCACTTTGTCCACTATAGAGGTGAAGTGTATGGCAATTACTCATTCCTACAACGAAGATATTTGGCTAAAGAGATTATGTTTAGATATAGAATTCAAAGAAGGTATAATGACAATTTATAGTGACAATTAGAGTGCAATTTTCCTAACAAAGAACTTGACATTTCATGCTAGGACTAAGTACATTGATGCATAATATCATTTTGTGAAGATATGGTTGAGAACGACAAGGTGAAGCTAGAGAAGGTGGAGGCTTTGGCAAATATTGCTAATGCATTAACCAACCCTGCAAGCATAGAGAAGTTCACATGGCTTTTGGAGTCTATGGACCTCTTGGCCCCTAGCAATTAAGTCCATGAAACTGTGGATCCCATGACTCTTGCAAGGTATTTAAAAAGTGGGAGAATGATGAGAATTATGTCTCAACCTTGCAAGCACTTTTTCTAAAAAACTCTTGAAAATGGTTAGAAAATTCTAGAATTTGTTTGTGGTAGTTTTCTAGATGTTTATGAGTTGGAAAAAGGTGTATGAGTTGTTAGAAATGTATCTAGTCTCTAGAAAAAAGTAGAAGGGCTATTTTTTGAGTGTAAACAATTCACTATATTACTTTTATGGGTATCTAAACTAGAGGAAAAAATTATGGATGAAATTGGTATTCTTGGACTTACAAATAACAAGTGGGTAACATGTGGCATGGTTGTTTTGCCCATGGTTTTTCCCCATGGTTTTGTAAAACCAAAAATGGTTTCCAAGTGGAAAATCACTCTGAAAGGAGGGCTTGGGGAGATGTTTGAATTCTTGGGTTTAGTTTACAAGATTGGTGCTAGAAGGAGTATCTCTCTGAGTTTGAGTTTGAGTTTGAGTTGTGTAAGAACTTGCATTCCAAGTATATTGTAATCTTGTTGATTTGAGAATACATTGTGTGGGATTTGGAGGGTTGGATTTTTCTCTTAGAAGGGTTTCCCCATGGTAATCATTGTGTTATGAGTTCATTATTATTTTGATTAAGTTATTATGCATTTCTTGAGATCTCTGCAATAGTTAGTTGAATGTGTGTAATCATCCTCTCAAAGATTAGTGTAGAAAGTGATTCCATGCACCTTTTCTTCCTTATACAAGGAATCTTCACTTTTACAAGATGAGGAGAATAGTAAGTCTCATTGCCACAACTCAAATGCTCCTTGTTCATCATCATACCAAAACTTGGTGCATCATCTCCATCTCTAAGCCTCAATGTTGAGACAATCACTAACATCCTTTGAGAAATAAAGTTGGATCTTCTCTTTTCTTCCCCCCCTTCACCATTTCCTTTCACATCCACACCATACAGATTGTTATTTTTATTGCCAATAAAATTGCACATAGCTTCTATAGTGGATCCATTCATTCAATTCATGTACTTTTTTCTTTCTTAGTTGAAAGAAGAATTCAAGGATCATAAGACTGATAGGTGACTCCTACACACATAATACAACTTTCAATAACTTTTATATCAATAGTAATGAAAATAATTTAAATGAATGCACAAGATATCTAGATTCATTGAACTAATTATATTTAGTACCTATTTTGGAAATTTACCACTCAACAACTTTTTATTTTGATTAAAAATAAATACAAATCTAAGTTCTCAATTTAGGGATATATTAAATTCACTTGGTCAACATATCCATGAGGCCACGCACCACATTTACATTTAATATAAATAGCATATTTGATGCTTACAAGATTAAGGTCATAAAATATTTCTATTTTAAATAATACATGATGAGAATGATTTAACACTAGCTAATATACTCTATATTTATAAGAGGCCAAGATGTATCGAGGCATTAAATTTTTTTAATGAGTATTAAAAGTGAATAATGAAAAAGTTCAATGCCTCAATGCATCTCAGTGTATTATAAATATAAAGTATATTAGCTAGTAGCAGTGGAACTGTGCATAAGAATTGAACAAATTAAATTGATTAGGATTATAATTAGGGTTAACATTCAAGGTTAAAATTAATATCATGGTTCGAGTTTATATCATGGTTATGATTTATATTATGGCTAATGTTAGCAATAGGCTAATGTTTTTGCTAGCAAAGGGATAAGGGTTATCATTAGGGTTGAAATTATAGTTAGCATAAGGGTCAAAATTATATTTATGGTTATTTTTTAGGATTATGGTTATTACCCAACTTTAAACTGAACCTACATCTTCTTAACCCAACCCTAACCCTAATAGAATGACAAAATGTTGAAAAAGTAAAATGCCATAAATTATGCAAGTTGAATAAAACCTAAATGTTTAGGTTAGTGTTATAGTACAATTTCTAATCCCAATCCCAATTCTTGATATTTAGGATTAATTTTCAATGGTTTCCAATTGTTAGGGTTAAGGTTAGGTATTTCTCATAATTTTCACCATAAATATTAATACTATAAGTTTAGTGTTTATATTTATAGGGTTAGTCTTTTTTTATGATGACTATAATTATGGTTAGGGTTATGGTTTAAGCTTATGGTTAGGGTTATGATTATAATAATAATTAATTGTTAAGGTTTAATTTCAAGGTTAGGTTTATGGTTAGGGTTCTAATTTTATGTTATGGTTAGGACTATATTTATAGTTCACATCAAAGTTAGGATTAGAGCACAAATTGAGGTCACAATTAGGATTAATATGAACTAATGATTAGGATTGGACTTATAATATGCATTGATATGTATTGAGACATTGAATTTTTAATTTAATAGTTTTATTAGTTAAGTATAATCCTCAATACAAAACCCTAATCATAACACCAACTCTTAAAAAATCCTAACCCTAACCATAATACTATAAACCTAAATCATAAATTCAAAACTCTCATCCTAACCCTAATCCTAAATTCTAAACCTTAAAAACCCTAGATCATAAGCTAAACCATACCCCTAAATGGTTATCCTAATCATATGTGATACACCCTAAATGTTAAATCTTAACTGTCAATGCAAAACCCTATAACCCTAAATCCCATATGTTAAACTATTATCCTAATTTTTAATGCCCAATTATAAGTGTAATTGATAAATATAACCATATTGGTAGATCCTAAACATTACATTTATGAATATGATTAGGATTATAGGGTACACATCATGGTTAAGGTTATGGTTAGGGAAAGGCTTAGAATTATCATTAGAGTTAGGGTTTAGGTTAGAAGTACAATTAGGGATAGAGTTTTTTTTATGAGTAGACTAAGGATTTTGTTTATGGTTTAGATATGGTTAGGACTAAGGTTATGGTGTGAATTATGCTTAGGAATATGGTTAGAGTAAAGGTTATGGTTAGGTTTTGGACTACTAATTAAACTATAAAAAAAGTCCTAAACTAAACCATAATTCATTATGTTATATAAACCCTAATCCTAGATGCTAAATGATATTGATTACTTAAAATGTAACCATAATATTAACCATATATAAAGCCATATCTTAATCATTGTCATAACTATGATCCTAAATCCAAACTTGTAAATCCTAATCATAAAAAATAAACCATAATCCTTATTACTTAACCCTAATCATAAACAATAAACTGTAGTCCTTGTCACTTAACCCCAATCATAATGCTAACCTAAATTCCAACCATTAAGAAAACCTAACCTTGACTATAATACTATAACCCTAAATTATAAACTTTAAACCCAAATCTAAAATATAATCCTATAAAACCTAAAACCTAAATCCTAAGATAAACCATAATATTGAATCATAAATCCTATAATACTAAATGGTAAACCCTAATCCTATGTGTTATACCTGAAATGCTAAATTGTATTCCTTGATGAAAAACCCTAATCTTAACCTTAACCTAGTATGAATTAGTATATGAACTCATACCCTAATCATATTCTTAATGATAACACTAAATCCTATATTTTGAACTATAATACTTTCTAAATCAAAATCCTAACACTAATTGATCATTCTAACCCTATTCCTAGGCAAGAGCCTACAACACAATGGTAACTTGTGAGCCTCTCATGTGGGAGGTCTTGGGTTCGAATTCCCTTAACACATAAAAATAATTAGTTACATTAAATAAAAATAATTAATCTAGGCTTTGGTCATTTACTGATAACAAATAATAATTTATCAAGATATATCAGTATAATTATTATTATTTAATGTGAACACTTGTTAAATATATATTTAGGGTTTATTGTTAATTTAAACATTGTTAAAATAAGAGTAATATAAGGTTGGTTCAAAGTGGTTTTGTGTAAGGGTTCAATTTAATTTGATTGGGATTTTGGTGAAGGTTAAATTTTACTCAATGTTTACTTTGTCATACAATTATGGTTTATTTAGGTTTAATATTATCTTTATGGTATATGTATATTTTTTTTCGAGTGTAAATTTTTAGTATTAAATTTATCTCAAATTAGGGTTAGACTTATAACTATAGTTTAGGGTTATATTCTTATTAGATTTAGTGTTTGAATTAAGTGTTGTTCTAGTTGGATATTTCTAATTAGATCATGTCACTAATTTAAGGGAATCAAGGTCCTCATGACAGTTACATCCTCAACTATTAGTTAATTATATGAATATGAATATATAAATAAGCATGGCTAGATTCTTACTCTTTAATATTAACAATACCCATTATTGTTTGAATTAAGCATTGTTCTAGTTGGATATTTCTAATTAGATCTTGTCACTAATTTAAGGGAATCAAGGTCTTCATGGGAATTACATCCTCAACTGTTACTTAGTTATATG
Source organism: Cupressus sempervirens (assembly GCA_028749045.1). NCBI lineage: Eukaryota > Viridiplantae > Streptophyta > Pinopsida > Cupressales > Cupressaceae > Cupressus > Cupressus sempervirens. The sequence continues at coordinate 245,057,128 of CM053791.1, forward strand.
AATATGAATATATAAATAAGCATGGCTAGATTTTTACTCTTCAATATTAACCCTACTCATTATTGTTGTATGTAATAGATAAAAATATTTTCTTTGATATAATAAAATAAAAACTTTCTATCTCACAATCTTCAATTTTTGTGGATACAACCTCTTTTGTATGCATTTTACAATGTGATTATTACCAAAGAAGAGTGATGTCTTTAGATTCATCCATTGATGGAGCTAGATTATTCTTTTTCAAATAGATCAATATCTAAAAGAGCACAAAATTTTTAGCTACTCAGTACAAATCAATGATAAAAAAAAATTATAAATGAAGTTAAAAGGATCCATTCAGGTGAATGATATTTAGACATAGTTTGGAATTGTAAAAATCCTATATCAATCTTAAAAGATAATCTTTCCAAATGCACAAAGTAAAACAAACCTATAACAAATATATGGAGCCTCCTATAGCTTTAGATTAAAAATGAATATACAATGAAGAATATATCGACACTCATGACTCTCAAACATGCAAAGAAATTAAATTTTATTTCATAATCATGGCACTGTATTCATGCATTGTAATGGAATTTTTATTTGGATAGAAGAAATATCTCAAACATACTATGGCTATGCATACACCTTGTACTTTGTATACCCATCAACAATAATGCATAGATTGTGGAGAATTAGATCCTGTTGAAAACTTTTTGTTAAGGAAAATTGTTTATTTAAGCCACATTTGAAACAATAAAATATGATCTTCATAAAAGTATACAGAAATTATAGCTTCCCAAAATCTCTTTAGATTGAGAAGAAGGAAAACATGGATAGCAAGGGTAGAATCACATAGAATCCTATTATTCTAAAAATGGTTTTCATGAGCTTTCCATCATTGACTTTTGGTACTCTATGAAAACCATACAAAGAGAAAATTGTATTTATTCCACACATACCATAACATGCACCTACAAATAGACCAAGAAGGGCGATGGCTACATTTTAAAATAGAAGTTTCTACATGCAATGTAAGTGGATACAAATAATCACATTTATGAGACTAAGAACAAATATTTTAGATTTGTTAACTATATAGTGTCATAGTGTAAGCATGGTTGATTATATTTTAAGTCTATTCAACTACTTTCTTAAACTAGCCATTTATATTCATTATTTTATGCAACTAACTTCCATTATTTTCAGCTTTATTCACATACAATGGTGATAACATGGCCTATTTTTGTCGAGCTAGAGTGGAATACTATAGGTTTCTTTTTTCTTATAGTGGTTTTTTTTATGACCTCCTATAGAGGTATTATGCAATCATAGTGTTACGCCTCTTGGCACAATTATCAAAGAAATCCTCCTTACTATACTTTTCATAATTACCCACAAAATACACCATTTATAATTATTATTTATAAAGACTATTTTTGTGAGAACATGGCAATGGTGATAATGTAGCCTATTTTTGTCAAGCTTGGGTGGAATAATAAAGGCTTATTTTTTCTTAGAGTAGGTTTTTTTAAGACCTCCTATAGAGGTATTATGCCATTGTAGTGTTACACCTCTCGATGTAATTATCAAAGGAATCCTCCTTACTATACTTTTCATACTTACACAAAAAATACACCATTTACAATTATTATTTATAAAGACTCTATTTTCACTCATCCAATTGTCCAAATTTTATACTTATAATTTGATAACTTACTTCCTTGCCAAAAAATTTCCTCTAATCAAACATTCATTTTTCGTACCTTCATTTGATATAATGAAACCATTTTCATAGCTTACTAATTTTCTTTCTATTCATCTTTCTAGATAGGTAATCAATTTCATTTCAGTAACAATTTCTTGTAAGATCTAATATTTAATGTTCACAATCTAGGCTAAGATAGATTAATACACCCTAATTTTTAGAAAACAATCCACTTATCCCAACCATATATATAAAGCATTGTTATGGTTGGAAAAGTTAAATATTTTCTTAAATGTTAAAATTTATTTTAGTATGTGTGCATGTACATATATGTAGATGTATGTATGTATGTATGTATGTATGTATTTTTTTATGTTTGTATGTATATATGTATGTATGTATGCATGCATGTGTGTATGTATGTGTGTACATATCTATACATGCAAATTCACATATGTATGTGTATGTCTGTGTATTTGTGTATAACACCACATTGTATTTTCAAATTCATTCATAAAATTATTTAAATAGACAAAATAAAATCTAATTTTAATTTTTCAACTTGATAACTCATGCACCTAATATTTAGTTTCATCATAAATGGAGCAAAAATCACAAGGATTTTTTAAACACTGAAATTCCACACTAGAATTTCTCATACAAGATAGTCATAGAAGATTAATGACATACATTAATTCTCATAGTCCCTATGAATAAATAGACATTAAATTGAAGATAGTACAATATCAAAATAAACCATAATGTATCACTTCCATTCATCAGTCTTAGAATGTTATTCATTAATTTTGAAGGCCAATGCTTAAGTAATGCCCTATGCAACAACCCAAGTAGGAAGTGAATGTGTCAGATGATTTAGATGGAAATAATAGTTTCAAGGGTTTTTGATTTATTTTTGAAAGGAATATATTAATGAGTTTTGTCAATTATGACTTAAATTGGAGAAAAACAATAAGATCTATTTGTTAATAGCTTTTAGCAATATTAAAATCTTTTATTTTTTTACATTGAGATTTTTTTATAACTAAAATGAAAGAGAATAGTATTGTGTATAGTATTATGGCTGGGTTTCAAGCGGGAGAATGTTGAAGATGAAACCCAATAGTCATTCTGTCTTTTGACTCTTTGTATTCTAGATAATGTTAATGTATATGTCAATAAAAGAATGTTGACTATTGCATTATAAGGTGTGGAGAGCTTTATCTATAAATAGGTAATTAATAAAATTATTACTCTATTTAAAGAGTGGATCAATAATTTGTGCTATTTTTTAATCTCCAATAGCTAAGAATGATAAAATCTTATATAGGCTATATATTTTATGTCAAATTCTTAAGGAAAGACACCATTTGTTAAACATCATCTTAAGAGGAGGATTGATTATAAGATGATTAGACACATCTCTCAATTTAACCATTTCTTGTAATTTCTTCTATTATGTGTTTTGATGCAATTCTCTAGAATGTGTCCATATTCTCCATAATAGTGACAATTGTACCATGTATTGTAATCTCAAGCATAGGTATTAAACTTCCTTGATGTATGAGATTGTTTCTTAGATAAAAAATGTCACTTCTCTTAAGTCTTCACTCATAATCTCTATGTCCATACTTTTGATAGTTGTAGCAATGTCCTTGGGCTCTACATGCATTTCTAGTTGAATAAGTATTCTTTGATCTGCATTCCTATGTTTGATGTCCTTTTTTGCATTTAAAATGATTACTACTTGACTTAGGTTTAGTTATATTCTTACCATTTTTGCTTCTACGAAAAAAAATTTATGTGTCCAATTTTCCCACATTAATGACATGTAGGTTTTTCTTTGTATTTTGCATTCCTTTGTTCTCCACTTTTTGATGATTCTCCTTTTTCAGTAGTTGAAGATTTATATCCAAGTTCAAAGGTGTCTTTCACTCTAGATGACATCATCATGTCCTAAAAGTGATGTAGAGAATTAATAAAAGTAACCAATTTATAGGATCCATTCTAATCCTTTCAACATCCATTCAATAATTTGATTATTTAAACACATCTCATGAGGAAAAACTAAACATGTTTCAATAAGTTTATGAATATATTTCCATTCACATAGTCTGATTTATACATCTGAATCTGTTGTTTGTAACTATTTCTCTTGACATTATCCTACAAAACCATTTGATGGGATTCTATAACACGAATTATTCTAAACATATCCAAATCTGAGACCAATCCAACTATTCCTTTACAAGTCATAGTTCATGCATCGAGACCCATTTTTATTGTCATTGACGAGAAAGGATACATGTAAGCCTGCATAAAAAATCCAATATCCTTTATAAATAAAAAACCAAATAATCCCAAATGAATTTCATATTAAGAATTCTTGTGTCAATTTTCCAAATATGTAAGCCATTGATTCTTCCAATCCATAAACCATTACATGCAATAAAATATATGCCTGCAACTCCATTGAATATATTAAAAGCCCCATTTCCACCAAAGATCGATAATTTCCATAAATATCCATAAAAATAACCCAAAAAAAAAGGAAATGAAAGATTATTTTTATAGATCTCTAATTAATATATTTAGATATCATAATCATTCATATGTGTCTATAACAAACACTACAACATGACTGTTGTCAAGGAATCTTAAATCTGCAAACATACACTTTCACTAAAATATGCATAAATTCCTCAAAATTGAATGAAATTAATAGAAACCAAAAAAAGAACCAAGATATGTCATCCTAATATCCTAACATATAACCTATAAATATTTGCTAGGCCAAAACTATATGCAGAAGGCCTAGAAACAACATAAAAATAGGGAACACCAATCAAAATAGCTAGGAATGAATGGACACACTAATACCAAAATATTATACTTCTTCTCATTCTAATTTGGAACAACCAATAAAATTTATTTATACAATTTTAGAAATTTAGAAACCATCTGAATTTTCCCATGACCTTTCATCTTCCTTTCTTTGAACATTTTGCAATATTATAATTTTCTAATTTTGCACTTTCATGACAACATTACATTTTATTGTCTATAGGCATTACCATTGATTGATTACATGTAATATCACATCCAAAAATATGGACTTACATTAATTAATTACAATACTTCTTAGGATTTCTTGCAATATCTTTATGACTAGTTTGTCTTGCACCATACTTCCGAGTTTGAAAAATTTCCATGTCCCATGGAAATGCTCTGGTGAGAATATGTAAATGAATTTGTTGCCTCTTTGTCTTCATCACTAGATTGATGCATCTACTACTTCCACTTTATCCTTTAAACTATGATTTCTATCTATGGAGTTTATGTTGGCTTCCTTCAAGGTGCATCTCTCATCTGAAATTCCTCCATGCTGCTACAAATAGCCACTTTTGACCCTCACCTAGGAGTCCTCTCTTGGTGACACACAATGGACCATCTCCTCTAGCCCTTGAACATCTACTATGGTCCTTTTTCATATACCTCCATGTCCACCTATCTCCAATGAGTTAACCTACACCTGTAACCTAGTAACTTTACGACAAGAACCAAAATACCCAACACTTTTGGTGTAGATTATCTTCCATCTCCACACTCAAAATCTTATGAGGTTTGATAGCAACAATGATGCAAAGAATCAATAAAAATAACTAATTTATAGGATTCATTCTAAAACTTTCAACATTCATTCAATAATTTCATTATTTAGAGGCATCTCATGAGGTAAAACAAAACATTTTTCAACAAGTTTATGAATATATCTCCATTCACAAAGTTTGATTTCTATATCTAATTATTTTATTCACAACTATTGTTCTTGACATCATCCCACAAAACCATTTTCTCAAATTTTTTAACATGAGCTCCTCTAAAAACATATCTAAATCTAACACTGATCTAACTATTCCTTTACACATTATGGTCTGGACCACAAGACCCATTTTTAGTGTCATAAACTAGAAATGATACATGTAACCCTACATAAAAAATCTAATATCCTTCATAAAACAAAACCAAATGATCTCAAACCAATTTAATATTAATAATTCTCATGTCTATTTTCCAAATATGTAAGCCATTTATTCTTCCACCCTTAAATATGCATAAATATGAATCTATTTAGAGGACATAAATTATCCATATATATCTATAAAAAACAATACAACATGACTGTTGTCAAGGAGTCTTAAATTTGCAAATAGACACTTTCACTAAAATATGCATAATTTCCTAAAAATTGAATAAAATAAATCCTAACCAAAAGGAGAATGAGTATACATCATCCAAATATCCAAATATATAAATTATGTATCGTCTCAAGTCCAAAACTGTCATGCCCAAACTACGAGGGTGAGAACGCAAATTTTTTTTAGAATAATAATTAATAATTAAAAAGCTCTAAGTTTGAAATGATTGATTACAGTTTAAGTAAAGGTTCTCTACATCATCTTAAGTTTAAAACTCTTGTGGAGGAATTCATCGGTAGGATTTTGAAGCTCTTCGTTATTAAATTCATATCAATGTTTATTTGATTCATTATTACATTGCTTAAACAATCATGTGAAAATTATTTTAATAGCAATCTAAATGAAATTGGGTTTAGATTAATCATAAAATCCAATCAAATAAATTCGAGTTTAATCCTGTATCAAATAGCTAATTAACCTTTCATACTTTATCTACTTAGAATGATCTAAAACAATTATAATAAATAAAAACAAAACATTAATCCCAAACTTAAATTAAAGATTATTCATGTGAAATATACACTAGTCATAAATTTAATTTACTAACAACTAACTAATTTAACTTAAACTAACTAACTAAATCTAAAATTGATCTAACCATATACAAAATGAGTGTCTAATCTTTAAATAGAACATAACTTTACAATTTAAATAAAATTAAAGCTATCTAATTAAAACATGAAATTAAACTAATATTACTAAAGAAATATATATAAAATTTAAACAAATAACTTAACAATTTACAATTTAAACTAAATAAAACTCACTACTGAAACAACTAACTAAATAAAACTATTAATAATAAATCTATCAAACAAACTAACTAACATCATAATCTAACCTGACTATTACTAACCTACACTCTACTCTACCCTAAACCTAACCATCCCACTTTGCCACTAGTCAAGTTGATTTGACCCCCAACACCTCTCCCTAGGCCCCACACAAATCCAAGCCTTTACATCAAAAGGGTACACTGATATCATGGAGAAGATGAAGTTTTAAAGCAGATTTCTTTTGCAAACTTTACTACATAACCCAAAACTTATACCAAAGACCTCAACTTATGTCATGTCACTGACATGGTAGCATTGACACTCCTTCCCACGCAGCCCAAGATGGAGGAAAACATATCCCAAGCAATGGGCACGTGAGAAAAGACAAGGGAAACGAAATAAGAAAGGAAATGGCCATCAATATCAAACTTATGACAACAAGCAAACTTTCCCCCCAACATAAATGTTTTACCATGCAAACTGAGCACTAGATATGGAGGAAGATGGGGATGGGACAGGGTGGCAATGTGATGTCACCCTCCCATCAAGACAACCTTGATTTAAGATAGGACATAACTACCTTTTTAAATCAAATATAAACTGACGTCCAAGGCCAATGGGTAAGCAATAAACTCATAAAGTTATATAGGTGAGGAGATAATTAGGATGAGATGTTATAATATATATATATATATATTTTTATTATTATTATTTTTTTTTTGAATTTCCTTTGAAATTTTATCATGTATATTATGTCTTAAATCTATTTTGTTTTATTACAAAATTTAAATGAAAAGGATAATTAAAGGAATATTCTCTGTTGTTCCCTTTCAAATTAAAAAGGTCTCCCATACAATTTCTAGTGAGCAATTTTGCTCCTGGGAGTGTATTTTTTTGAAAATTTCCTAAGTATAGAAATTTCAAAGCAAGTATATATATACATATATTTTTTTTAAAACTTTTTTTTTTCTTTTTTTTTCAAGATCTAATTTTTTTTTGGAATAGATTTAGTACATTGATAACAAAATCATTTGATCTCCTATAAGTCTTAAATTGGAATAAATTTGACCTTGTCAATAATTTCTTTTAAAAGAAAATCCATAAATACTAATTACAAACTTAACACACCAAGAATATGAATTACCCATTTTATTCAATAATGCAATACTTGTTTGATTCAATAATCATGAAAACTGAATCTACATGCATGATCGTAATTTTCATTTTCCACATACAAGAAAACTTGAAATTTTTGTCAAATTGAACATCATCAATTCCATCCTATTTTTAAAGTGCAACCATTTAAATTTAATTCACGATTAAATCACACGATAACCAAATATACACAAAACACCAATTTTATTGGTGAACCTAATTCAAAGGCTCAACCAGGAAAAAGCCAAAAAGAAAACCCGGCTTCGTTGCCATTTACAACAAAGTTTAAAATACAATTTACAATAGGATATCAATCCCAAATTTCAACAATTTAATTGGATTTTCTTCATGACCCTCATCAAGGGATTTATAATTTTTTTTGCAACACGTTTCTAGAGCCAAGGAGGAAACGGAATCTGATAAGGTCACCAAAAGCATGACCAAGACCAATTCAAACATGCATATTCATACAAGGTTCTCACAATATGACTCACAATGAATTAACACTAGGGAAAGGTGGATTCTTGCAATAGGAGAAGTCAAGCACAACACCAAATCAGATGCCCAATCAGGGCTATTAACCAAGAACTTATGTTCTTCGTTTTTAAACATGCCATACTCATACGAGGTTTCTACTAACGGGTAAGGGACCATAACACCCTACCCTCTCTCCCTCTTCTCATCCTGAGAAGAGACTCTACACTGGTTGGAGTCTAACTAAACAGACCTTTCCCAAAATTGGTCACTTCTGCCTTCTCCAAGGGTAAGTAATACCAAAACACCCATGCAAGAAAAATCTCAAAATTTCAAACATAAACAAGAAAGGAAATCATCAAAAATAACATGGTTTTCAAATCATCCCAACATACCCACAAACATACAAACATTCATAAAACAACAAGGTAGCATAAGCATGAAACAAACAAGAAAATCTCTACAAGAGAGATGAGAAACTCCTACCTTCACAAAGAGGTAATGGCAATGAAAAAGTTTGAATAGAGCTTCCCTTTTCTTCCTTCAATCTTCAAAACTCCTCTCTAAATGTAGAGATTGGGTAACAACCTCCACTAGTCCAAGAAGGGCCTCTAAATAAGCTTCAAACTCAACCACCAAAGGGATCAATAACTTCTCCCACCCACTTGCAATTCTAGAAACTCCTAACTCTACCCACAATATGGTTAAACACTAAGTGGAGATGAGGTGAGGTAACTCAAGATAACCATGGTCAATTTTCGCACAAAGGAAAAAAGAGACTTTTTGAGAGACCTCAAAAGTAAATAAAAGAGGCTTAGGGGTTGGAAAATACCCCTAACCCATACCCATACCCTTAGGGTATAATTATTTCATGTTTTAAGCCTTAGGAAAAAGGTTTTAGAGCCAAACAAAATCTAGGAATAAAATAGGACCATCTCACAGCTCTAACAATACAGATTAAGCACTAATCTAGATTAAGGGATGACTAACCTCGATTAAGAACCCAATAGAAATTGACACCAACTAAACCAACTTGGGTCCAAAGGTTAAACAAGAAACCCTAAATAGCACACTGAAGAACATAAACAATTTACAAGTGTCAAGCAACACTAACAGAACATAATTACGAACACTAACATTCACTGAAAATAGAAAGATTCATACATACATCTCACAATACAATACGTGAATCACGAACAACAAGGTTTCCAAAATTAGCACACAAAGATCAGTTCTATTCCTCCATAGGGTTCCTCTGCTAAAATATCTGCACACTCATTGCACACATCAGTAGTCCCGTAAAATCACATGTACATATATGTATACGTATCAGAAATCCACAAAAATTGAAACATACATCAATAAGGGTTTCTTCATCCTGCTTAATTCTTAGCCATTTAAGATCTCTTAAATCAAAGTCTTAATCCGACATTTACTGATTTCATCAACATACATATACATGAAACATTAAATGACAAACATCAAATATATCTGAAAGTAACATCACACAACATGAAATAGTATAGTATGTTATGAAGATCAGATAATGTCTCGACATCTCGAGTCATGAATATCCAAATAATAGTAATGTATCACTATGCTATGATGGGTTGGGGTGAGGCCTCACATCCTCCTCCACTAGGCATGAACTTCCTCCTAGAGTTCATAAATAAGATACGGGTACTGAGATTGCATCTGCGCTGCATCCTCCCATGAAGCCGTGACCTCATCGTAACAATCCCACTGGACCCTAACCTAGTCCAGCTCTCAGCGTTGAAGTGCTAGGGTCCGTCGGGCAATAATGTGGATAGGCTCGAATGCTAGCTATCTGTCTGAATCCACCTATAAGCCATCCCAATCTATAATATGAGACTCATCATAAATGTATCCTTTAAGTACTAAAATATGAAACACATCGTGAATGCGTGATAGGCTAGGTGCTAAAGCTAAACGACATGCAATAGGTCCTATCCTCTAAAGGATCTTGAATGGCCCAAAAAATCAGGGTGCCAACTAAGAGCCCTTTTCAAATCAAATTAGACTCTTGTGTGGTTGCACACTCAAGAACACTCTATTACCAACCTGATACTCTCGATCCGTCCTCTTCGCATCAGGATACTTCTTCTGCCTATCCTGTGCCTCTCTCAGGCACTGTCTAATTAGGTTCACCTACTGCTCCATCTCATTTACTAATTGGGGACCAATAGATACTTGATCCTTGATCCTATCCCAACTCAAGGGTGTCATCCACAGTCTCCCGTACAAGGCCTCATAAGGAAGCATACCTATGGAAGAATGGTGCCCATTGTTATAGGCAAATTTGACAAGATGTACATATTCCTCCCATTTGACCAGATGGTCCATCACGTACATACATAGCATGTCCTCCAAAACCTGATTTACTCACTTAGTCTAGCCATCGATCTGAGGATGGTACACACTAAAATTGAGCCTAGTGCCCAAAGCTGACTGCAACTCTCTCCAAAATGAAGAAGTGAACAATGAGTCTCTATCAGAGATGATCTTATAGGGAACATCAAGAAGTCTAACAATGTCCCACAAGAAAACCTGAGCTATGTCTCATGCTGTGAATGTAGTACGCATGGGTGAGAAATGGGCAACCTTGGTCAATGTGTCAACTATCACCAAAATGGCATCATGGCGATGAGATGACATAGGAAGACCAACAATAAAATCAATAGATATAGTGTCCCATTTCCACACTGTAATCTCATGTGGTTGGAGAAGCCCACCAAGATGATGGTGCTCTGCCTTCACCCTCTGGCACTCGAGGCATCTCACAACCATGCTAGCAATCTGCACTATCATGCCTGGCCAATGATACAACTGCCTCAAATCTGCATGTAACTTCTTAACGTCTGGGGTGCACTGCATAAGGTGCTCTGTGAGCCTTAAGTACAATGAGCTCATGCAAACCCCCAATGGAAGGTACATACATACGTCCCCTATGATGCAAAAGTCCATCAGACTCCAAGGAATACTCTGCAAACTTCCCTTCCAAGGGTCTTTGAGAATGTACTAATTGACTGACTTCTGCATAATGCTCATCAGTTGGTAAGTGTTGTAAGATCTGCTCTCTCAAGTCAGTACAAGTAGTCATAGATGAAAGCTCATGGCGCCTTCTACTTAAGGCATTTGCAACCACATTCTCCTTTCCCTTGATGTAATGAACATCAAAATCATACTCACACATAGATTCCATCCACCTTCTTTGCCTAGCATTAAGGTTTGGCTGAGAAAATATGTAATGCAAGCTCTGGTGATCAGAATGAAGCTTGAATCTATGACCCAAAAGGAAATGTCACCATCTCACCAAGGCATGAACCACTGCCGCTAGTTCTAGATCATGAGTAGGATAATTGAGTTCATGAGTCTTCAACTTCCTAGACTCAAAGGAAATAGGTCATCCTTCCTGCATAAGGACTGCCCCTAAACCATCTAAAGATGAATCTGTGCACACCACAAAATTTTCAATAGGACCAGGTACTACAAGAATTGATGCACTCGTGAGGGCTCTCTTGAGCTCTTGAAAATCTCTATCACACTTCTCTATCCACTCGTACTTCTTCCCCTTTTTTTGAAGAGATGTGATGGGTTGTTCCAATCTAGAGAATCTTGAAATGAAACGTCGATAATATACTGTTGGCCCCATAAAGCTCCTCACTTCAGTAACACTGGTGGGTGTTGGCCAATCTATGATGGCCCTAATCTTTGATGGGTCTACTGAGACTCCATCACCTGATATGACATGACCCAAATAATGTATCTCGGGTCTAAAGAATGCACACTTCGACAAGCTGCCAAAAAACTTATTCTCTCTTAGCCTCTGCAATACCTGTCTTAGGTGCTCTTCATGTTCTCTCTCATCATGAGAATAAATTAGAATTTCATCAAGAAAGACAACCACAAACATATCCAAAAAGGTATGGAATACTCCATTCATGAGGCTCATGAATACAACTGGAGCATTCGTGAGGCCAAATGGTACCACGGTGAACTCGTAGTGGCCATACCTAGTATGAAAAGCTATTTTGGGGATATCACTATCCACAATCCTCAATTGATGATAACCCCACTTCAGATCAATCTTTGAATATACTCAGGCATCTTGCAACTAATCAAAGAGATCATCAATTCTAGGAAGACGATATTATTTCTTGATGGTCACTTTGTTCAATTGCCGATAATCAATACGGAACCTAAGTGATATGTCCTTCTTCTTGACGAAGATCACTGGTGCACCCCAAGGTGATACACTAGGTCATATATGCCCCTTCTCTAAAAGTTCCTCTAACTAAGATCTTAGCTCACTAAGCTCATGAGTAGTCATCCTATATGGTGCTCTCGAAACTGGCTCGACTTGTGGCACTAGGTCTATGTGAAAATCCACTGCTCAAGGTGGAGGCATACTAGGAAACTCTGAAGGAAACACATCTACAAACTCCTTAAGGATTGGGAAATCATCCATGGATGGTTCCCTCTTTGAATCTTCCTCTCTGTCACTAATAGTGATAGCAAACAACTGACAACCCTTTCGCATGCACCATCTAAGCTGCATAGTGGAAATCATACAAAGGGACACCGACCTCTTCACTCCAAAGATCTCCCTAGAGATACCATCATCATCCACACATTCCACCCTCTTCTGTTGACAATCCATCTTGGCACTATGGGCATAAAGCCAATCCATGCCAAGAAAAACATCATAAGAACCTAGAGGGGTAATGCACAGATTAGTCCTAGTGGACATGTGTCCAATCTGCATCTGACAACTCTGTACCATGGAACTAACTGACACTTTGGCTCCTAAGGCTAACTCTACTTCCCAATTAACATCCTGTCTAACTACCACTAGCCCACAATGCTCCACCACAAATGGAGATATAAAAGATTTAGTAGCCCTAGAATCAAATAAAATTGCAACCATACGGCCCTGTAAAATACCTGTAGCCTTGATAATCGTGGCCTAATGCTTAGCCTAGTAATTTTCAACTATTGCAAAACTCTATGGGATCTACCCATGTTACCAACTGTCAGCTCTGAAAAAGCCTTGCTTTGACCACTATCCATGTCTGTCCCCGTGGACACTCCCTAGCTATATGACCCATGTCCCCACAAGTGTAGCATGGTCTGCGAGTATAAGATCATGCACCCTATGAACCAGACTGTTGTGGGCCTCCTGACCTACTAGATTCACTGTATCCACCCCTAGAAGACTGCTAAGTCTTTACTGACTGTGACTGTGGGGCCTGTACTTTCTGATCCTGCCTAGGACCTTGTGACTGCCACTGCTTGGGCTCGGAGCCCTGATAACCCTGAGAAGGTTTCTACTATTGCTGCTGGGGTTTTGGCTACTAAAACTATTGGCCCTTATAGGACCCTGCTGTATAGTTCTGATTCCCTTTCCAAGGGGATTTCTACTGGGAATAGTTTTGATTCTGAGACCGATCCCATGACTCCTTCCTACCTCGAGTATCCTCAGCAACTAGTGCTATCTCCACTACCTATCTAAAGGTGGTAGGGAAGGCCATCTAAACTGGGCCCTGAAGTGAGAAATTTAGACCCATGATAAAGTGATGCACCTGTATTTTCTCATCCTTTATGTATTCCACATAAGGAAGGAGCTCGAGAAACCTACTCTCGTACTAAGCCACTGTAAGGCCTCTCTAATAAAGAGAATGGAACTCCTCTATCTGTTTCTATCAGAAATGCTCTTACAAGTACCTCTCTCAAAATATTTCTAGGAAAGATTCTCATGTGAGGGTGTCCATCCTCACTCCACCTATGATCTCCTCCTGATGCCACCAGTTGGAGGCATCCCCTCTCAACTAATGAACTGCTAGGTGTTCTTTTAGATTACTTGCATAATGGCGTAACCCAAAGCACTGGTATAAGCTCTGTAGCCATGCCTATGCTACTGCTCCCTCAATGGAACCAGTAAATAGTGGTGACCCAAGTCAAATCAATTCCCTGATATCATCTCCTACATGTCTAGGAGGTCTGCCAAATGGGGTTCCTCTTTGGCATATGGACTCTTCCTTATGTTCACCCTGACCCTCTAACAACCTCGGTGGGGGCCTCCTAGTCCTCGCTCTGACTCTGGGCCCACCTCCTCCGGGTCCCTCTACTTCAACTACTAGAATCTGCTGAACTAGCTGAACTACAGGTACTACTCTCTGCTGAACTACACTGATCAAAGTCTGAAGTGCATCTATAATATCCTGGTTTGGGTTTGGTGGTGGTGGAGGTGGATGTGGTGGTGGTGGAGGTGGTCCATCCTCCTGTCCCACTCTACCACTCCTAGCCCTGCGACCTCTGCCTTGTCGGCTACGAGTAACAGAAGGCATCTACACAATTAAAAGTTTGAGTTAATTTTAGGAAGCACAATGGTTTAAGGTTCCTAGTGTTGAAACACGGGCTTTGATACCAAAATGTCATGCCCAAACTACAAGGGCAAGAACACAATTTTTTTTTTTGAATAATAATTAATAATTAAAAACCTCTAAGTTTGAAATAATTGATTATAGTTTAAGTAAAGGTTCTCTACATCATCTTAAGTTTAAAACTCTTGTGGAGGAATACATCGTCAAGATTTTGAAGCTCTTCATTATTAAATTCATATCAATGTTTATTTGATTCATTATTACATTGCTTAAACAATCATGTGAAAATTATTTTAATAACAATCTAAATGAAATTGGGTTTAGATTAATCATAAAATCCAATCAAATAAACCCGAGTTTAATCATATATTAAATAGCCAATTAACCTTTCATACTTTATCTACTTAGAATGAACTAAAACAATTATAATAATTAAAAACAAAACATTAATCCCAAACTTAAATTAAAGGTTATTAATGTGAAATATACACTAGTCATAAATTTAATTTACTAAAAACTAACTAATTCAACTTAAACTAACTAACTAAATCTAAAATTGATCTAACCATATACAAAATGAGTGTCTAATCTTTAAATAGAACTTAATTTTACAATTTAAATAAAATTAAAACTATCTAATTAAAACATTACTAAAGAAATATATATAAAATTTAAACAAATAACTTAACAATTTACAATTTAAACTAAATAAAACTAACTACTAAAACAACTAACTAAATAAAACTATTAATAATAAATCTATCAAACAAACTAACTAACATCATAATCTAACCTAACTATTACTAAACTACACTCTACTCTACCCTAAACCTAACCATCCCACTTGGCCACTAGTCAAGTTGATTTTACCCCCAACACCTCTGCCTAGGCCCCACACAATTCCAAGCCTTTACATCAAAAGGGTATGCTGATATCATGGAGGAGATGGAGTTTTAAAGCAGATTTCTTTTTGTAAACTTTACTACATAACCAAAAACCTATACCAAAGACCTCAACTTATGTCATGTCACTTACATGGGAGCATTCACACTCCTTCCCACACAGCCCAAGATGGAGGAAAATGCATCCCAAGCAGTGGGCACGTGGGCAGAGACAAGGTAAAAGAAATAAGAAAGGAAATGACCACCAATATCAAACTTATGATAACAAGCAAACTTTCCCCCCAACATAAATGTTTTACCACCCAAACTGAGCACTAGATATGGAGGAAGATGGGGATGGGACAGGGTGGCAGGGTGACATCACCCTCCCATCAAGACAACCTTGATTTAAGATAGGACATAACTACCTTTTTAAATCAAATCTAAACTGACGTCCAAGGCCAATGGGTAAGCAATAAACTCATAAAGTTTTATAGATGAGGAGATTATTAGGATGAGATGTTATAATATATATATATATTTTGAATTTCCTTTGAAATTTTATCATGTATATCATGTCTTAACTCTATTTTATTTTATTACAAAATTTAAATGAAAAGGATAATTAAAGGAATATTCTCTGTTGTTCCCTTTCAAATTAAAAGGGTCTCCCATACAATTTCCAATGAGCAATTTTGCTCCTGGGAGTGTATTTTTTTGAAAATTTCCTAAGTATAGAAATTTCAAAGCAACTGTATATATATATATATATATATATATATATATATATATATATATATAGATATTAAAAAAAATTTCAAGGTGTATTTTTTTTTTGGAATAGATTTAAAACATTGATACCAAAATCATTTGATCTCCTATAAGTCTTAAATTGGAATAAATTTGATCTTGTCAATAATTTCTTTTAAAAGAAAATCCATAAAGCCTAATTACAACCTTAACACACCAGGAATATGAATTACCCATTTTATTCAATAATGCAATACTTGTTTGATTCAATAATCATGAAAACTGAATCTACATGCATGATCGTAATTTTCATTTTCCACATACAAGAAAACTTGAAATTTTTTTCAAATTGAACATCATCAATTCCATCCTATTTTTAATGTGAAAATGATTTAAATTTAATTCATGATTAAATCACATGATAACCAAATATACACAAAACACTAATTTTATTGGTAAACCTGATTCAAAGGCTCAGCCGGGAAAGAACCAGGAAGAAAACTCGGCTTTGTTGCCATTTACAAAAAAGTTTTAAATACAATTTACAATAGGATATCAATCTCAAATTTCAACAATTTAATTGGATTTTCTTGATGACCCTCATCAAGGGATTTATAATGTTTTCTGCAACATGTTTCTAGAGCCAAGGAGGAAACATAATCTAATCAGGTAACCAAGAACAATTCAAACATACAAGGTTCTCACAATATGACTCACAATGAATCAACACTAGGGAAAGGTGGATTATTCCAATAGGATAAGTCAAGCACAACACCAAATCAAATGCCCAATCGAGGCTATTAACCAAGAACTTCCGTTCTTCCTTTTTAAACATGCCATACTCATACGAGGTTTGTGCTAACAGGTAGGGGCCCATAACACCCTACCCTCTCTCCCTCTTCTCATCCTGAGAAGAGACTCTACACTGGTTGGAGTCCAACTAAACAAACCTTTCCAAAAATTGGTCACTCCTGCCCTCTCCAAGGGTGAGTAATACCAAAACACCCATGCAAGAAAAATCTCAAAATTGCAAACATAAACAAGAAAGGAAATCATCCAAAATAACATGGTTTTCAAATCATCCCAACATACCCACAAACATACAAAGATTCATAAAACAACAAGGTAGCATAAGCATGAAACAAACAAGAAAATCTCTACAAGAGAGATGAGAAACTCCTACCTTCACAAAGAGGTAATGGCAATGAACAAGTTTGAGTAGAGTTTCCCTTTTCTTCCTTCAATCTTCAAAACTCCTCCCTAAATGTAGAGATTGGGTAAAAATCTCCACTAGTCCAAGAAGGGCCTCTAAATAAGCTTCAAAATCAAACACCAAAGGGATCAATAACTTCTCCCACCCACTTGCAATTCTAGAAACTCCTAACTCTACCCACACTATCGTTAAACACTAAGTGGAGATGAGGTGAAGTAACTCAAGATAACCATGGTCAATTTTCGCACAAAGGAAAAAAGAGACTTTTTGAGTGACCTCAAAAGTAAATAAAAGGGGCTTAGGGGTTGGAAAAGACCCCTAACCCATACCCATATCCTTAGGGTATAATTATTTCATGTCTTAAGCCTTAGGAAAAAGGTTTTAGAGCCAAACAAAATCTAGGAATAAAATAGGACCATCTCACAACTCTAACAATGTAGATTAAGCACTAATCCAGATTAAGGGATGACTAACCTCAATTAAGAACCCAATAGCAACTGACACCAACTAAACCAACTTGGGTCGAAAGGTTAAACAACTAACCCTAAATATTACATTGAAGAACATAAACAATTTATGAGTGTCAAGTGACACTAACATAACATAATTACGAACACTAACATTCACTAAACATAGAAAGATTCATAAATACATCTCACAATACAATACGTGAATCATGAACAACAAGGTTTCCAAAATTAGCACACAAAGATTAGTTTTGTTCCTCCATAGGGTTCCTCGACTAAAATATCTGCACACTCATTGCACACATCAGTAGTCTCATAAAATCACATGTACATATATGTATACGTATTAGAAATCCACAAAAATTGAAACATACATCAATAAGGGTTTCTTCATCCTGTTTAATTCTTAACCATTTAAAATCTCTTAAATCAGAGTCTCAATCCTACATTTACTGATTCCATCAACATACATATACATGAAACATTAAATGACAAACATCAAATATATCTGAAAGTAACATCACACAACATGAAATAGTATATTATGTTTTGAGCATCAAATAATTTTTTGACATCTCGAGTCATGAATATCCAAATAATAGTAATGTATCACTATGCTATGATGGTTCGGGCGAGGCCTCACAAAAACTTTCTATTAAAGGCCTATAAACAATATAAAAATAGTGAGCACCAATCAAACTAGCTAAGAATGAATGCACGAACTAATACCAAAATATTCTACTTCTTCTCATTCTGATTTTGAATGACTAATACAAGTTATATATACCATTTTAGGGATTTATAAATCATCCAACTTCCCCTATGACCTTTAATTTTCCCTTTTTTCCACATTTTGCAATATTATAATTTTTTAATGTTGCACTTTCTTGACAACTTTACATTTTATTTTGCTTATGCATTACCATTGATTTATTACATGGAATATTACATCCAAACATATGGACTTACGTCAAATGATTACAATATTTCTAGGGATCACCTACGATATCTTTATGAATACTTTCTCCTACACCACAAAGTGCTTCATTGCTTTATTTAGTTTGTTCATCTTTGCTATGAGTTCCTTTTCATGCCTTAACTCATTTTTACATTGCTCGTATTGTAGCCTCGGGCTTCAAATCTCCAAGTATTTTCTATTTTCTTCTTGATTTCCAATTACCAATTGATTTATCATGTCAAGCTAATTATTTTTGAGCTTCTAAACTTTGAATGATGTTTCTTCAAGTCTACTAGTTATTGGCCTTTTGTCTTCTTTATCCATAAGCTTGTCTTCCATTTCTTTCTTCTTTTGTTAAATTTCTTCACAAAGTGTAATAGATTGAAATTCTTGTTCTATCTTGAAATCTTTTACTTCTTTCAATGCGCCTCTAGCAATTCTGTCATTGCTTCATTATTGTTACCAATCTTTCCATTGTCTAAAAGTCTATAAATAAAACTAAAATTTTGTAACATTAATGAAATACATCACATCCATAAGAGTCCAAAACACAACACAATGACATGGTAGCCCAAAAAACTTGAAGGTGAAGGTTAAAGTGGGATAGGGATGAGTCCACAATTCTTCACTTTTGTAACAATAAAGTTAGACGGTTAAGTTTACAATGTTTGATAATAAGAATATACGATCTACCGTATTAAAATATAAAGAGACCATTAGGTCTCACCTTGTTAATGGGTTTTACACTCACAATGAAGCAAGGACTCTATTAGGATATTTACATAGGCCTATTAGCACCACTATGTTAAGAGATTTACCCTATCTCAATTTACAAGTAACTAATTCAGTACCTAAACCCCAATATGCTTTATAAGATGATATTTTGTCTCCTTCTTATTTTATCACTAATCTAATTCTCCTAATTAGATATTTATGTTCATTCCTTCACTACTCTTATTGCTCTCTATGAGATCTATCTCTAAAACTTTGTCTTACTCCTTCACTATATTTCTCTCTTTCTGATTCTAAGGTTAGAATCTTCCTTAAATAGATGTTGTATCAAGTTTCTAGATCTTGATCAATGGTTTTAACTTCATCATGTTTATCCCATTTTTTTATTGGCTGAATTGTTGGCATTGGGATCATTACCCTTTCTATAGTTTATGCATAAATAACATATGATTTGGCTCTACTGATATTAAATACCATATAAATATCAATGAAAACCTATTTACCTATGAGTTTGTTCCATTACAAACTCTCATATCAAAACTAAATTACACAACACTTGAATTCTTTGATGCTTGGTCATGCGTAAGCTTTCATGTTGTCACTCAACTTCTATATCTTTATTTTCTCAGTTCTTACTAAATTTTCAATATTATTAGTCTTCACTATATCACTCAGCTCATACTAAATTCCTTGGCTTGCACATCTACTTAATCTCTATTGAATGATCGAAAATCACTTTCTTGCTCAATATACATACTATGTGTTAGATGTTTACTAGATAACTTGATCGTAGTGGTGACCTTGTAATGTTGGCTAGTAAATGACTTGTAAATGAGTAAGTGTTTGGTCATTAATTGACAACATAAGCTTAGATATCAACAATACATACATATATATACCTATATATACACACATATATGTATATGTATATGTATGTATGTATGTATGTATGTATGTACACACACACGCGCGCACACACACACACACACACACACATGTACATATGTGTGTGTTTTTGTTTCTATTTGCTCAAATAAATTACTAGAACCAACTAAATGAATAGTTGTGAACCTTTACCCATACATATATATTGGAGGGAAATAATGTTACCAATTGATCATTGAATAATTTTGTTCTTTATCTAGAGTGTCTTGAATGGTTCATCATAGTAAGGTTATGCCCCTACTATGAAATATGTTAGAATTATTAAAAATAAATGCTATATTAAGAGATATGAAGATGTTGGAAATTTCTATCCTAGAAATGTCAAAATTGATGAGAGTGTAAAGATTTGTCAAAGTGAGTATAGATATGATATATATGAGGAATAAAATCCATATGGGAAAGCATAAAACAATATAAAGTTGCTAAATGGTTTGGTAAAAATGAAATGTGTTAGTTTGGAAATGATTGACACGAAATATCACGGTACAAAACCTACTTTGAAAACACCATTATATGTTGAGATTGTTTCTTTCAAGAATGCTATTATTCACGATAGAAATATAGTTGTCTAGACTAGAGGAAATATTTCTATGAATGAAACATTTTTATTATCTTTGATTGAGCATTAAGATGATAATGAAGCATGTAATGATGAGAGATGGGTAAAATCAATGGAACAAGAGAAAGATTAGATTTAGAAGAACAATACATGGATTTTTTGCCTATGTATTTATATAAGAATGTGATAGAGACAAACTATGCATTTACAAATAAATTGAATGTGGAAGATAAAATGGACAAGAATAAAGAAAGACTAATATGTAAAGATTATTCACCAATGAAAGATATTTATCTCAATGAAACAGTTTTTCCTTTTACAAGAATTAAAGAAATTAGAATAGTGATTGGATCTATTTTGTATAGAAATTTAATATTTTATTAGATGGATGTCAGGTTGCCAATTCTTAATGATGAGTTAGAGAAGGATGATTATATTTATCAACCTAATAGACATTATCTAATTGATGATGGGGACATGGTTTGTAAACTGCCAAATAATTTGTATGGATTGAAGAAACCATTGAAAACTTAGTATGTTATAATGAATAGGTATTTAGTGATAATGGGTTTCACTAAAGGAACCACAGATAGTAATTTGCAATTGAAAGTAAGAAATGATAGTATTTTAATTTTTCTTAAATTTTTTTATGACATTATATTTGAAGGTGATGATGATTTGAGTAAAGGTTTTATTGATGAAATGAAAAAAGAGTTTTAGATATCTATTATAGGTAGAGTTGTATTATTTCTTGGATTGAAAATTAAATAAATGGATAAGGGAATCTTCCTTACATAGTCTAATTCTGTAACAAATTTCTAAAAGAAGTCTTCGATGGAATATTCCAAAGTTGTTGGTAATCTTGTGGCAACTTGTTGCAAATTAATAAAAGATAACGAATCCCCCTATGCTAATTAGACTAGATATATAGGTTCATGATAACAAGATTGATTTACTTGACATAGAATGGACTAAATATGATGAATGCTGTTATTATTGTGGCAATATTTCTTGATTTGATCCTAAAGAGTCACATGTTGCTTCTATAAGTAGGATTTTTTTAGATAATAAAAATGAACAATTGATTATGCACTATGGTTTGATACAAATAGATCTTTCATACTTTGTTTCATTTAGAGAATGATATTTTTCTTCCTTCAAGGAAAGAATTTTTTTGATGGAATAAAGAGGGAAGCTATGTGTACACTTTGATTTTGAGAGAGTCTAATTTGGGAATAACAAAATGATGTACTATTTAGAAGTTACAAAATTATTGACATTATTTGAGGATATCATTTTAGATAATTGTTGGTTAACAAATTTATCACCTAACCCTATTTTATAACAACTAAACAAAGTGATAAATGTAACCATTGGTGAATTGATCAAAAAAATATCTAGCATAGATAAGTTATCTTCTTATTTTCAAAGGTGACAACTCTAACTTCATATGATTTGAAACTAAAATAAAATATTAACATGAAGATTACAAAGGTATAAAATCCACAAAAATGAATAATAAAATAAGAAATTGTAATAATTTAGAGTATTTAAAATGAACTCATTCATAGGTAAGTTTCTAACATTCCTCATAGATGAAAGAAAACTTGAACACATATATCTATTGATATATTTTAACATTAAAAAAATTTCACACATTTATATTTGAAGATCAAATGTGTAGAGTTAAATAGCATAGTGCATGAGAAGAACATAATTAGTGATGTCATATCAAAGTATAACTTATTTTCTTCCAAAGCTTCCATTTGTGGGTTTATTCCCCTAAGATGGTCAAGGTTATTGATTGGTACAATTGGATGTTCCAAAATGTGAAGTTGGTTATAGAGTTTATAGATTTGGAATGTTTTGGGGGAAGTAATGCATTTTCTTAGTCATAATATCAATATTGATAATCCATCCTCACATGATACCTCTTCTAATACAAATCAATTATAGGAAGGAAGGGAAATTGCACAAGAGTCTTGAGGGTGGGATTTTCCTCAGAAGTTTTAAGATCTACAAAATCTGGAGGATAGGTCTGAGGGGGGCTTTGATGGGTAGAGTTCACCAGGGTTGTCTAAAGGTTAGACCAAAATTCCAACAAAACCTCCTATCTCACATAGAAATAAATATAGGGAACATAAGTATATGTGTGCTAAGGTAGAGGATATTGATGTTCAATCCATTGATATTGAATAATGTTTTTGGTCTAAAATTCATGATAATTTGATAGCCATGGAAGTTTTTTGATTCATCACTTCATTAGCTACTTATTTTGAGTCAAAATATGTGGATGGACAAAAGGGTGTGCACTTCTTCTTTGAAGAATTGACATGGATTTTGTGATTGGATTCAACTTGTAGAAATGACATAGTAGTTTCCCTTTTATTCATGAATAACTTTGTGCCAATCATTGATTTTTTGGGGTTATGAATTCGATGATGTGATGAAGAATTCTTTATTAGTTATTTTGGTGGTTATGATGAGGGGTGTACTTAGGATGTTGACATTTTTAAACTAGCTCACGGTACCTCTTTGATGTGTATTAAATTTATCATATAGTGGCTATGTTTATTTTTTGGTATACTTTACACATTGTAATGCTCCATTTCTATATTTGGCTAGTCTATTAGCCTTTCATTTTTGTAAAAAGACTACAAAGAAGAGTTTTCTAACTAATTCTTTCCCCGTGGAGTTATAAAATTAGTTAGTAATTTATAAATAAAATATTTATGGCACCATCCTTTTTTTAATGTGTAAAAGGCCAAAACCAAGCTTAATTATTATTATATTGTTGTTAATTTATTATTATTATTGTTATTATTATTATTATTATTTATTAGCCTCAATTAGACTTGAGCCCAAGACCTCCCAGATAAGAGGCTTAAAATCTATCATTGTGTTATAGATTCTTGCCCTATCTAGTCCATTTTTTTCTAGAATGAGAATGGAGGAAGGTGAGAATGTTGTTCAATATTTCTCAAGAATAAAAGATCTTGGCAATGCTATAAGACAAGCTATTGGTACTATAGATAATGATACTATATTAAGCAAAGTTTTGAGAACGTCACTGACCATCTATGCTATTAGATTTTTTGCAATATGAGTTCTAAGATGTATACCAGGTTCTAATCTAACTCTTGAAGGTTTGGTAGGTAGGCTCACTACTTTTGAAATATCTAATTTGGACAACTTCAAATCCCACAATGTAGAATCTGCTTTGAAAGCTAAGTTGTCATTAGGGAACCTAATGAGAAGAACAATAAAAATATAAAATATTTTTCTAGTGAGAGTGATATAGATGAGGAGTACTACTAGCAAGGAGATTCCATACAGGTAAAGGTAAATACAAAGATAAGTTACCTATCATGTGTTTTAATTGCAATAGGGTTAGTCATAATGTTGCTAGATGTCCAAAGAAGAAGAACTAAAAAAGTGGAGATAAATACAAAAGTAAAAGAGATGAGGATAACAAAGATTACAAAGACAAGGGCAAGAAGTCTTGTTATCTTGTAGAAGAGGAAATGAAAGATAGATCAAATGATCATGATGATTAAGTTGTGTATGTTGTAATGAAAGATGATTCTAATGAGGATGTGGAAACTCCACTAGTATCTTGTGCAAACAAGAATGCTAGATGGATCACTGACAGTGGGTGTGGATCACTAACAGTGGGTGTTCACATCACATGATGGGAGATAAATCTAAGTTCATTAGCTTGAAGTATTATGATGGAAATAGTGTAAGGTTTGGTAATGATTCACCCTATCTAATAAAAGGTAAAGTATTTATCAAACTCACATAAAGGATAATGTGTGACAATGCTTACTATGTTAAAGGACTTAACTATAACTTATTGAGTGGATCAGAAGTAAAGAGTTCATGATGCAAGGTTGAGTTTGAGAAAAAGATATCCAACATATATGACACTTATGGAAAGATGATTGGAAACGATGATCAAACTAGAGGTAATCTATTCTATCTTTATATGAATGATTTTTCTTGTCTTCTTGTAGAATTTGATGATGTGTGGTTATGGAACAAGAGGTTATGTGATGTTAAATTTGGTAACTTAGTATCAGTAACATGAAGAGAGTCGGAGGCTTGCCTAAGTTGAAGAAACCTGACAATATAATTTGCAAAGAATGTCAATTAGGAAAAATGAGAAAGTCTAGTTTTAAGAGTAAGACTCACACCTCTAAAATAATTTTGGAGATTGTTCATACTAATTTGTGTGGACCAATTGAAGTGCAAAATTAAGAAGGAGATAATTACATTATGCTACTTGTTGATGACTATTCTAGGATGATGATAATTATGTTTCTGAAGAAGAAATATGATGCTTTCCAAATGTTTAAGTGGTACCTAGCTAGAGTTGAGAAGGAAACAGATAAAAGCTTGAAATGTCTGAGATTTGATGAAGGAGGTTAATTCACATCAAATGATTTTGAGATGTTCTATAACGATAAATGTATCAAAAGACATACATCTACACCTAAGATACCTCCACAAAATGGAATTGATAAAAGAATGAACATATCTATAATGGATTGTGATAGGATACTCATGATGGAGAAGAATATTGCTTTGAAATACTAGAGAGAGGCTAGAAGTACAACTATCTATACCTTGAACTATGTGCAAGTCAAGAAAAGTACCCATTCAATACCTTTTGAATTATGGTATGAATACTCACCAAATGTAAAATATTTTAAGGTATTTGGAATGAAACGTTCTATTCTCAAAGATAATTGGAATGGAAAATTTGATTCTAAAAATGAAGATGATATATTCCTGGGTTATTCCACAAGAATTAAATCTTATAAGTGTCTAAATACTAGCAATAACAAAGTTATGGAAAGTGAAAATGTGAACTTTGATTAATACACAAAGGTAAATAAGGCTGAACCTATAAAGGAACCAGAGAAATACAAATCCTTTATATAGTTTTATGAAGGAATGCTTGATGATGAAGATGATGTAAACACAATTGCTAATCAACAAGTTTTAGTGACTGTCATGTTAGACACAATGAATGTCAAGTTTCATTTAGGAAATATATCACATGTGGATACTTAACAATAGTTAGGTGCCAAGTTATACAATGAAGCCGAGGAACATTCTAATTCTAAGATTGGTGTACATGAAAGAGATGTTGAATTACTTGATAGAGAAGTGCATAGTGATTCAAAAGTTGATAGATCTAATGAGAAAGCACCAAGAGCATGATATGAAAGGCTTCACAACTATCTTGTGAAGATTAGATTTGAGAGGACTGATGATAAAAAAAATCTATACTTGAAGATAGAAAAAGGAAAAGGTATTCTACTATCTAAAATTTCTATTGATGATATCATATTTGGAGGTCAAGAAACTTTATGCAAAGATTTTGCAAATGAAATGAAGAAATAATTTGAGATGCTTATGTTTGGAGAGATCAAGTTCTTTGTGGGCTTGTGAGTACATTATATTATATATGGCATATGTGTCACTCATTCTAAGTATGTAAAGGAGATACTGAAAACTTTTGGATTCATAGATTCCAAGGCAATAAGCACACTCATGGTGACTAGACACAAGTTTTCAAAGAATGATGATTCAACTGAGGTAAATTAAACATTCTACAGGTTTGTGATTAGTAAATTGCAATATGTTGTGCATAGGAGACTTGACATTGAATTATCTATTGGGATAGTTGTAAGATTCTCTACTAATTCTAAGGAGAATCATTTAATGGTAGTTAAGAGAATAATGAGATATTTGAAAGGAACTATAGAGTATGGTCTATACTATAAGAAAATTGAGAAGTTTGACCTGAAAGCCTAGACTGATGTTGAATGGGATGGAAATATTGATGATGAAAAAATACAAGTGGAGGAGCATTTTTCTTGGAAAAAAGACTAGTTACATGAACTAGCAAGAAACAAAACTAAATATCTCAATCTACTATTAAAGTTGAATATGTTGTTGATGTAGTAAATTGTACAAATATTGTATGTATCAAACAACTACTCAAAAGGTATGAAGAAAGAGTTCACTAAACCTATGATACTTTATTATGATAATACAAGCTCTATAAATATATCAAAGAACCTTGTGATGCACACTAGAACTAAGCACATTGCAATCAAGTATCATTACTTAAGAGAGTTAGTACAAGACAAAGAGGTGAAGATGTAATATGTGAATACAAAAGAGCAGATAGCTAATATCTTCACAAAACAATTACCTAAGGATTCTAATGAGTATCTAAAAGGAAAACTAGGGGTGATATGCCTATCCAAGGATATTTAAGAAGCATGAGTAGTGCCCTACATCAACTGTGATGATTGACATATGTTACACATTGATGCAGTGGATATTATTTTAGGAGTTTCCTAAAGTAATCAAAGCACTAGACTTGTAGATAAGTCATAAGCTACATGATAGAGGGAGAAACTAAAATTTTTAACATATGCATTATAGGATGACAAGTATTTGGTATTGTTATCAATTAGGGGGAGATGTGATGAAGAAGAATAACAAACAGTGAGGAATATCTACTCAAAGAGAGATACGAGATAGTGTCACTGATGTTTACTATAGATGGAGAAATAAAAAGAAAGCTCTCAATCTACCTAGTAAGAGGGAGATAGTGCCCTACAAGATATAGGAATAGAATAGTGTAGAGATACCTGAATATTAGAAAGAAAGAGTGAACAAGAGGGATTCATAAACACATGTTGATTGTCTATTGATCATAAAAGAATTTTGTAGCCTATATAGAATATGAAATTTGCTAATACATGGAGATAATTCAATACAAGGCATTATTTTCTTTTTGGTATTGTTGTTGGTATGGTTTTTTATCACTGCCAAAGAGGGAGATTGTTTCTATAGCATTGTAGCAATCAATGTTCAACCACTTATGATGGTCTGCACTATAAAAGGGTTTCCCTGTTAAAGGCTTTACACTATGTCAATAGTGACTTGGTTAGAGGATTTACAAATAGTTACATGAAGTGTCACCTTGTTAAAGGATTTACAATAGGTTGTTAAACCTAGTTAATATATAGGATTTTGATGACCTTCTCCAAAGGTTCTCCTACCTAGCTATTAAGCTAACCTACTGACATAGGATTTCAAACCTCTAATACAATTGTGAAAAATTATTAGAACATTTGACTTGATTGAATGCAATCTCAAATTGCTGAATTTATGTACTAAATCTGCTCTTCTCATTCTGATCTTTGTGTGATTTGATTTCTATATGTGTTCCTTGTCCCTTGTGCTATTCTAATCAACTAAATATAAAATTGGTACTCTGTTCCTCTAATTCTTTCCTCTTTCACACTAAAATTTCACTATATTCTCCCCTTATGTTATTCTCTACTACACATGCAATGGTGCATTCATCTTCCTTATAACGAATGTGAAGACTTAGTGTTAGGTATGGATCTATGATCCATATTGAATCTCAAATTACCACTCATACCTTGTATTTTTCTCATTGGTTGCATGCCTTATCCATTTTTTGATTGGTTGCATGAAGATTGCATAGGGAATGTAAATAATTCATCCTTATCCTTTTTCACCTTCAAAATTTCTCTAGGTCGGCTCCAAAAATGGTTTACATCTTAGTTTGTGAAAGCACAAACTCTTATGATGATCCTGAGTTACTCGACACTCATTACATTACTGATGCTCGGCATGAACTAATTCCTGGATTGCTCGACAACTATTACTTTCCTATATTTCTTGGCACATGTATATTATGTATTGCTTAGCATCTAAACATTTCTAAATTACTCAGCACATGAACATTTCCTAGATCACTTGGCACATACTACGTTTTGACTTGCTTGGCACCAACTGTGGCTTGACACCTATTGAAATTCTAGCTTGGCATACATTGTGTACTCAGCATATATAGTGAAAATGGTTAAGTTTGTTGACACTCAATTGTCAAGACTATTCTTTTGACCAACATGAGGATGTGTTTCAATAATTATTTTGTAACTATTGTTAAACCTACTACTTGCTGGTAGGATAATCATTTATTTGATTTGAGTGTACTATCATTTTTTTTATTGATGAAGAGGATTTTATGAAATGAGATAACAAGAGTAACTAGAGGAAAGGCTACATTATGCTAAGAAAAAGGAGCACAAAGATTAGTTAATAAAATAATGATATAGTACACCGATTATCTACTTAAGGTTGCAAAGGCTGGATACATTGACTAAATCTAGAAGAAAAATTATGAAGAATTGAGTCTTCTAAGCTTGATCGAGTAGATAGTAGGTGTCAAGAAAGGTTAATGCAAACCAAGCAAAAAATTAGTTGAAGCCAAGTAAAGTGAAAAATTTAGTGTATACCGAGTGATATAGTGTAAGCCATGCAAAGTTTAGTTGATGTTGAGCACTAGTAAAATTTAGTGTTTCCTGAGTTATTTGGTGGATGATGAGTGGAAGAATAGCATGGAAGTTGAGTGACAAAATATTGATGTTGAGTGCCAATATTCATGTTAAATCAAAGATTTGATGAATATGAGCTAACTATTTTATTTTCTTGAATTTTGTGAAGTGTGTGGAAGACAACTATGATGAGTTGGTGGTATAGAATTCATGGTAAACCATTTTAAGAAAAATTTAGAGAGGATTGAAGAAGAAGTTTCTAGAAGGGACTCAAATGAAAGGATGGGTAAATTCATGGGAAAAAAATATGAATTTTCTATTTATAGATAGATGGCTAGTTAGAAGGAAGTTGGGTCATGTAAGAGAATCTAAGTTAGACAAGAGGTCTAAGGTATTTCTTCTTTTAGTGACTGAATAGAAGAGACTATTATTGGCAAGCAAAAAAAGAAGGCTTAAGAGTATGAATGCTTGAAGGGTGAACAAGTTATCACAGCTAAATTTTGTGAAAGCTAGGAAGAATGGAGGACTAAAACAAAGATCTATAATCTACAAGTGAGGTTTAGTTTTTTATTAGATCAATCCTTACTATTAATTTCTAATCATTGTATCTATCTAGGATAAATCCTTTGGATTAAGGTTGGCCTAATAGTCATTTGTAAATCCTTTAACCAAGTGACATTTCAAGTGAATGCTCTAAAGTCCTCCAACAAGGCTCACTCCTTATAGGGTGATTGAAATCCTCTAACCAGGTCACATTTAATAGTGTGTATTGTAACCTTTAACAAGGTTGGCCTTTCATAGGGCATCACTTTTGAAGAGTGAGAATGAGTAGCATGTTACTATGGGTTTTTCCCAAATTGGGTTTCCACATAAAATCCTTGTATCAAATGTGTTATTGAATATGTTATCTTTCATGTTTATATTTCTACAAAGTTATTTTGAACTAAGATAGTAACCTACAAGTTTAAGTGATTGTATGATCTATGGATGCATGCATGAATATATTTTATGGATATGGGCTCACTAAGTTGTGAAAGATTTTATTTGTACATGTAGACCTTGGATAACTAATTCACCCCCCCTCTATGTTATTCTAATAGAATTCCAATACTAATTTCATCCAGTTCATTAACTTTGTCCCCAAATTCATTAGTCACATAGCCCAGGTCCAAAGAATTAAAATCACCATTAAAATTGATTAGACTATGGAGGTGCTCATGATGTCCTTGACTAAGGTAATTAGTATTTTCCTTATATAGGGAAAGTTTTCAATTAGTAGAATAAAACTTAGAGGCTTAGATTTCAATGGGATTGTCTTTTATCTTCTCACAAACAAATAATAAAAGACTAAATTAAAGTACGTTTTCAATGGTTTCTAGTAGAACATATAAACTACTATGTTCTTCTCTCATATTTTATTTTTCTTGGATTAAAAATTTCTTTTTATTGGTGATGCTGATGTAAATGCTCTTAGGGGTCATTGAGATACCTTGATCTTATATTTGTTCAATCCATTTGGCTAATACATGAACTCTCTTGATTACATCCTTTAATTGATCAAAAGATTCTTCTTCGAGGACAACTTGGTTAAAAATCGAGTCTTCTTTCCTAATCATTTTGATGACATAGATATATGTAGAAATATTCAATCAAGTATACTACCTCTTGACTACCTAGGAAATTTTTTAAAATACTTCAAATGTGTGTAATTTTTGGAGAAAGAGTTTATTTTCTTTCATGAAATGAATGATTCATCATCGCTTCAATTAATTTTTCATTGATTTCCTTTTTGAATTATGAATTTTTTAGGAAGAAAAATTTATGTGATTTTGACATAGAATTAAACATTGATCTTGTAGTTTTTGGAGAAAGAGTTTGTTTTCTTTCATGAAATGGATGATTCAACATTTCTTCAATTCCAAAGTTTCTTCTAGGTCTTTGTTGTTGGTAAATTTTCTTTTCTTACTTTGGGATTGTGGCATGGATGCATTATATAATAGTTCATTAGATTATCCAATCCTTCATTGCTTACCTCTTCAGTAAGTTTGTTGTTTAATACTTTTTAAAACCTTTTGTTTGCATGGTTTTGATTCCAAATGTTTAATGGGTTGTATCCTTTCACCACTAATTGAGCATGTAAAAATAAATTTTTAACATGTCATGCCCAAAATTTATAGGCAAAATGCACACAATTTCTTTTTAAACCATTAATTAAGATAATAAGGTCGACAAAGGTTCAGATGGTTAACTATAGTGGAACTAATTGTTCAGGTAGTTAAAAAAATTCAGATAACCATAGGTACTTGGAAGCTAGATGCAAGTTCTCAATGATATAAAAAGGTGACAACTCAATTTGAACATTTCATTGAAGGGATGACCAAAGATTAGCACAACAACTTATTCAATATGTCAATATGACCTACTATCTAAAATGACACCTATCTCTTAATTACATAACTTGTTTAGCATCAATTTGATTGTGATCACCATACTGCTAACCTTATAATGAACTAATTAACTAGTCCATTTTGTTTACTTAATAACTTGATCGACATTACAAATTAAATCTTTTAACATTAAGAAGATTTAAAACTCTAGAGATCAATTAAATCTAACTATCCAACGCATACTACCTACGTATTAAAACTTTAATCCAAAAATCTAATTCACCTTGGATATACACATACGATAGAGGTAAACGTTATAATCAATTATACTACCTACATTAAAACTTAAGATTTTCTCTAACATACTTATACAATCTAATTTATTAATTTGTCATTTACAATTAAAATTGATGGCTAGAATTAATTCAATAAATCTACAAGTTAATCTAAATATCTCACAATAGTATAAAATTGGTTAATAAAACACTAAATTGTATTTTAATTAAAATATACAAATTTCAAATTATAAAACTTTTAAATTAGAACTAATAATAATCTTACAATTAAATTACTATTCTATAATAACTTCATTCTAAACCTTAGAATTAAAGCTTAGCTAAACAAACATATATATATATATATATATATATACATATATATATATATATATACATATATGTATATATATATATATATATATATGTATATATGTATATATATATATGTATATATATATGTATATATATATATGTATATATATATATATATACACATATATGTATATATATATATGTATATATATATACATATATGTATATATATACATATATGTATATATACATATCTACATATATGTACATATGTATATATACATATGTACATATATGTACATATATAGATATATACATATGTACATATATGTACATATGTATATATACATATATGTATATATATACATATATACATATATATATAGATATATTTATTTATTTATATATACATATATACATATATATATGTATATACATTTTTATGTATATGTATATGTATATGTATATGTATATGTATATATGTATATATATATATATATGTATATATATATATATATATATGTATACATATATATATATATATATACATATATATATATATATATACATATACATATATATATATATATATACATATATATATATATATATACATATATATATATATATATATATACATATATATATATATATATATACATATATATATATATATATATATAACATTAACCACTAAACTAACCAAGCACATGAAACACATTACACTACTTTCTAATGTCAAAGAAAAACTACTATCTAACTATTAAGTTAATGTTGTTCTTATTTTAAAACCTTATCAATCTAAAACTAACTAAACATCCTTACTAACCTAGATTACATTCTATTAAACTATACCTATGCAACCAAATTAATACTAAACAAACTACACTACACAAATAAATATGATATTAACCTAACAATAAAATCTACTAACCAATGCTAACTAACATACTAACTAAACAAAACTAGCCTAGACTATACCCTAGCCACCACTTAGCTCTTCCCACCTACCCTCCACACTACCCCATGGTCCCTACGCGCTATCCAAGGTATGTTAGCATAGACCTGTCCCTTTTGCCCCTTGCATGAGTGATGTTCATGCCATAACCAAGCACATGGGGGATACGAGCATGTGGGGGGCAAATTATATGAATTTTTTTTTATAATTAAGACAAATTTCTCTTGTCCTCTGTGAATTGACATCAATACTTGTTGTAGGGGGATTTGGAATTTTCGCATGCCTACCCCATAAATGGGAAGGTAAAAGGAAGGGTAAGAGAAGGGGTATTAATTTTAGGGGCTGAACTTTAAAAAATAAAATTGATTTAATATAAGAATGGATATAAAGTCCTAGGCAAGTACCTTGCCTTTTTAGCCAGTAGGAGTTTTAACGCAAAAGTTTTATGGTTGAGATATGTCAACAAGATGTCCATTTAAATATTTTAATTTTAAAAACATTTAATTTAAAATCCTTTTAAAAAAATTTAGTAATGATTTTTGGTTGCAATACAAAAGAATAATTTAGAGAATATTCTCTGTGACTAGGGGGGAATTAAAAATTTTCCCCATACATTTCCTAGATAGGTTTTTATGCCTATGAATGCACATTCATTTTTTTTTCTTTTGAAGCTAATTTTCTAAGTGTTGACATGTTTTTCTTTGCTATATAAGTTTTGTGTTATACTAAGAGTGAATTCTACACTAATCACAATATTGATTCCTTTTAACAATATACCATAACAAGGAGGTGTATAAGTCTATTCTTTTCTTTCTTTTCTCCTAAATTTTATGTTTTAACAATCATCATATAACAAGGTGTATGTTCCATTTATTCAGAATTCAAGGTGATGCATAATTCTTAACCAAATTTGATTTTGTCTATTATGAAATTTATCAAGGAGAGAGATAACTTTGTGACCACAATGTAAGATTTTTATTTCCTCTTCATACATAAACATTGAATTGGAAACTTCAACATATCAAATTACTTTTCATTACATAATTGAACACTTGAGAATTCATAACTTGAAGACATAATCTATTAACCTACTTCCTCACATACATATGCATAATTTGAAATCACATAAAAGCAATGGAAAGTGGTTTTCATAATCTTTTTCTTTCTCTATTTTCATCTTGGTTCAAGGCTCCATTGGGAAAGAACCAATAAGAAAATCCAATGTCTTTGCTAATACATCAAAATTCAATTACATGTTACATAATATTGCAATTCGAATGAATTCTTTTCAAATTCCATCACAAGTGCTTCCTTCCAATATCATCAATTCTTCAAGGAAACAAGAAGAAGACAAGAGCTGACTTGGGGTGAAACACCACAACATCACGAGCAATTCAAGCATACACCCCAACCTGGTTTTACACAATAGGTCCAAACATAGAACCTAACTAGGGGGGAGGTGGATTTTCTCAATGGGAGACATCAATCACCATACCATAACATAGCCCTTTTAAGGCTAAAAACTTCAAGAACTTCCATTCTTCTACAAGGCCCTTTCGAGGCTATTTCCACAAAGATTTTCATTCTTTTCCATATTCAAGAATTCAAAATATCAAACAAGGTAGGTGATGACACATAGGGACCCATACACCCTACCCTATTTCCCTCCTCTCACCATGAGAGGAGACTCTACACCATTGAGGTCCAACTAAGGCCCTTCCCCTAGACATGGACACTTCTTCCCTATCCAAGGATGAGTAATGCCAAAACAATCCCCATGAAATTCCTTCAAAAAAAAACATCAAGACAAGCATGAGAATACATCAAGAACAAGATAAAATCCCTCCAAATCAACCCCAACATACAAACAATAAATA
The DNA here is from genome assembly GCA_028749045.1 of Cupressus sempervirens. Taxonomy (NCBI): domain Eukaryota; kingdom Viridiplantae; phylum Streptophyta; class Pinopsida; order Cupressales; family Cupressaceae; genus Cupressus; species Cupressus sempervirens. The sequence goes on from CM053791.1 coordinate 245,092,596, forward strand.
CAAAGAATAACTCAATGCCTTATGCATGATTCAAACATGAACAACATGAAGAACAAATCCAAAAGAGTGAAGAGCTCTTATGTTCACAAAATGTTATGGTAAAATAGTAAGTTGAGAAGAGTTTTTCCCTTTTCTTCCTTCAATCTTCAACTTTGTCCAAAACTAGAGAATGGGTAACAAAACACAAAACTACTCCAAAATTCTTCTAAGTATGATCCTTAACTCAACTAGGCTTCAAGTAACCTCAAGATGGAGTTTTGAGTCCAACTCAAGTAGAAGAAAATCAATTTTCACAATCAACTAAAAGTAGGGTTTTTGAGTGACCCTCAAAGTCAACCAAGGAGGTTAAAGGGGTGGAAAGTACTCCCAACCCATTCCCTTACCCCTAGGGTACTTAAATTTAATTTTTTTAAGTCTTAAAGAATTAATAGGAACAAACAAAAGCTAGGGGGATAATAATACCAAATAACAACCTTTAAAGAAAGACAATGCAAAGATAGCACAAATTAACAAGGGGTTTAGTTCTGTCTTTCCTTTGAGTTTTCTCGGCTAAATTTCTTGCACACTCATTGCACACATCAGTAGTTCAAGAAATACATGTATATATGTAAAAATACTTATCAAGAAATTCATGTAAATTAAAACATTCATTTTCTACAATCAATTGTTCATCACAATCTATTCAGTAAAATTGGAAAAATCAAAGTGTTAGTTTTGCATTCATTCACTTCATCATCATACATGTTTATAAAGAATTAAATGAAGAAAGAAAATATTTGAAAGTAAAGAATCACACATCATAAATAACATAATAATGTTCAGTGCATGAAATAATGTTCTGACATATCAAGTCATGAGTATCAAAATAATATTTCATCATTGATGCTAGGATGTGTTGGGGTGAGGCCTCACATAACACTTTTATCTAATGGATTATAATTTTCAATAGGTAAGTTACATCTAAGTTATAATATGAGACCAAGCATTGTATACCAAGATAAAAAAAGTTATGCCCTCATTAGTCTTCATGGTTGGTGGAGGAGCACCTAGTCATTAATATATTATAGGTAATCCCTAGAAATATTGTAATTATTTAATGTAAGTCCATACGTTTCAATGTGATATTCCATGTAATGAATCAATGGTAATTCCTAAGGAAATAAATTATAAAGTTCTATCAATAAACTCTATTGGTCATTCCAAATCAGAATGAGAAGAAGTAGAATATTTTGGTATTAGTTTGTGCATTCATTCCTATCTATTTTGATTGGTGTTCACTGTCTATATGTTGTTTCTAGGCCTTCTAAAAATAGTTTCAACCTGAAAACCATACATAAGTTATATATTTGGATGTTAGGATGAAGTATCTTCATTCTCCTTTTGGTTTGGATTTATTTCATTCAATTTTGAGGAAGTTATGCATATTTTAGTGAAAGTGTAGGTTTTCAGATTTAAGACTCCCTAAAAATAGTCAGTTGCAGTGTTTGGTATATACACATGAATTATATATGACCTCTAAATAGATTGAATAGAAATATATATAAATGAGATTTGATTTCCTTTTGGTTTGGGTTGTTTTTATGCATATATATGGAAGTTATGGATCTTTTAATGAAAATAGGGTTTTTAATATATTCAATGGAGTTGTAGGGCATAGATTTGCATGTCTATAATGATTTATGGATTGGAAGTATCAACGAATTACATATTTTTAAAATAGACACAACAAGGCTTAATATAAAATCTATTTGGGATCATTTGGTTTTTTTTTATGAAGGATATTGGATTTGTTATGGAGGGTTACATGTATCCTTTTTGGCTTATGATAGTAAAAATGGGTCTCAGTGTAGAGACCATAAATTGTAAAAGAATAGTTGGATTGGTATCAAAGGTCGATATGTTTTAGAAGAACTCATGTTATAGAATCTCACCAAAGCGTTTTGCAAGATGATGTCGAGAACAATAGTTATGAATAAAATAGTCAGATATTGAAATTAGACTATGTGAATGGAGATATATTCATCAACTTCTTAAAACATGTTTTGTTTTACCTCATGAGATGTCTCTAAATAATGAAATTGTTGAATGGATGTTGAAAGGATCAAAATAGATCCTATAACTTGGTTATTTTTACTAATTCTCTGCATCAATGACATTCTTTTTCCTTATTGGAAAATATAGAATATGTAGATCTCTTACATATTGTATTATTCACAACTTCATAGTCTCCTAATAGAAAAAATAAATATTAAAATGCATATTTATGTAGTCAAACCAAATGTATAGTTCTATATTATATATTTTGACCTTTTCATTCACTAAATTATTTATAAATTAAAGTATGTGTGTGTCTGTGTGTATATATACATGTGTGTTTGTGTGTGTGTGTACATATATATATATATATATACACATACATATATATGTACATATATATATGCACATACATATATATGTACATACATACATGTATGTATGTATGTATATGTATGTATATATGTATGTATGTATGTATATATATATATATATATACACACACACACATACATACATATATCTATATATCTATATACATATATATACATATATATGTATGTATCTATGTATGTATGTATATATATATATATATATATATATATATAAGCATATTTAAGGAAGAGAATGAATTTGAACTATGAATCAAATGGAATCACATGAATTGCTTGAGGACAAGTGAGTTTGAGAGGTGAAGACTATCAGTAGGTACTTTTATTATAATCTTTTAAATAATTAAATATAATGTTCAATTAATAAATAATTATAATTATGATAAATTATCTTTAATAATTGTTAATAAAAATTGAAACTAATCATTATTCAAATAAACATATTAACAATAAATCTATTAACATTATATATATCATTGGTATAATCACTACTAAGTATAATAATATTATATCATTATATTAATATTCATGTAGTAATTATTAGGATTGTATATATAGCAGACCATTATCTTAATATTCATGTAGTAATTATTAGCATTGTATATAAAGCAGACCGTAAAAATGAATTAAGAAAGTTTTAACTTTCTAGGTAGTTAATTCGGTCGAAGCTTCTGATTTGAACAGCGAGGCGCGGCACGTGAAACGTTTCGTCTGGTCGACGCCGTAGGACTTTGAACGCTTGATTCAGCGAAGGAAAGAGTTAGTTTGTAGAGACAGTGTTGCGTTTGATCTCACAGCTTCAATCTTCACCAAGCAAGTTATCATTGAGTTGAAAGGCGAGGAAGGAATCCGCAAGTAATAAACATGGAGAGAGTTCGATGAGAGCAGTGCTGATTATGTTGCTCGTGATTACGTTGGTGGTCCATGTCTCGGTTGACTGCCACAACTTGGCCTCAGCCTCACCGTTGAGAAAGCCACTGGCATCCTTAGACAAATAAAGTTGGATCTCTTCTTCTCCTCCCTCCCTGCACCATTTCCTTTCACATCCACTGCATACAGATTACTCATTTTCTTGCCAATAAAACTGCACGCACCTTCTACAATGGATGCGTTCCTTCAATTCATGTACTTTTCTACTTCTTAGTTGAAAGAGGAATTCTGGGATCACAAGACCGACTGATGACTCTTACACACATAATACAGCTTTCAATAACTTTTACATCAATAGTAACGAAAACAGTTTAAATGAATGCACAAGATATCCCAGAGATTCATCAACCTGATTATATTTAGTACCTATTTTGGAAATTTACGGCTGAACAACATTTTATTCCAATTGAAAAAAGAGAGACAAATCTAAGTTCTCAATTCAAGGCGATATTAAATTCACTCGGTTGACATATCCACGAGGCCACGCACCACATTTGCATTTAATACAAATGACATATTTGATGCTTACAAGATTAAGGTCATACAATATCACCGTCTCAAATAATACATGATCGAAATTGATTTATTAACAGTATCTGAGGCATCCTCGTTACTATACTTTTCATACTTACACACAAAATACATCACTTAAATTTTTTATTTATAAAGCCTTTGTTTTCATTCATGTAATTGTCCAAATTTTATACTTACAATTTGATCACATAGTTCCTTGCCAAATAATTCCTCCAATCAACATGCATTCTGTATACCCTCATTTGTTATCATTAGAACATTTGCATAGCTAACTAATTTTCTTGCTAATCATTTTACGAAACAAACAACCATTTTCATTTTACTAACAATTATTTGTAAGATCTAATATTTAATTTTCACAATCCAGACTAAGATAAATTAATATACACTAAATTTTAGAAAAAATTTCACTTTTTCCAACCATATATATAAAGTTTAATTATGGTTGTAAAAGTGAAATATTTTCTCAAAAGTTAAATTTAGTTTAGTATGTGTGCATTTACGTATGTGTATATGCATTCATGGATGCATATATGTATGTATGCATGCATGCATGTGTGTATGTGTATACGTATCTATACATGTGAATTCACATATATATGTGTGTTTGTGTGATACCACATCAAGTATTGTCAAATTTATCCATAACATTATCTATATAGACAAAATAAGTTTTTCATTTTAATTTGTCAACTTGATAACTCATGCACCTAATATTTATTTCCATCATAAAAGAAGTTAAAATCACAAGGATTATTGATACATTCAAAGTCCATGCTATAATTTTTCAGACAAGATAGTCATAGAAGACTAATGAAATACATTAATTCTCACAATCCATATGAATAAATAGACATTTAATTGAAGATATTAAAATATCAAAATAAACCATAATGTATCACCTCTATTCATCAGTCTTGGAATGTTATTTGTGAATTTCAAAGGCCACTAGCTTTGTAATGCCCCACTCGGCAACCCAAGTGGGAAAAGAATGTGTCAGATTATGTAGATGGGAAGACCATTTTCAAGGGTTTGGGATTTGTTTTTGAAAGGAAAATATTTATGATTTTTGTCAATTCTGACTTAATTTGGAGAAGAGCCATTAGCAATATCAAAATCTTGTAAATTTTTATAAAATTGAGTTTTTTTTGTAATTAAAATGAAAGAGATTAGTATTGTGGATAATATTATGGTTGGGTTACAAGTGGGAGAATGTTGAAGATGAAACCCAATAGTCATATTGTCTTTTGACTCATATTCTAGATAATGTTATTGTATGTGTCTATAAAAGAATGTTGACTATTGCATTGTAAGTTGTGGAGAGCTTTATCTCAGAATTGGTGATTAATAAAATTATTGTTTTGGTTGAAGACTGGATCATAAATTTGTGTTGTTTTTGGATCTCCATTTTAATTTGTCATTTGATGTTTTAATACAGTTAACGAAGGATATTGTCTATGTGCCATACCAATAGCTGATGACAATAAAATTCGATATAGGATATATATTTTATGTCCATTACTTAAGGAAAGACACAATTTGTTAAACATCAGCTTAAGAGGAGGATTGATTATACGATGATTAGACACATGGTATCAGAGCTCTAGTTCTTCATGCCCTTGTTTTTTTTATGAGAGGTCTATCTTGGATTTCAAAAAAAATTGACATGAAAATTTGAGATTTTTTGGCATGTAGATCAAGATTTTTTAGCATCTAAATTGAGCTTTCTTAGCATGCAAATGAAAATTTTTGGGTGCACGAATCAAGATTTTTTGCATGTAAATTGAGACAATTTTGGTATGGAACTATCACACTTCTTGAGGTGATTTTTGATGTTGTTGGTCACACTTTCTAAGCCATTTTGGCATGGATCATAGGGTAGTAATATTTTTATTTTTGTCATTCTAGTACTTTTTTCACCTACATGTTTTTGGGGCATAACTTGCTCATCTAGGCTCTATTTTTCACAAATGAGATATCGACGGAAAGAAGCTTCTAAGCCCATTCCATTGGTGTAGGTTATTTTTAGTTTTGGTGCTCTTTTTGATGGCTGTTTTGGCTATCAAAGTTAGGATTTCTATTTTTCTATCCGGGATACATATGTTGAGAAATTCTATTTTTTACATTCTTCTCCAGGCACATCCCATTCAATTTTTTTCTCTTTTGCGTTCTGATGGATATATTGGTTATTATATGTCCAAAGATCAATTTTGTTGCTTCAAACGAATTTTCATGGGTTGTATTATCTCTTCTATCAGCCTTATGTCTCTTTTGATATTTTTTGACATCATTTTGTAGTATTTTTGCAAATAGACTGAGATAAAGTGTCACTCTATTACATTTTTGTGTTCCTACATATCTCTGTGTTTTGTTGTACTCACACTACATTTTAAAGTGCATTGGAGTGTTTCATGTTGGCCACATTTTTCATCTTCCTTTGTGAAGTGAGTTTTCCTTCAACGACATTAGCCTCATGATGTGTTAATGACACATGCCATTATAGGTGTTTGTACTTCTATTGCACTATTGATGTTCTTAGTTATTTCTATAGATGATATTGTATTTAGTTTCAATGTTTATGTCTTACCTCTCATCATTATATGGTGGTTATGTTGGTTTTGTTTCTTCCTTGGTTCGATGGAGTGAGTTATGTATTTGATATTTGATCATCCTATGTACTAGGTGATTGCAATAGTTGTATACCTATGCTTCAATGGTGTTCTTCATGATCATCATTTTGTTGCTATCTTCTGGAACATTTTATTTCTATCTCTTTTTGGAGCAGGGTTTTGCCCATGTGGTTTTCTCTAATTCGCCTCTTTTTCAGAGATTTGGTTGTGCTTGGGTACCCTATATGGCTTTATTTTAATGACCCAAATTTACTTTTAGTAGTAGTTTCTAGGTTTTTAGCTACTCTCTAAGTTTATCTTAAGGAGGTGTTAGAGTAATAAAGCATTTTCTTATTAATTAAGTCATATTGATTTAATTGTTAGGTAACTTGTTATCTATATTTTAATTATGCTACTCTTTAGGTATATAATAATTAATTTTTTATGAATTATTACCATGCAACCTAGGTTTTACCCTGTTAGGGTTTTTATCTTGTTTTATAAGGATTGATTACTTTGTGATTTATTCATCCACTCTTCATAATAGAAATTTCTCATTTTTCTCATCAAGAATATCTCATTTATGGATCTAGGAATTCTAGCCTTGATACCTTTTGCTTCTCTCTTTCTATGACTAGTGTTTCCATTCAGGTGATTCTTGGGAGCTGTGGGGGTGACCTTTCATCAACTTCAACAAATCTTTCATATACAACTATTTGGTTAGTGAAATATAAAGTAGGAATTAATTTCATATGAGGAAGGGAAAGAAAACAATACTAAGGAAAAAGAATAGAATTATATTGTACCAGGGTCACTGATAATAATTATCAAAACTCTATAAGACAATTGGCATAGTGTACAACTTAATAGTATTCATTGAGTCATAAGTTTATGGAATAGAATGGTCAGATAGAAAAAACATGCACATAAACTACTAACAATGATCAAAAGGGACACATAAATAATAATTTATGGTAGATAATAAAATAACTTGACTATACAATGTCAAAAGAGATCACAACCATCTACGTGTGAATGTAGAAGTTAAATAACTTAATATAAAACAAATAGGGATTAAGGGAACATTTGGGGTAGTGAGTGGATAAGTGGACAAGATAGGGAAAATAAACAAAATAAGAAAGAGGAAATCAAGCCATTCAATTATCCATACACCACTTGAAAAGCACCTAACTCAGAAATAACAAGATTTTGAAGAAAGAAAAAAATAAAAGAAATGAGAGGTCATTGATAGACATCATTGAGAAATATTATCATATGATATTCTCAATTCCTATGTATTATTTAGTATTACCAGTTGCAAATATTCAAATAATTAATTTTGAAAAAGAAGTGTATGGATTTAAAATCTAAGCACTCCAATTTTTATATTAGATAGTACAAATCACTATTGAAAGCCTTATGAAAACCTCTATAGACTATGAGGAATTAAATAATATCATAAAACAATTGTACATCAAAGTTCTTAATTACTAGTCTAACATCTATTATAGGAGTTGATTACAATTGAAGGAGAAGTGAAGGTAGTTGTCACAAATTTCTAACATAGTTGAGTAGGGAACATTACATTATTCATGTGTCAATAATGTTAATTACTTATAATCATCCTTGTCTCAACTATGTGAAGTTCTCTTTGTTGAATGTGTATTTCCAATTTCTTAATTGTTATTGGAAACTATATATGCATTTTGGGTGCTCTAGAAGTCACGACAACATTTCTTTATTTGTAATATAGAGAAGTATTTTCAATAATAAAGGATAATCAATTTGTTCTTTAAGACAACAATACAGTGCATTTATTTAATTTGGAATTGGTAATTGATCTTTAATTCAATAATTTAATATCATCCTTTTTCTTTCTATTCATTCCATGGGACTTATATCTTTGGTTGGGATAGTGGATCTAATTAGGATATAAATTAAAAATGATTTTGAGTACTAATATTTATGGTTAGATGTTCTTCCATTATCCAAGCAATATAGTGGCTCTCACTTGCAGTTGACCATAATTCTATTTGCATGCTGTCATTTATAAAGTAGAAGTATAAACTATACCATCTATGTTATTTTGGGTATTCAGTTGAACCAATTTTTTTTTTTTTAATTCACTAGTGAGGATATATAATATGGCTATATTCTCTTTGGTACCATATGTATGTTAAATACCATTTATCCAACTCTCCTCTATCAAATTAATCCTTATATTGGCCATCCCTATCATAATAACTCAATGCATAATTTTTCCTAACAATTCAAGATATAAAATGGGTTAATGATGAATATCATAGGTATGCCTTTGGCCATTTCGATTGTGTTATCCATAGATGAATATCACAAATGTGGCATGTTTTGGGTTGCTTCTAATATAAATATCTAATCCTAATGTATTATTAGTCCCAACACTTAGAATTTGCATTATTTTAAGATGCTTGATAAAATATTCTTATTTTTGAAGATGTATTGATTCATGTTTGAATACGTAGAAATAATGTCCTCATCCTCCTTATCTGACACAAATTTGAATGTTAGAACTTCTACACCCTCTAGGAAGATGTCGAAAGAAGAGCTAGAAATAGAGAAGCTCACGTTGTTTCTGAAGTATAAGAAGCCTATAGTCCTTTGCTCTCCAAAGATTGAAACCCCACTCAAGAATGTTAGAAATATTACTTTAAGATAGTAGGGATAATTATAGGAGATTCAGAAGGACTTGAGGACAAGAATAGCAAAAGCAATATATTGGTCTTCCAAGTTGCCACCTCTTGATTGGTACAAACCATATATTTTCCAAGTTTCTTACAATTTATAGAGATTACTGTGTGGTTTGGAAATAATCACAAGCCACACAAAAACATGGAGTTACAACTAGTAGGTGAATGGCCTGTTGTCATCCTTGATGTAGAACTAGTTCGAATGGATCACCGTATCCCAGAATTGGGAGATAAAGCCATCACAAGGAGTTTGAGAACAAAAAAATGCTCATAGATAGATGAATAATTACTAGCTACAGAAAACCTAGATGAAATCCAAAAATTATCACTATCACTCTTTATGGTGGATTTTATAGAGCCCATCCAGGCCTATATTTTATTCTTATACAAGGTCATCATGGAGCCGAGTGCCAAGGAGTTCATGCCTTGGAGAATGTATTATTTCATTTTTTTGTAAAATGAAAAAAGAAGATGAATTATGTTTGTTGTGCCATTATCTCCAACCATATCCACTAACAACTTCATCGGTTACTTATTTTGAGTTAGAAATGACATATTACTTTCCAATTTATTCGTGAATACCTTCATGCCAATAGTTGATTTTTTTGGGTTAGGAATTCCATGATGCGATGAAGGATTCCTTATGAGTTCTTTTTGTGGTTATCATGAGGAGTGTACTTAGCATGTTGAAATTATTTCAGACCACCTCACAATGCCTATTTGATGTGTATTAAATTTATCATATGGTTGCTATGTTTATCCATATTTTTTTAATGTGTAAGAGGCTAAACACAAGCTTAATTATTTTTATGTTGTGATTAATTCATTATTATTATTTATTAACCTCAATTAAATTTGAACCCAAAACCTCCTATACAAGAGGATTACCATTTATCATTGTGTTATAGACTCTCCCTATTCAGTCCATTTTTTTTCTAGAAAAAATAATTGCATTAATTTTTTTTTTCTAAAATTAAGAAAACATATAATTGAATTATAATTTCTCTTAAGATTCAATCACATTTCACCTGAAAGATCCTGAAAAAAATCATTGATCCACTATTTCAAATATCAAAAAATAACTAGTCACTAGAACTTTGACTTTTGTCAAGTATTGTAAAACAAAAAAATAAATATTTTTCAACTATCAAAAGTAAAACTCATAAATATTTTCAAGCTTTAATTTCTCTTTAACTTTAGGCATGTGTTTCTTTGACCCTGTAGCTCATTTTTCTACTTCCTTTTCCCTAAATCTATGGCAATATTCATATTGCTTGCTAGTATATGACATGATCTTATAATGATATTAAGTGATGGTGACTTATAGCTTCATCCTCCACTTAGCCAACTCCTTTTTGATATCTCTAATTTCTTGATGAATCTTCACATCCTCCATTATGAGAGTCTTTAAGATAGTGTGCAAGTTTCATAACCTATTGAACATCTCTCTATCATCATCTTAGACCTTACCAATCCTTTAAAATATTATATCTTCATATTACCTCCAAATTTAACCCAATTCATGCACTTTGTCCCCAAATTCATTTCCAAGTCCATGTCCAAAGAATTAAAATCACCATTAATATTTATTAGACTATGTTGCTCTCTCATATTTTGTTTCTCTCTAATTAAATCTTTCTTTTTATTGGTGAGGTTGATGTAAATGCTTTTGAGGGTAGTTGAGATACCTTGATCTTGTATTTGTTCAACCCATTTGGCTAATACATGAACTCTCTTGATTCCATCCTTGAATTGATGAAAGTTTTCTCCTTTGAGGTAAACTTCGCTAGAATTTTAGGCTTCTTCCTTGATCATTTTGATAACACAATTATATGTAGATATATTTACTCAAGAATACTACATCTTGGCTAGCTATTAATTTTAAAAAACTAATTTAAATGTGTGTAATTTTTGGATAAAGAGTTTATTTGCTTTCATGAAATAATTACTTCATCATCACTTAAATTAGTTTTTCTTTGATTTTCTTTTTTAATAATTAAATTTTTTTAAAGCAAAATTTATTTGAATTTGAGATCAAATTGAAAATGCATTTTGTAGTCAGCATTGAATCCACATGCTTGTAAGTATCTTCAACTCCAAAATTTTGTTTAGGTCTCTTTCATTAGTAATTTGTCTTTCGTTAGTTTGGGATTGTTGCATGGATGCATTATATAATAGTTCATTAGAATGTCCAATCCTTCATTCCTTACCTCTTTGGTAAGTTCATTGCTTAACATTTTTTAAAACCTTTTGTTTGAATGGTTTGAATTCCAAATGTTTAAGGGGTTGTATCCTTTCACCACTAATTTAGTGCAAAAAGAAAAATTCTTGACACTATTTATCTAAAGGATTATAATATTTTTGAAGTATATAGATAGTAGCCAAGAGAGATGGGGGGCTAACCCTAGAGTATAAAAAGATTGATAGATCAGCCAGAGATTACCTCCTAGTCTTCTAACCAATACTAGTTCTATACTTCAAAAAACTAACAAAATCCATAACAGCCCTAACAACATCAGTCCTACTGTGATCAAGCATATAAAAAGGAAGAGTATTCCAATATTAAAACCACATACAACTACTATCAGTTAATCAATTAAACTTATACAAATAACAAAAACCCCCATAGGGATTCAAGTTCAAATTAAATGATATCATTAAAGAAAAAATTAAAATAGTCAAAAGGGCTAACAACACTCATTATTTTGTTTAGAAAGGCCTTCATCCTTTCCTCCTCTAGGAAGCTGCATATGGAGTGAGAAGTCTCTCTTCTTCCCTAGGTCCTTCATGTCCTTGTTCACTTGAAGAAAGTAAAGGGTACTAGCCATTAAATGCATTACTTTAGTGGAGAGCTCAGCCAAGGTTTCAAATCTTTGGTAGATGCCAATATGATTATCTACCAAATTTTTCATTGATTGTTTAGGGATGTCAAGTTGAGCTTTGCAATGACTCTAGTTATCGCTATGCTTTTGTTTTTTTCCCCCCATTTTGGGAGTGTCCTTGATGGGGAAAGTAATGTCCTCACCACCTCCTCTAGTCGGGGAAGGGTTAGCCTCTAGGGTATCAAAAATATGGGATGGGCTAGGAGGATTGGATTTAGGCATCTTGCCAAAGTCCTCATGAGGATTGGATTAGAGGTTTTATATCACTTTTTGTAGACTTTGAGCTGAAGATCTATTTGGGAGGGGACTTAAACTTCTGCAATTCGAGGCCTTTGCTGGTTCTACAAGTACTTTGTTTTCTCTTCCTAGAATTTGTCTCAGAGTTTATGAGACTAATTTTGACCTCAAGATTAATTTTTTTCTTGATTTTTTTATGGCTAGGGTTAGGACCAAGGTTAATAGAGACTTGGAGGGTAGCAATTGCAAGAGGCTTAACTAGAAGAGGTGGGTTTTGGGCAAGTTGATAGGCATACAACATATTCATGAAGCCATGGGGGATGAGGTAAAAGGTTTTCCCCTCCTCCTTCTTCCTCCCAGCATTAAAAATACTATGTTCCATGGAATTCAACAAAAGGACTAGAAAAGAGATTTGATCTAGGTTTCTAAACTGGTTGAGGATGGGGAAATGGTACAATTAGAGTACCTAAAAATGATCCTCCAATGTAATGTATGTCATAATAGTATAGCATATGACATCCTAGGGCTTAGGAAGGTGTTCCCTAGAAAACCCACCCCACATATGCATAGGTTCCTCACATAAATTTGATGAATTTTTGTTGGTTGGTCTCATTGTTCATGCTTTCTTGTTTGTGATAGTTCTTTCCCCACTAAGAATCAAATTCCTTGCAAGAACAATTTTTCTATTGTTGACTACTTTGTTTTGAATCAACATCAATCGAATAAAATAAATCTGAGCTAGACCAATTGGAACTATTACTAAAAGACCATAATAATCCCCAAATAATAGAATCAGATTGGATCTTTCAACCCATGGTATGATTTAATGAAACATAGTGTCTTGAACTCCCCTAGGCTATATTGTTATTTATATTAATAGAGGTTTTTTTTAATTCATTCTATTTTCATTTTTTTCATTTTTTCAAATGGGAAACCCACCAACCTTAGCAATAAGATCCTCAGTGATTTCAAAACTCATTGAATTGATGACCATTCTTCTATCCTTCCATGAATTGAAGTGGTGCATAGAGATGTTTTCTTCATATTTTATCATTCCTTCGACAAATGGTAACAAGCCACCCTCCCATAGATAAATAGTAACCACTTCACCATTATGAATGCACCCTTCAATTTCCATAGGTTCAATATGATCTTTGGTGCCCATACGACTACCCAACTCAACTGCCAACTCTTCATAATTTTCCTATAGCTCCTCTAAACTTTTTGACATATTCATGTTTCAAGTAAGGAAGTTTTCAGAAGTTAAATAAAATATACTCAAGAAGAAAATGTGAAGGTAGTCAAAAGCCATCATAAGGAAATAAGATTTCCTAAAGGTCCAAAAATCTCTTTCCTTAGGACATGTAGATTTTCCTTTTCATTCTATAATTACCTGATGCTAGCTGTAAATGTAGTGGGGTATGAGTGAGATGTCATTCTTATCTCTTTTAGTTAGTTTTTTAAATCTAATAAAATCCATTACTTTCATCCTTTTGAAAAAATAAATAACATTTACAAAAAGGTGATCATAAAAGAATATCCACATATAACCTTTCCAAATGTAAACTTTATGAGAGTATTTTCTTTCTTGCCACATGAAAACTTGAAGATGTACCACTTGGTGTGATAATTCATATTATAGTGTTAGAAGTACATTCATGTTCCATCAAATTTTAGTGGATGATGGAATTAGGTTGATGTCCTCCCATTCAAATAGCCTTGTGACATAGTGTCTAAATTTAGCTGACTAATCCACCACACCATTACCTTCATGGTAAATATGATCCACCTATATTTCCTGGTATTCTTCCATCAACTTACAAATTTCCTCAATTATCACCTTAATCGCCGAACTACTTCGACTGTCCTCTTTAGTAGCTTTGATAATTAACATCCAATCCCACTTGACCATCATCCTATGGATTCTACATTTCATTACAAGCCTCAATCCCCACAAAAGAGCCAAGGCTTTAGCTTCATTATTTGAGCCACATTTACAATTTCTAGAATACACCATAAGCATTTTCCCTATAGAATTATGTAAAACACAACTAGTAATAGAACTTCCCATTATGGTTATGCCATCAAAACTAGGCTTAAACCATGGCTTATTGGGAGAGTTTTCTATTGTATTCTTCCTAGAGAAGGCTTTGGACTTATGAAATTGTGCCACCATTTGGCCCACTCCCTAGGTAGCACCCTACTATGTACAAAGTCTATCCGAGGGATTTAGGAAGGTGGGGGGATTTCCACTACCAGATTCCACTATATTCCTTTAGGATTCTATTAACCTACTAAGCCAACCCAAAAATTGGTAGCATCTTTATCCCTAAATATTCTATTTTTATGTTCCTTTTAGATAACCCATGAAACATAACGAGGAGTTATGAACAAATTTTTGTAGACCTTCATTAGCACACCACTAGATTCCCCATAAGACAAGTACCTCCCTCCACATCTCGAAGGAAGAAGGGTAGTGAATAAGAAGGTGTGGTATAGATTTTGCATCTTGAAGACAAGGGACACATCAATTTGCAATTGTGCATCCTCTCCTTTGGAGATTGTCCATAGTAAGGATAGACCCATGTAAAGTCATCCACCAAATAAAAATCCTTTCGAAGGACCCACAAGTGTCAAACCTTTGTCCTACCTCCTTGGACTTCCCCACCCCCAAGGCAACAAAGATAAGCCGACTTCACTGTGAAGTCCCTTGAAGTAGTAAACTTCTAAACCAAGGAACCCTCAACCAAGATGATAGGGATCCTATAATTACTTAGTAGGTTTTGAAGTTACAAAGCAAGATCCACCCCTATAGGAGTCTAGTTCTAGATCCCAATCAATTGGCGATCTAGGTGATATAGTTTCAAGTCATGGATCCATTAGCTCTAGTGTTTAACTCATGCAATAGGAGGAATTTTTTGTGTTTGAGTGAGTAATCTTGGATCCATTGATCTTCCTAGAAATCAATGGTGTCACCATTCCCAATAGTCTAATGGCATCCCATCTTCAACATTTTTGGGTGTAATTTATATTGTTTCAAAATTTAGAGCCCTGGGGGAGAGCCTAGGTCAATTGAGTATGATGAAATAATTCACCTCCAAGGTACTTGGCCCTCTGAATGTTGCACCAATTACCATCCAAGTTCATTAAACAATAGTCAACTTTAGTTATAAGGGCCATATTCATATGTCTAATATTTCTTATATTTAAACCTCTGAGGTTCTTGGGATGAGAAAAATTTTTCCTAGCTAACCAAACTCATCCTAGTACATTCTTTAGTGCTATACCACAAGAAGTTTTGCTAATTTTTTTCAAGGTTATCTTTGAATCTTCCAAGGAGTTTTAAAATGGAAAGAAAGTAAATTAGGATGCCCTGATGGAAGCAAAGAGAAGTTGGAATTTCCTAGCACTTTAGAATCTTGCCTTTCCAACCCGCCAACTTTCTCTAGAAGAGTTCAACAAGACTATTCCAAATTTTATTTGAGACTTCTTTAATCACGAGTGGGATGATAAGATATGTGTTACGTAGAAATTCCTCCTAGAATTCCAAGATTTGACTAATCTTAGCTGTTACACTAGCACCATTGTTGAAGAAATATAATTTTCTTTTGTGATAATTTATGCATTGCCTAGAGACCTCTACATACTAATTTAGGATAGCTTTCCACTCCCTAGGTTCATGGATGGAGGAGATACCAAAAAAAAAGGTGTCATCCACAAATTATTGAATTGTATTAGTAGGACACAAAGATGCAGGTTTAACACCTCTTAACCTATCAACATTATTCATGTAGAAACCAAATTTCTACCCAAGACCTCAACCACAATAATGAAAAGATGTGGGGATAGGGGGTCATCTTGGTGCAGCCCTTGGGATGAAGAAAATAAATCCTTTAAGAGCCCCATCAACAAGCACCAAAAAGGTGACACTATTAACCATATTTTTTAATATTTTGATAACATTTTCATTAAAACAAAGTTTAGAGAGAATAGAAATCATGAATTCCCTCCTAACCTTATCATAAGCTTTGGAAATATCCAATTTAAGATCCATACTTGGGTTCTTTCTCCTATCCACAGAGTGGATAACCTTGTGTATAGTTATAACCATGTCTAAGGTCTACCTCCTAGGGATGAAACCATTCTATTAGGGACTATCGAACATATTGAGGAGGGACTTGATTCAGTTTACCATAATCTTGGCAAGATTTTATAAATTGTGTTGCATGAACTGAAAGGAGAAAAATCTTCCATGTTACTAGGGTTATCAGTCTTAGGGATAAGAACAATAAAGGTCTGGTTGAGTTCCTTCAAAAAAATTCCCATTATAACAAAGTCTCTAGTAGCATGGATCAAATCATACTCAACAATATCCCAAAATTCTTGAAAAAAAGCTATGGGAAAACCATGAGGACCAGGGGCTTTATACCAATTCATGCTAAACGCAACTTTTTTGACTTCCTCCTTGAACTTAGCAATCAAGTCATCATTCATCCTACTATTCACAACTAAATAAAAAGAACTAAAAATATCATTTTGCATGTTATTGTTGACCTACACAACAAGGGGGTTATAGAGCTCCTTGAAATAGAGATTGACTTTACCTTCTATCTCCTCCATATCAATAATCTCTTGACCATTATCATCCACCAAAATGTTTATGGTGTTATATTTTTTCCTTCTTGCACAAATCTATGGAAAAAGGTCATATTTTGGTCACCCTTCAACAACCATTGAACTCTTGACCTTTGTTTCCAAAAAGCTTCCTCCAAATATATGATTGTCTTCCATAAGTTTTGACACTCCTTCTCCTCCTGTTGATCTTCAACATTAGTATTGCCCTGAATAAGTTGGTTTTGGAGGGATTCCAACTTCTTTTCAGTAGATTTCTTCTCTTTGGAAATGTTCCCAAACAAGGATTTTCTCCTGGATGCACCCTAAAATGGTTGCCTAGACTATGGGCCCCCATTATCCAATTTATCAAATTTCTTGAACCAATGGATTGCAATATTTTATTAAATTAATTGAAATCATTTTCTTTGATCAGATTATAATTAATTAAATTATTTCAATATTTTTTAAGGTTTGATTATTTTATCCTAAATCTTATTTAATTAAAATAAAACCTCTCTTTTAATTTAATTAAATATTTCCAATTTAATTAAAACAACTTTCTCCCTTTTAATTAAATAAAATCCCACTTGAAAAAGGAAATAAATTAAATAAAAATAAATAAATGATTCTTTCTTTCCTCTAAACTTAAATGCTCATATCTCTAAGTGGCATTCCTCTTTTTCCTCTTTCCTCTTTCTTCTCAAAAACTACTCTTTTCTCATTGGTGGAATTTTGTCTCAGATGGATCAAAGTCTATTATCCCATATTGGTTGTGAGAAGCTTCCTACCTCCACATTTTCCTTTATAAGGAGCCTTCTCCTTCTTATTTTAATATAAGACATATAGGAAATATGTAGAGCAATAGAGAGAGATATATAGAAAATAGCTTGTTGCTATAGTATTATTATGCTATAGGTTTAGAGAGAAATTTTGCAGAAGGAGTTTGAGCCTTAGGGTTTGGACATTGGAGCTTCATTGCAACTTCTCTCTTCTTGTCTTATTCTCTCATTCATCCATGGCTTCCATCATGAGGTTTCATCCTTGCATTTTGATATTATTATAGAGTCATATTTGTTTTCATAGATTAATATTGTATTGTTATTTCCTTTCATAGATTAGATTTCTTTTCTTGTATTTCTTTGCATTTTTATCATTTTGATTAGCTTTCATCTTCATTTGAATTCATATTTTGATCTTTGAATCTCTCATTTTATGGTGTGCTTTCATGGGCACAAACTAGGTCAAACTAAGGGCCTCCATTACAAACCCTTGCACTCTATTGATAGAGAGCTATGAGCCACCATTCGAGACCTCATTCTTGAGCAATATTGGATATAATGACTCATAGAAGTGTGCTCACATTTTAGGCATACAACTCCATCCCCACCTTTCTTTTGGATTTGCTCAAGTTTTTTGGTGATACAGAACATTTGCATTCCCTTAACCATATCCTTCTACCATTGTGCAATACAATCTCTGAACTCCATGTGTGAGTGCCACATGATTTCATACCTAAAAGGCCTCCATCTAGTGTGTTGATTCTCCAACCAAGAAAATACCTATATAAAGTGATCCAAAATAGTCCTTAGCTCTGCCTTTAAGGAAAAAAGTGCCAACCAGAAGAAATAAGAGCCCTATCAAGTCTAACCTGAATTAAAAATTTCTCTAATCTATTATTAGACCATATGAATGCAAGACCCTAAAGATCAATATCAATCAAGTCATTCCTTCCAATAAAGCCCTCCAAATCTTGCATACTATCAAAAAATTCTTCCACACCCCCCAATTTATCTAATTGATATTGAGGGGTGTTAAAATCCCCCATACACACAATTATTTCTTGTCTCATAGTCTCAGCCACTTTCGTAGCCTCACCCTAGATAACTAGTCTACCATTCATAGTGTTGGGGGCATAAAAAATTGAAAAGAATCCAAATACAAATATGGGAGCTAAAAATTTTGATAAAAAATTGGGGATTAATATAGGTGACCATTCCCATCACATTGTATAGGTTCCACATCATGGTAATGCCATGCGAGGCACCATTAGCCTCACTATAAGATAATTTAGCCCTTGACCAAATGTAAGTAGCAACACCTGCTTAGTGATTTTAACTTATTGCAAAAGAATTAAGTCAGACTCAATCTCTATGATATTTTCTTCATTTCATACTATTTCTTGGGGATATTCATCCCTCCAACATTCCAAGATATGAGCTTTATCTTTTATGATATTGAGTATCCTTCAAGGTTTTTGGTTTCCCCTATGTTATGTCCTTCTCTATTTATTTTTGGCATACATTCCTAGTTAGAGGTCTCCCAATCCTCATAGATGACCCAACATCCACTTTATATCCTCCTCTAGGCTTATGCTTTTGAACTGTCCATTCAATATCATTATTTGGAAGGTTGAGACTTGGTACATCAGTTGTGGGGAAGAGCATTTCAACCATACCTAGGAGTCAAACCACCATGGTACCATCAACGAGAGTTGATACATTCCCTAAGAGAAGGGATGAAGAACATGGAGTAGCACCACTATCAACTTCCATCACTTTAATCATTTTTCCATCCCTAGGTTCAAATAGTTGTATAGAGAGTGTGTCAAAAATCTGCACCTCCTTGTGGTCAACAAAATCATCCATAAAATTTTGGATTTCTCTACCTTTTCCAATAGTGTCCACCTTCATAGGGGTTCTTACTTTTTGATAATTTTTTCTACAGGTTTTGACCATGTCCTTAGAGGCCCTCTCACATGTTTTCTTTAGGCCTATTGGTTCCTTATTCACTGGGCTTTTGACCTTCTCATCAATCTTAGTAGTTTTTGAGCTTTCAACCACCACAACTTCTGGTGAGGACACTTTTTCTTTGAGTTTCTCACCCTTCAGACAATCCATAATAAAATGACCAAACATGTTGCCCTTTTGCAAAAAGGAGTTGCATCCTCATAGATTATAGGTTGCAACTAGTTGCCCCATTTAGATTTTAGGTCATCCATTGTCTACAAGGTTTTACTCATTCTAAAATTGATACAAAATCTAGCAAAACCCAATTTAGTTATATAGCTGGTCATATTGACCATCTTGATGAATTGACCAAATGAGCTGCCAATCTATCTAAACAACCACTCATCCCAAAACTCTAAAGAAGACCAAGAAACCTTATCCAAAGTGGAGCATATCTATGGAGGTCCCTCTCCTAGTTGAACCCTAGTTTCTTTTTTCCAATGAGCAAGGGTTCTTTTCCAAAATACTAAGAGCCCACCATGATCAAGTCTTAATCCAATTCCATCAATAATCTAAACATGAAAAGGGGGCTAGTCATCATAGAGATGGAAATTGACCCTGAGATTTTCCACTTCATAGGGCACCATTTTCTTGCCTTATCAACCATGGGTTAGATGGAGTGGAACTTACCAACAAGGAAAACAGTAAATCTTGAGGGTATCAAATCAACCATTGTATCCAATAGAGAAATCATGGGACTAGTGGCCCCTCAGGAGATAAAAGGTTTCACGTCAGAGTTGTCATGAAACTTGGATCTAACAACAACCTCCAACCAAGACTTAGGGGACACCTTTGATACCGACATCAATGGGGGACCACCTAGGGGTTTGGAGGCCAAATAGGCACAATCAATAGGGACATGCAAGGTTCCATTAGAGGAATATCTTCCTTGCGTAGGTCACAAACATTTTGGGCCTTAGCAAACAAAACTAGTTCTAGGTCTAAAAAAATAGGCCCTGATGACACCAATGAGGGGGACACTATTGTATACAATGAACTAATTGTATATTGTCTCTGATGTTTTAAAAATATCATATTAGTTGTTAGTCAGTGCTTACCGAGATCACTTGGTCAACTAGATAATTTTCTTTGTCTATTGAGCATTCCTGGAGATTACTCTATGAAGACAGTGTCTACCAAGGTCATCGGGTGTCGAAAGAATTCGAGTAGGAAACAATGTTAATCGAGTTTGCATGGTTAATGAAGGAAAGTTGGTCAAAGTTAGTGTTAGCCGAGTACACTCAGTTGCCAAAGGATTTTTCAAGTTTGTAGTGTTAACCAAGCTTCTATTAGTTAAAATAGGAAATCATTTTAGGACCAGTGTTTACCAAACTAGGTCAGCTATCAAAGGATTTTGTTGATTTGGGAAATGAAATTTAATTACTTCAATTATTGACTCTAGTTGACTATGTTAATGATTATTGGTCATTGTAATTTTTATTGAGCTTACTTGACAATCTAAATGATATAAATATAAGGTCAAGTTGTGATTTTTTGTAGCATGCAAGTGTATTGATTGATTAAGAAGCAAAGTGTGTGAGAAAACTTGAATGATGGTCAGATATCCTTGTGGAGCAACAAAGTAATATTTTATTAGGAAGGATCTAGTATGAAGCAAAAATAGAAATCTATAATCAATAATTCAGTTGTGTCTGAATCAAGTCATTTCATTGTTACTTTCTCACCATTGTAGCAGTGACCCAAAATCTCTTACAGAGTTGTTTTAATAGCCAGTTGTAAATCCTCTAATAAGGTGTAACTTCCATTGAATTGTTTTAAGACCTCTTACAAGGCCACTCCTTACAAGGTGATTAAATCGTCTAACAAGGTCACACTTAATAGTTTGTTTTGTAACCTTTAACAGGTTGGCTCCTAACATGGCTCACTTCAAAAAAGTGAAAAATAGTAACTAGTTACATTGGTGGTTTTTCCTATATTGGGTTTCCACGTTAAATCTAGTGTCTCTTGTGTTCATTTCTTTTCTCTCATGTTTGTAGATTAATTCTATTGATGTTAGATCTATTAAAATAGAACATACTCTACATTTACCAGGTCACAACATTTATAGTATGTTTACAGAGTGATAGTAGTAATTAAGTTTGTTAGACATCTAAAGGATTTATACAAATATTTTTGTGATAATTGATTCACCCACACCCCCCTCCCCCCACCTTCTTAGTTACTCCATCTATATTTCTAATAATTGATATTAGAGCTTTTGGTGCTTGCAGGAAAGGTTTTAAGAACCTAAGCTAAAGATCAGGATGTCTTACAAGAGAGAAATTCCAAAGCTTAATAGAGACAACTTTTCAGCATGGCAAGGACTTATGAGACTTCATCTAGCTTCCATTGGTGATTCAAGCTTAAAATACCTTGATGAAGAATACAAAACTTCTACTGGTACATTATCTATTCGAGATATTGCTAAGAAAAAGAACCATAACACCATCATGATAGATATTGCATCTTCTCTTAGCTATGATGAATTTGATGAGATCAAGGACTGCAAAACCTCTTTTGAAATGTGCAATAAGCTAAAGGACATCTATGGTGGTGATGATAATGTGAAGAGAGCCAAAGTAGAAAGCCTTAGAGGATAATTTGATTAGATGAGAATGAGGGAGGATGAAAATATTTCCAACTATATTCAAAGAGACAAAACAAGTATTAATGCAATTAGAGCATCTAGAGGAGAAATCAAGAAAGAAACTATTGTAAGTAAAGTTTTCAGAAAATTGCTTCCTATCTATGCAATTAAAGTATCTGCTATTCAAGAAAGGAGGTGTGAGACAAATCATAAGATACCTTTGGATACCTTAGTAGGAAGATTTATAGCTTTTGAGCTAGACAACTATGACAATTATGTTCTAGCTTCCAAGAATATTGAATCTACATTTGAGGTCAAGCTTTCACTTAAGGAGAAAGGCAAGAAAATAAAGGAAATTAAGTTAGAAAGTGAAGAAGAAATAAAGAAAAGTTTTGATAGTGATCTTAAAGTTGTTGAAGCTTTACTTGCAAGGAAATATTCTAGAGGTAGAGGAAAATATAAAGGTAAAGTTCCCCTAACCTACATTTCATGTGAATAAGTTGGTCATATTGCTACTAGGTGCCCAAGAAAAGACAAGGATGAGAAGAGAAGTCACAAGTGTAATGGCGAGAAGGATTTCAAAAGTGATAAATCATATAAGGAGAAAGGTAAGGAAACTTGTTTGATGGCTAAGGATTCAATTAATAATGAAGATGAAATAGTTTGCATTGCTATAACAGATGATTCTAATGATGACGGAGATAAGATGACACTTATCTCTCATGTTAGTAAGAGTGACACATGGATAATAGATAGTGGATGTTCACATTATATGACTAGAGATAAATTAAAGCTTGAACATTTTGAACATTATGATGGAGGAAGTGTGAGATTTGGAAACAATGAACCTTGTTGTATAAAAGGGAAAGGCTAAATCTCATTAACGAACGAACTTGTATGTGACAATGCCTATTGAGTTGAAGGACTAAAACATAATCTACTAAGTGTGGCATGGCTAATCAAAATTGGATTCAAGGTGGAATTTATGCATGGCAAGGAAAGATTGTTGGATGAAAAATGAAAATGGATTGGATCAGGCAAATAGACAAAAGGTAACCTATTTCATCTTGGTCTTTGTGATTGCTCATGTTTTATTGCTCAAGTTGAAGAAAGTTGGTTATGGCGCAGAAGGTTATGTCATGTAAATTTTGATAACATGGTGAAAATAAGTAAACTCAAGAAAGTAAGGGACATTCCTAGTTTGAAGAAACCAAATAATGGTTTATGGAAGAACTGTCAAATTGGCAAAATCGGAAAGACTAGTTTTAAAAGAAAAAAACTATCAATCTGAAGAAATCTTGGAAATTGTGCATACTAATTTGTGTGGACCTATTAGAGTAAAAAGCTATGGTGGAGAAAAATTCTTTATTCATTTTGTTGATGACTAATTTAGAGTGATGACTATTATGTATTTAAGAGAGAAGTCATAAGCATTTGAGAAATTCAAATGGTATTTGGCAAGAGTAGAGAAAGAAATAGGGAAAAGACTGAAATGCTTAGGATCAGAAACAGGTTGTAAATTTATCTCCAATGAATTCAATAACTTTTGCATTGAAAGAGGAATCAAAAGACAGGTATCAACCGTTGGAACTCCCAAGAAAAATGGAATAGTTGAAAGGATAAATAGATCTATCATGGATTGTGCAAGAACTTTGATGATTGAAAAGAACATTTCTATCAAATACTGGAAGGAAGCTATCAACACTATAGTTCATACCTTAAACTGAGTATAGTTGAAGAAGGACTCATATAAAACTCTCTATGAATTATTGTATGGCTACAAACCAAATGTAAGTTACTTGAAAGTATTTTGAAGTAAATGTTATATCTTAAAAGAATCTAGAAAAGGAAAGTTTGATGTGAAAGGTGATGAAGGTATATTCTTAAGATATTCTTGTAGAAGTAAAGCATATATATGTTTGAATTTGTCTACTCATAAAATCATAGAAAGTGCACATGTGAGAATTGATGAGTTTGTAAAAGGGACTGAAGAAGAAAGCAAAAAGGAAGCAAAACATTACATGGAATTTGTTTGCATCAAACATGATACATTGCCAGACATATCTATCAATAAGGAGATTTATACTCCCAAGTCTTCCTTAGTTACTGAGTTGCAAGAAGTTTAAACAAGTCATAATAACCCAAGTTGGAGTCTAAAGCTATTGAGCCAATACCTACAGAGTCTTAGCAAATAGAGCTAGAAGTTGAAATTCAAAATGAAGATAGTGAAATTAATTCAAAAGGCATATTAGCTAAATATGTCAGAAGGCATGATACACCTGATTAGATTATTGGAGACAAATCAGAAGGTACCATGACAAGAAGTAAGCTAAAAGGTACATGTTTACTAGCTAATTTTGAACCCAGAAATGTTAAAGATGCATTAGAAAATGCAAGTTGGATTGAAGCTATGAATGAAGAAATTAAGAAAATAGAGAAGAACAAAACTTGGACTCTGGTTCCTAGGCCTAAAAATAAAAATTTAATTGGAACAAAATGGGTATTCAAAAATAAACTAAATGAAGATGGACAAGTATCAAGAAAAAAAGAAAGACTGGTGTCTAAAGGATATTATCAAGAAGTAGCAATTGATTATGGTGTGAATTTTTCTCCTATTGTAAGATTGGAAGGTGTCAAGACCTTACTTTCATATACAGCACATAAAGGATTTAAGGTATATCAGATGGCTATTAAATCTACATTTGTCAATGTTATTCTTGCTGAAGAAGTCTACATTGAACAACTAAAAGATTTTGTTGATCCAGATAAAAAGGACATGGTTTGCAAGTTGCATAAAGCTTTGTATGGTCTAAAAAAACCTTCTAGAGCATGGTATGAAAGATTACATAACTACCTTATCTAGATTGATTTCCAGAGAACTAATGATAATAATAGTTTGTACATCTATGAAGGACTAGATAACAAGATTGTATTGGTAGAAATATTTGTGGATGATACTTTATTTATAGGGAATGATGATCTATGCAAAGAATTTTTAGAAAAAATGTACAAAGAGTTTGAAATGTCTATGTTTGGTGAGATTAAG
The DNA here is from genome assembly GCA_028749045.1 of Cupressus sempervirens. Lineage (NCBI taxonomy): Eukaryota > Viridiplantae > Streptophyta > Pinopsida > Cupressales > Cupressaceae > Cupressus > Cupressus sempervirens. Next base: position 245,117,973 of record CM053791.1, read on the forward strand.
TTCTTTCTTGGAATTCAGATACAACAGAGAAAGAATGGTATCTACATTACTCAATCTAAGTATATCAAAGAGATGCTTAAGAAGTTTCATATGGAAGATTCAAAAGTAGTTGGAACCCCCATGTGTACTTGATTAAAGCTTACCAAAGATGATGACTCAAAAGAGGTAGACCAGACCTTATATAGATCAATGATTGGAAAATTATAGTATGTAGTTCATACAATATGTGTTGAGAACCAGTATTTCAATAGTGTTGAGCTATTGCATTATGTTAAATGATGAATATTCACCAAATTTGAGCCAAAAAAGTTGCTACCTTGAATTTTGTGAACTAGTTGGAGGATAAGGATGATGAGTTGGTGGCATAGAATTGTATGTAAACCATTTTTGAGCAAATTCAAGAGGACTCTTCATAATGTTTCTAGAAGGAACATAATATGGGTTAGATTCAATGAATCCTACCTAACCCATATGAATTGAAACTAAAGGAGGGAATAATCAAGAAAAAAAAGAAGTTCCAAACTTCTATTTAAGGAGTCATAGACCAAGAAGCAAGAGCTATTGAAGTGCCAAATTGCAAAGTGGTTAGAAGGGTGTCAAAGACATCTAGGAGAAGGAAGAACAGAGCACAGAGGCTTTACTTTGACAAGTGGTCAAAGAGAGATGATTGAACAGGTATAGTGAGCATGGACACTTAAGGAGACTAAGCTTGAAAGGAGGGCAAGCTGTCCAAGTTGCAGAAACTAAAAGCCATGCAATGTTATGAGCTGAGAAGTGATTTGAGATCTACAAGTTAAGTTGTATGTTGTAGTTAGGTCAAAGACTTTCTAATACTGTATAGTAGTTGCATTAGATATGGAAATCTTATGGACTTAGGTTGGTTTAATAGCCATTTGTAAATCCTTTAACAGGGTGACATTCCAAGTGAATGTTCTAAAGTCCTCTAGCTAGGCCCACTTCTAATAGGGTGGTAAAATCCTTTAACTAGGTCACATTTAATAGTGTGTTCTAGCCTTTAATAGGGCAGGCCTTTCATAGGGCATCACTTCAGAAGAGTGAGAATTAAGTAGCATGTTACTGGTGGTTTTTCCCAAATTGGGTTTTCATGCAAATCAATATGTTATGTGTTGATTTATAGTAACTTGGTGTATAGGAATGTTTTAAACTTGGATTAATGAATGGTTGAATAGGTTCACTACACTTACTGAAAAAGTTTGAATAGGACATTTGGACCTTGAATAACTACTTCACCCCCCTCTTAGTTATTCTAAAGCATTTCTAACATTGTAGTCACCTACCAGCCGAGATCTACATAATGCATCACTTCCTTCCATTGTCTATTTAGCTTAGAATATTATGTTTGTACATGTGTGGGATTTATGCAGGTTGTAGGTACTGGGTATCAACTTCCTTGAATTGTCAAGATGAGCATAGCCTATTGCATTATCTCAATGGTAAGAGAGGGGAGATAAATTCTTAAGTCCAAATCTTGAACCCTTGAGCCATTTTTCCTAATTGAAAATTAGGACAAGTATCTGAGTTGAGTACCCTCTAAATGTGTCGAATGACATTAATTTGTGACTATAGCCCTCTAGTTTGATTTTGTATGTGTTTTCTATGATAGGTTTTTGTATTTTGTTTTATGAGTCTTCAATGTATTTTCTACTAATTATGTCTAATTAAATGATTAAATTAATGAAAAATTATTATGATATTTAAATATGATATTTAAATATTTAATTAATTGGGAAATTAATTAAATAAAAAGAATTACATTTGAACAAAAAGTTATATGTTTAATTTTAGAATGTAATAATATTTATTAAATTTAATAATAATATATTTAGAGTGTATTTTTAAATAAATACTAAATATTATTACTCTTTGAGTTAATAAATATTTTATCACTTAAGTTTTGAAAACAATTTTTTTAAACAGTGAAAATATATTAATTTATTAAAAGTTTTAAGTTCACATGATTTATGCATGAGATTAAAATATAAGAAATTAATTAGAGAGATAAAACAAGTGAATTTAATAAGAGTTTCATAATGTGTGCATTACATTAATTTTAATAAATCAATTAAAGAGAAGTCAAGCAAAAATTAAATAAAGTTATTTAATGATTCAATTAATGTGCATGGTAAAGATAAATAAATGATAAATAAAAGTTAAATTTGGAGTTGAAGTTGGTGAACATGGAGTTCTTTTAGGTGAATACACAATTAGTGCCCCTATTTAAGGAGAGAACTCTTTATCACACTTTGAAAGTTCATTTTTGATAGACGTGAGTTTTGGAAGAAAATTTTGGAAGGGAATTTTTGGTGAAAGTTTTAGAGAGAAGTTTTTGGATAGAAGCGAATTCTCTCACAATTTTTAGGTGGTTGTGTATTAGCATCAAGCTTAGGTAGGGTCTTGTGTTTTGACTACTAAATGAATTATGTAATTAAATATATTCTATCTACCTTGTGCTCGTAGAAATTTGTTTTCTCAAATTTCGTTGTATGAATCTTGCCACCCTTTGTTCTAAATCTTTTACTATTCAATTTCATCTATAAATTTGGATTGAAAAGCTATTTAGAAAACTTCATTCTACAATTGAAAGAAATTAGTTTTGAATTGGGCAGGGTTTTGTTTTGGGAAAGAAATTTCAATAGAAAATTTAAATTAAATAATTTGACCAGTTGGTCATGTTCCCCCTATCAGATTAAGGCTAGAATTTTGTATAATAAATAAATAAATAAATACATTGTGTTTTTTTAATATTGAAAAATTATTTTTAAAAAAGAAAGAAAAAAGTTTTAAAAACATTATTGATATATATATATATTAAATAAAAGAATTTAAAAAAAAAAATTTATTGGGAAGGTAGGGGCCACCAACCCCCCACCCCAACCCAACCCCCCCCCCCCCCGCACTTACCTATCTTATGACACTTTTGTTTGTGTTGCACAATAGCCACGACTGTTATTGTAGCAGTAGGTATTGCCTTTATGGTAGTACACTGCTTCTACTACAATAGCTGCACTATCATGGTAGTAGCCCATAAGGTTGGCCATGCAGACCTTAAATGCTTAATTATACATGTTTTTAAAAAAATTGTATTTATAATTTTTATAAAATTTATTTAATATTTTATTAATAATTTTTATAATTAATTTTATTAATAATGTTTTATTATTAATTATTACATTAGTTAATGAATTTTCTTGTATAGTTATTCTAATTAGTTATAAATAAATTTTATTAATAATGTTATTAATTATTAAGTAATTGATAATATATTAATATACATAATTTTATAATTTTAGTTTTTTTTAAATAAAATTAGTTGAATTAGGTGTGATATTAAAGATTATCAATTTATTGCATTATTATTACTATGGGTTAAAATAAAGTGGTAAATATTTTATTTAAAAATCATTAGGTATTATTTTGATAATTAAATAAATAATTACCTTTTTTGTTATATTGATTAATTGGCTTAAAATCAAAAGTAGGGTAATTGTGCATTTTATTCAAATATAAAATGTGGTAAATTGTAAGGACTTATGTGGCAAATTGTAGGTATTTAAAAACTTATACAAAAACAAAAATTTGAAACCTTATTGTAAACTCAAAATTTTGTGCTTTTAAATCAAACTCCAAACTATGGAACTATACTATTTTATTTGTTCTCTATTCTTTTGGGTTTTGGGGTTGACTTAGTTTTGACTAGTGTTAGGTTGTTACCAGAGGCTCGAGGGTTATGTGATTGTGTTGTCATGTTGATTTGATCTCAATCCTTTTAACCCAAGCATGGTAATGTGATGGTATGCTCTATTATTTGTTTGTATCACTATTCATTATTGCTTTCTTGCAATCTTGTGTTACGCTAAGATGAATGTATGACATTCTTGACTTAACCATTTTTGAGTTCTCGATTAGTTATACTTGGGTTACTTTCTAGTCACCTTGAAGAGACTGAAGTGTTTTCTTTGATCTTGCTGATGTCAAGTTGTGACATGTTTCACTTAACCATTTTGAGTCATTGATTAGTATTATTGGGATATATTCTGGTTGCTAATTGAGAACTGATGGATATTGTGATTTATCTTTGATGCTTTTTAGTTGCTTGTAGAGAAGTATTGTGATTAGTATGATTATCTTTTGATGCTTTCTATTCACTTGTGTATGATTGAGGTATTTTTATATGATTATGGATTTGTGCTTTTATTGAGCCTAGGGTAGGTTATCTATATATAGTGTCATGAAGTGGCTTGCGATGGGGCCCTGGGGCCCCAAGTGGCTATGAGGGTAACCCATTGTAAGTTGTTTAATAAGTGAAAACATTATACTAAATGAGAGTAAAATGAACCTAATAAGAGTCTTGTATGTTCTCTCCCATGCCTCGACTGCTAGTACAAACTAGGATGGGAGTAGAGAGAGTGCTTGGTTGGGACCTTGCATTATGTAGTATGCCTTATCAATATGAGAGGATACTAGTGGCTTCATAGGAATCACTAGGGACTTGGGGGTCCTAAGGGACTGCTCTGGTAACTCTAAGCATCATTCATGTGATGACACTTTCCACTTACATAGTAAGTTTCCTACATGTCTTGTGTGCCTCTTGGAAATTAGATGTCAATCTAACTTAGAACATTCGAGTTAGATTTCTTTTAAGATTTCCTAGACTCAGAGTGTACTTTTGATATGTGGTTTGATATCTTGTTTGGGACTTGAGATTATCTCCTCAGCATGGTGGGGGTTGGCCATTTAGGTTCCATGTGGTTGGGTGGTAGTGCTTTTTACTGTTACCATTGAGATCTATTCGTAGTCACCATAGCTGAAGCTTCTTAGGATGCTTGTTTATCATGTTTAGATGATGTTATTTACTAACACATTTCCATATATTGATGATTAGCATGTGATAGGTGATGTTATCTACTTTGTAGGATCATCTTATGCTTTATTCTAGCATGTTAGATTTTATTATGCTTTGTGGTAAAAAATTTTATTAGTGACATCCCTATTACAATAGTATCGATGATCTGATCAATGGCTTGGCATGTTACACATGAGAGATGGCTAGGGCCCATGATGGTGTCATGATGCTATTGATGGTTGGGAGGAACCACACATTTAGTTAGTTGTGTTTTATAATGGATAGTTATGTTTTGTGATGGATGTATGTATCATGTATGTTACTGGTTTCATTAGTTTTTATCATATTTTGTATCATGGATCCAAGGAGGATGATGTATTTCTATTTTTACATATGTATATACTTTTAGGCTTTCATACCCTATGACATGTACAGTTGATGATTGAGCATTCTGAATTTCATTTGCGTAGAGGCATTCAGAATGAATGTATATTGTTTGAAGGACATTAGACTTTTAATAATTCTTTCATGTGTTTGTGGTAGTTGTTAGACTTGGAATTAATTAAATTTAAATGTGATTCAACATCTTAGAAAACTTAAGAAATATGTATCTTTTATTTGTGTTTAAGTAGTATGCCTTTGATTGTCTTTGTGAGCATTATATTGTTCTTGTTTAGAGAGTTTAGGGAACCTATTTTAGTACTTGTTAAAAGAATGAATGTTGGATCAATATGGTTTTCAATTTACTATTAAACCATAATCATATTGCTCTAAGTGATTGAAAGTAGTATGTTTTATGGTTATCATAGTACCTTGTTATCTTGGATATTATTGTTGTAGTGTTCTTAGTAGATTCATATTCTCTTACAATGGGAAAGGGTCTAATGGAACCCGCATAGTGAGTTCTTAGCTTTACCATCCTTGTAGGCTTCCAGGAGTAAGCCTAAGTCTAGGGAGGGGTGGATGTACTGCTTGCCTCTAGTTTATATTTTTTTGTATCATTGCCAAACTCTTTTAGGCCAATTTTATGTTGATGATTAGTAACATTACTTTTAGATTATCAAATATTGTTTTAGATTCAATTGTTATATGATGAAATTATTTGGTACTCTATACTTCATGTATGCATGATGATTATTCAATGTTTTTTATTATTGATTATGATTAGTTAGATGGATTATTATGTGTTTTCTTATGGATACTTACCTCATACTACATGTGTATGGTGTGCATGTTTGTTTTCTTTATGTATAGCATTTCTAATGTAGTTAAGGAAGAGAGTTGTAGTCACCTGCTAGTTAGGATCTACACTATGCACCACTTCCTACCATTGCCTATTTAGCTTAGGGTATTGTGTTTGTACATGCATAGTTTTTATGCAGATTGCAGGTATCGGGTATCGACTTCCTTGAATTGTTAGGATGAGCATACCCTATCATATTATCTCAATGGTAAGATAGAGGAGATAAATTCTTAATTCGAAATCCTGAACCTTTAAGCCATTTACCTTAATTGAAAATTAGGACAAGTATCTGAGTTGAGTACCCTTCAAATGTGTCAAATGGCTTTAATTCATGATTATAACCCTCTAGTTTGATTTTGTATGTGTTTTCTATGATGGGTTTTCATATTTTATTTTATGATTCTTTGGCATATTTTCTATTCATTAAGACTAATTAAAAGATTAAATTAAGGATTTAATTAATGGAAAATTATTATGAGATTTTAATATTTAATAATATTTAATTAATTGTGAAATTAATTAAATAAAAATAATTAAATTTGAAGATAAAAGTTATAATTTTAATTTTAGAACATGATAACATTTATTAAATTTAATAATAATATATTTAGAGTTCATTTTTAAATAAATACTAAATATTATTATTATTTAAGTTATTAAATATTTTATCAATTAAGTTTTGAAGATAATTTTTTTAAAAAGTGAAAATATATTAATTTATTAAAAGTTTTAAGTTCACATGATTTATGCATGAGATTAAAATATAAGAAATTAATTAGAAAGATAAAATAAGTGAATTTAATAAGAGTTGCATAATGCGTGCATGAGATTAAATTTAACAATTTAATTAAAGAGAAGTCAAGTGAAAATTAAATAAAGTTATTTAATAATTCAATTTTTGTGCATGGTAAAGATAAAGAAATGATAAATAAAAGTTAAATTTAGAGTTGAAGTCTTGTGAGCATGGAGTTCATCTAGGTGTATGCATAATTAGTGCCCCAATTTAAGGAGAGAACTCTTTACCACAATTTGAAGGTTCATTTTTTGAGGGACATGAATTTTGGAAGCAAATTTGGTAGTGAATTTTGGAAGAGAATTTTTGGCAAAAGTTTTTGATACAAATGAATTCTCTCACAATTTTTGGGTGGTTGTGTATTAGCATCAAGCTCAAGTAGGGTCTAGTGTTTTGACCACTAAATTAATTATGTAATTCAATATTTTTTTTTTAGTTCATGCTTGTAGAAAATTGTTTTCTCAAATTTCATTTTATGAATCTTGACACGCTTCGTTTTGAATCTTTTGCTATTCAATTTCATCTGTGAATTTGGATTGAAAATCTATTTAGAAAACCTCATTGTACAATTGAAAGAAATTAGTTTTTAATGGGGGAGGGTTTTGTTTTGAAAAAGAAATTTCAATAGAAAATTTAAAATAAAGAATTCAACTGGTTGGTCATATTTCCCCTATCAGATTAAGGCTAGAATTTTGTATTAAAAAAAATTATAAATACATTATGTTATTTTTTTATTAATTATGAAATTAATATAAATTAAATTAATTTTAAAAAAGAAAGAAAAAAGTTTTAAAAACATTATATATATATATAATAAAGGAAAATTTTAAAAAAATTGATTAGGAGGGCGAGGGCCACCAAACTCCCCCCCCCAACTTACCTATCCTGCGGTGCTTTTGTTTGTGTTGCACGATAGCCATCAATGCTACCATAGCAATAGGTACTACCTTTATGGCAATACGTTGTTGCTACTACACTAGCTGCGCTACCATGGTAGCAGCCCATGAGGCTGGCCATGCAGGCCTTAAATGCTTAATTATACATGCATTTAAAAAAAAATTGTTTATAAGTTTTATAAAATTTAATTAATATTTAATTAATAACTTTTATAATTAATTTTATTAATAATATTTAATTATTAATTATTAATATTAATTAATGAAATTTGTTATATAGTTATTTTAATTAGTTATAAATAAATTTTATTAATAATGTTATTAATTATTAAGTAATTATTATTATATTAATATAGATATTTTTATAATTTAAGTTGTTTTTAATTAAAATTAGTTTAATTTGGTGTGATATTAAAGATTATCAATTTATTGCACTATTATTATGATGAGTTTAAATAAAGTCATAATTATTTTATTTAAAAATTATTAGGTATTATTTTGATAATTAAATAAATAATTACCCTTTTTGATATATTGATTAATTGGCTTAAAATCAAAAGTAGGGTAATTGTACATTTTATTTGAATATAAAGTGGGGTAAATTGTAAGGGGTTAAGTGGCAAATCATAGGTATTTGAAAACTTATACTGAAAATGAAAATTTGAAACCTTATTATAAATTGAAAATTATGCGCTTTTGAATCAAACCCCAAACTATGGAACTGTACTATTTTATTTGTTCTTGCTTTTAAGTTCTGGGGTTGACTTAGTTTTGACCAATCTTAGGTTGTTATCAGAGGCTCAAGGGTTATGTGTTTGGGTTGTCATGCTGATTTGATCTCAATCTTTTTAGCCCAACCATGGTAATGTGATGGTATGCTCTATGATTTATTTGTATTAATATTCGTTATTTCTTTCCAACAATCTTCTGTGATATTGAGGTGAATGTATGTCATTCTTGACTTAACCATTTTTGAGTTCTCGATCAGTTATACTTGGGTTACTTTCTAGTCACCTTGATGGGACTAAAGTGTTTGCTTTGATCTTGGTGATGTCATGTTATGACATATTTGACTTAACTATTTTGAGTCATTGATCAGTATTATTGGGATACTTTTTGGTTGCTCATCGAGAACTAATGGATATGAGAATGCTTGGTTGTGACCTTGCATTTTGTAGTATGCCTTGTCAGTATGAGACAATACTAGTGGTCGCATATGAATCACTAGGGACCTAGGTGTCCTAAGGGACTACTTGGGTAACTCTGAGCGTGATTCATGTGATGACAGTTGCCTACTTACATTGTAGGTTTGCTATGTGTCTTGTGTGCCTCTGGGAATTAGATGTCAATCTATCTTAGAACATTTAAGTTAGATTACTTTTAGGATTTCTTGGACTTAGACTGTACTTATGACATGTGGTTTGATATCTTGTATGGCACTTGAAACTATCTCCTTAGCATGGTGGGGTGGGCCATTTAGGTTGCATGGAATCAGGTGGTATTGCTTTTTACTCTTACCATTGAGATCTATCCATAGTCACGATGGCTGGAGCTTCTTGGGATGCTTGTTTATCATGTTTAGATGATGTTATTTATTGATGCATTTCTTCATATTGATTATTAGCATGTGATAGGTGATGTTATCTACTTTGTAGGATCATCTTATGCTTTATTCTAGCATGTTAGAATTTCTTATGCTTATGTTGTAGCATGTTTTAGTAGTGACATCTCTATTATGACAGTACCAATGATTTGATTAGTGGCTTGGGATGTTATGCATGGGGGATGGCTATATCCCATGATGGTCTTATGATGCTATTGATGGTTGGGAGGAACCATGCATTTAGTTTGTTGTGTTTTATGATGGATAGTTGTATTTTGTGATAGATGTATGTATCATGTATGTTATTGTTTCATTAATTTTTATCATACTTTGTATCATGGATCCGAAGAGGATGATGTATTTTTATTTTTACATATGTATATTCTTTTACCCTTTCATACCTTGTGACATGTACAGTGGATGATTAAGCATTCAAATTTCTTTTGCCAAGAGGCATTGAAAACAAATGTATATTATTTGAAGGACATTGGACTTTTCATTATTCTTTCATGTGGATGTGGTAGTTGTTATACTTAGAATTAATTAAATTTAAATTTGATTCAACATCTTGGGATCCTTAAGAAATGTAACCTTTTATAAATGTTTTTAGTTGATAGTATGTTATTGCTTCCACTACTATGTATTTGATGTGTATGTTATTCTTTCTTGTTTTAAAATAAAAGTGTTTGGCAAACTTAGTCTAACTTAAGGTTAATCATTTTGGATCACTTGGCGGGGTGTTACACTTTTACTCAGCTCCAACTAAATTTTTTCTTGGCTTACACTAACTTTGTTTTACTTGTTCTTCTATACTTGCTTAGTGTAACCAACCTTTGTAACCTTAAGTAGATTATAAATACATCATGATATCACTATATTAACTGATTCCTATACTCCTTTGTAGATCTTAACTCAACCTTTCCTATAGGTTCTATTGTTACATCTTTAGATCAAATACTCTTCATCAATAAAATAAGTGATATTACTTAAATAATATCAGTAGTTGTCTTACTAACAATTAGCAGGTTCGACATCAATGAAAAAACAACCATTGAAATATATTGATCATACTTCAACAATATGCCTATTTTCAATCTATTCTCAACAATGTCCCTCTTCAACATTGATGGTAAACCAAACTGATACACCACACTAACTAGGTTAAAATAGTAAGACCAACAAAATACCAAAAAGAAACTTTCATCTTTTAAATAGCTTACAAAACTCCTTTGTGTCATTCTTATAACTCCCGCTAAATTTCTATTTATATCTCCCTCTTACTAGGTAGATGTTAGGATTTCTCCCTCCTTTTCAAATCTCCCATCTCTAATCTCTTGTATATACCCTAATCAATAAATTTCTCACTCTTGGATCAATTTAATGCACTTATTTCTCCCTCTTTGACAACAATGCCAAAGATTTATCATCTCTAATATTTAGATATGACCTTCTTCAGTTTCTTCAATTTCTTGCTTTGTGACTAATTTGTAGTGTCAACACTTTGATTACTTTAGGCAACTCGTAAATTAAGATCCACTACATCAATTTGTAACTTATGATAGTTAGCTTGTTTGATGTAGGCCACTCCTTTTATTACTTAGATAGCCTTTGATAAGGGTATCACCCATATTTTACCTCTTAGATACTCATGATCATCCTTAGATCATGCTTCTATTAAGATATCATCAATTTTCTCTTTTGTGTTAACATATTCCATTTTCACTTCTTTATCTTCAACTAATTCTCTCAAGTAATGATACTTAATTGCAATGTGCTTAGTATTTATGTGCATCACATGATTCTTTGATATGTTTATAGCACTTGTATTATCACAATAAAGCATCAATAGTTCTATGATTTTTTCCTTCATACCTTTGAGTATTTGCTTGACCCATATAATGTTTGTACAATCTACAATAGCAACAACATATTCATATTCAATAGTAGATTGTGAGGTATAGTTTTGTTTCTTGCTAGTCCATGTAATCAGCCTTTTTCCTAAGAAAAATGCTCCTCCACTGGTGTTGTTTTTGTCATCAATGTTTTCAGCCCAATCAACATCATTATAGGCTCTTAACTCAAATTTCTCATTTTTCTTATAGTATATACCATACTACTCTATTCCTTTTAGATATCACATTATTCTCTTTATAGCCATCAAATGATTCTCCTTGGTATTAGCAAAGAATCTTGCAACTATTGCTATAGATAATGTAATAACAGTTTTGCTACATACTACATATTGTAATTTTCCAATCATAGACCTTTCCAATGTTTGATTCACCTCAACATAATCATCATTCTTTAACGATTTCTGTCACCATAGGTGTACTTATTAGTTTGGAATCTTCCAATCCAAAAGTTTTCAATATTTCTTTTACATATTTTGAATAAGGTATGTATATACCATATTTCATCTGATATACTTGCAAACCCATAAAGAATTTGATTTCCTCGAACATAAACATCTCAAATTCTTACTTCATTTCATTTGCAAAGGTCTTATATAAAGCATCTTGACCTCCAAATATGATATCATCAACAAAAATTTTAGATAACAAAATACCTTTTCCTTTTTCTATCTTCATGTACAAATTATTTTTATCATCAATTCTTTCAAATCCAGTCTTCACAAGATAGTTATGAAGTCTCTCATACCATGCTTTTAGTGCCTATTTTATACCATATAGAGCTTTGTGTAATCTCCATATCATGTTTTTATTGTTAACATCAAGAAATTCTTCTGTTTGTTCTATGTAATCTTCTTCCTCTAATATGCCATTCAAAAATATAGATTTAACATCCATTTGATACACTTTGAAACCTTTATATGCAGAATAAGCAAGGAGAGTTCTTACTCCTTCCAATCTTGCAACAGGAGAAAATGTTTTTCCATAGTTAATTCCTTCTTCTTGTGCATATCCATTGTAGACTAATCTTGTCTTATTTCTTGTGACTTTATCATTTTCATCTAGCTTATTTTTGAATACCCATTTGGTGCCTATCACATTTTTGTCTTCAGCTTTAGGAACTAGAGTCCATGTTTTATTTTTCTTAATTTTTTCAATCTCTTTATCCATGGCTTTACTCTAGTCCACATCTTCTAAGGCATCTCACACTGATTTAGTTTCTTTCATGCTTAGTAAAAATTTATCATTTCTTAATTTTTTCCTTGTCATTGGTGTAGCATCTTTATCTCCAATGATTTGTGTTGCAGGATGATGTGTTTTGACATATTTGGACAATCTTGGTTCAACTCTAGTTTCTTCATTTTTTCTTTCACCTTCAGAGTCACTATGTATATCTCTCTCAAGTAGCTCTACATCTCTTTCATGTACAGTTATCTTATAATTAGAATGTGCTTCAACTCCATTCTATAGCTCAGCATCTGAATGTAGCTTAGTTGCTAAATGCATCTTGACATTCATAGTATGTGACTCGACTATTACAAAAACTTGTTGGTTTGTAGCTTCATTTGTAACATCTTCCTTAGCAAGTATTTCTTTATCAAAGTATTCAAATGATTTGTATTCTTCTAGTTCTTTCAAAGATTCAACCTCATATACTTCTATATATTCATCAAAATTTATATTTACACTTTCCACAACTTTTTAGTGTTAATATTTAAACACTGATAAGCTTTACTTCTTGTGGAATACCTTAGGAATATATCTTTTTCACTTTTTTCATCTAGTTTGCCATTCCTAGAGTCTTTAAGAATATAACATTTGCTTCCAAATACCTTAAAATATTTTATATTGTCTAAGTATCCATACCATAGTTCAAAATGTGTTGAATTTGTACCTTTCTTGACATGTACATAGTTCAAGGTATAGACAACTATACTTATAACTTCTCTCCAGTATTTCAAAGTATCTTTTTTTTTCCCATCATGAGTGTCCTAGCACAGTCCATTATGGACCTATTCCTCCTTTGAGATATTCCACTTTGTGGAGGGGTTCAAAGGTCAGATGTCTATCTTTTGATTCCTTTTTCATTACAAAACATCTCAAACTAGTGTGATGTAAATTCTCCTATTCTATCAAATCTCAAACACTTCAAACTTTTACCTATTTCCTTCTCAACTCTTGCTAAGTACCACTTAAACATTTGTAAAGCAATAGATTTCTATTCTAGAAACACAATTGTTATCATTCTAGAATAATCATCAACAAAAAACATTTAATGTACTTATCTCCTTTGTAGCTTTCTACTTCAATCAGTCCACACAAGTGAGCATAAACAATCTCTACCATTCCTTTAGAGCTATGAGTTTTACTCTTAAAAGTTGACTTTGTCATTTTGCGTAGCTGGCATTGTTTGCATATTATATTATCAGGTATCTTCAACTTAGGAAAACCACTAACTTTCTTCATGTTACTGATACTAACCAAGTTATCAAAATTAACATGACATAACCTTTTGTGCCATAGCCATACATCATCAAATTTTACAACTAGACAAGTAGCATCCTCTATGTCAAGATAGAATAGATTACTCATAGTATGATCACTATTTCCAATCATTTTTCCATTATTATTGTATATCTTAGCAATCTTATTTTCAAATTGAAGCTTTCATCTTGAATTATTCAGTTGTGACACACTCAATAGATTATAGTAAGTCCTTAAACATAGTAAGCATTGCCACATAAAATCTTGTCTATGAGTTTGATAGGACCTTTTTCTTTTATCAAACATGGTGCATCATTACCAAATCTTACACTATTTCCATAATAACAATTTAAGGTAATGAACTTAATTTTGTCTCGAGTCATATGATGTGAGCACCCACTATCAATGATCCATCTATCATTTTTGTTCACACAAGTCATAAGTGTAGTTGTCTCATCCTCATTAGATTCCTCCTTCATTTAAACATAGTCCACTTCATCATCATTACCAGATCTTACACTATTTCCATAATAACAATTTAAGGTAATGAACTTAATTTTGTCTCCAGTCATATGATGTGAGCACCCACTATCAATGATCCATCTATCATTTTTGTTCACACAAGTCATAAGTGCAGTTGTCTCATCCTCATTAGATTCCTCCTTCATTGAAACATAGTCCACTTTATCATCATGCTCATCAGCTTCATCTTTTGTTTCATTTTTAGCAAAATAGCAAAACTTCTTGCCTTTATCTTTGTAGTCCTTCTTGTCATCATCTTTTTTACTTTTGTAATTGTCACCACCTTTGTGATTCTTCATTTCTAGATATCTAGTAGTAGTATGACTGACCTCATTGCAATTAAAACAAATGATAGGTAATTTAACTTTGAACTTAACTTTACCTCTATGGAATCTTCTTGCTTTTAGTGCTTCAAGTTATTCTACATCCTCGTCATCTATATTACTATCACTAGACACATACTCTATCCTTTTTCTTCTTCTTCTTCTTCTTCTTCTCATCAGGTTCCTTCAATGACACCTTAGCTTTCAAAGAAGATTCAATATTTTTAGGTTTGTAATTATCAGAGTCAGATAGCTCAAAAATAGTGAGCCTACCTACAAGACCTTCAAGTGATAGATTATTCCTTGGAATACATCACAGTTTTTAAATTGTAAAAACTCTAATAGCATATATGGGCAATAATGTTCTTAAAACTTATCATAGTGCAATATCATCATCTATTATGCAAGTAGCTCCTCTTATTGCATTAACAACTTCTTTTATCCTTGCAATATATTCAGAAATATTTTCACCTTCTTCCATTCTCATATCATCAAACTTACCTTTGAAACTTTCAGCTTTAGCACTTCGAACATTTGTGTCTCCTCCATAGATAGTATGTAAAGCATCCTGAATTTTCTTTGCAGTGTCAAGACCCTTGATATCATCAAATTTGACATAGCTTAGGGTAAAGGCAATCTCCAACATTCCTTGATTGTGTGCTTTCTCCTTTTTCATATCTTCATTAGTTAGGGTTCCAGTAGGACTTACATGCTTAGTAGTAATGGTAGATTGTACATCATCTCTAAGTCCTCTAAGGTGGAGCTTCATCAAATTTTTCCATGTAGGAAAGTTATATCTATTAAGCTTGAGTACATCACTTTTTGACATCTTCATCTTTGTGCTTATAGTACCTTCAAACTAATCCTCTTAAGAAGATGGCTCTAATATCAATTGTTTGAATTCATTAGAATAACTAAGGGGTGGAGTGAATTAGTTATCCAAGGTCCACATGTATAAATAAAACTTTTTATAGCTTAGCAAACCCATAAAACATTTATCATCATGCATGCATCCAAAGGATTATGCAATCACTAAAAAATTTGTAGGTCACTATCAAATCAATTTGTAGAAATATAAACATGAAATATAATATATTCAACAACACATTTGAGTCAATGATTTATGTGGAAACTTGATTTAGCAAAAACCACTAGTAACATGCTACACTTTTCACTCTTTTGAAGTGATGCCCTGTGAAAGGCCACCCCTATTAAAGGTTACAATACACATTGTTTAGTGTGATCATGTTAAAGGATTTTAATCACTCTATTAGGAGTGAGCCTTGTTAAAGGACTTTAGACTATTCACTTGGAATATCACTCGATTAAATGATTTAAAAATGACTGTTAGGTCAACCTTAATCCAAAAGATTTACCCTAGACTGGCACAATTATTAGAGAGTAATAGTAAAGTTTGATTTGATAATAATTTATAACTCCCTTTGTAGATTACAGATCTCTATGTCAGTCCTCCATTTTTCATGACATTCACACATTTTAGCTCTGATAGCTTGTTCACCCTTTAAGAAGTCATACCTTTGAGCCTGTTTGCTTAACATGCTAATGGATAATCTTCTCTTAGGTCACTCAATGAAGCAAAACCCTTGACTTATTCTCTTCCTTAGGTTCTCACATATGAAAACCTTGTTTCATTACTAACCATTTCTATAAATAGGAAAATAAGATCTTTTCCCACTCATTCTCCATCATCAAATTTAGGGTTAGGATAGATTAGGTAGGAGACAATGAATCTACCTCTCATTCCATATCACTTCTAGAAACTTCTCCTTCAATCCTCTTTTAATTTTTGTCAATATGGTTTACCTTGAATTCTATGCCACTAACTCATCAATGTTATCTTCAACTTGGTTTACACAACCCAAGAAAGCAAAATTGTTAGCTCAAATTCATTGAATTCATGATCTTTCAAATAATGCACTAGCTTAGCATTAACTTGCTTCCAATGCTTGAAAAATATTGCATTGCTTGGGATCGTCTATAAAATTACTTGGCATGAACTAAAGTTTATTGGTGCTCGGCATCAACTAAACTTTACTCAACATTCACTATTTTTCTTTGCATACACTAGGATAGACTTTTTCTCAACTTCAACTATTTTTTTGCTTGGCTTACACTAACTTTACTTGGCACCTACTATCTACTCGGTCAAGGTTGGTAGATAAACTTTGTTTAACTTGTTCTTCTATACTTGCTTAGTGTAACTAGCCTTTGTAACTTTAATTAGTTATAAATACATCATGTTATCACTATCTTAGCTAATTCTTGTACTCCTTTATATATCATAAGTCAACACTCCCACTAGGTTCTATTGTAACATCTTTTGATCAAATCCTCTTCATCAATCAAATAAGTTATAGCACATAAATTATATAACCAATTGTGTTACCAACAATTAGCAAGTTTCATATTAGTGACAAAATAATGCTTAAAACATATTGATCATACTTCTCTAACAATCTCCCTATTTTCAATCTATTCCCAACAATCTCTCTCTTTGGCATTGATGGGAAACCAAATTGATCAACTAAACTAACTAGGTTAAAATAGAAAGTCCAGAAAAATACCAAAAAGAAGGTTACAACATTCCTATGTCATTCTTATAACTCCTTCTAAATTTCTGCTTATATCTCTCTCTTACTGGGTAGATGTAAGGATTTCTCCCTATTGGAGTTTAATGCATTTATTTCTCCCTCTTTGAGAACAATGCTAAAGACTTGACATCTTTAATATGAAAATATGAACTTCTTTAGTTTCTTCAATTTCTTCCTTTGTCACCTTACTTTGTGATTGATTTTTAGTGTCTACACTTTGATTACTTTAGGTAGCTCCTAAAGTAAGATCCATTGCATCAATTTGTAACACATGACAGTCATCTTGTTTGATGTAGGGAACTCCTTTTATTACTTAGATAGCTTTTGATAGGGGTATCACCCCTAGTTTACCTCTTAAATACTGATGACCATCCTTAGGTAATGCTTTTGTGAAGATATCAACAATTTTCTCTTTTGTATTAATATATTCAATCTTCACGTAGTTATCTTGAACTAATTATCTCAAGTAATGATACTTGATTGTAATGTGCTTAGTCTTTGTGTGCATCAATAGATTCTTTGATTTGTTTATAGTACTTGTATTATCATAGTAAAGTGTCATTGGTTTTGAGATTTCTTCTTACATACCTTTGAGTAGCTGTTTGATCCATACAATGGTTGGAAAATTTACAACAATAGCAACATATTCAACTTTAGCAGTAGATTGTGAGGTATTTTTTTGTTTCTTTCTAGTCCATGTAATCAACCTTTTTCCTAAGAAAAATGCTCCTCCACTGGTGCTCTTTTTGTCATCAATGTTTCTAGCCCAATTAACATTAGTATATGCTCTTAATTCAAAATTTTCATTTTTGTTATATTATAGACCATACTCCTCTATTCCTTTTAGATATCTCATTATTCTCTTTACAACCATCAAATGATTCTCCCCTGGGATTAGTAGAGAATCTTGAAACTATTCCTATGGTTAATGCAATATCAATTCTATTATGTAATACATATTGTAATTTTCCAATCATAGACTTGTATAATGTTTGACTCACATCAATAGAATAATCATTCTTTGACAATTTGTGTCCTATCACCATAGGTGTACTTACTAGTTTGGAATCTTCCAATGCAAAAATTTTCAATATTTCTTTGAAATATTTTGACTAAGTAATGTATATACCATATTTCATTTGATATACTTGCAAACTCACAAGACATTTGATCTCCCCAAACATAGACATCTCAAATTCTTACTTCATTCCATTTATGAATTTCTTACATAAAGCATCTTGACCTCAAAATATGATATTATCAACAAAAATTTCAAATAACAAAATATCTTTCCCTTTTCTTGTCTTCATGTACAAATTTCTATTATCATCATTTCTTTCAAATTCAATCTTCACAAGATAATTATGACGTCTCTCATACCATTCTCTTGGTGCCTATCTTAAACCATATAGAGCTTTGTATAATCTACATACAATGTTTTTATTGTTAACATCAACAAATCTTTCTGGCTATTCTATGTAAACTTCTTCCTGTAATATGCCATTTGAAAATACAGATTTAACATCCATTTGATAAACTTTGAAAGATTTGTATGTAGAATAAGGAGAGTTCTTACTCCTTCAAATCTTGCAAAAGAAGAAAATATATCTCCATTATCAATTCCTTCTTCTTGTGCATATTCTTTGTAGACTAATCTTTCCTTTTATTCTTATGACTTCACCATTTTCATCTAACCTATTTTTTAATACCCATTTGGTGTCAATCACATTTTTGTCTTAGGGTCTAGAAACTAGAGTCCATGTCTTATTTTTCTCAATTTTTTCAATCTCTTCTTCAATGGCTTTACCCTAGTCCATATCTTCTAAGGCATCTCACACTGATTTAGGTTCTTTAATTCTTAGTAAACATGTATCATTTCTCAGTTTGTTCCTTGCCATTGGTTTAGTATCTTTATCTCTAATGATTTTTTTAGTAGGATGATGCCTTTTGACATATTTAGACAATCTTGGTTCAACTCTAGTTTTTTAATTTTGTCTTTCAGTTTTAGAGTCACTATGTACATCTTTGTCAGGTAGCTCTATATCTCTTTTATGTACACTTATCTTAGAATCAGAATATGGTCCAACTTCATTCTATAGCTTGGGATATAAATGTAGCTTAGATCCTGAATATAGCTCAACATTCATAGTATGTGACTTGACAGCTATTGAAACTTGTTGTTGGTTTCTATGATCTTCTTCACTAGGCATTCCTTCATAAAATTATACACATGATTTTTATTCTTCTAGTTCTTTCAAAGATTCAGCCTCATATACTTGTGTATATTCATCAGAATTTACATTTGCACTTTTCACAGCTTTGTTAGTGTTAATATTTAAACACTTATAAGCTTTACTTATTGTGGAATAGCTTAAGAATATATATTCTTCACTTTTGGCATCTAGTTTACCATTCATAATGTCTTTAAGAATATAGCATTCACTTCAAAAAACTTCAAAATATTTTATGTTGGGTGAGTATCCATACATAGCTCAAAAGGTGTTAAATAGGTACGTTTATTAACTTGTACATAGTTCAAGGTATAGACAATTGTACTTACAAATTCTCTCTATTATTTCAAAGCAAGATTTTTCTCCATCATGAGTGTCCTAGCACAATCAATTATTGTCTAGTTTCTCCTTTTAGCTATTCCATTTTGTGCAGGGGTTCTAGGGGTAGATGTCTATCTTTTAATTCCTCTATCATTACACAACATCTGAAGCTGATGTGATGTAAATTCGCCTCCTCTATCAGATCTCAAACACCTCAAACTTTCACCTATTTCCTTCTCAAGTCTTGCTAAGTACCACTTAAACTTTTGAAAAGCATTAGATTTCTATTTCAAAAACATAATATTCATAATTCTAGAATAATCACCAAAAAACAATATAATGTACTTATTTTCTTTTTAGCTTTGTACTTCGATTGGTCCACATAGGTGAGTATAAATAATCTCTATTATTCCTTTAAAGGTATGAGTTTTTTTCTTAAAAATTGACTTTGTCATTTTTCCTAGCTGACATTATTTGCACATTATATTATTAGGTTTCTTCAACTTATGCAAACCTCTAACTTTTTTCATGTTACTAATACTAACCAAGTTATCAAAATTAACATGACATAACCTTTTGTGCCATAGCCATACATCATCAAATTTTACAACTAGAGAAGTAACATCCTCTATGTAAAGACATAATAGATTACTCCTAGTTTGATCACCCTTTCCAATCAATTTTCTATTATTATTGCATATCTTAGAAATCTTATTTTTAAACTCAAGCTTACATCTTAAATTATTCAATTTTGACACACTCAAGAGATTATAGTTAAGTCCTTCAATATAGTAAGCATTGTTACATAAAATCTTTTCTGTGAGTTTGATAGAAAGTTTTCCTTTTATCAAACATGGTGCATCATTACCAAATCTTACACTATTTCCATCATAACAATTTAAGGTAATGAACTTACTTTTTTCTCTAGTCATATGATGTGAGCACCCAATGTCAATGATCCTCTATCATTTTTTTTCACACAAGTCATAAGTGCATTTGCCTCATTTTCATCAGAGTCCTCCTTCATTGCAACATACACCACTTCATCATCATGTTCATTAGATTTATCTTTTGTTTCCTCTTTAGGAATAAAGCAAGACTTCTTGCCTTTACCTTTATAGTCCTTGCTGTCATCATCTCTTCTACCTTTGTACTTGTCACCACCTCTATGGTTTTTATTTTATGGACATCTAGTACCAACATGACCAACCTCATTGCAATTAAAACAAATGATAGGTAATTTACCTTTGAACTTTTCTTCACCCCTGTGGAATCTTCTTGCCAATAGTGCTTCAAGTTGTTCTACATCCTCCTCATCTATATCACTAACACTAGACACACATTGTATCTTCTTCTTCTTCTTCTTCTTCTTCTCATTAGGTTCTTTCAATGACACCTTAGCTTTGAAAGAAAATTCAATATTTTGAAGTTTTTAATGATCAAATTTAGATAGCTCAAAAGTAGTGAGCCTACCTAGCATACCTTCAAGTGATAGATTATGCACTATTATACATCTTAGTTATTGAATTATAGAAAATCTAATAATATATATGGGCAGTAATGTTCTTAAAACTTTAGTTAGCATAGTATCATCATCTATTGTGCTAGTAGCTCCTCTTATTGCATTAAGAACTTCTTTTATCCTTGCAACATATTGATCAACATTTTCACCTTCTTCTATTCTCATATCATCAAACTTACCTCTGAGATTTTTTTCTTTAGCTCTTAGAACATTAGTGTTTCCTCCATAGATGGTATGTAAAGCATCCCACATTTTCTTTGCAGTGTCAAGACTTTTGATATCATCAATTGCTGCATAGCTTAGAGTAGAGAAAATGTCCAATAATTTTGATTGTGTTCTTTTTTCTTTTTCATATCTTCAAGAGTTAGGGCTCCAATAGGATCAACATGCTTAGTAGTAATGGTACATTGTGTATGGTCTCTAAGTCCTCAAAGACATAGCTTCATCAAACTTTCTCATGCAGGATAGTTATCTCTATTAAGCTTGGGTACATCTCTTTTTGACATCTTGATCTTTGTGCTTTTAGTACCTTCAAACTAGTCTTCTTAAGCAGATGGATCTGATACCAATTGTTGGAATTATTTACAATATCTAAGAGGATGGGGGGGGGGGGGTGGGGTGAATTAGTTATCCAAGGTCTAGATGTATATATAAAAATTTTATAGCTGAGCGAACCCATAAAACATTTATCATCATGTATGCAGCCAAAATATTATGTAATCACTTAAAATTTTGTAGGTTACTATCAAATCGATTTGCAAAAATATAAACATGAAACATAATATATTTAAAAACGCATTTGAGAGAATGATTTATGTGAAAATCCAATTTGGGAAAAACCACCAACAACATGCTATTCTTTTTTACTCTTATGAAGTGATGCCCTATGAAAGGCCAACTCTGTTAAAGGTTACAATACATAGTACTATAATAATTTCAATCACCTTATTAGGAGTGAGCCTTGTTAGAGGAGTTTAGACCATTCACTTGAAATGCCACCTAGTTAAATGATTTACAAATGACTATTAGGTCAATCTTAATCCAAAGGATTTACCCTAGACTAATACAATTATTAGAGAGTAATAGTAAGGCTTTATCTAATAACAACTTACAACTCCATTTATAAATTATAGATCTCTATGTTAGTCCTCCATTCTTCTTGGTCTTCACAAATTCTAGCTCTATTATCTTGTTCACCCTTCAAGCATTCATACCTTAAAGCATTCTTGCTTAACATGCCAATGCAAACTCTTCTCTTAGGTCACTTGATGAAGATAAACTCTCGGCTTCTTCTCTTCCTTAGGTTCTCGCACATGACAACCTTACTTCATGAACAACCATTCCTATAAATAAGAAATTAAGATCTTTTGCTGCTCATTTTCCATCATCCGATTTAGTGTTAAAATAGATTAGGTAGGATACAATGAATCTACCCCTCATTCTATATCACTTCTAGAAACTTCTCCTCTAATCCTCTTTAAATTTGAGTCATGCCCAAACTACAAGGCAAAAACCAAAAAAAAAAAACTTTAAAATTATTTTTTTTTAAATTTATTTATTTATTTTAATTTAAATTAATAATTAGAATGCTCTAAGTTTGATATGGTTGTGATCACTATTTAAGTAAAGGGTCTCTACATTTCATCCTAAGTTTATAAACTTGTGGAGGAATACATCATTAAGATTTGAACTATTATTATTCAAATGATATCGAAATTGTTAGGTTACTATATAATTATACTTAATTTAAATTTCTTTAATTAGAATATACTTTTAACAATTACTAACCAATTCTCAATTAACATAATTACATTCAAATAAATAATTATAACACTAACTAAAAACATAAACTAACTATACAAAGCAAAAAATGAAAATCTAATACAACATAAATAAAATACTTATTGACTAATACTACTCCAAATAACATTAACTAAATCTTATTAAATTTAAATTTAACTAAATAACAACTAACTAAATTTAACTAATCATTAAATTATAACTTCCTAAAATAATTAAACAACTATATTAATTTAACACAAAAGTTACTAAATCTAATACCCACCAACTAAATATGACTAACTTTAAACTTTAATAAAACAAACTAATCATCACATAACTAACACAATCTAAACTTATTTAAATTTAAAACTAACTAACAAAAATTATTAACAAATAACTAAAAAGTAACTAACATAACATAACATATACTAAACTTAACTCTAATACTAACACATTAACTAACCTTAATACTAATACTAACCTAACACTTATACTAACACTAACTTACTTTCTGTCAATAGTGGCATGTTGTGATGGTTAAGTTGTTGTGTTTTTATCCTTGCCATCAAGGTTCAAATCTCATGGGGATGAGGTCCCCCGTTTGTGGCCTCACTGGTTCATAGCTCCAGGTCAAAGTATTTACCCGTATAAAAAAAAAAAAAAACACTAACCTATACTAACACTTTCCCCCCCAAACTCAACCTTACCCCTACTCCCAAGGCCCTGACCTAGAAGGACATGCGCATCCCAAGTGCTATCCTTTTTGCAGCACTCTGCCCCAAGCAAAGCAGGCACAGACATAGGCGACCGAGGGAATTGAGGGTGGGGAGAAAAAGTAAGAAAACTTTAATGCATTTTCAATTTAATGCACCCCCATACAAAAGTAAAATGAGGCCAACGCTTTCCAAGAAAGCCTTACCCCTACACATGGATGGGATGAGGGGACAGGGTGATGTCACCCTCATCATCAATTTTTTTTTTAACTTTCTTTTTTATTTTTATTTTAAAAAAAACGTAAGTTCTATCAAGCCCATACAAAGAGCTGTGCACAAAAGGGAAATGGGTAAGCATTAAAGACATAAAGTTATATGGGTAGGCTTAGGATATTTGGGATAGTTTAATATGTTAAAAGTTTATTTTTCCATTGTTTTATTTATTTATAATTTGGTTAATTTAAATATATTTTTCAACCAAAATATAAAAATGAATCTTTTAAAGATTCTTTGTTACAATGAGGGGAATAAATGGGTTTTCCATAAAAAAATCAGAGACTTTTTACTCTTTGAAGAATTTTTTTTTCTAAGTGATATTTTTTCTAAGTATAAATTTTCAAGCCACTATATTTTTTTTTGTCAAAAGGGGTATTTTATTGAATGGATTTAATAGTTTGTGTCACAATAATACAAGATTTATTTGATCTCCTAATAAGTACAAACTTGAATTGAAATATCACCCATATCCATTCTTCTTTCCTTAACATAATTTTCATTTTCAACATATAAGGAAACTTGAAAATTTTTCTTAATTGAACCATCATCATTTCATCTTATTTTTGATGTGCATCCATCTAACTGAAAATTACAATTAAATCACATGATAAGAAATTATACTCAATCACCATTTTATTGGCAAACCTTATTCAAAGGCTCAACTTGGAAAGAACCAAGAAGAAAACCTGGTGTTGTTGCCATTACAACAAAGTTTTGAAATAAAAATTGCATAGGATTCCAATCTTGAATTCTCAAAAATCAAATAAATTCCCTTCAAGTCCCCTATCAAGGGATCAATATAATTTTTTGCAACACATTGCTAAGATTGTGGAGAGAATAGAATCTGATTAGGTGTCAACAAGCATGACCAAGAGACAAATCAAACATGCATATTCATACAAGGTTTTCACAATAGGATTCACAATGAATCAAAACTAGGGAAAGGTGGATTCTTCCAACAAGAGAAGTCAGACACAACACCAAATTAGATGCCCAATCGGGGCTATAAACCAAGAACTTCCGTTCTTCTACTTTAACATGCCAAACCCATATGAGGTTTATGCTGACAGGTAGGGGCCCATAACACCCTACCCTGTCTCCCTCTTCTCATCCTAAGAAGAGACTCTACACTTGTTGGAGTCCAACTAAAAAGACCTTTCCCAAAATTGGTCACTTCTACCCTATCCAAGGGTGAGTAATACCAAAACACCCATACAAGAAAACTTCAAAATTCAAACATAAACATAAAAGAAAAGCATTCAAGAACATGGTTTTCAATCATTCCCAACATACTCAACATACATACAAGCATCCAAACAACAAAAAAGTAGCATAAGCATGAAACAAGCATGAAAATCTGAACAAGGGAGATGAAGAACTCCTACCTTCACAAAGAGGTAATGGTAAATGAAAAATTTGAGTAGAGCTTTTCTCTTGCTTGCCTTCAATCTTCCAAGATTCCTCTCCAAAAGTAGAGATTGGGTAACAACCAAAAATACTTCAAGAAGGGCCTCTAAAATAAGATTCAAATTCAACCACCAAAAAAAAAGCAATAACATCCCCCATCCACCTACAAATCTGGAAGTTTCTAACTCAACCCATACTAAGGTTAACCACTAAGTGGAGGTGAGGTTATGCAACTCATGGTAGCCACTTGCAATTTTCGCACAAAGGCAAAAGTGGACTTTTTGAGTGACCTCAAGAGTCAATAAAAGGGGCTTAGGGGTTGGAAAATGTCCCCAACCCATACCCATACCCTTTGGGTATAAATTATTCATGTTTTAAAGCCTTAGGAATAGGTTTGGAACTAAACAAAAGCTAGGAAATATTTAGGATCATCTAACAACTCTAAAAAAATATAGATTAAGCACTAATCCAAATTAGGGTTGAGTAAACTCTATTAAGAAAAAAATTAGTAAAATGTCACTAACTTAATCCGACTTAGGCCCAAAGGTTACACAGCTAACCCTAACTAGCATGCTAAAAACCATAAACAATTCACGAGTGTCAAGTGACACTATAAGAATATAGTTACAAACGTTAACATTTACTGATCATAGAAATATACATATACATACATCTCACAATTAAATTAGTTACAAACAACAAGGTTTCCACAATTAGCACATAGGGATCAGTTATGTTCCTCCGTCAAGTTTCTCGGCTAAAATATTATGCACACTCATTGCACACATCAGTAGTCCCATAAAATCATATACACATATGTATATACATATCAGGAATCACATAAATTAAAACATACATCAATGAGGGTTTCTTTCATCCTACTTATATCCTTAATCATAAAAATTCCATAATCAATGTGTTAATCCTACATTTATTTATTTCATCAACATGCATATACATATGACATTAAATTACAAACATCAAATATCTAAAAATAACATCACACAACATGAAATAATATAATATGTTCAAAGCATCAGATAATGTCTCGACCCCTCAAGTCGTGAGTATCAAAATAATAGTAATGTATCACTATGCTATGATGGGTTGGGGTGAGGCCTCACATCCTCCCCCACTAGGCATGAACTTCCACCTAGAGTTCATAAAAAAGATAAGGGTACTGAGATCGCATCTACACTGCATCCTCACATGAAGCTATGACCTCATCATAACAATCTCACTAGACCCTAACCTGGTTTAGCTCTCAGCCTCAAAGTGCTAGGGTCCATTGGGCAATAATACAGATAGGCTCAAGTGCTAGGTGTCCATCAGAATCCACCTATAAAGCATCCCAATCTATAATATGAGACTCATTATAAATGTATCCTCTAAGTACTAAAATGTGAAACACATCGTAGATGTGTGACAGGCTAGGTGGCAAAGCTAAACAATATGAAATAGGTCCTATCCTCTCTAGGATCTCAAACGGTCCAACAAACTGGGGTGCCAACTTAGAGCCCTTTCCAAATCAAATTAGACTCTTGTGCGATCATACCTTCAAGAACACCCTATCACCAACCTGATACTCTTGATCTATCCTTTTCACATCAACATACTTCTTCTGCCTATCATGTGCCTTTCTTAGGCACTGTCTAATTAGGGTCACCTACTGCTCCATCTCCTTTACTAACTGGGGACCAATGGATACTCGATCCATGATCCTATCCCAAATCAAGGGCATCTAGCACGATCTCCCATACAAGGCCTCATAAGGTAGCATACCTATGGAGGAATGGTGCCCATTGTTATAGGAAAACTTGACAAGATGTAGGTATTCCTCTCATTTGACTTGATGGTCAATCATGTACATATGTAGCATATCCTCCAAAACTTGATTCATACACTCAATTTGACCATCAGTCTGAGGATGGTATGCTGTACTAAAATTGAGCCTAGTGCCCAAAGCTGCCTACAACTCTCTCTAGAATGAAGAAGTGAACAATGAGTCTCTATCAAAGATGATCTTATGGGGAACACCATGAAGTTTGACAATGTCCTATAAGAAAACCTGAGCTATGTCTCATGTTGTGTATGTAGTACACATGGGTGAGAAATGGGAAACCATGGTCAACGTGTCAACTATCACCAAAATGGCATCATGGTGGCGAGATGATATAGGAAGACCAAAAATGAAATCCATAGATATAGTATCCCATTTCCACTTTGCAATCTCATGCAGCTAAAGAATCTCACCAGGATGATGGTGCTTTTCCTTCACCCTCTGGCACTCAAGGCATGTCACAACTATGCTAGTAATCTACACTTTCATGGCTGGCCAGTGATACAACTGCCACAAATTTGCATGCAACTTCTTAACATTGGGGTGCGCTGCATAAGGTGCTCTATGAGCCTCAAGTATAATGAGCTTGTGCAAAACCCCAATGGAATGTACATACATACATCCTCTATGGGTGATCCCACAATAATGGGTTTCACTTTTTGACCAATTTTGACACTGAAATCAATATTTTTGCAACAAACATCATGTTTAAGTGACTATATCTCCAAAACTATAAATAATTTCAAGATGACATAAACTAGTGATTTTGAACACTTTGTTCCTACTTTGTAACTATATTTTTTAATCTAAAAAAAAAAAAATTATGTCAATTTTTTTTATCTCCTCCAATTATTTGAAGTAAATTTATCATAAACCATTTTTTTTTTTTTGAATAGAAAGGTATCTCAATAAGCCAGTGCCTCTATATTTTTCAAAATTTTTTTGACCTAATTTACTAATTTTCTCAAGGTGTCAAAGTTGGTTGATGTTCAATCAGTAATGGACCTATAATGAGTTAAACTCATATTTGAAAGTATGTATAATTAAATTATATATTAAAATTATAGTCGTTGGAAAGCTTGCTCCGAGTAGCACATTTTGACATTTTTAATTTTACACTAGGAGATCATTTTCTTGCAATTATGGTAGTCAAAATAGCAACAAAAAAAAAAATGAAAAAAAGGTTAATTTTTTTGTGATTTTGCATGTTCGTGTGGACATGGCATTCGTGCGAACACATTTACCATGTTCGTGTGAACATATGTTCGTGCGAACATGCAAATCATGTTTGTCCAAATATATTTATCACATATATTCACGTGAACATAACTCAATTTCTCATTTTGCAATTTTTTTCATTTTTGTTCATCTCACTAAAGTGGAACCCATTATTGTGAGTTCACCCTTATGACAAAAAATTCCATCAGACTCCAATGAATACTCTGAATACTTTCCTTCCAAGGGTCTCTGAGAATGAACTATCTGACTCACTTCTACATAAAGCTCATCGGCTGGTAGATGCTGTAAGATCCACTCTCTCAAGTTAGTACAAGTAGTCATAGATGAAAGCTCATGGTGCCTTCTACTTAAGGCATCTACAACCACGTTCTCCTTTCCCTTGATGTAATGAACATCAAAATCATACTCACATAGAAACTCCATCAACCTTCTTTGCCTAGCATTAAGGTTCGGCTGAGAAAATATGTACTGCAAGCTCTGGTGATTGGAATGAAGCTCAAATCTATGTCCCAGAAGGAAGTATCACCATCTCACCAAGGCATGAACCACTACCAAAAGCTCCAGGTGATGAGTAGGATAATTGAGTTCATGAGTCTTCAAGTTGCTAGACTCAAAGGAAATAGGTCATCCATCCTGCATAAGGACTGCCCCTATACCATCTAAAGATGCATCTGTGCACACCAAAAAATTTGCAGGCAGATTTGGTACTACAAGAATCGGTGCACTCATTACGGCTCTCTTGAGCTCTTGAAAATCTCAACCACACTTCTTTGTCCACTCGTACTTCTTCTCTATTTTTGAAGAGATGTGATGGGGTGTGCCAATCTAGGGAATCCTAAAATGAAGCGTCAATAATAACCTGCTAGCCCCATTAAGCTCCTCACTTTAGTAACACTGGTGGGTGCTGGTCAATCCATGATGGCCCTAATCTTTGATGGTTCTACTAAGACTCGATCACCTAATATGACATGACCCAAATAATGTATCCCAGGTCTGAAGAATGCACACTTCGACAAGCTACCAAACAATTGATTCTCTCTCAACTTCTGCAATACCTGCCTTAGGTGCTCTTCATGCTCTTTCTTGTCATGAGAATAAATTAGAATGTCATCAAGAAAAAGAACCACAAACTTATCCAAAAATGTAAAAAGTACTCCATTCATGAGGCTCGTGAATACAACTGGAGCATTCATGAGACCAAATGGTACCACGGTGAACTCGTAGTGACCATACCTAGTAAGAAAAGTAGTCATTGGGATATGACTATCCACAATCCTCAACTGATGATAACCTGACTTTAGATCAATCTTTGAAAATACTTGGTCACCCTACAATTGATCAAAGAGATCATCGATTCTAGGAAGAGGAAATTAGTTCTTGATGGTCACTTTGTTCAATTGTCGATAATCAATACACAACCTAAGTGATATGTCCTTCTTCTTGATGAAGATCACTGGTGCACCCCAAGGCAACACACTAGGTTGAATGTGCCCCTTCTCTAAGATTTCCTCCAATTGAGCCTTTAGTTCATAGAGCTCATGATTAGTCATCCATTATGGTGCTCTCAAAACTGGCTCAGCTCCTGGCACAAGATCTATATGAAAATCCACTGGTCAAGGTGGAGGCATACTAGGAAGCTCTGAAGGAAACACATCAGCAAACTCCTGCAGGATTGAAAAATTATTAAGGGATGGCTCCCCCTCTGAATCTTCCTCTTTGTCACTAATGGTGATAGAAAACAACTTGCAACCCTTTTACATGCACTGTCTACACTGCATAGTGGAAATCATACCAAGGGACACAACTCTCTTCACTCCGAAGATATCCCTAGAGATACCATCATCATCCACACATTCCACCCTCTTTTGTCGACAATCCATCTTGGCACTGTGGGCATAAAGCCAATCCATGCCAAGAATAACATCATTAGAACCTAGAGGGGTAATACATAGATTAGACATAGTAGACATCTCCAATCTACATCTAACAATTATGTACCATGGAACTAACTGACACTCTGGCTCCTGAGGCTAACTCTACTTCCCAACTAACATACTATCTAACTTCCACTAGCTTGCAACGCTCCACCATAGATGGAGATATAAAAGAGTCAGTAGCTTTGGAATCAAATAAAACTACAACCATACGACCCTGAATAATACCTGTAGCCTCGATAATTGTGGCCTGATGCTTAGCCTAGTGGTTGTCAACTATTGCAAAAACTTTGTGGGATCTACCCATGTCACCAATTATCAGCTTTGAAAAAAGCCCCTTTCTGACCACCAGATGCCTATCCCTATGGACACTCCCTAGCGATATGACGCATGCGACAACAAGTGTAGCATGGTCCTCGAGTGAGAGATCATGCACCCTGTGGTCTAAACTGCTATGGGCTGCCTCAC
This sequence comes from Cupressus sempervirens, assembly GCA_028749045.1. Classification (NCBI taxonomy): domain Eukaryota; kingdom Viridiplantae; phylum Streptophyta; class Pinopsida; order Cupressales; family Cupressaceae; genus Cupressus; species Cupressus sempervirens. The sequence continues at coordinate 245,148,956 of CM053791.1, forward strand.
TTGCTAGATCCACTATATCCACCCCTAGAAGACTTTTGAGTCTTCACTGACTGCGATTGTGGGGCCTCTACTTTTTTATCTTTCTTGGGACCCTATGACTGCCACTGCTTGGGCTTGGAGCCCTGATAACCCTGAGAAGGTTTTTGCTATTATTATTGCTATGATTTTGAGTATTGAGACTGTTGGCCCTTAGAGGACCCTGCTGTATAGTTCTAATTCCCTTTCCAAGGGCATTTCTGCTGGGAAGAGTTTCAGTTCTGAGATTGATCCCGTGAGTCCTGCCTACCTCAAGTATCCTTAGCAACTAGTGCTATCTCCACTTCCTATCTGAAGCTGGTAGGGAAGGCCATCCAAACTGGACCCTAAAGTGAGAAATTCAGACCCATGATAAAGTGATGCACCTTCATGTATTCCACATAAGGAAGGAGCTCGCAAAACCTGCTCTCGTACTGAGCCACTGTAAGACCTCTCTGATAAAGAGAATGAAACTCCTCTATCTATTTCTGTAAAAAATTCTTTGACAAGTACCTCTCTTAGAATCTCTCTAAGAAAGACTCCCATGTGAGGGTATCCATCCTCACTCCTCCTATGGTCTCCTCCTGATGCCACCAATTAGAGGCATCCCCTCTCAACTGATGAACTGCTAGGCATGCCTTTAGATTACTCCCATAGGGACATAACCCAAATCACCATTGTAGGCTCTATAACCATGCCTCTACTACTATTCTCTCAATGGAACCGGTAAATAATGGTGGCCCAAGTCGAGTCAATTCCCTGATGTCATCTCCTATATGTCTAGGAGGTTTGTCAAGTGGGGGTCCTCTCTGGTGTATTGAATGACCTTCATGCTCACCCTGACCCTCTATCTATCTCGGTGGGGGACTCCTAGTCCTCTCTCTAACTCTAGGTCTGCCTCCTCTAGGTCCCTCTACTTCCACTACTGGAATTTGCTGACCTGGCTGAACTACAGGTACTACTCTCTATTGAAATACACTGATCAAAGTCTAAAGTGCATCTATAATATCCTGGTTCAGGTTTTGTGGTGGTGGAGGTGGAGGTGGTGGTGGTGGTGGAGGTGGTCCATTCTCTTGTCCTACTCTACCACCCCTAGCCCTATGACCAGTGCCTCCCCAGTTGCTTTGAGTAATAGGAGGCATCTAAACAATTAAATTTTTGAGTTAAGTTTAGGAAGCACAATGGTCTTAGGTTCCTAATGTTGAAACACAGGCTCTGATACCAAAATGTCATGCCCAAACTATGAGGCAAAAACACACAATTTTTTTAATTTTTTTTTAAAATTAATAATTAGAATGCTCTAAGTTTGATATGGTTGTGATCACGATTTAAGTAAAGGGTCTCTACATTTTATCTTAAGTTTATAAACTTGTGGAGGAACACATCATTAAGATTTGAACTATCGTTATTAAAATGATATTAACATTGTTATGTTACTACATAATTATACTTAATTTAAATTGCTTTAATTAGAATCTACTCTTAAAAATTACTAACCAATTCTTGATTAACAAAATTACATTTAAATAAATATTTAGAACACTAACTAAAAACATAAACTAACTTTACAAAGCAAAAAATGAAAATCTAAGACAACATAAATAAAATACTTATTGACTAATACTAATCCAAATAACATTAACTAAATCTTATTAAATTTAAATTTAACTAAATAACAACTAACTAAATTTAACTAATCATTAAATTAAAACTTCCTAAAAAAATTAAACAACTATATTAATTTAAAACTAAAATTACTAAATCTAATACCCACCAACTAAATATGACTAACTTTAAACTTTAATAAAATAAACTAATCATCACATAACTAACACAATCTAAACTTATTTAAATTTAAAACTAACTAACTAAAACTACTAACAAATAACAAAAAAGTAACTAACTAACATAACATAACATATACTAAACTTAACTCTAATACTAACACATTAACTAACATTAATACTAATACTAATGTAACACTAATACTAACACTAACCTACTTTCTGCCAATAGTGGCATATTGTGATGGTTAAGTTGTTGTGTTGTGATCGTTGCAATCAAGGTTCAAATCTCATGGGGATGAGGTCCCGCATTTGTGGCCTCACTGGTTCATAGCTCTAGGTCAAAGCGTTTACCCCTTAAAAAAAAAAAAACACTAACCTACTTTCTAACACCTAACACTAACCTATACTAACCCTTTCCCCACCTAAACTCAACCTTACCCCTACTCCCAAGGCCTTGACCTAGAAGGACATGCGCATCCCAAGCATTGTCCTTTGTGTAGTGCTTTGCCCCAAGCAAAGTAGGTGCAAACATAGGTGACCAAGAGAATTGAGGGTAGGGATAGAAAGTAATAAAACTTTAATGCATTTTCAATTTAATGCACCCCCATACAAAAGTAAAATTAGGCCAGCACTTTCCAAGAAAGCCTTACCCCTGCACATGGATGAGATGAGGGGACAGCGTGATGTCACCCTCATCATCAATTTTTTTTAAACTTTGTTTTTTATTTAAAAAAAAAAAAACATAATTCCTATCAAGCCCATACAAAGAGCTGCGCCCAAAAGGGAAATGGGTAAGCATTAAAGACATATAGTTATATGGGTAGGCTTAGGATATTTAGGATAGTTTAATATGTTAAAAGTTTATTTTTCCATTGTTATATTTAATTATAATTTGGTTAATTTAAATATATTTTTCAACCAAAATATAAAAAGGAACCTTTTAAAGATTTTTTGTGACAATTAGGGGAAAAAATTGGTTCTCCATACAAAAACCAGAGAGTTTTTACTCTTTGGAGCAATTTTTTTTTGAAGTGATAATTTTTGTAAGTATACATTTTCAAGCCACTATATTTTTTTTTGTCAAAAGGGGTATTTTATGTTGGAATATTCAAATATGAAAAGAGTACTTATTAGAGGGGGGGTGAATCATAAGTATCATACTTTAGCCAATAAAACTTTTAACTAAAAGTAAATTGCATGCATGCAAGTATATCAAATAATCATGAAACTAGACAAATGCATCAATAACACTTAACACTAGAATTTGGTAACCCAGAAACCCTCCAGGAATAAGAAGGTAAAACTGGGGTGGGGATGATACCCACAAAAAATACTGCAGCAATATTGTTCAACCACTTCTGATGGTTTGCCCTGTTAAAGGCTTTACACTGTGTCAATAGTGACCTGGTTAGAGGCTTTTAAACACTTAACATGAAGTGTTACCCTGTTAAAGGATTTTATCAACTAGTTAAAGGATTTATCGAAATAGTTTTTAAGCTAACCTATCACCATAGGATTTTTATTCTAATACAATTGGTAGAAAGTATTAGATACAATAAACCTGACTAATTAAAATCCTTGATTGCTGATTGTAGGCACTTGTTCTACTTTCTATGATCTGGATCCTTTTGTAATCTGATAATCCTCACTTTTGAAAATAGACTCCCTTGCGAAACCTTGTATATCCTCTCATACCTCTTATCTCTCTCTTACATTTTATAATGAAGTTTTGTCTTCTTATATAGAAGTCTAATTTGCCTTTACCGCTCAATTCTCCCTCTTCAATTTTAGAGTTTCAAAATTGATTAGGTAGGATACAATGTATCTACCCCATATCTTGTTTTCTTCTTGAAACTTTGCCAATTGTATCTTAAAAATTTTCTAAATGGTGTTCTGCACCACCAACTCATCATTCTTATCTTCCTTTTTAACTCACAGATTTCTAGATAACAACCTTGTCGGCTTAGATCTGGTGAATCTTCGATTTCCTAAATAATTCAGCAACTTGGCATTATTGAGTTACTGGTTCTTAGCACCTCTGTGTTACTTGGCACTTGTACTTACTCGGCACTTGAAGTTACTCGGCACTTTATGTTACTTGGCACTTGAACTTACTCGGCACTTTATGTTACTCGGCACTTGAACTTACTCGACACTTGTATTGCTTGGCATGCATGATGTACTTGACATCTAATGTGGAATATGATTAATTGTGTTGGCACTCAAGTGTCAAAAACATTATGATGTTAACAATCTCCCCCTTTGACATGAGTGACAAAAACACTTAACTGACCTTATAAGTGCATTTACTAATCTGATTGGTATATTGAAAACTTTGATCAAAATTTATGTCTTACAATCTTACAATATATACCTCAAAAATTTTGTAACTCCCCCTGAGTTGATTGTGCCTTATCTATATATTATTTGTAGATCAATTCTCCTCCTTTGTATCTGTTCTCCCCTTATTAATCTGTATAACTCCCCCTTTACAATCTATATATATCACCCCCTTTTTGACACTTATGTCAAAGATTGTTTAAGGGTTAAGACCATATTTGGCCAAGAATGTGCTATTTACCTCCATAATCATTCTAAGAGCTGCATCCCAATTATTCAAAGAAATTTCTAGTGACTTATGGCAGTCTTGGCAACAAGATGAACAAGTCCATCTGATGTAGAAAGATTTGAATCTTTCTTGAGTACATTTTCAGCATATACTTGCTCTTTATGGAGTAACTCTAAATGTGGGGTAATGGAGGAATGTAGTTGTATTACTTTGGCCTTGATATTTGTCTCATCTACTCTTAATGTAGCTATTTCTTTGTTTGTGTGAAGTGATTGAACAAAATGCTTCACACTTTGAGCTGGATCACTTGGTAGTTGCACGCTTGAAATGTTCAAATTTCTTTCCAAGATAAGTATCTTTTGGCTAGTTTCTTGTGTGAAGTATGAAAAATCACACAACTTTTTGTATAGTGAGAATATATTCTCAAGTACCTTTTTCACCTTATCAATGACCTTTGCCAATTCTACTTGTGAAAGTACGATTTGTCTTGATATTTTCTCATTTACTTTCCCTTGACATTTATTTTCTGAGCATTCCATAAGTTTTGCATTGGTTTCTAGGTCTTCATTTGTCAGCTGGTCAACAATATCTATTAATTGCTCTATGATATGCTTCGACTCATCTAGTGATTGCAAACTGAAGGCATCCATAAATATGTCCTTGATCTCAATAAGTGTTTGCTTATTTTTATACTCTTTCCTGAGTATTTCCTATCTTTTCCTTCTATTTAGTGCATCCTACACTTCATTGATTTGATCAATGGTTATTGATTTTGAGTCATAACTTGGTATGACTATCTCTTCATCTAATTCAAGGTCTCCATAATGAAGTACCCTTGCAACTCTAGTAGTACCAGATGATGGTACTCAAATTTGTAATGGCTTGTGTGAAGGAGTCCCCGAGGTAGGCAAATTTATTAATGTTTGTATTGCCTCCTATTCTTTAGGGGTTTTTACTATTTCCTCCTCTTTCTATTTACCATTTCCAATTATTTTTATCTGTTGAAGTCCACCTTGTATTTGTGTTGTAGGATCAGATGTAATGGTCTTTCCTATTTGTTCTTTTTCTTGTTCTATAGCTGCACTTTGCTTTTATCTTACAGCATCAATTATACTAGTTGGTATATCAAATTGACTACTAGTAGTTGTGATAGAAGGTGGTTCTTGTGTATTCACCTTATCTTTCACTGTACTTTCTACTAGTTTTTGTAACTCATCTATACTGACCAATATTGGTTCTATACATAGTATTGCTTGTTGTGTTGACTGGTCAAGAATTCTTTTCAGATCTTCTATAGTTAATGGATTGACATTCTGACCAGAAGTATCAGGAACATCCGTAATTGTTATAGTATCTGCAGGTGGAATGGATGCTTGTGGAGGGCTAGGGGGTGGCAATTGTGTGTCTTGCACACTCTGATCTAGTTGTTCCTCTTGTTCAACTGTTGCCATTTTATCTTGTTTTTATGTCTTTTCCTCCTTTCCATCTATCTTTTCTTCTTCTCTCTTCTCTTCTTCTCTTCTCTTTTCTTCTTCTTCTTTCCTCTTTTTCCTCTCTTCTATTGGTATGGCTGCTTCTTCCTTGTATTCTTCCTCAAGAAAATCTTCAATCTTTTTATACAAATTCTTCCATGATTTTATTGTTCTTTGAACAATCTCTTCCATTCTATTTTGAAGTATAAAGAATGCCCTGTGTTTGGGTGTGAACCTGCTACTATGCCTTTTGACTGCTTTGCTAATTTGAACTATGCCATCATTCCATACACTATTTCCTCTATCTTATTTTGTTCTTCTTTATTAAATTTACTAAAATCAACTTAATTTAAATTATTCAAGTCACCACTTGCAATCTTTGTACATAGGGTATCAACTGATGAATTGCTTACCTCTTCTGTTTGCTCTTCGTCATCAGTGTCAAGTTGAGCCACATACTTTCTTCTTTTCCTTGACTCTTCTTCAGATTCCTTGACTTGTTTCTTTTTGGTAACTTCCTCTTTAGCCTTTTGAGTAGAGGCTCTTGTTGATGCTCGTGTTGTTGGCTTCTGAGGTGATGAAGTGGTAGCTTTCTTCATTTTGGGCTTGGCTGAAGTCTGTTCTGTTGCCTTTCTCTTCTTTCTCTCGGCTTTAGTTGGTGCTCCCTTGGCTTCTTCTTCCTCTGCACCTTCCTCCTTGTCTTCTCCAAGACCTTGGGTTAGTTCTATTGGCCCTTGTTCCTGCTCATCTTCATCCTTACTATCATCTTTTTCTTCTTCTACCTTAGTCTCAATTTCTTTGCCAAACTTCTTCTTGATTTTCTTGACTAATTTATCTTTCTTCTTCAATGTAGAAGCAATTTTTAATTCCATGTTTATTTTTGATCTTACCACATCATAAGTGCCAAAATGTGGTGCATTTTTATCTGCTTCTTCTGCAAGTAGAGCTGTTATTGCTGTAGAGGCTTGATCAACATCAAGTTCATATCCTAGTGGCCTAAGCCATCTTATTCTAGGTATAACTACTTGAATGTAAGTATAATCTATATCAACTAGGAAACATATGTCATTTGTATGCTTTTCTACTAATGAAGCTGGTATCCTTGACCTTTGCTTCATGGATTTCTTGAAATCCTCAAAATAACTTGTCATTTGGGCATCAAAATTTTCAGCCATTTGTTCAACGTATCCATTAATTTGTTCAACAATTGTTTTATCTGGATTCCATTTTACTTTCCGTATAGAAGGGAATTCTTTCATCAGATAGAAGAACATATATATCAAAACTTATCCAAATTTGCATTGAGCTCCTTTGCTTTTTATTATAGCTCCCAGATTTTCATTAATCTATTGAAACATGACCTCTGCCAGATCATAAGTGTGATCTCCTTTGATTATCTTGTATGCATCATCAACTGCTATATAAGGTACACTATTCAACCTGCTTGATTGTCTCAGAAATGCTAGGGTTTTGGTCAATCCTTTTCTTTCTACTATTGAAAAATCATTTTCAGTACTTTATTTTCACACAGTTTATCATATGTATTATGAATTTCTAAGTCTCCTATGGCACAAATTTTGCAATTGTAACATCTGCAAACATCTTGTACCATAACAACCTTATCCAGAATAACTAATAATGCTCCTGCAGGATCATTCTTGTATGCTACTTCTGGAATGGGCTTAAATTCAGGTTGTTTTACTTTGTTACTGACCAACTAAACTTCATGACTTTCTAAACCCTTGGTGGTTCCTGACCCAGATGCCATTATTTTCCAAACTAGGGTTTATAATTTAAACAAGTTTATAAGTCCTGCGTAGCTCGGCACTTAAGTAAAATACCTTAAATTGATGAAATTTGTCTTGAATCGCTATTGAAATCTTTTACGAATGGCTTCTGAGCTGTTCTTGATCTTCTTCGCTCCTTTTTTGGCTTTGATTCTTGTTCGAATGGTGAGAAAATGATCAAAAATTGGATTTATGTACCCTTCAAAATAGAGTAATAAATGCTTAGTATGCTGCCAACTGTCTACTTGGCTTATAAAGAAATTTTAACCTAACTCGGCTTCCATTATTTCCATTTTACTTGACTTCTATTGGAGTTATCCAACTCGGCATCAATTTTCAGCTCGGTCACTGTTGGGAGCTCGGCATCCAAAGGTAGTTCGGCATCAACATTTAGTTTTTTTTTTCTTAACATCTTGTTTCATGTGGATTTATACTTTTCTTAACTTCCTTTTCTTGGGACTGATGTATGATATAGCTTTGTATACCAGTCCTGTGTACTTCTTATGCTTAGTTTGATGAAGTATGTTCACTTAACCCATTGGGTAAGGTGATCCCTCCACTTGATGTGTTGCACCCTTCCTTTTTTTTTTTGAGTCTTATTCATTTTCCCTCTTATCTTTTCAACATCAATTATTTTTTTTCCTTTGTTATCTTCAGTCTTGGGTGCCTTTGATCTTGTAGGACAATTTCTACTGACATGACCAGTTTTCAAGCAACTAAAACATGTGGTTTGACTCAACCATCTTTTATAGTTCCCTCTAAAATGTGTTCTTATGCAATTCTGTGGGATATGTCCATATTCTTGACAATAGTGACAACTGTTTCTGGTGTTGTAATCCCAAAATTCATGTTTTGATATTTTTGCTGGTTGATTTACTATCCACATAGGTTTTGATCTGCATTCAAATGCCCTATGTCCATAGTTTTTGCAATTATAACAATGTACATCAACTCTTTGAGTCCTTGTGACATTGGATCTGCAATTTTGTGTCATATGTCCTTGCATGTTGCACTTGTGACAAAAACTTTTGGGTATGTTTGATTGATTAAATCTTCTACTCCTACACACATTAGCTGTATGTCCCTTCTTATTACAAAAATGATAAGTGGGTTTTGAATTATTACCTTTATCACTTCGTTGTTCAACACTCTTTGATGATTCTCCAACTTCAGTGCTATTGTATCCTAGTCCTGATGTATCATGGACAGATTTTGGTGATTTCAGCAACTGTTCAAAATACTTGATTGCTTCACTTGATTTGTTGAGATTCTCTGCTACCTCTTTTTCTCTGTTCAATTCATTCTATATTTGTTCATTTTTCATCTTCAAGGTAGAGATATCAATATCCTTTACGTTGAGTTCATGATGAAGATTCATCATTTGGGCAAGTGTATCCATCTGCATGTTTGAGATCCTTGTCAGTTCAGTACATTTTTCTTCAAGTCTATTTGCAAGATTCCTTTTGTCATTTTCCATCATGACCTTATCATCAAATGCTCTTTTCTTTTGTTCAGTAATTTCACATATCATTATAGCCTGTGATTCATGTTCCATCTTGAGATTTCTTATCTCTTCTACTTGAATTTTATTTTTCTCCATTAGTTCTGTTATTGCTGCATCAAACTCTTTAGTGTCTCCACTAGAAAATATGTTGGTGGTATCAATCTCCTTGTAGTGTATATCATTTTCAGCTATGGCTAGATCCTTCCTCTTTTTTAATGAGTTTCTCATCTTGTTTCTAAATTCCTCCAAGCTATGCAAAGCAAGTTGCACATCTATCACCTGATTTTCAATGATCTTTCCAAGTTTGAAGGCTTCCATCTTTAGATCTTTTCCTCCAAGCTGTTAGGCTTTTCCTTAAGTGAACCTGGATTAAGCTCTGATACCAATTGTTGGAATATTCAAATATGGAAAGAGTACTTGTGAGAGGGGGGGGTGAATCATAAGTATCATACTTTAGCCAATAAAAATTTTAACTGAAAGTAAATTGCATGCATGTAAGTATATCAAATAATCATGAAACTAGACACATGCATCAATAACACTTAACACTATAATTTGGTAACCCAGAAAACCTCTAGGAATAAGAAGGTAAAATTGGGGTGGGGATGATACCCACAAAAATTACTGCAACAATATTGTTCAACCACTTCTGATGGTTTGCCCTATTAAAGGCCTGCCCTATTAAAGGATTTACACTGTGTCAATAGTGACCTGGTTAGAGGCTTTTAAACACTTAACATGAAGTGTTACCATGTTAAAGGATTTATTGAAATAGCCGTTAAGCTAACCTATCACCATAAGAATTTTAGTCTAATAAAATTGCTAGAAAGTATTAGGTACAATAAACTTGACTGATTACAATCCTTGATTGCTGATTGTAGGAACTTGTTCTACTTTCTCTGATCTGGATCCTTTTGTGATCTGGTAATCCTCACTTCTGAAAATAGACTCCCTTGTGAACCCTTGTATATCTTCTCATACCTCTTACCTCTCTCTTACATTTTATAATGAAGTTTTTTCTTCTTATATAGAAGTCTGATTTGCCTTTACCGCTCAATTCTCCCTCTTCAATTTTAGGGTTTCAAAATTGATTAGGTAGGATACAATGTATCTACCCCATATATTTTTTTCTTCTTGAAACTTCACCAGTTGTATCTTAAAAACATTGTACATGGTGTTTTGTGCCACCAACTCATCATTCTTATCTTCCTTTTTAATTCACAAATTTCTAGATAACAACCTTGTCGGCTTAGATCTGGCGAATCTTTGATTTCCTAAATAATTCAGCAACTCGGCATTGTTGAGTTACTGGTGCTCGACACCTCTGTGTTACTCGACACTTGTACTTACTCGTTACTTGTACTTACTCATCACTTAAAGTTACTCAACACTTTATGTTACTCGCAACTTGAATTTACTCGACACTTTATGTAACTCAGCACTTGAACTTACTCGAAACTTGTATTGCTTGGCATGCATGATGTACTCGATGTCTAATGTGGAATATGATTAAGTGTGTTGGCACTCAAGTGTCAAAAACATTATGATGTTAACATTTTATTGAATGAATTTAATAGTTTGTGTCACAATAATACAAGATTTATTTGATCTCCTAATAAGTACAAACTTGAATTGAAATATCACCCATATCCATTCTTCTTTGCTTAACATAATTTTCATTTTTAACATATAAGGAAACTTGAAAATTTTTCTTAAGGGTATGTGTAGGATCATGGTGTGCCAAAAAGTGGCGATCTGAAAAATATGTAGTTCTGAAATACCTCAAAGAATTTCAAAATCTATTCACACGTTTTTCCCACCCATCCTAATACTAAATGAAAACAATTAATACCTTTATAATTCCTACTATATCTTTCAATACCGACCTTATATGGTCATCTTTAAAACATCCCAAAAATTTGTTTTTGGCATGTTCTTATGTGTTTTTTACTTCAAGCATGTAGCTGACGACTTTTTTTAAACTAAAATTTGATGTAATGAAAAGGGTTTCTTAAGAATGTTCTTAGCTTTTCATAAATATAAGTTTTGTCAAATTACGAGTTCAGTAAGTAATTATTACTTATTTTCTAATGTAGTTAGCTACAAAGTGCTGATTGACATACTGGTTGAAAAATAGCTATAACTTTCAAACCATATAAGATTTGTGAAATCCAAAAGATGTGTCAAATTCTATGCTTCGACTAGTGTAAGAGAAAAAAAAAAAAATTAATTTTGATTTTTTTTGAACTAGTTAAGATGGTCAGACACGAGAGTTGTTTAATTCTAAAAATATTATAGTAGAAAATTCATAATTAATTATTTATTTGGAATAAAAATTGCCAAAAATATGCGTCACATCCAGGCATGAGTCTACTTTTTATATCTAAAATTATATTTAAAAATATTATCATTTGATTATGATTAAGGCGGTCTGACATACACCTACTTTTTATTTTCGCCCTAAACTTTTTGTAGTACTGCATTAAAATCCAAAATTTTGACCAATCAAATAATTTTTTCTCCAGATAAGGCCTTATAGTTTAGAAACTAGATTCAATTTCCTACAGATTATTTTCTTACAACTTTTTGATATAAAGTCCATAACCACTTTAAAATTATGTGTCAAGTTGACATAACCCTGATTTGCTGGTTTGTCACTACCACTTAAGGCCATAGTTTGGTACACCATGATCCTGCACATACCCTTAATTGAAACATCATCATTTAATCTTATTTTTGATGTGCATCCATCTAACTAAAAATTATGATTAAATCACATGATAAGAAATTATACTCAATCACCATTTTATTGGCAAACCTAATTCAAAGGCTCAGCTAGGAAAGAACTAGGAAGAAAAACTGACATCATTGCCATTACACAAAAGTTTTGAAATACAAATTACATAGGATTCCAATCCCAAATTTTCAAGAATCAAATAAATTCCCTTCAAGTCCCTTATCAAGGGATCAATATCATTTTCTACAACACATTGCTAAGATCATGGAGAGAACAAAATCTGATCAGGTACCAACAAGCATGACCAAGAGAAAAATCAAACATTCATATTCATACAAGGTTTTCACAATAGGATTCACAATGAATCAAAATTAGGGAAAGGTGGATTCTTCCAACGGAGAAGTCAGAGACAACACCAAAATAGATGCCCAATCAGGGCTATAAACCAAGAACTTTCGTTCTTCCACTTTAACATGCCAAACTCATACGAGGTTTTTGCTAACAGGTAAGGACCCATAACACCTTACCATCTCTCCCTCTTCTCATCCTAAGAAGAGAATCTACACTTGTTGGAGTCCAACTAAAAAGACCTTTCCCAAAATTGGTCACTTTTGCCCTATCCAAGGGTGAGTAATACCAAAACACCCATACAAGAAAACTTCGAAATTCAAACATAAACATGAAAGAAAAGCATTCAAGAACATGGTTTTCAATCCTTCCCAACATACATACAGGCATCCAAACAACAAAAAAGTAGCATAAGCATGAAAATTTGAACAAGGGAGATGAAGAACTCCTACCTTCACAAAGAGGTAATGGTAAATGAACAATTTGAGTAGAGCTTTTCCCTTCGTTGCCTTCAATCTTCCAAGACTCCTCTATAAAAGTAGAGATTGGGTAATAACCAAAACTACTCCAAGAAGGGCCTCTAAAATAAGATCCAAATTCAACCACAAAAAAAAAAAGCAATAACTTCCCCCACCCATCTACAAATCTAGAAGTTTCTAACTCAACCCATACTAAGGTTAACCACTAAGTGGAGGTGAGGTAATGCAACTCATGGTAGCCACTTGCAATTTTCGCACAAAGGCAAAAATAAAATTTTTGAGTGACCTCAAAAGTCAATAAAAGGGGCTTAGAGGTTGGAAAATGCCCCCAACCCATACCCATACCCTTTGGGTATAAATATTTCATGTTTTAAAGCCTTAGGAATAGGTTTGGAACTAAACAAAAGCTAGCAAATATTTAGGATCATCTAACAACTCTAAAAAAATATAAGTACTAATCCAGATTAGGGGTGATTAAACTCGATTAAGAAACAAATTGTTAAAAAGACACTAACATAATCTGACTTAGGCCCAAAGTTTACACAACTGACCCTAGCTAGCACGCTAAAAAACATAAACAATTCATGAGTATCAAGTGACACTATAAGAATACAGTTACAAACATTAACATTTATTAATCACAGAAATATACATATGCGTACATCTCACAATTAAATTAGTTACAAACAACAAGGTTTCCACAATTAGCATGTAGGGATTAGTTATGTTCCTCCATCGAGTTTCTCAGCTAAAATATCCTACACGCTTATTGCACACATCAGTAGTCCCATAAAATCACATGCACATATGTATATACGTATTAGGAATCACATAAATTGAAACATACATCAATCAGGGTCTGTTTCATCCTACTTATATCCTTAATCATAAAAATTCCATAATCAATGTGTTAGTCCTACATTTACATATTCCATCAACATGCATCTACATATGACATTAAATGATGAACATCAAATATCTAAAAATAACATCACACAACATGAAATAATATAATATGTTCAAAGCATCAGATAGTGTCTTGACCCCTCGAGTCATGAGTATCAAAATAATAGTAATGTATCACTATGCTATGATGGGTCGGGGCGAGGCCTCATAATTTGCCTTAAAATAGTTTACCTTAAATTCTATGCCACTAGCTTATCAATATTATCTTCTACCTGGTTTACATAATCCAAGAAAAGAAACTTGTCTATTCATTGAATTGATAATCTTTCAAATAATGCAACATCTCAGCATTAACTTGCTTCTGATGCTTCACACATACTGTGTTTCTTGACATCCTCTATTGAATTACTTGACATGAACTAAAGTTTACTAGTACGTAGAATCAACTAAACTTTACTCAACATTCACTAATTTTCTTGGCATATACTAAGATAGACTTTTACTTAGATCCAACTGATTTTTTTCTTGGCTTACACTGACTTTGTTTGGTAGCTACTATCCACTCTGTCAAGCTTGACAGACAAACTATGTTTAACTTGTTCTTCTATACTTTCTTAGTGTAACCAACCTTTGTAACCTTAAGTAGATTATCAATACATCATGTTATCATTGTCTTAAATGATTCTTGTACTCCTTTATATATCATAACTCAACCTTTCCTCTAGGTGCTATTGTTACATCTTTTGATCAAATCCTCTTCAGCAATCAAATAAGTGATAATACTTAAATCATATAAGCATTTGTCTTACCAAAAATTAGCAGGTTTGACATCAGTGAGAAAAAATTATTGAAATATATTGATCATACTTCTCCAACAATCTCCCTATTTTCAATCTATTCTGAACAATATATATGATGGGATAGATAGTAAGGAAAATGAGGATGGACTGACATCCCATCTAAGCATACATTGGGAGAAAAGATGTCATGTACCAAATATTAATGATGTGGTTTTCATTCTATGAATTGAATATGATGGTATTTTCTTGAGAGGAGACACACGTTTATTTATTTTCCTTTTGAAATGCTATTAAATAATCACCTAAATATAGTAAAATTAAATGTATTTTTTATTTATAGAATATTTTTGAATGATACATGAATAATATTCAATGCCCTTGTAGTAATTTGTGGGAGCATACAACAAATTTTTTGCTCAACTAGATGCAGGGGAGAAACTCTATCTCCTGAGGTAAAGTGTTATGAATATTCATAAGAATAGAATAATACATTGGTTTTGAGACATTTTTTCTTAATATAAATCTCATGATAAAATATAGTACATCTAGAAAGTGTAAATGATAAATATTTGTTAAGAATATGTCACTTGTGTGCACATGTGATAAGCATTGAATTACTTCTCATGGTTGACATGATTATACTATTTCTAAGGGACATATTAGAAATCTACCATGCTTTTATATATGTGAATGAACTCATTATGTATAATGCAGTGTTGAAAGGAGATTGCTGAGATGAAGAATATTGATGGCACTTATCATGGAACAATCAATATTTTTTCACGAATGTTAAACTTGCTATTTGTTGGTGAGACAAATGATTACTTTGGTCTAAATGCTATCATTCGATTGATTAATGAAGACGATTTGAAAAGAAAGGATAACAAGAGAACCTAGAGAAAGGTTGAGTTATATGGTGTATAAAAGGTGCACTAAGACTAAATAAGACTTTGGTGATATAGTATATTTTATATCTACTTAAGGCTATAATGAAAGGATACTTGAGAAAATACTAGAAGAAGAATAATTAAATAAATGTGTCTACCAAGCCTGACTAAGCAAATAGTAGAAGTTGAGGAAGTTAGTGAAAACTAACGAGAATGTTAGTTGAAGCCAAGAAGTAAGTTCAGTATGTAGTGAACAAAGAGAAATCTTAGTATGTTCTAAGCATCAGAAGACAACAGTAGTGACTGAGAAAAACTTAGTGTATGCCAAGAAATCCAATGTTGGCCAAGAAACAAAATAAAATGTTTGTCAAGCAAATAGCTTGTTATTGTCAAGTGATAGTAAAATGAGTTTGATCAGATATTTGATAAATTTGAGCTAAAAAAGTAGATTTCTTGAATTGTGTGAAGCATGTAGAAGATAACTATGATGAGTTGGTGGCACAAAATTCAAGATAAACCATTTAAAGAAAAATTCAAAGAGTTTTACAAAGGAATTTTTAAGAAGGGAATCAAATGGAAAGATGAGTAGATTCAATGAATCTAACCTAACCCTAAAATGGATGATTGTGGTTAAGCGAATAAGATCTAAATTTTCTATATAAGGAGATAGTAGGCTAGAAGCAACTTGTCATGTGTGAGAACCTAAGAAGGACAAAAAGTCTAAGGTGGTGCTTCGTATGGTGGTTGACTGAAAGAGTTTGTAGTTGACATATGAAGGAAGAAGTCTTAAAGAGATGAAGACTTAAAGGGTAAGAGCACAAACCTGTGTCACCCTTTTATAAAAGAAAAGGCTAAAAAAAGTACATTTGTTCACCTTCAATGACATAAAACTAGTAGTATTATTTAGAATTTAAAAATGAAGTAAACAAATGAAATGTGTAGAAATGATTGAATTTAACCTAATTATGATTTTTAATAATTATTTGGAATAATAATTTATAGATATTTTTAATTATTAAAGACAATTTTTTAGTTCATGAAAAATGTTGAAAATTAGGGGTCTAGTTCCCACCACAAAACTATATGGAACAAACATATTTCTCTTTGATCTTAGATTATGTTATAGATAACATATATAGTTGGAACAATAAAAAATAAAAATTGTCTTTAGACCTATATTTTATCTTCTATAATGATTCAAAATTTGACTCACTTGAAATTGATAGTTTTCATCTTCCACCATATTTTTCGAAACAAATTTGTTTTAACCAAAACAAAATTATACATTCTAGAAGAGTACTCTCTTTTTTAGAATGTCAAATGATTTTTAATTTTTTTTGATATGATTTAATATTTATTTCTTTCTCAAAATCAACATATTTTGGAGTGTTAAACTGTATACGTTTAGAATTTTTTAACTATGATATACTAGATCTTATTCGAACACTATAAACACTATATGAGAATATTATTGACTTTGAGCTCTATATATGTTATTAAAAAAGAATCATAAAAAATATTAAGAGTTATTGAAATTTAAATTTTCTAAAATAATTTTTTTTCCTTAGTAATTGGATACAAACTAGTATAAAACATTAATTTAATAGAAATTTTCAATTCAAAAAGTGTGAGATCATATATAACCTAGCTAGAATGAATTTATCTAGATCATAAGTTTGAAGAAAATTAATTCTTACATAGAAATACTCAAATTTAGTCATTCTAATAAGTCAACTTGAAAGCTGACACAACTTTTTACTTTTACCTTGAAGGGTGAATGAGATATTAGAGATGAAGAGGATGAATGCCAAGTAGAATGAAGGACTAAATGTGAGATCTATAATCTACAAATGATTTGTTTTATTATCAGATCAAGTCTTGTTGTTACTCTCTAGCAATTGTATCAGCATGAATAAATTTTGTAGACTAAATTTGACCTAACAATCATGAGTAAATCCTTTAATAGGGTGTCATTCTAATAGAATACAATAAAGTCCTTTAACAAGGTTCGCTCTGAACAGGGTGATTGAAATCCTTTAACTAGGTCAAATTTAATAGTGTGCATTGTAACCTATAACAAGGTTGGCTCCTCATAGGGCTCACTTTAGAAGAGTAAAAATTAGTACAATGTTACTGGTGGTTTTCCCCAAATTCGGTTTCCACATAAAATTCTTGTGTGAAAATGTGTGATTGATTTTGTGGTATTACATGTTTACATTTTTTGCAAATTTATTTTGACCTAGAACAATAATATGCATATGTTTAAGATATTGAATTATCAATGCATGCATAAGTTTTTAATAAAGTATTGATAAGTTTTATTTTTACATTTGGACCTTGGATAACTAATTCACCCCCCTCTCTTAGTTATTCTAAACATTTCAACAATTGGTATCAAAGCACCAAGTGCTTGTGAGGAAATTTTTTGAAGGTACTTAAAGTTCTCAAGCTAAATAAGAAAAACTTTCCTACATGAAAAATTTTGATCAAGCTACATCTAGGAAGAATTAAATATTATGCACAATCAACTATTACCATTAAGCATGTTGATACAACTAGATCTCCAACTATTGAACAATTGGACCAAAAGAATGAACACAATCAGGCAAAGTTGGATATTGTATTTGTCATAAGCTATTTAAAGTTTGATGACATCAAAGCATGTGATTCTACTTAGAAGATGTGGGATGCTCTACATAAGATCTATGGAGGAGAAAATAATATGTTGAGAGCCAAATTTGAAAGTTTTAGAGGAAAATTTGATGATATGAGAATGCAGGAAGGTGGGACTATAGTCTAGTATTGTACAAGGATCAAAGATGTTGTTAATGCAATTCAAGGATTTGATGGATAGATTGAAGATGAGACTATAATGCCTATTTATTCTATTAGAGTCTTGGCTATACAAGAGCTAAGGTGTACTCTTGGTAGTCATCTAGCCCTTGAAGGATTGGTTTCTAGACTTACTACTTTTAAACTTTTAAATTTTGATAATTTCAAATCTGAGAATGTTGAATCTACTTTCAAAGCTAAGCTGACACTAAAACAACCTAAAGATAAGAAAAATGAAAAGGTAAAATATGTTTCTAGCGAAAATGATATAGATGATGAAGAGCAAGAACAATTGGAAGCACTACTAGATAGGACATTTTATAGAGGCAATGGAAAATAAAAAGGTAACTTACCCATCATATCTTTTAATTGTAATGAGGTTGGTCATATTACATCAAGATGTCCTAAAAAGTCAAACAACAAGAATGAAGAAAAATATAGAGGTAGAAAAAATGATAGTAAAAAAGGCTACAAGGACAAGGGAAAGAAGGCTTGTTACATTACTGAAGAAGAAATGATGAATTGAATGGTCATGATGACAAAATTTTATATGTTTCTATGAAAGATGATTCTGATGAACATGACACAACTACATTGATATCCTATGTGAACAAAAGTGACAGATGGATCATTGACAATGGACGTTCACATCGCATGATTGGAGACAAAAGTAAGTTCATTACCCTTCAGTATTACAATGACAATAGTGTTAGATTTGGTAATGATGCACCTTGTCTGATAAAAGGAAAAGGATAAATAAGATTGACAAACAAGATCATGTGTGACAAAGCTTACTATGTAGAAGGACATAACTATAATCTGTTGAGTGTGTCACAATTAAATAGTTCTAGATAAAAAGTTGAATTTGATAATAGGAAGGCTAAGATCTATGACACTAATGGAAAACTAATTGGAAGTAGAGATCAGACTAGAGGTAATCTATTCTATCTCGACATGAATGATGTTGCTTGTCTTTTTGTACAACTTGATGATGTTTGGCTATGGAACAAGAGGTTACATCATGTAAATTTAGACAATTTGGTTAGTATCTATAAGATAAAAAGAGTCACAGGTTTGCCAAAACTGGAGAAACCCAATAATGTTATTTGCAAACAATGTTAGTTAGGAAAGATTAGTTTGTAAAGGATATACACAAGAAGAAGGACTTCACTATGGAGAGACATTTGCCCTAGTTTTAAGATTGGAAGGAGTAAGAACTCTTCTTGCTTACTCTTATTACAAAGGATTGAAATTTAATGAAATGGATGTTAAGTCAACATTTTTGAATGGTATACTAGAAGAAGAGTTTACATAGAACAACCTAGAGGATTTGTTGATCCAAACAATAAGAACATGGTGTGTAGATTGCATAAAGATTTATATGGTTTGAAACAAGCTCCCAGAGAATGCTATGAAAGACTACATAACTATCTTGTGAATATTGGTTTTGAGAAGATTGATGACAACATCAATATGTACTTGAAGATATAAGGAGGTAAAGGAATCTTACTAGCTAAAATATTTGTTGATGATATTATATTTGGAGGAAAAAATACATTGTGTAAGACATTTGGAAATGAAAAGATGAAAGAGTTTGAGATGTCTATGTTTGGAGAAATAAAGTTCTTTGTTGGATTGCAAGTATATAAGATGAAATATCATATTTACATCTTTGAGTCTAAGTATGTGAAGGAAATCTTGAATTTTTTTGTATGGAAGATTCAAAACCAGTTAGTACTCCTATGGTGATAGGACATAAACTATCAAAACTAATGATTTTGCTGAAGTAAATCAAACATTGTACAAGTCTATGATTAGAGAACTGCAGTATGTAGTTTAAAGAAGACCTAACATTGCACTAGCTATTGGGATTATTGTAGGGTTTTCTATAAAATCTAATGACAATCACTTAATGGCTATTAAAAGGATTACGAGATACTTGAAAGGAACAAAAGACTATGGTCTATACTACAAAAAGAATGACAAGTTTGAATTGAGATCCTACAAAGATGTTGATTGGGTTGGAAACATTGAAGACATAAATAATACATATGGTGGACCATTTTTCTTAGCAAAAAGATTAGTCTCTTGGACCAGCAAGAAAGAAAATTGTATATCACAATCTATTGTTGACACTAAATATGTGGCTATTGCAGTGAATTGCACAAATGTTGTATGGATCAAACAATTACTTGAAGGAATGAAGGAGGAAATTCTTGAACCTATGGTACTCTACTATGAAAATACAATTGCTATAAACATACCCAAGAATGATGTGATGCACACAAAGACAAAGCACATTGCAATCAAGTATCATTACTTGAGAGAGTTGGTTCAAGATAAAGAAGTGAGAATGGAACATGTGAATAAAAAAGAATAGATAGATGATAGATTCACAAAGGCTTTACCTAATGATGCACATGAATATCATAGAGGTAAACTAGATGTGATACCCCTATCCAAAGATGCTTAAGAAGTAAGTAGTACCCTACATCAACTGAGTTGAATGAGATACTTACAACTTCATGTAGTGGATCTTACTTTAGGACCTACCTAAAGTAAAAAAGGAGCTAAAAATATAAGATTTATAGTTACATTCAAGGTGACAAAAGGAGAACTTGAATTGATTATATTTGCATGTATAGATGAGAAGTCTTTGGAATTATTGTCAAAGAGGGAAAGTAAATAGAGAGTTGTATCATATTGAAGTACACTATACATGGAGAAAATATTGAGGGAGATATCAGAGAGATCAGAGGAGGAAGGAGAATGATTGTCAAAGACTAGATTTGGGAGAAACTTGAGGAAGAGATTAGAAATCAGAGGAAGGCACACATATTGATAGAGTGAGAGGTTTCAATAAAAGGTATTAAATTTATTTTTGGTATTGTTGTTAGTATTGGTTTGCCATCAACACCAAAGAGGGAGATTTTTGAGATGAAAAATGTTGATGAAACCTATCATGCAACAATCATTATTTTGTCACTAACGTCAAACTTGTAACTTGTTGGTGACACAATTTCTTACTTTGGTCTAAATGTTATCATTTGATTGATTCATGAAGAGGATTTGAAAAGAAAGGATAACAAGAGAACCTAGAGAAAGGTTTAGTTATATGGTGTATAAAAGGTGCACTATGACCGAGCAAGAATTTGATGATATAGTGTATTGTTTTTCTAATTAATGCTATAATGAAAGGATACTTGGGCAAATACTAGAAGAAGGCTAAGTAAAGAAATGTGTCTACCAAGCATAACCAAGGAAACAATAGAAGCCAAGCAAGTTAGTGTAGGCCGAGCAGAAAGTTAGTTGAAGTCGAGCAGTAAGTTTAGTATGTGCCAAGCTAAGAGAAATCTTAGTATGTGTCAAGCATCAGAAGACAACATTTTTCAAGAAAATAGCTTGTTATTTCCAAGTGATAGTAAAATGAGTTTGATCAAAGATTTGATGAATCTAAGCCGAAAAAGTTGATTTCTTGAATTGTGTGAGGCATGTGGAAGATAAATATAATGAGCCAGTGGCACAAAATTGAAGATAAACTATTTTGAGATAAATTCAAAGAGGATTGTAAAGGAATTTTTGAGAAGGGAATCAAATGAAAAGATGGGTAGATTCAATGAATCTAGAAAAATCCTAAAATGGATGATTGTGGTTAAGCAACAAAAGACCTAAATTCTCTATATAATGAGATAGTAGGCTAGAACCAACTTTTCATGTGCAAGAACATAGGAAACACAAGAAGTCTAGGGTGTTTCTTCATATGGCAGCCAAATGAAAGTGAGTGCAGTTATCATACCAAGGAAGAAGGGTTAAGGAGATGAAGGATTGAAGGCAAAGCAAGCTATTAGAGACAAAGAGGATGAATTACAAGCATAATGAAAGATTGAATATGAGATCTATAATTGGCAAGTGAGTTTTTTTATTATCAAATCAAGTCCTGATGTTATTCTCTAACAATTATATTAGTCTAGGTAAGTCCTTTGGAATAAGGTTGACCTAATAGTCATGAGTAAATTCTTTAATAGGGTGACATTCTAATGGAATTTTCTAAAGTCCTCTAACAAAGCTCACTCCTAACAAGGTGAATAAAATCCTTTAAGCAAGTCATATTTAATAGTGTGCATTGCAATCTTTAAGATGGTTGGCTCCTAGTAGGACTCACTTTAGAAGAGTGAAAATTGGTAGCATGTTATTGGTGGTTTCTTGCAAATTAGGTTTCCACGTAAAATCCTTTTGTCAAAATGTGTGATTGATTTTGCGGTATTACATGTTTACATTTCTACAAAGTTATTTTGACCTAGGACATGAATATGCCGTTGTTTAAGATGTTGAATGATCAATGCATGCATAAGTATAAGTTGAAGTACTAAATTTTTTTGTTTTGTACCCCTCTCTTATTTATTGTAAACATTCCAACATGCACATGTGTGTACCCGAGTAGATCATAAGCGAACCTTGTGAATGAAACATAATGGGAAAAATAGGGTACAAAGTGACTGTCAAGGTAAACCTTTGAAGGGTGCTTAAAAAATTAAAAATATATTAAAATTAATGTGGTTAAACCATACAATTAGCATAACTATAATAATGTGGACTTTAAGACACCGATCACATAAGGCCTAGTGCTATCACCATAGATTCCTCTTGTATATCTTGATACCAATATGATGTAGAGAAATAAGCTAATCCAAATAGCCCAATATCTTGATACAAATATCAAGGATCATTCTCTTGTTAGTTTATTACCAAAATTAAAAATTTGACACAAAAAAGTACCACAAATTAAGTAATAATGATATGAGATTTTACCTTATAATAAGAGTTTTTTATTATATTATAATTTATAATTATAGTTTTACTTATTATTGAGTATTGATATTTTTAATATGTTTGACCTTTCATTAAATTTTTTAATTACTTATATGATATTTAATAAGTGATATATATATATGTATGTATGTATGTATGTATGTATGTATGTATGTATGTATGTATGTATTTATTTATATATATGTATGTATGTATGTATGTATGTATGTATGTATGTATGCATGTATATATGTATGTATGCATGCATGTATGTATGTATGTATGTATATAAAAGGTGATAAAAGTATTTATATTTACATAGATATAAAAAGTATAATTACATAGTAAGGACTAATCGTTTGGAGAAATTCCAAAAATTCTCCTAAACTAAACAATAAAACCTCAAACTACAATCTTGACTAAGGTAGATGATCTATATGCACATTATCCTAGCCATAATGATGATATATACAAAAAAAATCTGAAACTAGCTAGACCCAGTAATAGAGAACTAAACTAAGAACCACCAATATTGGTGACACTCCCAAATTAATTGAATATTTATATTTTTAAATATTTTAATTTTTTTCATAATTATTATATTATATTTCATGAGTACAATCCAAGTTGTATATTTTTTTAATAACATTTTTTCAATATAGAAGAGGGAGATGAAGAGAGAGGAAGATATAGAGTGCGTGCGCACACACACACACACGCACGCACACACACACACACACACACACACACAGATAGGGGTATATTTGTGAGTATATCCCTCCCTACCCTATTCTTAATCTTATTCTTCCCTCTCCCCTCCATCTCTACCTCTTTCTGTACCACTCAATCCCTTTCTCTTCCAAAATGAACCTGTGTGTGTGTGTGTGTGCATATTTGTCTTTCTTTTATATATATATATATATATATATCATATTCATTTTCTAACAACTACTTCTTAGAAGAAGAAAAAATACTTCTACCCTACATTAATAGAATTGCACCTTCTTTTAGCTCATTTCAAATTTCAAATTTTACATTTATTTCCAAATGTACTAAATAGATTGTAAAGATATGTTAAAGCATTTTAGGATCATACAAGATGATTGAATGCTTGACTATTCAACTCACAAGCTGAAAAATTGCATTAGAATAGACAAAAAACATGCATCAGAATTGATAGTATTCACTAACAAAAAAATCAAAGTCCACCACATTCATCAAATAATTTTTGTTGGACAAAAATTCACAACCAAAAGATAAGATATTGGCCAAGAGTTGTTTCTTGTTGATAAAATTTACTTCTTCCGATGATAGATCAAAATTATAACAAGAATTGGTAAAACATTTAATAACAATTGATCAAAATCAATCAATAAGGATAGATGTAGACAAAAATATAGATAGAAGGAATTGTAGAGGAGATACAAAGAAGATACAAAGAGGAATAAAGATACATTAAATGAAATTGTTATTTAATAAGATATATAGAAAAATGTACGTATTCTTTTGTTGATGATTGTGTAATAAACATACAACAATTTCCCTTTTAGAAAGCAAAGACAAAGACTATCAGATCTATGAGATTTCTACAATCCATGAATATGAGTTTTAGTTTCTAGATTTGATTGTGTGTAGTTTTTTGTCATCAATGTTACAGATCACTACATGATCCATCATCAGGATGTTAGAGAACATGAAGAACAAAAAATGAATTAGCCTCTACTCCCATTTTCCACCATCATCGAAGATAGGTAAGATCAATCCAAAATTGCATTTTGTCCATCTCACAACCAATTGACGACATATATGACAAGAACATATACAACCAAAATGACCAAAATAAAAACAAATACCACAATAACATATACAAACAAACAAATAGACCAAGATCTCACTTTGTTTAAACTAGCAGTTGTACCCAAAGTCCAAGGGTTAGCCGATTTTTAATGCAACAATCTTGATTCTTAAATATTCTTTATTAATTATATTAGAGCACGAATTATCTTCCATATTCTTTGAGTTTATATTTCTAGAATTCCTGAAATTGTGCATAGTAAATGGTTTAGTTGGTTATTTTAAAATATTCCTTATCTTTAAGGAGTTCTCTTACTCTTTTTTCCACCCACCTTTTAAAATTTATGATTTCACATGATTATTCATTTCTCTTCAGTTTTAATCTTTTTTTTTTTTGAATTAACATATTTTCATTATTTTCTTTTATTCACTTTTAATCTAAACTATCTTGGAATAAATTTAATCTTTCTTGAATCTATTTTGAGTAAATGGCTTGCTTGTCTTGAAAGATTAATTTCACTTGGACTAGAGACACCTTTCAAAATTTATGATTTCACATCTCCATGATTCATTTTTATCACTTTTGATCTACAATTTCTTGGAATTTACATATCTCAATTATTGAAAAAGTTTAATTTGTGTCGAATCTATTTTCTATTTCTGACCTAATGGTTAACAATCTTCAAATATTGGAAAAATAAAATTAAGTACATTTAATCTATCTTAATTGGTTTTCTACTATTCACTTAATAGTTAACAATCTTTAAATATTGAAAAATAATAGTTAACAATTTTCAAATATTGGAAATATAAAGTTAAGTACATTTAATCTATCTCTAATTGATTTTCTACTTTTCACTAAATAGTTAGCAATCTTTAAATATTAAAAAAATAAAATTGAGTACATTTGATTGTCTTGCATCAATATATTGAAGAAATAAAATTGAGTGCATTTAATCTTGGATATATTTACTATATTTTACATTACTTGATTTAAAATTTTCTTGGAATTCATTATTTAAGTTTAACCTATGCTTAGACTATTTTCTATTTACTTTATTTACCTTACATTACTTAATTTGGAATTTTCTCTAGATTCCATTATTTTAAGGTTAACGTATGTAACTGAGTCTATATTCTATGTTTGAATTCATTAGTTTTAGAATTCATTATTTAAACTTTACTCCATGTTGAGTCTACTTTCTACTTTTCATATGATAGTTAACAATCTTTAGATTTTGAAAAACTAAAATGAGTACATGTGATTTTGGATGTACACCTAACATATTTATTTGTTCTTGTACTATTGATTTAGAGTTTGTATATTATTGGTTTGATGGATTCAATTTTTGATACATCTTATTAAAATATTTATGTTATTAGAGAATCTATTTATTTTATTATTAGAGAATTTATACATTTTATTTGAAAACTTTAGACCTTTATATTCAATGATTGTCATATATTTCATTCATTTTATATTCCACATTACTCGTGGATGAAACTTACAAATGAATATTTTAGCCAAACAAGAAGTAAACTTCAATTCTAAATTTTAATTATTTTTTGGTCAAATCTCAAAATCAATTTATTAGTCATGCAATCACATAGAAGTCCTCATGTTCTAATGTTCTAGTAAACTCATAGAATAGTCATTTCTCTTACAATGATATTCCTGCATTTCTATCCATTCATTAGTCATTTCTCTTACAACTGTATGTATGCATTTTTGTCCACTCAATTTGTGAGGCCTCACCTCGACCCATCTTGGCATTGATGATACATTATTATCTTTTTTGATAGTCATGACTCGATATGTCAGAAATATTATTTTATGCACTGAACATTATTATGCTATTTATCATGTGTGATGCTTTATCTTCAGATATTTCATTTCATCATTTAATTCTTTATGAACATGTGCGATGATGAAGTAAATAAATGCAAAACTAACACTTCGAATTTTCTAATTTAATGAATAGAATAAGATAAAAAATTGAATTGTAGAAAAATGGATTTTAAAATTACATGAAATTATTAATGCGTATTATATATATATATATGTGCATGTGATTTCTTGAACCTACGATTGTGTGCAATGAGTGTGCAGGACAATCAGCCGGGAAACCCAATGGAAAGATGGAACCAAAAGCCCTTGTTAAATTGTGCTATCCTTATATTGTAATTCTTTGAAGGTTGTTATTGGTCTTACTATTCTCCTAGCTTTTAATTGTTCCTATTATGTCTTTAAGACTTAAAAACATCAAATTTAAGTACCCTAGGGGTAAGGGTATGGGTGGGGAGTACTTTGCACCCCCTTAGCCTCTTAGTTTGACTTTTAGGGTCACTCAAAAGCCCTATTTTTGATGGATTGCGAAAATTGATTGTCATCTACTTGAGTTGGACTCAAACTCCATCTTGAGGTTACTTGAAGTCTAGTGGAGTTAAGGGATGATACTTAGAGCCATTTTGGAGTAGTTATTGGGTTGTTACCCAATCTCTAATTTTAAAGAAAGGTTAAGATTGAAGGAAGAAAAGGGAAAAGCTCTTCTCAACTTACCATTTTACCATAACTCTTTGTGAAGGTAGAATTTCTTCACTCATTTCATTTTGGTCTTCATGTTGTCCATGCATGAATCTTGCATAAAGTATGATGTTGTTCTTTGTTTTGCTTGCTTGTGTGTTGGGATGGATTTGGAGGGATTTTGTTTGTTCTTGATGCATCCTTATGCTTGTCTTGATGATTTTTTTTTCAGGGGATTTCATGGGGATTTTTTTGGCATTACTCACCCTTGGATAGGCAAGAAGTGGCCATGTACGAGGGTAGGGCCTTAGTTGGACCTCAATGGTGTAGAATCTCCTCTCATGGTGAGAAGAGGGAAAGATGGTAGGGTGTATGGGCCCCTACTTGTCATCACATGCCTTTTTTGATATTGTGAATTCTTGAATATGGAAAGGAATGAAAATCCTTGTGGTATTAGCCTCAAAAGGGCCTTGTAGAAGAACATAAGTTCTTGAAATTTTAGCCCCAAAAGGGCTATGTTATGGCATGGTGATTGACATCTCTCATTGGGAACATCCACATCCCCCCTAGTCAGGTTCTATGTTTGGACCTATTGTGAATAACCGGGTTGAGGTGTATGCTTGAATTGCTATTGATGTTGTGATGTTTTACCCAAGGTTAGCTCTTGTCTTCTCCTTGT
Source organism: Cupressus sempervirens (assembly GCA_028749045.1). NCBI lineage: Eukaryota > Viridiplantae > Streptophyta > Pinopsida > Cupressales > Cupressaceae > Cupressus > Cupressus sempervirens. The sequence continues at coordinate 245,176,885 of CM053791.1, forward strand.
GTTCCTTGAAGAATTGAAGGTATTGGAAGAAAGCACTTGTGATGATTTTAGAAGAGATTTCATTTGAATTGTAATATTATGTAAAATGTATTTGAATTTATATAAAATGTGTTTGAAATTCGATGTATTGGCAAGGACATCAGGTTTTCTTACCAGTTCTTTCCTGATGGAGCCTTGAACTAGGATGAATAATAGATAATAAAAAAAAGATTATGAAAACCTCCTTGTATTGCTTTCATGTGATTTCAAATTTTGCATATGTTGTGAGAAAATAGATTGATAGATAATGACCTTGAATTATAAATTCTCAAGTTTTCAAATATATTAATGAAAAGCAATTTGATATGTGAAAGTTCCAAATTTGATCTATTAAGTACTAAGAAGAGATAGAAATCCTACATTGTGATCACAAGGTTAACTCCCTCATTATTAATTTCATAATTGACTCAATCAGATTTGATTATGAAATATGTATAACTTGAATTATGGACAAATAGGACACACACCTTGTTTATGATGATTGTTAAAACATGAATTGTAGGATGAAATACAAAAGAAAATATCACCTTATGAACTTCCTTGGACTAGCATGCTTGTTAATGGAATCAATGTTGTCATTGGGTTAAAAATCACTCCTTATATAAATATGTATATAGCAATGAGAAGCATGCCCACACTTAGACAAAAATGGCTTCAAAAAAAAAATGTGCATCTTCAGGATTAAAAAAAGCTCTCTGGAATATGTATGAGAGGAAATTTTAATTCCCCAAGTGATAGAGAATATTCTTTGAGTTATTCTTTTGAATTTCAACCATAATCATTATTAAATCCCTAAAAAAAAAAGAATATAAGTTAAATATATTTGAAATTAAAAACATTTAAATGAATATCCTATTGACATCACTCACCAAGAAAACTTTAGCATTAAATCCATTCTTCTTCAGAAGGCAAGGTACTTTCCCACGTGATCATACCTATATGTTTTATTAATCAAACATATTCAAACTTACCCACTAAATTTATACCTCCCCCACCTCTTACCATTTTCTCCACTTTCCCATTAAGGGCTAGGCATGGCAGATGTAGTACTGCTATCATTTCCTTAATGGGGGGGAGGGAGTTAAGAAGTTTAATAACTAAGAAAAAACATTTGAAGCAAAATATGGGACCCTCCTTAATCCTTGTCTCTCCCCAAGACCTGCCCTGGAGTGAAGGTCACGCAGGTCTAAAGGGGGCAAGGAGAGTCTGTGCACTGCAAACATCAGGTAGCGCACTAGACATAGGGAAGTGTGCAAGGGAGGAGGGGGCCACCTATGTGGTCAATTCTTTGGGCCTGTGTAGAAGGTAGAAGGGGTATGTTTTAGGATTGGACTTCTAAGTTTGTAGTGTAGTTTTGTTTTTATTTTATTTGTTTTGTATTATAGATAGTGCGTTAGTTAGTTATTGTTTAGTAGATTAGATTGTTAGGTTAATATCATATTTAAATTGTGTAGTTTGTTTATGTTTTATATAGTTATGTTATATTAAAATTAGTTAGTGTTAGATTTAAGTTAAAATGTTAGTTACGTTTTAGCTTAGTATGTTTTTTTTTTTTGAAAGTTTTGTTTGATGGTTGGTTGTTAATAATGTTAGTATATTATGTTAAGTTAATAAGTTTAGTATTGGGTATAGGTTGTTAGTTTAGCTTAGTATTATGGAAATTTTAAATTTAATATGGTTTAGATTTAGTTGTAATTTAAATTAGTATTAGATTTTTTTAATTGAGTTAGTAGAAATTAATGTTAGTTAATTGATAATTGTTTTAAAGTTTTACTTTAAATGTTATAATGTAATTGGTAGTGTTAATCTAAGTTAGTAAATTCTTGTTAATGAAATTTAGTTTGATTTGTTTTATTCAATCTTAGATATATTATTCATGCTAATGTTGTTTTAAAATAAATCTTAAATTTTAAAAGTACTTAGTTTTAGTAAGTATAGTTAGTTTTAGTTTAGTTATGATTTATTAGTTTTACGTGCGTAGTTAATTTAGATTTTTGATTGAATCAATTTGAAAATTAAGTATAATTAGCTATATGTGTCTAGTTGTGATATTCCTTAAAGTTGGTACTTGATTAAGAAAGGTTCTATTTAATTAGACTTGTACCCATTATAATTGTTATTCAATAATTTTAAATGTATATATATATTGCAAAAAAAAATTTATGTAATTATGAAACAATGTTTATATCAAGTTTACAACAATGGTATAAATTTAATAGTTTATTCCCCCTCATGATTTTTAAACTTAAGATATTATGTAGAGAACTTATACCTTAACTATGAATCAAACTCATCAAACTTAACATAGTTTAATTGTTAACCAAAAAAAAATTTGTGTGTGTGTTTTGCCCATATATTTTGGGTATGACATTTTAGTATCAGAGCCCATGTTTCAACACTAGGAACCTTTAACCATTGCACTTCTCAAACTCAAAACTAAACATTAAATTATGTAGGATGCCTCCTGTTACTTGAAGCAATCAACGAGGTAGAGGTTGTAGGGTGAGAGGTGGTAGAGAAATACAGGAGGATGGACCTCCACCACCACCACCTCCACCACCACCTAACCCAAACCAGGGCATTATAGATTCCCTTCAAACTTTGATCAGCGTAGTTTAGCAGAGGGTAGTACCTATAGTTTAGGAAGGTCAACAAATTCCTGTAGTGGAAGCAGAGGGACCCGGATGAGATGGGCCCAGGGGCAGAGAAAGGATTAGGAGTCCCCCACCAAGGTAGTTAGAGGGTCAAGGTGAGCATGAGGGTGAGTCAATACACCAGAGAGGACTCCTACTCTATAGACCTCCTAGCCATATATGAGATGATATTAGAGAGTTGATCTGACTGGAACCACCACACTTTACCAGTTCCACTGACAGGATAGTAGTAAAGGCATAGTTGCAGAGCTTATAGTAGTGCTTTGGATTACATCCTTATGGGAGTAATATGAAGGCACATCTTGTAGTGCATCTATTGAGGGGAGATGCCTCCAATTGGTGGCATCAGGTGGAGACTATAGGAGGAGTGAGCATGGATACCCTCAAATGGGAGTCATTCTTAGTGGGATTCAGGGAGAGGTACCTATCTAAGCACTTCAGGTAGAAGGAGATAGAGGAGTTTCATTCACTACATCAGAGGGGTCTCACCGTAGCTCAGTATGAGAGCAAGTTTCTCGAGCTCCTTCCATTTGTCAAGTACATGAAGGATGAGAAACAACAAGTGCATCAGTTTATCATGGGTCTAAATTTCTCACTTTAGGGTCTGATTCATATGGTCTTCCCACTACCTTCAGACAGGTAGTGGAGATAGCACTAGTCGCTGAGGATAGTCGAGGTAGGCAGGAGTCACAGGATCGATCCCAGAACCAAAAATCTACCCAGTAGAAAACCCCTTGGAAAGGAAATTAGAACTATAGATCAGGGTCCTCTAAGGACAAACTATCTTAGCAGTAGCAGCAGGAACCCTCATAGGGTTATCAGGGCTCCAAGAAGTGGCAGTAATAGTAGGATCAGAAAGTACATGCCCCATAGCCATAGTTAGAGATGACTCAACAATTTTCCAGGGGTGGATACAGTGGGTCTAGTAGGTTAGGAGGCCCACAATAGTCTAGATCATAAGATGCATGATCTTATATTCAAGGACCATGCTACACTTGTGGTGGCATGGGTCATATAGCTAGATAGTGTCCATAGGGATAGTCATCCAGTGGTTAGAGAGGGGCTTTCTCAAAGCCAACAGTTAGAGACATGGAAAGGTCCCACAGAGTTTTTACGGCAGTTGACAACTGCTAGACTGAGCATCAAGCTATAGTTATTGAGGCTAATAGTGGAGTCAAATGACCAGTTAGTACTGGAGCCCATCCATATTATTGCCTGATGGACCCTAGCACTTTGAGGTCGAGAGCTAGACCAGGTTAGGGTCCAGTGGGATTATTACGATGAGGTCACGACTTCATGGGAGAACGTAGGATGGATGCGATCTCAGTACCCCTATCTTTTGTCGAACTCCAAGAGGAAGTTCATGCCTAGAGGGGGAGAATGTGAGGCCTCGCCCCGACCCATCCTAGCATCGATGATACTTTATTATCTTTTTTGATAGTCATGACTCAATATGTCAGAAATATTATTTGATGGACTAAACATTATTATGCTATTTATGATGTGTGATGCTTCACCTTTAGATATTTGATTTCATCATTTAATGCTTTATGAACATGTGCAATGATGAAGTAAATGAATGCAAAACTAACACTTTCAATTTTCCAATTTAATGAATAGAATAAGATAAATAATTGAATTGTAGAAAAATGGATATTTTAAATTACGTGAAATTCTTAATGCGTATTATATATATATATGTGTGTGTGTGTGTGTGTGTGTGTGTGTGTGTGTATGTGATTGCTTGAACCTACTGATGTGTACAATGAGTGTGCAGGACATTTAGCAAGGAAACCCAATGGAAAGATGGAACTAAAACCCCTTGTTAAATTGTGCTATCCTTGTATTGTAATTCTTTGAAGGTTGTTATTGGTCTTTCTATTCTCCTGGCTTTTAATTGTTCCTATTATGTCTTTAAGACTTAAAAATATCAAATTTAAGTGCCCTAGGGGTAAGGGTATGAGTGGGGAGTACTTTCCACCCACTTAGACTCTTAGTTTGACTTTTAGGGTTACTCAAAAGCCCTATTTTTGATAGATTGCGAAAATTGATTGTCATCTACTTGATTTGGACTCAAACTCCATCTTGAGGTTACTTGAAGTCTATTGGAGTTAAGGGATGATACTTAGAGCCATTTTGGAGTAGTTTTTTGGGTTGTTACCCAATCTCTAATTTTGGAGAAAGTTGAAGATTGAAGGAAGAAAAGGGAAAAGCTCTTCTCAACTTACCATTTTACCATAACTCTTTGTGAAGGTAGGATTTATTCACTCATTTGGTTTTGTTCTTCATGTTGTTCATGCTTGAATCTTGCATAAAGTATTGTGTTGTTCTTGTTTTTGCTTGTTTGTGTGTTGCGATGGATTTGGAGGGATTTTTCTTTGTTCTTGATGCATTCTTATGCTTGTCTTGATGATTTTTTTTTTAGGAGATTTCATGGGGATTGTTTTGGCATTACTCATCCTTGGATAGGGAAGAAGTGGCCATGTATAGGGGTAGGGCCTTAATTGGACCTCACTGGTGTAGAGTCTCCTCTCATGGTGAGAGGATGGAAAGAAGGTAGGGTGTATGAGCCCCTACTTGCCATCACATGCCTTGTTTGATATTGTGAATTCTTGAATATGGAAAGGAATGAAAATCTTTGTGGTATTAGCCTTGAAAGGGCCTTTTAGAAGAACGAAAGTTCTTGAAGTTTTAGCCCTGAAAGGGCTATGTTATGGCATGGTGATTGACGTCTCTCATTGGAAAAATCAACCTCCCCCCTAGTCAGGTTCTATGTTTGGACCTATTGTGAATAACCGAGTTGGGGTGTATGCTTGAATTGCTATTGATGTTGTGATGTTTTACCCTGGGTCAGCTACTGTCTTCTCCTTGTGTTCCTTGAAGAATTAGAGATATTGGAAGAAAGCACTTGTGATGATTTTAGAAGAGATTTCATTTGAATTGTAATATTATGTAAAATGTATTTGAATTTGTGTAAAATGTGTTTGAAATTTGATGTATTGGCAAGGACATCGAGTTTTCTTACCAGTTCTTTCCTGATGGAGCCTTGAACCAGGATGAATAATAGAAAAAAAAAAAAAGATTATGAAAACCTCCTTGTATTGCTTTCACGTGATTTAAAATTTTGCATATGTTGTGAGAAAATACATTGATAGCTAATGACCTTGAATTATGAATTCTCAAGTTTTCAATTATGTTAATGAAAAGAAATTCGATATGTTGAAGTTCTAAATTTGATATGCTAAGTACTAAGAAGAGATAAAAATCCTACATTGTGATCACAAGGTTAACTCCCTCATTATTAATTTCATAATTGACTCAATCAAATTTGATTATCAAATATGTATAACTTGAATTCTGGACAAATGGGACACACACCTAGTTTATGATGATTGTTAAAACATGAATTGTAGGATGAAAGAAAAAAAAAATCACATTATGCACTTCCTTGGACTAGCATGCTTGTTAATGGAATCAATGTTGTTATTGGGTTAAAAATCACTCCTTATATAAATATGTATATAGCAATGAGAAGAATGCCCATACTTAGACAAAAATGGCTTGAAAAACAAAATGTGTATCTTTGGGATTAAAAAAAAGCTCTCTAGAAAATGTATGAGAGGGAATTTTAATTCCCCAAGTGACAGAGAATATTCTTTGAGTTATTATTTTGAATTTCAACCATAATCATTATTAAATTGCTTAAGAAAAAAGAATATAAGTTAAATGCATTTGAAATTAAAAACATTTAAATGAATATCCTATTGAAATCACTCACCAAGAAAACTTTAGCATTAAATCCATTCTTCTTGAGAAGGCAAGGTACTTGCCTAGGTCATCATACCTATATTTTTATTAATCAAACATATTCAAACTTACCCACTAAATTTATACCTCCCCCACCTCTTACCATTTTATCCACTTTCCCATTAAGGGCTAGGCGTGGCAGATGTAGTACTGCTTTCATTTCCATAATGGGGGGTAGGGAGGTAAGAAGTTTAATAACTAAGAAAAAAAATTTGAAGAAAAATATAGGACCCTCCTAAATCCCTTTCTCTCCCCAAGCGCTGCCTTGGAGTGAAGGTCACGCAGGTCTGAAGGGGGCAAGGAGAGTCTGTGCACTGTAGACATTGAGCAACACACTAGACATAGGGAAGTGTGCAGGGGAGGAGGGGGCCACCTGTGTGGTTAGGTCTTTTGGCCTACGTAGAAGGTAGAAGGGGTAGGTTTTAGGATAGGAGTTCTAGGTTTCTAGTGTAGTTTTGTTTTTATTTTAATCATTTTGTATTATGGATAGTATGTTAGTTAGTGATTAGTTAGTAGATTAGATTGTTAGGTCAATATCATATTTAAATTGTGTAGTTAGTTTATGTTTTATATAGTTATGTCATATTAAAATTAGTTAGTGTTAGATTTGAGTTAAAATGTTAGTTACATTTTAGGTTAGTATGTTTTATTTATTTTTAGTTTTGTTTAAAGGTTAGTTGTTAATAATGTTAGTATATTATGTTAAGTTAGTAAGTTTAGTATTGTGTATAGGTTGTTAGTTTAGCTTAGTATTATGGAAATTTTAAATTTAAGATGGTTTAGATTTAGTTGTAATTTTAATTAGTATTAGATTTGTTTAAATTGAGTTAGTAGAAATTAATGTTAGTTAATTGATAATTGTTTGAAATTTTTACTTTAAATGTTATAATATAATTAGTAGTGTTAATATAGGTTAGTAAAGTCTTGTTAATGAAATTTAGTTTGATTCATTTTATTCAATCTTAGATATATTATTGATGCTAATGTTGTTTTAAAATAAATCTTAAATTTTAAAAGTACTTAGTTTTAGTTTAGTTATGATTTATTAGTTTTAAGTGTGTAGTTAATTTAGATTTTTGATTGAGTTAATTTGAAAATTAAGTATAATTAGGTATATGTGTCTAGTTGTGATATTCCTTAAAGTTGGTACTTGATTAAGAAAGGTTCTATTTAATTAGACACATACCCATTATAATTGTTATTCAATAATTTTAAATGTATATATATTGCAAAAGAAATTTATGTAATTATGAAACAATGTCTTTATCGATTTTACAACGATGGTATAAATTTAATGATTTATTCCCCCTCATGATTTTTAAACTTAAGATATTATGTAAAGAACTTAAACCTTAACTATGAATCAAACTCATCAAACTTAACGTAGTTTAATTGTTAACCAAAAAAATAAATGTGTGTGTGTTTTACCCATATATTTTGGGCATGAAATTTTTTTCTATTCCCGCTCCTTGCATGGTTCCTTTCTTTCTTCCTCTCATAACTATATATCTACATTTCTATTTATTCAATTTTTCCATTCCCACTCCTTGGATGGGTCCTTTCTTTATTGCTCGCATAGCTGTCAATGTTTCTGAGACTCTATCACATATTGTAGCCCTTTCTAAGGGAGTATCATGCATTTAAGTTGTAAAGTTGAAACTTCATGACTGTCACATAGCCTCCACACTTATTATTTATGGTTGTCAGTAACACACCTCTAGTGCTTCTATAAAAAAAATATCATAGGCAAATAAATATACTACACACCTATCTCTTAAGTGTGTAAGTGGAACTATTTTCATACTACAAATTTAATAATTGAGATTGAGCTCATCACATCTAGCATGGACTTACATAAACCCATTTAATTATCAACAAACTTTCTTACAACAACCACATATGACATGCAATTTATTTTCATGCTTTGGTTACCTATCCTTTATGAGGCCTTTTATTTTTCCTAGCCAAAATAGAACAACCAAATTTTAATTTAGAGAGAGTGAGACAAGTAGAAAATTGAAACCCAAATTAGAAAAGCTTAGGGCTCATATAAATAAAAAAAGCATCATCTAGTATGCAGTTGAAATGGAACAATTTTTTAAGCTCCTTGATTTATCGTAAATTGGACACTTCCTTGAAAATGTTTTATCAAGATTCAACTACACCACTACATTGTCATCTATTAGCCTTCTAGAATGGAGGTGACAAAATCTTTGCTCATCACAAAAAAATGAAAGCCAATAGAAAATCTAGAATGATACAATATATTAATATATAAAGGTGCAATCACCTAAAACATTAATTTGAAGTATATTCTACATCCTTATACACTATAAAATTTATGCCACAAATAATGGAAAATAACCCCATGAATTCTACCTTTATCTTAAACTAGGGAAATTTTGAAGCATTTTATTGCATAGAAATGCTTGGATGGGAAGAAAACTAAATTTTTCAACATCCACTATCAAGAAGTTAACTTGATCAAAATGTATTCCTTGCTTGAAAACCTTGTCTTCTTTAAAACTTCGTAATAAGGAGAAAAAGATTCATGTTCAAGAGCTTGATCTGCATCTATCCTTTGCCTAGCATTTATACACAAGCACTTATAGACAAGATCATAGAGCAATGCTGAAATACTATCATGGAACTCAAGCCTTTTTGTATTATTGTTGTACCACTCTTCTCTTGAAACATTCCTAGACTCATCTTTATAATGATCCTGCAATCATTGCAACACTCCAGGAAGAACTTGCATTGAAATAAGTATCTTTTAACCAAAATAGCAAGATTCTTTTTTTTACTAATTATTGCCACATTAATATATACTACATTCAAAGAGCTCTCCTTATCATGTAGCTTAGTTATCTTCCAAATTTTCTCCTTGCCCCAAATTTTTGCAATGTCTCTGATGGCTCTACAATTTAAGAAGGCATAGATTCACTAAAAAGAGTCACACAACATAAATAGGAATCAAAGAGGTCATAGCATTGTATATCTCATTGATATAGAAACCATGCTCGAACAATCAAATATAAAATAGTAAATAATGATAAGGGTTGTCTTCTTGGAATGGAATTTTTCTAGCCATAAAATAGAGCAAGTTTACACTAGTTGACAACATATCAAGCTTCTAACCTTGGTGTAAAGATCTCAAGAAATCCTAGAAATAAATTAATTAATGCTGAGCTAGAAAAATTATTTAAGGAGGTCATGTGTACATTCTAGAATAGGAAGACTTCTAAAAGGAAATGAAATTGAACTAAGTAATTGTGCTATTACCATTGTAGCTTGATAAGACCTCATTCCAACACACGGTCCATCTCCTTCAAAATTTTGATTGCCTCAAATGAAAGAAGTTAGAAGTTACTAGTCAAAATTTATAAAATTGATCAAATATTACAACATTGAAAATATAAAATATTCATTAGTTGTGAATTTTTCTCCTTAATACAATTTAAATATTGATGCAAATACCAATTTACATTTAAATCACATACAAATATAAAATTTGGTATTAAGTGACCTTTACTCATTTGAATATCATTGAAGCTGAATGTGGTTGTAATGAGTTTTTGCAATGGCATAGGAGAAAAATGGAAAATCCCATCATTATCTCTTCCAAATCTATCTTGAGATGTAGCTACACATTTTTGTTGAGAAACATGAATCATGGGTGTTTTTTGTTCTTGGTTGTGTTGTACTAGGTGTATCAAGTTGAGCAATTCATTTCTACATTGACTAGGTAAGTATATTGTAGTTAACATTAATTGTATCTAGAGAAAGATTAGTTTGTGTTCTATGATTACTAGAATTATACTTTTCTACCTTGGTTCTTTGTACTTTCCATTTTACATTGATATTACTTGATGGGTTGACATGAATCTACTTTGATTGTTTTTCTTGATTATATGTATCTAAGGATACAATTAGAGCTATCCAATGAACAATAGATAAGATTTAATAATGATTTTAGACATTGTATGAACATATATGCTTCTATATGCCTAACTACTTATGTTTTATTTACATTCAAGAAAAATCAAGACCACTTGGCTCCATCGCCCACAAGAATTTCTTGAATGTCTCCATTTACAACACAAACACAATTATTATCTCACACAACCTTAATTAATTTATTGGAAAACTTCAAAAACTAATTAAATAGCATTCCTTGAGATAAATTCGAATGGGTGTTTTTGAAAATGGTATTGTGAGTTCTCAAGAGAAGAGAGGAAATACTTTAAAAAGTTGATAAACATCTCTCTTCCATTTACTAGATAAAACGTTCATAGCTATTAATATAAGATGTCTCCATTAGACTACATAATTTGAGGATGATTGGTAAGAAAAAAATTTTGGGTTGAAGAGTCACCAACCTTTTATTGTTCTACTATATAGAGCCTCTATAGGATTTGAACAACATGCATGAATTAATCCCACTTTTTTAGCCTCCATTGCATTCAATCATTGACAATGAAAACTATAACACTTCTCATTACAATTGCTGAAAACATATTGATACAAGTATGATAAATGTGTTTCAATTTTTTTTTTGTCATTGATGTCAAACCTACTATTTTTTGTTAAGACAGCTACTTATATGATTTAAGTACTATGATTTGTTTGAGTGATGAAGAGGATTTGATCAAATCATGTAATAATAGCACCTAGAGAAAAGGTTGAGTATGATATGAAAAAGAGTACAAGAATCAGCTAAGATAGTAATATCATAGTGCATTGATAATCTACTTAAGGCTACAAAGATTGGTTACACTAAGCAAGTTTAGAAGAACAAGTTAAAAAAAGTTTGTCTGCCAAGCTTGACCAAGTGTACAGTAGGTGACAAGAAAAGTTAATGTAAGCTAAGTAGAAAATTAGTTGGAACTAAGTTAAAGTCTATTTTATTGTATTTCAAGTAAACCAATTGATGTTGAGTAAAGTTTAGTTCATGCTAAATTATCTTACAGTGAATACCGAGCAATGTAGTATGTGATGAGCATTAGATGCTAGTTAATGTCGGGTGTCAGCATTATTAGAAAGATTGTGAATTTGATAGATCTAAGATGACAAGTTTATTTTCTTGGATTGTGTAAACCATGTGAAACATAAGACTGCCAAGTTAGTGGCACAAAATTTATGGTAAAGCATTTTGAGGAAAATTCAAAGAGGATTGAAGGAGAAGTTTCTAGAAAGTGATGAAATGAAATAAGGGGTAGATTCATTGAATCCTACTTAATCTACCCTAACCTTAAATTGGATGATGGAGAGCGAATGACAAAATATCTTAATTATCTATTTATAAGGATGGTTGGTTAGAAGCAAAGATTGTCATATACAAGAACCTAAGGAGGAAAAGGAGTCTAGGTTATTGATTCATTTAGTAACATAAGGGAAGAGTCTACATTGGCAAGTTAAACAAGAACACTTAAGGGTATGAATGCTTGAAGGGTGAACAAGCTATTAGTGTAGAAGTGTGTGGAAGCCAAGCATTATGGAGGACTAAAAAAAAGATCTATAATCTACAAATGGAGTTATAAATTGTTATCAAATCAAGCTTTATTGGTACTTTATAATAATTGTATTAGTCTAGGGTAAATCCTTTGGATTAAGCTTGACCTAATAGTCATTTATAAATCCTTTAACTAGGTGACATTCCAAGCAAATGGTCTAAAGTGCTCTGGCAAGGCTCACTCCTAATAGTGTGATAGAAATCCTTTAACTAGGTCACATTTAATAGTTTGTATTATAACCATTAATAGGGTTGGCCTTTCATAGGGCATCACTTCAGAAGAGTGAGAAAGACTAGCATGTTACTGGTGGTTTTTCTAAAATTAGGTTTCCACATAAATCATTGTGTCAAGTGTGTTATTGAACCTATTATGTTTCATGTTTACATTACTACAAATTGATTTGACTATAACTTACAAGTTTTAAATGATTTCATAATCTTATGGATGCATGCATGATGATAAATGCTTTATGGGTTCACTAAATAGTGAAAAGTTTTAATAATACATATGGACCTTGGATAACTAATTCACCCTATCTCTCAGTTATTCTAAATAACTCCAACATACAATATCATTCATATTCATAATAATATAAATTTCTATTAATCTATCACTTTCCAATTAATATGTTTTATTATTTTTCTAGATTGACCTTACAATTGCTACTGGCTTCTAACCTTATAACTAATATTGTTGGAGTGCTAAAGCACAACAATCTAGAGGTCATGCTTTAAAAAGGTTGTAGATAACCCTATCTATGAGTCCACCAATCATTTAACTATAAGTTTAAGACTTTAATATGTCTCCTTAGGAATCAAGTCTCAAATGTTGAAGCATTGCTAATTCATTGAAAAGGGAGGGTAGTGGTGGCAACACTCTATAGTATTTAACTCTTAAACAATTCTTTCCATGGATCATTTTTTGGTAGATTACCTTTGATGGTACCCTCCTTTAGCTACAAGGCTTCTTTGATGTCACCATAATATATACAAAGTTTAACTACACATACTATCAACCGAAAGCCATAATGAGGTTATAGTGAAATTGTGAATGATAGTGAAATAAAAAACATAATCTTTGAGAATCTTATGTCCATATTAAAAAGCCAAAAAAAAGTTAAGCAATTAAGAAAACTAATACCGTTCCTAGATCTTTTTTGGAGTGAACGTAAATACTACTACCCTTTGAGATTGTCCATTGTAAGTAGATACTTTCATTGGTAGCTCCTTTAATAAAGAATTTGGATCAAAGTCCTATGCCTATAATTTCAATAAGAACGAATTAGCTCTAAATTATTGATACTTATATGGAAGAAAATCAATCTTGAATTTCCCTTATTTTTTGATATATTAGGCATGTACATAGATATCATGAATAGGTTTAAAGAATAAACATGATAAACTCCTTGTTCATGCAACATCCAAAAATGAATTCAAAACACAACACCAGTAACAATGTGAGTTGGATCAAATTGGTCTCATAATAAGAAGTTGGCACAATACACTAAAAAATATTCTTCCATCCTAATTCTATACATTCTCAAAGACTAACTGTACCCAAAATCTACGCACAAAACAAAATTGATCATAAACCTAGTAGAAATTCTCAAGCCTAGTCCATTATAGTGCTTGATAAAATAGGATCCATCTCTTTGCATTCAAACATTCCAATCACCTTTGCATAATTATCTAATGTCCCTAAAATTTAATGAAACTAAGAGTTGAATGTACATTAAAATGATTTGTATTTGTGAATAGGAAAGTGAAAGCTTCCTTGACTTGGATGAGAAATCATCACATTGAAAAATGGCTAGATGATGGAGCTTCAACAATAATCACGATGTCCACATACCCAACAATGGAAGATCCTTCACAGGAAGCTTTGTGTCTCTTATGATTAACGAAAATTAGAAATATTTTTTACTAACATTTCTTTTTCATTTTTATTTTTTTGACTTTAATGGGATACTTCCCACTAGAGTATCCCATATTGAAGACATATGAATGCGTCCAAAGGTACTCAGAAAATTTTAACATCTATGACAACCCCATTACAAGGTTTTAGGAAATTATTTATTTTTTGTGATAAGAAAATGTTTTTTAGGATACTAGAAATCTAAATGCCAATTCAAGTCAATTTTGGAAGCTCCATCATTGGGATTTCTTTCAATTTACATTTGGGTTTTATAACTTGTTGAATTTAGAAAAAGGTCAATATATGTTAAAACCTAATTATTGTTTGATGTAACATTTGGAAAGGATGGAAGTTTTCTTTACTTCTTAAAAATAGTACATTCACTTAAAATCTAAATGTTAAATGTTTATAATGCATACCATGCATATATATATCTATGAATGCCTTCTTTATGTTTCATGTTTACAATCCATACCATATTTTGGATTGCAAAAACATAATTCCAAAATCAAGTTATCAGTTTAAGTTAGAGAATTCATTAAGCTAGAAAAATATGACAAACAATATCCTCTTTAACCTAGGAAAATGTGACAAACTATAATATCATGTGGTAAGTATATTTTTTTTTCTAAAAGATGGCCTATTTGTTGAATTATTACACCTAATATTGAATCTTCAAAGGTTAAAACTATTGATATATTATTGAAAAGATCATTTGAGTAAGAAAATTGTTGAAGAAGACTATGTTTCAATCATAATTGTGTCACTAATATCAAACTTGCCACATGCTGGTAAGAAAATTGCTTATATTTTTCAAGCACTATCACTTAGTTGATTGACGAAGAGGATTTGATGAACAAGATGTAACAAAAGTACCTAGAGGAAAGGTTGACTTATGATAATGTATTAAAGTATAAGAATTAGTTAAGACAATGATAACATAATGTATTGATGATCTACTTGAGGTTAAAAAATGACTAGCTACACTTAGAAAGATCAAAAGAATAAAGTTGAACAAAGTTCATTTGCTAAGCTTAACCAAGTTGTTAGAAGGTTTTGAGCAAACTTAGTCGAAGCAATATCTAGTGGATGCTGAGTAAACTAGTTGGTGTTAAGCAAGTTAGTAGATGTTGAGTAAAATTTAGTTAATGCTGAGTACTACTAACATCTAGGTGGTGCTGAGTGATTTTACAATAGATGCCAAGTAACATAATATTTGTCGAGCATCAATAAATTGATAATGTCGAGCTGTTGCATTATGAAAAAGATCAAGGATTTGGTAAATAAAAGCCAACAAGTTTGTTTTCTTGGAACTTGTAAATAAGGAAGAAGATAAGATTGATGAGCTAACAGCACGAAATCTTATGCAAACCATTTTGGAGGTGAATTCCAATAGATTTTAGGAGAAGTTTCTAGAAAAGAGAAGATATCGGGTAGATACATTGTATCCTACCTAATCTATCAAAAGCCCTAATTTTGGTGATGGATAATGAGTGGGAAAAGTGTTCTAATTTCCTATATGTAGGGATGTTTGGTCATGAAGCAAAGAGTTAGAGGTTGGAGAGTTTTGATGTGAAAATATGACAAGGAGAAAGAAGAAGGTTTGCTTCATCAAGTGATGCAAGAGAAGAAGTCTGCAATGGAGAACTAAGCATGAAGGAAAAATAAGGATGAATTCTTGAAGGGTGAACAAGCTGTCAGAGCTAAAAAGATTGGAAGCCAATCAAAGATGTGGACTAAAAAGTGATCTATAATCTACAAGTAAGGTTGTAAGTTGTATCAAATCAAAGCTCTACTATTACTCTCTAACAATTGTATCAGATTAGGGTAAATCCTTCGCAAAATGGTTGACTTAATAGTCATTGGTAAATCCTTTAATAGGGTGGCATTCTAAGCGAATGGCCTAAAGTCCTCTATTAAGGTTCACTTCTAACAAGATGATTGAAATCCCTTAACGAGGCAACATTTAATAGTGCATGTTGTAACCTTTAATAGGGTTGGCCTTTAACTGTGCATCACTTTAGAAGAATGAAAAATGAGTAGCATGTTATTGATGGTTTTTCCCAAATTGGGTTTCCATGTTAAATCATTTTGTCAAATGTGTTGATGGATATGTTGTGTTTTATGCTTTACATTTCTGCATGTTGATTTAATAGTAACATATCAGTTTTAGTTAACACAAAATGAATGAATGCATGGTTAAGAATGTTTTATGGTTCACTGAATTCTAAATGGTTTTATTTGTACATCTGTACCTTGAATAATTGACTCACCCCCATCTCAGTTATTCTAAAATAATTCCAACAAAAAGTACTTAAATTCTACACAAGAACCACAATTTGTATTACCTAGTTTATTACAAGTATATTACACTAATTTGATTGCTATGAGTGTATGGTTTTTACATCGAATAAAAAATAGTAATATAAAATATGTATTCTCATATCACAGGAGTAAGTTATTAAAATGAATATTCAATGTTCCCATTATTTATTAGGATGACTATGTCCCTCAAACACTTATATTGAACTCCAACAATAATAATAACATTTAAGGTGGCTACAACCTCTAGAAACTTGGTGATCATAGTTTTTTCACACATAACTAGATCCATTCAACAATAAAATTGATGTGTGTATATATATCTATGTATATATATTAATTGTATATATATAATAAAAATAATCAAGTCAAGTCCATAGAGAGTTCATCAATCAAAGACCTCATCCAGTTTCTCAAAGGGAAGTATTTAGTTCTCAAAGTTGTGTAAACTAAGTGATGCCTCAAATATAAAAAATACAATTGTTCAAAGTGAGGCATGCTGACTGCAATGATTTAGATGAAGTTTCTCCTTACATATGAAAGAAAATCCTAGAATTCCACAAAAATACTAAGGATCCAAGAGTTACAAAAATTTGTCATGTCTTTGCACTTAGCGAATGCAGTTTATAGATTTTTATAGATTTTGGCTCACCCCCCAATTTGGTATCCAATACTCACTTGAGTTGTTTTCTTTTCTACTTTGGCAAGTGCCTCATAAAATTATCCTTTCCTTCTCATTTTAGACAATGGTATATTAATGCCTCAAATGTGCAAAACAATTAGTTACAAAGATGCCTACAATTTGATCCTTGTATTGGAAACATAGAACAACTATTAAAAAGAAAAGAAGAAAGAACTTAAGGATTGTTTTTTTATTGAATAATAGATGCCAATTCATACAATAGCTTGACTCAGCAACATTCCTAAATGACTGCTAATTAGATTGACAAAAAAGGACTTCATGATTGACAACACAAACAAACTTGACAACTAACTAAAACTTATGGGCACCTAACTCAAACACATCTACAATAAGAACATGATTCAAACTAGAAATCTTTGACTCAATCCTAAAATAAACTTGTTTTGCTAAAAAATCAACAAGGCTTGCCACATGTGCAACAATTATTATTGAATACCATTGGAATATTAACTCCAACACCCCCATTTAATGTAACAACTAGAGGAAACATTATCTAGAAAATTTACTTTCAAAATATGTCATAGAGGAGTAATACTTTCTCGTAGTTATGTAGCTATAATCTAGCTTCAAAACACCATTGGACACCTCATCTCAACATGAAATATCTCATAAAAAATGTCAGGCTTCTAGAATTTTAGATCTTCCCAAACCATTTGAGCATCCATCTAACCTCTACTACATTCTTTCCTATTTTAAGAGCATAGACTTCTTCAATATAAAACAAGAACTTTATTTTTAATGCTATCATCATCACTAATAACATTAGGTGATTCAACATGAAAAACTATATTTTTTGATTCTTTAATTTTACCTTTGAGAAGGTCATTTGCATGAATTTTAGAATTCATTGCAATATGTCCTACCTTTTTATAGTAGAAACATTCAATTTTATTCTTACCATACATTCTCTTTCTCATATTATTCTTTGTGTATAATGCATGAATGAGGTAAGTATTTTCTCTTGAATCTGCTATAACTGTTCTCTTGTCTTCAACCAAGAGTTTTGAAATCACATATTCCAAAGTATGTGGAGACATTTTACTAAGAGTAAAAAAACCATTGTTATATTTTCAAGCCAAACTATTTAGCAAGATAGCTTTAGCATTATCTTTATCAATTACAATACTGGAACTTTAGCAAGTTGTTTGATTAGAGATCTCAAATTACTAATGTGGTTAGACATAGTAATTTTATTAGACATTTTAAAACTAAATAGCAGCAACTTTAAAGAAAATTTTGTAGTTTTTTTTCCTCTCCAAACAACTTAGTTAGTCCATCCCTAATTTTTTTAGATGATTTCTCCAAATCAACATGATGTAGTTCTAAATCTGAAAGAGCAAGACCAATAATAGACTTAACTTTCTCACCTCTTCTTTCACAATCAATCTTCTTTTTAGCATCTATAGGTACTATTTTAGTGCCATTAACTATGCCCCAAAAAATTTTATTCATCAGTTTCATTTGGATTTTCACTTTCCACGTATGAAAATTTTGACCATTAAATTTTTCTACAAGCATATCCATTTTCAAAATTTCTAAACTAAAATATGAAAAATACCTTCCAATGTTACACAACAACAAAATCTACAGTAGCACAAGACTTACATTCTCACAACAACAACTTCTTTTAAAATGGAGATGGCTCCAAATACCATATTGGAAAAATAGAACAATAGTAAAAAAAAGAGAGAAGAAAGAACTTTCATCTTATTTTTTATTGAATAATAGATTCCAATTTATATAATAGCGTGACTCAACAACATTCCTAAATGACTACTAATTAGATAAAAAAAAAACACAAACTTGACATCTAACTAAAACTTATGGACACCTAACTCAAACACATCTACAATAAGGACTTGATTCAAACTAGAACTCAGTGGCTTAATCTTAATCTAAACTTGTGTTGCCAATAACTCAATAAGGCTTGCCACATCTCCAACAATTATTACTTACTACCATTGAAACATTAACTCTAACACTTTGAACCAACTTCTTTTCTTGGGTAGAAAGAAAAGAAAAAGGCATCAACCTCAATAGAGAAACTTAGAAATTTCTATAGGCTAATTAAAATTTCTTTAACAGCTCAAATCAAATCAATTTAACGTTGATTGGGTGTAGAAATATATAGTATGTGAGTAAGTGGAGCCCTTGTATATGTGCTCACAAGGAATATTTTGTTGGAGTAAACCAATGATTAGGAAAAAGTTATTTTGCTAGAGGTTTGAAATGTGGCTTATGAGTTCTTGCACAAAGCCATTTATCAACAATTTGCAGAGATTATATATTTTTAGTGTCACTAGTACTTTTCTCAAGCCATCTCTACTAGAATTATGCTAGAATTGAAGTCAGTTCCCTTTGAAATAGATTCTCCTTCTCTCTTGTCTGTTGTGTATTTTTTAATCTAATCAGTATGTACCAAGGCTTTGATGTATATGGATTAACTTTTGTGATGATCAATAAATACAACCAAAAAAATTGCACACATTTTTGTTGTCGGAACATCTATTTGGTTCCAAAATGCATCTCTTGTGTATCTAACAATACACAAATGAAGAATCAAACTCTTGATCCATTCTACAATTGATTCTCATCGAATATATAACTAGGGCTAGGTTTTAGAACTACATGAAAATGGATAAAGTGTGTCTTCATGATATTTCAACCCTAGACAAATAATATAATTGTCTTTCATTTTTCTTGGCATGAGGTTTCAACATCTATTTATTAATTAAAATAACTCAAAATCCATTGCAAAATCTACTTCTATATAACACATAAATGAGACCAAATTATTTCCTAAATATGGTCTGGTAGGATTATAGTTTTACTCATTAATAATGAAATTCAACTATGTTAAAAACCCAAGTCTAGATGTATTGAGTAGTATTGCTTTTCTACTTTACACTTTCTAAATCTAGTCAGACCAAACTCAAAAACCCAATTTCGTGTGCTATTGTAGTATGGTGGATGCCTATTAAAAGATTTTCTCATGAACTATTTAATTAAATGCCTGTAAGGAATTTAGTCTTAGTATATTCCATGATTAAGGAATGTGTGGACAATGGACTTTTTGAAAACACTTTAGGAGCTTTAAAGAAACTACAATTGGCCAAGTGTCCATCCACTTGTTGACCATCTCTCATCTCGATAAAATGCATTTTGAATAAGTTTGACAAAAAGGTGGCAAAATTTGATGTGACTAATATGTTCACATGACATTTTATGTGGCATTTATAATATAAGTTTTTGGCAAAGTATATTGTGTGGTGCATATAAATAAACAAGAATATGCTTTCAAAAAGTTGGTAATCAAAAAGGCAAAAATGAAACATGCTATAATCTTCCATCAACATCACTAGAAGTATGTGGTCATTAAAAGAAAAGCCTACATGTAGTAGGAAGCTTACCAAATGTCACTTTCATATGGTGGACTTCAAAGGTTTATGTGTTTTGATTTTCTCTATGGGCATTTTTGTTCATCTCTTAAGTTTGCAGAATTAAATTTAAAGGGTTTCTCTGTGCTATTTCCACAAGTCAATCATCTTCCATGAAAGAACATTTTTGTGATTCTTTGATAGTGTATGCATGAAATCACTCTTGATTTGTAAATATGATGGAGCTTGAAGGAAAAGGTTTGTTGAATAAAATACTGCATATATTTTTTCAACTTATAGTTTGAGAGGAAATGTTTCTAATTATTGAATCTTGCTAATCAACTCTTTATCTTGTATAATACTCATTCTTCTCTGGTTCTATCTTTTATGCATGATCAAGAGAGTGGTATAAAAGGAGTCTTTGAAAAGATATGAACTATGATTTTGAGAACCAAGAATAACAAAGGTAAAAATTTGTTTCAAGTAGGGAAAAGTATGTAAGTTCTTTTGACAATCTTGAAGGTTTATTTCATTACAAAGTTTGCATGAAATTTGGAAGCATTGTTTTTGGAATCCAGTTCTAGTTTCATAAAAACGTGAATATTTTGTTAAAGAAAAATCTTTTTGTTTGTTGCTGAAAAAGTTTCAATTTGAGATTATTTCTAAAATGGTTTTCAAATTTGGTATCTCAAAGGCAAGTTTCTTAAAATCCCTAGATAACAATTTTTAAAAGGGGCAAAGAAATTTCATTTATTTTAAAAGGCAAAAGGGTTTTCTTGGTAGCTATAAAAAACTATAAATCCAGTATCATTTTGTAAAAAGTTTTGAAAGGAAAAGGAAGAATTTGAAGATATTATCAGAGGCATTTTTTATTTCAGTTTTCCTATATAAAAAAAGGGTAATAGGTTTGAACCCTAAAATGATATGTTTGTGAAGTTTTGTGTTGGAATTCTTTCTAAGGGTTTTAAACTTGGAAGGGGACCTATACAACTTAAAGTTTATATTGCTCAATATGATCAAATTTGAGGCCTATTAGTTGGTTTTAATAAATTACATTTCAAAGAGGTTTTGAAAATGAACCTAACTAGTTTAGTTAGTTCTGTAATTGATTCATTTCAAAATTGTTCTCTATATATAGAGAACATTGTAAAATCTGAAAGACGTGTGTGAAAAAGACATTAAAAGAGACACATATACATTTGCGAAATAATTGAAAAGATTTGTATTTGAAAGCTATATTATAAGCTTGTATACATGTATAGATGCAACATATACATTTATATGTGTATATGAGATTGTAAGAATATCAAGAGATAAAAAGGGTTGAACACCCTAAGTAGTTTTTGCTACTAATTGTAAAGGAATTAAAGGTCAATAAAGATTACAGCTTCATGTCGTGGTTTTTCTCCCAATGACAAATCCTATTTGAGGAATTTTGGAGGCCTGCCCACTCAAAAAAAAACATGTCTCTATACTTTTTGAGTTGATATTTCTTTCTATTCATGGTGAATGTTTTTAATTTCTAGTACTATTTTATATTCAGCTATGAATGGTTAAAGGATTAAAATCAGCATTTTGAATTAAATTTATATGGTTATGATTCACCCACCCCCTCCCCCCCCCCCCCCTCTTAGAACTCTAACACTTCCAACAAGTGGTATCAAAGCATAGAATTCCTCTTAGGAATTGTTCTAGGGATTATTTGGAAGTTACTGCACATGCTAAAGGAGCTTTCCTTAATAGGGTTCTGCTATTTGATTGAAATAATTATGTTTTTTGGAAAGTAATGATGGAGGCCTTTATATACTCTTTAGATGTAAGAATGTGGAATATTGTTATTACATAGTATACTATCCCAATAATAGTCCCTATTAATGCAAATGATAAATTGACATTTGAGTTGGATAAAAAGGCAAGATATGCCCTTCTTTATGGTCTCACAAAAGATGTTTTTGCTAAAGTTACCTATTGCAAGCCAACAAATGACATTTGGGTCAAACTTGAAACAATCTATCAAGGAGATGAAAAAGTAAAAGAATCCAAACTTCTAACTCTCAAAACACAGTTTGATAATCTAGAAATGAATGAAGATGAAACTATTATAGCATACTTCTTAAGAATTGATGAAGTAGTAAATGCTAGAAAGGGTCTAGGTGAACAAATAGAAGAATGTGATGTAGTTTCAAAAGTCATTAGGTCAATATTACCTAAATTTGAAATTAAAATATCTAAATTTCAAAAATGACCCTACATCAATTATAAGGAACTCTAACTACAATATGAAATGAGGATTAGCAATCAAAGTAGTCCTCATCAAAAGAAACAACTTTTAAGGCTGAAAAGCATGATGAAAGTGATTTAGACCTAACAGATAGTTTAGAAGCACTGTTGGTCAGAAGAATGAGAAAGAAGTACAAAGGAAAACCTAAATCTTTTAGCTATGGTCAGTTAGGACATTTTGCTGCAAAATGTCCAAATCTTTAACTTGAAGATTGTGATGAGAAAATTGAGAAGTTTTCAAAAAAGAAGTCCTGGAATCAAAACAAAAGATTCAAGGACTATAAAAAGAAATTTCTTCTATCAAAAGAAGATTCTAATGAAGAATCTGGTGATGCTAATGAAGAAGGGGAAAGATTGTTGATGGCTAAAATAGTCCACACCCCTAAAATTGAATCCAATGAATCTAAATCTTTATCTAATTTAGCTAAAGAAGTAGGTCTCGAAGAAGAACTTCTAAAATCTTTGCATGAACACAAAATATTAAAGAAGTTAATTTCAAATCATAAAACTAAAAATCAAAAACTTCAAGAAGAGTTAAAAGAAGCAAATCTGATTATAGAAAATAAAAAATTCTTACTTGAAGAAAAGGATAAGAAATTGAATGTTTTACAAAGTTCATCTAAAGAGTCTACCGGTCAGAAAATCAAATCCTTTTTTAATGGTTATTAACTACAATATCTTTGGGTAAAATGTTATTTTTTGTGAAAACAACACCAATCAAGGAAAAAGAAGAATTATCAAGTGCTTTAAATGTTTCCACTATGGCCATTATGTAGATCAATACAAAATGAATTTGAGACTTAAATAGATCTAGACGAAAGTAAAGACAATTGACTAATCTTTAATTGTTGAAACAACCCTATTTGCTCAAAACTTTGGAACATGGGTTTTGGATAGTGGCTGCTCACAGCATATGACAAGATGTAAACTAAAATTTAAAACCCTAGAAGATTTTGATGGAGGGTTTGTATGATTTGGTGATAATTCAAGAGCCTATATAATAGGAAGAGGCTCAATAGTTTTGAACAAGGACACACCAATTCATGATATATACTTTGTCAAAGGTTTAAACCATAACCTTTTAAGTGTCAGTTAGATTTGTGATAGTGGGTACTCTATTTCTCTTAATGCCAAATGATGCTATATCAAAAATGGAAGAGATAGGGTCATTTCTAGTGTGTAAGAATAGGTGGAAATTTGTACAACTTAATTGATTCTACTATTAAAGAAACTTCATTAGTTAATACTTGTCTTATGAGTCAAGTAGAAGAGAATTGGCCGTGGCATTAAAGATTGGGACATCTAAATTTTGATAATCTTGCTAGAATTATCAAGAACAAAAAGGTTAGAGGACTACCAAAAATAACCAAACAAACAAATATTTGTGAAGAAAGTGTTAAAAGAAAACAAACGAGACTATCTTTTAAAGAAAAAGAATACTTGTCAAATAGACCACTTGAACTAGTACATAATAATCTTTGTGGTCCAACTAAAATTGTATCATTAAATGATGAAAAATACTTCATGTTGTTCATAGATGACTATTCAAGGATGGTTTGGTTAACATTTTTAAAAAACAAATTAGAAGAATTTGAACATTTTAAAATTTTCAAAAAAAATAGTAGAAAGGGAGATTGACTTAAAACTAAAATGTTTAAGATCAAATAGGGGAGGAGAATTCACCTCTCAGGAATTCATTGTGTATTGTGAAAAACATGGCATAAAAAGACAATACTCTACTACTAGGACACCACAATAAAATGGTGTTGTAGAAAGGAAAAATAGAATCGTAAAAGAAATGGCAAAGACCATGCTAAATGAAGTAGAACTTCTTAATAAATTTTGGAAAGAAGTTTTTCATACAACTATTTAGATCTTAAATAGAGCACAAATTAGAGTTAGAATAGCATATACTCCATATGAATTATGGAATTGAAAAACAATGAATGTCAAGAATTTTAAGATTTTTGGCTCTAAATGTTTTATAAAAAAGAATGATGATTCTCTTGAGAACTTTATCTGAAGATCTGATGAAGTGATTTTTCTTGGCTACTCCACACATAGCAAAGCCTATAAATGCTATAATAGAAGGCTAAATAAAATTGTAGAAGCTATAAATGTCATATTTGATGAAAATTTTGTGTCCTGTAATGACAAAGAAGATCATGAAGATTCATCTTTCCATAAATCAAAAACTTTACATGATGAACATCTTGAAAATGATAAAATTGAATTTGCTATTGAAAATGAACTTGCTAATGAAACTGCACCAAAAATCTACTCAAGTCCCAAAATAACAAGTGCTAGTTTGAAAATAAAAACTTCTAGAATAATAACCAACAGATAGCCCGAGTCTCAAGTTATTTGAGATGTAGAAAACTAAATTTTAACCAGAAGAAAAGCTAAAATAGATGAACAAGTGAATATTGCTAAACATTTTTGCTTGATATTAGATTTTGAATCAAATAGTGTTGTTGAAGATCTATCATATTCTTTTTGGCAAAATGCTATGTAGGAAGAAATAAACCAAATAAAGAAAAATAAGATTTGGGAACTTGTTCATAGACCTAGTGACAAAAATCTCATAGGTTTAAAATGGATATTTTGTAACAAACTGAATGAAGACGACAAAGTGATTAGAAATAAAGCCAAATTTGTATGCAAAGGCTATGCTCAGCAAGAAGGAATTGATTTTGGTGAAACCTTTGCACCAATTGCAATGATGAAATCAATCAAAATCATTCTTACATATGCTAGTAATAAAAAAATCATTTTTTACTAAATGGATGTTAAAACTGCATTCTTGAATGGGTATCTTGAAGAGGAAGTCTATATGGAACAGTTAGAAGGATTTGAATATCCTAAAAAACTTGATTATGTTTACTGACTCAAAACGGTTTTATATGGTTTAAAACAAGCTCCTTGAGCTTGGTATTCCAGGTTGGATAAGAATTTAACTAGAAATGGATTTTCTCATGGAAAGGCAAACGATACTTTGTATATCAAAGTCATAAAAGATGAAATTTTGGAAATATAAATCTATGTGGATGATATTGTTTTTGGGTCTACTAATGGTGAATAAGCAAAACATTTTTCAAAAGCTATGGAATCTAAGTTTGAAATGTCATTGTTGGGTGTACTCACATTTTTCCTTAGGTTGCAAGTCTCATAGCTTGAACATGGATTGTTTCTTTCACAAACAAAATATTCAAGAGAAATGTTGTGAAAGTTCAATATGGCTAACTATAAACTAGTAAGTATGCCAATGGAGACAAGCTAAAAACTAACAAAGAATGATGAATCACCTTTATTAAATCAAATGTTCTATAGATCCATGATTGGCAATTTTTTATATCTTATAGCATTTAGACTTGGCATAATGCAAGAAGTATGTATGGTGTCAAGATTTCAATCTGATCTAAAATAGTCTCATCTAAATGTAGTGAATAGAATACTGAAATACATTCAAGGCACACTTTATTATGGTTTATGGTATCCTCACAGCAATGATTTTAGACTTTCTAGTTATATTGATGTAGATTGGGGTGGATCTGATGATAAAATGAGTAATAGTGGTGGAACTTTCTTCCTTGGTGATTGCCTAGTTGCCTAGCATAGTAAGAAGTAGGATTGTGTCACTTTGTCTACTTGTGAATCTAAATATGTTTATGCTATAGCATGTTGTACTTAGTTAATTTGGATGGACTATCAATTATTTGATTTGGGTATTCAAGTTTCAAAACCTATTTCTATCATGTGTGACAATATGAGTGTTATTCAATTAAGCATAAATTCGGTAATGCACTCATTCTTTGTTCATTATCTTGTATATATGAGATGGAGCTTGTATTCAAAATTTTCATATATATTACACCTTGTATATATGAGATAGTGAAAAATTTTGCCTAAAAAATGGGAGAGATTGTTGACCATGTCTTGTGTTGGCAAAATGCATTTTGAATAAGTTTAGCAAAAAGGTGGCAAAATTTGATTTGACCAATATGTTCACAAGACATTTTATGTGGCATTTATATTATAAGTTTTTGGCAAAGAATATTGTGTGGTGCATATAAATAAACAAGAATATGCTTTCATAAACTTGGAAATCAAAAAGGAGAAAAAATGAAACATGGCATAATATGAAGTTTATGTGGCATAATCTACCATCAGCATCACTAGAAGTATGCAGGCATTAAAAGAAAAGCCTACATGTAGTAGGAAGCCTGCCAAATGTTGCTTTTGTATGGTGGACTTCAAAGGTTTATGTGTTCTAATTTTCTTTGTGGTAATTTTTGTTCATCTCTTAAGTTTGTAAAGGTGAATGTAAAGGATTTCTCTATGTTGTTTCTACAAGTCCATCATCTTCCATGAAAAAATATTTTTTTTTATTCCTTGACAGCGTATGCATGAAATCACTCTTGGTTTGCAAATATGATGAAGTTTGAAGGAAAAGATTTGTTGGATATGGCACTATGTATATTTTTTGGATTTACAGTTTGAGAGGAAATGTTTTAAATTATTGAATCCTGTTGATCAACTCTTTATCTTGTATAATACCCATTCTTCTCTTGTTTTATTGGGTATGAATGATTGAGAGAGTGGCATAAAAGGAGTCTTTGAAAAGGTATGAACTATGATTTTGAGAACCAAGAACAATAGAGGTAAAAATTTGTTTCAGGCATGGAAAATTATGTATGTTCTTCTGACAGTCTTGAAAGTTTATTTCATTGCAAAAGTTTGCATGAAATTTGGAAGCATTATTTTTTGAATCCAATTCTGGTTTCATAAAAGTCTGAATATTTTGTTAAAGAAAAATCTTTTTGGTTGTCTCTGAAAAAGTTTCAATTCCAAAATTATTTCTAAAATGGTTTTTGAATCTGGTATCTCAAAGGAAAATTTCTTAAAAACCCTAGATAATAATTTTTCAAAGGGGCAAAGAAATTTCATTTATTTTAAAAGGCATAAAGGTTTTCTTGGCAGCTATAAAAAACTATAAATCTAGTATCATTTTGAGAAAAATTTTGAAAGGAAAAGGAAGAATCTAAAACTATTATTGAAAGCATTTTTTGGTTTCAATTTTTGTATATAAAAAAAAGGGTCACAGGTTCGAACCCTAAAATGGTATGTTTGTGAAGTTTTGTGTTGGAATTCTTTTTGAGGGTTTTAAACTTGGAAGGGTAATTGTAAAGCTTGAAGTTTATATTGCTAAATATGATCAAATTTGAGGCCTATAAGTTTTTTTTAATAAACTACATTTCAAAGAGGTTTTAAAAACAAACCTATCTAGTTTAGTTAGTTCTATAACCGATTCATTTCAATATTCTTCTCTATATATAAAGAACATTGTAAAATCTAAAAGATGTGTGTGAAAAAGACATTGAAAGAGAGACATATACATTTGTGAAAAAATTGAAAAGAGTTGTATTTAAAAGCTATATTATAAGATTGTATACATGTATAGATGCAACATATACATTTGTATGTGTATATGAGATTGTAAGAATAACAAGAGATAAAAAGGGTTGAACACCCTGAGTAGTTTTTGCTGCAAATTATAATGAAACTGAAGCTCAATAAAGATTATGGCTTCACGCAGTGGTTTTTCGCCCTATGATGAATCCTATTTGAGGAATTTTTGAGGGTTTCCCACTCAACAAAATACATGTCTCTATACTTTGTGAGTTGGTATTTCTTTCTATTCATGGTGAATGTTTTTAATATTTAGTACTATTTTATATTCAGCTATGAATGTTTAAAGAATTGAAATCAGCATTTTAAATTAAATTTATATACTTCTAATTCACTCTCTCCCCCCCCCCCCCCCCCCCCCTTATAAGAACTCTAACACTTCCAACACCTCTTTCCATGTACAAAAATGAAAAACTTTAGAATAGGGTTTCAACATCCATCAAATCAAAAGTTCATAGCGAATGTGAGGTGTGGAATTTAATTTCTTTTTCCTCTCTTCATTTTGGTATTTGACAATCTATTGCAGACATACTGGTCACTCTCACAATCTAAAGAAACTAAATTAGATGGTGTAGTCAAATAGACAAATGATGAATTTCAAATTTAGGAAAATATTTATAATAGAAAATTGTTAAATATTTTCTCATAGTCTCATAATCATGCATGAGCATAAATAAATTCCCAATAATCTAAAGTTTAATAAATTCCTAATAATCTAAAGTTTTAGTGAGAACCCAAAATCTAAAAATGATTTTTTTTTTTTATCATGATTGAGTTTGGTTATGGGGATAAGAAAATCTTTTGATGTTGTAGAAAGCCTTCTTGTTCTAATGCATAATCAAAACTACCTAGTTCTATTTTGTGGTGAAAGAGTACAAATATGATCACCAAATTTAACTTCTCAATTTATGAATGGAAGGAAAAAAAGTAGTTGAAACAGATCTACAAGGAAATGAGTTTGGTTATAGGGATAAGAAAATATTTTGATGTTGTGAAAAACCCTCTTGTTCTAATGCATAAACAAAACTACTTGGTTCTATTTTGTGGTGAAAGAGTAAAAATATGCCCACCAAATTGAATTTCTCAATTTATGAATGGAAGAAAAAAGGACAAAAAATATGGCCATAAATCTACCAGGAAATCTCTAGATTTAACCTAACAAAAACCAACTATCGAATACTAATGGATATAGAATTCTTTAACACATGCCCCTATTATTTGGAGTGAGTACTTTGTTACTCTTCTCATAATCTCCAAACCCTTTTGGAGTAAAATAAAAATTGTTTTGAGCATTTGCACGATCTCATTGCAACTTTAAAAAAGATCAAAACACATGAGTGTTGGAAATGATTGAAACAATCATGAGGAAATTTGTTAGGATGATCATATGGAACTGGTAAAGAATGTTCTCAATCATTGTTTTGTCATTGATGTCAAACTTACTACTTGTAGGAATGATAATTGCTTTAGTGATCCAAATACTATCAGTTAGTTGATTGACAAGAAGAAGGCAATCAATAAGATGTAACTAGAGAAAGGTTGAAGTTATGATGTTGTAATGAAGTACAAGGATCAGCTAAGCCATTGACGAAAAAGTGTGTTGATGACATACTATAAGACACAAAGAATGGGCACACTGAAACATATCAAAGATGTAAGGTTTTTAGCTAAGATATATGTAAAGCCTAACTAAAGTTCATTAGAGAGAGGGAGCCAAGCAAGCTAGTAGGTGTCGAACATATTCCTAATTGAAGCTGAGCAAGATCAACTTCAGATGCTAAGTGATACAAGTGCCAAGTAAACTTTAGATGTCGATTAATACAAGTGGCAATTAAACTACAGATGCCGAGTGATACAAGTGCCGAGTAAACTTCAGATGCCGAGTGATAAAGAATTTATCAAGTGTCGAGTGATACAATTTTATTTAGGTGTCGAGCTATCTAGGAAATAGATGTCGAGCATCAGAAAACCAATAGTGTTGAGTAACATAGAGGTTCCCTGCACCAGTAAATCAATCATGTCGAGTTGTTGCATTATTTTGAAAATCGAAGATTTTCTAGATCTAAGCTAACAAGGTTGTTATCTAAAATTTTGTAAATTAAATGGAAGATAAGAATGATGAGCTAGTGGCACAAAAAACCATGTAGAAAGTTTTTAAAAGATACAAATGACAAATTTTTTAATAAGAACAAGATATGGGATAAATACATTGTATCCTACCTAATCCACTTGAAACCCTAAAATTAGAGAGGGAGAATTGAGCGGAAAAGGAAAATCAAATTTCTATTTAAGGAGACATAAGTTCATGAAGAAGAGAGATAGAGAGAGGCAGTCAAGCATGAAAGCATAAAATGCTGAAGGAGGTGCTAAGGAAGAAAGAGAGCATAGTTACTTTGGTTCAATAAGAAGACCCCAGATATAGATGCATTGGTATGATGAGTAGGAAGACTCAAGGAGATGAAGCTTGAGAAGAAGACATGTAGTTAGAGTTGAAGTGATTAAAGCCAAAGAAAAAGGTTAGAACTGAAGTGTGATCTTAAATCTACAAAGTATGTTGTAAGTTATATCAGATCAAAAAGCCATTAGTGTTACTCTCTAGCAATTGTAACAGATAGTTTAAATCCTAAGGACTTAGGTTGGTTTAATAGCCATGAGGTAAATCCTTTAACAGGGTGACATTCCAAGTGAATGTTCAAAAGTCCTTTAACCAAGCCCATTCCTAATAGTTTGGTGAAATCCTCTAACAAGGTCACATTTGATAGTGTATTTTAAGCCTTTAGCAGGGTAGGCTTTTAATAGGGCATCACTTTAGAAGAGTGAAAACCAAGTAACATGTTACTGGTGGTTTTTTCCAAATTTGGTTTCCATGTAAATCATTGTGTCATGTGTTGATCTTTCATGTTTTATCTCTACATGTTGATTTACTGTAACTTGCTAATATGGTTGATTTAATTTTGGATGGATGAAAAGTGTATGGATTCATTAAAAGTAGAGAAAAAGTATTATTAGGGAATTTGGACCTTGTATAACTGATTCACCCCCCCTCTTAGTTATTCTAAAGAATTCTAACAATTGGTATTAGAGCTAAACTACTGATTCAGTTTAAAGGGACTATAAGCAGAAAAGATCAAAATGCCTAAGAGAGAAGTTCCCAAGCTCAACAAAGACAACTTTGTTGCATGGAAAAGTTTAATGAAGCTACATCTTGGATCCATAGGAGATTATGCCCAAAATTCAATTTTCACTGAACATGTAGATCCAACTGGTACTCTTACTACAAAAGATATGAAAAACAAGCAAGAACACAATTAGACAATGCTGGAGATTGCCTCTGCACTCAACTATGCTGAATTTGATGATATCAAAGGATGTGACACTACATTCAAAATGTGGAAAGTCATATCAAACATCTATGGAGGAGATCAAAATGTACAGAGAGCAAAAAGAGAAAGTCTCAGAGGAAAGTTTGATGATATGAAAATGGAGGAAAATGAGAATGCTTCTCAATATGGCACAAGAATAAAGGAAGTGGTAAGTGCAATAAGATGCTCGAGTGGTCAATTGGATGAAGATACTGTTAACAGTAAGTTCTTAAGAACCTTGCTCCCTATCTATGCTATTAGAGTATCAACAATACAAGAACTAAGATGTGTACCAGGAAACAATCTATGTTTTGAAGGTATAATAGGTAGACTCACTACATTTGAGTTATCTAACTTTGACAACTACACACCTAAGAATGTTGAATCTTCATTTAAGGCCAAGCTATCACTGAAAGATGCTAAATAGGTGAAATCAAAGAAAGGAACAAAAATGAAATATGTATCCAGTGACAGTAGCACTGATGAGGAAGATGTGGAACAATTGAAAGCATTGCTTGCTAGAAGATTTCACAGAGGCAAAGGAAAATTAAAAGGTAAGATGCCTATCATTTGTTTCAATTGCAATGAAGTAGGTCATATTGCTGCTATGTGTACACAGAAAAAGGATTACAATGAAGGCAACAAAAACAAATTCAGAAGAGATGATGACAGGAAAGATTACAAAGAAAAAGTTAAGAAGTGTTATATTGTTGAAAAAAATTCTGATGATAATGATGATGAAGTTGTTTATGTAGCCATGTAGGACCAATCTGATGTAGAAGAGCCCACAACACTGGTAACATGTATGAACAAGAATGATAGGTGGATCATAGATAGTGGATGCTCACATCACATGACAGGAGACAAAAGTAAGTTTGTTAACTTTACTCAGTATGATGGAAATAGTGTTAGATTTGGTAATGATGCTCCATGTCAAATCAAAGGAAAAGGTTCCATTAAGCTCACAGAGAAAATTTCATGTGATAATGCATACTATGTTGAAGGATTAAACTACAATTTTTTGAGTGTCTCATAGTTAGGCAATATAGGATGCAAAGTAGAGTTTGGAAACAAAATTGCAAAAATCTATGATACTAATGGTAAACTAATAGGAAAAGGAGATCAAACAAGGAGTAATAGGTTTTACCTTGATATGGATGATGTTTCTTGTTTTATTGCAAAATTTGATGATGAATGGTTATGGCATAGAAGACTATGTCATGTCAACTTTAAAAATCTGGTCAAGATCAGTAAAATGAAGAAAGTTAAAGGTTTACCAAAATTGAAGAAGCCTGATAATATCATGTGCAAACAATGTCAGTTAGGAAAGATGATAAAGTCAAGTTTCAAAAGAAAAAACTATACATCCAAAGAAGTACTTGAACTAGTTCATACTGACTTATGTGATCCAATGGAAGTACAAAGCTATAAGGGAGATAAGTACATAATGTTGTTTGTTGATGACTATTCTAGGATGATGACTGTTATGTTCTTAAAGCAAAGATCTAATTCTTTTCAAATGTTTAAGTGGTATGTGGCTAGAGTTAAAAAGGAAATAGGAAAGAGCTTCAAATGCCTAAGATCATACAAAGGTGGTGAATTCACATCAAATGAATTCGAGATATTTTGTAATGATAAAGGAATCAAAAGACAAATGTCAGCTCCTAGAAGTCCCCCACAGAATGGAATTACTGAAAGAAGAAATAGATCCATGATTGACTATGCCAGAACATTAATGATGGAAAAGATTGTTGCTCTAAAATACTAGAGAGAAGTTGTAAGTGTAGCTGTTCATACACTGAACCGAGTATAAGTCAAGAAAGGTACAAATACAACACCTTTTGAATTATGGTATGTCACTCACCCAATGTAAAACATTTCAAAGTATTTGGTTGCAAATTTTTTATCCTTAAAGATGCTAGAAATGGAAAATTTGATGCAAAAAGTGATGAAGGCATATCCACTAGAAGTAAGGCATACAAGTGTTTGAATAATAACACTAATAAAATTGTGGACAATGGAAATGTAAACTTTTATGAACATATAGAAGTCCAAGCTAAAGAATGGATGTATACAGAACCTTTGTGTGTTCTTATGAAGGAATGGTTGATGAGGATGATGTCAATCAAATTGAAACTCAACAAAAAGTTTCAGTTTCAGCCGACTCACAACCAGTGAATGCCGAGTTGAATTCAGAAGCTGAGTTGCAGAATGAAGGAAATGCACAATCTAATTCTGAAGTTAGTACATATGAAAAAGATGAAGAACAACCTGAAAACTTAGAACATAGTGACCCTAAATCAGAAATATCAAACATGGAAACAAGGACATAACCGAGATTATTCAAATATGTAAAAAGACATCACCCTGCTGAACAGATAATTGGTGAAAAAGATGCAAGACCTATGACAAGGAACAAACTAAGACATGAATCATGTCTGATTAGGAAATCTGAACCTAAGATAGTATATGGTGCATTACAAGATGATGACTGGTATAAAGCTATGGAAGAAGAGATTGATCAAATAAAGAAGAACAAAACTTGGAGTTTGGTTCCCAGACCAGTTGACAAGAATGTGATTGGCACCAAATGGGTATTCAAAAACAAGCCAGATGAGAATGGTGAGATTACCAGAAACAAAGCTAGACTTGTATGCAAGGGTTATGCTCAAGGAGAAGGACTAGAATATGGGGAGACATTCGCTCCTGTTGCTAGAATGGAAGGAGTAAGAACTTTACTTGCATATGCTACATATAAAGATTTTAAAGTCTATTAGATGGATGTAAAGTCTACTTTTTTAAATGGTATACTAGAAGAAGAAGTCTGCATTGAACAATCAGAAGGATTTTTCGATGAGAACAATAGAGATATGGTTTGTAAGCTACATAAAGCACTCTATTGTTTGAAACAAGCACCTAGAGCATGGTATGAGAGACTTCACAAGTATCTAGTGCAAATAGGATTTGAAAGAACTGATGATAACAGAAACATGTACATCAAAGTAGAAGAAGGTAAGGATATTATTGTATCTAAACTTTTTGTGGATGACATAGTGTTTGGTGGAAAGGAAGTGCTTTGCAAAGGCTTTGTAGACAAAATGAAACATGAATTTGAAATGTTTATGTTTGGAGAAATCAAATTTTTTGTTGGATTGCAAGTACATCAACTAAAACATGGTATATTTGTGACACAAATAAAGTACATCAAAGAGATTCTTAAAACATTTGGATTGGAGGAGTCCAAACTGTAGACACCTAAAAAACTTTAAAAAATAAAGTATTTTTATTTTCTGAAAAATTCCTAATGACATCATCATTTATTAATTAATTAATTATTTAATTAATTAATTAATTTTATGCCATTAAATCCCTTTATCTTAATTAAAAATATTTAATTAAGGAATCCCTCCGAAAAATGGTTAAATCTTATTTAAACATTATGTCCTTATTTATTAATTATTTAATTAATAAATTGACCAAAAAACATAAAATAAATAAAAAATTTATGTTTTGCCCAAAACTTGGCCAATTTCCTTAAGACCACTAACCTCTTCCAAAATCTTCTAATCCTTCTTTAATTTTGATTAAAGGCTAATCCCATCATTTCCTACCCGTAATCCCAACTCAAAATATTTAATTAAGATTAAATACTAATCCTCATGTTTATTAATTTTTTTTTAATAAATATCTCCTCAACACAAACCCTTGAAATAAATAAAACTTTATTTATTTTCTAAAAATCTAATTTATCCTCATCCTAAGAGGTTCTAGACTCTTCTAGAAAGTCTTCATCCTCATCCTAAGAAATTCTAGACTATTCTAGAAAGTCTTTATCCTCATCCAAAGTCTAAACTCTTCTAGAAGATGTCTTTAAACCTAATCCTAATCCCCTCCTAACCTTGTCACATTCCTTAAAAATGGGTTAAGACTTACTAACCCAAGCCAAAGTTAACAAATATCTCCTCCTTCACCCACCCTCATTAAATGTCATCCACTTGCCTATCCCTAAGCTAATCCTAAACCATCCTAATCCATCCTCTAATAATTTGCACAATCCTAAGCAAGCTTAAAACCCTCCTAATCAAGCCCAAGTCGAAATTGCTCTCATCTCCCTCAAAATATCTCAACCATAAAACCTTATGAAGCCCACTAGGCCATAAATGACTCTTCCAAGCCCTTTTATTGCTCTTACAAGTCATTATGAGGGTCTTTATGAAGATTTTATCCCTTGAGCCTCCTTTGTTGACTCATCCTTCCCCTTTCCTCCATCCTCTCACCCTGTGACATGTGTCACTCCCTGATTGGCTGTAAGAAAGCACAATGCATGTGCTCTCTTCTCATGCAATTTGAGCCCTCCATGAGCTTTTTCCCATCATTGCATCTTAGCCCTCAATCCCTCAAGCCTCTTGCCTATAAATTGGATCCTTCCCCTTTGCAAAATAACACAATCCATGAAGTAAAGTCATAATGCCATTTTAAGAAGCCATTTTACATCAAAACCATACAATCACACCCAAATTCCAACTCCATTTGAAGCCCTTTTTGAAGCATAAGCTTGAGAATACATCCTATCTATTTAGACAAAGCTACTCAACAAGAGAGCTTCTCATTGAGAGAGCCCATTAATGGCTCATATTCTCAATTGAGAGCTCATCTTAGTCTATCTTGAAGTTTATGAATTTTTTTTAGTTTGTAGAAGCTTTATTTAAATTTGGTTTCTATTACCATACTAACATTGCTCATATACACAAACCAGTCAGCACACCAATGGCAACAGGGAATAAGCTATCAAAAAATGATGAATTAGCTGAAGTCAATCAAACAATGTACAAATCCATGATTAGAAAACTACAATATGTTGTACATAGTAGACCAGACATAGCATTAGCAGTTGGAATAGTGGCTAGGTTCTCTGTTAATCCCAAAGAAAATCATCTCATAGCAGTAAAAAGAATAATGAGATATCTTAAAGGAACTGATAAATTTGGTATATACTATAAGAAGAATGGAAAATTTGAGCTCAATGCATATACAGATGTAGATTGGGGAGGCAACATTGATGATAGAAAAAGCACAAGTGGAGGTGCATTATTTCTAGGCAAAAGGTTAGTTACATTGACTAGCAAGAAACAAACATGCACATCCCAATCCACTATAAAATCAGAATATGTGGCAGGAGCAGTCAATTGCACAAACATTGTGTGGCTCACACATCTATTGGAAGGAATGAAAGAAGAGGTAACAAAACCTATGATACTGTATTGTGATAACAAAATTGCTATATACATATCAGAAAATCCAGTAATGCATGCAAAAACCAAGCACATCGCAATCAAGTATCATTATGTCAAAGAACTAGTAGAAGACAAACAAGTAAAGTTGGAATACATTCACACAAAGGAAAAAACTACAGATATCTTCACCAAACCATTGCCAAAGGATGCTTATGAATATCTTAGAGGAAAGCTGGGGGTAATACCCCTAACTCAAGCAGTTTAAAGCAACAAGAAAGTTGCCCTGCATCACCAACAATAAACCATTGAAATATCAGAAGAATGATGCAGAGGATGACAGCAAGAGCAAAAACTCCAAATCAGTCATAGGCATGGTGACAGAGGGAGAAAAACAAGAAGCCAAAGCTTATATTTTTCATAATAAAGATGCTACATCTTTGGCATTTATGTCAAAGAGGGATAAATATGCAGAAACTTGATCAATACAAAGGAAGAGGGAGATATATATGAAAGAGGGAGATTGTAACTAAGTTGAACAATTGATTAGTTTGGTTTTGCCATCAATGGCAAAGAGGGAGATTATTGGAAATGATTGAAACAATCATGAGAAAAGTTGTTAGGATGATCATATGGAACTAGTAAAGAATGTTCTCAATCATTGTTTTGTCATTGATGTCAAACTTGCTACTTGCAAGAATGACAATTGCTTTAGTGATCCATATACTATTAGTTAGTTGATTGACAAGAAGGAGACAATCAATAAGATGTAACTAGAGAAAGGTTGAAGTTATGATGTTGTAATCAAGTGCAAGGATCAGCTAACCCATTGATGAAAAAGTGTGTTGATGACATACTATAAGACACAGAGAATGGGCACACTGAAACATATCAAAGATGTAAGGTTTTTAGCTAAGATATCTATAAAGCCTAATCAAAGTTCATTAGAGAGAGGGAGCCGAGCAAGCTAGTAGGTGCCAAACAGATTCCTAGTTGAAGCCGAGCAAGATCAACTTTAGATGCCGAGTGATACAAGTGCCAAGTAAACTTCAGATGACGAGTAATACAAGTGCTGAGTAAACTTTAGATGGTGAGTGATACAAGTGCCGAGTAAACTTTAGATGCCGAGTGATACAGAATTTATCAAGTGCCAAGTGAACTTCAGGTGCCAAGTGATACAGTTTTATTTAGATGCCAAGCTATCTAGGAAATAGATGTTGAGCATCAAAAAACCAATAGTGTCGAGTAACACAGAGGTGCCAAGCACCAGTAAATCAATAATGTCGAGTTGTTGCATTATTTTGAAAATGAAAGATTTTCCAGATCTAAGATGACAAGGTTGTTATCTAGAAGTTTGTAAATTAAATGGAAGATAAGAATGATGAGCTTGCGGCACAGAATACCATGTAGAACATTTTTAAAAGATACAACTGACAAAGTTTTTAATAAGAACAAGATATGGGATAAATACATTGTATCCTACCTAATCCACTTGAAACCCTAAAATTGGAGAGGGATAATTGAGTGGAAAAGGAAAATCAAATTTTTATTTAAGGAGACATAAGTTCATGAAGAAGAGAGATAGAGAGAGGTGGTCAAGCATGAAAGCATAAAATGTTGAAGGAGGTGCTAAGGAAGAAAGAGAGCATAGTTACTCTGTTTCAATAAAAAGACCCTAGATATGGATGCATTGGTATGATGAGTAGGAAGACTAAAGGAGACGAAGCTTGAGAAGAAGACAAGCAGTTAGAGCTGAAGTGATTAATGCCAAAGAAAAAGGTTAGAACTAAACTGTGATATGAAATTTGCAAAGTATGTTGTAAGTTATATCAGATCAAAAAGCCATTATTGTTACTCTCTAGAAATTGTAATAGATAGTTTAAATCCTATGGACTTAGGTTGGGTTAATAGCCATGAGGTAAATCCTTTAACAGGGTGACATTCCAAGTGAATGTTCCAAAGTCCTTTAACCAAGCCCATTCCTAATAGTTTGGTGAAATCCTCTAACAGGGTCACATTTAACAGTGTGTTGTAAGCCTTTAATAGGGCAGGCTTTTAACAGGGCATCACTTTAGAAGAGTGAAAATCAAGTGGCATGTTACTGGTGGTTTTTCCCAAATTGGGTTTCCACGTAAATCATTGCGTCATGTGTTGATCTTTCATGTTTTATCTGTGCATGTTGATTTACTGTAACTTGCTAATATGGTTGATTTAAGTTTGGATGGATGAAAAGTGTATGGATTCATTAAAAGTAGAGAAAAAGTATTATTAAGGCATTTGGACCTTGAATAACTGATTAACACCCCCCCCCCCCCCCCCCCCCCCCATCAGTTATTCTAAAGAATTCTAACAATGAGGATATGGGAGGTCTTTTTCTCATTACAAAATTCAAAATAATTTTCAAAAGAATAAATCAGAAGAAAACAAAGGCTTTTAAATTTGTAAGACTATAAATCATTTGCTACAAACTTTATTTAGAGATGGAAATTGTTTGTAAAAACTATAATGGGAACATCATTCCAGCAAAACATAAATTTTATAAACCAACCAATTGAGATGGTCTTTTGAAAAGGGCCTTGAGTAATTTATAATGACATAGATGATCATTTACTAATGCATTCATTATTATAGTCAGCAAAGATAGTGGTGGTATGATTTTCATCCATTTACCCAAGTCACAATAGTCAGCCATGAAAGCTGCTTGGTGCCCCATAACCTCTTCCCAACTATGTTCATGTTGTGCTCTCTACCCCAATAGAAAGTAAATTTTGTCAATTAGAAAAGTAGGATCCTGACTTGGATGGGAAAATTTCTAGTTGAGAATCTAGTAGTAAATAGCTTAATCAGCTAATTGAAGAGATATTTAGAAATGTAAATATACAAAAACTATAACTTGAAAGCACATTATATTGCACCACTTAATATGCATGGACAATTTAATATTGATAGAAAATATTGTTTGCATATTGCAACTATAATAATAAATGGTTAGAATGGATTGCTAACACTTTTTTTTGTTTCTCCACTTAAGATTTGAATGACTTCATGACTATTTGTATTTTTCTGTCATTTTCTACTTAAGAAACACACATGCATACTATATAGGGAGTAATTCTAAAAAAAATTGTATTGGGTGCAATATAAATGTCTTTCAATGCACATCTAAAATTCAATGTATTTATATTTTAGATTGGATTAATAAGAAGTAAAGAAAATCATTAAAAAAATGATTAGGTATTTTCTACTTTGATTAGAAGTTAGTTAGTAGAATCTAGTTGACAAAGTAAATGTAATTACCCTAACTCATGGACACCAAAATTGTGTTAAGGAGTAAGAGATAAGTAGTCAATTTTATAGGAGAAATTAATAAATAGCAAAAATAAGTAGCGAAATTTCATAGGGAGTATCTTTACAATGTATTATACTATAAAAAATAAAGTTATTTTGGAAACTATAAGTAGCATAATTTACTGTTAGAAAAGATCAATATTATTTTAATTAAAATAATAGTTTTTTTTTTCTAGTGAAACATTATATTTATATTAATAATAAATAGTTTAGAAAAACTCCTGGAGAAAAGAACTAGAAAAGAAAAACTCTAGCCATTGCCTGATAAAAAAAAGGATATAGATGAAGAAATGTTGCATCAAGAGAGGGTATCTACCAACACTAATAAATCTTTTCCTAGAGATTCCCAAATCAAGAATGTAGTGATAACAAAGAGCCCAAAACTCATATGAATACAACTCATGGGTTGGTTCTAGAGACAAGACCCAGAGCCCAGCCAAAAACTATCATAAAGAATACCATCATTGAGCTACATCTAAAACTCCAATTGAGACCATGATATTAGAAACCCATCTAATGAAAGTGCAATCCAAGACCCTAACTTGCATACAATATCTCAACATAACAAGTGGGATCCATAAAAGAAAAAACATTGAAAATCATAGAGAAGTCATGATTTACTATAAAATAAAATATGAGGACTCAACCTTATTCTAAACATATTCTTTTGTCATAAGAGTAACCAAGTTGGGGAGAAAAAGGAGGATAAGTGGGGAAAGTAAAGAGTTAATATAAACCCCATCAGTACCCAAATTATCCAGAAAATTAGTTAAAAGATTACCTTCTCTATAAGTATGCATGATGTAACATTCAGAGATTGAATCAAGAAGAGACCATACTTGATGTATAATATACTATATGGACCAATTATATACATCAATTTTAATACATGCATTAATAATAATGGATGAATCCCCTTCAACATATAACTTAGATATAGAAAGTGATTTTTCAAGTTCCAAGACAAAAAGCAAGGCCAAGGCCTCAGTTTTTGTTATTAGTGCATTAAGGGAGAGAAGATGATTTTCTTGCAATCACATGACCTTTAAAATCTCTAATGACTATGCCATAGCCAGAGTTTCCTAGATTTCCTCTAGAGGCCCCATCAAAATCGAGTTTGAAATAACCCTCACTTGGAGGAATTCACTTGGTTTGTCCTCATATAAGAGGAATAGTTAGGAATTGGATTTTTTTTTTTTTTAAGACAAGACATAGTGCTTTGTATGAAACTAAACAACACTGTTTAGATTTGGAGAAAATCTTACATCAAATAGGTCAACTTAACACACCACTAACATACAATTAAATATTAATTACATTTAAAATTAACCAAGTAGAAATTATATGTGGAATTCTTAGAATAACAATAAAAAATAATCTCAAATCATTGTCTAAATTTCATCACCAAAATTATAATTAATTTACTTTTTATTAAAATAGAGATAACACCTAGATTTTAAATTAAATATCTAGAATACACATGATTGATATTAAGAAACTAGAGAGAAACAAATCCCTAAATCAAATGTTACACTCCATCATTCCACTAACTTTCATGGTGTATGCCTATGTTGATCTTGCCCACTTTCTCATCGACACTTACCTACTATCCATATTCCCAGCCTTCCATGGTATAAGCTCTTATCCTCCATATATCTTTCATGCCATATCCTCTCGATCACCCTATAAACATCTTTGAGCATACCTTTCTATGTTTTTGGATTATCATGACCCATCCTTATAATAGGAGTATAATAAAAACTGAAGAAGATTGAATTCTTTCCAAAAAATTTATTAAAAAAATAATTCAAAAGAAAAAGAAAAAATGTGTCTTCGTGAAAACTTTTTAAACATGCACTTTGGTAGAAAAGGTAAAGAGAAATAAATTGATCCCATGGTGAAAACCACTTCTAGTGGCACCTTGGATAGATACCATTATGAAAACCTAGTAAACATGCATCTTGCATAATTTTATTTCATCCGTCCATTATTTCCATCTTTCCCCTTTGATCTTGAAAAATTTGAGCTATCATTTCTTATTTCCTATCTTATCCATCAGCTTCTCTATTGTGCCTTCTCATTCACTCAAAGCCTTCATATCTAGATTTTTTATTATTTCTCTATCCCATTGCTATCCTATCCCATTGATCCATTGGTATTGATCACAATAAATATCAAAATATGGCTCTTAGAGGCTTCTTGACATATCCACTCTTTTAGAATGCACATGCTCTCATGCCAATTCACTTATTGCCTTCCACTTTTTATCCCATGTTTTATCTTTCTTCTTGTCTTGCTTTTCTTATCTTACATGCCATCTCCCTTCTTTCATTCCATTGAATATCCAAAAATGCTTTAGATGGCTATTTCACCCTTTTCCCTCATTTGGGTACTCTTAAGGAGATAGTCCTTGAGGATCACATCATTGCCTATTCATATTACCCATCAACTTTTGAATTAATCATAGCCTACATCATGGTTGACATCAAGGAAAAATTGTTTGATATTCCCTAAGATCTAAAAAAAATTCCTCGAAGTGGTGAAACCCTAGAAACACATGCTACTTGAGACCCCTTGCATCTATGTGTATCAGCTTTTCTTTGCACTCATTCACTTCCTTTTCAATTTTCCTTGCCTAGCATGGAACATAATCTTGTCTAGGTCTAGAAATCATACACTTCTTAGTTTATTTACGTCTCCTTATGATGCATCAACTTCTGAGAGTCATAACTTTTGACTTGGATATAGATTTTAGCTAAAATTTTATAAGCAGTTGCATGAGAAGGAGTTATTTGGATTTTTATTTTAGCTTAGCCCAATAGGTGATC
The DNA here is from genome assembly GCA_028749045.1 of Cupressus sempervirens. Taxonomy (NCBI): domain Eukaryota; kingdom Viridiplantae; phylum Streptophyta; class Pinopsida; order Cupressales; family Cupressaceae; genus Cupressus; species Cupressus sempervirens. Next base: position 245,219,732 of record CM053791.1, read on the forward strand.
ATTTCAAAAAAAATTGGGGAAACTAAAATTTCATCTCGACCTCCAAATTTGAAATTTTTGTGTTTTTTTTTCTAGTTTTTAGAAAGTTATTTTCTTTAATAAATCTAAAATCATATTCTTGATTTCATAGATTAGTTGGCATTTCATCTTGCCTTGGATGGAGACTTTTCTTGGGAAAAATTAAGATTTGTAGGATGAGTTTTAAAAATTACAAAAAAATGGAAAAATCTATTTTTCCTAAAAATTTGCCACATATGGTAGTTTTTAAAATTGTAATAATTAGTTATTTTCTATCATTGTAGAGGGATAGAAGAGTTGTGAAATTTCAATGAAGAATCTAGTATTCTAAAATTGCTCTATTGTGTAATTTTTTAAGTTATCATTGTGAGGGGTTTGGGTTACATCATTTGGTATTAGAGTAGGAAGAGGAAGAGGAGGTGTCAGTCTAATGTAAAGATTTATGTTGGATATGCAAAGGCTGATTGAATGACTGAATGAGCAAATGGATAATCAAGGAATACCAATAGTACAAGGAGAGGATGAATTAGATGAAGAAGAAAATCAAAAAGGTGCTAATCAAAATGTAGAAAATGAAGAAGAGCACTTGGAAAAGTTAAGATATGAGATAGAGTGCTTTAGGGTTTAGAAGGTAAAAATGAAGGGATCAAGATTGAAGTTTTAGACTATGTTGGTAGTCTTATGCTAGAAGAGTTGATAGACTAGCTAAATGAAATGAGTAAATTTTTTGAATGGAAACACATGGCAAAGGAAAAGAAGATGAATTTTGCATTCACAAAATTAAAAGAATATGCAATGATATGGTGGAATCACCTCTAGAAGGAATGAACTAAAAAGAAGAAGGAAGAGATCAAAACATGGAGCAAGATGGAGAAAAAGCTTTAGGAAAAGTTCTTACCCTTGGATTACTCACAAATCTTATTTTGTAAGTTCTAGAATTTGAAGAAAAAATTTTCTTCTATACAAGAGTACAAAAATGAGTTCTATAAGTTATCCATGAGATTAGAGAATAAAAAAGATGATGAGAAGGTGGCTGCTAGATATATGAATGGCCTTAAATTATCTATCCAAGGTGAACTAAGCATGCATCATGTTAATAGTATGGAGGAAGCCTACTAGTTAGCTCTAAAGATTGAAGAAAAGTAGAATTGATAGTACAATCAGAAGAATAGGGGAGGAAGAAGGGGTCCCTTAAGACCATTTCAAGTGGTTCTAATTATGACTGAGGAGAATCCTCCCAAGGATTCAAAAAAAATACTGATTTCAAACAAGATCCTGCAAAATAGGAAAGAGGAAGGGGACGTCAATGAGGAAAAGGTTATGGTAGTGGAAGAGGATGGGAAAACCAATGGAAGGCCTTTACCTATTTCAAATGTGTAGGAGTAGGGCATAGAGCCTTTGAATGCTCAAACTATAACATGCCAGAAATAAATGAAGCATGACAACCTAGAGTGAACCTAGTTCAGCCAGAAGAGGAGGAGCAAGAAATTTCACTAGATGTGAGAGAAACCCTCATGATGAGGAGATTAATGATCATTCTAGAAAAAAGATGAAGTTCCTACAAATAAATCTAATGATTTGTGGCTCTCGGCCAACATTTTTAGAAATAGATACTCTTCTGGTGAATATGTATATCAAGTTACTATTAATGGGAGTAGTTATGAGAATATGGTATCTATAGAAATAGTAGAGAAACTAAATTTACAATGTGAGAAGCATCCCCACCCTTATCATATTGCATGGTTTAAGAAAGGAAATGAAATAACGGTTGACAAAAGATGTTTATCTAGATTTATCATAGGGAAATTTATAAGGATTAGATATGCTATGATGTTATCCCTACGAATGCTTCCCATATGTTATTGGGAAGCCCATCGCAATATGATAGGAAGGTCATGCATGATGGTGAGAAAAATTATTACATAGTTTAAAAGAATGGCTCTAAAGTGGTTCTATTATGCCTTAACGATGAAACGAAGAATGAAACCATGTTGTGTGCAAAAGAAGTTGTCAAAGAAATGAAAGTAATATGTTGTTGTTATGCACTAGTACTAAAAAGTGGAGAAGAATAAGAAAAATGGGTGCCACCTAAGCCAATGAAGGTTCTAAAGGAGTTTTTGATGTTGCTCCTAATGAGCTACCTAATGGTCTACCACCCAAAATAGATATTCAACATCATATTGATATTATTCCTAGAGAAACTCCACCTAATCAAGAAGCCTATCGGTTGAATCCAACACAACATGCAATGTTGAATAAACAAGTGATAGAGCTAATCCAAAAGGGTCTAGTTAGGGAAAGCATGACTCTACATGTAGTACTCAACATTATTGACTCCAAAGAAGGATGTCACATGGAGGATGTGCATTGATAGTAGATAAATTAATAAGATTACCATTAAGTACCAAGTTTCCTATTCCTCAGATAGAGGACACGATGGATTAATTAGTGGGGGCTAAGTACTTTAGCAGGATTTATCTCCAAAGAAGCTACCACCATATTCACATTCGAGAGGGAGATGAATGGAAGAAATAATTTAAGACAAGAGATGGTTTGTACAAATTGATGGTTATGCCTTTTGGGCTTTGCAACACACCTAGCACATTTATGTAGTTGATGAATATGGTGTTATGACCTTACATTGATAAGTTTGTTGTAGTTCACTTTGATGATATTTTGATATATAGTAGAAGCAAGGAATAACACTTACAAAACCTAAGGATCATCTTGAGTGTCTTAAGGAAGTAGAAGCTCTTTTCAAACTTGAAGAACTGCAGTTTCATGCAAACTAGTTTGACCTTTCTAGGCTTTTTAATTATTCAAGCTAGTGTTCAAATGGATCCAAAAAAGGTAAGAGAAATCCTAGAATGGTAGAGTCCTTCTAGTATAATAGAAGTATGAATTTTTCATGGGTTGGAAAAATTCTACTAAAAGTTTATCCAAAATTTTAGCAATATTGTAGCACCCATAACAGACTGTACCAGAGGAAGGGAGTTCACATGGACAATGGATGCTGAAGAGAGTTTTAAATTCTTCAAGAAAAAGGTAACTAAAGCTCCTATATTGACACTTCAAAAAGTTGACAAAGTTTTTGAAGTAGATTGTGATGCTTTACATGTTGTGATAGGCATTTTTCTTAGCCAATAAGGTAAGCCTATGACCTTCTCTAGTGAGGAATTGAATGAAGTAAGAAAGAATTATTCTACCTATGACTTGGAGTTTTATGCAATTGTTCAGGCATTAAGACATTGGAGGTACTCTCTGGTCCCACATGAGTTTGTGCTATTTACTAATCAAATTTCTTTAAAATATCTGAACACACAAAAGAAGTTCAATATTTGACATGCCAAGTGGGTATCTTTCTTACAAGGATATACTATTGTCCTAAAAAATAAGTCTAGAAAATGAAATTAGGTTGTCAATGCCTTGAGAAGACCCAGTACACTATTAATAACAATGGGAATTGAGGTCATTGGTTTTGACACTATTAAGGGCTTGTACGAAATTGATGATGATTTTTGGGAAATTGTAGAACAATTGAAGGCTTCATCTTCTGGTATGTTGGATCATGTGAAAGGTGACTATATTATGTACGATGGTTACCTCTTTAAGGGTAAACAACTATGTATACTAGTTGGATCCATGTGAGAAAACATTATCAAGGAATTTCATAGTGGTGGACTAGCTAGACAATTTGGAAAGGACAAAACAATAAACTTGGTTGAAAATGAGTATTATTAGCCCAAGATAAAGAGGGAAATCACTAAATATGTGGAAAGGTGCATAATCTGTCAAGTGGCTAAAGGACATTCATAGAATATAGGATTATACATGCCGAACCATGGACTGAACTGAGTATGGATTTTGTATTAGGTCTCCCACACACTCAGTGAGGTAATGATTCTATTTTTTTGCTTGTTGATCAATTTTTAAAATGGTCCACTTTATTGTTTGTAAAAAGAACAATGATGCAACTAGAGTAGCATAACTGTTCTTCTTAGAAGTTGTTTGTTTACATGGACTTCTAAAGACCATTACCTCTGATAGAGAGACTAAATTGTTAAGCCAATTTTGGAGGACTCTTTGGAGGAAATTAGGAAAAATGTTATAGTTCAGTAGTGCCTATCATTCTCAAACTAATGGACAAACATAAGTAGTCAATCAGAGTTTGGGAAATCTATTATGCTACATTGTGGGGGAGAAGCCTAAATGGAGGGACTTGGCATTGCAATAGGAAAAAAATTCCTATAATAATTTTGTGAACAGATCTAATAGAAAATCTCTATTTCAAATTGTCTATGGTTGAAACCCTCAAGGTGTTCTAGATGTTGTGTCACTTCCCTTGGGAGATGTTGAGTTGTAATTTTTCATAATGCTTAATAGAAGGAATCCTTTCAAACTCCTCACTTGAAAAGTTAATCTAGGATTAACTCTAAGGTTTTGGATAATCTTGCAACCTACTCAAATTCGCTCAATAGAAGATAAATGTATTTGTTAATGGGGAGGCCTTTACTGGTTTTTATTAAATCTAGCTAAGATTTTGAATCTACTTGCTATCTCAAAATGTAATCACAGACAAAAATAAATATATTTTTTGTATTCTTTTTTTGTTTTATAATGAATGTAGCTTTAACTATGTAACTATATGAATTCCAAATTTGAACAAGTTTTTGTAAAAGCAAATAATAAAGATAGTGTAATAAGAATTTTAAGAAAATGAATTCAAAAAATAAATTCCTAATAGACATAAGCCATGGAAACAACATGTTTGTGAGTTTAGCCTTTGAAAAGATTGTTAGCTAATCGATGAAAATAGGAGTAGGGCTTCCTTAATTCCATTGATGCAATTGTCGATGGAAATTTAGTAAACTATAAGATATTTCACTTTTCATTAGATCACAATGCCACAAAAAGTGTGCTCATGCGAGACAAAAAGTTATGCAAGAACAATATGCTGATCTCTTCTCCATCTAAGTATGTTAGTAGAATTCATAAGGATGTGGAAAATACCAGAACTAAAAAATTGCTCGAACAAAATAATACAATAAAACTATTGTTTCAATTACACTACATGAACATACATGCAAAAATTATAAAACACTCATGCAAGAATAACTACACTCTAAATATAGCACCAACATCATATATTATTGCATCAAAATAATGATAGCCTTGAATACATATTACATTCCTAAATTTATAAGAAATTATTTCATCAATTTTTGTTGAGAGTGAGAGATCTCTCTATGCAAATACATGCTTTTAAAATAATAAAACAAATCTATTCATGTACAAATTGACTCTCTAACTATTGCTAAGTAGGACACTACCCTTGTTTATATCATTTAATGGGTGCTTGAGCCTTTACATGTCTTGAAAAAAAAAAGTGTGAGAAAATAATAATAAGTAAGACATTAGATGATGTAGGAGTCTTCAAAGATGCCACAAAGAGGAGCTCAATCTTCACTAGGTGTTTGTAGGAGTTAAACTACAGTCGTAATGCATTTCTGATGCTTGGAAAGCTCTAAATTTGGAACTAGCAGTTAACTACTGGCACACCTTTGACTTCTTCAAAAACTTCCATCACACCTCAAAAAAGCACACCTTTTAAGTAGGACACCTTGCACACCTTAGAAGATAGGTCTAGAAAATGCAAATTTTTACCAAGTGTTAAAACTAAAATTTTAGCTTCTAGGTTTTGTTCCCCTTCATACCAAAGCTATGTCTAGGTGTTTTATCTTGAATTTCTCTCTAATATTTATCACTTGGGTCACATGTGGAAAATCTAAAGCTTCATACTAATCCTTCACCTTTTGTTGATAATTACCTAGCTATATGTGAGTCTCTACAAAATCTACCAATTTCACATCTAATTCTAGCAATGCCTCTTCAAATTTAAAAACTTGTCTAATATCCTCATCAATGGAAGCTTCTTCAAAAGTCTTTTGGAATTTTTCTATAACTACTTGTATGGTCATAAGTCTATCCCTTGATTGATCCTCAAAAATGTCAAGGCAAGCATCACTGTAAAGTCTCTCTACTCCAAAATTTGCTGTTGGGTTTGATCCTTGAGATTATGAATATCCATGTCTAATGTTTTCATTACTTTATTTCCATCTATAGTCTTCTCTATGTAGTCATCTATCTTATCTAACTCATCTTTGGTATATACATCCATCAACATCTGATAGCTCTAGCCCTTTATTGACTACAACACTTGTAGGTATTTAGTCTAGGTATGTACTTTGTCCATTAACCCAAAATCCTAGTTTAATATAGCAACCAACTTATTTGAATTTTTTTTCATGTGGTGTAGCAATTTAATATTTCCTTGTATAATCTTCACACCTTTCTCTTCAAAACTTTCCTGCCATTGCTGACAAGTGATCAAAAATGGATCTAACTATACAATCTCCTTATCCCTCTTATCAAGTGTTGCTTCTTAAGTCTCCTTAGGATTTTTTGGATCCAACAAACCAACTAATTTATTCAAATAACCCCTGATGATTTCATTCTAATTTTGGAGCCTTAACACCTCAGACTCATCTTGTTCCAAGTGCCTAAACACTTCTTTGATTCCCATAGTAACCATCAGTTTGGTAGTATCCACAGTGGGTTTTCTAAGAAAGACCTCCTTGATTTGATAATCCTTGGAGTCAAATCCTCAATATCTACATGTAGAGGAGGGATAGCAACATGGACAAAAAAGTCCTATTTTTGATCACTCATAATAAAGGCCAATGTTTGTGCATCCCAATAGGTGGCTCAGATTTCTTAAGAGCTTCAACTAATTCTCTCATTCCCTCTTCATCAGGAATTATATAGTTTTCTATTGTGTCTAACCATCACCTCTTTTCTCAACCATCTCTGAGTATCTTCCATTAAAGATTTATCTTTAGATGAAGAGGGAGTCTATACCACTATGCATTTTCCCTTCTCACTCCTCTCTAGAGTCTTCTCCTTTTGTGAGAGATCCATATTAGGCACCTCTGTATCCAGTGAGTCCACATTCCTCACCTCTATATCTTTGGACATCTATTGAGGTTCCTCATATATTTTCCCTTCTTTCAAAACTTCATCAGCGGGTATTTGTTGTGGCTCTTCTTCTTATTCACTTTGTACCTATTCTTCATTAATTGTAGGGAGAGGAGTGACTGAACCTTTATCCATGCAAGATAAATATTGATTTGGTGATGGTTGATCAGTTAAAGGTCCTTGTGGCTAGGGAAAAAATTGACTCCAATCCTCTTGTGTAGGTTGATTAATCAACGTATCCCTTATCTTATTTCCTACCAGCTCAATGTCAACCAACATGAAATCAAAATATGACATCTTAAAGACATCAGCCCCTTGGTTTTCTTGCTCATAAATCCATTGTTGTATTCATCCCCTGAAGTTGTAGCTTGACTAGGCTATGTAGGAATGGATGGTGGTGTTATAGTGGAGCTTCTTTTCCAATCTACCTTTGTAGCCCTAGAAAGATGAGTCCTTTGAATTAGGGAAAGGTTATCCTCCTCATCTTCATCATCCTCTTGTTCCTCTTCTAGAATAACATTTGGGACTGATGGAAAATGAATAACCTTTCTTATCACCTTTTGTCTCCTTGTACTTCTAATCAGAGTTTTCATATTTCTTTTCTTGGGAGTTGATGTAGAGGCTTCTTTCTCTTTCCGAGGTGAACTCACTTTATTTTCTTCTTCTTCAACTTATTTCCCTTTTTCTTGGTGGTGGCACTAGCAGGTTATCTTGAGTTTTTGTGACTTCTACATTCTCTACTCCTTGGTGCTCTGATGCTTGAGTTGCCTCTTCTTCAGGCTAAACCAGTTAAGGAGAAGTTCTTTTCCTTTTGCCTTTACCTTTCCATGCCATAAAGTATCCAACTTGTCTATCAAGTTGATGTACTATATCTAACCTTACTAGAGATTGAGAATATTGGCATCATCACCTTTGCTCCTCTAGCTTTCACTGGGTCGGTTGTAGCTTGGAAAACTATAGTTTGTGGAAGCGGATCCAACTTGAATGATCTCTTGATCCAATCCTTAGTTAATTGGATAATGTTCCATGCCCTATGATTGATAATTGATTTTTCTTCTCTATTAATCTCTACATTCATAATAGGCCGATCATTTATCTTTTCTCTATTATATAAGGGATCCAAGAGATCTTTATTATCTTGTTGCACTATCTTTAATGGGATCTTCATTTTCAAGGTGCTACCTACCAAATAGAATCGTCCTACAATAATTCCTTATTCAGATTTTGTAGTCATCCATTGCATCCATCCAATGATCCTCTATGGCATCCTCATGTTGGAACAATTTTCCTACCAAGTAGTAGACTCTACCAATGCTATCAAAATAGGGATGAGGAGAGATATATTCCTTTGAGTCAAAAGTCACAATATCCTACTTCCAGATAACACTAAACAAACCTATAGTGATGGACCATAGCTAGGTCTTCTTGTGTTTCTTCCTTACTCTCTCATATATAGACAAGAATTTAATTTGTTGCTTCTAGATTTGATTGTGTCAGTTTTTTTAGCATCAACATTTCGGATCACACTCTGTGATCCATCATCAGGATGAGAGAATGCAAGAACTTTTTCATTCTTGCATTCTCTCATCCTAATGATGGATCACAGAGTGTGATCCAAAATGTTGATGCTAAAAAAACTGACACAATCAAATCCAGAAGCAACAAATTATATTCTAATGGATTGTGGAAATCTAATAAGATTGATAGACAAGAATTGTCATGCAATCTATAATGCCCTACCAAGGGATCCAAAATAACTAACCTAAAGTTTTACTAAATTTTCCAAACATTTTTTTATTTTAAAGAATAACTTATACAACAATCATAAAGTAGTGGAAGCAATAATATGCAATCACACATAAGCAAACATAATAGATTACATTCCTTAAAGATCCCAACATGTTGAGTTACATTTCAATTTAAATAATGCTAAGTAAAATAAATAACACATCCACATGAAAGAATAACTACAATTTTAGTCTTTTTAAATAACATACATTTGTTCTGAATGTCACTTGGGAAAATTCAGAATGCACAATCATCCACTGTACATGTCAGAGGGTATGAAAGGCTAAAAGAATATACATTTATAAAATAGATTACATAATCCCTTTTGGATCCATGAAACAAGATACAATACAATATTTAAAATCATCCATCAAATAGATATAACCATCCATAATAATACACAAATATAGAATGAAAGGAAATGTAGAACAAGGAACTCTAGCCATGGCATCTATTAATAGATCTCAATGTTAAAAGTAAAATGCACTATCACCCGGCCTAATGGTAACCCAAAAAGGTCCACTCCTACCATGTTGAGGAGATAGTCTCAAGTCCCACATAAGATATCAATCACAAAAATAAAAAGTAATATCTAGGTTAAGGAAATTCCTAAAAGTAATCTAACTCAAAGGTTCCAAGAGAAATTGACATCTAGACCCATAGGAAAACAAAGACACATAGGAAATCTATACTACTAGTGGGCAAGTGTCATTGCATGAACCAACTCTAGGGTTACCCAACTAGTCTTTTAATCATATGGCTCCCTAGTGACTCTATGAGGCACTAGTATCATTTTGTACTAACAAGGGATACTAACAATTCATGGTTGCAACGAAGCATCCTCTTTACTCCCATCTTAGTTTGTAGTAGCACTTGAGGCATGGGCAAGAAAATACAAAGACTCTTATTAGATTCATTTTACTCTCATTTAGTGTAGTATTGTCACTTAGTGACTACTTAAAATGGGTTACCCTAGAAGCCACTTTGGGCCCTAGCCTACATTGCAAGCCACTTTCCAATTTAACATACAGATTACCTACCCTAGGCTCATAAAAGTACAAACAAAAGAATCACAATTATCACCTTAGTTGTATACAAGTGACTAGAAAGAATCAAAAGACAATCCATAATAACACCTCATTTCTTTGCAATCAACTAGAAAGCATTTGAAAAGTAACTAATTGAAGGCTCAAAGGTTAAGTCAAATATGTCATACCATTCATCTCAGTTTCACACAAGAATGCTAATAGCAATAACAAACAATAGATGCCAACTCATCATAGAGCATACTAGACACATTACCATGGTTGAGTTTAAAAAGATCAAGATCAAATCATCATCAAGACATCACAAACACAAAACTGTAGAGCCTTTGGTAAGCATCCTAAGGCTAGTCAACACTCTAGTCAACCTAGACCAAAAACATAAGACAACATATAGTTAACAATTCAGTTTCATAGTTTGGTTTGATTTTGAAAACACATAGTTGAGTTAATAATAGAGTTTTAAGTTTCCATTTCAATGTAAGTTTCTAAATACATAAGAATTACATTTTAACCCTTACTATTTAACCCATTTCTTGTATTTGAAAAAATTACACAATTGCGATTATCTTATGAGATAATCAATAATTCATTATTTTAATAATTTAGTAAATAAATTATTTTAAATTATAATTTTAATAATTAATGATTATTTTAGTAATAAAAATCATTAAATAATAACATAATGAATAAATTAAAACTTTTTCCAATAGCATTTATCATTAATTTAATTACACTTCATTTTATTAAATTCAACTAATAATTATAAAAGAAACTATAATAATACATTAGTAATTATGAATTAATTAATAATTAATAATAAAATTATTAATAACTATATTAAAAATTCATTAACTATTTAAATTAATAATTATTAAAAATATTATTAATAAAATTATTAATAAAATAATAATTAAATTTTAATAAAAATAATAAAACCAAATTTTAGAAACCAACAGAAATAAAAGTGCTTTTTACGCTTGCAGGGCTGACCTTTAATGGCTATGACCATAGTGGTTGTTGTCCTAGTGGCTTGCACCCACAACAGCAACAAAAGGTACTAATGTTGTTACCGTAGTACCTACTACAAGTAGCAACAACCATTAATGTTGTTGGGTGGGAAGGTGGGGTGTGGAACCTACCTCCCACCCAATTCAAATTATATTATTATTTTTTTAATAATTATTATTTTTAAAAAAAAATTTAGTAGCATTTGTTTTTAAAACAATTCCCCTCACCCATATATATATTTAATCAATATTGTGAATTGAGTCTAATAGGAAAACCTAGATCAACAGATCAAATTTTAAATCTAAAATTGAGTTTTACTTTTCAAAACTAACTCTGATCAATTAACAACTATTCAATTCATGGAATGATGTTTTCCTAGTTTTTTAATCCTCATATATAGAAAGATTCACAATGAGAGATTGAAAGATTTATCATAGAAAAAATTTGAAACAAACAATTGAACAAGAACAATGAAAATAGGAAATTCGAAGAACATAAATCATTGGGTGAATAAAACATGAGGCTCTACCTAGTTCTGATGCTAATTCTCAATCTCCTGCAGATTGTCAGAGAATTCTCATCTCTCAAAACCTTCTCTCTGAAAAATCTCTTCTCCAAAATTCCTAGTCCCTGTGAAAAGAACTATCAATCACTGATATGGAGTTCTTCCCTAAAATAAGGGTACTGATTGTGTGATCATGCAAGGGAACTCACTGATCACAATCTTTTAACTCTTTATTAACTTGTTTGAATATTCATGCATAATTAATGCAATTTGAAATATCTTTAATAAATTAGTTCCTCTTTCACTTTTTATTTAATTTTTGATACATTTTTGGGCATAATAATATTTATTTAATTTAATAATAATATATTTAGATCATTTTTAAATAATTGCTAAATATTATTATCGATTGAGAATTAACATCAAAACTAGGTAGAGCCTTTTGTTTTGTTCACCTAGTTAATTATGTAATTTAATATTCCTATCTTCACCATGATTGTGAATTGTTTCTCTTTTCCAAATTGCATTGTGATGAACTTTTCAATCTTCCATTTGAAATTACTAGTATTCATATCAATTTCTTCTATATATGAGAGGATTGAAAATTTGTATGAACCCTCATTTTGTAGATTCAAAGTTGTAAATTTAAAAGAAATGGAAAATTTAGAATATAAAATTTGGCTGGTTGGTCATATGTTCTCTATCAAAGTGTTGATAGAAATTTTGTAAAATTGTATACAAATATATTTAAAAAAAAAATTGGGTTGGACTTGTTTTAGAAAACAAATTATATATAAAAAAATATTAAATAAATAAATGATTAGAGAGGACATGAGGCCACCAAACCTCCACCTCCCCTTTTCCCCTTTTTAGCCCCCTACAAGTTAGCCCTATTTGCATACACAGACTAGCTACTAGCCACAAGAACAATATGTAATATTGTTGCATGCAACAACAAATAGTCTATGGCCACACCACAACTGCCTACGAAGGCCAACTGTGCAAGCCTTAAATGTATTCACTATTGTATTTTTTAATTTTTAAAAAAATGTGTTAAAAAAAAAATTATTTAATTTTTAATTATTATTTGTTAATGATGTTATTAATAGTTTTATTTTATTATCAATTATTAATTTAGTTAATGATTAATTAATATTAATATAGCTATTTTAATAATTATTAATTAATTTAATTAAATTTCATTTAATTAAGTTTCATTAATAATGAATATTATCTAATAAAGCTGTAAATTTATTTTATTATTACTATTAATGATTTTGATTTGAAATTAAATTGTAATTATTTTATTTTAAAATCAATAATTATTATTGTAATAATTTAATAAATAATTACCTTTAAATTATTTTAGGATATTTAACTTATAATCCAATAAGGGTAATTGTACAATTTGTTCATGTTGGAAATCTGATTGAAAAGATCTCTAACAAAGAGGGAGATTGCTGATAAAGAATGTTTTCAATCATTGTTTTGCCATTGATGTCAAACCTTCTACTTGCTAGAATGATAATTGCTTATAAGATCAAAGTAGTATCACTTGATTGATGAAGAGGATTTAATCAACAAGATGTAACAAAATCACCTAAGGGAAAGGTTGAGTTATGATTTTGCAATAAAGTGCAAGGATCAGTTAAGACATTGATAAAATGATGTATTGATAGTATACTTGAAGATACAGAGGTTGGCCACACTTAAAAACATTGGAGGAATAAGTTGCAACAAGGTTTACTACAAAGTTTAACTAAGTTCATTAGTGATTGCCAAGCAAGCCAGTCAGAGCCGAGAAAATTTTTAGTTAGAGCCGACCAAATGAAAAATCTAGTGTGTGTCGAGTGTGTTCACGTGTCAAGAAAAGTAACATGTGCCGAGAATCAAAAAAATTTAGTGGATGTCGAGTGAATCCATAGTAGGTACCAAGCATCAGTAAAACGTAGTTGATGCTGAGTAACATAGTATGTGCTAAGCACTAGAATTTCATTTTTTGAACTAGTTGGAGGATAAGGATGATGAGTTGGTGGCACATAATTTTACGTTAACCATTTTTGAGGAAAATTCAAGAGGATTCTTCAAGATGTTTCTAGAAGGAACATGATATGGGTTAGATTCGATCAATCCTACCTAATTCATTCAAATTGAAACTAAAAGACGGAAAAATCAAGTGGGAAAAGCAATTTCGGACTTCTATTTAAGGATTCATAGGCCAAGAAGCTAGAGTTTCTATTGTGCCAAATTTTGAACTGGCTGAAGGCTATCAAGGAGAAGGAAGAATAGATCACAAAGAATCTACTTCAATAAGTGGTTAGAAATAGAGGATTGGACTAGTATATCAAGCATGAACACTCAAGGAGATAAAGCTTGACAAGGGGACAAGTTGTCGAAGCTAAAGAGATTGAAAACTAGGCAAATTGTGAATAGCTAAAGAAGTGATCTAAGATCTGCAAGATAAGTTGTGAATTGTAATCAAGTCAAAACCCCTTATTGTTACTCTCTAGCAAATTGTATTAGTTAGGGTAAAAATACTATGGACTTAGGTTGGTTCAAAAACCATTTGTAAATTATTTAATAGGGTGACATTCCAAGCAAATGTTCTGATGTCCTCTAACTAGGCCCAGTTCTAATAAGGTGGTTAAATCCTTTAACCAAGTCACATTTAATAATGTGTTGTAGCCTTTAATAGGGCAAGCCTTTCATCGGATATCACTTTAGAAGAGTGAGAATTAAGTAGCATGTTACTATTGGTTTCTCCCAAATGGGCTTTCCACATAAATCATTGTGTTGTGTGTTGATTCTTCATTTATTGTTCTTGCATGTTGATTTATAGTAACTTGCTAAGTAGGAAATTTTAAGATTGGATGAATGAATAGTTTAATAGGTTCAATTTACTTGATGAAAATGTTTAAATTGCACGTAAAGAGTTTGAATAACCAATTCACCCCCCCCTCTTAGTTATTCTAAAGAATTTCAAATAGTTCAAATACAAGAAATGAGTAAAATAGTAAGGCTTAAAATTACAAATCTTATGTACTTGAAAACTTACTTAAAAAATTGAAAACTTGACCTTACTGTTAACTCAAACTATGTTTTCAAAATCAAACCAACCTATGAAAGTAGATTGTTATCTGTATATTGTCTTATGTTTTGGGTTTGTGTTGACTAGAGCATTGACCAATCTTAGGATGTCTACCAGAGGCTTGGGAGTTCTGTGTTTGTGATATTATGATGATTTGATCTTAATCTATTAAAGTCAACCATGGTAATCTATTTGGTATGCTCTATGATGAGTTTGGTTATATTGTTCATTATTGCTTTCAGTGTCCTTGTGTGATTACAAGATGAATGTTATGACATAATTGTCTTGACCTTTGAGTCTTTGATCACTTATTTTGGGATGCTTTCTAGTTTCTTGTAAAGAACTAAGGTATTATTACAATTTATCATTTTATGATTTCTAGTCACTTGTATAGGACTAAGGCAAATATTACGATTCTTTAATTTTTTTTTTTATTAGCTTAGGGTAGGTTATCTATATGTAATGTCAGGAAGTGTCTTGCAATGGAGGCTGGGGCCCAAAGTGGCTATCAAGGTAACCCAATGTAGGTTTGTTATAAGTAAAAAAACTAAACTAAATGGGAATAAAATGAACCTAATAAGAGTCTTTTTCTTTCCTCACCCATGCCTCGAGTGTTAGTATAGACTAGGATGGGAGTAGATAGGATTCTTGGTTGTGACCATGCATTGTTAGTATGCCTTGTCAGTACAGAAGGATACTAGTGCCGCATAGAGTTGCTAAGGGGTCAGGGCCAAGTTAGATTGCTAGGTTAACTCTAGAGTTGGTTTGTGCAATGAAACTTTCTCACTTACATTGTAGATTCCCTACATGTCTTTGTTTGTCTCTAGGTCTAGCTATTGATTTATCTTGGAACCTTTGAGCCATATTACTTTTAGGGATTACCTTTGACATAAATATTACTTTTGAATTTTTGGACTGATGTCCTATTTTAGACTTGAGACTATCTCCACAATAGGGTGGGAGTGTACCTTTCTAGGTTACCACAATATCAGGTGGTAGTGCTTTTTACTTTTACCATTGAGATCCATCTATAGATGTCGTGGCTGGAGTCCCTTGTCTGCATTTCTTTTCATTATATCCTTGTGTATTATGATGGATGGTTGTATCTATATGATGGATGATTTTACTTATTGTATTGTATTTTGTTTCATGGATCTTAAAGGGATGATGTAATCTATTTTTATAAATGTACATATTCTTTTAGCCTTTCATACCTTGTGACATGTATAGTGGATGATTGTGCATTCTAAATTCTATTGCCAAGTGGCATCCAAAACAAATGTATATTATTTAATGGACTTGGAATTGTAATTATTATTTCATGTGGATGAGTTATTTATTAGACTTAGTATTATTTAAATTTAAATGTGACTCAATGTCTTGGGATCCTTAAAGGATGCAATCTTTTATATTTTCTTATGTATGATTGTATGTTATTGCTTCTACTAATTTACGATTTTTGTTATATGTTATCTTCAAAAAAAAAATGTTTGGCAAGCTTAGTAAAACTTTAGGTTAGTTTTATTTGATCCCTTGGTGGGGTGTTACATATTCTCCAACAATATGAGTCTATCACATGGATAACTAGGGAGCTTCTTTGGATTAATAGTCATACCCCCTACCCTCAAATAGGTGAATGTCTTAAATTGGATGTAATAGGCACCAAATTCTATAATATTTTCCACTACCTCATTTGAAATCCTCTTCTCATAATCTCCCTTAATAAATTGGATGATTGCAAAAATGAAGGCATCATTCACTATTCTATAATCCTTACTATGTTTTGAAAGCTTTTTCCTTACCAACTGGAGGTATAGCATGTAGGGCCATGTGTTCGCATCTTGCAAGTTCCCCCTTTTGAACATTCTTGGATAATGTTTTGCTCTTGTAGCTAACAAATACACCAAATAAGATGTCATATAGAACCTTTGTTTGTTCTTGGCCACCACTAGTTTCTCATCTAAGTTCTCACTAAAAATTGAAGCCCAATCAATAGGCATCTTCACTGTTTTGATGGTCTCAATGAAGTGTACCATCCATATATTTAGATGTCCTACTACTAGTAATCCCATAAATCTATTCAAGAGTACTATAGAATGTTTGATATCATCTTTTATATAGCCCCTTGTCATGTCCAATTTTCCTACCTTTTTCCCAAGAGGAGTCTTCTTGATGGGATACAAAGATTGGATATTTTTTTATGCTTCCTCTCCATGCTCTCTATACCACCTCTTTTCTTGATGATATGTTAACCTGATGTACTAATCATCTCTCAAAATATGGAATACCTTCTTTATATTTTTAGGTCTTAGATCTAGGATGATCTCTCTAGTTACACTTTTTACAACTCTTTCCTTTGAAACATAGTTCTCTGCTAATGTCATGATCAACTTAGAAGACTATATTGATACTGGATGTGACACTGCATTAACTAGCCCTAAGTTGATAAGTGAGGATACCATAGGATACCTCTTGGTTGGTTTGTTGCATAAAAATAAGAATGTATTCCACTCGATATGCTTGAACTCAGTATCATGGATCTCTAAATATTCATCTTGGAAGTACAACTTTTCTGGAACACCTTGGAATTTGAAGACCACTAATTTTAGAGTGATTTTTGTAGCAAGGGAGGACAAGAAGGAAGCCATTTAATCTGCCAAAAATAAACATCCATTAGTCCATAATATTAGAAACCTTAATTACAAAATCCCTAATTCTGACAAAAACACAACCGAAAAACCCAAAAACCTAAATTTTTTACTAAAAACACCTAAAAATCCCTGAAACACCTCTAGAAGACAAAAGAAATGGTGTGTGTTACACACCTCAGAGGTGCGCTAAGTGCACTTTTCCTAAACAAAACTCTACATACTAAGGGTTCTAAGGAAAGGGGGAGTGTTGAAAGGGGTGCACACTTAGCACACCTTGTGGGGTGCGCTATGTGAGCACCCTTATCTACACTTGGGGAATGTTTTAGCTATGAAAGGGGTGCATTTGGGCACCTTGGATAGGTGCACACATGCACACCTTTCACTAAGGTGGTTGCTTTTTTTAGTTTTATTAAGTGTGCAAAAAGGGTGTGCACCTTGCACACCTTGGATAGGTGTGCATGGTGGACACCTTTTCCTTTATTTTTTTACATGTTTATGTGTTTTGTGTGTAGGATACAAGCTAGAGTAGCACACCTAATGAGGTACAGAGATGTGCTATTCTCTTTGACTTGGATGAGAAATGAAGTAAGAGGGAGGGGCCTCAAGCTCTTATAGGCCTGAGAAGGAGTGCACCTTTTGAGATGTACACTTGGGCATGTGCACGTATGTGCACTTGCAAAGGGAAGTTCTCCCACTAGTGTATTTGGTGCACTAGCACACTGTTTGGGGTATGCTAGGTGCACCAAGTGTACTAGTGCACCGCTTTATTAAAAAAATAAATTTTCCTCCCCAAAACCTCTAGCTTTTGGAAAAATAAGTTCTTCGATAGAGACCCATACTACATAAAAACACCTTTAAAAAAATTAGACCGTAGACTAGGGATCTAAAAAGATTTATAAAATAATTAGTGGGTCCCAATTTCTAAGTGAAATGGGGCGTGCATTGTGAAACCGCAACATCAAACAAAATTAGGGATGATGGAGTTGCCTTTGTTGAACACCATCACCAGCTCCAACAACATGTCAAACAAAAGTTATAGGATAGTAATGCAAGTTACAAGATTTATGTAGATGCTACTTGGAGACAACAAATATTTGTTGTTGATGACTTGGTGATGGTTTACTTGAGGCATGAATGGTTTCCTTCAAGCACATATCATAAATTGAAGTATAAAAAGATTGGGCCTTGCAAAATCATCAAAAAAATTAATGATAATGTTTATGAGGTTAGATTACCAGAAAATCTTGACATCTCCCATGTTTTTAATATTTTTGATTTATACACATTCCATGGAGTTATTCCAAGTGTAGATGATGTCATAGAAATAGATTGGCAACATCATCTTCCTGATAAGAAGAATGAAAAGATTGCTAAAATTCTTGACAAGAAAACTACCTCTAGAAGGCATGGATAACATCATAGATACTTGATATAGTGGGATGGTTTATATGAATTAGAGAGTACATGGTTATTTGAGTGGGCAATAATGTAGTTAGATACAATAAAATTGTAGCAATTCATAGATAGCCACTTGTAGGAGCTATGCTTTTTTCAAGAAGAGGAGAATGATGCATCAACTTTTGAGAGTCATAACTTTTGACTCATATATGGGTTTTGGTAGAAATTTTATAGGTAGTAGTGTGAGAAGGAGTTATTTGGATTTCTAATTCAACTGAACTCAATAGGTGGTCTTTTTGACATTTTTTTGGGACCCTAAGATTTCATCTCTACCTCTGAATTTGGATTTTTGTGGTTTTTTTCTAATTCTTAGAAAAAAAATTTGTTTAATAAATCCAAAATCATATTCTTGATTTTGTAGATTAGCTGGAAATTTATCTTTCCTTAGTTAGGGGCTTGTCTTCGCAAAAATTGGGATTCATAAGATGAGTTTTAAAAATTACCAAAAATGAAAAAAATTGTTTTTCCTAAAAAATCTGCCAAATATGGTAATTTCAAAAGTTGTAATAAGTAGTCATTTTCTTTCATTGTAGAGGCAAGTAAGAGTTGTTAAATATTAATGAAGAATCTAGTATTCTAAAATTGCTTTGTTGTGTAATTTTGTGAGTGGTTTGGGCTACATCACCTTGTGTGTAGGAATTTCTTTGGTAAGTCTCAAACAAATTTTTTCAACACTTCCTGCTTGACATCAAGTGTTTTCCAACACTTATCAAATAATTAGTTATATAGCGTAGGATATTGCAATATATCTTGCTGAAATAATTGAGTCCTAAAGAGATGATCATCTCTCTCTCTCTCTCTCTCTCTCTCTCTCTCTCTCTCTCTCTCTCTCTCTCTCTCTCTCTCTCTCTCTCTCCATATTTGGGAACACTATAATTGGTTTTTTAATTATATTTGTTACATCCTTATTTGGATCTTAAATTTCAAATCCTATATTTTATTTGGATTTCCTTTTGAAATACTTTAGAATAACTTTGGTCATGTTAGGTAGATCCCCTTACACAATGTACCTTATGGGTGGGGTGCCTATCTGATTCTCAACAATCGAAACTATTGAGCCTATTTTTCTTCTATATATTTATAGGTAGGATTTTAGTTCTCACATTTATTTTATTCCATTGCTACATAAGAACAACATTTCAAACTTTTTTCAAAGAAAACAATAATATTTCATCTTAAACTATTAGTTATTATAAATTATAAATTAAAATTATATTACTTGTAGGCAAGAGTCTATATATAGCATTATGGTAATTTTCAGTGTTTCATGTGGGAGGTCTTGAGTTTGAATCTACTTGAACCTAACATATACTAATAATTAATTTAGGCTTCAACCAATTGCTTATAAAAAAAAATAAAGATTTGATCAAATTAATATCATTCATTATTTTTTTTGTGAAAAATATTGATTGTCATTTTTATTGTATTTTATATACAATCAATTTTTAAAAAATTGTAAATTAATTTAAACATAATGTTGTAAATAATATATATTAAAAAATTATATATATACACATATATCTATATATAAATATATATACATATCCATAGATACATATATATGTATGTACACACACACACACACACACACACACACACACACACACACACACACACACACACACACACACATATATGCATATACATATACATAGATACACATACATATTTATGTATATGTACATGGTATATGTATACATACATACATACATATGTATGTATGTATCTATGTATGTATGTAGATGTGAATATGTATGTATGTGTGTGTGTGTGTGTGTGTGTGTGTGTGTGTGTGTGTGTGTGTGTGTGTGTGTGTGTGTGTGTGTGTATACACACACACATACACACAAAATCTAATATTATTTATTGCAAATTTGATTGTTTAATTGTATTAATTAATTTGAGTGTTGTATTTATAGTTCTTCAAAAAATTTTGACTGTTAATCTATATGGTCAATCAAATTTTTATCTTGTCATATATGGTTTAGAATTGCACAAATGACCAATATGACCATGAAACTTTTAGCTTCTCATATACGTTTAAAAGTGCAAAAAGTGATGAATATGACCATCAAATTCAAGGCTAGGTTAAGTGTCAAGGTTTGAATGTTATAATTTTTGTACAATGTCAAAAAATGATTACACTTCTTTGACTCAAGTACTAGTTAATATTTTTAGTTACTATTTTTAACCAATTTGATTTTCCATTTGTATTACTACTACAATAAAAAAAATTAAAATTATTTTTGAAAAGATAAAATTGATTTTGTATTTTAAATATTAAACTATTTTAAAATTATTTTATATAAAAATAAAGTATTTTAATCATCATAGATTAATAATTAAAATTAAGAGAACAAACAAATTTCATGCATTTTTAAAAAGAGGCAAAATTCTAATGGAGAGAGGTTAAAAAATTACAAAAGTACAATGGTAGGAGGCAGGTTAACTTTCCAACTTAATCACAACCTTTTTAAATCCAAAATCTTGCTATAGAGTGAAAATGAATACTCACTACTATGTTAGAAATAGGAATTACTAAGAGGGAGGTGGGGGTTGTGGGGGTGAATCAGTAATTTAAAAACTTTAGTCACCGACTAAATATTATTTATTACTTTGAACCATACATAAGAAAGTAAACAAGTAATGTTGAGACAAATATAACTTGTAACACCATATTTTGTTAACTAGGGAAACCTTGGCCAAGGGAAAGCCCTAGTGGGGATGATACCCACTAGATAATATTTTAATATATATGTTCCTTGTAAGAGGATGGACCCTATTAGGAGGCAATGAGAAAATTTAGTATATAGAGTCCCTATTAGGAGACTTTGAATCCCTATTTAGAGATCCCAACCCTATTAAGACAATAGATGCATGATGAGCCCACTACCCAAATATCCACTTTCAATTACAAGAAGAGGTCACTACCCAAACAAGTAATTAGTCCTCAGGTATATAGGTGCTAGAATTTCTTTCTTTATTGATCTTCAACCTCAACTAGATCTCATATCACAAAATTAATTTCTTAAAACTTTGCATATATACCATGTCATTTCACAAATTACTGCTAGGTCGGCTTATACCATAATATACTTCTCCAACTTTGAGTAAGCATCTAGGATGTTGACCCTAATTGGTCAAGTCATTTCATTTAATTTCATTGTCCTATAATTTTTGGATACATTTTATATGTATAGTCCATACTTATGTCTGAGGTTGTACACATCATCACCCATATGTATACCATCTACATCTAACCTCTCTAACAAAAATAACATCATATAAACAAGTTATACATTAAATACTACTCTTTGTTCCTGAATGATAATCACACAACTAAGTATGTTCATGATTATGTTCAACCAAACTATGCCTTTAAGTGGCAATAAAAAATTAAAAAATCAGGGTTATCTCAACTTGACGTGCAATGTTCTACTTGTTATTAACTTTATATCAAAATGTAGAGAGAAAATAATCTCTAGAAAATTGAATCTAGTTTCTAAACAACTAGGACTTATCTCAAAAGAATAAAAATTGATTGGTCAAAGTTTTGAACTTTAATGCAATATTACAAAAAAAATTAGAACAAAAATAAGAAGTAGATGTATGTCTAACCACCTCAATCAAAATAAAATTATAATATATTTTTAATAATATTCTAGATATAAGTAGTAGAGTCATGATTGGATGTGACACATATTTTTGGGTATTTTTATTCTAAATAAATAATAATTAATTAATTTTTAAATTTAGTATTTTTGGAATAAAAAAATCTTGTGTTTGCGAAAATGTCAAATTCGAATATGAAACATGTGGGAAATTTAGGCAAAAAATGGAGGCATCAGAATTGAAAGAAGCATCCCAGAGACTTCAATAGGAGAGGCTACTCTATAGCAAACTAGAGCAAAATTTATTGCAAATTGTTTGGAAAAGCGGATGCTAGATTTGAGGTTTCGACGACCAATAGTTTTGTAGCTTTAGATGAATCTGCAGGAGGAAATCTACACCAATTTTGGGTAGGAGCGCATCAAGGTAAGAAGGAAACTGCAAAAGCCTCCTCTGATTCCTCAAGTGGATCTAAAACCCTTTCCCATCTCCCTTTCTTTACTGTTGAATTTTTAGATAACCAAATTCAAGTTTTTAATCTAACTAGATATGCACAGTCCAAGCTTATAAATCCTTTATCCCATCTAGAGAGTAACTTGCAGTTGGCCATGATCCTAGTTGATGAGGTTCCTTATAAGAATTTTTCCCCTTCTTCCTATATTCCCCCTCATTATAGATAAACCAATACCAACTAGTCATCTAACCCTAAGACAACTTCAGTGCCACCACTAAAGAAACCCCAAGATAAGCCTATTAGGATTTCCATTGAAGGTGTAGATGAAACCTAGTATGATTGCCTTAACAAAGGGGTTTTTTCTATTTGGAATGGTCCTCTAAAATATATCCCTCTTTTAATAGAGTGGCTAAAGGAAAACTATCAAGAATAGGTAAGTATCTTTCACCATTTAGATAACATATTATTTTTAAAATGTGAGGAAGATTTTTTTTAAAAAGAGCTCATTTCTATTTCTGAATGATTTTTTAAAGGTCACTATGTCAAATTTGTAGAATGGTTCCATAACTTTCACTTAGAAATGGTTGATTGCATGATCCCCTCATGGTTTACATTGATTTCTCTCCCCCTAGAGCTATGCGATATAGACATTATTTATTCATTAGGTCCTACAATTATTGAAGTTATAGCTATTAAAATCCTCATTAATGCTAACATTAAACATCCATCAGAAATCCAAAAGAAAGTTGAAATAGCTAAAGCTTCTTATGACATTAAATTTCAAATGTATAAAGGGAAAATCATTGACATCTTGAGATCTGATGAGTTACACAAAATCAGACCCAACATCCTTCCCCTTACCTTGGATTTCAGAAGCAAATTCCCTAGGTTGATCTTTATGATAAAAAACTAGAACGAGAAGCAAGGTAAGAAGATCTCCCATCTAGAGAATCAAAATGAATAGAATACATAGAAAGGGCCAAGGATTTCTATAAACAGTATCATAACAGGCAAGGCGAAAGATTTCTCACCAGCTCCAAAATTAGACTTCATGCCAAAACTAAAGTGGGGAAGGTTGGTAGATCCCTAGAGAGACCAAAAATACATAAGAAAAAAGAAACAAATGTAATTAGAAATGATACTAAAATCAATGGGCATGAATCTACTAAACCATAGCCAAAAAAAAACAAGGAGAATAATGTTGAGATTGGAGAAGAATTTTCTTTTATACACATCAAAGATACCAACAATGATAAAGAGCAAGGAAAGTGCTTAGATACAGCTTTAATGAATTTGGAATTTGAGAATGTCAGTACCAAAAAGAAAGAATGGGGTGGCCTAGATCATCTTAACACAAAACCAGATACAATCATGAGACACCTCGAGTAGGGTATACATAAAGATATAACAAGGAGTGGTAAGGAAGACCCAATAAAAACTATACCTAAGATAGGAAAAAAAGAAGAAGAAGGTCTTTCCAAAGTATTATCATGTAAAATAGGAGAGATACATAGAAGCAAAGAGGTTTCTGAAATTGGATTTTTCAGAGACAAAAATAAGCAGGAGAATCTAGACATATTAGAAGAAGAAAACACTCTTCTATTCACTACACCAGAGATGGGAAGGAAAAACATTTCCATTACAGTAGAAAAATAGGATTTGGAGTTGTTGCACTCACAGAGAGAGGTTGAACCAGAGCTAGTGACTCCTAGCATTAAATGACTCAAACGAATATCCAAATTCTGGTAGACCCCGACTGAGTACTCTTCTTTTCCCTTCATTCTAGAGAAAGACCAAGCAAGCATATGGGATAAAGAGAGGGTTAGAATTTAATCAAATAGGTCAGAGAATAATGGAAATACAATTAATGTAGATCCTTATATGGAAGAGTCCTCTACTCTATATCAAGCAGGTCACCCAGAGGATAGTGGAGTAAGTCTTTTAGAGGAGAGGGAAAATCTTATGCTATTTACCTCATGTAGAATAAGAAATGAAAAAGAATAAAAAAAGGACACAAACTCCCCTCTTGCAATTCTACCCACGGCTTCAGACAACATGATGAATCCACCTAGAATACTTAGTAAATTTTGGTAGACTCCTGCTACTAGCAACAACTCACCTTTCACTCCTAACAACATGGGTAAGTAGACACACAAGGGAGAGGCTCAAGTAGAAGATCTACCAATATTGGAGTTCCAAGAATTTCTAAATGATGAATGTCTTCTAGATTCTTCATATGATAAAGTAGATATGGCAAAGGATGATGTTGTAATGATTGGCCAGCATACTGAGGAGTTGGTCCAAGTTTTAAGTCTAGACAATCTTGATAAGTCATCAGTAACACAAAAGGAGGAACTCATTCAAAGGGTCCTTAAATTGGGTGGTGAGAACTATTCTAGTGAAAATCTTAGAAGAGATATATTGAATATTCAAATGGAAAAATTTCCTTTAGCATTTACCAAACAATCCAAAATAGCTAACCAGATTATTGAAGAAAGTAACTCAAAGTATCAGGAACAATTGCTAGCAAGAAAGATTGACATAGTTCAGACAACAAAGATCAATATTGGACAGATTGGGATTCACATGACACAAATTGGACCTACGTCTTGTTGTTGTGGTAAGACAAAAGGAAAAAGAAGGAGAAAGTCACTAAAGGAACTCAGAGAATCAGTTAGTCTCAACAAGGATCAGTAGAAGGTAGATCAACTGTTTCACAAAGGGAAGGGGAAGTGCCTTCCTGCTCAGGTATGAAACTCACCACATGGAATGGTAGTGGCCTTAATGACCCTAGAAAAAATAGGTTACTAAAACATAACCTCAAATCCTCTAATTTTGATGTTATTCTTATTAAGGAATCTAAATTAAATTCAGTAGAAATAGATAAATTTAGCAAAATGCTTGGAGTATGGTGCTTTGTGTTCCAAGAATCTCTAGGGGTCTCAAGGGTTAGGGCATCCTTTGGGACTCTAGGAAGGTGAATATTAATATTCATAACTATAATAAAAATTGGATTAGTGGCAAGGTACAAAGTTTAAAATCAAATCTAAAATTTACAGTTATTAATGTGTATGGTCCCATGAACAATACAAATAAACTATTAGTTTGGAATGAAATTGGTCAACTCTTGGAAAGTCTAGAAAAGGAAATTTGTATATTAGGAGGTGACTTTAACATGATCTTAGATATTAATGAGAAGATAGGAGGTTCTCAAGTGCTATCACAAGCATCCAGAGACTTTAAAGAATGGTGCACACTGCACAATTTAATTGATATTCCTATTAATAATGGGACCTATAGATCGAACAATAAAATAAAGGACATTTCCTATATCACAAAAAAACTTGATAGATTCCTAATGAAAGGTGAACTAGACACCAACAACTTAAACTTTCAGTCTTCAATTCTTCCCATTGTTGGATCTGACCACTACCTGATCAGATTTGAATTTATTGAGCCCCTCAAGCCAACTAGAAACCCTTTCAAATGTGAGAAGATGTGGTTTCTGTTGGTGTTTTATTTTGATGTTAACAGTACTAAAACTACTAGGCGACAAAAGGCTTAGTACCTAGATATCAGTACATACACAACCTAAAGAATAGCCAATTCTCATTATCACTTGCATATGCAAAGTATTAGGACCCAACTTCAATAAAACCTTAGACGGTTTTCTACTCTTTTGGCTCTGTAAAACCAGGGCGGGTGCACCCGGGGATGGTTCAAAGATGGAATAATTGTATGAGAATTATCCTTAGTTTCATTTTGATTCTAATCTCTAAATCCTTAAACATATAAGTAAATAACTGATAAACACATCCCTTGAACAGATATGGCCAAGAAATCTTCTATAGCTCTGCAGATGTTTCCAACAACAATGGCTAAATGAAGCTAAAACAATCTAGGTAGGCAAGTGCTGGCCAACTTTGAAAATCTTACAGGAAAGATAAATGAAAATTGATTTTATGATGTATTTTGAAAAAGCTAGTTATAATATACTTCTCTTTTGGCTGAAATACTCTCGATCAATGCCTAATCCATTGGGAATTCAGAGTCAAGTAAATTCTTAGATCTAATTTGTTGCCTTGCAACGAATTTTCATCAGCAATTCTTACCAGAATTTATCATTCAAGAATCCTTATTAACACCCAAGCAACCTCATCACATTTATCAAAGCCTTTACTTAATTCATTGAATTAACAGCAATAACAAATGGATGTACAGTCTTACTAAATTGCAATCAATTGCATAAGCTTTTACTCACACAACATCAAGGTAACTCAGTATTAAAAAGGAGACAAAATTCAGAGAAGAACAGATATGGGGACAGTTCATAACTTGTATTCATTTCCTTTGAAAATGATATATCCTTTACAAAAAACCCAGAAAAACCTTCAGAGAAGAAGCACAGTCCTTTTTACATTCATCCATCTCTCAGAGATTTTGACAGAAAAAGCATACTATAAATTTCTTTCCAAAAATGTTTGGACCAAAAAGGAACTAAGCACAACACTTAGTGAAAACCAAATTCGGACCCCTCTTTAGCCTTGGGATCTCACTTAAATAATGTGAGATGCAACAAGCTTCAGGCTACAGTAGGTGACAGGTGTCCTTCTTTTGAAAAACAAAAAACAAGAATAACAGAACGGTTGATTACAACAGCATTTCTTGGCGGGTCCCTTTCTGTTATGCTTCTTGGTTGTTATGGTCTGTTCTCGCAATCATTCCTCATCTTCAGAGTACATATCCATAAGGTCTGCAAGTGATGTATCATCTTCTGTTGCATGCAAAATCACTTTAACCTGGGGATTTTCTATGTCATCATTGCTGACTACAAGAGTAACTATTACTCTTACATCTTCCTCGTCATCTTCTCTTGACATCTGTTCACTAAATTGATCTTTCCATCTGTTGAAAGTATCATCATCTGGCCAATCAAAACTTAGGGTTTCTCTTTGTATCTTTATTAAAGAATTGGCATTATCTTCTAATTCATCGAATTCTTTTCTTATATCAGCATAATACAATTGTATCTTTACCAGCTCTTCATTTGTCTTCGCCCAACACCAACAGCCAATCTCACTGATGATGTTTGTTATTCTGTTATCAAATAATTCATCCATTTCCTTTTTCCATTTGTCCTTTTCTTTTACTGTATCAACAGTTTCTAAGGCACAAGGGAATAGGGTGAATTTTTTAGCAAGATATCTTGAAAAACAGAGTGTCAATTTCCTCTGTAAATAATCTCTTTTATTTTCAAAGTTATCTAATTGATTTAATAAATCAAAAATTCTTTCAACCTGATGGTAAGGCATTTGAACTGCAGAGATACAAACAATCGTGACATCATTATTCCTCTGTCTCCACTTCTGTGCAAGGGAGTCTAGTCCATTCTTTCCTTTATTTAACTCATCTATGAGGGTTACAATCCTGGTCAGCTGGTCATAAAAATCTGACCATTGTATTTTATCCCTCAAGTATGTCACACCCTGCTTCCATTTTTCTTCCTGCTGATTTCTAAATTCTATCTGCCACTCATGTAATTTGGTTTTTTCTGCTTCAAATTCCTCTGCAGTATAGAATTGGGGTCTTTCAGGGGTGTCAGGTATCTCAATAATAGGGGTTAATCCCACAGATGACTGTGGGGGATATGCAATTCTCAATGTACTGGATTCTCCCACTTTTCTCTTTCCAAGTACCTTTTCCAGTTGAGATATCCTATTTTCTAACTCAATTCTCCTCTTCACCTCTT
The DNA here is from genome assembly GCA_028749045.1 of Cupressus sempervirens. Classification (NCBI taxonomy): domain Eukaryota; kingdom Viridiplantae; phylum Streptophyta; class Pinopsida; order Cupressales; family Cupressaceae; genus Cupressus; species Cupressus sempervirens. The sequence continues at coordinate 245,248,141 of CM053791.1, forward strand.
GATTATATGCTTCCACCACTACTTCATATTTATTATGCATATCCATCATTTCCCTCTCTTCTCTTTCCGCAGTAGCCAGGGCAAATTTAGAATAATCCACATTCATGTGGGCTGCCTGTACATTTGAAGTGTCAGCAACTCTTCTTACAATGATACTCCCTGTCAATCCTGAGTCATCAGGCTGTGATGAAGTAACTCTGGATCCTCTTCTCAGGGACCACATAACAAGGGCAGCTTGATCATTGCTGAATGCTGTACCCAAGAATTCCTCTTTATTCGGATCCTGGAGTCCTAAATTATTTGAAACAGAATTAAAAACTAATGCGTCAGCAATGTCCCAATTGGGCAATAATAAAACATTAGCATTTTTTACCATCTGTCTTCCCTCATCAGGGGTTATATTTTGGAACTCTTGAACCATTTGTTCCTTTATTGTATTTTGAATGGAGGTCTCATCCATTTCTGGATGTTCTGTTCTCATATTATTGCACCTTTGCTCAAAAATGTGCATGTTTACTCTCCACGCAAACTGATGGAAAGCTCTAGATCTTACAAAATTATTATCAGACAAAAAATGCTGACTGGCTTGTTCCAAAACAGGGTCCAATTCCCTTCCTCTGAAATCTGCTGTAGTTAATTCAAAACTTGGTACAGGGGTTTCCTGAGGGTTGCCTTCATCAATCTCTGCTTGTGTAAGAAAAATTTCTCCTTGTGACCCCATTTGTTCAAATTGCTCACTGGTGAGTTGTTCTTCCTCCACTCTCATTGGGGTTTGAGAAGGTGAGCCACTTTCATCAGGGGATTCTTCCTCCCTTATTATTCTTCTTCTTTTGGGGGAAGGTTCAGGGGGTCTTTCTTCTAGGATAGTGCTGGAAGATCCAACAATCTATTTTTCTTTATGCACAACGGGCACCTGCTGTCGGACAATAGTATATCCTGTTTTCTTCCGTACCACCAGTGGACCTACTCCAATATTGAGAGTGAAACCCAATTTTCTCATAATTTCTCTGGCTTTATCTAGAAAAGAATTAATAAAATGCTGTTTCTTCTCATTCATTACCTCCATTATCTCAGAGAAATTACTCATGAGCTTATGTACTTTATCTGCATTGTTTGCAGCATTACTAAGAGGACTGAAATTTTTATCAAAACAATTAATGAATTCCAAAACTTTTGAATAGACTCTCCATTTTTCTTTCTTTATTTCTTGCTCATGGAGAGAATATTCATTTCTTATTACATCTTCTGGAAAATAGAATTCATGCTGAACTGGACGCAGCTTGATTCTCAATCTAAGGGCAGAGTTAAAGAAACCTTCTGTATCACAAAAATGAGAGTGAGACACTGCCATTTTGTATTGATCCAAAAATTTATGGAGAAAGGCCCACCCTTCTTTAGTTATCACAAATTGGTGGGCTATAGTACAAGTAGGAAAAATTGATCCTGTCCCCCTTTTGTGCAAAAAGGCCTCCTCCACTCCTCCTAACTGCCACAAAAATTCAGCTATCCCTACCTTCAAGGGTACCTGATAGGGTAACACATGGGGTGTTCCTTTGAAACCATAGACCCTGATGACCGTTGAGACTGAATATGGGATAATATCTCCCCAATTATGTGAAACCTTTAGATTGTGGGTTTTGTCCATAGGCCTGATAAGGTGCATTAATGCCTTAGGGATTCTGGGATTGTCACTCAATAAGAGGCACCTTAGTTTGGAGGCAAAGTGCCTATCAAATCTGACGAAGCTAGCATTTTTTGCTTCCCAGGTCATGTCTGCACTCCATAATTGGACTGGTAGTGCTTCCCCTTCTTGTTCTCTATTTAAAACCATTTCTTTACCAAAATAAGTGGCCCCTTTAAAAAGAAACATATGCATCAGTAAGGAATACTGACCCCAAACCTTTTCCACCTTGCCCTGTGCAATCCCCACCAATCCATGATGGATCTCATTTGCCAAGTAAGATGCAAAATCAAAAATTATTTCCACACCAAAAGAAGAGATTTGGGTGATCATATACATGAAGCTCACTGGAATAAAATCTTCTTCGCCCTCTCCGAAGACTTCGCATAGGGTTCTATATATCTCGACTGCCCTGGCATTAAAACATGATTTCTTGAAGGGCTCTTTAGAAGATGATGTTATGGTTGGAAGGCCTCCAATTCGGCCTATGTGGGCTTTCAGTGCACCCTGTCTAACTACATCCCTCTTGGATATATATTCCTTTTCTAAATCTGTCAGATTAATGGGCACATGATACATGGTGAGGGGTCCCAGACTGAAATACCTTCCTAATCTCCTCGGGACTGATGGTAACTAAAGCCTCACCATCTATTCTCCTCACTACCTTAGTGGCTTGGTCATAGTTTTTTGCTATGGCTTCAAGCAGGTCAAAATCCATGAACACGCTGGGAACAACAAGCTTCCCAAGATCAAAATTCGAAATGTTGGCATGAGGGGCATATAACTTTCTCTCTACAAACCATTTCTTGAATAAACTCAAACCAGTCTGAGTAGTTTGAGCATCCTGGACCCAATTACCCTTATCACACAATCCATCAGCTACCCTAAGCCTAGGATTGAGTGAGGTCAACCTCTTAACTTGCACCGTTTCTACAGTGGACTCAGGAAGTAACTCAAGCAAATCATCATGCACATTTCTATCCAGGTAGTTTACTGCTCCTGTAAATCCCTTCTTAGGAGGCATTTTGAGCTATCCTCTTTAAAACTTAAAAGCTCACAAAGATGATGGCAGTTTTACTTACTTGAATTCTGTCTTAATTTTCCTTTGAATTCCTGCAAAATTTCAGCGAACAGATAACTTAACAATTTCTTATCAACCTTGGCACGCTTTTCTTTCAGTAATAGCTTCTGCACAGGAATGGCTTCAAATCTTTTCTCGCGTGAAATGAAACTGATGCAATCTCTCTATATTATACTCTGTTTTTTCTCACGGACGAAGCTTTCTTGTCTAATTAATACAGAGAGTGGCACTACATTTTTAATTTAAAACTGCGCCGTTGATCTTCAAAGATCCTACGATCATGCGGTACAAAGAGAACAACTAGGAGTTACACTTGCCATGTCAGTCATATTACCCAATGAGAGCTTGCCATGTACATAATTCTTTCTTTTGATGGCGCTTACCTTTAAACCCACTGACGACGGAGAACACGTGTCAGCATGTCGCTACTTCGTTATGCATAAAGAACAAGCACCTTTCCATAACGAGGCGGCGACAACCCTTCATCGGATCAAGAAATGATCGAAAGATACGCTACAGGGCTTCTTAAGAAAGAAGGCGGTGGGCCCATCTCGCTATGTCGCTATAATTATCTTCCTTGCTACTCTTCATAATGAGATAGCGAGCTCCGTTGATTCACTTCAAACTGACGTTCCAGATTTCTTGTACATTTAGTCAAGTAGGCATTAATGAGAATCGAATCTCTGCATAGCTAGCACATGTCAAATTTTATCAGTCACCTGTCATTACACGTCATCATAGATCTTGCCGATCTTTTACCACTTTACGGGCCCTCACTAACTCGCTAACGGTGAAGAACCTCAATTTTCTGATAGCGAGGTAGTGAGCTTCGGCACTTTAAAGGATTCCGTGCCGAAAAAAGCAAGGGGGTACCCGGTAATTACTTCTGTTTAATTAAAACTGATTCTGACAACAGTATTTACGACAGGTCATGCCACCTGGTGTAATTATGACACAAGCAAGATGCAATGTCATCATTTTAAGATTTTCACGTGGCCTCGCTACTTTGCTAACAGTGAAGTGCCTGAATTTTCCGATAGCGAGGTGGCGGTACTTCCGGAAAAATATCAACATTCCGGCTCTAATGTCAGATATTCTAGTGGGTCATTTTCCCCCTTTTTACGGCGAATTGCTAAGTGTACCTGCACAATAAAGCAATTAAATAGCAAATCTTCGATCGCCGCATGTTCACTTCATGGTCCCACCGCTTAAAAAACTCGACACTCGCTATCTCGCTATACTTAATGAGCATGCAACTTTCAATAGCGAGATAACGCCAGCGGTAGATCTAATCAGATCTGACGGTTGGGACAAACAGTAAGAAAGGTAACCCGGGAGAGAGGAAAAGGAATACGGAAGCATATTCGCTTCTTTTGAATTTTGAAAATTTTTGTGCCCGACCTTTCATAAATAGAGATGAATGTAAGGCTTACAAGGCGAATATTTCTCACAGATGGTTTATCCAAAACCTTATACTTCATTTAGACATAGATCACCTGACCTTTCTATGGTTTAACTGAAAAAATTTTTACTGCAGAAAAAGTCAGACCAACAGTGGCTCTGTCTGGGGATGATAGACTACTTGAGTCTATGCAAGGATTCAGAATCTATGGGAGAGCAGACCACACATCCGGGAAATGACAACTTCTTCAGAGAGCACTGAGCAACACACGAAAACAAAAACCCAGACTGTACAAGGATTTACAGAAAATAGGACGCTGGGAAAACCTAAAACTAATGTTCATGGAAGAAACTAAGTATTTTTTCAAGAAAAATACCTCTTCAAGAACTGTCCATGAACTGGCAATTCAAGAATATTATCAAATACATCTTTGATTATGTAGGAATGTTCACCCCAAGTATTCTCAATGAGATATGGGCCTAACCAAATGGGGTCAAATTTGCCATGTTTTCCTTTATCTTCAATTCTGGCGTTCCACATTAAGACTAGGTCTCCATTTTCAAATTTCTTGTTTACAGTTCTTTTATCATAGAGTGTTTTGACTTGTAACTGCAATTTTTGATTTCTTAGAGATGCTTCTCTTCTGGCTTCGGTCAATCCTACCAGTTCATTCATTCTTTCTTTCATTTCATCAGTAGTATCTTCATCATATGACTGGATGTAATTGTATAATCCCATCAAATTGTTCTAGGGCATTCTAGCTTGAATTCCATACACTAAATCAAATGGAGCCACCCCAATTGCCTTCTTTACAGTTACTCTGTCGGCCCATATTGCCAACTGTAACTTGGAGTCCCATGCCCTTTTATTATCGTCCAAGGTTCTCTTAATGATTTTCAACAGGCTTTTATTTGTGGACTCAGCTTGTCCATTCCCTTGTGGATGATATGGGGCAGAAGTTGTTCTTGTCATTCCATATTTATCACAAAAATTTATGAATTCCTCAGACCTAAAACACATAGCATTATCTGTGACAATTTTCTGTGGACATCCAAATCTGGAAATGATATTATTCAATAAGAAATTATTTACTACTTTACTCGTTGCATTTCTGGTAGGGATAGCCTCTACCCATTTTGTAAAGTAGTCAGTAGCAACCAGAATCCAGGAATAGCCAGTACTGGACTTGGGAAAAATTTCTCCTATGAAGTCCAGACCCCATTGTTGAAAAGGTGCTTTAGTTTCAACTGGCTTCAGTGGAGTACTTCCTGAGAATTTCAGCTTCCCAGCAAATCTTTGACAAGGATCACATTTTTTAACCATAACTTGAGCATCTTTGAACAGAGTGGGCCACCAGAAACCAGCTCTCATTATTTTATGCGCAGTAGTTTTGGCCATGTAATGTCCTCCACATACTCCAGCATGCATTTCTTTCAAAATCTCTTTTGCCCTTTCTCTGTCAACACATTTCAACAGAACTCCTTCAAAGTTTCTCCACCATAAGTTATTTTGAACAATTGCATACCTGATGGCTTGCAATTTAATATTTCTTTTTTCATTATCAGGCAGATGGGGAGGAACTTCCATGTGTTGCAAATAATGTATAACATTAATGTACCAGTCACACTGGTCCATGTCGCATAAATCAGTTCTGAAATCATCATTTACTAGGTTTATCTGATTAGCTTCCAGGTTAGTTTCAGCCATAAGTTTGGCCAAACCTTGACCTCTGACTAACTTAGTTATCTGCATATCGATGTTGAATTCTTGGATTCTATTGATCCATCTGCATCTCCTTCCTGACACTTCCTGCTGAGAGAAAATATCTTTAACTGCAGCACTAGGTACAAAGGCAATAATAGTTGCACCTATCAAATAATTTCTGAATGCTTTTACAGCCTTTACCAAAGCATATGCTTGTTTTTCATTTATTTCGTACTTCAGTTCAGCATGCTGCAGGGATTTGCTAAAAAAGGCAATAGGCTGTTCATAACCTTCTTGGTTTTTCTGTAATAAAACTGCAGCCACAGTATGGAATGATGCAAATGAAAATATATGCATGGGTTTTGTATAATCTGGGGTCCTCAACACTGGAGCATTTTTTATCGCAGTCTTTATATCCTGAAATGCCTGTGAAGGTTCACCATTCCAATCTATAACAGCTCCTTTCTTGAGCATTTTTGAAATGGGTCTACTGATTTCAGCGAAATTTGTAACAAACCTCCTCAGAAAATTAACCTGGCCAAAAAAGGACTGTATACCTTTCACGTTTTTAGGTTTAGGGACTTTATCAATAGCCATTACCCTTTCTGGGTCTATTTTTACCCCATCCTTGGACACTATGTGTCCTAATAACTTTCCTTCTGTGACCCCAAACGAGCATTTCTTTGGGTTTAGGGATACCCCATATTCCAGGGCTTTTATAAAAATTTTGTTCAAGTGTTTGCAGTGATCTTCAGCCTTATTAGAATACGCTGTAAGATCATCCTGGTACACAACCATAAATTTGTCAATATATTCATGAAATGCTACATCCATGGCTCTTTGGAAAGTAGCTCCTGCATTAATCAAGCCAAAAGGCATCCTCACATACACATATGTTCCCCAAGGGGTTGTGAAGGCTGTTTTGAACTGTTCACTTTCTTTTACCAGAACTTGATTATATCCAGAAAAGCCATCCATCATTGACATTAATTCAGAGCCGGTCACTTGTTGCAACATGGCTTCCATATTAGGTAAGCCATAATTATCTTTTAGAGATGCAATGTTTAAATTTCTAAAATCCACACAAAGCCTAATATCTCCATTCTTTTTTCTTACAGGAACAAGGTTTGAAACCCAAGTGGAATGCCTAATTGGTTTGATTATTCCACCATCTCTCAGTTTTGTCAGTTCTTCCTGCATTTTTGGGGCAAGGGTGGGATTGATTGGCCTCTGCTTTTGCCTAAAGGGTTTTACATTTTCTTTCAAGGGTATGACATGCTGGAAAAGGTCCTCCCTATAAGCTTTAAGGTCATCATATGACCAAGCAAAAACATGCCTGTACTTTCTAAGTAGGTCAATCAATGCTTTTCTGATTTGAACTGGCAGATCTTGGCCGATGTAAACCTTTTTAGGGATTTCATTTGTTCCCAAATTCACTTCTTCTAGCTCCTGCGGTTTGGGGTCCTTTATTTCCGATCTCACTCTGTCTTGGTTATCAAAAATGTTCTCCAAGACTACCAACCCCTTAGGCATCTTATTTGTTTTTAATTGCATGATTTCTTGAACAAAAATGGTTTCCTTCCCATTTATGGTTTCAATCAGTCCATTGCAGTCCATCTCCTGCCCATGGTATCTGTCTTCATTTAGCAAAAAATTTGTGATATCTTTGTCATCTTCAAACACCTGCCAATTGTCAATGTTGTCAGGTATAGAAGGTCTGTTTTGAATCTCAATCTGGGAGATTCCTGCAAATGATATTTCTTTTGGTTTGATAGCTACATTGGCCAGAAGATCAGCCATTTTATTCTGGGTTCTATCTCTCCATGAGATCCCAAATGCATCAAAGAATTCTATTTGATCCCAGACCTGGTTTCTATATTGTTTTAATCTCCTTTTTTTTGAGGAGTATGTTCCTTTAATCTGAGAGATGATCAATTCAGAATCCCCTATGACATACAATTTCTTAATTTTGTGATGTGTGGCCACTTTGAGACCTAGCAACAATGCTTCATATTCAGCAATGTTATTTGTGCAAGCAAACTTCAAGGTGAATGAATACCTGAAGGTGTTATTTTTAGGGGATACAAAGACTAGACCTGCCCCTGCACCTTCTTTAGAACTAGCCCCATCAAAGAACATTTTCCACAGTTTTGGTGAATTCATGCAACATTCAACCTCATTTTCAATGATATCAGGTAAGTTTTCCACTTCCTGAATAATCAATTCAGCCCTGAAAGCATTGATCCCCGTGTCTAGGAAACAGGTGGTATCTTTGTCAATGTCTTCACCTAAGATGTGGTTAACCCTTGGTTCCCTATTTACCCTGAAAGCTTTGTCTCCTATATGGAAAGTGGCATAAGTAAGGTCACACTGTAGGCTTCCCCCCATGACGGCACTCCATTTTCTGGAAAGTAGCATCCCGTAATGTGGGGGTATATCCACTACAAGGACAGACATGGTTAATTCCACCTCAGGAAATGCAGCCAGTTTAAATGGTAAGGCATTTATAGTACCTATTACTGGAACCTCTCTAGCATCCATCCCTCGGCATCTACCTTGCTTAGTATCCACCTTCAATCCTAGGGCTTCCATTACTTTAAAAGGCATTATAGTGTTGGAAGCTCCAGAATCTATCATATAATTTTTCAAGGTTTTCCCTTTTATGATTAAACTAAGGAAAAAAGGATCAATATCTTGTATGAACGCAACTGATGAATCATCTAAGAACATCTGAGGAATCTGGGATATAATACCATTGTCCTCTATTATTAATGGGGTCTGTTGGGCTACAGCTTGATTATCAATACTATTGTTGTTTGCTATTCCACCCAACCATGACAAAGCCTTATTTTTATGCTCTTCAATTCTAAAGAGCTCAGACAAGGGTACTTTCACAGTAATTTGAGATAACATGGCAATCATATCACCAGGTTCAACTACAGTAGGTTTTACAATAGTACCTGGGATCGGAGTCTTTTGAGTAGTGGGCACCACTTTTAGCTTGACAACATCCGGTTCTGATTTCTCTGGTTGCACTACGGTCTTTGTTGCTTCAACTTTCTGAAATTGAACCTTCTTTTTTGGTTCCCATTTCTGACCCTTGTTCTCCTTGATCTTAGACACATCTATACTGACTTTCTTGTGTTGATCATCTGTCTTATGAGTGGTGTCTTTGATGAACATACTAGATGGCCTTCCTGCCTCATTACTTATTGCTCTATTTCTCAAATTGTAATTACTGTGGACTTGTGAAATCATTTCGGCTGTAATTCTATCAATTTCCTCCTTGGAGGGGATTCTTAGGTTTGTGAAACCTACTTCAGAAAATGTATTGCATACCTTATCTGTATCATTCTTTTCATCATCTGCAAATATTTGCTGATGATGTAACTGGTAAGCAATTCTCTGGCTGGTAACATCATTCTCAGGTTCTTCTGAATCAGAATCTATCAAATCATTAGATGTGTTCGCCATATTGCAACTTATATCATCATGGTTCTTTTCTTCTGTTTCTTCTTCTGCTTGCACTTCTTGAGCTTGGGCGAATGATTGGGCAATAGCACAATAGTCAGCAGAATGAGGTGATTGGCATATAATGCACCAAGGTACATCATCATTCATATTTACAGTGTTCCTTTGCAGGGGGTCTGGGGTACCCTTATCCTTCATATTTTGGATCTGGTTAGGAACTGGTTTACCATCTTTCCATTGGGTGGTGTAAGGGTAATTCTGCATCCTAGGCTATCTATTGAAATTGCTGTTATTCACAAGGGCTCTCTCAGTAACATTTGTCTTATTGAAATTAGTGGGATTCATTTTCTTAAGCATTTCTAAAACATGGCCTATAGTAGGTTCTTCAGGCCTTTTTCCCATGGATGTTTTGTCACCTTCCCTTTTATTATTATTCTTAGGGTTGAAAAGCTTAGGATCATCCCTTCTCCCTAATTTTCCAGAGGCCTTTCTATTATTTTCTATATTCACTGCAACTCTATAGGCATCTCTCAGAGTTTTAGGATCCTTATCTCTCATTTGGTAGGCCATCTTGCTATCAAAGGCATTGAAGTAGGTTGTAAGACAGACGTCTTCATTTAACCGCATAAATTGAAATAGTTTGTACATTCCTTTCTGAAATCTCACATTGAAATCAAATGTGGATTCATTTGGATTCTTCTTGATATTATTGAACTAATTCAACATGAATCCTGCATTGGTATTGTCCCCATATTGTTCCTTGAACAATTTCTCCAAATCGCTCCATGAAGTAATACTATCATCAGGCAACCTCCTGAACCAATCCCTTGCATCCTCTGTGAGTGAATGCACAAATAATTTCATCACCATGTCCTCATGTTCAACTTCATAATCATTGAGCATGTCAATGAAAATTCTCAAATGTTCTTCACCAGTGACAGCATTATTTCTAGAAAACTTCACCACTTTATCCCTTAAATCAAAAGATATGGGATGGGGGGCAGCAGGAATACCGGCAAATGATATTTGTCTATATTTTTTGAGGTATATAGGTTTCTTCTGGAAACCGAGAGCGTTAGAGGTACTAGCTACATTAGCTTGAGTTAGGAGAGCAGCTTGGGATAGCTGTGGTGGGACAAACGGGACTTGAGTGCCAATATTGGAAGATGAGGTAGGAGCAGGTTGCGGTGCTTTCTGAGTCGGGATTATGGGAACGTTAACTGGTGCAGGATTTGTAGGTGGGATAGACAAACTAGGCCATGAATTTAATGCAGAATTAGACTTTATGAATTGGATTTTCCTTCTGGTCTCTGCGGCCTGAGCTTCATTTTCAACCTTCTCAAGTTCTTTTGCAAGGTCTTCCTTCTCCTTTCGAGCCTTCTCTAGTTCTAGGTCTAATTTTGATACAGAGGGTTGTATAGATTTGCTTGGTATAGCTTGAGGCTCATTTATTTGGATTCCTACAGCCTTGCCTTTTCCTTTATCTGGAACTGTTCCAGTGGGCTCTATTGGATTAACTTGAATGGGTTTATAAGCTTGAACTTGAGCAATAATTCGTTCTTTTCTTTGATTTAGGAGTTTTTCCTGTTGTTGAACTTTAGCTCTTAGATTATCAATATTTCCAAAGACGTCCTGATGGAGAGTGGGGATATTCTCTTCTAGTTTTTTATTTTGCTCTTTCAAAGCAGCCATCCTTCTTAGCAGAGTATCTCTTTCTATTATTGCATCCAAAGTGGCTCGCTCCCTTTCTTTTTCAAGACGGATGCGCTTAGCTTCTTCCTCAGCAATCCATTTCTTCAAAAATCCTATTTCAGATTGCACTTCTTTAGAATCAGCAGAGGTTGCCTTGGAATCAGCAGGATCATCTAGATCTATAAGGTTCGGTTCCATATATGGGGCTACTCTGGGATTAAAAAGGTTATCAGATGAACTTCTAAATCCTAGCCTACAATTTATATCTGCTACATGCCCTGGTCTGGGTGAAGCAATTCCCATAGTAGATACATCTTTATCTTGAAAAAATCTCTGATCTGGTAATGGGGTACTGAAAATACCTCCTAAAAGTCTTGTATTTTCGGATTCAGAACTAAGCGAAGATGATTCTCTTGCTATTATCGGTTGATAATGGGAATTTACAGAGGCATTACCTCTAGCCTTCCAAGTAGGATTTGGATCTATTCTTTTCTTATTTTGGTTCTTCCTACCACCTTGGGGTAAATCAGTATACAGTGATACATCGGGATTGGCTCTCATGTAAGCCCTTGTGTTTTTTCTCTTGTCAGCCATATTTTTCTTTTGTTACAATAAGCACTAGCTTCAAAACCTTGACTGAGTCGCCACCCTTTTTCGGGAAAATACAATAACACTCGTTACTGACAGAAAGAAAACAATACATGAGCGGGAACAAAAATACGGCACAAAGAGATCAATCACTGATGTTGTAAGACTGCAACTCTTGCTTGTTAGATAAGACACTCGGATAAGCTGGATGTGTCAGTGTGTAGCAATGGTACTTGGGTTTATATCTTCATATTTTCTCAAGTTTTGACACTATGAATTTCCCCAGCAGAGTCACCATTTTGTTGGTGTTTTATTTTGATGTTAACAGTACTAAAACTACTAGGCGACAAAAGGCTTAGTACCTAGATATCAGTACATACACAACCTAAAGAATAGCCAATTCTCATTATCACTTGCATATGCAAAGTATTAGGACCCAACTTCAATAAAACCTTAGACGATTTTCTACTCTTTTGGCTCTGTAAAACCAGGGCGGGTGCACCCGGGGATGGTTCAAAGATGGAATAATTGTATGAGAATTATCCTTAGTTTCATTTTGATTCTCATCTCTAAATCCTTAAACATATAAGTAAATAACTGATAAACACATCCCTTGAACAGATATGGCCAAGAAATCTTCTATAGCTCTGCAGATGTTTCCAACAACAATGGCTAAATGAAGCTAAAACAATCTAGGTAGGCAAGTGCTGGCCAACTTTGAAAATCTTACAGGAAAGATAAATGAAAATTGATTTTATGATGTATTTTGAAAAAGCTAGTTATAATATACTTCTCTTTTGGCTGAAATACTCTCGATCAGTGCCTAATCCATTGGAAATTCAGAGTCAAGTAAATTCTTAGATCTAATTTGTTGCCTTGCAACGAATTTTCATCAGCAATTCTTACCAGAATTTATCATTCAAGAATCCTTATTAACACCCAAGCAACCTCATCACATTTATCAAAGCCTTTACTTAATTCATTGAATTAACAGCAATAACAAATGGATGTACAGTCTTACTAAATTGCAATCAATTGCATAAGCTTTTACTCACACAACATCAAGGTAACTCAGTATTAAAAAGGAGACAAAATTCAGAGAAGAACATATATGGGGACAGTTCATAACTTGTATTCATTTCCTTTGAAAATGATATATCCTTTACAAAAAACCCAGAAAAACCTTCAGAGAAGAAGCACAGTCCTTTTTACATTCATCCATCTCTCAGAGATTTTGACAGAAAAAGCATACTATAAATTTCTTTCCAAAAAGGTTTGGACCAAAAAGGAACTAAGCACAACACTTAGTGAAAACAAAATTCGGACCCCTCTTTAGCCTTGGGATCTCACTTAAATAATGTGAGATGCAACAAGCTTCAGGCTACAGTAGGTGACAAGTGTCCTTCTTTTGAAAAACAAAAAACAAGAATAACAGAACGGTTGATTACAACAGCATTTCTTGGCGGGTCCCTTTCTGTTATGCTTCTTGGTTGTTATGGTCTGTTCTCGCAATCATTCCTCATCTTCAGAGTACATATCCATAAGGTCTGCAAGTGATGTATCATCTTCTGTTGCATGCAAAATCACTTTAACCTGGGGATTTTCTATGTCATCATTGCTGACTACAAGAGTAACTATTACTCTTACATCTTCCTCGTCATCTTCTCCTGACATCTGTTCACTAAATTGATCTTTCCATCTGTTGAAAGTATCATCATCTGGCCAATCAAAACTTAGGGTTTCTCTTTGTATCTTTATTAAAGAATTGGCATTATCTTCTAATTCATCGAATTCTTTTCTTATATCAGCATAATACAATTGTATCTTTACCAGCTCTTCATTTGTCTTCGCCCAAAACCAACAGCCAGTCTCACTGATGATGTTTGTTATTCTGTTATCAAATAATTCATCCATTTCCTTTTTCCATTTGTCCTTTTCTTTTACTGTATCAACAGTTTCTAAGGCACAAGGGAATAGGGTGAATTTTTTAGCAAGATATCTTGAAAAACAGAGTGTCAATTTCCTCTGTAAAGGATCTCTTTTATTTTCAAAGTTATCTAATTGATTTAATAAATCAAAAATTCTTTCAACCTGATGGTAAGGCATTTGAACTGCAGAGATACAAACAATCGTGACATCATTATTCCTCTATCTCCACTTCTGTGCAAGGGAGTCTAGTCCATTCTTTCCTTTATTTAACTCATCTATGAGGGTTACAATCCTGGTCAGCTGGTCATAAAAATCTGACCATTGTATTTTATCCCTCAAGTATGTCACACCCTGCTTCCATTTTTCTTCCTGCTGATTTCTAAATTCTATCTGCCACTCATGTAATTTGGTTTTTTCTGCTTCAAATTCCTCTGCGGTATAGAATTGGGGTCTTTTAGGGGTGTCAGGTATCTCAATAATAGGGGTTAATCCCACAGATGACTGTGGGGGATATGCAATTCTCAATGTACTGGATTCTCCCACTTTTCTCTTTCCAAGTACCTTTTCCAGTTGAGATATCCTGTTTTCTAACTCAATTCTCCTCTTCACCTCTTGATTATATGCTTCCACCACTACTTCATATTTATTATGCATATCCATCATTTCCCTCTCTTCTCTTTCCGCAGTAGCCAGGGAAAATTTAGAATAATCCACATTCATGTGGGCTGCCTGTACATTTGAAGTGTCAGCAACTCTTCTTACAATGATACTCCCTGTCAATCCTGAGTCATCAGGCTGTGATGAAGTAACTCTGGATCCTCTTCTCAGGGACCACATAACAAGGGCAGCTTGATCATTGTTGAATGCTATACCCAAGAATTCCTCTTTATTCGGATCCTGGAGTCCTAAATTATTTGAAACAGAATTAAAAACTAATGCGTCAACAATGTCCCAATTGGGCAATAATAAAACATTAGCATTTTTTACCATCTGTCTTCCCTCATCAGGGGTTATATTTTGGAACTCTTGAACCATTTGTTCCTTTATTGTATTTTGAATGGAGGTCTCATCCATTTCTGGATGTTCTGTTCTCATATTATTGCACCTTTGCTCAAAAATGTGCATGTTTACTCTCCACGCAAACTGATGGAAAGCTCTAGATCTTACAAAATTGTTATCAGACAAAAAATGCTGACTGGCTTGTTCCAAAACAGGGTCCAATTCCCTTCCTCTGAAATCTGCTGTAGTTAATTCAAAACTTGGTACAGGGGTTTCCTGAGGGTTGCCTTCATCAATCTCTGCTTGTGTAAAAAAAATTTCTCCTTGTGACCCCATTTGTTCAAATTGCTCACTGGTGAGTTGTTCTTCCTCCACTCTCATTGGGGTTTGAGAAGGTGAGCCACTTTCATCAGGGGATTCTTCCTCCCTTATTATTCTTCTTCTTTTGGGGGAAGGTTCAGGGGGTCTTTCTTCTAGGACAGTGCTGGAAGATCCAACAATCTATTTTTCTTTATGCACAACAGGCACTTGCTGTCGGACAATAGTATATCCTGTTTTCTTCCGTACCACCAGTGGACCTACTCCAATATTGGGAGTGAAACCCAATTTTCTCATAATTTCTCTGGCTTTATCTGGAAAAGAATTAATAAAATGTTGTTTCTTCTCATTCATTACCTCCATTATCTCAGAGAAATTACTCATGAGCTTATGTACTTTATCTGCATTGTTTGCAGCATTACTAAGAGGACTAAAATTTTTATCAAAACAATTAATGAATTCCAAAACTTTTCAATAGACTCTCCATTTTTCTTTCTTTATTTCTTGCTCATGGAGAGAATATTCATTTCTTATTACATCTTCTGGAAAATAGAATTCATGCTGAATTGGACGCAGCTTGATTCTCAATCTAAGGGCAGAGTTAAAGAAACCTTCTGTATCACAAAAACGAGAGTGAGACACTGCCATTTTGTATTGATCCAAAAATTTATGGAGAAAGGCCCACCCTTCTTTAGTTATCACAAATTGGTGGGCTATAGTACAAGTAGGAAAAATTGATCCTATCCCCCTTTTGTGTAAAAAGGCCTCCTCCACTCCTCCTAACTGCCACAAAAATTCAGCTATCCCTACCTTCAAGGGTACCTGATAGGGTAACACATGGGGTGTTCCTTTGAAACCATAGACCCTGATGACCGTTGAGACTGAATATGGGATAATATCTCCCCAATTATGTGAAACCTTTAGATTGTGGGTTTTGTCCATAGGCCTGATAAGGTGCATTAATGCCTTAGGGATTCTGGGATTGTCACTCAATAAAAGGCACCTTAGTTTGGAGGCAAAGTGCCTATCAAATCTGACGAAGCTAGCATTTTCTGCTTCCCAGGTCATGTCTGCACTCCATAATTGGACTGGTAGTGCTTCCCCTTCTTGTTCTCTATTTAAAACCATTTCTTTACCAAAATAAGTGGCCCCTTTAAAAAGAAACATATGCATCAGTAAGGAATACTGACCCCAAACCTTTTCCACCTTGCCCTATGCAATCCCCACCAATCCATGATGGATCTCATTTGCCAAGTAAGATGCAAAATCAAAAATTATTTCCACACCAAAAGAAGAGATTTGGGTGATCATATACATGAAGCTCACCGGAATAAAATCTTCTTCGCCCTCTCCGAAGACTTTGCACAGGGTTCTATATATCTCGACTGCCCTGGCATTAAAACATGATTTCTTGAAGGGCTCTTTAGAAGATGATGTTATGGTTGGAAGGCCTCCAATTCGGCCTATGTGGGCTTTCAGTGCACCCTGTCTAACTACATCCCTCTTGGATATATATTCCTTTTCTAAATCTGTCAGATTAATGGGCACATGATACATGGTGAGGGGTCCCAGACTGAAATACCTTCCTAATCTCCTCGGGACTGATGGTAACTAAAGCCTCACCATCTATTCTCCTCACTACCTTAGTGGCTTGGTCATAGTTTTTTGCTATGGCTTCAAGCAGGTCAAAATCCATGAACACGCTGGGAACAACAAGCTTCCCAAGATCAAAATTCCAAATGTTGGCATGAGGGGCATATAACTTTCTCTCTGCAAACCATTTCTTGAATAAACTCAAACCAGTCTGAGCAGTTTGAGCATCCCGGACCCAATTACCCTTATCACACAATCCATCAGCTACCCTAAGCCTAGGATTGAGTGAGTTCAACCTCTTAACTTGCATCGTTTCTATAGTGGACTCAGGAAGTAACTCAAGCAAATCATCATGCACATTTCTATCCAGGTAGTTTACTGCTCCTGTAAATCCCTTCTTAGGAGGCATTTTGAGCTATCCTCTTTAAAACTTAAAAGCTCACAAAGATGATGGCAGTTTTACTTACTTGAATTCTGTCTCAATTTTCCTTTGAATTCCTGCAAAATTTCAGCGAACAGATAACTTGACAATTTGTTATCAACCTTGGCACGCTTTTCTTTCAGTAGTAGCTTCTGCACAGGAATGGCTTCAAATCTTTTCTCGCGTGAAATGAAACTGATGCAATCTCTCTGTATTATACTCTGTTTTTTCTCACGGATGAAGCTTTCTTGTCTAATTAATACAGAGAGTGGCACTAAATTTTTAATTTAAAACTGCGCCGTTGATCTTCAAAGATCCTACGATCATGCGGTACAAAGTGAACAACTAGGAGTTACACTTGCCATGTCAGTCATATTACCCAATGAGAGCTTGCTATGTACATAATTCTTTCTTTTGATGGCACTTACCTTTAAACCCACTGACGACGGAGAACACGTGTCAGCATGTCGCTACTTCGTTATGCATAAAGAACAAGCACCTTTCCATAACGAGGCGGCGACAACCGTTGATCGGATCAAGAAATGATCGAAAGATACGCTACAGGGCTTCTTAAGAAAGAAGGCGGTGGGCCCATCTCGCTATGTCGCTATAATTATCTTCCTTGCTACTCTTCATAACGAGATAGCGAGCTCCGTTGATTCACTTCAAACTGACGTTCCAGATTTCTTGTACATTTAGTCAGGTAGGCATTAATGAGAATCGGATCTCTGCACAGCTAGCACATGTCAAATTTTATCAGTCACCTGTCATTACACGTCATCATAGATCTTGCCGATCTTTTACCACTTTACGGGCCCTCGCTAACTCGCTAACGGTGAAGAACCTCAATTTTCCGATAGCGAGGTAGCGAGCTTCGGCACTTTAAAGGATTCCATGCCGGAAAAAGCAAGGGGGTACCCGGTAATTACTTCTGTTTAATTAAAACTGATTCTGACAACAGTATTTACGATAGGTCATGCCACCTGGTGTAATTATGACACAAGCAAGATGCAATGTCATCATTTTAAGATTTTCACGTGGCCTCGCTACTTCGCTAACGGTGAAGTGCCTGAATTTTCCGATAGCGAGGTGGCGGTACTTCCGAAAAAATATCAACATTCCGGCTCTGATGTCAGATATTCTAGTGGGTCCTTTTCCCCCTTTTTACATTTAGACATAGATCACCTGACCTTTCTATGGTTTAACTGAAAAAAATTTTACTGCAGAAAAAGTCAGACCAACAGTTTCTAGACCCAAAATTCCTCAACATTATTAAATTATGGTGGGCTCAAGATAGCTGCATAGGATCTAAAATGTTTGTCCTCATTCAAAAATTAAAGATGCTAAAGGAGTGCATCCTTAAATGGAACAGAGAAAAAATTAATAACATATTCAAAGAAAAGTTGGACATAGAAAATCAACTTAAAGATTTAAATTCAAAGGTTATCAGCAAGGGCATGGACAATAGAAGCTATTTTGTCAAAAAGGAATTGTTAGCAAAGCAAGAGTCTATCCTATCCAAAGAAGAAACCTTTTGGAGATAGAAATCAAGAAAAAGATAGTTAGCTGAGGGTGATTGTAACACAATTTTTTTTCACAATTCTACCTTATATAATAGAGCTAAGAGTAGAATCACACGCATTAAAGACTAGTTAGGCAACTTAACTAAAAATCTTGGAGAAATAGTAGAAACCTTTTTTTATTACATTCAAGATTTACTAAATAATCAGCAAAGCTCAAATTATACTACACAATCTAGTTTATTAAGAGTTATTCCTAAAATTATTACCCAAGATGACAACAAAAACCTTAATAGACCCATCACTTTAGAAGAAGTCAAGAGAGTGGTTTTTGACATGAATCTCGATAAATCACTAGGCCTAGATGAATCCCAAGCCTTCTTCTTCCAAAAGTGTTGGGAAATCATAGGTCTGGATCTTTGGAGAGTTATCGAAGCTTCTAGAAATGGTGGCTCCATCCTTGCTAAAATCAATCATTTCTTCATTACTTTGATTCCTAAGAAATATGATCCTGAATCTCCAGGTGACTATAGACCAATAGCCTTGCACATACAGTCTATAAATTTTTCTCCAAAGTTCTAGCTAATAGGCTAAAAGAGATTCTCCCTAAGATTATCTTTGAGGAAAAAACTAGCTTCATGCTAGTTAGATCCATCCTTGATGGCATCATTACCATTCAAGAGATTATTCACTCTATGTGCCTTAATAAGGAAGTGTGTATGCTCATGAAATTGGATATCCAAAAATCCTATGATATGGTGGATTGGAGATTCCTATGCAAGATGTTAGAAGTGGTTGGATTCTCTTGTCAATGGATTAACTTAATTTTCAAATTCATCTCAACACCTAAAATTTTATTCCTTGTCAATGGTATGCCTGAAGGATCTTTTGATATTTTGAGAGGTATCTAGGAAGGGGATCCTCTTTCTCCCTCACTTTTCATCATCATGGTAGAAGCATTTGGGAGAGCTATGATAGATGCTTATTATAAGAAGAGAATATCGAGTATTATTGCCCTGAAAAACCTGCCTAATATTACACATCAACAATTCATTGATAACACCATTCTCCTAGGGAAGAGTAAGATCATTGAAGCTTTATCCCTTAAAGGTATCATGGATTTATATATGGAAGCCTCAAGACAAAAGTTCAATGCTCTCAAATCTGAAATTTTCTTCTTAAATACCTCGCCAGATATGGAATCACAAATATGTAGAATTATGGGCTTCAAGAAAGGAATCTTCCCTTAAAAATATTTTGGTATAGCTTTAGAGAAAGGTTCAAAATCAAGAAGGGTATGGGATAATACTCTCAAAAAATTAGATTCAATATTATGCTTCTAGAAGGATAGATGGGTCACCAAGGCTAGAAAATGCACTAAGATCCTTGCAGTGCTTTCAGCCATCCTGACTTACCCTCTTTCATGCCTCCCTCTTTGTACAAAAAATTTTAAAAAACTTGATTCTAAAATGAGGAAATTTTTTTGGAATGATTGGGACAATGATGATAAGTTAGCTCTTATCAAGTGGGGAAATATTTGTAAACCCAAGACCCTTGGGGCTCTAGGGATTAAAAACCTGTAGTGGCAAAATGAAGCCTTAGGGGGAAAACTCTTTTGGAGGCTATACCACAAATATAACTGTAAATGGGCTAAGATGCTCTATGATAAATACCTTATTGCAGAGGACACACTTTTAACTTTTAGAATTAGCTCTCCTCCTAAAGGGTCTAAATCTTGGAACTTTATGATGAAGTGTTGCCATTTGATCAATAAATTCATAACTTGGGATGTTGGATTTGGGGAAGAGGCATTATTCTAGGAAGATTCTTGGGAAGATAAACCTCCACTCACCTCCTACAAGGTCCCTCTGATGCTTAAAAATAGGTTAACTCAGGTCTGGGGCAACAAAGTTAGGAACTATTGTTGTTTATCATACTTCGAAGGTTCTCCAACTTGGAATTGGAAATAACCTAGAGGTTTAGATCTTGATGAAGAATCAATCAACCAATTTGAGAATATTGTAGAAGGTAGGAAACCTATACAGTCTAACAAAAGAGACACACTTATTTGAGTAGCCTCCAATAATGGGAAATACAATGTCAAAGATGGATATAAGGCCATTCTAGAAGCCAATAAACCAATATCTGTGGACATCCCACTTAAGCTTTTTTGGGACCCTTCATGCCTACCAAAAGTTGGATTCTTTCTTTGGCTTGCTATTCAAAATAGGATGCTTATGATGGATAGATTAAACAATGTAGGTATTCAAGGCCCTTCTAAATGTGCTCTCTATCACCAGAGTTCAAAGTATGTGGATCATCTTCTATATCTTTGCCCCTATTCCCAAAGATGTTGCAAATGGATCAAAAAAATTCTAGGGTGTTCATCCCCCTTTCCTAAATCATTTATTGATTTGCTCTAGGGATGGCCATATTATAATGGCATTGGTGTCTATAGTAAACTTTGGAACATCTTGCCTTCTATCTTGACTTGGCAAATCTAGAAGGAAAGAAATCACTGCATCTTTCCACATTTGGATCTCAAACCTAAGAATCTTGTATCCAAAATAGAAGCCTACATAGTAGAAACTATTAATTCATACTTAAGGAAGGTGAGCCTAGAAGAAGACTCATTCTCCAACTGTGATGGCCTCATGAAGAAAACCTGGCCTAATTTGATTAATCCCCCACTTTACTATTCTAAGGTAAATAAAGAGGCTAGGAAGAATTGTAAATGGAAGCCACCACCCCTTGGATCGGTTAAACTAAATTTTGATGGGGTAGCTTGAGGAAACCTAGCTACAACCATTACTGGATGCATCATTCATAATGAAGATGGTCATTCGATTACCAAAAAAGCTCTATCGATTCTGCCCACATCCAATAATTTAGTTGAACTTGAGGGCCTCTATCAAGGAATCAGTTTATATCTTAAGCTTAATTTATCTAAAGTTTTTATCGAAGGTGATTCTCAAATTATTGTGAATGCTATAAGGAAACAGTCCACTCCTAATTGGGCACTCAACTCCCAACTAGAAGTGGCTCTGTCTCTTATAGATAAGCTTGATGATTATAGGATCAACCATATCTATAGGGAAGGTAATCAACTTATAGATTATCTAGCTAAATTAGGAGCATATGGAGTTAACTCCATGCTTATAAATGACAATTACTTTCTAGCTCCTTAATTTCCTATTTTCCTCTATATATACCCTTTGATATGGTATTGATAACATTTAGCCTGATTATTATTAATTTGATCCAATTTATCTATAATTTATACCTATCTTATTTTAAGTTTTCTATATATTATGTATAATCTTTATCTAATTTATTTTATTCATATCTTTATCTATTGTATTGATAAATTTGGTCTGCTTTGGCTTAGAATTAATTATTATTAATCAAGATGGATGGTTTTAGTACCTCTCTCATCATTTTGGCATCAACTTCATATGTGTAATTGCTAGGAGAATCATATAATTAGTTTCCCCATCATGGTTTATTACGAGCTCTAGTTTAGCATTTATTTATCATTGTTTATCTACACTTGCACATTCGACCGTATAGTTTATTTTTAGTCTTCTAGAAGTTTCCCTACACAATTCCCAGGTGTTATCAGTCAGATTTTGCTCTTCTCTATCATCATTGAACATGGAATCCAATATAGCTCTCTTTCATGTTAAAGAGAAGTGCACTGTGGCCTTTTGTGGAGCAGTGCAACCAAAAAGATGGAATCAAATTTTACACCTAGTGGATGACATGATGCAGTTTACAATCAACAAAGCCCTGGGTGAAGGGGTTTTTGATTATCAATACACCTGGCGAACAAATAGTGATATCATTGGGTCACTCATTGGTTGTCTGGTAAGAGCCCAAGTTCAAGCAAATAACATAGTAAGGCTTTATCGCAACATATTCTTCGCTTCTTGGAGAAAGGGGCTCGAACAAGAGGTATATAGTATAGACAAAAAATTCTAGATTCCCTTCCCTAATAAATATATGAATCTTCCATTTTTTCATCTGGATTTAGAAAAATCCCTCCACCGCCAGTCTCTGGTCATTTGAGAGAACTTGACATTTTATTGTGAGTAGACAAAGATGAAGGCTAGCCTAAATTTTCTTCTTCACTGGAGGGGCATCATTCCTAAAGATAATGTGGAATAGCTAATTAATTATCTCCATCTCTTCAATGCTTACATTCAACCCAAGGTGACATTCAAGAATCTGGATGATTTAGACTTCAGCACACCAAATGCAAAATGAACGAGCAGAAGGAAACTTGAGTATGAGCTTCCATTGAACCACTAGGTGGAACAATTCAGTGACATCACAGACGTGATCATGGTCCTGTGGAAGGAAGGTAGAGGTACAGTTGAAATATGATTATCACTTAGGACCAAAATTATTTTAATATGGTTTTTTGTTATATAGAGTAAGCAATATTGTTAGTACACTTATGACTGTCTAGTTTGGTATCTCAAAATGTTACATATGTATAGTTATTATAGAATAATTTCTCTCCCCAAGTTTTATCTCTTTGTTTATGAAAACTTCTCAGATTATATATATAATATATGGCTATTTTTAAGGATAATCTCAATCCTTGGCTTTGGAGATTCTGCTTTATTGGAAGATTTAGTTTATAAATGCTCTAAATGTGGGTGGTTTCAAAAAATTCCACTTGGGCAGTGATCAAGTTGGTCTACATCTTTTAAAATAGGTCTCATTCTGAATATGGGTTCCTTATCCATTTGTTCCTTTGAATATGTGCTGTTATGATTTTGGCATATGTCTTTTGTTGTCAATCTCCCTCTTTGTTTAAATCCTTTAGCCTACAAGTGATAGATCTATTAATTTTACTAGTTTCTGCATATATATCGATTAGGTCAATCTTTTATGCTTTAAAACATGGACTCTAATTAGGGAGGAAGGATTTCATTTCTTGCTGATATCTTACATAACTTTTAACTCTTAAGTTTTAATTCATTCTCTTCTATTCTATTATGGTTATAGCTGCTAGAACATCCTCTGGTTGTCGATTGTGATTTAGTAGATAATTCCTCAGCATAAATGGATGGTATGGATCTCTTTAATGGATTAATGATTCCTTAAGTAAGAAGGCTGTCTAATTGAATTCCTCCTATCAATATGAGTTCTTTGTTTATGTCATGAATGCTTGATTTGGTCCTCTATTTTTCTCTCAAACTCTTGAATATTGACAGATTTCGAGATGGGAGTACTATCATTTTAGAATCTTGTGTTGTATTTGTTTGTTCGCCATTTTAGCATGTGTTCCATTTGATCCTGGCAAGACTTCGCTCGATGTGGCTATTTTTTTCTTGGAAGTAAGGGTTGGAACCAAATCTTTGGCAGTTCCTCTATTTTTGCACTTCTCAGCTATCCATCTTTAACCCTTCTCATGATTATCCCTTTCATGCATTGTCAATTTTATCTCTTTTTCTACTATGTGTCCTCTATTGTGTGTTTCTTTAATCCCCTTTTGTAATTGTTAAATTGCTTGCCTTACTGCATAGCATCTCATCTTGCTCTATTTCAAGCAATTTGTCATATCATTACTGTTTTCTCTAGATTGAAACTCATATTAAGTTAATTTTAGTATGTAGGGGCATCTCTTATTATGTTTCATTATGGTAAAGTAGGGAGCATCTTATCACATTCCAGTTCTCATACAGTCTCTCGTAGTTTCCTCTTGTCATATATAGCATATTGCTTTGTATTTATCTCTTCTTATGGGAGGTTGCTTCCTTTCCTATCTCTTAGATGGTATATCATATTCTTGTGTCCATAATTCTAACCTCTTAACATGTTTAGCTAGTTCGCAACCACACTCAAACATCAAATTCTATTAGTCATTGAATCTATGGACTAAAACCTTTTGAAGGCTGCATTGGATATTCAAATGCAAGTGTTATCATCAGGGGTATAAGCCCTTATCGATTGTATTTTTGAATTCATAATATATACATAGATGTAGTTCACTCGGGTATGCCTGTTTTATTTTGTAATAATATAGGACATCTATCCTGAGCAAGACTAGAGGTTTTCTTCTTCACTCTTTCCTACCAATGCCCGTTTGAATGGAGCAAGCTCTTGTAAATTTTTATTTCAATTAATAATAAAATTATCATGGCATTGGCCATTTACCAAAAAATAAAAAAAATAAAAAATCTTGTGTCTAACCACCTTAACTAATTCAAAACTCACTAAAAATCAAATTTTCATTATTTTCCTTATAGTAGAATAAACATAGAATGTGATGCATCTTTTGGATTTAAATATTTTTGTACTATTTGAAAGTCATAATTGTTTTTTAAGTAGTGTGTCAGTCAAAACTTTATACATAACTCCATTATAAAATGTAATAATTACTTAGTAAACTCATAATTTGATAAACCTTACTTTAATGGAAAGATAAGAACATTCTTAAGAAACCCTTTTCATTTCATCAAATTTTGGTGAAAAAAAGGTCATCAGCTACATGTTTGAAGTAAAAATCACATAAAAATAGGCCATAAACACATTTTAAGGATGCTTTCAAAGTTGACCATATAGGTTTGTATAAAAAGATATAGTAGACCTTATAAAGATATTAATCATTTTCATTTAGTATCAGGGTGGATGGGAAGAAAGTTGAAATAGATTTTGAAATGGTTTGAGATATTTCAGAACTATAATTTTTTTAGATTACCACTTTTTGGCACACCATGATCCTGCACATAGCCAACTATTTTCATTAAAACTTGCATAACAAGTGTTAGAGTTAGCATTCCTACACATGTTGTTATCCACATCCCTATCATACTTCCTTCTTCCTCTATGTAACCTCATTAGTCATAATATGATATCAATAACAAGTTACATATAGTACAATACACTGTTGTAAACCAATTTCATACTTAGACAATTCTTTGGGTACCAAAAGCTAAGTATCTTTATTTCTTAGGTTTCCTACAATAATGTACATCATGTGTTGCCATATATGACAAAAATTACATATATTTATTAGCCAATTGTGAACAATCTCCCCCTTTGACATTGATAGCAACAAAATAGGGAAAATTTGCTAAGTATCAAAAACTTTTCAAAAACATTATAGTATCAATACATTAATCAACTTTTACAACTTATCCATCTTACATATGCTCCCCATTTCACTATGATTTCATACCTCACCCTATTTACAATTTTCTTATGAATCTTCTCCCCCTTTGACATTAATGATAGATGTTAGAATGTCAAAAACCATTCATTCGCTATCAAAAAAATAAACTTATAATATCTTCATATAATTGTCAAAATTTGTGGTGGGACTGTTAAAGCCTTTTATCCATGCATCCTTGGCTCTAATACCAATTTTTAGGGATCTGAATTAATTTCAATGGGGGGGCGGGGGGTGGGGGGGGCAGGTGGGGTGGTGCAGGGGCAGGGTGTGAATCAATAATTTTCAAACTTTAGTTGCCAACTAAATATTGTTTATTACTTTGAACCATCCATAAGAAAGTAAACAAGTAATGTTGAATAGTAATAGTAACCATGAACAAAGATAACTCATTACACCATAATTTGTTAACTACATAAAATCTGGCCAAGGGAATGCCTCAATGGGGATGATACCCACTAGATAATATACTGATATATATGTTCCTTGTGAGAGGATGGACCCTAATAGGAGTCAGTGGAAAAATTTAGTATGGAGAGTCTCTCTTAGGAGGGTTTGAATCCCTATTAGGAGATCCCAACCCTATTAGGAGTTATAGTATAGTAGATGCAAGATGAGCCCATTTCCCAAACATGCACTTTCAATTACAAGAAGAGCTCACTGTGCAAACACATAATTAGTTCTTAGGTATATAGCTATAGGAACTTCTTTCTTGACTGATCTTCAAACTCATGTAGATCTTAGATCACAAAATTAGGTTCTCAAAACTTTGCATATATTGCCTCATAGAAATCTTTCATATCACTTAATATAATATAGTGGAACACTTCTTTTCGTAAGTTGTCATTTTCATAAATACTACGACTTTTCACAAATTTTTGCTATGTGGTCTAAGACCATACTATAATTTTCCAACTTAGAATAAACATATAGGATGTTACCCTAAATGGTCAAGTAATTATTTTGTAAAAATAATAATTCCTTTCATTTAATTCGATTGTCTCTTAAGTATTGAATATATTTTATATGTATAGTCTGTACTAATGTCTGAGTTTGTACACATCAATATCCATATGTAAACCATCTACATATAAACTCTCTTCTAGAAATAAAATCATATAAACAAGTTATACATTAAATAATACTCTTTGTTCTTGATTGATAATCACAAAACTACTTTCACTAAAACTTGAATAACAAGTGTTAGACTTAGTATTCCTACACAAAAAATTAGCCACATGTCCATCATACTTCTTGCTTCCTCTATATAACCTTGTTAGTCATAATATGATGTCAGTAACAAGTCACATACAAAAGAATATACTACTGTAAACTAATTTCATACTTATACAATTTTTTGGGTACTAAAAGCTAAATATCTTTATTTTAGAGGTTTTGTACAAGCATGTACATCATATGTTTCCCTAAATAACGACAATTACATATCTTTATTATCCAATTGTCAACATACCATTCACCACACTTTTACTATTTTTCTACAATGATTTCCTTGTCATTTTCATCAAAGAGTCTGATAGATCAGTGACCTTGTATCGAGACACTATGAATGAGGATAGACCTATGTATATCTATGTATATATATGTATATGTATATATGTATGTATATATGTATATAAATAAATAAATAAATATATACATCGTACACACACACACATACACACACACACACACACATACACACACACACACACACACACACACACACACACACACACACACACACACACATATATGTATA
This sequence comes from Cupressus sempervirens, assembly GCA_028749045.1. Lineage (NCBI taxonomy): Eukaryota > Viridiplantae > Streptophyta > Pinopsida > Cupressales > Cupressaceae > Cupressus > Cupressus sempervirens. Next base: position 245,275,482 of record CM053791.1, read on the forward strand.
CATAAATACATACATACACATATAGAGACACACACACACATACACATATAATTTAATACTATCTATAGTAAAATTTGACTGTTTAATTTATTTTTGAAGTATATATATAGCATCCATGACAGATGGGGAAATGACCCCAGAGTGCAAAAAGGTTGAAAGAACAGTCAGAAGTTACATCCCTATCTACTAATGAATATCAGTTTTATATTTCAAAATAATAACATAATCCATAACAATCCTAGCAATGTTAGTCCTATTGCAATAAAGAATATATTCAAGAAGAGTATTCCAATTTTAAAAAAACATAATGCTATTATTAGTCCAATAGTTAAACTTATACAAATAACTAAAAGCCCCGTAGGGCATCAAGTTCAGATTATACATTATCATTAAAGAAAAAAGAAAAATATCGAAAAATGGCTTATTTCCCTCCTTCTTATCTATTTCCTCAACATCCTTCACCTTAGGTCCATCCCTATCCACAATCACCCACTCCTCCTTGATAGGTTTTTCTAGAAGGGTCTCCATCCAGTTATCTCCTAGGAAGTTGTCTATAGAGTGGGAAGTCTCACTCTCATTACCTAGGTCTTTCACATCATTATTCACTTGAAGAAAGTAAAGGGTTCTATCCATAGAATGTATCACTTTAGTGGACAACTCAGCAAAGGTTTTAAATCTTTGGAAGATGTCAATATGATTATCAGCTAACTCCTTCACTAATTATTCAATCTTATCAAGCTAAGCCTTACAATAGCTCTAGTCATGATAGCACATCCCTTTTCTTCCCCTGCTTTGGGAGTGTCCTTCTTGGGGGAGGTAATGTCCTCACCATCACTTCTAGCCAGGGAATGGTTAGCCTCGAGGGTATCAAAATTATGGAATGGGATTGGATGATTGAAGCCAAGCTTCTTGCCAATGTCTTGATGGGGTTTCTTCCTCTTCAAGGGTTCTGTGTCACTTTCCATAGACTCTAAACATATCACCTATTTGGGAGTGGACTTAAACTTCTCCATTTGGAGATGTTTGTTGGTTCTACAATCACTCTATTGTCTATTCTTGGTATCTATGTTGAAGTCTATAAGACTAATTTTGACCTCAAGATTGGGGGTTTTCTTGATCTATTTATGGCTAGGGTGAAGACTAGGGTCATTAGAGACTTGGGGGCTAGTAGTGGCTAGATGGTTAACTAGGAGGGGTGGGTTTTGGGTTAGATGATGGGTGTACAACTTATTCATGAAGCCTTGGTGGATGAGACAAAAGGGTTTTCCCTCCTCCAACATCCTCCTAGCCTTGAAAACACTATCTTCCATCAAACTCATCAAAAGGAATAGTAAAGATATTTGATCCATATCTCTAAAGTTATTGAGAGTGGAAAAATGGTAAAACTAGAGTACCTAAAAATTATTCTCCAAAGTAATTTATCTCATAATAGTGTAGTAGCTAATGTCCTAGTGCTTAGGAACATGTTCTCTAGAAAACCCACCCTACATACACACTGGTTCCTCATTAAATTTGAAGAATTTACACATGTTGGTCTCATCATTCACGCAAGATTGTTTGCACCAATTTTTGAAACAAAAAAGAAACCCACCAACCTTAGCAATAAGATCCTTAATGATTTCAAAACTAATCCCATTAATGACCACCCTTTTGTTCTTCTAGGAATTGAAGTACTACATAGAGATTTTTTTCCTCGTGTTTTACCATTCCTTCCATAAAGGGTAACAAGTCACCCTCCTACAGATTCATTGTTGCTACTTCACTATTAAAAATTTACTTGTCAACTCCCACAACTTCAATATGATTTTTGGTTCTGATACCACCACCCAAATCCTCCAAATATTCCAACATCATCAAGTTGTAGGTAAGGCAATTTTTAGAAGTTAAATAAAATATACTTAAGATGAACAATGTGAATGTAGATGAAAGCCATCATAAGGCCATAATGTTTCCCGAAGCCCAAAACATCTCTTTCCTTGGTATTTGTAGACTTTCCTTTTCTTTCTATAATCACCTGATGCTATCTCTAACTATATTGGGTAGAAGTGAGATGTGATTATTACCTTTTTCAATTAGTTTATAACATTTATGGTAAGGATATAATAAAAGCATATCAACATATAATCTTTCCAAACATAAACTTAATGAGACCTTTTTCATTATTTCCCATGTGGAAACTTAAAGATGTAACACTTGGAGTGATGATTCATATGACACTGTTCAAAGTACATTTACTTTTCATCAACACATTAGTCAATGATGGAATTATATTTATGTCTTGCCATTCAATTAACCTCATGAACCTGTGTCCAAATTTGACCAACTCATCCACCATACAATTACCTTCACTATAAATATGATTCACCTAGATTTCCTAGTATTCCTCAATCAACTTAAAAATTTCCTCAATTATCATCTTGATCTTCCAACCACTTCAACTATTCCCTTTAGAAGATTTGATAATTAACATTGAATCCCCCTCAACCATTAGCCTATTGATTCCACATTTTATTATGAGTGTCAATCCTTACAAAAGATTCATGGCTTCAACTTCATTATTTGAGCCACCTCCATAGTTTCCAAAATACACCATAAATATTTTCCCTATAGAATTGTGTAAGACACCTCCAATAGAAAAAATTCCCATTATGGCTGAGCCATCAAAATTAAGGTTAAACCATGATTCAAGGTGTGGATTCCATACCATATTCATCATAGCCAAGTCTTTGGAGTTATCAAACTATGCAACCATTTGACCCACTCCCAAGTAGAAACCCACTGTCTATCAAGTCTACACAAGGGTTTTGGGGGGGTTTCCACTGCCAGATTCCACTACATTCCTTTAAGAGTTTGATAACTTGCTAAGTGACCTCCAAACTAGTAGCATCTTTATCCCTAAAATTTGGTTGTCTCATTCCTTCCATGTAACCCTTGAAACATAAGGAGTATTTATTAACCATAAGTTATTTAGGTAAAAGTGGGAAGATGGGACATACCAATCAACAAATTACTACAAACCTTCATTGACACACAACTAGATTCCCCATAAGAAAAGAACCTCTCTCCACACCTCTAAGGAAAAAGGGTGATGAATAAGAAGGTTTGATATAGATTTTTCATCTTGAAGAGAAAGGACATAATAGGTTGCAAGCTAACATCCTCACCTTTGGGGATTATCCACAGTGAGGATAGACCCATACAAGGTTGTTCACTAGAAAAAAATTATCTTTGGAAGGTCCATAGGTGCTAGACCTTTCTCTAATATCCTTGGGGCTCTCTACCCTAAAGGAAACAAAGATAAGCTGACTTCATTGTGAAGTCCTTCGAGGGAGTTGGCTTCCAAACTAAGTAGTCTTCAACTGGGGTGAGAGTGATCCTATAATTTCTTAGAAGACTTTGAACTTCTAGAGAGAGCCCCACCCCCGTAGGAGTCTAGTGTTGGATCCCTATCCATTAGTGATTCAAGGTGATATAGTTTCAAATTAGGGATCCATTAGCTTTGATGTTTGACTCATGCAATTAGATGAATTCAGTGAGCTTGAGTGGGTAATCTATGAGCCATTGATCATCCTAAAAATCAATGGTGTCACCACTCCTGACCATCCAATGGAATCCAATCTTCAAAAATTTATGGGTGTGCTTTATATTATTCCAAAATTTAGAGCCCTTGGGGAGAGCCTGGGTCCCTAGAGCCCAATGAAATGAATTTCTTCCAAGGTAATTTGTCCTCACAATGTTGCACCAATTACCATTTGAGTTCATCAACCTCTAGCCAACTTTGGTTACAAGGGATTTATTCATATGTCCAATCGTTCTCATATTTAACCCTCCAAGGTCCTTGGGATGACATACTTTTTCCCAACTAACCAAACTCACCCTAATACATTCTTCAGTGCTAGACCACAAGAAACTCCACTAAATTTTTTCAAGGATATCTTTTAAAATTCTAGGGGTTTTAAAAATGGAAAGGAAGTAAATTGGAATGCCCTATAGGGAAGTAGAGAGAACTTGGAATTTTTCTATGCTACTCTACAACTTTCCTTTCTAGTCAGCTATCTTTCTTTGGAAGCATTCAACAAGACCATTCCAAAACTAATTTGATACTTTTTTAATCATGAGTAGGATCCCAAGATAATTATCAGGTAGAAATACTTCTTGGCATTCCATAATTTGAGTAATCTTACCTCTTAAAGTTATAGCAATATTAAAAAAATACACTTTTCTTTTGTGATAATTTATGCATTGACTAGAGACCTTCACATACTAATTAAGGATAGCTTTCCACTCCCTAGCTTCATGGATGGAAGAGATTCCAAAATAAAAAGGTGTCATCCACAAATTGTTGAATATTTTTAGGAGGACACAAGGCTATGGGTCTAACACCTCTTAACTTGTTAAAATTTTTCATAGCAACCAAATTTCTACTAAGGACCTTAACCAAAATAATTAAGAGATATGGGGATAGGGGTCACCTTGGCAAAAACCTTGGGATGAAGGAAAAAATCCTCCAGGGATCCCATTAACAAGCACTAAAAGGGTGATAGTATTAACCCTTTTTTTGATAATTTTGTTAATCTTTTCATTAAAATCAAGTTTGAAGATAACAAAAATAGGTAATACCCTCCTAACCTTATCATAAGTTTTGGAAATATCTAGTTTAAGAGTCATACCTAGGTTCTTGCTCCTATCGATAGATTGGATATCCTCGTGGGTAGTGATGACCGTGTCCAAGATCTACCTCCCAAGGATGAAACCATTCTAGTAGGGACCAATGCACATATCAAGGAGGGGCTTGATTTGGTTTACCATAATCTTGGCAAGCATTTTATAAATTATCTTACATGTGTAACTAGGGTTATTAGTCTTAGGGATAAGGACAATGATGGTCCGACTGAGTTCCTTCAAAATAGTTCCCATTCAAATGAAGTCTCTAGCAGCATGAATCAAGTCATACTCAACAATATCCTAGGATTCCTTAAAAAGCTAATGGAAAACTATCAGTACTAGGGGCTTTTACTCAATTTGTGCTAAACATAGCTTTTTTGACTTCCTCCTCCTTGACCTTACTATTCAAGTCCTTATTTAGCTAGTTGTTGACAACTACATAAAAGCAACTCAAAATATTATTTTGCATGTCACTATTGACTTGCATAGTAGGGGGCTATAGAGCTCTTGAATTAGAGATTGACTTTACATTTTATCTCATCCATCGCATTAATCTCCTAACCATTATCATCCACCAACATGCTTATGGTGTTAGTTTTTCTCCTTCTTGATGCTGATCTATGGAAAAAGGTTGTATTTGAGTCACCCTCCTCCAACCACTAAACTCTAGATCTCTATTTCTAGAAAACTTTCTCCCTATTTAGGATTGTCTACCATAAGTTTTAGTACTCCCTCTCCTCCTACTACTATTTAAAATTAGTATGCCCTAAATATGTTGGTTTTGGAGGGATTCTAGCTTCTTCTTAGTAGATTTATTCTCTTTGAAAATGTTTCCAAATGAGGATTTACTCCATCCCCACACTAATTTTTGGACTTGTTCAAGTTTTATGGTTTTATGGAACATGGTCATTCCCTCAACTAGATCCTTCAACCAGTGTGCAATATAATCACTAAAATCAATGTGTGAATGCCACATTATTTCATACCTAAAAGGCCTTCATCTGGTGTGTTTATTCTCCTATCAAGAAAATACTAGCATAGAGTGATCCAAAATAGTCCTCAACTCCATCCTTAAGGAAGAGTGTTGGAAAATGTCCCAACTAGAAGAAATAAGAGCCCTATCAAGTCTAACCTAAATCATTTTTTTCTGTAATCTATTATTATATCAAGTGAAGGTGAGACCACGGAGGTCAATATGAATCAAGTCATTCCTTCCAAGAAAGCCCCCCAAATCTTGCATACTATCAAAAAGGTCTTCCAAACCCCTCTCTTTCTTAGATGGATATAGAGTGGTGTTAAAATCCCCCATACAAACAAATCTTTCTTTAGTAGCCTCATCCCAAACAACTAATGTACCATTCCTAGTATTGGGGGCATAGAAATTGAAAAGATTCCATCTAATAACATGGGAGGTGAAACTCATAACCAAAAAATGGGGATTAATATAGGTGACCATTCCCACCACCTTGGCTAGGTTCCACATAATGGTGATGCCACCAAAGGTTCCATTAGCCTCACTATAAGAAAATTTTTCCCATGGCCAAATGTAAGTATTAACTCTAGAAAAAACCTACTTAGTCATTTTAACTTCCTACAAAAGAATCAAGTTAGTTTAATTCTCTATGATCTTTTATTTCATTTCATATTGTTTCCTAGGGCTATTCAGTTGTCTCACATTCCAAGATATGAGCTTCATCTTTTATGATATTGGGTATCCTTTAGGATTTTTTTTTTCCCAATCGTCATGGATGACCAAGCATCCACATTGTATCCTCCTCTAGGCTTATGCTTTGGGACCATCCATTCAGCGTTATGGTTGAGAAGGTTTAGATTTTGCAGTTTAGATGTGGGGGAGAGCATTTCAGCCATACTTGGGAGAGAGACAACTAGGTTTCCATCAATGAGAGGTGATCCATTCCCAAAGAGGAGGGATGAAAAGCATAGAGTACCACCACTATCAACTTTAATCACTTTATTAATTTGTCCATCCCTAGCTTGGAACCGTTGAAGAGTGAGTGCAACCAAAATCTCCCCCTCTTCATGATGAAAAACATTGTCTATAACAATTTGGATTTATCAACCTTGTCCAATAGCATGCACCTTCAAAGGGGATCTTACCTTCTGATCATTTTTGTTAGGGGTTTGAACCAAGTCATATGAGGCCCCCTCACAAGTTTCCTTCAGGCCTATCAGTGACTTATTCTTTGGGATTTTGGCCTTCTCAGTCATCTCAATAATTTTATAGCTTTCAACCACCAGCACTACCATTAAGGACGCATTGTCTTTAAGTTTCTCACCCTTTAGATAATCCATTATATAAAATGACCAAACATTTTGCACTTTGGTAGAAGTGGGCCACATTCTCATATATTATTATTTGTGACTAGTTGCCCCATTTAGATTTTAGGTCAACCATTTTCATCAAGGATTTATTAAATCCAACATTGATCCAAAATCAAGAAAAACCCATTTCATTCTAGAGCTAGTGATATTGTCCATCTTGATGAACTAGCCAAGGAGTTACTAATCCATCTGAACACCCATCCCTCCTAGAACTCTAAAGAAATACTACACAACCTTATCTAGACTAGAGCATACCTATAGAGGTCCCTCTCCTTATGCAATCCTAGTTTTCATTTTTCCATCAGTAAGGGGTGTTTGCCAAAATACTAGGATTCTGCCATAACCTATGAGTCCCAATCCACTTTCATAGAGAATCTAAATAAGAAAAAGAGGCTAGTTATCACAAATATGGACACTAACCCCAAGAGCTTCCACTTCATAGAGCACCACTTTCTTACCATATCAATTTTGGTTTAGAAGGAGACAAACTTACCAACTCGAAAAAGGGTAAAGCCACAGTTGATTGAATTGACTAAAAAATCTAGTAGAACAATCATTGGACTAGTGGCCCCTACAAAGATCATGGGTTTTGCACCAGAGGCCTTAGGAAACTTGGATCCAACAATAGCCCCCAACTAGTTTGATTTAGGGGACACTACCGAAACTAATGTAAATGAAGGAAAATTGAGAGGTTTGGGGCTCAAACAAGCACAATCATTAGGGACAGTGCAAGGCTCCATCAAAGGAATATCTTATTGGTGCAAGTCATGAACATTTTGCACCTTAGAAAACAAAACTAGTTTTAGGTTTGGAAAAATAGGTTCTTGCAACCCCAAAGAGAGCATGGAGCTTGGGAGGAAGCTAAGAGTGAGGAAGGTGTTGCAGAGCTTGAGTGACACATTGAATATATGATTGTTTAATTTATTAATCAACTTGAGTGTTGTATTTGTATCTTTTTGAAAAATTTATCCTATTAATCTATATGGTTGATCAAATTTTTACCTTTTCATATATGGTTTTAAAGTGCAAAAATGATAGGCAAGAGCCTACAACATAACAGTAAATTGTGAGCCTCTTAATTGGGAGGCCTTGGGTTTGAACATTCTCAAGCTTAACTAATATTTGAAATAATTAATCACAAAAAATAGTAATAATTAACCTAGGCTTTGGCCTCTTACCAATCAAAAAAATGAAAGTGCAAAAATGACCAATATGACCATCAATTTTTTAACTTGTTATATATAGTCTCAAAGTACAAAAAATGACAAATATGACCATCAAATTCAAGGCTTGGTTATGTGTCAAGGTTTGAATGTTATAATTTTTGTACAACATCAAAAAATGATTACATTTATTTGAATCAAGTACTAATTAATATTTTTAGTTACTATTTTTAACAAATTTGATTTCCCATTTGTATTACTACTACAACATAATTTTTTTTTAAATAATTAAAAAGACAAAATTAGATTTGTATTTTAAATATTATACCATTTTAAAATGGTTTTATATGAAAATAAAGTATTTTCATTATCATAGACTAAATTAAAATTAAGACAATAGATAAATTGCATATATTTTTAAGAAGGGGAAAAATTCTAATGGCGAGAGGTAAAAAAATGGCAAAAGTCTAATGGTGGGAGGAAGGTCGACTTAATCACAACTTTGTAAATCTAGAATCCCACTACAAAGTGAAAAATACCACTCATTACTATGCACACACTTTTACTATTTTCCCACCATGGTTTCCCTACCATTTTCATCAAAGAGTTTGATAGATTAGTGACCTTACATCAAGACACTGTGAATGAGGATAAAATATTGCAGAAATGCTTATTATTTTTCTATTCAACTCTCTAAGTAGTTAAAATGCATGTTAAAGATGCAAAAGATACAATGTTCATATGTGTTGTATCTCATTTACATTGAATCATGTGTATTTTAAGTTTTTGTGCATTTATATTGTCATTATTCAATTTGCATATTTTCTTTACCCATTGAGAGGAAAATTTGTCTAGAGGGTTTAGCAATTACAAACTGAGACTTTGGGACTTATTCCTTTCATTTTTCTATTGCAAACTTTTATTGTTCCAATAGAATTACTTTATATGATGAATTCTCTTGTGGATGTTAAAAAAGCTTATGGTGTGTGTAAATGTTCTTCTATAAAATATGTGTCATTCTTCATTTGTTTGGAAACAAATTGCATTGAAAAGAAATCCATGATAAGTACTAAAAATTCCCCAAAACCTATTTTTATTTCTTTATTATGGTCTCTATTTATATATGGCAGGAATTAATTTTATTTTATTAATTTTTTCCTCTCAATATTCTTTACACATTTTCCAAATGGAAAGAGTTACCCTATGGTGGTTTATGGTTGCACCTACATACACTCTCAACCTGTATAGAGAAGTTAGGGTCTAACACTACCTTAAGAAGGATCTTTAAGCATGCAAACCATGATGAACATGACTTACCTCAATGCTTAGATAAACAAAACAACATAGGGAGAGAAAATTATAGACTGAGAGTGACACTTTTCATAGGCACCTACTAAGAGATAATGAGTTGCATCATTATGTGTTTCTCTTATCCTTTTACAATTTTGGACTAGTATGATTCTTCCTATTCTTATATCTAAAGTTTTATACAATTCATCTCTAGTATTTTATCTTATGCAACTCATTTCCCAACTATTCTTCCCTTCTGAATCAACTTTACATGTTTCTACAATACCAAAACTTACACAAATACACTAATCTATAGAGAAAATTATAGCTAGAGCTCAAAAATAGAGAATTTTTTTAGAACATCAATTATAAAATTAGAATAATTAAATTTTTTAAAAATGGTTTTATTACTCACCTCAATTACATGTTTAACTCTTTTGCACAATGTTTTCTTGAGTCAAATTCCCAAAGACTTGGTTTGTTTAGTGATCAAACCTTCGAATAAACAAAAGCCCAAATTTAGAATAGGTCCCCCAATTAATAATAGAGGGCATCCACATATTGTGTGTGTAGTAGGTACAAAAAGTTTATTTACTAAAATAAAATGCAATATTCAATCTAATTTTAATAAGGTTTTCCTAGGTTGATTGGGTGATTTGTCAATTATTTTGAATGAATAAAGAGGACCAAATATTTTAGTCCATTAAAATAGCATCCCAATGCATGTATAAGGGAATCATTAGTAATCCTTCACCTTTTAAAATTTTTATTAAGAACTTATTGCATGGGATTTAACACAAAAGGGCTTTAGAGGTCGAATATGAGATACTTCACCAATGGAAAATTTTCCTTTTGTAACCCTTCCCATTGAAGCCAAATCATGAAGAAACCATAGAATGGGATGTACCAATTACTCAACTTGATAAGTTTAACATTTGGTATTTTTTGACAAAGGTAATAAATGAAAGATCTTCAAATTGAAGAGAATTGCACTTGATAAATTTAAGACAGTGGCACCATAGGTTACATAGACCTATGACCTCAAATTTAAGTGAAAAGGTTACTACATGGTAGTGATAAATGAAGGAATTTCTTTTTGTGGTCCTACTACAGAGCAATATACCCAAAGCTACTCCATTAAGAAAGTATCTTCACAATTGTTATTTGTGGTCATTTAAACACTAGGTTTAGGCATTTTCTTGGCTAACTTTTTGCATCCTTCTATAGTAAGTTTGCAAGAAAATATCCACAAAAATCTGCATGGATCCATAGTGACCCAAACTAGACAAGAGGGAAAATTTCCAAATGAACTATCTCTTATCTCAAGTGTCTTAAGGTTTTTGCACCCATGTAACACATACTTTGGACCTTGATCACTTTTCCTAGAAAATTCTATTGATAAGATTTCCAATGTTGTACCATATGTTCCAATATACTCAAATTCTTTTTTTGTGAGTAGACTAGAAATTTCCATCCTTTTTGGCTATTTCTAGTTGTTTATTATTTCCCCAAACCCATTATACATTGATTAACTAGTTACTTGATCAGGTGTATGTCATCTCATGATACAAACTTGAAATCTTACCAGTTTGGCACAATTTTTTTGCATCGTCACAATTACCTTATTGGTTTTAATCACTAATAAAAGTAAACAATGAAGTGAATATTTAAACCTTTATCTAAAATTCAAACAAGGCCCAAATCCAATACACAAGCTTTTCCATTTTCACATATATTTGTGGGAAACACTCAAAGATCCCTCAAATTCCTATATATTGTTGTAACTACTTCTAGACCATTGTCTCCCACTAAATCTAGAACCCAAAGACATTCCAATTTATGAAAATGATAGATGATTCATTCTAATTAATTTTTTTGAATAAGTGTAGAGCTTAATGTTAGATAATTCAAAATTGATGACACTAGACAAACCATAGGAAAATATTCAAGGACAAGTTCACATAATCTTGACAACAATTAAATTTAAGAACATTTTCCAAATTTTATCTAAAGAATTTATGCCTATTTTAGAGAGAAATGATATCCCATTTAACCTATTCCAAAATGTGCAATTTTTAGTGTTATTAATTTCAAATTTTACAACTATACTTCAGAGACAATTCTATTCATTATAAGATTCTTTAGAGATGTGAACCTTGCCACTAACCTTTGAAGTGCATCAAAATTTACTAGAGCACCTAAATAGTCAAAGTTAAGAGGTATCAAGGATTTCATATTCTTAGGAAAGGAGACCAACCTCCTCTATGTTATTTATTATCTCAACCTCACTCAAATTTGTAAGAATTTTCCTTAGGGAAAAATTCACCAAGATCAAGAAGCACAAGACTACAACAATATGGATCAAATAGAGTATGATCAAAATAATGATATGAGAATGAATAATTTTTTAGATATCAAATCAATATTGAATATTGGATAATTTAATATTGGATACAAGTACACTAGGAGTTCGTAAATATAAAGATCTCTAGATTGACTAGGAGTCAGCACACTAATAAGTCTTACAACCAAGCACATGTCTAGTAGGAGTGGATTATCATCCATTAAGCATAGGAGTTAGTGCGATGATGAGACGATAAGTTTAAAAGGTGTAGCACATTAAATTATGTTGTAGACACCATGTGCTAAAATAAGAGTTTGAATAATTGTGTTGTCAACATGACAACCTAGTTAATTATGTAAACTCCAGTGTTGTAGGCACCATGTGCTTAATTAGAGTTGCTTACTATAGCATTGTCAACATGACAACTCATATGAGTATAGAAAATCCTATGTGTCTAACCTAAGAAATAATAAAATAATGCATTTATCCAAGTAAACTTAAGTAAAGCATAAATAATAATTATTTATGCTAACAAAATCTAGTCTATTCAAATGTTTTCATTTTCTAGGAATTATAAAAGTGAAACTATAGATCCTATTATAGCTACAACACTTACTAATTTTAGAATTTTTATCTATACATCAACACTTTATAAATTTTCCTAAGATTGATTTTAAGAACATCTTTAAGTGAATCATCTATCACCAAAACTTCTTACACTTTTATTTCTACCCTCTATAATCAGAGGTTCTCCTTCACCACTAATGAATGTCAAATCTAATGTAATTTTCTCATCACCTATGCAATCTATGTTGTACTGAATTGGAGCATCCTCATATAGCCAAAATAGGGGAATCATCAACCCTCCACAAGTAAATAGTTATTTGATAATTAAAAAGAATACATCTTCCAAGACAACTAGCATATATCGTATCAAAGCCATTAATTTCATAAATAACAACATCTCTTTGCCACTAGTAATTTAAAAAATTTAGAGCTTAAGGTCTCCTCATATTGATATGGATAAAGAATATAATTATACTTCTAATGTGTACTTGGGTTATCATTTATCAGACATAGTGATTTTGAGAGAAAATAAAATACTATAATTATTTATTACTACAACATCACTACGTCCTTGGAGTACTCCTTGAGATGCAAGTAAAGTCAATAGTTTTATGAGGAGATGATTTTATCGCATTTTTTTGTGAAAGATTTAAGATAGTTATAAGTTCTCTAATATTTTAGGTTATAAATACTAACTGAACATTTTTTTACTTTTTTCATTTTAATGTGGAATAAAATTATTATTTCTAGCAAAATAACTACTCTGAAGAATCTTTGAAAGTTTGCAATATCTTAGAAGAATTTACTATTGATCATGGTCTTTGGCCTGCTACTATTCTTCGCGTTTGTGAGCATTTTTTGACTAGAAGGTATAATTTGAAAATTCTTGATCATGTTTGAATTTTATCTATTGATAAAGCTTATGTTAGTTGAAAATTTATGTAGTGTGTCACCTTTAGCTTCATTTGTGCCTAATAAAGAATCAATCTTTGTGCCTCTTGGTTAGCATGTTTTCACAAATCCTCTAAAGTAAGTTTATATATTGAACATCATAGATATATTTATAGAGGTTTTCTCTCTCTCTCTTTTTTTTTTTCACTAATCTTTAGTTCTCTAAACTTGATTTATAGAACACTTCATCTTTTGCAACGTCTATATGCATAATGGACATCTGGATGTCCTTGAAAGGATTTTCCATATTACAAGAGGATGCATAGGCAAGGAAACTTGTATTATTGATATAAGTGAAAATAATTGTGTAGGTATTTTTACAATTCCTTGAGATTTTGTCCACTTTCTAGGAATTCTCATTTTGCAAGAAGAAAACCAAATGCATAGATCATGTTCTGATTTTTTTAAATTCTTTTGGGTAAATGAATTGTGGTTGTACCAAATGTTGAAAAGTTTCATCAAGCATTGCATAGTTTTTCCTTCATTATTTATCTCAGCTCATGTGCTAACACAATTTAGAGTATCTAAATTTTTATCTATAATTCTAAAAAATAAAAATTACAATTTAGAATTTAGTATAATATGAAACAATCTATTATGCTACTTCTAAAAGAAAATGAGAATAAATTTACAATTTTTTTTTGGGTTCGAAATAGATGATTAATGACCAAAACTAGATAATATTCAACATGAAAAAATAAACATTTTATTTTTACAAACCCCAAAGAGTAAAATCTAGGTTTCCTTTTGAAATAGTGAATCAAACTTAAGTTTTCTTTTGATTGATCTAAAAGGACAAGGGTAGAGACAACTAAGATTCTTCCTTTCCACACTATGAAGCATACATAATGACTACAACCAATTGAATTCTACTATTTCAATTTTTTAAATACTCACACTGACCTCCATTGATCAACTACATGACTACCAACACTTTTTATAGCTTATGGATAATTCCCTTATCCAGTGGAAATCCAAAGAGGAATTAGAGGTTGAAAAATAATGTGTTTTTTTGAAATTTAAATTTTTCCATTTTTTATGAAACCATTAGTTATTTGTCGGTAGTGATTCTAATTTTCATGGAATTTCTTTTGTAATTTCTATAATGATATATTCATTATGTGGACAAAACCATGAGTTTTCAACTACTGAAAAATAGTGATTTTGTACTTTGTAGTTTTTACTCTTTATTTAATTTCTTTTCCAAATCCTTAGGGGGAGATATCATTAAGTTTCACTATTAGTTGTGTGCATATAGAAATCCTAGAACATCATGTAATATGAGAGAGAGAGAGAGAGAGAAAGAGAGAGAGAGAGAGAGAGAGAGAGAGAGAGAGAGAGAGAGAGAGAGAGAGAGAGAGAGAGAGAGAGAGAGAGAGAGAGAGAGAGAGAGAGAGATAAGACTAGGTAGAGAATATGTAGAGAAGGAAAAGAGGGGTAAAGTGTTAGAGGTGGAGAGGGAGAGAGATAGAGAAGATAATCAGGGTTGATGGATAATGTTTATAGGTTTTACCCTATCCTCTTCTCTCACCCTCTTTACATCCTCTCTCACTCTCCCTTACTCAATGCATGTGTCACTAATCTTCCTATGTCTTGCTACCTATCTTTCGTTCTCTAAACCTTAAGCCCTAAACCTTTAGTAAACTTTCCCTTTTGCATATATATTTCCTCTTCTCTTACCATATCCTCATTTCCTCATTTCCCCTTTTGCACCATTTTCTCAATCAAATATTTGATTATGACTTTTTCCATATGCCATATTGGTGTATACCCTGTAGCATATGCATCTTTTCTAGAATACTTTTTACATATTCTTAGTGCCAAATAAGCCAAATTCTAAATAGGCTTAGTATGCCAAAATTGAGATTCAACATGCTCAATCACATGTCATACACTTTATTGCTTTTGGGGGACCCAAAAAATGGGCATTTTTTGGTCCCCCATCTTTGTGCACTTATAATGTTGTATATATAATTGTACATTTGTTTGCTATATGATATGTCTCCTTAATTTATATGAAAATAGATTATCAAGCTCTCGATTGGTACACTAAAATTATTTAATCGATTTTTAAGACCATATAAAACTATCGATTTAAAGATTATTTTTAACTTCAAAAAATAAGAATACGTGTTAATGTGGATTTGATCAACTGATGGGTTAAATAACTTTATCTTTATATGTATAATAATATAGAGACTTGTTATACTTTCTTGTATTATGCACATTCTTGAGGAGGAGTATTTGTTATTGGGAAGTCATTAATTCCACTTGCTCAAAATATAGGTTATATTGTACAAAAATTTTCATATGCAGTATTTTAGAAGATGTTGATGTTCATGAAAGATCAACTCCATAACTCCCAAGAATCACTTACATGAAAACACCTATCACTAAAAGAGAGAAGCAAACACTATGGAGTTTCCAATACACAGAATCATAGAGGAGATATTCTTGATGTGTAAAAAAAGAGATTGCAAATTGTATTCAATGAATGAATATATTTAAAATTATCATCCTTATAAAAGGGAAATACCCTAGGTTGCATGATAATAATTAATAAAAGAATTAATTATTATAAGCCTAAAGTTTAGCTCAAAAAAACTAGAGATGATAACTAACTCTTAATAATTAAGTCAAATGATTTAATTAATAAGAAAATATCTTATAATTCTAATACCCCTCCTTAAGATAAACTCGGGGAGTAAGTAAAAACCTAGAAACTACTAGTTACTAAAAGTGAAAATAAATGAGTCCCAACAACATATGCCTGATCAAGTACCAAAGCATAAACAATTCTCTATAAAGAGGAGAAATAGGGAAAATCACATGGGAAAATCCCTACTCCAAAAAGAGAAGGAAAGAATGATGAAAGAACTAGTGAATTTCTGAAGAAGCCTCCAAAATAGGGAATACCTTAGAAGATAGGAACAAAATATGATAATGTAGAACTCCACTAAAGCATGTAAAAGCTAAAAAATCTATCAAAAGTAAGTGTTCATATGAAGAACCTCCACCAAAATAGAACCTCATCGGGTAGAGAAGACTATAATCTAATTTAGTCATCTTAGAAGACATTACTTGAATCAGGAACACACAAAGAAACAAATTGAACTAGAAGACATGTAGTTGGCCTGAAACACTAAAGCTTGAAGATCTAATTTGTCAAAAATGGAAGGTTGCAACCAAAGTAGGAAAAAAGATAGCGTTTATACAATAAATGATCTATCTCACTAAAATGCATAGGCATCAAGTCATTGCATCCAATTATTGCATTGGAACAAAAATTAAATATGTAGCTCACTCCATCAAACCAAGGAAGAATGGGAAATAAAAGAAGAATGACACCCAACCCCCCACCACCACAATCTAGGCAAGGGTGAGGTGAGAGAAAACTAGAAAAGTGGGCAAAAAGAATTGCATGTCAAGGAACCATGATCAAGAGGCACAAAAGAATATATATATATGTGAGTAATGAGGTGATCAATCTTAGGCATGTCATCAGACTAATGTCATAGAAGGAAAATTCATTGGACAAAGAAAGATGGAAACAAAGGCAAAAGGTTGAACCCCCATGGAACTTTAATCAATGTAGTACATATGTAATATGGTACTTTAACTTAGTGTGTTTGCAAATATGCATATAAATGATTTCTTAAGGACTAGAAGAGACATAAAGTCGATAAAATATTTAGTACAACCCATGATGAATCATTTGAAGCAACAAAATTGATCCTAAGACCTAAAACATTCAAGATAACTACGAGAATATAAAATTAAAAAAGACTTAATAGAAAGTGTTTGAACTAGAATATCGAAAAATAACTAGCCTCAAGAGAAAGAGCTCAGAAAGAGATTTATAACAATATAAGGAATTTTGAAATTGGAGATTGGATGCTCAAGGTATGTCACCTGGAGTGCAAAAATCAACTCTTGACTTTGACAGAAAAAAATAAAAAATAAAAAAAAATCAAAACAAAAATTTTTTGTGTACCATCATGATGGGATTGGAGTAAACTTTCTAGTGATATCTTGTTTGCTCAAGATATGAGAAAAAATTGAATGTAGGTCCAAAAAAAGGTAGGAGTGAAAAAATGTTTATGATGCAATATTGATGTCAATAAGTGATAAGCATACAATTGATAGTCAAAAAATTGTCAAAGCAAAAAAATGTTTGAAAAATCATCAGACAAAAAAGTCACCGTGTAATAGGAAATCAGCCATGCAATGTAAAAAGATTGCCTTATAGAAACCAAAATTGGGCTACAAAATCCAAAAAACACTATTGATCTTAATAAAAAATACCAAGAGTAAATTGGGATTCCACCCTACAATGCTGCCAAAATTTCCCATAAAATGACAAGCCAATCTTTGCATGTAGCAAGTAGGAAGCATATTACTATGATGTCACTAGAAAATGTTTAGCGTTAGACATGGAAAAATTCACCATTACTAAAAATCTTCCCATAAAATCTAGAATAAAGCACCTAAATTTAGTGTCCTTAAATGTACCACGTCACCCATTTAAGGGTAGTGAAAGGGCCTAATTTCAAGGTGCATGAGGGCCTTACATTCTAATGTGGCTAGAAATGGGGCCTAAAAAAATGCTGAGAGTTCTCAAAAAAAATATGGTTAGCTTCAATAAGGTTTGATTCCAAACAAGGCATTGCCATAGGTTATACCTGATGACACGATGGGTTTCGACCAAGTGATGTTCCAGTTCTTACTACATGAAAGGATGTACTAAAAACAAATCAAGCCCCAACAAGTGTGCAAAGGCCCATGCCTCCACCCATGTAAATGCTCCACCAATTAGTGACATGTACCAAAATATTGGTGATGCCATGGAATAACTATCCACAAATCCTTTAGTCTGAGGGTGGGGCAAATAAATGGAAAATAAATGCCAAATCACACTTTGCAAGAACCAGCGAGATCACATGCAAGGCCAAAAAAAGGCCCAATGAAAAAGGGTGATCCTAATAATCATCATGACAGGGGTTGCTAATGGCTTTGTGTTCTATACAAGTGTACATGCTTGTGTGCATTGATAGAGAGATATGACAGGGCACATATTCAATAAAAAAAAAACCTATTAAATGCCCTCTCACCTTTAAAAAATATCACTCCATTTAATAAAATAAAATAATGCCTCCAACCAAATCTTTCATGCAATGCAAAAAAAAACCTTCTGCATAATTTTTTTGATAGTATATATATATATATATATATATATATATATATATATATCATTTCTTTTCAAGATGCATGCCTAGGATTGGTTTGAATTTTTTTCCCTTCAAATTTCTATAGCATCCAAACTAGATGTATTTTATGTGGAAATAGGAAATTTTGAGCGCTTTGAGCTCAATGATGATATCTGTTTGGACTTCAAGTACTCTAAAAAATAGGTTCCCATAGATCCTATACAAACTTCTTTGAAAGCCAAAGATCTAAAAAATGATGTGAAATATCTCAGAAATAAAACAAGGACATGAAGATTTGAAGCTCTGATACCATGTTGAAGTTGATGAAAAATAAACTCCATAGCTCCCAAGAATCATATACATGCAAACACCTATCATAAAAATAGAGAAGCAAATACTATAGAGGTTGCAATTCACATATCCATAGACGAGACATTCTTGATGTGCAAAAAAAGGGATTACAAATAGTACTAAATGAATGAAGGGATTTACAATTACCATCCTTAAAAAGGAGAAAGGTAAATTTTTTTAAAGAGAAATATCCTAGGTTGCATGATAATAATTAATAAAAGAATTAGTTATATATTAATTCTTTTATTAATATATAAAAGAATTAATATATAGTAATAAATATTAAACTCCTCACAAACCTTGAGAAATATTAACTTGCTCTCTCAATCAAGTTATTATGACACTCTTCCAAATTTATTGTGGACTTTTGTTTCTTCTAAGTCTTGTTTTAATATCTCCAAGCTTTTACCTTTTTAAGTTCAAGCTCCTCACAAACCTTCAGACAAATCCATTCATTATGTCACCATTTAACTCAACCATTAATTATAAGTTAAAAGTTAGATGACTCACTAATTAAATGAAAAAAGATTTAATTAATAAGAAAATAACCTATAACTCTAATATAATACATTAATGAAAAATCTAGTCCACAATTCCTTCCTATATAATATGACAATTTTGTAACATTATCAGACATATTTCTTATCTACTATTAAACTTCAACTCATGTTGGATATTTAAATATAACACAATGTTTCTATTCTAAAATAGCCTTGGAAACATAGAAATTTTGCATAACTCTAATAAATTTGGTTTCATATTTAAACCTCTCTTTAAATTGAGAAATCTTTTATCATAATACTACACAATATTTTGAATCAAATTGAACTCAAATTTTAGTTTTAGTTTTTACTAAGGTTGTTTCTTAGTATTGATGATTTGCAAGAATGTATTGTAGATTCTTACATGGTCAAAAGCTTTTCTTTTCCATATATCCAATGCAATATCACCCCTCTATTTTTTATTCTACTTTATAATTTTGATTTAAAAAATTTCTTTATGACAAATTGGTGGTTGTTTTGAACTTTCTAATTCTAATGGCATTATTGTTGAGATTCTAAGTGCTATCATCTTTGGGCTTGTATATGACCACCATCAAGATGCCCTTATAGAAATTGAACAAATCTTAGAGTGCGTTGTCTTATCTACTATGATGGTGGCACTTGGCACATTTCCTAACATTTATCATCTTGTAATTATTCAAAATCAAGTACATGAGCATCATCTATTAGTGTGTCCCATTATCAATGCTCCTTTAGAAACCAACATGAGTAATTGGTGGTTGGAATTCAATTTGGAGAACATAATTCTTCTTTCTTGTCTTCCTTACTTCCAACCTATCAAAGCTCAAGGTGTTGGCACTCGGAGTCTTGATTTTTTTGTATTTAATTCTCCAAGTCAACTTTTTTAAATTTTACAGTATCATATTTGCAATTAACTTGAAGTATTGGTTTTGAGCCCTAAACCTTTTATTTTGAGCAATTTGGAGATGGTTTAGAGATTATATATATGTACATATGTACATACATACATACATACATACATACATATATATATATATATATGTATGTATATATATATGTACATATGTACATATATGTATATATAGATATGTACATATGTACATATATGTACATATATGTAGATTGGTTTTGAGCCCTAAACCTTTTATTTTGAGCAATTTGGAGATGGTTTAGAGATTATATATATGTACATATATACATACATACATACATATATATATGTGTGTGTGTGTGTGTGTGTGTGTGTGTGTGTGTGTGTATTTCGAGTCATCCTCCTTGAAGCACCTATTTTATTTAAATCCTAACCTACAAAAAAAACCATAGGATTTGAATTAAAATATGTGCCTCGAGAAGGATGACTCATCATATCTATATATATATATATATATATATATATAGCTAGTAGCAGTCCCCAGACAGCATGGAAGCCATTTTTTAAGAAATCTGGATGGTTATAGTTAGGAGCAAGTTATTTCTTTATTATTAAATACAGTTCTATAGAGTTACTATAAAATTATTCTTCAACATTTTATATTTTAATTCTATATACAATGTTTTATTTGCATAACTTTGATTTTTTTTTTTTAAAGGATTTTGTTACATAAAATGTTGTAGTTAGGAGTAGAGCTATGGGTGGGGTTAGAGTTAGAGTTAGGGTTAGAGTTACAATGAAAATTAGGATTAGGAATAGGGTAAGGATTAGGGTTAGGGTTAGTGTTAGCAATAAAGTTAGGGTTACAATTAGAGTTAGAGTCAGAATTAGATTTAAGGTTAGAGTCAGGGCTAGGGTTAGGGTTAGGATTAGGTTTAGGGTTAGATTTAGAATTAGAGATAGAGTTAGAGTTTAGTTAGGTTAGGCTTAGGGTTAAATTTAGTGTTAGGGTTAGTGTTAGAATTAGGATTAGAGTTAGGGATAGAATTAGGGTTACAATTAGGGTAATGGTTAGAGTTTGGGTTATGGTTATAGTTAGAGTTAGAGTAAGGGTTAGAATTGGAGTTAGAGTTAAGGTTAGGGTTGGGGTAAGGGTTAGGGTTAGAGTTAGAATAGGAGATAGAATTAGGGTTAGCATTAGGGTTAAGGTTAAAATTTGGGTTAGAGTTAGGGATAGAATTAGGGTTACAATTAGGGTTATGGTTAGAATTATAGTTAGAGTTAGGGTTTGAATTAGAGTTAGAGTTATAGCTATGGTTTGAGTTAGACTTAGAAATAGGGTTAGAGCTAGAGTTAGAATTAGAGTTAGAGTTAGGGTTACAATCAAAGCTAGCATAAGGATTAAAATTAGAGCAAGGTTAGAGTTAGAGTTAGGGTGAGAGTTAAGGTCAAACTTAGGGTTAGGACTAGAGTTAGGATTAGGATTGGATTTAGAGTTAGAGTTAGAGATAGAGATAGGGTTGGGATCATGGTTAGAGTTAGATTTAGGATTGGGGTTAGGGTCAGAGTTAGGGTTAGGGTTAGAATTAAACATACAGTTAGGATTAGGGGTAGGGTAAGGATCAGAGTAACTAGAGTTAGGGTTAGAATTAGGGTTAGAGTTAGAGTTAGAGTTAGAGTTAGAGTTAGAATTAGAGCTAGAGTTAGGGTTAGAATTAGAGTTAGGGAATTAGAATTAGGGAATTAGAGTTAGAATTAGGGCTAGGGTTAGAATCAGGATTAGATTTAGAGTTAGGGTTAGCATTATGGCTATAGTTAAATTTTGGGTTAGCATTAGGGTTAGGGTTATAATTAGAGTTAGAGTTAGAGTTAGAGTTATGTTTAAGTTAGAGTTAGAGTTAGAGGTGGGGCTAGGATTAGGATTAGAATTATAATTTGAGTTAGTTTAAGGGTTTGAGTTAGGGTTGGAGTTAGAGCTAAGGTTAGAGTTAGGATTAGGGTTAGGGTTAAGATTAGAATTAGGATTAGAGTTAGGGTTACATATAGGGTTATAGTTATGTGTAGAAGTTAGTGTTAGAGTTAGGGTTAGTGTTAGGGTTACAATTGAGTTAGAGTTAGAGTTAGAGTTAGAGTTAGAGTTAGAGTTAGGGTTAGAGTTAGATTTTGGGTTAGAGTTAGAGTTAGAGTTAGAGTTAGAGTTAGAGAAAGAGATGGAGATGGAGTTCTAGGGTGAGAATTATGGTTAGGGTTAAATTTAAGGTTAAAGTTAGAGTTATAATTAGGATTAGGGTTATAATTTGAGTTATAGTTAGAGTTATGGTTCAAGTTCATGTTAGAGTTATGGTTAGGGTTAGGGTTGCAGTAAGCGTTAAAGTTAGAGTTAGCATTAGAGTTACAGTTAGAATTAGAGTTAGGTTAGGGTTAATCTTAAAATTAGGATTAGGATTAGAATTAGGATAAGTATTAAGGTTATATATAGGATTAGGGTTAGGATTAGTGGTAGAATTAGAGTTAGAGTTAGAGTGTGTATTATTATTGTGGTTAAGTTTATTTTTGGATTTTTTATTCATATCACAATTATTGTTAGTCTTATTATTACAATTTAAGTTAGTGTTATGGTAACTGTTAGGTTAATAATTTATGTGGGTTAGTCCTACTAAAATAAAAATCATTAGTACTATTGTGAGACATATTATTATATATTTTTATAATGTACCAACTCCTTCTCCTATCCTATCCCACTCTCTGTAGAGATTTCCTTTAATTAATGCTCTCTCTCTCTCTCTCTCTCTCTCTCTCTCTCTCTCTCTCTCTCTCTCTCTCTCTCTCTCTCTCTCTCTCTCTCTAATATTCATATAAACCCATCATCTCTCTCTCCCTACTCTTTAGATGCAACTCTTAATCTCTCTCCCCCTTTCAATACTCTCCCTACTCTCTCTCTCTCTCTCTCTCTCTCTCTCTCTCTCTCTCTCTCTCTCTCTCTCTCTCTCTCTCTCTATGTATGTATTGCCCCTATTCAAAATTTAATATTATTTCTATTTAGTAGTAGATATAGGGTTAAGGTTAGGTATATAATTCACTAAATGCTTAGTAGAATCACATATAGAGTTAGGATCCAAGGTTTACAATTTCACTTATATGACACTTAGTGTTATGGTTGATAAGTGGTTAAATGTTACACTAAAACAAGAGATGTGGAAAGTATTAGATTTATGTGTAGTGTTGAAGTATTTGGAGTAGAACAATGGTCAAAATTGGGATATAGGTTTTAAAAATGACTCTAACAGTGGAATATTTTAAATTGTATCTTGTTCATGAAAGGGGAATTATAAGTCCCAACACAACTATTTAGATGATGTAAAAAGTGTGAAAAAATAGATAAGAATCAATTTTATGGAAAATATTTCTCCATGATGATGTAAGAACATTATATATTGTTAAATTTTTAATAATGCTAATGCATGTTTTATTGCAATGATTAAGAATTATAATCAATAAGCATGCCTATCGTGAAGGACATCTATGTAGACTTATGATTTTACTTCTTAATTAACATATTTAGTAGCCACATCCATTGCAGACATCTTTAGTAAAAATAAATTTATTTCTTCTTGTTCTCTTCTTGATGAAAGTTACATAGAACAATGGAAAAATACAACTCCTAATACAAGTAATTAGAAGAAGTAAAAGTCTAAAACTAGAGACAAGAATGAATAATCTACATAACATTTATCTATAATGGTGTAAAGGGTATGTGGAGGATCACAGTGTCTCAAGAAGTGACAATCTAAAAAATTCATAGTTCTGAAATAACTCAAACCATTTCAAAATCTATTACAACTTTTTTCACACCCACCCTGATAATAAATGAAACTAATTAATATCTTTATAAGGTCTACTATATCTTTTGATACCAAACCTATATGTTCAACTTTAAGAACATCCTAAAAATATGCTATTGGCCTATTTTTATGTGATTTTTACTTCAAACATATAGCTGATGACTTCTTTTTCCACCAAAATTTGATGAAATGAAAAAGGTTTCTTAAGAATGTTCTTATCTTTCCATAAATGTAAGGATTGTTAAATTATAAGTTTAGTAAGTAATTATTATGTATTTTCTAGTGGGGTTACATATAAAGTGCTCACTGACACACTACTTGAAAAACAACTATAACTTTCGATCGTACGAAAAATTTTAAATCCAAAAGATGCATCGCATTCTATGTTTTTTCTACTATAAGAAGAAAAAATGAAAAATTGAATTTTGCAGAGTTCTGAATTAGTTAAGGTGGTCAGACACGAGATTTTTTAATTCCAAAAATACTAAAGTCAAAAATTAATTATTACTTATTTATTTAGAATAAAAATACCTAAAAATGTGTCACATCTAGGCATGAGTCTACTATTTATATCCAGAATATTATTAAAAAATATTATAATTTGAATTTGATTAAGGTGATCAAACATACATCTACTTCTTATTTTTGTTCTAAAATTTTTGTAATATTGCATTAAAATTCAAAATTTTGACCAATAAATTTTTTTTTTTTGAGATTAGTCCTAGTAGTTTAGAGACTACATTCAATTTTATAGAGATTTTTTTCTGTCAACTTTTTTATATAAAGTTAATAACAATTAGAAAATTGCATGTCAAGTTGACATAACCCTGATTTCTTTTTTAAATTGTCACTTAAGAGCATAGTTTGGTTAACCATGATCCTGCACATACCCTAAATACATCCCACATTCTTCATTCATTGGGATTGTATTGTAACCTTTATTTTAATAATGATTGTGAAAGACCTCTTTCTTCATTAAGGGAAACCCATCCACTTTTGCATATATGTTATGCATGAACTTTTTTACATCTTTCATCTGCATTACTTCCATATCCTCAACATGGTCAATTGACAATATTGTATTCTCCACAACTTTAATTATATTTGTGTGTGACTCTTTAATTATTTGTCGGTATTTATCAAACTTTGTATCTAAGAAATTATTTGATGCCATTGAAATAGTAGTATCAGTAATGTTTCATTCTCTATTTAAGGCATCCATAATTCAAATATTAACCTACAAACTTATAAATAAATATCAACATATAGAAATAATCAAAATAAAAAAGTATTAGAAATTAACATAAATTCTTTCAAATAAATATTGTTCAAAATAATATAAATAAAAATCAAAACTATTTTGAATGAAATATTTAGATTGCAATGTTTGAAATATGGTGGCATTGCCTTCCAGTTTTGAAACATTACAAACATAAACATTATATACATATTTTTTAATTAAAAATTCTTAAATAAAATACATATATAATCTAGTTTAATTTTGAAAAAAAAAAAAACTAAATATGTGATTTTTCTATTTTAAATAAATTATTAACTTCAATAAGATATAAATTTCATTGATATGGCAACATTGTCATCCACATTAATGATATCATTTAATTATGAAACATGAAAATATAAATTCTTTGAAACATGCAAATGCAAAACTACTATGAAACATACAAATCTAAAATAGGCAAACCAAAACCATTTCGAAATATGCAAATCTAAAGCTAATATGGAACATGAAAATCTAAAACTAATTTGAAACATCTACATTAAGAACATGCAAATGAAAAGTACTATCAAATATATAAATCAAATAGATTTTGAATGCTATTCTAAATCTAGATGAAACTTATTGAAATTGAAATCTAAATCAAAATAGAATACTATAAATAATTTTAAAAATAAATCTAAATCTAAATCTAAATACATAATTAAATCTAAAGCTAAATGCAAAACTAAGTTAAAAATTTTAAAAATAAAAGTAGAAATCTCACCTTGAAAAAAAGTTACTCTGAAACTTCAATCAACTCCTCTTGAAAAACTTCAATCTACTCCAATAATCTCCACCTCTTCCTCCCTCCAAACACAAAATGAAAGTGAAGTGATTAGCCTTTTTCATAACTTGTGAGAGGCTCCTCATATCCCACAATGGATGACTCTTCACATTCCACAAATTTATTTAAAATTCCACCACTCTCCAAAAAAAAAAAGGATGAATGTGCATGCAAAAGAAAAAAAGAATTAAAAATAAATAAATTAATATTTAAATTTTTAAAGAAATTATTCAAGCTCTTTTTTTGGCCCCCTACTTTTTTGGGCCTAATATTTTAGCCTCCATTTGGCTTTCTACTATTTCAAACAGCTATTTTTTTGGGAATGCTTTGTAACTACTCCATTTTCTTTCGTATTGTCTATTTTAAATTAATTTTTAAATATAAATTTCATTTGTAACTCCTATCAAATTAATTTTTTTATTTCTATTTGTTAATAATTATGATTGGCAAATGGTATTACACATTTTTATTTGGTTTTTAACATTTTTGTGAATGCCAAATGGCATTTTCTATTTTAAATTTATTTTTAAACCTATATTTTGTTTGTAACTCCCATCAATTTTTTGTTTTCTAGTTATTAATAATTATGATTGCCAAATGACATTCCATATTCCAATTTGATTTTCAACATTTTTGTGAATGCCAAATGGCATTTTTTATTTAAATTTATTTTTAAAAATAAATTTTGTTTGTCACTCTCACCAAATCTTTTTTCCTTACACAATTATTCCTTGGAATAATCTTGTTCTAGGAGTTCTTGCTCCCATTGTATATGCCTCTTGGCATAATAATTTCACTTTCAGAAAGCAAAGAAAAGGACTAATCACATTCAATGTTTGATGGGTCATTTACATTGTCCCTCCACTTTATTGTCCTCCACAATGTTAGTCAAGACTAAAACAAAAATTTCTTGGTATAAATTGTAGACTATGAACTTGGTAGTTCTTTATCATCAATTGATTTTCCACATCGAAACATAGGCATATGTTATTGTAATAGGTTTGGTTGTTAACTATATTTTTTTTTTTTTTTAGAGTTATTGAATTATTTTTTAATGTAATGTGTAAAATATTTAAAAAACAAAATGAAAACAATAATTTTTCTTCGCACTCATTAGTTAATATGTCATATTATAGATGGATTTTATGCGTTTTAAGACAATTTATTCACATCAATTACCTCATACAAATTTCCATTAATGTTATTCAAAAAATTGAAATTGTTTTATTTTCTACTATTACATAAATATATTTCTTATAAATATTATTTTGATGTATTATTATAATATTACTTCTAAATTCATAATATCAATACAAAGTTGATTATTACTTTTAACTTTCTATTATTTATACATAGATTTTGATATTAAGTAAATGTTATTTTATATATCTATATTATATTTTGACATTTACATTGCTTTCATTTATGTACTACTTGCACCCATCTTTTATCATTGTCGATGGCCACTTAAGTTATTTGCTAACAAATAATAAATGACATAGGTATTTGCAAGGAACATTGACATTTTTCTTTTCTTAGAATTAGTAGATAATTACATTTTCAAAAAAGAAAATAATGTTAATAAAATTTCTTTAAGTTTTTGTTTTAATATGGTTAAAAATGAAAAATAAAAGTGTAAATAGTTTTTGAGGGTCACCTTATTAGAGCAAGGCATTGAATGTGAGAAACTTTAACTATTAAGAATAATTGTTTGACAAATAAGAATATAACATATTTAAATGAGGTTTGTAAAAGTTTAAGATAAAATTAGTAGTTTAATAATTTACGAATTCCTTTTAGTTTTCCAATATATGTTATTATTAAAAATTTCTTGTTTCCTATTTAATTTTTATGATAAAAAATTAAGAACTAATGAGAATATAATGAAGGGAGTCACCAATTGATCACATGGAATGTATACAAAGAAATGAAACAGAAATTTTACTTTGCTGAAAATTAAATCAAGATTTGGAAATGTAATTTAAAAAAAAAAAAAAACTTTAAATTGCATTAGACTATACCATTTAATATATATCAACAATTAAATATAGAAAGAAAATTGTGTATGTTTTGAAAAAAATATTATAAGGAACGATGAGAATTAAGTGCTAATTTTAAATTTTTTTGTCCACTTTAGATTTGAATGATTTCATGACTATTTATATTTTTTGTCATTTTGTGAGAGAAGGGAATATGATATTTTATGTGTAGTAAGTCTAGAAATAATTGTGCTAGGTGCAATAATAATTGTCTTCCAAGTTGATAAAAAATGCTATGCCTTTACATTTTATATTTGAATATTAAGTGTAGATGCTAAAAAATGGTTCACATCTATGGTTTCATCACTTCTTCATACTAATTTGCCCCATTTTCTCATTCTGCTAACTTTAATCTTTTGGCCAAATTGATCATATTTTATCATTTGTATCCTCTTTCAGATGAATTTCATGTCATTTCAAAATCATTTCGTATCAACTCAAAATCACCCCAAATCAACTCAAAATCACTTAGAATAAGTCCTAATCATCACAAAGCATATCAAAAATCACAAATCATCATCATTTAATTTGATCCTAGGTATTGTCGTGGCTTTCAATGCCTTGGAAACCTATCAACCTATCAATCTTATCAATCTAACCTTAGTACTATTTCAGCTCTCAATGCTAGGTCAAACTATCATTCATGTCATCAAATCTTTGATGTTGTTGAGGCTTTCAATGTTGGATCATGTCATTATCAACCATTTTCATAATATTGACAATGTCCATCGATGTTATTATGATCAAACCTTTTCAATTAGTTTCAATTCTATAGCATTTACAATGTCAGTTAAATGTGATATATCAATCAATTCATGGCATGTGTCCTTGGCATGTTATCAACATCAATCAATCAATCTAACCATGGCTTCGGTCTACTTTTCATTATCTCATTCAATCTATATCATCATCATATTTTCATCAAAGGATACAATCGCATTCATTTAATCAATTTGGCCAATCGTCTACTAATTTTCTCTATAGGATTAAATAACCCATAATTTAATCCTGTCGCTCTTTGTGATTATTCTTCATAATTATTGTCCTCAATTAATTAATTTTATTACTTAATTGATTCATCATTCCCAAACCATGAATATTCTTAATTTCCCAAGTTCTATTTTCCATTATTAAGTCCATTTTTTACTAATTCTTATTTTGGGGAATAAAAGGATTTTTAATTCAAATATTCCATAAAATATTGCATCATCCTAACACTTGGATAAGATACCTCATGGATTCTCCTTTGAAACTTGACTAGAATATTTCATAATCAAATATTCTTATTCTCTTACATATGTCCCTATTTGGCTTATTTTTCATAGATTCTTGGCTTTAAGTGGGTTGAGGTGTCTTATGGTGCGTCATAGATTCTCTTCCACATTTAGCCAAGTTTAACTTCCATGCATCATACAATTCTACAATTGGCATATTTTTTCATATGCATCATGGATTCTCAAATGAATCTCTTGCCACATCGCATATCTAAGGGTAAAAAATCCAATGCTCTCATCCTGCATGCCAAATATAAAATGAGCATTCTTCCTCTCATTTTCTACCTTGGAAGTCCTTGAAGTCTTGGCCTTGGAAGTCCTTGAAGTCATGAGTCCTTGGTCCTAATTTCTTTTAGATTTTTCACTCCATCTACAACATTTAAATCACAACTTCAAGTATTCTCATGGAATTATCCCTAACATAGACTTTGCTTCAATATTGTGTGCACTATAGGCAATTTGGAGCTATAATCATTTGGAAAAGAAAGAAGGACATGGGAGCTACAAATGAAAGAGGGGGTTTCTATTGCTTTCTTTATTAGTTTGGCTTTCATGGTAGACTAGCGGGTGCTAATGTATTATTATTGAGTTTTGTGATTTTCTCATAGTATGTTATGCATTTAATCCATTTTCTAGCTACTACATTTTGGTGAACCCAAAACCTATGAACTTAGTCAAAAATCTAAAGAAAAGTACGAAATCTAGAGTATTACATTGTGTCAATGGATGATGGATCTTGACCATGGTCATTTTAATATTTCATTTTATCATTTTCTTTGGTCAAATTCGACCTATGTCAAGGTAGATTTGGCTTTTTTATTTTGATCTTATCACTTTTTTGTCTTTTTTTTGGTCAAGATCCAAAATATATTGTCATCACATTAAACTCTTAGGTTAATAACTTGTAAAGATTCCACCTAAGTTCAAAACTTTCCATATACCCTTGTCATTCTAACTTACCCTAGTGGTATATCCCTTTCATCTTGCATTGATCAAAATCCTTAGCATCATTCTGACTACCAAACCCTATCAAAGTGTCCATCAACCAAATTGCCTGCATATCCCTAACGTCATTATCAACCCTTGGAAACCATCCTTTGCATAGTCTATATTCCATACATCAACCTTTAGCATCCTTACCAAGTCCAAAAGATAACCCTAATTGTCATTTTGCATAGATTACAGTTATTTTCATCCCCTCTAGTCAAGCTTCAAAATGACACCTTGCATTTTAATTTTCATAACATCCCTAGCACATTTGCACTTTTCACATCAAAACCCTAGCTCATTTTTCATTTCCTCACATTACGTAACATCCCTAAACACCTAAAAATCCCAAAAACACTCATATCTTGCATACCCACATTTTAAATATCATGTTTTGACCTATTTTGCACTTGGGAGGCAGAAAAGTCCATTTAGGTTTCTCCCCATTGTGTATGCATTCTTAGGTATCATGCCAGCACTTACTAGGACACAATTAGCTCAAAGACCTAAAGAAATTTATTGACCTTTTTTTTTTGAGGTACAAACACAACAAAAACCTCATCCAAGATAGAAAAGGAGCAAGAAAACCCAACAAACCATTGACAAAGAACAAATCAAGGCATCACAACCTTTACTTGCAGACCCCTTAAACATGTATCCACAAGAGCACCATAATCAAGCTATGACACAAAAAACCTTAAAAAATGCACCTACAATGAGATTTCCTCCAAATACTTCCCCCACACATGGGATGGTTTAGTGGAGTTCTAACTTTGAACCTATATTCATGCCAATACCACCTGGAGGTGGAACTGTACCAACAACACTTGAGGATGAGCAATCACATTCCTTTGAATTCAGCCAACCTAACACATCAAACATACAACAAGTTACTATACACCTAAGTGATAAATCTAACACTGATTATGACATCATTGATAAAGAAATGGCTAGAGCATTTCAAGACAAATTTTTTTGTAAAAACTTCAAACTTTTGGCAGCCCAAGAAATTGTCAAATTCAACCCAAATATGGAAGGACATAAGTCCAATTATCAAACCAACACAACCATTGAAAACATACAACCCATGATAAATTTGGACTTAGATAAGGGAAAACAACCTTTGGAGTTTTCAAATTCATTAACGACACCAATAAGGTTCCACTGAGAACCAACAATTGAAATCCTCCAAGGTACATTTGAACACGTCAATGTTAATCCCTTGTTTGATGAAATACCACCAATTCCTAAAAACCCCAAAAGGACATTGAGACTTGATTTTATCCACATGATGCAACAACAACATGCACCTAAAGGGACTTGTGCTCTAGGGATTCCAAACATACCTTCTTTGGAAGAAAATCAACAAAGTGCTCCTTTGCTCCTAACCCTACCAAGTGGTATGACATCAAGTGTTACGGAGCCTCCCATGAGTAAACTATGTACAACATCAACTAAAACAATCCCTAATGATTTGAAAAGGAAAAGCCTCATTGAAATTACACCTATTCCCAAAAGGAATGCACCTCATTGTCAAGTCAATATGATGTCCCACAAAGAACCCTCAAAAACACAAAGGAGCCAAAACAACAATATAATCATTACAATCACTTCTCAAGGACTTAGTCAATTCCCACAACAAAATCAACCTATGGTGGCACAAGGACTTAACACTTCCAACCCTCAACCAAGTATAAATCCACTTAACACCCATCCCAGATATCAACAATAACATCAACCACAACAACAACAAACTCAAGTGGTGCAAACATCCAACATCCCTAATACATAGTCCAACATAAACCCACTTGACTTCCATGCAATGTATCAACAACAATTCCAACAAAAAAAAGCAATGACAAGTGCTACAACAACCTCAAAAAATACCTCTATAACAACAAGAATGTACATGGTCTCACATACAACCAACAAAGGTATGCCAATAGCAACCACAACACATGGAGAAACAACAACACATGTTACAACAATCACAGTCAATCCCAAAACAAGTGCCACATCAAGTACCACAAAAAGTTCCCCAACAACAAGAACCTTTCTATCTTTGAGGTACCAACATACATCCACAACCCAGTGACACATCACCAGACTCATCAAACACAAAACATCAGAACCAAGCAAACATAGCTCCCTCCACAACAAATAGTCTACTCATAAGCACAAAAGACTTGAAGTAAAGGCTATCACACAAAATCCCAATGAAGAGTTATTATAATAATTCAAACAACTTTCCAAAAAATTCAAGGCATTGGGAGTCCAAAAGAAATAGGCTCTATATACAGAAAGGGACCTACGTCATAATCCATTTGACAAAAGTTTGTATATGCCTCCATTCCCAAAACACTTTGAGGCTCCATGCCTTGAAAAATATTGAGGGAAAGGAAATCCTATTGATCATATTAAATAATTGTGTGCTTCATGTACCAAACTTAGTGATGAGCCTACTTACCTTATGAGATTGTTCCCTCATTCTCTAGGTGGGCCCGCACTTGAATGGTACACTAAACATCTTGGTAATATCAAATCTTGGTCGAAACTTGTAGACAAGTTCAACTCCCACTTTGTCTTTAACATAACAAATGAGGTGACACTTTCTGATTTGTACTCAACTAAACAAAAGGTAGGAGAACCATTTATCACATTCTTAGTACGATAGAGAAGCTTAGTCAGTCAATGCTCACTAGACATTCCTGAAGAACAAAAAGTTAACTTGTGCATTGAAAACTTAGACCTAGAATTAACGTATGAACTCAAAATCAAGAGTCCAAGCACCATTTTGTCATCAAGGCATCCATTTTTTCATTACTATTTTCACTTTTTTCATGACTTTTTGCTTTTTTTTTAGAATTTTTTTTTAGGTTTTTTAGATGGAATCAAGAATGTCACTGACAAATGTTGATAAGATATCTATTGTTAGTGCTACTAGCTAATAAGCTCTAGATCCATGATTGACTATAACTACATAGGAGTCATTCCGAGTCTGTAGCTAAAATAGAACCACTGGAAAGGCCTCAAGATATAGCATTGTGTGCCATATGTAAGACAGTGTCTACCTCTTGCAAATCAAGGTATCTGAAGATAAATGGGTCAAAGGGTTCTTTGTATGGGATGTCTTTGATGATGTCATATACAAAGGTTTGGTGGATAAGGATTTGATCTTGGGTGTTGGGAAAATTAGGTAGCTGGATGTGGGGATAAACAATTGGATATAAGGGAGAGTTGACACCAATGACCTTCCACATGAATGCTGGTCAAGAGGGCTCCAAAAGACTTTGTCACATTTTGAACACTAGAACACTAATATTCATGGCGTTGGCTTTTTCATTTTGTATCCTTGGGAGCTACTTAGCTTTTGATTTTTAACAAGCTAATGGTGCATTTTGGTTTTCACCAAGAGACCTATGCTCATTATTTTTTTCTTTGATATCAAATGGAGTTGATTCGTAACAATATGCCAATGTGTTCTCTTTAGAAGAATTTTTTGCTTTATGATTGTCAAGCATAATGCCTTCATAGACATCAAAGTCTATTGTGAGAGTGTTATCATTTTTGAACTAATCAAAAATTCATGGTCCATGTTGGTACCAATTCAACAATTTGGGATAAATTGAGGGGATGTCATCATTAGTATTGAATGGGCTTTGGTTGAAGGTAGATATATGGGTATCTAATTCAACTGGGTCATTGGGGTTACGCTTAGAAGCTAGAGGATTGTTGGTTTCAAGTGGGATATCCTTAGATTCCTTTTCATCATTCAAAACATTCATAGTCTTAAAAATAGATAAAATAGTACTAGGAGGACCTATTCGTAATGGTTCAAATCGAAAACCCAAACTAGGAGGTCATCCTTTTGTAGTGATAGGTTCATGGATTCCTTGTTTCTGAGATCTAAGACCACTACGTCCATCATAGCCTTGTTTCTGCATGATAGTAAACCCAATTCCATACTTGCTAGGATATATCAAAGTGGATTTTTGTTTTTCTTTTTCTTTATCCATACATATAGATCTATCCCCATTGATATAAGTGGCATTTTGTGTATTGATCTCAGAGTGTTGGTCTAGCAATAGTTGTGATGTACCATAAGATTGGGGAGAAACTGGTGACTCCCTAATGTGGGATACTTGAGACATAAGGTACTCTCTACACCCATTTCCTTCAATCTTCATCTTTTCCTTAGTCTTATTGAGGAGTATATCAGCATCCACGTACTTAGAGGAATTTGTGGATTGTGCTTCATTGTTTGTTGGGACTTGGTATGTAGTAGCATCTCTTAGATTAGCACAAAACTGGAAAGGATCTGGATCACCAAGGATGGTAACTTCCATGTTTTCATAGGAAAACTTTAGACATTTATGATATGTAGAAGGGATTTCTTTCATAGCATGAAGCCAAGGGTGTCCTAGTAACATGTTGTAGTTCATTTTGATATCTAGGACATGGAACAATGTGTCTTTAGTAGCTGGGAAAAATCTGATAGGTAATGTGATGATGCACTTGGAAAAATGTTCACCATCATCATAAGCTTTTATTGTGATTCTTTGAGAGGTATCCACATAATCTTTAGAATAACCCAAACTTTTGACAACCTTAATAGTATAGATATTCAGTTCCACTCCTCCATCTATTAAGACATGTCTGACTTTGCCATTATGGATGAAGACTTTGAGGTGGAGGGGATCATTGTGGTTGGGTTTTTCCTTAGGAATATCTCAAGGGGAAAAGGTAATATGCTATGAGGCAGATAGGTTCCCAACCATGGCTTGGAACTAGGCAACATCCATGTTATCTAGAACTATTGACTCTTTAAGGGCTTGATCCAAGATCTTCTGATGTTGGGGAGATGCACATAGTAGGTCCAAAATTGATATTTGTGCAGGATTTTTGCCAAGTTGTTCAACAAGGCTATAATCAGATGAAGTAAGAGCAATAGGCCTATAAGAAGGTGTAGGTCTAGTAGAAGCAGTAGGTTCAGATGGGGCTCTAGGTAGGGTCATCTTGCTCTTGTGTGTAGTGATAGCACAATGAGGGTTTTCAGCCTTTAACATAAATGTGGACATGTGGGAATCAGACTCATTAAAGAAATTGATGGTGTAGTCATATCCGGTGTGTGTGTAATTCACATTACCTTGTGATTTTGAGTCAGAACTTGAGGGTTTCTCTTTGTCATGATTATCCAAATGATCTTTAAAAATAGTGTGATCAAAGTTGGATGGTAATAGTGACAGATCAACTATGATTACACCATCATCAATAAGGTCTTGTTGTATGTTACAATTGGAAGTATGATGAGGTCTTATGTCCTTTCGTGCAATGGTAATCACAATATTTTTTGTCATCCCACAAATCTTCTTTAGTTAACGGTTCATCTTTGATTGGGGGTAACTGCAAGAAGTTATTACTTAATAACTATTGTAGTTTAGTTTCAAGAGGTATCCCCAATGGTGTGAATTTCCTATCTTTTGTTCTAGGATGTCTTCAAGGTTTGTCTTGCATGGAAGTCTCAATTTTCTATTGTGAAGCTGATGTTTGATTAGAGGTTTGTGAATTTTTTGGGTTTGTGCCTTTCAAAGTCAATTGAGGTTGTGCTATGCTAATCGTGCTAGCATCCAAAATGCCATCATTAGTCACATTCTTTTTTTTGGAGAAAAATTTTGGCTTGTCATTAGATGAGTTGGTGCTTGTGTTTTCTTTGTTTATCTTGAGGATTCCCTTATGAATAAGAGCATCTTCAATACTAGCCCCTTTTTTCATCAGTTTAGAAATGGTGCTTGGACTCTTGATTTTGAGTTCATACATTAAGTCTGGGACTAAGTTTTCAATGCACACGTTAACTTATTGTTCTTCATGAATGTCTAATGAGCATTGACTAACTAAGCTTTTCCATCATAGTAAGAATGTTATAAATGGTTCTCCTAGCTTTTTAATTGAGCACAAATTAGAAAGTGTCACCTTATTTGTAATGTTAAAGGAAAAGTGGGAGATGAAATTGTCTACAAGTTTCAACCAAGATTTGAAATTACCAGGAATTTTGGAGTACAATTCAAGTGCAAGCCTACCTAGAGAATGAGGGAAAAATCTCATAAGGTAAGTGTGCTCATCACTGAGTTTAGTACATGAAGCACAAAATTCTCTGATATGCTCAATATGGTGTCCTTTTTCTTGGTATTTTTCAAACCTTGAAGCCTCAAAGTGTCTTGGGAATGGAGGTATATACAGACTTTTTTCAAATGGATTAGGATGTAGGTCCCTTTTTATATATAGAGCATGTTTCTTTTGGACTCCCAATGCCTCAACTTGCTTGTAAAGTTGTTTGAATTGTTGTAATAAATCTTCAATGGGATTTTGTGTGATAGCCTTTCCTTTAAGTCTTTTGTGCCTATGAGTAGATCATTTGTTGTGGCATGAGCTATGTCTACTTGGTTCTGACATTTCTGTGTCTGATGAGTCTGGTGATGTGTCATTGGGTGGTGGAGGTATGTTGGTACCTTGAAGACAAAAGGGTGCCTATTGTTGGGGAACTTGTTGTGATATTTGATGTGGCACTTGTTATGGGATTGAGTGTGATTGTTGTACCATGTGATTTTTTTGTGCCATGTGTTGTGGTTGTTGTTGGGATACCTCTATCTGTTGTATGCGAGACCATCTATGTGCTTGTTGTTGTAGAGGTATTTGTTGAGGTTGTTGTGGAACTTGTTGTAAAAAATGTTGTTGATATGTGATTTGTTGCTCAAGGCACCTTTGGTACTCCAACTATTGCTTGAGTTGCTCTTTTTTTTTAGCAAACATCACTTGTTTTTGTTGGAATTGTTGTTAATACATTACATGGAAGTCAAGTAGGTTTATATTGGACTTTGTATTATGGATATTGGATGTTTGCACCACTTGAGGTTGTTTTCATTGTGGTTGATGTTGTTGTTGATATGTGGGACGTGTGTTAAGTGGATGTATACTTGGTTGAGGTTTGGAAGTGTTAAGTCCTTGCACCACCATAGGTTGATGTTGTTGTGGGAGTTGACTAAGTCCTTGAGAAGTGATTGTCATGTCGATATTGTTGTTTTGGTTCCTTTGTGTTTTGGAGGGTTCTCCGTGGGACATCATATTGACTTGACAAAGAGGTGCATTCCTTTTAGGAATAGGTGTAATGTCAGTGAGGCTTTTCCTTTGCACATCAATAGGGATTGTTGTAGTTGATGTTGTACATAGTGTACTCATGGGAGGCTCCATAACACTTGATGTCATACCACTTGGTAGGGTTAGGAGCAAAGGTACACTTTGTTGATTTGCCTCCAAAGAAGGTATGTATGGCATCCCTAGAGCACAAGTCCCTTTAGGTGCATCTTGTTGTTGCAACATGTGACTAAAATCAAGTCTGAATGTCCTTTTGGAGTGTTTAGGAATTGGTGGTATTTCATCAAAAAAGGGATTAACATTGATGTGTTCAAATGTACCTTGGAGGATTTCAATTATTGGTTCTCGATGGGACCTTATAGGTGCCATTATTGCATTTGAAAACTCCAAAGGTTGTTTTTCCTTATCTAAGTCCAAATTGATCATGGGTTGTATGTTTTCAATGGTTGTGTTAGTTTGATGTTTGGACTTAGGTTCTCCCATATTTGGGTTGAATTTGACAATTTGTTGGGCTGCCAAAAGTTTGAAGTTTTTGTCTTGACATGCCCTAGCTATTTCTTCATTAGTGATGCCATAATCATTGTGAAATTCATCATTTAGGTGTATAGTACCTTGTTGTATGTTTGATGTTTTAGGTTGGCTGAATTTGAAGGAATGTGATTGTTCATGCTTAGGTGTGGTTGGTACACTTCTACCTCTAGGTGGTATCGTCATGAATATAGGTTTAAATTCAGGACTTTACTAAACCATCCCATGTGTGGGGGAAGTGTTTGGAGGAAATCTCATGGTAGAGGCATTGTTTAAGGTTTTTTTCATCATAGCTTGATTATGGTACTTTTGTGGATACATGTTTAAGGGGTCTACAAGGTTGTGATGTCTAAATTTGTTCTTCATCAATGGTTTGTTGGGTTTTCTTGCTCCTCTTCTATATTTGATGAGGTTTTAGTTTTTTTTGTACCTCAAAAAAAAATGTTGATAAAGTTCTTTAGTTCTCTAAGCTTATTGTGTCCTAGTAAGTGCTGACATCATACCTAAGAATGCAGATGCAATGGGGAGAAACCTAAATGGAGTTTTCTACCTCCCAAGTGCAAAAGAGGTCAAAACTTGATAATTAAAATGTGGGTACGCAAGATATGAGTCTTTTTGATGTTCTTAAGTGTTTATGGATCTTATGCAATGTGAGGAAATGAAAAATGAGCTGGGGTTTTTGATGTGCAAAGTGAAAATGTGCTAGGGATGTTATGAAATTTAAAATGCAAGGTGTCATTTTGAAGCTTGACTAGAGGGGATGAAAATGACTCTAAGGTATGGAAGATGACAATTAGGGTTATATTTTGGACTTGGTAAGGATGCCAAAGGTTGATGTATGGAAGATAGACTATTCCAATGATGGTTTTAAAGGGTTGACAATGATTTTTGGGATATGTAAAATGAGGGTAAATGATCGAGAAGGCAATTTGGTTGATGGACATTTTGATAGGGTTTGGTAGTGAAAATAATGCTAAGGATTTTGATCAATGTAAGATGAAAGGGATATACCACTAGGGTAACTTAGAATGAAATTTAGGGCTGCTAGGGATGTGATTATGCTATGAAAAGGGTATATGGAAAGTTTTGAACTTAGGTGGAACCTTTACAAGGTATTAACCTAAGAGTTTAATGTTATGACAATAGATTTTGGATCTTGACCAAAAAAAGACAAAAAGTGATAAGATCAAAATGAAAAAGCCAAAAATACCTTGAAATAGGTAGCATTTGACCAAATAAAATGATAAAATGACCAAAACCAAGATCCATCATCCATTGACACAATGTAATACTTTAGAGTTCATACTTTTGTTTAGATTTTTGACTAAGTTCATAGGTTTTGGGGGTTCAAAATGATGTTTCAGAGACTCAAAATGGTGGTGATACTAAGTGGATGTTCAATATTGACAATTCCTATGATGAAGAATGGTATTTTGGGTGCAACATGCAATTTTGGGTCAAGTGTATAATGGGCAGGTATAGAGGCTTCGAGATGCAGTTTTGGGGTCCTAAAGTGCAGTTCAGAGGCCCAAAATGGTCATGTAGGTACCCAAGTGCACCCTAATAGTTCCAAGTGCACTATAACAATACAAATTGCATAAATAATGTAGTTGGGGCTTTTTTGGGCAATGTTAGTAGTTTCTGGGTGCAGTTGGTAAGTCAAGATGAAGGTTTGTTGATCGTGAAGGGTATAGTTATCGAACTGATATGCCAAGGAGATAAGATGTTGGGGTTGATATTATGATCAGTTGTGAGATGAAAAATAGAGGTTATGACCTTGTAAATGATGTATTAAGTGAAGGTAATGAAGACTAGGTGATGCAAAATGCAGATTTGGGCAAGCTAATGTAAGGGGAGATAAGCAACTACCTAAGGACATTGTTGAAGCCCCAAAATGCTATCTAGAATTAAAAAATGAGTTTGAGGACCACCAAGTGCACCTATATAGTGCCAAATATGTCAATGATTCAGTTGGTAGTTTTATGGCATAGTTGGTAGTTTTCGAGCACAGTTGGTAAACTGGTATGAAAATAAGGCAATTCTGGGACCTATGATTTCCATATTGATATCACAGGGAGATAAAAAGTAGGGGATAGTGTTAATACCAGTATGAATTCTCAAATTGATGGTAGGACACCTAGAATGATGGATAAAGTGGTCAAGATAATGAATAGGCATGTAAAGATGCAAGGTGGTGGATGCAAAAGTGTAGATTTTGAGATGGGAATGCAAAAGACTAAGGGAGGTAAAATGGACCTAAATGGATGCAATATGAAAGTTAATAGCTACTAAATTAAGACTAAAAGGTGAAATATGAAGTCTATATGATGAAAGGATGAAGCCTAGACTAGGGTGAATGTAAGTGAAGTCTATGTAGGAATGAAATCTATGTTTTTCCAAGCACATTTAGGGGCACAAGTTGCCATGTTTTCTAAGGTTTGAGCGCATTGAACCAAAGTTTGCAAATTTTGATAAAGGTTGTAAGGTTTTGACAATGTTTAATGTTTGGAGAAGGTTCAAGGTGTAAATTTGAATGTTAGCTATTATCTTGATTATGTTTTACACACACGCAAGACACATTAAGACAAGAATAATTGTTATTAAAAGTGAACAAACACACCACAACCTAGGCTTTTAGGACTATATCCACTGAATTCCCACTTAAACCAAAGTTTAGCCACACTTATCTAGAGTATACAACCTAGGATCTTGGTGCCACAATCTCCCCCTTATAGTGCACTCACTTCTCAAGGCTACCAAGATCTACTTCCCAAGGGGCGTGACTTCCCAAGGGACTGTTGCCTCTACTAAGGACTATGAGAATGTAGGATGTCTTCACAGGCATGGGTGACCCCTTGAGCCAGTGGGTAGAAATGATTTTGGCCACTAAAACATGGTTTTTAGTAAGGGCATTCCTTTCAGAAAGTGAATGATAAACTTCCATGGAAGGTCTCCTAGCCTCGACAACCAGGGTTTGACACACCACAAGGGTACTAGAGGAGAGCTATCATGCAGCGATATTGTCTACACAACTTTCACCGTAATTGAATTTTATCTAGTAGATGGAATTTTTTCTTGGCTTTGGCCCATTACCACTCTGAGGTCATCCCCTAGCATAACCAATATTGAGTATCTTGGTCCAAGGCAAGCCTCCTTTAGAAGTTACACGAATTTCTCTTACACCCAAGATCAATGAATGGTGAGGGGAGAGGATATGTCCAATTCAACCCCTAGGGATTTAAAAACTATAGACACACTAGGTAGAAAGTAAAAATTTTATTTTAAGCACCAAATGAAGTGTTATCTAATCTAGGAAATTTGCACACATGGTTTTAGCAAACACACAATGGTGTTCAACAATGTCCTGCAAAGCAAACATTAGTAGTTTGTTATGATCATATTTTCATCCCACAATTGGCACATACTATAAGTAGATCATTAGTAACACAAAAATCCTCTAATCTATATCCTAGAAGAAAATGGAAACCTTATATGCAGATTCTGATTGATGTATGTGCCTATTGTGAAACAAGTGTGCTCTGATAGATCAGGTGGCACCCTAGAAGGCCAAAATGGCTCAGAACATCCCCAATGCACCTAGATAGTGTAGACTATGTCAGTGATTTATTTTGGGCCCAAATGGGTGTACTTGGAAGTTTTAGGGCACAGTTGGGAAGTCAGGTGCAAAGTTTGGGGAAATGGTGCCCTAGATGAGACCTAAAAATTGAAAATATTGAAAGCTACACTCCCAAGTGTGCCCAAATAGCATATACTTATTCAATTATTTATTTGGGAAGTCCAAAATAGCAAAAAGGGGGTTTGGTGGCTTTCAAACTCCTAAAACTGCTCCTAGGAGCCCCAAGTGTGCCCTGATAGAGCAGAGTGCACCCTAGGATAGCAAGCTGACAAAATGGATAGAATGAAAGGATTTAACCTTATTACAAGACCCCCTAATTAATATAGCTATGAAAAGGAAGAGTAGATAGTCATTATACCCTTCCAATTGAGCTCCTTCCTTGCACCTACAAGCACAAAACCAGAAAACCCAAGTCAGATATGCATGTTCACATCGGGTTCATCAAAATGTAGCAGCTAGAAAATGGGTTAAATGCATAACATATTATGAGAAAATAAAAAAAACTCAATAATCATATGTTAGCACCCACTAGTCTACCATGAAAGCCAAACTAATAAAGAAAGCAATAGAAACCCCCTCTTTCGTTTGTAGCGCCCATGTACTTCTTTCTTGTCCAAATGATTATATGTCCAACTTGCCTACAGTGCACACAATATTGAAGAAAAGTCTATGATAGGGATAATTCCATGATAATACTTGAAGTTGTGAATTAAATTTTGGAGATGGAGTGAAAAATCTAAAAGAAATTAGGACCAAGGACTCAAGACTTCAAGGACTTCCAAAGTTAGAAATGAGAGGAAGAATGCTCATTTTATATTTGGCATGGAGGATGAGAGCATTGGATTTTTCACCCTTAGATATGTGATGTGGCAAGAGATTCCTTTGAGAATCCATGTTGCATATGAAAAAATATGCCAATTGTAGGATTCTATGATGCATGGAGGTCAAACTTGTCTAAATGTGGAAGAGAATCTATAACGCACCATAAGACACCTCAACCCACTTAAAGCCAAGAATCTATGACAAATAAGCCAAATAGGGACATGCGTAAGAGAATAAGAATATTTGATTATGACATATACTAGTCAAGTTTCAAAGGAGAATCCATGAGGTATCATATCCAAGTGTTATGATGATGCAATATTTTATGGAATATTTTAATTAAAAATCCTTTTATTCCCCAAAATAAGAATTAGTAGAAAATGGAACTTGGGAAATTAAGAATTTCCATGGTTTGGGAATGATGAACCAATTAACTAGTAAAATTAATTAATTGAGGATAATAATTATGAAGTACAATTACAAAGAATAATAGGATTAAATTATGGGTTATTTAATCCTATAAAAAAATTAGTAGATGATTGGCCAAATTGATTAAATGAATGCGATTGTATCCTTTGATGAAAATATGATGATGATATAGAACAAATGAGATAATGAAAATTAGACCAAAGCCATGGTTAGATTGATTGATTGATGTTGATAGCATGCCAAGGACACATGTCATGAATTGATTGATACATAACATTTAGTTGACATTGTAAATGCTAGAGGATCAAAACTAATTGAAAAGGGTTGATCATAATAACATTTAGGGACATTGTCAATATTATGAAAATGGTTGATAATGCCATGATCCAACATTTAAAGCCTCAACAACATCAAATATCCAATGACATGAATGATAGTTGGACCTAGCATTGAGAGCCGCAATAGTACTAAGGTTAGATTGATTTGATAGGTTGATAGGTTTCCAAGGCATTGAAAGCCACAACAATATCTAGGATCAAATTAAATGATGATTGATTTGGGATGTTTGATATGCTTTGTGATGATTAGGACTGATTCTAAGTGATTTTGAGTTGATATGAAATGATTTTGAAATGACATGAAATTGATATGAAAGATGATACAAATGATAAAGTATGATCAATTTGGCCAAAAGATCAAAGTTAGTAGAATGAGAAAATGGGAGAAACTAGTATGAAGAAGTGATGAAACCATATATGCAAACCATTTTTGAGTGTCTATATTTTTTTTTAAATTTTATATTTGAATATTAAGAAGTAATGAGTATCATCAAATAATGATCAAGTAAATTGTTTCACTAAGCATAGACGTTGGTTAGTAGAATGTGGTTGACAAAGTAAATGTGGTTACCATAGGTCATGGACAACATAATTGTATTAAGAAGTATAAGGTAAATAATAAATTTTGTAGATGATGTTTAATACTTTGTAAAATTATTTAGCCAAATTTGATAGATATTAGCTTTAAGGAAGTATGATGCTATAAAAAATTAAAATTAGTTTACAAACCATAAGTAGCACAATTTTTTGTTAGAAAGGATCATATTTTAAATTAAAATCATAACTAAGATTTAAGTATTTTTTAAGGAAAAGGTGACATGCTTTATACAAAACTAAACAACATAGTTTAGATTTGAAGATAATCTTATATCACAAAGGTCAACTTAGTGCACTCCTAACACACAAATAAATCTTAATTATGTTTAAAACCTAGCTAGGTAGCTATTAAATGTGGCACTAGCAATTTTTGAAAGATATAGAAAGAAAAAATCCAAATCATTGTCTAAATTTCACCACCAAAATTCCAATTAACTTATTTTATTAAAATATAGGTAAGACCTCGACACAAAATTAAATTTCCACTACAT
This sequence comes from Cupressus sempervirens, assembly GCA_028749045.1. Classification (NCBI taxonomy): domain Eukaryota; kingdom Viridiplantae; phylum Streptophyta; class Pinopsida; order Cupressales; family Cupressaceae; genus Cupressus; species Cupressus sempervirens. The sequence goes on from CM053791.1 coordinate 245,319,954, forward strand.
ACATACATACATGTGTGTGTGTGTGTGTGTGTGTGTGTGTGTGTGTGTGTGTGTGTGTGTGTGTGTGTGTGTGTGTGTGTGTGTGTGTATCTATGCGTGTGTGTATGTATGTATGTATGTATGCTATTAAGAAGTTATAGATCAAAAAAAAAATTCAAATTTTACATTTCACCATAAAAAAAAATACTTCCAAAAATAAGAGGAGATAAATAATTTATAATATCATTTCTATAGAAAGGTATCAACCATTTATTAGTTTTGGAAGGGAATAAAAGGAATTCATGAATATTGATAAATTAGTGAACAAGTTATAGTTTTAAAAGTATTACCATTGACTAACTTACAATTCCCTAATGTAAGTATATATGATACCATGTAATGGTTGGAGAAGTTATCATTGAGTTGATAAATTTATTCTAATTAAGTGGTACAACTCATTCTTAATAGACATGCAATGAATAGAAACATTAAGTATGTTTTTTAACTCAAAGTAATAAAGGTCATTAAAAAATACACATAACCATGCACATAGATATAGAAGGATTGGACATTAAATAAAGAGAATGCAAGAAAATGATACAAAGCCCACTTCTCAAACACTTGCAATCAATAACCAATCAGAAGAAGAATGCATATTCTTTCAATGAAATGACTTAATCTAAAGTCAAAATTCCTAAATCAAGAACATGCAAGTCTAAAATGATAAAACATGATGTTGATAATAGTTTTAGTGACACAAAGCTCAATAAAATTTGAGGTTGATGATAGTGAATTCAAACACCCATAATACATACTCCATTATTTCAATATAAAAAATGAAGTCATAGGCTTGGGCCTCTATACATGCCAACTATATGAAAAGAAAATGTGTCATTCCATTACAATGAAAAATTAGGATTCCCCATGTACTTGCAACCAATAGACACCTTGAAAAAGAAGAATCCCTTTTTCTCTTGCAAAAAATCTCCCTTTCCATGTTTCTTGAAAAGATGATTAATTAATTTCTTTCCACTTTTATCTCACTCCCAATGACTTTCTCCTTTTGATATTTTTTTATAAGGAACATTTTTTTTATAATTTATACTCTCAAAATGACATTATACATTTTTAAATTCTTTTTTATATTTTTTCACAAAAATGAATGTACAAATAATTAATTTCCCACATAAAGGCACACTTTTTCACTACTTTACCATAGGTTAATTGTGCATCTTGGGGCTATGTAATTTTGTGAGAAATTTTGATATTTAAAATTACAAGTGGGGTTGAAATGAACTATGAACAATTCATTAATTAAGGGCACTTTTGTAAATTTGCACTGCCAACCATAATGTTGTATTGACAAAATATTAAAAATATTCATCATATGAGCTTGTGTAATTGTAAAATTAAATTTGAGAATGTTTGAGGCCAATTTTATTAGATTAGTTATCCTCATTTTTTTGGGGATACATTTTGGCTGTGTATTAGTAGTTTTAGGAGGTTAGCCACTTTTAGAAGTTGATAAGTTAGAGATTTTTTTAAAATTGTGAAGTTAGAGACTTTTAAAAGTCGTTATTCTAAGACTTTTCAAAGTTGGGAATTCCAAGACATTTAGAAGTTGGTAAGTTAGAGACTTTCAAAAGCTGCTAAATCAAAGACTTTTGAAACTTAGGACTTAGAATTTAAAGTTTGTTCAAGATTAAAAAGATGTGGCTAATACTAGGTTTGAATGGGGATGAGGGCCAGTGGGATGAAGTGAATCACATAATTATGAAAATAGATCACTTCCTAATCTACTGGGTAAAGAATCATAAAGAGGAAAAATATAGGGATTTGTTTGTAGAGAGGACAATGGGGCAACTAGACAAACACTAAAAACTAAGAAAACCAAGTCCAAGCATGTTAAATTTTTTCTTAAAAATACATAATAAGGTGAAACCCCTTACTTTGAGGAAGCTTCTTTCACAACTCACCCTTGGATACACCTAATTTAAAGCATATTTCTATGACTATTTGACTGGTTGAATTGGTTGTTGGACTTTGACTATAGATCATTTAATTTTTTTGATCAAATGACATTAGTTAAATAAAATTGTGAGATATTTTATTTCTTATGGATTACTATATGCAACATCATATAGATGTTACGATCTAAGATACTCAAGTTACTTATTTTAATGTGGTCATTCAAAAATTTGTTTAATATAATGCATCAAATTGAAGTTGATTTACAACCTTTTTATTTGATTATGGTTATCAGACATTGCCCTTCTGACATGGTTTTGAGAGTGTTTGAGTGGTTGTAGGAAGAAGTAAAGACTATCATTGAGGTAGAGGAGGCTAGCTCCTTGGAAGTGTAGGTTTTCATTGTTCAGTAGCCAACACAAACCACATAGTCATTAGTACCTATTAGATTATTGATTATTTTTTATATCCTTACCTTGTAGTTTATCTCTCCATTTTATATCTTCAAATGTTTTATAGAGTTATGTTTTAACTTGAATGAAAGTTCTTCTCATTGAATTGGTAATATTGATTTGGAAATGTTTGTCATTATTGAAATTGATAAATATGATTATTTTATTTTGAGCTTATTTTCTTAAAATTTAATGGAATAAATTTTATTTTTCAACCAAATTAAACAACACATATGTGGATATGTATTGATTCTCTTTTTTACTTCTAAACTAACAAAATGTAATTAATTAAATTTAATCTAATTAACTAAAATAGTAGTCTATTATAATAATACCACAAACATTTTGGTTTTTAAATTTCTTTCTTATTAATATAATCAAAATTAGTTTAGAATTCTAAATACAATTGAAATTTAGATAAATTTTAAACTAACGAAATTTGAAATGTCTCTTTTCATCTTAGTGTTTTCTAACAATTGAAATAGAAATGGTTTAACATAATGGTAATTTGTGAGCCTTTTATTTGGATGTCTTAAGTTCAAGTATACTCAAATTAAACACATAATAATAATAAATTTCAAAAACTAATAATAAATAAATAAATAATCAAAACTTTGACCTATTACCTATTAAAAAATTGGCATTTTTAAATTTACTTATTTGGAATGTTGCTTGATTGGTAAAATAAAACCTTAAATAAATAGGGAAATAATTATGAATAATTGGGGAAATAACATGTTTTAAAAAGAAGAATGTTTTAGAATGAAGGGAGGAGAAACAGTATAAATAGAGAAAGTGAACTTGGGAGCGGGGGAAAACTTGTTGAATTGGATAAACAATGATTTATCAACTTGAGTATTCTAGGTTCTCCTTGCAATCAATAGTTGAATATTTGTTTTCTTTTTTTTTAAGATCGCCATGTAATGGAAAAGAATATCTATATGTCTAATGAGTAATAAGTTCTTTTAAAATATCTTTGTATGAAGTTGTGATGATTATTCTTCAAACTTTGTTTGGTTTAATTCTTGAAAATTGCATCTATATTAATTATTTCTTCACCATTTGGCCAAGGAAAATATTTCTTATATCCCAATTAGATTCCTAACCATCATTTTTTTTGGTGATTTACACAACTAGATTATCCAAACTATATTATTAATTAAGGCATTTGAGCTTAGATTGTGGATCCACATTGAATCCTAGGGACATGAGTTTTGTTATAATTTGTTTTGTTTTGTTTTGGGGTATTGTTATGATTTCCCCCCTTAGTATTGCAACATTCCTTTGTTTTGGAGTGTCCAATTCTTCAAACCCCACCCTTACTTTAAATGAACAAATTTGCAGCCAATATTTTATCTCCTCCCCAATTTTCCATAGGTGATCATTACATACCATCTCCTTCACACTAAATCTTACCAACAAAATCATAGTTCAACTTCTTGGCCTTCCAATTTTTTAATAGGTCATTGATATGTCGATTGGAGTTCAAGTTTAGTTTTCTTTATAAGAAGAAAAAGTTTGAAACATAATCAATTATATCCCTACCTTTTGTGTTGGGTAAATAGTAGGAAAGGTTCTTACTTCTATGATTTCTTTTCATTTTGACATGTTGTTGTATTTTTTTTATTAATAAAAAAGAAGAATATTATTTATATTTTAGTGGAATAGAATATAGTAAGTTGTTAAAAATCAAATTGGATAGTTATAGTTAAGTTGTGATTCTTTTACATGAAAATCTAAACTAGCTATATTTTGACACTCACACTGATGCAGAAGCATCTTGGGTTGCATTTCTCTCTTGCATATTTTTTGAGTTTGGTAGTTGCTACCAAGTTGCAATATCTTGCATTACTGAGTTATCTATGCTTTTTAAGTTCATAGTTTCTATAGAATTATCCTTTGGTTACCAAGCTCTCTTTAGTTGCCATGTTTAGATTGGTTGTTGAGTTTCTTTGGTTACCAAGCTTAGAGTAGTTATCAATTTCCTTTGGTTTTTAATAGTTCCTTTGGTTGTCAAGTTTGTTTGGTTGTGTAGTTCCTTTGGTTGCCTAGTATGTCGTGTTGTGACAATTTGTTTGGTCCTTCATTTTCTGAGTTGTTTGTGTGCAGTTTCTAATTGGAGAAATCCTTTGCATTAATTTTTTGATAGGTATTTGTAGAGAGCTGAGTTGTGTCTTGTTATAGCATTTAATGAAAGGTTTTAATTAGTTGGCATGTGCATAAAGCTGACTTGTGGCCATGCATGTATTTAATGGGGTCTTGGGTAGAGTCTTAGGGTATCAAAATGGAGTAGGAAGAGAAGAAGCAAAGTTTATCATTGTGGATTGAATTTGAATTGTAATGTTGGCCATAACTTGGAACACCTTATAGTTGGGCATGTATTTGATATTTTGATGAATCTATAAAGTATTTATTCTATATAATTCAATGATGAACAAGTTCATAGATCCCTAGATATCCTACATACAAATAACCTATTACAAGGAAGAAAGAAACACACACACACACACACACACACACACACACACACACACACACACACACACACAGAGAGAGAGAGAGAGAGAGAGAGAGAGAGAGAGAGAGAGAGAGAGAGAGAGAAGGATTTTCTCGATAAATAAGAAGATTGAATTTACTTGTGCAAAAAAAGATGGATGAAATTACAACCAATAAATCCTTATGAAGAAGATCAAAACCCTAGAAGGAAATCCCTAAGAGAAAAAATCCATTTAATAATTACTAATTAATTCTTAAATGTGAATGCAAAAAAGCATAAAGGAGAAATCTTAAGAAGGGAGAAAAGGTAATTTAATAAATTAAATTAAATTAACCTTTTTCTCTAACACCCTCCCTTAAGATGAACAAGAATGTAGCTACAAATAATGCAAAGAAGCTACAATGCTGAAAGAAAACTTGGGTCTTGGAAACAAGGCTTGATGAGGTACCCAATCACAACCAAATCTCTATGAAATGAAGAAATAGAGAAAACCCAGTGGGAAAAAATCTACTCCAAAAAGAGATAGAAAAGGATGCACAAATGAAAAATCTCAAGAGAATCTCTCAAGACCATAAGTACATTAAAATCCCCCATGATAGAAGCTTGAGACTCCATAGCCCCACCTTAGAATGGTAGAACTCCTATGTCGATGAACATATCAATGTAGCTCCAATCTAAGGTAAACAAAGGTAGTGAACAAGGATGATAAACCCATGTATGTAAGGTGGCACTAGAAATCTTAGTTAATGCTCAAAGGAAAAAGCGTGAGAGTCCTAAAATGAAATCTCCAATTCAGGTGGGATAATAGGTGTGCTAAATCTATCATCTAACAGGAGATGTGCGTCCTCTAATATATGCTCAACAATTGCAGTAGGTCGCTCAATGAATGGAGCTGCAATAGTAGGAAATGATGAAGAGTAATCTTGTACAAGAGATGAAATATGAATAGGAGGTAGAGGTATAGAAGTCATAATACTCATCTCAAGAACAACACAAAAGTTCAAGTGACTTGACTTCACCTCAGTAGAGTCTCATGAAAAAAAAGAGTGAGTCTTTAATAGTGGAGATGGTGGACCAAAATGTGAGAAAGAATATATATGAGAAGCATGATCAATAGTCCTTGTAGCAATAATATTGCCTATCTCACTATTTATGATATGCACTAAATCTTGTGAAAACTCAATTGTCTTCCCTATCCCACTATGTGTAACCTGATAAATAGAGAGAAGGTTAGCAAAAAAATGGAACACAAAGTACATCAAAATGTACCATCATCAACATAAATAGAACCTTTCCCACATATATTCATAACAATGTTGTTCACCATAAAAATGTGTGGAGTAGGAGAAGTGTCAAAAGAAGAGAAGAAATCTTGAGAAGATGCCATATGGTGTGAAGCACCTAAATCTAGTAACCATCTAGAAGAATGAGGAATAGTACTTGCACACAATGCAATACCCTTTCCTATATCTTTACCATCTGACTAAAATGATGATAATGAAGAAGGTATGTGAGACGTAGAAGTAATATCAATGTTTCTCTTCTAAAGGAGATGTTAGAGTTATTAATTAATTAATTAATTATTAATTATTTATTCAATTACTTAAGCTTACTTAGGTGAATGCATGTAGTTAATAGTTGTAGAGATAAGTTTTTGACAACACTAGAGTTTGTTCCCTTCTAGCATGTTCCACCTTTTTGTGGAATGTGGACTTAGTTGTAAGTCTTATCTTCTACAAGCTTCCTTGAGGTCTTTATAAGTGACCTCTTTCTCATTGTAAATTCAATCCATTCACATTGCAATTCTAATTTCCTATTGTGAAATATTCTCTTATGTGGTATTTTCTTCAAGCTCTTTGTTTCCTAGGTTTCTCTTTAGCAAGTTATTTGCACTGCAAGTGATCTTGGTGCATTTTTGGAGTTGGATTCTCAACTCCAACATGGTATCAAAGCCTTCGTACTACTTCTTGTTTGAAGCTTTTTTGAAGCCATGTATTGGAGTCACAAACCGTAGTTTGTTTGTGCAATTTTTCATCAATTGAGGGGTAGAGCAATTTTTTGGAGCATCTTGGGGCCAAATGGACACTTCCATTGGATCTAAAATGCCGATTATAGCCAAGATTCTTATAAAACTTTTTATTTTTGGACACGAGGAATTTTGAAAAAAATTTGGCCCTCCCTGTTGGTAGTTGTACTGACTATATGGACGCAGGAGCTTAATTTAAAAAAAAAAAAAAAGGAAGCCACCATAGCAGTTCTGAAGCACCACCACACAGCCACTCGCTGAACACTAGCTAGTCTCTAGAGCATAGCTCCATCAATGACATCTCCCTCTTCATGGACGTAGTACCACCTGGAGCCCACTCCACCTCTGCTCTACCAGGGAGACACCAAGCCACTACTAGCTCTAGCGGTGTCACTGAGTTCTTCTTTCCTCCGACACATCCTTTAGCTCCCACTACTCCCTCTTCATTTCTAGATTGTTCCATGGATGATGAGGATGATGATCATGGTGATCCCCATTTACCTCTTCCATAGGATCGTCCATAGATGCCTAAATGGGCTTGAGCTATAGTTGAGGCTGAAGGATCTCTAGCTAATGACCCATCCACATCATGTCACACTCATTCTTAGACTACAAGTTCCAGTATTCTTAGTCATGCTATTAGTGTTGATCCTTAAACATGTGTGGAAGTGATAGGACATTCTGAATAGGACAGTGTAATGTAGGAGAAATATTCTTCTTTGATGAAGAATCACACATGGGATCTTTGTCCTCTTCCCAAGGGGACAAAGTTAGTGTAATGTAAGTGGATTTATCATACTAAGTATGTTGTTGATGGTTCTATTGATAAGCATAAGGCTCATCTTGTTGCAAAAGGATTTTTCCCAAGTTGAGGGTGTTGATTACTCGAAGACTTTTGCCCATGTCACCATGATGAATTCTATCTGCCTTGTCTTACCCCTCATAGCTTCACAAGGATGGCCAGTTTATCAGATGGAAGTGAAAAGTGCCTTCCTACATGGTGATAAAACTAAGGAAATTTATATGGAGTATCCTCCAAGTTTTTTGTAGGATCCTACCCTAGTTTTCAGGCTTTGACATTCATTATATGATCTCAAACAAGTCACTCGAACTTGGTATGAGAAGATGGACTCCTTTCTTCTATCTATAGGCTTCACTCACTATCATTCTGATCCTATAGTTTACATACAATGCGTTGCTGATGAGATTCTAACTTTTGTCTTGTATGTTGATGATCTTATCCTTATAGGTAGCTTGTCATCTATGCTCTAGGAAATAAAGCATGCACTGATGGACTAGTTCAAGGTGACTAATCCTAGTTTCCTGCACTACTTTCTTGGTCTTCAAATTGATCAGTCTCCTACTAGGATATTTTTGTATCAGCAAAAGTATACTCTTGACATGATTCATCACTTTCACATGCTTGATTGTAAGGCTAGTCCTACACCATTTTATTTAGGTGTCACTTTGTCTAACTCCTGCTCTTCACCTTTAGTGGATGCTACTTTGTATCAATAGATGGTTGGTAGCTTGTTGTATGTGATACACACACATCTTGATCTTTCTTTTGTGTTTGGCCTAGTCTCTTGGTTTCCTAGGACCCTCATGAGAGTCATTGGCAAGCTGCCAACCATATTATGTGTTATATGTAGGGCACACTCATGTATGGAATTCACTACACTTTGGGGACTCCACACATTATTGGCTACACTGACTCTGATTTGGCCAGTGATGTTGATGATTGGAAGTCTACTTCTAGCTTTGTGTTTTGCCTTGGATCAGGTCCTATCACATGGTTGTGCAAGAAGTAGCATGCTTGAGCATTTTCATATATAGAGGCTGAGTACAGGGTCATAGTTCTTACTAGTTAGGAGGTTTTATGGCTTCGTCAGTTGATGACTGAGTTTGGCTTTCCTCCTCCCAATTGTCCCACTATTCTATGGTGCAATAATTAGAGTTACATCCACATTTCTCATAACCTAGTGGAGCATTAGCGTACCAAGCACATTGAGTTGCATATGCATTTCATCTGTGAGTTGATCTAGGATGGTGTCATTGCATTGGAGTACATTCCTACCACCAATTAGGTTGCAAAAATCTTCGCTAAACCTTTTGCATCACCATGCTATCTTTAATTGTGGTCTATTCTTAGGGTTATGGGAGTTGTCCTTGGGGGGATTGGTTGAGGCCTTCCTTCCTTCACTTCATTTTTTTTAGCATGTTGTTTTTACCTCTTTTTGGAGGAGGGTTTTTCCCATGAGGTTTTCCCTCTTTCTCTATTTTTAGAGGTTGCATTTTCTTGCATTGTACATTGGTATCTAACATGGCCTTGTTCCCATGACCCATCATACATTTCATCTTAGCTTTTGTGAGCTTAAGGCATTCCCCTAAATTGCACTTAAGGGGGGGTGTTAGAGTAAATAATTATTTATTTATTTATTTATTATTTATTCTATTACTTAAGCTTACTTAGGTAAATGCATGTAGTTAATAGTTGTAGAGATAAGTTGTTGACAACATGGGAGTTTGTTCCCTTCTAGGGTGTTCGACCTTTTTGTAGAAAGTGTGCTTAGTTGTCAACCTTATCTTCTACCACCTTCCAAGTTTGTTCTACAAGCTTCCTTGAGGTCTTTATAAGTGACCTCTCTCTCATTGTAAATTCAATTCATTCACATAGAAATTCTAATTTCCTATTGTGAAATATTCTCTTGTGTAGCATTTGCTTAAAGCTCTTTGCTTCCTAGGTTTCTCTTCAACAAGTTATTTGCACTGTAAGTAATCTTGGAACATTTTTGGAGTTGGATTCACAACTCCAATAGGAGAGTTGTCAAATATTAAACCTATTTTGCATAGCCATCTAACTTCTTCTCATAGAAATGTGACTCATCATGATTAGGTTTATTACAATAAGCACATTTTGGTCTTTTTGGATTTGATTCACCCCCTTTAGGAGGAGGTGACCCTAATGAATTGTGAGTGTTGGAATCAATATAAAACTCTATAGAATGATATTTTTGAGTCTTGTCATTTCTCCCTAAACATAGCCAAGCTACTAGTGCATGACTCTATGAGCCTATGAGAGAATCCAACTAAGAGAGCTTAGCTTGCTCTTGAGGCAACCAATCACAAAAAACCTCAAAGGATGGCATGAAAAATATATTACTTAAAGAATTTTTGGTGGAATAGAAGGTAGAATAAAAAATCAAAAAGTTTCCACGAAGCTTAGAAAGAATTAGGTAGATACACTTAGTGTCAGTGTTTATTTTCTCACAACTCTACAATAAAGATCTCAATTGTTTGAATTTCACCAAGAAGTCCTCAATGGAGGGAAAAGAATTTGGTATAAGTGAGGTAAGCTTTGCCTCAATCCAAAGTTCCCTAAACTCATTCATTGTACCAAACAAGCCTTCAAACTTGGTCCACATAGCTAGAGGGGTATTGCACCCATCAAGATGAAATTATAGATTATTAGATACTTATAAAGAGATCAATTCTATTTCCTTATCCATCTTGTTCCTATGTTGCATGACCTCAAAAGGCCTCTGTAAAATTGGCTACATTACATCTAAATTTTTTAATACAATTGTTCAATTTTGTGTTGTCTTTGATGTCACACAAATGTCATATCAGTCATTAGACAGTGCCTACTAAGCTTAGTTGGTCAGCAAGGCAAAGAATAGTTTCTACCAAGCTCAGATGGTTAGTAAGGAAAAGAATAGTGTCTACTGAGCATAGTTGGTCAGTTAGGCAAAGAATAGTGTCTACCGAGCTCAGAAGGTTAGTAAAAGAAAACTTATAGTATCTATCAAGTAAAAAATTATTACCAAGCTCTCAAGGTAATCAAAGAAATTTATTTTTTACTGAGCTCACTCGGTCATCAAAGGAAATGTGGTAGAAGTAGTTCTTATTGAGCCCTCATGAAGGAATTCAATTCTCACTAAGTAAACTTGGTAGCGAAAGGATTTTATAGATATTGCAATGTTAACCGAGTCAAGAAGGTTAACATAGGAAATTTTTGGAAGCAATATTTACCAAGCAAGGTCATCCAGTAAAGGATTTCATTGTTTTATGAAATAATGTTTATTTGTTTAGAGTAATATTTGTAGCTAATTGATTTATGGTCTATTGGTAAATGAAACATGTGAATGAGTTGACTTAACAATCATAATGGTATAACTAAGAGGTGAAGTTGTGAATTCTAAGTGTGTGCATGATGAAAGTGTGTGGAATTAATGTGAAATCAGGACTAATTATTGTGGAAGAAAATTTGAAGGATGATTAGAGATCATTGAGGAGTAGCAAAGCCATATTTGATCAAGGAGGATCTAATGATGTAGAAAGAAAACTTGTAATCATAATATTTAGTTACATCTTGTTCAAGTTAATTCATTATTGTTTTCTAACAATTGTAGCAGTGATTTCAAATCTCTTAACAGAGTTGGTTTAATAGCCATTTTGTAAATCTTCTAACAAGATGATAGTTTAGTTGAATTGTTCTAAAGACCTCTAGCAAGGCCACTCCTAACAGGGTGATTAAATCCTCTAATAGGGTCACACCTAATAGTGTGTATTGTAACATTTAATAGGGTTGGCTCCTAATAGGGCTCACATCAAAAGAGTGCAAAATTGGTAGCTAGTTACTTGATGGTTTTTCCCATATTGGGTTTCCATGTTAAATCTGGTGTCTCTTGTGTTTATTTTACTTTTTGTATGCATATTAATAAATATGAATGCTAGATGATCAGTAAATAGTTAATCTACTGAGTTATAGCATTCTTATAGTGTTTATAGAGTATCAATAGTAAATTAATATTAAGACATCTAAGGGATCTATGGATTTGTTTTTGTGGTAACTAATTCACTACCCCTCTCAGTTACTCTATCTACAATTCCAAAAATTGGTATTAGAGCTTTTGTTACTTGTAGGAATATATTTCAAGGATCTAAGCCAAAAGTCAGGATGTATTATAAGAGGGAAATTCCAAGACTTAATAGGGACAACTTCTTTGCATGGCAACGGTTGATGAGACTTCATCTAGCTTCTACTGGAGATACAAGATTGAAGTACCTCGATGGGAAATATGTAGAATGTACTGGTACATTATCTGTTAATGATATTGTTGAAAAGAAGACCCACAATAACATGATGATACATATAGCATTTCCTCTAAGTTATGAAGAATTTGATGACATCAAGGATTGAAAAACTACCTTTGAAATGTGGAACAAGCTAAAAGAAATCTATGGAGGAGATGATAATCTGAGAAGAGCTAAAGAAAAAAGTTTGAGAGGATAATTTGATCAAATGAGGATGAGAGAGGATGAAAACATTGCAAAATATGTTGAAAGAGTTAAAGCATGTGTTAATGCAATCAAAGCATCTGGAGGAGATATCAAGGAGGAGACAGTTATAAGTAAAGTTCTTAGAACTCTACTTCCCATTTATGTAATTAGAGTCTTTACAAGTCAAGAAAGAATATGTGAAGCAAATCACAAGATAAATCTAGAGGCCATAGTTGGAAGATGGATTGCATTTGAGCTAGACAACTATGATAATTATGTTCCAGTTGCCAAAAACATTGAATCAGCATTTGAAGCCATGCTTTCACTCAAAGAAAAAAGAAAATAGTTAAAGGATCCTCAATCAAATAGTGATGATAAATCAAAATATAGTTTAGATAGTGATCTTGAAGTGGTTGAATCTCTACTAGCAAGGAAATATTCAAGAGGAAAAGGAAAATACAAAGGTAAGGTTCCTTTAATCTATTTTTCTTGTGAAGAAATTGGACATATTGTTGCTCGGTGCCAAAATAAGAAAAACAAGGATGAGAAAAAGGGTCACAAGTGTAATGGAAAGAAAGACTTCAAATAATTCAAGGACAAAGGTAAGAAAACATGTTTCATGGCTAAAGATTCTAATGATTTTGACGATGAAAAAGACGATGAAATTGTTTACATAGCTATAAAGGATGAATTTGATAATGATGAAGAAATGGAACTTATTTCTCATGTAAGCAAAAATGAGACATGGATTTTAGATAGTCTTTGTTATCATCACATGACTGGTGATAAAACTAAGTTTGAACACTTTGAAGACTATGATGGTGGCAACATAATATTTGGTAACAAGGAACCTTGTTGTATAAAAGGAAAAGGAAGAATCTCACTGACCAAAGAACTTGTATGTGATAATGCATATTGGGTAGAAGGACTAAAGCATAATCTATTAAGTGTGGAATAGCTACTCAATAATGTATTAAAAGTAGAATTTATGCATGGAAAAGCAAGAATGTTAGATGGAAAAGGAAAGCTGATTGGATTAGGAACTAAAACCAAAGGTAAATTGTTTTATCTTTTACTTGGTCAGTGTTCATGCTTTATTGCTCAAGTCAAAGAAATTTGGTTATGGATTATAAGGTTCTATCATGTAAACTTTGACAACTTCATAAAAATAACTAAATTCAAGAAAGTATGAGGCATTCCTAACATAAAGAAACTTGAGGTTGGTCTATGCAAGAATTGTCAAATTGGTAAAATGGGAAAGACTAGTTTTAAAAGAAAGAACTATCAGTCTAAAGAAGTTCTAGAAATTCTGCATACTGATTTGTGTGGACGTATTGGCATTGAAAGTTATACTGGTGAGAAATTTTTCATTCTTTTTGTTGACAATTATTCAAGAATGATGACTGTCATGTACCTAAGAGAGAAATCAAAAGCATTTGAAAAATTTAAATGGTATTTGGCTAGAGTGGAAAAGGAAACAGGAAAAAGACTGATATGTTTAAGGTCTAACAAAGGTGGTGAATTTATTTCACATGAATTCAATAACTTTTCCATTGAAAGGGGAATGAAAAGACAGGTTTTAGCACAAGGAACTCCTTAAAAAAATGGAATAGCTGAAAGAAGGAATAGATCTATCATGGACTATGCAAGAACCCTAATGATTGAAAAGAGCATTGTTATCAAATACTAGAAGGAAAATATTAGCATTGTAGTTCATACCTTGAACTAGGTATAGCTAAAGAAGGACTCATTCAAGACTCCCTATGAGTTATGGTATGGCTACAAACCTAATGTAAGTTACCTAAAAGTATTTGGAAGAAAATGTTACATTTTGAAAGAATCTAGAAAAGGTAAATTTGATGTAAAAGGTGATGAAGGAATATTTTTGAGCTATTCTTGCAAAAGTAAAGCATATAGATGTTTGAATCTATCCACTCACAAAGTCATAGAAAGTGCACATGTGAAAATTGACGAGTTTGTAGAAAGATATGAAGAAGAAAGTAAAAGGGAACCTAAAGACTATAGGAGATTTGTTTACATTGAATTTGACACAATGCTAAGTCTTACTATTAATTATGAATCCTCAACTCTAGAGTCTTCAATAACCGAGTCATAGGAAGTTCAAACTGAGCTAATACCTCCCGAGTTGCAAGAACTTGAGTTAAAAATAGAAGCTACCGAATCAACATCTACCAGGCTCGAGCAACCATAGCCAAAACCAAAAGCTAAGATACAGAAGGAAAACAATGGAATTCATTGAAAAGGAAAGGAGCCTATGTTAGCCAAGTATGTGAGAAAACATCATGCACTAGATCAAATCATTGGAGACAAATCAAAAGGAACAATGAAAAGAAGTAAGTTGAAAGGCAGTTGTTAACTTGCTAATTTTGAACCTAGAAATGTCAAAGATGCATTAGAAAATGAAAGCTAGATTGAAGCCATGAATGAAGAAATATAAAAAATAAAGAAAAATAAAACATGGACACTTGTACCTATACCTAAAGACAAAAATGTGATTGAAACTAGGTGGGTATTCAGAAACAAGTTAAATGAAGATGGTAAGGTGTCAAGGAACAAAACTAGACTGGTATGCAAAGGATACTCTCAAGAAGAAGGTGTAGACTATGGAGAAACTTTTCTCTTGTTGGAAGATTGGAAGGTGTTAGAACCTTACTGTCATATGTTGCATACAAAGGATTCAAATTTTATCAAATGGGTGTCAAGTTAGCATTTCTCAATGACATACTCGATGAAGAGGTTTACATTGAACAACTTGAAGGTTATGAAGATCCAAACAAGAAGGACATGGTTTGCAAACTACATAAAGCATTATATGCTCTAAAAAAAGCCCCGAGAGCATGGTATGAAATATTGCATAACTATCTTATTCAAATTGGTTTTCAAAGAACTAATGATAACACTAGTTTGTACATAAAGGAAGGATCAGATAATAAGATTGTTTTAGCAGACATATTTGTAGATGATACTTTGTTCATAGGAAATGATGATCTTTGAAAAGAATTTTTAGAATAAATGAACAAAGAATTTGAAATGTCGATGTTTGGTCAAATCAAATTCTTTGTTGGTCTTCAAATTCAATAGAGTAAGAATGACATCTATATCACTCAATCTAAATAGATCAAGGAGATACAGAAAATTTTTGGTATGGAAGATTAAAAACTAGTTGGGACTCCTATGTGTACTAGATTAAAATTTACCAAAGATGATGAATCAAAGGAAGTGGATCAGACATTGTATAGATCTATGATTGGAAAATTGCAGTATGTAGTGCATACAAGACAAGACATTGCCCTTGCAGTAGGAATTGTGGCAAGATTCTCAGCAAAACCAAAAGAAAATCACATGATGGAAATCAAAAGGATCATGAGATACTTAAAAGGAACTAAAGATTATGGATTATGGTATAAACTTGGAGGAAATTAAGATTTAAAAGTGTTTGCTAATACAAATTGGGTAGGGAATATTGATGATAGAAAGAGCACAAGTGGAGGAGTTTTCTTTCTTCGAAAAAGGTTGGTTTCTTGGACAAGTAAAAAGAAAAATTGTACATCCCAATCCATAGAAGAGGTTGAATATGTTGCAACAGTAGTAAACCATTCAAACATTGTGTGGTTCAAACAACTATTGAAAAGTATGAAGCAAGAAATCAAAGAACCTATTGTTATATTATTTGGTAACACAAGTGCAATTAATATCTCCAAGAATCCATTGAAACATTCAAAAACCAAGCATATTTCCATAAAGTATCACTTTGTTAGAGAATTGGTACAAGAAAAGGAAATTAGATTGGAATATGTCCATACAAAGGAATAAATTGTTGACATATTCAAAAAGCCTATACCTAAGGATACATTCTTGTATCTTAGAAGTAAGTTAGGAGTCATTCCTCTAACTAATGCTCACTAAAATATAGTTTTAGTGATGCATCAATAGAAAAAAAATTGAAGATCTATCAGTTGATCTAGCAAAGCAATGAAGACATTGCATATGAATCAATACACTAGATACAATGCTATTTAGTTGATTTATGTTGTCTTTGGCATGTTCTATCAAAGAGGGAGAATATATTGTCATATCTTTCTAAAATTTGCAATCTAATAAGATTTTTTGTAAGAGGGAGAGATTATTATGAAAGAGGGAGTTTTCTATGTTTAAAGAAGGAAGTGAAGTATTTTGTCAGTAAAGACTTGTTTTCAAATTTCATTCTGCTATGAAATGTTGTGTTGCTATCAATGCTAAAGAGGGAGATTATTGGATATAATTGTTCAATTGTGTGTTGTTTTTGATGTTATACAAATGTCATATCAATCATTAAACAGTGCCTATCAAGCTTAGTTGGTCAGCAAGGCAAAGAACAATGTCTATCCAGCTCAGATGCCTAGTAAGGCAAAGAATAGTGTCTATCGAGTACAGTTGGTAAGTAAGGAAAAGAATAGTGTCTACCAAGCTCAAAAGATTAGTAAATGAAAACTTGTAGTATCTACCAAGTAAATAGTTATTACTGAGCTCTCAAGGTAATCAGAGAAATTTAATTTTTACCAAGCTCACTCATTCATCAAATGAAATCTGGCAGAAGTAGTTCTTACTGAGCCCTCGTGAAGGAATTCAATTCTTACTAAGTAAACTTGATAGCCAAAGGATTTTATAGATACTAAAATGTTAACCAAGTCAAGAAGGTTAACATAGGAAATTTTTGGAAGCATTATTTATCAAGCATGGTTGGCCAGTAAAGGATTTCATTGTTTTACAAAAGAATGTTTATTTGTTTAGAGTAGTATCTATAGCCAACTGATGTCTAGTTTATTGGTAAATGAAACATGTGAATGAACCAACTTGACAATCTGAATGGTATAACTAAGAGGTCAAGCTATGAATTCTAAGTGTGCGTGTGTGATGAAAGTGTGTGGAATTAATGTGAAATGATGACTGATTATTGTGAAAGAAAATTTGAAGGATATCAGAGATCATTGAGGAGCAGCAAAGCCATATTTGATCAAGGAGGATCTAATGATATAGAATAGAAACCTGTAATCAAAAAATTTAGTCGCATCTTGTTTAGGTTAATTAATTATTGCTTCCTAAAAATTATAGTAGTGATTTCAAATCTCTTAATAGAGTTGGTTTAACAACCATTTTGTAAATCCTCTAACCAAGTGACAGTTTAGTTGAATTGTTCTAAATACCTCTAGGAAGGCCACTCCTAATAGGTTGACTAAATCTTCTAATAGAGTCACACCTAATAGCGTGTGTTGTAACCTTTAATAGGGTTGGCTCCTAATAGGGCTCACTTCAAAAGAGTGAAAAATTGGTAGCTAGTTACTTGCTGGTTTTTTCAATATTGGGTTTCCATGTTAAATCTAGTGTCTCTTGTGTTCATTTTACTTTTTGCATGAACATTAATAGTTATGAATGCTAGATGATCAGTAAATAATTAATCTAACAAGTTACAACATTCTTATAATGTTTACTGAGTATCAATAGTAAATTAATATTAAGACATCTAAGGGATCTATGGATTTGTTTTTGTGGTAACTAATTCACTCCCCCTCTCAGTTACTCATCTACAATTCCAACACTAAACAAGACCACAACCCTTTTGACCAGAGAGGCCATGTCATCGATGTATTCCATGTGTGATAGTTATGAGGGGTCAAAAGTTCTAGACAAGAAGAGGTCTTGACCATTGTTTTAGAAGCTGTTGTAATGTTTTTTTAAAAGTTCTAGTTTATTGATGTAAATAACAAAAATAATAATACAAAACATCCCCCACAATACAAAAAACTAAACCCCAGCTACTAGAGGGAATGTGTAAACAAGAAGAGAGCATAGAAAATTCTATTTAGAATCACATGTACCTTTGAGGAATGCTGATGAAAAATATCAAAGAATGTGAATAATGCTCAAGAAGAGTTTTCTGACGCTTTTTTTGGATAAACAAATGGAGCTATAATGAACAAATTATGCCCTCTATAAGATGATAGACATCAACAAACTTCCAGTAAAAAATAGGTACCAAACTAGAAAAAAATATTTTTAAAATACTTATAAGATTGTCTTCATCTTTGAATCAGCTTTTTGATGCTTCTTTTGGATCGAAAAAGTAAGTTAATAAATGAAATTATATTAACTTTTTTCTCTAACATGTTCCTCTATCTCCTTGGGTTGTTTCTATTTGTGTTGTTTTCCACTATGTTTACTCTCACAAGCAATTTGAATAGCTAGGTGTGCCTTTGGCCCTAGATATCTCATCCCTCCCTACATTAGGTGGTATTAGATTCGAGGTTCTTCCTTGTGAGGATAGGATCATGTAGAACCCTAAGTGAGTTTTGGTGGTAGGGTTGTAGAGGGTTATAATCTTATAGGAACTTGACTATAAGGATGGTTTGAGGTAGAGGAAATGATGACAATGTCATATTGGATAGATTGAGATAGATTGCAACTAGAATAGATATTATAGAGACACCCCATAGGAGAGCATCACATCTTGATGATGTGAGTGATGATGAAGCAACTATTAATCTTAGATTGGTTTTGAAAAGGTAGTGACAAAACACTTAGTCAGTATCTATTAGTATTACAATGCAAACGAAGTGATCAAAGTAAGCTAAGAAACTAGTCCAAGTTGAGTGATCAAAGCATGTTGAGCATTAGTTACCAAGCAATATATATATCTAGTATATGCCAAGTTCCCCATAAATCAAGTATAATATACATGCGAAGTGATTTAGGAGCTGAGTAAATAGTGTATATTGAGTTATTTAGAACCCAATTTTAAAAAATGAGAATGTAGTGATGGCCGAGCATTGAAGCCTTCAAATGTTGAGTGAACATTTTGGACATAGTTGTTTGTAATGGCACAAACTTCTATGTTAACCATTTTTGGGCCAACCTAGTGATTATTTTACAATTCTAGAAGATATGTATGGATCTATATTATGAATCCCTATGTAGTACATTAAACCGATCAAGGTAAGGGATGTTTTAAGAAATAATATGGATCAGCTATAGCCATTGATTCTTACGTAGCCCTAGCACACCTATGTTTACTTAAGGAGGAAGACCCTAAATATTTTATATGAGTGAATACTAAGTCTAGAGAGAGCATTTGTGGTGGCTATGGAGGTTGTGAGAATGATTTGAATTGTAAAATCGATTAGAGAACAAAGGAAAGCATAGAAGATGACAGGGGAGACATATCTCATCAGAAGGATAAAGGATGCATCAAGAAAGAGAAGATATGAAATCTAATAATAGAGTGCTAACCAAAGGATCATGGTGTTGAATCATTTTAACAAGTGATGCAGAGTAAATCTCCTAATAGAGTAGTCTTAATAGACTTGTGTAAATCTCTTAACTGAGTGCTTCATTTATTGTAAGTTTAAGTCCTCTACCAACACACACTTTTAGTAGCGTACTAAAATCCTTTAACATAGTGAGATTGAACAATAATTGTAAGCCTTTAACAAGGTAGATCATAGTTTATGGTCAAACTTATTGTAGCCATAATTTGCTACACTTTACAGATAAAGTAGGGAAGATTTCTAGGTGTCATCCCCACTATAATTTTACCTTCTCATTAGAGGGTTTTTGGGTAACAAATTTATTGTGTTATGTGTTATTTGTTTCATGCTATGCATGAACATGTGTAGTTAGCTATTTTAGTTTACATGCTAAATTATGAGATGGATGTGTGGTGAATGTTTTATGGTTAAATTTTTTAATTTCTAATTCACACCTCCCCCCCCTCCCCCCCCCCCCCAAAACCCCTCTCAAAGTTAACTTTCCCATTGTTATTTTCAACAATTGGTTTCAAAGCTTTGTTCTCTAGGAAGTAAAGCTTTATAGATTTGGAGGAAAGATCTTGAAAATGAAATTCTACAAGTTGGGAAAGGTTATTGATAACCATAAAATTGAAATACAAATTTCCCTACACCAACTCAATGAGGAAAGAGATGAATTGTAGCATTTATTAAAGAGGAG
The DNA here is from genome assembly GCA_028749045.1 of Cupressus sempervirens. Classification (NCBI taxonomy): domain Eukaryota; kingdom Viridiplantae; phylum Streptophyta; class Pinopsida; order Cupressales; family Cupressaceae; genus Cupressus; species Cupressus sempervirens. The sequence goes on from CM053791.1 coordinate 245,340,160, forward strand.
AAATGAACTAGCTATTGAGCTAAATGACACTCATTACCAAGAAGAAGACACTATTGGACTATTTGCAAATGGAACCTCAAATGAGTTTGATGCAACAATTATAGATTTGATCAAAAAGAACAATGCCCTACCTCAAGAGGTTAGAACTCTTAAGATAGAACAAGAAGTCTAATAAATATTACTATGCTAGGTGACTAAATAGAAAAATAAATTTGAGGAAGAAAAATTCATCACTAAACATGACAAAGGAATACTGACCAATATACTAGAAGAGAAGACATTAAAAGTGCAAAAGCTTGCAAACATGCAATTGGATAAAATGAATCAATTGATGATTGCAACCTAGGAATTGAATAGAAAGGACATTGATATCACAACCTTGAAGTTAAAAAATGAACAACTAAGGAATGAACTGAGAGTAGAAAAGGAATGTTCTGAAAGTTTCAACAAACCTAGTGAAGCAATCAAATACTTTGAGAAATTGATGAAATCTCCAAGACCTAACAATGATACTGCTAGATTGGGATACACCAATACCAAGTAAGGAGAATCATCCAAAAGTGGTTGGAAAGGAATAGATAAGAGAAGAACTACAAACCCACTTGTCATAATTGTGGAAAGCTAGGTTATAAAAAAAATGTTTGTACGAGCAACAATGAAAATTAGAACTCTAAGAAAAAATTCAAGGATTACTATCATTAGTGCAACAAGAAAGGACATTAGGAAAATGAATGTAGATCTAAGACCATGATAACTTAGAGATTTGAAGGATACTTCCACAATCATTACAAGTATGGACACAAAGCATATAAATGCAGATCTAATGCCAAGTGGACATCAAATAAGTAGACAAAGGTACAACAAATTAGGAAATTCTATGATTGGTATTACAACACAAGATACATTTGTTACTATTGTCAAGAATATAGAAGTGTTCATGATAATTACATTAGAACACATTTTAGAGGAAACTATAATAGATGGTTGAGTAGAATACATGCTTTAGTTGTCTCAAGACTAGTCATAACAATAGAAACTATCCAACTAGGTCACCAATGCTAAGTAATGAAAAAAATTAATGAAAATGAAAGGTCAACATTGAAAAGGTAAAACTACAGATGAACAAGATATGGAAGAAGAAGATTGCAACACAACTTGGCAATCAAGAGGTATGTATGTGACTTTATTTCAAAAGTTATATTATGCACCAGTACTAAGAACCTAAGATTTGAAAATATTATATGTGCATGAATTAAGATGCAATGTATTGGTTAGAACCTAGAAGCAATCTATAGTTTTTTTATTTTTTTCATGTTTTTGTTGAGCATATAAAGTTTTATAGTTATTTTGGAGTTATAGAGACATGTTAGTATTGGCCTAGCTCACTATGTTAGCCAATCATAGTAGAGATCATGTATAAGATGAGTGAGTCAAAAGTTGTATGACAGTCAAGCTTATAACTCTATAAGCACTGAGCATTTATTATTGAATATGAAGGGTTATATAATCAATTTTTGACTCATTTTCATTCATCAAAAATTGAAGAGAGCACAAATAGAATGAAGTAAAATTGGAAAAGGAGATTCTAATATTTACGAATTGGATTTGATTGCTATTCAACAAAAATCATCAGATTGAGAGATATTTCATTGTTACCAAGTTACATTGTTTAAATTTTCATAAACCCTAAATAGTCAATACAGTGTTCATATCTTTTTCTAAAAAAGAGGGAAAGGAGGTTTTTAATGTTCAATTGATAACTAATGATGTAAGAAAACCACCTTTCTAAGTAATTCTTTAGATATCATATAAAGGAGACCTATCTAGTGCATTATCAATGATACCACCAAAAGTTTTGATGATACAAGATGTTAGATGTTGTTATATGGGAAATATTGGTGAAGTAGGTGGCATTGAGATAAGAGATTCCTATAAAAAACTTTGTGATAATGGAGTCTTGAGGGAAAAATATGAAATTCTTGAATGGAATGGGTTAAACCATGCCCTAGATTTTTCCCAAGTGTTCAAGGCTAAATGGATATGAATTATTCTGAGCCACATACATGATAAGTATATTTGGTTGGAAGGTGTACCAATTAAGCTCACAAAGAGGATCATTAATCGAGTATCAAAGTACTCTACCTTTGATCAACCTAGACCATGCACATTGATGCAAAGGAGGTGATTGAGAAGAAAATAGGTGCAATATGAAACAAGAGAGGTATCTCTATTGGCACAATCATAGATCCCTTAATTTCCTTTGAAGTGAGAGTGATTGCTCACAAGTTGTTTTAGTCTAGTCTACTAAATAACGTATCATGTATGGCTATTGATTTTGGTTACAAGATATTGAAGAGAGACCATTCCTATCACCTTGTTGAGTTCTAACTACAAAAAGTATAAAAAAACTTGGAAGCAATAAGAAAAATAAAGACTACATCATGGAAATTTGGCTCTTTCCTAGTTTGCATATTATTTTATGTGTAGAATACATTTCTACATTTGGAAAAGTTTCTTGGAAGACCATAAGGTTTATTGCAATCCATATTTCAGAATTTATTGAGTAGCTAGGTTATAACTTTAATTTAGTGATTACAAGTTACTTTGAAGATTTTAGGAAATCAATGAAATAGATGTTAAGGATCCCTATATCCTTAGTGGAGAAGCATTATGATGAATTTTTTTTTCTTAGTGGATGTTGACCACACATATGTGAAAGTAGCTATACCAAGAGTAAGATAGCTCAAGCCCTTTCCATATGAGAAGAAGAAGAAGATGTGTTGGTGTAAATAAGTATCCGCTATTTACAATTTACTTAAGTTTACTTAGGTCAATTCATTATTTTATTATTTATTACGTTTCACTTAGGATTTTTTTTACTCATATGAGTTGTTATGTTGATAACACTAGAGTAAGCAACTCTAATTCAGAACATCGTGTCTACAACATTGGAGTTTGTATAATTAACTGAGTTGTCATGTTGAAAACATAGTTATTTGCACTTTTATTTTAGCACATGGTGTATAATATATAATTTTACATGCTACACCTTTGTATGCTTATCCTTTCATCATTGCACTAACTCTTGTGCTTAATGGAGGATATTCCACTCTTGGTGGACATGTGCCTTAGAGTAAGACTTATCAGTGTGCTTACTCCTAGTCAGTCTATAGGCCTTTATATTCAAGCACTCCTAGTGTGTATGTACATAAATTGAATATCATATTGTTATTCTTATCATACTCTATTGGTCTATTTTGTAATTGTGCTTGAGTTCCTTAATCTTGGGTGATTTTTTCCTAAGACAAATTATTACAAGAAGAAGAGGCCTCATTGGCATAAAATCAAGGTGAGGAAGAAGGAGAAGCCCCATTGGCATAAAATCAAGGTCAAGGAGAGAATTAAGAAGAATATGTAAAAGGTGTCAAGGGAGAAGATGTCAATGAAGCACCTCAACTAATTAAGAAGAAAAGAAAGACAAAAGAAAAAATAGTGGAGAAACCTAAGAAGCCTATGAAGAGGCCTGTAGTACCTACAACTAGGTCTATCACAAGGGCATCCACTATTCAAGAAAGTGAAGTTGCAAAGCCTAAAGACAAGAGGACAACAGAGCCAAGTGAGCTTATTAAGAAAAGATACATGAGATTGAAGAAGAACTCAGAGCCTAAACCAAACTGAGATAAGGAGAAAATAGAATAAAATGAAATGAGTCAATTTAAAGTGGTAAGCCACAATCCATCCTCTAATAGAGACAATTTGTGTGAAAATATTGTTACAAATATAGATTTGTCTGGGTTCACACATTTAAATGTTTATAAGCTAAGGAGTGAAGATAAAAGTAAGGTTGAAGAAGTCATATGTGATATGGTGGCTACATTCAAATCCACTCCACTAGAATTTTCCAACTCATTGCCTAAAAGTGTATGTGGCCAAGTTGAGCAAAAGTGGCCATTTGGTTTGACTATAGAAAGAGGAATAAGAGAGCCATAGCTAGCCCAAGTTATGCCCACTTCTCACAAGAAGATGATGGCCCAAGGCATGAACAAATATAAGGGGAGATTTCCCCCAAATAAAGAGCTTTCAATAGTTTGAAGAATAATATAGAAGAAGTGGTAATACAAATTACATTGCTTTGGCATACTATCTTTGTGCAAAATATTGATGAAGATAAAGATGTACAAGTTATTAAAGTTCCAGTCAAAGTTGCTTATGTGGAAGTGACTACAAGAACTATAGAAGAGGCCATAGCTAAGGATGAGTAGCAAGATGTACAAGTGCTAAGTAACAATACATGACATGAAGTATGGGAGAGTCAACAAAAATCAATGATAATAATAATCAAGGATTTTGTTGATAATTAAACATAGAACATCAATCCTTTAATTGAGGAAGATTTGAAGAAGATATTGAAGGATTCCACCATGGTAGCACAATTATGTAATAATCTTATATTGGTGAGAACATGTGAGATTTAGAAGGAATAACTTGCATCTATAGGGGAGAAACCTAAAGGACCATCCAATGTCCCCCCTTAATCCATATAAGAAATGGAGAAGCAACAACATGATCTACAAGTAGATCAAAGTGCACACCTTGAACAAACATTAGTTACAAGAGAGACACAATCTATAATGCCCATAATTACATTTTAGATCATAGAGGTAAAGGTAAAATAGATAGATACACCAGTGCCTAGTCTATATTATTCAGTTATGCTAGGAAAATTGATAGTTGAAGTGGATGGAATAGAAGTTCATATGGGTTAGGAAGTAAGTCCTGGACCTATCACTCAAGCACAACAACAAGAACATATAGGTGATATGACTAAAGAGTTGTAGGAGACTACTACACCAAAGGAAAAAATTTCCATATAGACCATGGTTACCCTACTAGCTTCTGTCACTCCTCACACTAGTCATGCTCTTTAGAGGATGAGCACATATGCTACACCTTTGTAAATATCAAGGCCAAGTGCTAGTATATCTAGGAGCATAGATGATACATACTTTATGGATGTAACTTTAGATGAGGTGATTAATTTGCACAAGTTTGATTTTCCATCCATCACAATTGAAGAGATAAGCATTTTACAGGAAGGTCTACAGAGAAAGAGGACACAAGTAATGATAAGAAGGGAGTATAAGAAAAAACAACTTTTGCATGAGATAAAAGACATATTTTATTATTCTTTTGGTCTCTTTGAGATGAATGAAGACAAGTCCACCATTGAGAACATTATCACCATTTTTGAAAAAATAAAGGATGAAGACCTCGACACAAATGTTAAACTTTTAGAATGGTTTGAAAGGAAATTTGACTCTAAGGTACTCAAGAAGATATCTAGTGCTATTACACTTACATAGGTTGATTTAGAAACCAAAATGGAGGGTGTAAAAAAGGTGTTAGATAATATTTTCTCTTGCTATACCAAGGTGTGTGATGTGAATCTTTTCACATAGGATGTTCAAAGGGCTATTGACCAACTAGAAGGAGAATTACAAACTATAGGTACTACTCTTAAGTTATCTCCTAGTTGAATCCAAGCTCATTTTTAGAGATTACTATCTACACAAGGTACACTTACCAAGATGAAAGCACAAGATGCAAATATTTGAGCTATCTTGATAAGCATTCAATCCATATTGACCCCACACATGGACGTGTTGCATAAGGAAATAGCCTATGCTGAGACATTAATGAAGAAAGATAGCCAGCTTTCAAGTCATGATAGCTTAGTTGACCTTCTTTCCTAGCTTGACATTTAGTATCAATCTCTAGAGGTAGCATGCAAAAATTGGGAAGTAGCCATGATGATTATAGTGGAGGTCCATAAATCATTTTTAGAAAAACACACTATCAGTGTACACCCATTACATAAGTGTCAAAAAAGTGAGATTATGAAGTTTTTTTTGGTAAAGGAGATAGTGATGTTTTGAGTAAAGGGGGAGTAATAATGTAGAAATAGGTAATAACAAGTCTACTCAGTAGGAGTATTAGATTTAGATACAAAAAGGAAATCTTTACTCATGGGGAGTAATGAAGAAATAAGGTATGATAGTTAGTCATTCATTTTGCAAAATATTGAAGTTTTACAATTTTGTATGAGAACCATGTCAAAAAAATATATTGTCTAAATTATTCTCATAATAATGACTACATATACATGACAACATGCTTTTTCCACTCATGTCAAAGAGGGGGATTTTTAATCTCAGATTGGTTTTGACAAGGTAATGACAAAACACTTAGTCATTATCTATCAGTATCACAATACAAGCTACGTGATTAGAATGAGCCAAGTAATCAGTGTGAGTTGAGTGATCAAAGCATGTCGAGCATTAGTTTCCAGATAATACATGCCGAGTCACTCATAAGCGAATAAGACTATACATGTCAAGTGATTTTGGAGTTGAGTAAATAGTGTATGCAAGCCATTCAAAAGCCAAGTTATAATTTTGGAAATGTAGTGATGGTAAAGCATCAAAGCCTTTAGATGTAGAGTCAATAGTTTTGGACATAGTTGTTTGTAATGGCACAAACTTGTATGTAAACCATTTTTGGGCCAACTTAATGATTTTTTTATGATTCTACAAGATATGTATGGAGGTATATTATAAATCCCTATGTAGTACATGCAACCAATCAAATTAAGGGATATTTTAAGTTATAATATGGATCAACTACAACCTTTGATTCTTACCTAACCCTAGCCCACCTATGTTTACTTAAGGAGGATAACCCTAAAGATTTTTTATAAGTGAATGCATGGAAGGAGATGAATGCTAGGTGCAAAGAGCATTCATGATGGATAGGGAGGTTGTGAAAATTATTTGAATTATAGAATTAGTTAGAGAGAATAGAGGAAAGTAGAGAAGAGGACAAAGGAGACATGTATGATCAGAAGCATCAAGGATTCATTAGGAAAGAGAAGATCTGACATCTAGCAATGCAGAGCTAACTGAAGGATCATGGTGTTGAATCATTTTAACAGGTGATATAGAATAAATCTCCTAGTAAAGTAGTCTTATAAAACTTGTGTACATCTCTTAACTAATTGGTTACTTTATTGTAAGTTTAAGTCCTCTAACAAGGCACATTTTTAGTAGGGTGTTGAAATCCTTGAATAGGGTGATCTGACTAGTAGTCTTTGTAAGTCTTTAATAAGGTGGACCCCTCATAAGGTAGATCATATCATATGATCAAAATTATTGTAAGCATAATTGGCTATATTTTACAATTGTAGTAGTGAAGATTTGTTGGTGTCATCCCCACCGTAGTTTTACCTTCCCATTGGAGGGTTTCTAGGTAAAAAATTTATTGTGTTATTTGATTCATGTTATGGGTGAACATGAGTAGTTCACTATTTTATTTTACATGCTAAATAATGAGATGGATGTGTGGTGAATGTTTTATGGTTAAAGTTTTTTAGTTTTGATTCAACGACCTGTCACCCCTTTAGATTTTACTTTCCCAATGTAATTTCCAACAATTGGTATCAGAGCTTTGTTCTCTAGAATGGAAAGCTTTACAGCTTTGGAGGAAAGATCTTGAAGATGGAAGTCTACAAGTTGGGTAAGATTATTGATAACTAGAAGATTGAAACACAACTTTTCGTAGACCAACTCACTGAGGCAAGAGATGAACTAAAATGTTAATTAAAGAGGAGAAGGGAACTAGATATTGAGCTAAATGACACTCATTACAAAGAAGATTTTATATAATGTATATGATTGAATATTTCTTATTATGTGAGGTGACTAACTAGAAAAAGAAAGTTGAGGAAGATGATAATTGCATCAAACATATGATGCATGTCTTATGTGTGGGTTTGATGTGCACTAATAGGGTGTTAAATTGATGACCTTGCATGAGTAGAGTCATGGATCTTTTGGTTGCATGTAAAGAGGCCAAATCAACATTTCATCATGAGGAAAGTGTTAATTGGATTGTTTATTATAGTAGAGATGATGAAGTGGTTTACTTTATAGATTTATATACAAAAGTATGGTCCAAATTTCCCCTTTAAATCAATCCTACTTAGATTTCTACCATATGCCACAATTAGGAATCCCTTCTACTTGCGTGTATTGAACATATTTCTACTGTGCATTGTACATCTTAGTCTTTATGTGCATCTTTTCTAATGTAGTTAATGTGTTGTAGCTATCCTTCACATCTATACTTTTTTTAAATGAATACATGAAAAATGTACAACACCAAATATGGTGTGCAAATAAAATGATATAATTTAATATTATTTTATGGAATATAATGATTTAGAGATAGAATATTTAAAATTTATTAGAAAGAAATTACAAAATATTAAATAAGAAATCTTTAATCATATACATTATATAAAATCTTGAAAAATAATGAGGAGGAACTCAATTAACTTGCAAACATGATTTTTAAATCGAGATTATATAGTTATAAGATCATGAGCTCCTTTTAGTCCATCCTCACATACAATGGTTAATTTTTGTCTTCAATGTTTATATATTACATAGAGAGTAAAACAAGTTGAATTCTTATTTTTATTTATGGTTTGATAAAAAATGCAAGAAAATGTGTTTAGAAAATAATAAAACAAAATATGTAAAATGCATAGCTGATGGTTTATAGATATAAAAGTACAAAGACCTTGTTTGTGGTGTATGTGAATCTATATTTGTAGTTCTAAAAGAAAAAATACAATTAATTTATGTTTACAACAATATCAAATTATTATTTTAAAAATGCCAAAAGAGAGAAAAAATATGGAAAGTATTTCCGTTTTTTTTCATACATTTCTTCTTCATTAATTCTAATACCTATTATAAGTACTTATATTATAGATCTGTTATACTTAAGTTATTGATAATAAAAATGTTGAATGATCTTGTCCATATGCTATTCTTCTCTACTCTTGTTTTCTTACATTATCTAACTCTTGCTACAAGGTTAGGACTAATTTCCCCAAGGTACATCATAACCTTGGTTGCATCATTCATGGTGACAAAAGAAGGGATAATTTTCTTGATATTACTTTTACATGGTTCCAAGAAAAGTCAAGATAAGATCTTTACTTAAGTATGTTATCTGCTAACAAGAAGGCATGAAAGGAATTCAAAGTAGCTTAGAAATCCTTAAGGTTTTAGCATTCCAAGGAGAGAATTAAGAGGCATGTTCAAGTAGGAAGAACTACACCTAGATCCTTTTGAGAATTCAATTTGGGTTTCCACATGAAAAGAGAATGGATACAATGATAGTTACTCCAATGTGTCCAACCTCCTATAGGTACATAAATTAGTTTTTCCTTATTCATAAAAATGAAAAGGAAAAAGATATTAGAGATGCAACTGATCATCACACTATGTATGATATTCCATTGACAAGAAACCTATTTCATTAACTAGTTAATAGAATGTAGAAGGATGTGAACTTATCCACTAGATATAAATCTATCTCTTCCATTTTCTATTTCAAGATCTTATCAATAACCTAAAAATTAGTCCCATTAACCTTGTAATAAGTGTTGTAGGGGGAAAAAAAGATTGAGTTGCATGTTTTATATTAACTAGAATCCAATTACTTTCCAACATAGATAAACTAATGATTAGATTATTATTGATAATCTTCATGTTACTTTGTGAAGTTACAATCATCTTCCACAATTGTAAGATTGACTTCCTAGCTTTCCTTAAGTTCCATTGGACAGAACAAAATTGGCTTGCAACCAGAAAAAAAGTTGAGACAATTATGATGACCATCACTTTCACAAAGATCTTATAAACTTGGTAAATTTTTTACCTTTTACGAAGCATGTGGACTTATCCACTAGATATAAATAAATCTCTTCCATTGTGTATTTCAAGATGTTATCAACAACCTAAACATTAGTCCCAATAACCTTGTAATAAGTGTTCTAGGGGGAAAAAAGATTGAGTTTCATGTTTTATATCAACTAGAATCAAATTACTTTCCAACATGGATAAATTAATGATTAGATTATTATTGATAAACTTCATGTTACTTTGTGAAGTTACCATCATCTTTCACAATTGTAAGATTGACATCCTAGCTTCCCTTAAATTCCATTGGATAGACCAAAATTGGCTTGCAACGAGACAAGAAGATGAGATGATTATGCTGACCATCTCTTAAACAAAGATCTTATAAACTAGGTAAATTTCCACAAGGTACCTCTTAACCTTGGTTGCATCATTCATGGTGACAAAAGAAGGGATAATTTTCTTGATCATTGCTTTTACATGGTTCCAAGAAAAGTCAAGATAAGAACTTTACTTAAATATGTTATCAACTAATAAGAAGCTATGAAATGAATTCACAATAGCTTAGAAGTCCTTAAAGTTTTAGCATTCCAAGGAGAGAATTAAGAGGCATGTTCAAGTAGGAGGAACTACACCTAGATCCTTTTGAGAATTAAAATTGGGTTTCAACATGAACAGAGAAAGGATATAATGATAGTTACTCCAATGGGTCCAACCTCCTATAGGTACATAATTTTTTTTCCCTTGTTAATAAAATTAAAAAGGAAAAGGCTATCAGAGATGCAATTGATCATCACACTATGCATGATATTCCATTGAGAAGAAACCTATTTCAATAACTATTTAATAGAATATAGAAGGATGTGAACTTATCCACTAGATATAAATCTATCTCTTCCATTTTCTATTTCAAGATCTTATCAACAACCTAAACATTAGTCCCATTAACTTTGTAATAAGTGTTGTAGGGGAAAAAAAGATTGAGTTGCATGTTTTATATGAACTAGAATCCAATTACTTTCCAACATAGATAGACTAATGATTAGATTATTATTGATAAACTTCATGTTACTTTGTGAAGTTACCATCATCTTTCACAATTGTAAGATTGACTTCCTAGCTTTCCTTAAGTTCCATTGGATAGACCAAAATTTTCTTGCAATAGGATAAAAAGATGAGATGATTATGCTAACTGTAACTTTAACAAAGATTTTATAAACTTGATAAATTTTTAACCTTTTTTGAAGGATGTGAACTTATCAACTAGATATAAATCTATCTCTTCCATTGTCTATTTCAAGATCTTATCAACAACCTAAACATTAGTGCCATTAACCTTGTAATAAGTGTTGTAGGGAAAAAAAATATTGAGTTGCATGCTTTATATCAACTAGAATCCAATTACTTTCCAACATCAATAAACTAATGATTAGATTATTATTGATAAACTTCATGTTACTTTGTGAAGTTACCATCATCTTTCACAATTGTAAGATTGACTTACTAGCTTCCCTTAAATTCCATTGGATAGACCAAAATTGGCTTGCAACAAGACAAAAAGATGAGATGATTATGCTAACCATCACTTTAACAAAGATATTATGAACTTGGTAAATTTCTGCAAGGTACCTCTTGACCTTGGTTGCATCATTCATGGTGACAAAAGAAGGGATAGTTTTCTTGATCATTACTTTTACATAGTTCCAAGAAAAGTCAAGATAAGACCTTTACTTAAATATTTTATCTACTACTAAGAAGCTATCAAAGGAATTCAGAATAGCTTAGAAGTCCTTAAAGTTTTAGCATTGCAAGGAGAGAATTAAGAGGCATGTTCAAGTAGGAGGAACTACACCTAGATCCTTTTGAGAATTAAAATTGGGTTTCCACATGAATAGGGAAAGGATATAATGACAGTTACTCCAATCAGTCCATCCTCCTATAGGTACATAATTTTTTTTTTCCTTATTAATAAAATTAAAAAGGAAAAAGCTATCAGAGATGCAATTGATATCACACTATGCATGATATTCCATTGAGAAGAAACCTATTTCATTAACTAGTTAATAGAATGTAGAAGGATGTGAACTTATCCACTAGATATTAATCTATCTCTTCCATTGTCTATTTCAAGATCTTATCAACAACCTAATCATTAGTCCAATTAACATTGTAATAAGTGTTGTATGGGAAAAAAAGATTGAGTTGCATGTTTTATATGAACTAGAATCCAATTACTTTTCAACATAGATAAACTAATGATTAAATTATTATCGATAAACTTCATGTTACTTTGTAAAGTTACCATCGTCTTTCACAATTGTAAGATTGACTTCTTAGCTTTCCTTAAATTCCATTGGATAGACAAAATTGGCTTGCAATGGGAGAAAAAGGTGAGACGATTATGCTGACCATCACTTTAACAAAGATCTTAAAAACTTGGTAAATGTTTTACCTTTTTCGAAGGATGTGAACTTATCCACTAGATATAAATCTGTCTCTTCCATTGTCTATTTCAAGATGTTATCAACAACCTAAACATTAGTCCCATTAACCTTGCAATAAGTGTTGTCGGGGAAAAAAAGATTTAGTTGCATGTTTTACATTAACTAGAATCCAATTACTTTCCAACATAGATAAACTAATGATTAGATTATTATTGATAAACTTAAGGTTACTTTGTGAAGTTACCATCATCTTTCACAATTGTAAGATTGACTTCCTAGCTTTCCTTAAGTTCCTTTGGACAGACCAAAATTGGCTTTAAACAAGACAAAATGATGATACAATTATGTTGACCGTCACTTTAACAAAGATCTTATAAACTTGGTAAATTTTTTAACTTTTCTGAAGGATGTGAACTTATCCACTGTTGGAATATTCAAATGGGAAGAATGCTTCTGAGAGGGGGGGGGTGAATCAGAAGTAATGTATTTAAAATCTTTAAACTAAAAGTAGATTGCATACATTCAAACCTATAAAACAATTATGAGAAACACATAAGAATCACCACATAACACTTGAGATTTTGGTAATCCAGAAACCCTCCTAGAATAAGAAGGTAAAACTGGGGTGGGGATGATACCCAAAAAATTTGCTATAGCAGTAAGGTTTTAACCACTTCTGATGGTCTACCCTGTTAAAGGCTTTACACTATATCAATAGTGACCTGGTTAGAGGATTTACAAACACTTTACATGAAGTGTCACCCGATTAAAGGATTTAATCACCTATTTAAAGGATCTATGAAATAGTTGTTAAGCTAACCTATTACCATAGGATTTTCATTCTAATACAATTGCTAGAAAGTATTAGGTACAATAAACTTGATAGATTATGATCCTTCGATTACTAAATACAGGCACTTGATTTGCTTTCTTTGATCTTGATCCTTTTTGATCTGATAGTCCTTACTCTGAAAGTAGTTTTCCTTACATACCCTTATATATCCACTCATATGTTTTACAATGAAATTTTCTCTTCCTTATAAAGAAATTCAAGGATTTAGGGTTAGGTATGGATCTATGATCCATATTGAATCTCTATTTCCCGCTCATTGTTTGCACTTCTTCCATTGTTTGCATGCCTTCATCATTTTTCTTATTGGTTGCATGCAGATTGCATAGGAAAAATAAAATATTTGGTCTTATCATTTAATCCTTCAAAATTTGTCACATGTCAGCCATGAAAATGATTTACATATGAATCAATGAAGTTACAAACTCATATGTATATTCTGTGTTGCTTGGCACTTGCTGATTCTAGATGCTCGACACTAATAAAAAATTGGCTTACTCAACACTTGTTTTATTTCTGTATTGCTTGGCATCATCTATGACTCGACACTTGTATCTGCTTGGCACTTTATTCTGCTCGGCACTCAAAGTCATTCGACACTTGAACTTCACTCGACACTTGATCTTCACTCAGCGCTCGAAGACTACTTGGCACATAAAGATCACTCGACACCTGAAGTCTTTCCTAGCTCAACTTTTTTTGTGGCTCGGCATACATTGTTTACTTGGTTCCAATATAGAAAGTAGTTAAGTGTATTGGCACTCAAGTGTCAAAAATCATTATGAGGTTAACAATCTCCCCTTTTGACATGAGTGACAAAAACATTTAACTGACCTTATGAGTACATTAACTAATCTGTTTGGTATATACAGAGTTTTTAAAGAAAACTTGATCAAAATTTGTAACTTACAATATATACCTCAAAATGATTATAACTCTCCCTGAGTTGGTTGTGCCTCATACATCATATAGTATCTCCTCTTTAGTTAATATCTCCCCCTTTTTGACACTTATGTCAAAGGATTTTAAGGGTTAAGACTATATTTCACCAAAAATGTGTTGTTTACCTCCATAATCATCCTGAGAGTTGCATCCCAATTGTTCAAAGCAATTTCTAGTGACTTATGCTGGATGGTAGTCTCTGCAACAAGATGAATAAGTCCATTTGATGTAGAAAGATTAGAATCTTTCTTGAGAACAGTTTCTGCATAGACTTGTTCCTTATGGAGTAATTCCAAATGTGGGGTAATGGAGGACTATAGCTGTATCAGTTTTGCTTTGATATTGGCCTCATCCGCTATTAATATGGCTATTTCTTTGTGAGTGTGAAGTGATGAGCAAAATGCTTCTCACTTTGAGCTGGATCATTTGGTAACTGTATGCTTGAAATGTTTAAATTTCTTTCCAAGCTTAGTATCTTTTGACTTGTCTCTTGTGTGAAGTATGAAAAGTCACACAACTTTTTGTACAATGAGAATATATTCTCAAGTACCTTTTTCACTTTGTCTACTAACTTTGCCAATTCAACCGGTGAAAGTGCTATTTCACTAGATACTTTCTCATTCACTTTCCCTTGAAATTTTCTTTCAGACCATTCCATAAGTTTTGCATTTGTTTCTTGGTCTTCATTTGTCACCTGGTCAACAATATTTGATAATTTCTCTATGATATGCTTTGACTCATCTGGTGATTGCAAATTGAAGGCATCCATAAAGATGTCCTTAATCTCATGTAGTGTTTGCTTTTGTTTATACTCCTTCCTGAGTATCTCTTGTCTCTTTCTTCTATTCAGTGCTTCCTGCACCTCATTTATTTGATAAATGGTTATTATTTTTGAGTCATAGCCTGGTATGACTATCTCCTCATCTAATTTAGGGTCTCCATAGTGAAGTACCCTTGCAACTTTTGTAGTACTAGATGTTGGTACAAATATTTGCAATGGCTATTGTGAAGGAGTTCCCGAGGTAGGCAAATTTATCAATGTTTGTATTGCCTACTGCTCCTTAGGGGTTTCCACTGGTTTCTCCTCCTAGGATGTGCACCTTGTGTTTGTGCTGTAGGATCAAATGTAATAGTCTTTCTTGATTGTTCTGTTCCTTTTTCTCTTGGCTTCTATATTGTTGTGTCAACTATGCCTGTTGAAATAACTGTTGGCATTTGAATTTGACCACTAGTAGTTGTAGAGATGATGGAAGGTGGTTCTTGTGGATTCACCTTATCTCTAACTATGCTTTCTACTAGTTTTTGCAATTCATCCATATTGACCAATACTGGATCCGCACATAATATTGCTTATTGTGTAGATTGGTCAAGGATTCTTTTGAGATCTTCTACAGTTAATGGATTGATGTTCTCACCAAAAGTATCAAGAACATAGACAATAGTTATAGTTTCTGCAAGTGTGATGGGTACATGAGGAGGGCTAGAGGGTGGTAGTTGTGTGTCTTGCACACTCTAATCTAGTTCCTGCTCTTGCTCAGCTGTTGCTGATACATCTTGTTTTTATGTCTCTTCCTCCTCTCCATCTTTCTTTTCTTCTTCTTTCTTCTCTTCTTCTACCTTCTTTTCTTCTTCTACTTTCTTTTCTTCTTCTACTTTCTTTTCTTCTTCTTCCTTCTCTACTACTATCTTCTCTTCTCTCCTTTTTGTCCTCTCTTCTAGTGGAGCAGTAGCTTGTTCCTTGTATTCTTCTTCAAGAAAATCTTCAATCTTTTTGTACAAGTTTTTCCATGATTTCATTGTTCTTTGAACAATTTCTTCCATCTTGTTTTGGAGTATGAAGAATTCCCTATAATTAGGTGTAAACCTATTAATATGCCTTTTGACTACTTTCTTTATTTGTTCCCTAGTCAAATCTGGTAATACGCTTGCTAGGGTTGATTCCCTTATCTCATTTTCCATTTTCAAGAAAAAATGCCATCTGTCTTCTACAATTTTAGATAGTTCTTTTGGCAATTGTCCATCTAGTTCAAGTGGAGTGCACTTGAACTCTGCCATCATTCCATAAATTGTTTCTTCTATCCTATTTTTTTCTTCTTTAGTAAACTTATTGAAATCAACTTTATTTAAGTTTCTTAAATCACCATTTCCAATCTTTTTACATAAAGTATCAATTGAAGAATGGCTTACCTTTTTATATTGATCTTCTTCATTAGAATCAGCTTGAACCACATATCTTCTTCTCTTCCTCAGCTCTTGCTGTGTTTCCTTGATTTGTTTCTTCTTTGTAACTTCCTCTTTAGCCTTTTGAGTGGAGGCCCTTGTTGCAACTCATGTTGTAGGCTTTTCAAGTGATGGCATGGAAGATTTCTTTGGTTTTTGCTAAGATGGAGGTTGTTCTGTTGCCTTTCTTTTCTTTGTCTCAGCTTCAGTTGGTGTTTCCTTGGCTTCTTTGTCTTCTGCACCTTCCTCCTTGTCTTCACTTAGGCCTTGAGTTAATTTCATTGGGCCTTGTTCTTGTTCATCTTCATCATCATTGTCATCTTCTTCTTCTTCTGCTTCAGCCTCAATTTCTTCACCAAATTTCTTCTTAATGTGGAAGTAGTCTTTAATTTCATGTTTATTTTTGACCTTACTGCATCATAAGTGCCAAAATGTGGAGCACTTTTATCTGTTTCTTTTGCCAATAATACAATTATTTCTGCAAATGCCTCTTCAACATTGATTTCATATCCAAATGGCCTTAGCCATCTCACTCTTGGAATTGCAGCTTGAATATATGTGAAGTCAATATCAACCAAGAAGCATATATCATTAACATGTTCTTCTACCAAAGAAACTGGTATTCTCACCCTTTGTTTCATGGATTTCTTGAAATCTTCAAAATAACTTGTCATCAGGGTATCAAAATTTTCTCCCATTTGTTCTATATATTCATTGATTTGGGCAATGATAGTTCTATCATTTCTCCATGTAATTTTTCTGAAAGAGGGAAACTCATTTTGAGCATAGAAGAATATACAAATTAAAATTGTTCCAAATTTGCATTGAGCACCCTTTTTCCTTCTTATGGCAGCTAGGTTTTCAATAATCTGTTGTAGTTGTAGTTCTGCAAGATCATAAGTATGATCCTTTTTCACCAATTTGTAACCTACATCTACTACAATACACGGTACATTGTTGAGTCTACTAGATTGATAGAACTTATGGGAAATGACTCTAATAAAAAACTCAACTAGAGGATCCTAAATTGTGTGAATTGTCATTCCTTTCTTATTCCACTGAGCATCAGTGTTCTTTTCAATAACCTCCTTCGATTCACTTCTCAAGGTTTTGAACCGATCTAGGGTAGGGTACCCTATTACTCTATTTATGGTTTCTTTGGTTAATTTTATGGGAGTATCTTCTAACCATAAATTTCCACCATGAATTCTACTTAACACAAGTTTAACCCATTTTGTCTTGAATACGATGGGAAAGCTCCAAACTCGGGTCAAACCCTTTCTTTAAACAATTTTGAATTCATCTTTTAAGACTCCATCTATGCACAATTTCTCATAGGATTGCCTTAATTCCATATCTCCTAGGGCTCCTATCTTACAATTGTAGCATCTCCTCACGTCTTGAACCATTACAACTTTTGGGGGTATTTGGGAGAGAGCTCCGGCTGGGTCATTTTTGTATGCAACTTCAGGTATGGGGCAAAAACTAGGTTGCTTGACCTCATTGGACACTAACTAAACTTCAAATGACTCTTCGTCCTTGGTTTCCTTGGAACTTGACACCATTTATGCAAACTAGGGTTTCCCTTTTTATGAAATATGAAATTGCATAGCTCGGCACAAATGAAAAATACCTCAAGATCGATGAAAACATGTTGAGAGATGTTGCAATCTGCTTGAAATGTTGGATTCTATGCTGTGAAGTTTCTTTGCTCTCTTTCTCTTCCTTGTTTCTTGATCATGATGAGAAAAATTGATTAGAATCACGATAATATACCCTATTTTCATTGCATTAAATGCTCAACTGCCAACTCGAATTCTAAAATTTTTTAACCTAACTCGGTATCAGTTATCAACTTAGTCACTGTTAGGAGCTTGGCATGTGTTGGAGTTTAACTCGGCATCCATAGATAGCTTGGCAACATCATTTAGATTTTGTCTTGACATCTTGTCTCATGCAAATTTATTCTTTTCATTGCTTCTTTTTTTTGGGACTGATGTGTGATATAGCTTTGTATATCAGTCTCGTATACTTCTCATGCTTAGTTTGATGAAGTGTGATCACTTGACCTATTGGGTGAAGTGATCCCTCCACTTGATGTGTTGCATTCATCTTTCTTTTTCCAAGTCTTATTCATTTTCCCCCTTATCTTTTCGACATGAATCTTTTCTTTACCCTTATTTTCTTCAGTATTGGGTGCCTTTGATCTTGTATGATAGTTTCTACTGATATGACCAAGTTTCAAACAACTGAAACATGTGGTTTGATTCAACCATCTTTTGTAGTTCCCTTTGAAATGTGTTCTTATGTAGTTCTATGGTATATGTCCATATTCCTGACAATAATGACAACTATACCTGGTGATTTAATCCCAATGATAGTGACTTTCATTCCCTTTTGATTTTGTTGGTTGATTTGATGTCCATATAGGCTTTGATCTGCATTCAAATGCTCTATGCCCATACTTCTTGCAATTGTGACAGTGTCCATCAAATTTTTGTGTCCTTGTAACTCTGGATCTACAATCTTGTGTCATATGTCCTTGCATGTTGCACTTGTGATAGTAACTCTTGCTCTTGAGTGTATTTGGCTAATTGAATTTCCTATTCCTACAAATGTTAGCAGTATGCCCCTTCTTATTACAATAATGACAAGCAGGTTTTGAATTCTTACTTATGTCATATTTTTGCTTGACACTCTTTGATGATTCTCCAACCTCAGGGCTATTGTATCCTAGTCCTGATGTGTCATGAGCAGATTTTTGGGATTTCAGCAACTGTTCAAAATACTTGATGCCTTCACTTGACTTGTTGAGATTCTTAGCTACCTCTTTTTCTCCGTTCAATTCATTCTATAGTTGTTCATTGTGTATCTTCAAAGTAGAGATCTCAATATCTTTCATATTGAGTTCATGATGAAGGTTCATCATTTGGGCAAGTGTATCCATCTGCATATTTGAGATCCTTGTTAATTCAGTACATTTTTCTTCAAGCCTATTTGCAAGATTTCTTTTGTTATTTTCTATCATCACTCTATCCTCAACTGCTCTTTTTTTTTGTTCAGCGATTTCACATATCATTACGGCCTGTGATTCATGTTCCATCTTGAGAGATCTTATCTCCTATGATTGAACTTTATTTTTCTCCATTAGTTCTGCTATTGTTGCATCAAACTCTTTAGTGTCTCCACTGGCACATAGTTTTGTGGTACCAATCTCCTTATAGTTTATACCATTTTCAGCTATGGCTATATCCTTCCTTCTCTTCAAGGATTTTCTCAATTCTTCCCTTGCCTCCTCTACTCTGTGTAGAGCCAGTTGTACATCAATCACTTGATTTTCAATAATCTTACCAAGTTTGAAGACTTCAATCTTTAGATATTTTTCTTCAAGTTGTTAGACTTCCTTTTGTGAGAACTAGTTGCTCTAATACCAATTGTTGGAATATTCAAATGGAAAGAATGCTTCTAAGAGGGGGGGTGTATTAGAATTAATGTATTTAAAAAATTTAAACTGAAAGTAGATTTCATACATAAAAACCTATCAAACAATTATGAGAAACACATAAGAATCACCACATAACACTTGAGATTTTGGTAACCCAGAAACCCTCTAGGAATAAGAAGGTAAAATTGGGGTGGGGATGATACCCACAAAATTTGTTGCAGCAGTAAGGTTTTAACCACTTTTGATGGTCTGCCCTATTAAAGGCCTACACTGTTAAAGGCTTTACAATGTATCAATAGTGACTTGGTTAGAGGATTTACAAACACTTTACATGAAGTGTCACCCTGTTAAAGGATTTAATCACCTATTTAAAGGATCTATGAAATAGTTGTTAAGCTAACCTATTACCATAAGATTTTCATTCTAATACAATTGCTAAAAAGTATTAGGTACAATAAACCTGAAGACTACTCGGCACATGAAGATCACTCAGCACCTGAAGTCTTTCGTAACTTAGCTTTTGTTGTGGCTCAGCATACATGGTGTACTCGGCTCCTATATACAAAGTAGTTAAGTGTATTGGCACTCAAGTGTCAAAAACCATTATGAGGTTAACAATCCACTAGATATAAATCTATCTCTTCCATTTTCTATTTCAAGATCTTATAAACAACCTAAACATTAGTCCCATTAACCTTGCAATAAGTGTTGTTCGGGAAAAAAAGATTGAGTTTCATGTTTTATATCAACTAGAATCCAATTACTTTCCAACATGGCTAAACTAATGATTAGATTATTATTGATAAACTTCATGTTACTTTTTGATGTTACCATCATCTTTCACAATTGTAAGATTGACTTCCTAGCTCCTTTTAAATTCCATTGGATAGACCAAAATTGGCTTGCGAGGAGACAAAAGTTGAGATGATTATGTTGACTATCTCTTTAATAAAAATCTTATAAACTTGGTAAATTTTCACAAGGTACCTCTTGACCTTGGTTGCACCATTCATGGTGACAAAAGAAGGGATAATTTTCTTCATCATTACTTTGACATGGTTCCAAGAAAAGTCAAGATAAGACCTTTACTTAAATATGTTATCTACTACTAAGAAGCTATGAAAGGAATTCACAATAGCTTAGAAGTCCTTAAAGCTTTAGCATTCCAAGGAGAGAATTAAGAGGCATGTTCAAGTAGGAGGAACTACACCTAGATCCTTTTGAGAATTAAAATTGGGTTTCCACATGAATAGAGAAAGGATATAATGACAGTTACTCCAATGGGTCCAACCTCCTATAGGTACATAATTTTTTTTTTCCCTTATTAATAAAATTAAAAAGGAAAAAGCTATTAGAGATGCAATTGATCATCACACTATGCATGATATTCCATTGAGAAGAAACCTATTTCATTAACTAGTTAATAGAATGTAGAAGGATGTGGACTGATCCACTAGATATAAATCTATCTCTTCCATTGTCTATTTCAGGATCTTATCAACAACCTAAACATTAGTCCCATTAACCTTCTAATAAGTATTGCAGGGGAAAAAAAGATTGAGTTGCATGTTTTATATGAACTAGAATCCAATTACTTTGCAATATAGATAAACTAATGATTAGATTATTATCGATAAACTTCATGTTACTTTGTGAAGTTACCATCATCTTTCACAATTGTAAGATTGACTTCCTAGCTTTCCTTAAATTCTGTTGGATAGACCAAAATTGGCTTGCAACAAGAGAAAAAGATGAGATGATTATGTTGACCATCACTTTAACAAAGATCTTAAAAACTTGGTAAATTTTTTACCATTTTCAAAGGATGTGAACTTATCCACTAGATATAAATCTATCTCTTCCATTGTCTATTTCAAGATCTTATCAACAACCTAAACATTAGTCCCATTAACCTTGTAATAAGTGTTGTAGGGGAAAAAAAGATTGAGTTGCATGTTTTATATTAACTAGAATTCAATTAATTTCCAACATATATAAACTAATGATTATATTATTATTGATAAACTTTATGTTACTTTGTGAAGTTAATATCATCTTTCACAATTGTAAGATTGACTTCCTAGCTTTCCTTAAATTCCATTAGACAGACCAAAATTGGCTTGCAACAGGACAAAAAGATGAGACGATTATGTTGACCATCACTTTAACAAAGATCTTATAAACTTTGAAAAAAAAATACCTTTTCCAAGCTATCTAATCTATAGCTAAGAGAATATGAAATAAATCTAGAATATCTTGAAGAAATATCCACAAAACTTAAGAACTCCAAGTGAAGATATGGACTAAAAATCCTAGTAGGAGAAACTTCTCCCAACCTTTTTTAGCATCAAAATTTGTTTCCCATTTAAAAAGAGAAACGATATTTTTAGAGTTACTACCATAGGGCGAAGGAGACACCATAAAGACATAAGGTACATATTCAATTTAGTAAGAAAAATGAAATAAAACTAAGTTCTCTTAGATATGTTATTGGTCCTTAAAACTACATTAAGAATAAAAACATTTCATTAACTAATCAATAAAAGGTACATGAAGCCTAAACTATAGTCCCATGAACTTTCTAGGAAGTATCCTAGAGGTAATATGGGTTATTTTCCCATTTTGTATTGGTTGACACCCAATAGCTTGTCCATATAAATGTATGGTGCTTATTTCATAAGAAATGAGTCTAAGTGAATGGAAGGTCAACCAAGAAGATGACGATGACCTTCCTATCCTAAAATAATGAAAAAATCCACATCTTGGTTCCCTTAACCAAGACTTGAAGTGAGATCAATTACATAGGAAGGAAGGCACGTGGGATGAATAAGCCCTCTTAGGATTTCTGCCCATATATACCATCAATGTTTTGATATATGACTACAAATAAACAAGATGAAAAAATGAACACTAGTAGAGTGCACTAACTATAAAGGATAGAAGAAGGAGAACTATCTTATTTTATTGATATTCACATCATACATTTTTTTTAAAAATGTTTTAAAGAACAAGAAGATAAAATATACATAAATATAAAATTTCATTGATATTTCTATTAAAAATGTAGAACTCTTAATTTCTATAGTGCTACTTATATATTTTTTTCTATTATTAATCATATCAAAATTATTTAAATGTATTCTATCTTCTTGAGTGTCTTTACCATAGACCTATTCTCTCAATGATCAATAGATTTTATTTGAACTAAAAATTAAAACTTTATAATAACTTTTAGGATACATTTATGATAGAAGGTGTGTGTGATTGTAATCAAATTCTCACATTAATTATATGGAAATAGATAGTGAAAGGAGTAAACAATATAAAATATCTTGTCTTATTTTCTTAGTTTGACTATCAATTAAAATAGATTAGTAATGGATGTATATTTTAAGGTTTGTCTCTATGCCAACTCTTAAGTAGCACCTTCAACACTACAAGAGAGATGCACATGCATCTTGTTCTCATATAATAGGGATGCATTTTTCGTAGAGATTGATGGGTACATTAAATATGAGGACTTTCTAAATGTTTGTACACCTTTTGTGCTAATTCACTTAATTTAGTGGTCTTGAATGCATATGGAATATTGGATCTGAGACAATGTGTCTTGATCTCATTTGGTGAAATAGCTTCCTTAGAGACTAATGGGAATATGGAATGTGAGTAGTTTTTCAAATGTTTGTACACCTTGTATGATAATTAACACAATTTAACACTTGGTCTATAATGGACATGGAGCATTGGAGTTGTGACAATGTGCCTTGATCTCATATGGTAAAATAACTTCCTTGGAGATTAGAAGGGACATGGAAGATCAGTAATTTTTCAAATGTTTATTTCTCTTGTATGACAATTCACCCAATTTAGTGGTGTCCAGTTGACATGAAGCATTGGAGCTATGACAATATGCCTTGAGCTCTTCTGGTAAAATAGCTTCCATGGAGATCAATGAGGACATAGAATCTGAGTACTTTTACAAATTATTGTTGCCCTCGTATGATAATTCACCCAATTTAGTGATATCCCATATACATGGAGCATTGGAGTTTGGACAATGTGGGTTGATCTCATCTAGTAAAATAGCTTCCTTGGAGACTAATGGGTACATGAAATGTGAGTACTTTTATAAATCTTTGTATCCCTTCTATGATAATTCACCCAATTTCTTGGTGGACATGCAGCATTGAAGTTGTGAAAATGTGCCTTGATCTCATATGGTAAAATAGCTTCCTTGGAGACCGATCACCCAACTTAACAAGCACACGGGAACCCTTGAAATTCATGTCATTCTCCATGGGTCCCTATTTTACTCAACCCACCCCAAGTTAACTACATCATCTATGTTTTCTCTCCATTTTTTTCATGATAAAAGTGCCCATTTTTCTATATGTTTATGTCTTGATAATAGAACTCCTATTTCAATGTCACAATTTCTCTTATCCATGCTTAATACTAATTTATTCCCCCTTGTTTGGACTATAATAAACATTTAATAAATTATATTATTACTTGAATGAGGGATCTGAACCAAACCATTGGGAAAAGGCTGTCTCTTACTAGAATTCCTCTTCTATAATCCTTTCTATAAGGTAATAAAGCCAAACCAAACTGCCTTATCATTGTCTCTTTCATCTCTAATATATTTGATTTGAATTATGTAGGAAAATACAAAAAACATTATTCCCATTGATAATTGTTTCCTTAATTATTTTTTAAAAAATCAATAAATATTTTAATGCTTATCATTATAGAGAAAAAACTAATTAAAGCCCATAACATATTTTTAGCAAGGGAGGTAGAAATGTATTTCACAGGGTGTTTGCAAAGAATGTCAGTATCATAGAATACTCCAATTTCAAGTATGTGCATCAATTATTTAAAATTATTTAGAAAGAACAACTTTGAGATGTAAATGCTAAGGGTATAACAACCATTTATTTGTATGTGTTGTCTCCCTCATAAATTTGATTACAAAGAAGTAACACAACCTATTTAGGCAACTACCTTATCTTGGCCCAAAACTACTCTAGCTCAATTTATTGAAAGAATTAAGGTTGAAGGTTATTTTCATGTGAATGACATTTAGATACATAAATGGAGGTTGATTAGGGGTTAGAAGATTAGGGTTGTGTGAGATGAGCATCTATATAACCTAGGCCATTGTTGGACATAGTGGTAGAGAAGCCTATGTAAAGAAGCCTAGGTGAATTGCACTGTTCAAGTATTCATCACTTTTGGCCTTGCATCTTTCCATTATAATTAGACCTAATACTTTGGAAATAGTGTTGGACATGAAATTCTTTGATATCTAAAACCCAATGAGAAAAAAACATTACAATACTAGTATCAATGTTTACAAATTATAAGCCAAGAAAGAATAAGAAGAATACATCTTGTAGAAGAGATTGGATATCTTGGGTAGATTTTTACTAAAATTTTGTTTCTCCACTAATGATTTCAAGAACAAGCACTTTGAAACTACAAAATATATTCTTTTATGGTGTAATGTTAATACACGTAACCCCTAGGAATGTGCTCAAATATTGAATATTTTATTTTCAGCTATCCTCATAATTGTATCTAATGTAATTGGGGTAATAGTAATGGGAAATTAATAGTACATATTCAAACTCCTCATTTGTCTCTAGGCACTACTTAAAAGTGGCGATGTTGCACTGTAATAAATATAAGGGACATTTTAGTAATGGCTCAAGTTGAATCTTAATAATATAGTTCAATCTTATGCAAATCAATCAAAAAGGATCATCCATACATAGCATTATATCACACAAAAATATGCTAGTATAGGATTTGGATGATGGTTTCCATTTAGTTTTCAGTTTTGGTACCTATTATTAGAGCATAAACATCCATTACTTTACCTATTATTGTTGAGAAGTTTTTTAGATTCCTATCATATAGTAACTTCCATCCCCAAAATGATATAAAATGTGAATTTATTCTCATTATAAATTCTTTAGTTGTGACATTCTTGTACTTCAAACTTTTTGAGCCTAGTCAAGTTTTGTCAATTCTAGGGAAACTATTGTTCATGCCATTGACCTAGCATGATATATTCAAGAGTCATTTAACCTCTGGAAAATACAAAATGTACTTGAAATTGAATAAGAAGTTAAACAATAATGTTCATAAGTTAGGATACCCAATAAGAAAATATGTCTTGGGATTTTTTCTTTGGATATACTTATAGAGTTCCTACAATTCTTGTGGTTCCATGAGTTTGATCTTTAGTAAAATTCCTTAACAAACCAAAAATCTATAATCTTGGGTTCAAAATTCTCATGTAACAAGATATTTATTTCTTTTATGTCTATGTATAATACAAATTTTAGATTCATGGTGAAGATATGTTGATCATATTGCTTCTCCTTCAATAATATCAAATCTCTTTTCCTAGTTTAGAACATTTTTGGAGATTGGATTTTCTTCAAAAAGAAATGCATCCCACAAAAATAAGCACAATGATGGCGAATTATAATAAATTTTGTTTTGATTAAAATTTCAAATTTTGTGGAGAAAATTGGAAACTGAATAGACGGTAGTTGAGACTCTTTTTCAGTAGGTATCCATAAACCGAGATCCTTTCTTGATCCTTGATGCTACATCCAAAGAATTTTACTAGATTCTTTTACTTGAACATTACTTATCATGTTTATTTCAATGAAAGATTCCTTCACACGAAATTTTTTATTGAAGAATAAAATCCTCTTTATGACAATTTCCTCGTTGTTAAATAAAACCCCTTGTATTAAGATAGATATATCTAGTGATCCTATTAATATAAGCATGTTCATGAATATATAGATATTATCTATAAATATCACCTTGTATACTTAAATGAAGTCCCCTAACCAAGTGGCCTTCTTTATTGAAATTTCTTGAGGTATTTTGTAAAGTTTTGAATTTTATCTCACTCTCAACTAGAGTATAGCTGCATGAGTTGCATCAAAGATGTCATCATCTTCATCATTGAAAAAAAATCTATGGATTAGGACTTTAGCGTGTATCAAGATCTCTATTTACTTATTGAAGTATTAGATAGCAGCCAAAAGAAACCGGGGTTGGCCTCAAAGTAATGAAAGGCTAAAAGACTAGATAGAGGTTATCTCCCACTTATCTAACTGATACTAGTTTAATACTTCAAAAAACAAATAAGGACCAGCTCCAAAATAGAGCAATCCTTACCATCTATTACTAACCACCTAATAAAATAGAAAAAAATACTAGCAACAAGGGGATATATTGCTACTAATAGCCTAGTACTTAATCAAATACATATATTAAAAAAACCCATAAGGCACCAAATTTAAAGAGTGATCCTAAACATAAAAACCATAAAAACAAAAACAAGGTTAGTTGCCTACATTTTTTCCTCATTCCTCATTCTTCTTCTCCTTAGGCTCTTCTATCTTTAAGTTCACCCGCTCCTTGTTGATAGATTTGTCCAAGACTGCCTTCAACCAATCCTCCATGAGGAAGCCATAAATGGAGTACATAGTTTTTCTCTTTTTAACAAAATCCAGCTCATCCTTATTCACCTACAGGAAATAGAGAGTAGTGGCATTCGAGTGCATGACCTTCATGGAGAATTCAACTAAGGTGTCTAATTTTTGGCAAATTCCAATGTGGTTATCCACCATCTCCCTCATCAAATTCTCTAGCCTCTTGAGTCAAGCCTTGCTTTGGCTTTGGTCATGGCTATGTTTCTATTTTGTCACCCCCCCTTTTGGAGTACCTTTCATGGGGGAGGTGATGTCCTCCCCCTAGTTCTAGTTGGGGACAAGATGGCTTCAGGTGTATCTAAAATGTGCGAGGGACTAGGTGGGCTAGAGACAGGCTTCTTTCTAGTGTCCTAGTGTAGCCTCTTCCTCTTGATGGGCTTTTTATTACTCTCACTAGACTCAAAGCTAAAGTCCTATTTACAAGGGGACTTGAATTTCTCCATTTGGGGTCATTTAATAGCTCTCCGAGAATTTTTCTTACTCCTCATGTTCATATCTAACTCAATGAGGCTTATTTTTACAACAAATGAAAGGATTTTTTTGACTAGGGTCCATGCAGATTTGGGGAGTGATAATAGCTAGTAGGTTGACCAAAAGTGATAGGTTTAAGGAAAGGTGGTGTTTGTAAAGTTTGTGCATGAAACCTTGGTGAATGATATAAAACGGTTTGCCTTCCTCTTTCTTTTTCCTAGCCTTAAAGACATAGTCTTCCATGGAATATTGAATAAGTTATAGAAAAGAAATCAAATCAAGGTTTTTGAAATTGTTGAGAATGGGGAAATTGTAGTACTACAGTACCTGAAACTAATCTTCAAGGGTAATATACCTCATAATGGTGTAGCAAATCACATCCTAGGACTTTGAAAGATCCTTTGTGAAAAACCCACCACACATGCGAATTGACTCCTAATTAAATTTAAAAAATGTCCTCATACTAGTTCAATTTTTTGCCTTGGCCTACTTGCATCAACTTATACCCTCCAGGGAAAACCATTTGACCCTAGCAATAATCTCCTATGTGATTTTAAACACCATCCCATTAATGTTGACTTTTTTGTCATTCCAAGAGTTGAGGAATTACATCAAGATGTGCTCATCATGTTTTTACATTCCTTCCATGAATGGTAATAATCCTCCTTCCTAGAGATAAATCACCATAGCTTTACTCTTTTGAATGGTAGCCTCAACCACCATTGGTTCATTATAATCACTGTCACCCATTTCTTCACCCAACTCAACCACTAGTTTATCAAATTCTTTTGACATCTCCTTATTATTGATTGAATTTTGATAGTCACAATAGGTTAAATAAATCATACCCAAGTTTAAATTGTTAAGGTAGAAAAAACACATCATAAGATTGCAAGGTTTCCCAAAAATTGAAAATTTGTACCTTTCCTTCTGAAATTAACTATTGCAAATTGTAGTTCGAGTAAGTTTTGATTAAAGTGTCCTTGTCATCCATCTTTGTTAGTTTTTTTTATACCTGGACAAATCCACACCACTCATTCTTTTCTAGAAATAATTAAGGCTCATGGTGAGAAGATCACAAAATAAAATTGTCAGCAATCTTGCAAAAATTTATTTCTATGAAAGTAAATCCACTGCCCTTACTACCCATGTGGATTAATAAATATGTGCCATATTTTGTAATGATTCATATAGTTTTATGAGAAGTATTCTCATGTTTCATCATCACTTGATTTGATGGTGGAGTTTGGATAACATTCTCCCATTCTATTATTTGCATGACATTATGGCCAAATTTCATGGCCAAGTCATCTACCACTCCATTTCCTTCATGGTAAATGTGGTCCATGTAGATCTCTTGACACCACTATATCAACTTATAAATTTTGTCAATTATCATTTTCATCTTCTAGCTACTTTGACCCTATTAGAAGTTGTAATCTTTCGTTGGTGTATTTATAAACCAAGGTTAGACCTTCTTTATTTATTGTTGTAATATATTAGGATATAAGCCAAGGTATCCTAATATATTTCTTTTTTTTCCTTTTTCCACTACATCTTATTTTGTCATCTAGTGGAATATGTGAGGACAAATATATATTGTAATTTCTAATTTTAGATTATTCCTGCTTAAGAGGAATCTCACACTTGGCCTCACACACATATGAATGGTGGCATTCATAGACATGGGAGTAACATTCTAACTCCTCTCTCTCATCTCTATTTAAGAGATGACCCTCTTCTCTCATTTAACAATGAGGTTTCTTCCTCTTCACAAATATTGTATGAGCTCTTGCTCTCTTGCTCTCTCTCTCCTCCTTCTTAGGCTTTTTATGCCTCATTCATAATATCACAAGGGTTTTTCTTTGCTTTCCCCTTTACGAATATCTTGTCTCATGGTGTTGGAGCTTGAAGCTTTCTCTCTCCTATTTTATGGTAATATCTTTTCATGCATTTACTCACTTAGATTCTTTCCTGGTATTGCTTATTTACATATTTCTTTCTCCATTTCCAACAGACCTCTCCTATAACAACTTTAATAATTAAAATTGAATCATCATCAACTCCTAATTTTTTAATTCCTCTAGCTCTCATAAGTCTCATTCCCCATAGAAGAGCCAAGGCTTCCACTTTGTTGTTCAAACCCCCTTTGTAGTTTCCAATATAAGAAACCACGAGCTTCACCATACTATTTTAGAAGACACGCCTGACTATAGTGCTTCTAGCAATGGTCAACCCATCAAAGTTAAGTTTTATCCACATTTTAGGGGGGTGCCATGTTGTTCTACACCTAGCCATAGCTTTGGAGTTATCAAATTGTGCCACCATTAGGTCTAAGTCCCAAGCAGACACCCACTTCATATCAAGTCTTCCCAGTTCATGTAGGGGGCCACTTCCATTGCCAAATCCCACTACATTCCATTAGGAGCCAAGTAACCTGCTAGATCACTATCAAACTAGTAGTGGCTTTCTCCTTGAAGATTCTAGAAGAACTATTATTTTGATTCTTCTAGATTTTCTATGAGATGTACCAAGGGGCTTATTCTCTATAGTTTTTTAAGATATGAGTGAAACAACATCTCATCCTAGTGAACAAATTGATGTAAGTTCATATTAGCACACCACTAGACCTCTCACAATGTAAAGACCCCTCTCCAAACACCTGATACAAAAGGGTAGTGGATGAGAATGTGCGGGATAGATTCCACTTCTTGGTAAAATAAAATATAACAGTTTTCTAGCCAACACCCTCTCCTTTTTAGATTATCAATTTTAAGGATACTCCTGTGAAAGGTCATCCACTAAAATAAATTTATCTTTGGTGGTATTCATCGGTGCTAGACCTTCCTCTAATCACCTGGGGCCACATCCCCCCTTAGATGACAAACATAAGCTAATTTCACTATGAAGTCACCTAAGGGGGTAAGTCTCTAACCAAAGAGTCATCAACGGGGGTGGAGGGAATCCTAGAATAAGTACTAGAGAATATTTTGTAGTTCTAGGTCTAGGACCAATTCAATAAACTCCTAATTTTGAGTTCTTTTCCATTGACGATCAGAGGTTATATAGATTCGAGTTAAAGTACTATTATGTCTAGTACAAGTCGAATGTAAGGGTTGGAACCTAGTGTGCATGAGTGGGTCATCTTGGAATGATTGGTCTTCCTAGAAGTGAATGTTGTTTCCATCCCCCATAATCTAGTGAGCACCCATCTCTAAAAAATTCTAGGTGTGCACCACATTGTTTCAAATTTTAAAACCCCAAGGGAGAGCATGGTTCCATAATAAGTGATGGAATGGCCCTGCTCCAAGATACTTAGCCTTAAAAATGTTGCAGCAACTATGCAGGGAGTTCATCAATCTCAAGAAGACCTTAGTTATGAAGGCCTTATTCATATGTCCTACACTCCTTATATTAAAATGTCCAAGTGCCTTAGGTCAACAATCTTTTTCCTAGCTCAC
Source organism: Cupressus sempervirens (assembly GCA_028749045.1). Classification (NCBI taxonomy): domain Eukaryota; kingdom Viridiplantae; phylum Streptophyta; class Pinopsida; order Cupressales; family Cupressaceae; genus Cupressus; species Cupressus sempervirens. Next base: position 245,371,289 of record CM053791.1, read on the forward strand.
CAAGCTCATCCTAGACTTCTCTTCAAAACTTGACCATAAGAAATTTCATTGTATTTTTTCAAGAAACTCTCTATATCTACCTAGGAGTTGAAAGATAGAGATAAAATACACTAAAATACCATGCAAAGAGGCTGAGAGAAGTTAGAGTTTCCCTACACTACTCAAGATCTTTCCTTTCCATTCTGCCATCTTTATTTGATAGAGTTCTACTAGATCATTCTAGTACTAATTAGAGACTTCTTTCATTGTGAGTAGGAGGAAAAGATAGGTATCTAAAAGACATGCCTCCTAACATTCTAGTATTCTAGTCACCTTTTCTCTTAGACTAGTGTCCATGTTGAAAAAATGCACTCTTCTTTTCTGATAGTTTATGCATTGCCCTAAAACCATCTCACACTAATTCAAAATTGCTTTCTACTTCTTGGTTTCATGGATTGAAGAGATGTCAACTAAGAAGGTATCATCAAAAAATTTCTGGATAATCTATGGTGGGCACAGGGACATAGGTTTCATACCTTTTACTCTGCTAGAGTTAGGCATGGCCACTAAAGTTTTTCTCAGCACCTCCACCACAATGATTAATAGGTAAGGTGATCAAAGGTCACCTTTTTGTAGATCTTGGGAGGAAGAAAAGAATCTACCAAGGACCCCATTAATAAGAACCAAAAATGTGATAGTGTTCACAACATTGTTGATAATTCTAATAACATTCTCATTGAAGCCTAAATTATTCAAGATAGGAAATATAAATTCCCACTTGACCTTATCATAAGCCTTGGAAATATCAAGTTTAAGGGCAATACCAAGGTTCTTGATCCTTTATATAGAGTGAATTGCCTCATGTGTGGCTATGAACACATCAAGGATCTATTGCCCTAACACAAAATCATTTTGATGTGGTCCTATAAACCTATGAAGTAGGGGTTTGATGTGGTTAACCATAATTTTGTAGAGAATTTTATAGATCATGTTGCAAAGACTAAATGGTATAACATATTCCAAGCATCTATTTATCCTTCTTAGGAAATAGAAATTTGAATGCCTGGTTAAGTTCCTTCAACATCTTTCTAGTTCTAGTGAATTCATTAGTTGTGTGAATGACATCATACTTAAAAATATCCCAAAATTCCTTGAAAAAGGTTGGAGGAAACCCATCAAGTCTTGCGGCTTTGTATTGATTCATACTAAAATAATTTTATTATTAACTCTTCCTCATTGACCTTACTAGTCATGGCCTCATTCATCTGGCTATTCACCACTATATAAAACAACCTTAAAATATTATTTTGTATGTTACTACTAACCTAAAAAATTGGAGGGTTGTGGATTTATTGGAAATAGTTATTGGTCTTATCTTCTATCTCCACTACTTCCATTATCTCCTAACCATTATTATCAATGAATAGGTTTATGGTGTTCCCATTTTTTTCTCCTTCACACCGATCTATGTAAGAAGGTTGTATTTTAGTCACCCTCCTTTGACCACTAAACCCTAGATCTTTTCTTCCAAAAGATTTCCTCCCAATTCAAGAGGGTCTTCCACTTATCCTGACACTCCCTCTTGTATTGCTATTGTTCAATGTTAACATTATCTTGTGCTAGATGATTTTGAAGAGATTCCAACTTCTTTTTAATAATATTCTTTTCCTTGGAAATGTTTCCAAATGAAGATATGCTCTGTTCTCTAACCTCTTTGTAGACTCTTTCAAGTTTTTTAGCAATACAAAACATAGTCTTTCCTTCAACTAGACTATTCCACCATTACACATTTCATTGCCTAAACTTTGGGTGTTAGTGCAATATGAGTTCATACCTAAAGGGCCTTCATTTGGTAATTTGACTCTACATTCATATAAAAACTAGCATAGAGTGGTCTGAAATGTTCCTTGGATTTTCCTTTAAGGAGGTATGTTGAAGAATTTCCTAACCAACCAAGATAAGGGCCCTGCCAAGCCTCACCAGGATTAGATTTTTCCCCAATCTATTCTTAGACCAAGTAAAAGAAGGATGATGGAGATAAATATCAATCAAGTCATTCCTCTTAAGGAATACCTCAAATTCATGTGCATGATTTACAAAAAGTCCTCCAAGCCTTCCATTTTCTTTGAAGACTAGATAGGGGTATTAAAATCACTCATAGATAGTATGTTTTCCTATCTCATTGCATCAATGACTTTAGTTGCCTTGTCCCAAAAAGCTAGTATACCATTTTGCATGTTTGGTACATAGAAGTTGAACAAATTTGAGCTACTAGCTCATCACAAAAAAATGGATATTGAGGAGGATCACCAAGCCCACCACCTTTTCCAGGTTCCACAGTGTTACAATTCAATTAGAAGAACCATTTGCACCACTATAAGAAATTTTTCCACGTAGCCAAATAGGAAAGGAAAGGAAAGGTGGTTTTATAGTCCATGACACTATGACATAGTTTTCAGGTTTACATATGGTGATAGTGATATGGGACTACCTCGTACTCTTTTTCAAGAGGCGCTTGGTGCTACAAATGAGGCGTACATACCCTACCCCCCAGTGGGATTTGAACTTGTGACCTCTCTTTCAAGAGTACAAGTTCTCCACCACTAGGCCAAAAAGTTCTCAAATGTAAGCAACCACTCTAGAGAAAACACGCTCAATCATTTTCACTTCCTACAAAAGAATCATGTCAGTATCAAGTTCAATGATCTATTGTTTAATTTGATACTTCCTAGGACTATTAAGCCCTCTCACATTCTTGGATATAATCTTTAGCTCTTGTGTGCTTGGATTTCCTTTAGGGTTTTTAATTTCCCTTGTGCTATATCCTTTCCTATTTCCTTTTGATGGAAGTTCTAGATCAGAGGTCTCCCTACCCTTGTTGTCACAATATCAGCCCTATTTCTCCCTCTAGGCTTCATCTTAGGGATCATCCATTCAGCTTCATTACTTAGGTAGTCAAGACTTGCAACCTTAGAGGTAGGGCAGAGTATTTCCACAATACCTAGGAGTAAAACCACTAGCATTCCATTTATGAATAGTGAGTCATTCCCCTTGCTCATGGATATGTTGTGGGGATTATTCACATCAAACTCATCCTCCATTGCTTGGTTCAACAACCCTCGTCTACGTTGAGCCAATTGCATGTCATGAGCTTCAACAATCTCCCCCTCCTCATGTTCAGTTGTTACCTTTTAATTAGTTTGACCACAAATGATTTTCTCAACTTTCCCTTCAATGCCCTCCTTCACATGGGTCCTAACCTTCTCCCTATCCTTACTAAGAGATTCATTTAGACCATGGAGTTCCTCCATGCTTGTTTCCATCGATCTTACTAGTTCCATGTTCTTGTGGTGTTTGTTCTAGTTTTCCATTTCAGCAATGTTCACATTTTCTACCACAAGCACACCTAGAGAGGTAACTTTTTCCTTGAGTATCTTTCCCTTTTTGTATTCCACTATCAAATGGGCAAACATGTTGCACCATTGGATGAAGGGTGCAACATTCTCATATACTATCAGTTGTGACCAAGTACCCCATTTAGATTTCAAATCCACTATGGTTAGGAATGGTTTATTCATACCCATATTCACACAAAACCTAGCTAAGCCTAGTTTAGTCTTGGAGCTAGTTGTTATATATCTATTTGAATGAACTATTCAAAGGAGTTTCCAATCAACCTAAACACTCCCTCATCCAAGTATTCCATGGGGAGTCTAGGTAATCTTATCCAAACCAATGCAGATCTGTAGATGTCACACTTGGGGTTAAACCTTGGTTTCCATTTTGTGATCATCAACAAGTGTGTAGAAAAATTCTAGGAACTGCCATGACTAACTCATGGTCTATTTCAAAAATGAAGTTAAACATGAAGAGGGAGCCTTCCATCGCAAAGACAGACACTAAATGTGAGAGTTTCCACCTATTGGAGCACTAGTTTCTCACCATATCTATTGTAGGTTGAAACAAGACAAACATTTTGACAAGGCTCAAGGATAGACCCAAGGAAATCAAACCAAACACAAAGTCTAGTACTGAGATCTATGGTTCCATACCCCTTGAGGAAAATGTGGTTTTCTCTCTAGAGTCTATAATAATCTTGGATCTAACGATAACCCCTAGTCAATTTGACATTGAGTTCATAGTCTCATCCACTTCCGTCATGCCTCCCCTTAGAGATTGCGGGCCCCAAAAGGAATAGTTCTTGAAGGAACATCACATGGTTCCATCAAGCTAGGATTTACCACTGAATGTAGCACTAGGGCATTCTAGTATTTAGCAAAAAAAGTCAGTTCTAGATTTAGGCACACAAGTGCTAGCTCTAGAGGATGGGGTAATGGTGGGAGGGGGGGCAACCATTCCCCTTATGACTGAGAAGGCATGAAACTAGGTTGTAGGTCATAACAAGTGGGAAAGTTGTAGAGCAATAATATCATAATTGTTTTATTTTATCAAATGGATGAGTTTGATCTCTAGTAATTTATTTAGCCAATTGTGATGCATTATTCATTTCTATATCCTCTTGTTAACTTCAAGTGATAAGAGATTTTTTTGTGTTTGATTGAATCAATAGAAAGTGTTTTTTTTATTGATTGATTCAGTAGGAAAGGGGAAGCTATTAATTATTGAGGAATTCAAATCCAACCTATAAGGAGAGAGCTTGTCAAACAAATATTTCTATATATTGTATTGCCCGAGTTAAGTTTGATGTAGGTGACCACATAAATAATTATTTTTGTGCTGAAGCAATTCGTGGTTGAAATTAAAAGAAGAATGTTTGAACTATAATTTTCCTACATTGTAGAATAAGTTTACAGGTCTTCTAATATATATTTTTGTTTCTAAGACTGATGTAGAGCATCAAATATCAACTTCAAAATTTGTATATTTAACCAATAAAATAGGGCACAATCTAATATTCAGTCAATTAAATACTGATTTTCCAATCTCTTCATGTGGCAATAGCTCAGGTTCCATAGGTTCCTCACATTATACCCCATACACTTAATCAAAGTTACATTCCATCAAATCAAATTTTGTATCCTAAATCTAAATCCAAAACCGTGATGATTTTGATTAACCTGATGCCAAAGTCCAAGAAAAGAAATTTGCCATTCAGCATGCTGAAAACTGATTCGAAAAATTAGTATTGTATCCATTTATTTCCATTATAAGGTATTGAATTACCTAAATTCATAGTAAGGAGAACATAACTTATATCATTTTTAGACTTGGAACATACACCCAATAACTTTAAGCAAGACCAATCTTCTTAATAAACGAGTCATATTCCTTTTAAATAAATGTAAATTGGGTTCATATTTTAAAAGCCTAAAATAGTATAAAATTGCATAATAAAAATAGTTATCTCTACTAAAAATACGAATTAGTTTGACGCACTTATAGCCGATAGAACTTCACTTGAAATAATATTAAGCAAATTAGAACATTACGCTCTTCTAGTACATGTATAACAATAAAACTACATATTGAGTTTCTTCAATAACTAAAATCTATTGTCAATCTTTGAATAACCGGTAACATGCAAAAATAGTCATTCAATTCACATACATAAGACCAAAATCATTAATGATGGGTATGGGTTCAAATTTTTGACAAACCCAATATATTAAAGGAATGAATCAAAACAGATTTAATATTCATAATCGATCCTTGGAAGAAAATAGGAATCGATACCATATTGACGAGTAATCTAAACAAGGCTTGTTTCAGCTAGGAATAAATTTGAAATTTCATTTTCTGAACGTAACATTGTCATCAATCTCAAAGGAAGACAAAACATAAGAAAAGCAATATCAAACTGATGCATTCTAATTTTGATATAAAACATATTATAAGATGTTTAATTCAAAGCATAGCTGAAATTTCTTGGAAACATAAAATATTTAATAAGAGATGATAAACTATTACAAAATATTCTATATCAGCACTTTTTACATCAGCACTTGACTCTCCCATTTATTCCTATAGGGAATGAGTTGGGAATTGGGGTTTCAGTTCTTACTCCAAATTAGTCTCTACTATCTTTGCTTTGATCTATTATGACTTTTCATAACTCGCTAAACATTATAAACCTTTCAATTATCCAGTGACCATTCAAATTCTAATAAGCATAAGTGGTACAACATTGCAAAATTCTAATTTTGTTATGCTGTGCCTTAAACTTGTATATATACATAATGATTTTTATTTGGAATTAATAAATGGAGTCATAATATATTGTTCATTATTTTGTACAGGACTTTATTTTAATGGCATAATTTGATGTTGTAAGGTGCCTCTACACCAGAGACCTTTATAAGAAACAAGTTGTAATGATTTGTTTATCTCCGATCTTAAATTAATTGATTTTTAATCACATGACTGCCCAATTGAATCAATAAAATATTTATTTGTATTTATTTCTGCAACAATTTCTAGATGTCATAATTTCCTCAATCAAACCCACAACAAAGAAATAAATGAGCATACTAATTGTAAAAGCCTTTTATGTATAATCTATTATTTATCACCAAAAAGTACCAGAGATGTGGTGGAAGCTCAACATATAGTTGTTACATTACATTGGTGCATAATAAATTATTCAATGTTAACATAAGGAAACTGTATTATCTCATGTAGTAAGTTAAGGTCTACTATAAATCTGCCAAATCTTGATACACCTTGTATAGCTTATTAATTGTTAATGGACATCAGTTAAAGATTTTAATTATTCATTTTCTTGTCTATATTCTATCCATGGTAAACCAATTATTTGTAATGTTTTGCTGAATATAATTCATTATAATAAGTTTTATCAAGCATTTCAATATAAAAACCTTTCAAAGATTTCAACTCATTTGTCTTTTTTTTTTGTTTGGCGGACTTTTTTATCACAAAACTATGAAGATGCCTTGAAATATATGGTTTCTCATATTCCATCTCATTGTAAGTGCCTTTTGATCTATACCACTACCAGGTTTTTGTAGTATAAAAGAACATGTTCTTTTTTTTAGGGGCAAAAACATATTCTAGAATTTCTCATCATACACTAGGACCAAATTTGTTCAATTCTATTCCAGTAAAGTTTATGAGCTTCACATAGTAATATGAAGAAAATATATAGTTATTTTTTCTAAAAAGATGAATGTCTATTTTCAATTTTTTAGGAATCTATTATTTGTAACCACACTCCATGTCTCTATTTATTGGTGTTTATTTTAATCAAATATTTACATGAGGAATTTCAATATCCTTTTTTAGGTAGGCCTATTGTTTTCTTGATTATACTTCCATTCATATTTTAAACTCATAAATGCAAATTCTTGTGGTTTCTTTTAATGTAGGCTTATTCTTATCCAAATTATACTTTCATTCATATTTTCAATTATTTTGGCAAAAAGCTATTAGCAAAAAAGATACCTTAATTTAATTGTTGCAAATAGCAAGGAATCTATCTACTCATGTCACTTATATAAATAAATAGATCAAGATGAAAAACTCATTGCAAGTTACCTTTAACAATTAACATGTTAAACATATACTTCCTCCTTAGGAAAAAATAATGAGGTGGATTCCAAAATTGATCTTTATCAAATATTTAAGAGTAAACACTCGTACAATAAATTTTATAGAACTAGTGTTGTATTTATAGGTTTATATACAATTTCACAATGCAAAATGAATTTAGAATACTATATTATAGCTATAAGCTTTAGAAATGATTCTCTTGTTGGTCAATTTCAAAAAATTTAATGCCTAGACTATTTGAAATAGGTTATCCAGTCCTCAAGATAGAAACATATTATGAAAGGGAAAGTAATCATGAAGTAGAGCCACTTGTTAGGATCTTCTATATTTGGATCCTTTTCTATCAATATTTTTCAAAATGATACATAACAAATAGTGATTTGGAGAATAGCTTAAAACTCAATTAGAGTGTGGCATAAGGAAAAGAAATGAAAGTATTGATTCAATACTAGTAAAGAAAGTGTTGCCATGAAATGACAAGCCTAATTAGCTAGAAAAATATCTCCTTCCATATAATGAGTGTTAGATTGAAGAAAGTTTTCACTCTCAAAATGGTTTGGGTCATGCTTTAAGCAATTACTAGTAATCAGTGGGTTATTGGGATAGTTTTCCTTGAATAAAAAGTGGGTATTCTTCATTGAAGAGTCTCCATAGTTGAGCATTGAACTTCTGATCCTAATATGAGATAATGATTGAGCCCAAACTGTCACTATGTCAAATAAAAATAATTGAACCAAATCATAGAGTAGTAAGTTTCTTGAACATTTAAAAGGACCATTTCCAAGATCCAAGGTTTTTACCTTCCATGTTTCAAGGTAGATGGAAAAGTCATTGGAATAAGCCAAAAAATCAGCAACTTAGAACTCTAGGCACTCATTATTCAAATACTTTACAAGGATTTTGGTATTAAAATTTATTTGGGAGAATAGAGTGCCATACTAGAAAGAAAATTAAACTTGTATAACTCAACATTTTCAACTATACAATATTCTTGTCAAAATGCATTGCCTCCTATCTACTATCTCTCTTGATCACATACATAATTTCCTCCCATGAAAACAAATTACTAAGTAACTAAGTTTAACTTTACAATTCAAATCAACTCCTTAAACTAAAACTTTGTCCATCAAGTTGTTTGTACTTGGAATTGTTCTCATTTTAATTGAGTAAAAAATGCCAATGTAGATACTTAAATAGGTATTTATGCTAGTCTGTACTTAGAACTATAAATCAAAAAAAATCTCATTCAAATTCTTATATTGATAGTCTTTCAAATCACTTCAAAAAATTGTGGAATTAGAACTTCAATCTCAAAAATGTAGGGTTTCCATTTTGAATCAAACTATACACACACACACACACACACACACACACACACACACACACACAACAATAAAATGAAATAATCTCTTAATAAGTTGTCCTTCATATTTAATCTCTTTTTTCCATTTTATTGAGATCTAATTTTTTCTATTGGATATTGATGCAAGAGCATCCTGGATTTCCTTGTAATTCTGCACTTTTGTTCATTCTACCAATTACTACTAAGTTCTAGTTACTACTGAGTACTAGTTGCTATCAAGTTCTAGTTACTGTCAAGTGCCAATTTCTAGTTGTTGTTGAGTTCTAGTTACTACATAGTGTCAATTTCTGCTGAGTTCCAGTTACTACTAAGTTATCTATTGTGCGTCAAGTTATCCAGTGTGTGCCAAGTTATCTAGTATGTGTCGAGTGAACCTGTTATTTACTGATGCTCGGTTCCTTCTTTATCTAAGTTGTTTTTGCTTTGGATCTTAGTGGGAGATGACTTGCGTATTTAATTTTGATCATGAATTTAATGATAGGATCTTCTATAGGGATGATCGTTGACCATTTTGAGGTTGCCATTTCTATTATGTAATGTTTTAAAATCTTTTGTAAGCCATCTTGGCAAGTATAAATAGAGTTCTTAGGCTTAGTTTAAAGGAAGAGAACTTAGAGGGGCTTGAAGGGGGAATGCATGTGTCTAGAAATGCAAATTTGAAGCTGGATCATGGATCTAGAAGTAGTATTTTTTTATCTTGCCATATCCCAAAAGGCCTTACAACTAGGCATGTATGTTGATTATTTGATGAATCAATAAAATATTTTGTTCTCTCTTTCATTAGTGTTGTTCTCTATTGTTTGCTTCTATATTATTTACTCTACAAGTTTTTTGGGATAGCTGGGTGTGCCCTTGGCCCTAGTTTTTCTTTTCCTCCTTGCACTAGGTGGTAGTAGAAGATGTTATTTATTGACTGAGATGAAGGTTGAAGTTCTTGGTTTTGATGAAATGAAAGAGTTTTATGATACTAACCCTAATTTTTTTGATGTGTGGAGAGACTATAGAGCATCAAATCTAAAATATCACATAATTAATTATGATAAATATTTCATTCAAGAAGGTATGTTGTTTAAAGGAATTTAATTGTGTATCCCTAGAAGCTCTATGATAGTTAATTTGATCATGGAAAAGCATAGTGGTGGATTGGCTAGACATTTTGGAATTGATAAGAAATTGAGTTTGTTGAAGGAAAAGTATTATTGGTCACAAATGTATAAGGATGTTTAGAAATTTGTAATGCATTGTGAAGTTTGTCAAGTTGCAAAAGGAGTAAGTCAAAATACTAGGAAACCTATTGTTGTTTCTGAGAAACCTTGGAATAACATCAATAAGGATTTTGTTCTTGGATTGCCTAAAATAGTGAAGGGGTATGATTCTATATTTTTTGTTATAAATAGATTTTCTAAAATAGCTCATTTCATACTAGGTAAGAAGACATTAGATGTTGAGCATGGTGCTGAATTTTTCTTCAAAAAGATTGTGAGATTGAATGAATTACTAAGAAGTATTATTTCTTATAGAGAGTAAGTTTGTTGGTTACTTTTGGAAGACTTTATGGAAGAAGATGGGTACTAAATTAAGGTTTAGTTCTATATTTCATCCATAGATAGATGGATAAATAGAGGTTGTGAATAGAATCTTAGGCAATTTGTTAAGATGTCTAGTTGGAGATAAGCCAAGTAATTGGGAGATGGTATTGGCACAAGTTGATTTTGCATATAATCATACTATGAATAGGAGTATAGGGAAAACACCTTTTGAGATTGTTATAGGAATGCAACCTAGAGGAGTATCAAATTTGAGGGATGTTGGTGGTGAAGAAAAGAGAAGGGTTATAGGGGAAGAATTTGTTGATTTTATGGAATCTTTGCATAAGGAGATAAAGTTGAGGTTCAAAAAAAAAATCAGAAGTATAAAGAGAATGTGGATAAGTCTAGAAGAAATCATATTTTTCATGTTGGTAATGAGGTGATGGTTCATTTGGAGAAAGGAAGATTTCTTGTTAGAACATATAGTAAGCTGAAAATGAAGTAGTTTGGACCTTGTAAGATCTTGAAGAAGTTTGACAATGGTAATGCTTATGAAGCTGAGTTACCTAATGACATGGATATATATCCTATATTCAATGTTGCTGATTTATATAAGTATCATGAGTCATATGATGAAGTTATTGTATCAGATGATTACCCTAAGAAGTAGATTGAAGAAGTTGAAGAGGTATTGGATGAAAGAGCTGGTAAGAGCACAAGAGGAAAAGATTACTTGCATGATTTAGGAGAATCATTTCTTCCAACCTTGGTTGTCTGATGTAAGAGCATCTTAGGTTTCCTTGTAATCCTGCACTTTTGTTCATTTAGCTAGTTGTTTCCAAGTTCTAGTTACTGTTGAGTGCCAGTTGTTGTCAAGTTCCTATTACTACCGAGTGCCATTTTCTAATTGCTACTGAGTTCCAATTACTACCAAATGCTAGTTGCTGCTGAGTTTCAGTTACTTCTGAGTGCTAGTTTCTAGTTGCTGTTGGGTCCTAATTACTGCCAAGTTATCCAATGTGTGCCAAGTTAGCTTATTATTTGCTGATGCTTGGTTCCTTCTTTAGCCAAATTGCGTGTGTTTTCGTTCTTAGTGGTACCCAACTTATGTATTTAATTTTAAACGTAAATTTAATGATAGGATCTTATTTAGGGATGATTGTTGACCATTTTGAGGTTTTCCTTTCTATTATGTAATGTTCTAGAATCTTCTGTAAGACATTTTGGCAAGTATAAATAGAGTGCTTAGGCTTAGATTAAACGAACATAAATTATAGGGTTTTCAAAGGGGAATGCATATGTGTCTACAAATGTGAATTTGAAGCTAGGTCATGGATCTAGAAGTTGTATTTTGTATCTTCCAATAACCTAGAAGGCCTTACAACTGGGCATGTATACTAATTGCTTAATGAATGAGTAAAATATTGTTTTCTCTCTCTCCTCGGGGTTGTTCTTTATTTTTTTCTTCTATAGTGTTCACTCTACAAGGTGGTTGGGATAGCTAGGTGTGCCCTTGGCCATAGTTTTTATTTTCCTTTTTACACCAGATATGTTGCATTATGTATAATGGGCTCTTCATCTTGTTTTAATTATGAATGAGGAACATTTACTAATTAGAATCATAGTAGTTATCACATTCATGGTAACATTTTATTTATCTAGACTATTGTTAACTCTCATACACACCCTTGGTAATAAAATTTTCAGTTTAAGTTCATGAACCTCTTTGAACTAAGTTCAAATAAGTTCATGTGGTTTGAAGTTGTTCATTTTTTTCATGCAGGTTCAATGGCTTATTCCAATTCATCTTGGTTCAACAATTCAGAGGTTCAACAAGTTTGAGGTTTAGTATAAGTTTGAGTATAGAGGTCTGAAGTCACAAGTATAAAATAATTTATTTGTTTGAAATGAAAAATGGCTTGGCATCTTTGATTTATCTATAGGTCCTTATCCAAAGACAAAGTGGCATATATGATTAGACTCACTAGAGAAAGAGACTTCCTTTGCAAATATGTTTTGAAAATCAGATATAGGGGAAATGCTACAGGTGTTCTAAGATCATCCACGATGTATTGTGATGAGAAAATGACACATAATGGGATAACATTAGGATATAGCTAAGGGATCTCCAAGTGTTCTATATTATAAATTTGATGCCAAAATGCCCCTGCTTTTCCAAGATAGATAGAACAATGCACAAGTTATTCAAAGAATGGGATGAAGTTGTGATGTAATCAACACCTCCTAAGTATTGGAGGGAACATGAATCAGACCCTATTGCACATAATTTGGGATATGATACTGATGAAAGTGGAATTATATAGTCACTTGTCCATTTCTAAGCATATTCAACCAAAATAGCTCTCACATGGCTCGACCGAATCTCTAGGTTTTATAACTAATTCAACATCCAAGAATAGATGTGTGAAATGCCCTTGATCTCCCAAAATCAACAACAGAGCCTCCATAGTGGCCACCCTTAAACATCACACACTAAGGGAAGAATTAAGCTTGCAAAAAAAAAGTCAACTTTGACTATTTAACACTTTTGGTCTAGGAATTAAGCTTAGTGTGTGATGTTTAAGTCGTTCCCTCCATAGTTATAGTGAATTATGGAGATTCAAAGGACCTACAGATTATCAAAACAAATATAAGGATCAGAAAGGTGCTTTTCAAATTCTGATCTTTGGGTCACAAAACCTATAATGACGCTATCGTTTCCATGTTTGAAGCACTCTGAAATGGAAACTTGAGTATGGAGAATTGTAAATCTGTATTCACCATTTCGTTGTTGCATTCCTATCGAGTAGGCAGAATGTGAACCAAACATTTTACACAATGCCTTGACATGTAATGATCAGAATAGTCATATATTCATTGTCAAAGAATCACAAGTTGAGAAGTCGGTCTAAACATGAAGCCTTGGCATAGGGGAGTCTTAGAGTTCAATAAAAGGGAGAAGTCTGATTTTCATTTTCTACCGTGAAGAGTCAATTATCAAATTTCACCAAGGAGAATTTAGAGATCTCACCACAAAATTGATGGAAAGCACGGATGCGAAGATGTAAAAGAGCCCTTTTCAAGATATGTAATCTCTTGACAACTTTTAAAGGTTATCAGGTCCCTTATTTTTCTACACCAAATTTTTCTCAAAAATCAATGAAGTCTTTCACACTAGACCTGACAAGATCATGAATACAACTCTAAAGAATGAGCTTGTAGGACCGCATGGAAAACTTGAGGGAACTAGTTTCAAATAGCGCACAATCACGTCACTGTAGAGGTATCAAGGAGGCATGCAAATCATTTGACTAAATGTCAATATGATCATAGGTATCCAAGTTGATTATAGATGGAAGGGATGGAAAGCTCAAGAAACATCTTTATCCCTAGATCAAATAGACCACAAAGGTTTGGTCTTATAATGTTGGGATTCCACGTTTAGTGAATGAAGCCTACAGATCTGGATATGATCACAGAATTGACAATTTCAATGAAATTGATGACTCCTCATGCAGCAAAGGGATATTAAGAGGACACCAAATTGATAACATGGTTGGGAGTTATAAGATTCACAAAGAAGGATAGGGATACTTCCATAGCTACGCATCTACATTGGCATCTTTGACTTCAACATGTGAAGGCACGTGAGAATGCACACAAGTTGTTTGATAAGATGTCTATGGAAATTTCAAGAAGATATAGTTGGGGGCACCAAATTCTAGATAATCAGTTGGCTCATGACAGGCATTTCGAGTGTGTATCATACTATCTCTAAAGATTGGATAGTTTTCATGTACTCATGGCCCCCTCTAGATAGCTGTAGAGTTAAGTAGAAGCATCCATACTATAGCACAAAGGAAGAAGAAATATAGCATGGACTACCAGTAATAGAATTAGTTTTAAATCAACTATGAGTAAGATAGATGTGAGGGTAGATGACCCATCAAACTCCCTCCAAGTTGATCTAATTTTTGATGGTGATGGACATATGAAATATAGAAAGTAGCTATGATACATTTGGAAACACCAATGTTATTATCTACCACATAGAGGTCAGAGTGCAAATGACTCAGCATGATAGTGACAGTTGTCTATGAATGGAAATTTGAAGAGAAGCAAACATTATTATTATATTTTATTAAATATTATAATTTCCTTTTACACTTTTATCTTTCCTCCACAATAAAATATGTAATGTTATTTAAAAATCAAATGAGGACACAATAAAATGATAAGAGTATTGTAGGAGAGAAAGGGGCATTCTCAAGAATCAGTTTTGATAACTGAAAAAGATCTTATCAAAGAAAAAGATGATGATAGTTTTCAAGAAATAGTTATAGAAATCGAGGGGAAACTTTCTAGAATGCTATTTTATGGAGAGATCAGCCAAAGAAATGGGCCAGTTCTTGGAGATTGCCTTTTTCTATAGAACTTGGGCTTCTAAGAGGGGGGATTTTCTGCTTTGTTTTTTTCGGATTGTAATGTAGGGGAAGGTGATTTTTATTTTTAGATAGTCATCAATGTACAGGAACAATAGAATATTGGTTCTTTCGTCATGCTCAAAGAGGGTAAATTTTAGTATATTAAAGCTTTGGGTTTAAATGTTTGTATTTGGATTAATGTTCATCTTTGAGTAATGTTGATTGTCTCTAAATATGTATCTGTTAGATCTGATGGATCATCTTTTTGACTTAGTGCTCTAGTTTTTCATGTTTTGGGAAAGAGTTATTTGTCTTTCATTATGTTATTTCTGTAATGTAATGATTGGATAAATGGACTTTGTGTCATTTATTTTCCATCTCCTTTCAATTAGTTAGTCCTTTCACATCTATGTCATATTTACGAATAGATCTTTCTAAACCTTTCTTGCTTTCAAGTTAAAAACATTATCAATTATAGTATAGTTGATTCATTATAAAACTTACACAGAGAGCTATACTTGGAGTACCAAAGTAACCCAACTATTAGCATTGATTTAGTCTTCCTATCTGGACATTTCAGAGTTGATTTGTATGCATTCCTTTTGAGGAAAATTTGTTCACTAACAACTACCAAGTGTATTATATCATGTGTATAAATTTCCCTTTCTAATTCTACCATATTTTCTACTAGATGGATGTCAATTGGTCTCACCTCATTGATGACATCATTCAACTACCCCCTCATTAAAAAAAATCATACAAAAACCTCTTATGAGAAAAATATGTGTATAAAGGATCAAAATTATTTTCAATTTGGATTTAGGATAATAGATTGAATGATTTTATTTGGGGAGAAATCTTAATAGAGTCATACCCAATCTTCTTTAGCAAAAGTCATAAAAACAAGCAGCCTCTTCATTCTGATAATAAAATCAGAATTAATAGCTTTCTAGAATATAACATTTATGAATAAGGATAATGCACTAGTTAATACAAATTTTTATAATCATAAGGTGAATTAAAAATAATGTATCCAATGATTGGTTAAATATATTTCAAATTGTGATATTGCTATTAGGATCATGAAACATGGATCAATGAGTTTGACTAAAAAATCACACAGTTAAATCCTGAGAGCAGTATCACAATTTTACTTGCTGTGGAAATTATCTCCTACTTATATTTCAAATTTTTAATAATCTTATTGACTTTAAGAGGTATTAGTGTACATATGGACCAAATGACTATACAAGAAAAAATGCAACACCTTTTGATCCTTCCATAGTGCCTAAAATTGGGAAGGGTAGTAGACCTAGTCATAAACATACACAATGTGTTTCATGCCCAAAATATCGAGGATAAAACAATTGGATTTTTTTATTTTTGTAAGTTAATAAATCCACTATGTTAATACCCATTTGACAAAAGAAACAGAAGACACGTTAGGTTTTCTAAGGTTCCATATTTCATTTCGTGTGTCAGTTGAATCTCCTAGCTGAACCAGGTTTCATCATTTCAAAATGTTCATTTAATTACCTTATTACTTGTTACCATATTTTAAACTAGCTAAAATTATTAAATATTAACAATTAAATTATCCAAGACATACAACTCATTAGTTAATCTGATGTTTAAAATCAAGCCAACCCTTAATCCTAGTTATCCATCATAACTTTCTACTTGAAACCCTAATCCGAACTTAGTCTTAACCCAATAAACTATTATTCTTAGTTATATATTCAACTTCATCAAATTTATTAAATTATAGAAATTAAATTTCAGAAGTCATTAAAATATTTAAATTTTAAACATTAATACTAAGTCTCAAATATTATAAAATTTATCCCTCCTTGTTAAAACAAAACACCTATAACTTACCTTTTTAAAGTCATGACATAATACCTTTTAACTAAATTAATTTAAACTTTAAAAAAAAAAAAATTAACTCTCGATCATGTTAATAATTATCCTAATTCTATCTATTCCTATTTTTCATTTAAAAACATATAGTCCCTCTCTTAAATTATACTACTCCTAAATTCACCTTCTAACAAAATTTAATTAAACTATAATACTAAGAAATAGATTAATTGTGAAGCTAATAAATATGTATATCCTAGTTCAATCTAATTCATTGCCATCCTTATTTCCTAATATGTAATTAATTTAATACTTGCATACTAATTAATATCCTAATTTAACTTTATTAAATTTACTAACCTTAATCACTTACTTTTAAACACCTAACTACCAACTAACTCTATTTAACTAACCATCCTCCCACCTCTCTTAATTACTAACCCCTACTGCATAAGCCACTTGGCAAGTGGCTAGCCCATTCCCTAGGTTCATGAACCCTTGCATGAGTGTTGTCGAAGAAGGATATGCGCTTTCCAAGTTTGGATACGCATGAAATGTCATAGGGGTCTTCTTCAAACATCCCCCAAGGCCCCAACTACCCAAACCCACATGGCCTTAATTGTCATCTATCCTCCCCACCTCACATGTGTGGTCTCGAAGAGGGAGTATGCTTCCTAAGAAACTAGCCAAGGGAACATGTTGGAAAGGAGTTATAGTAAAGATGGATGTATTGGAGATGTGGAGGGAAGTCAAACTTTAGTAAATGTTCCCCTTCAATTTGGTGCCTTATGCAAGTCTTTCATCATGACTAAAGTTGACTTAACCCTTTCTCAAGGGGGCTTGCACCATCTAGTATCACATTGCCGCGGGG
Source organism: Cupressus sempervirens (assembly GCA_028749045.1). Classification (NCBI taxonomy): domain Eukaryota; kingdom Viridiplantae; phylum Streptophyta; class Pinopsida; order Cupressales; family Cupressaceae; genus Cupressus; species Cupressus sempervirens. Next base: position 245,388,842 of record CM053791.1, read on the forward strand.
GGGGGGATGGGATAACTTAGGAGATAAAGCAGTATGACATTAGCAAGGCGAAGGCATAGATATGGAAGTTATGTATTAAAGTTTAGTGGGTGGATTTAGGAGAGGTTAGAATAGGATTTGTTTTAATTAATTTTTTTTTTTTTATTGTATTTTATAACTATATATCTATTATTTGAAATGTGTTAAGGTTTTAAATAGTAATCTTTCAAGAATATTCCTTGTTACCAAAAGGGAATTAAAACTTTGTAATACAATTTCCAAAAAGCAATTATGCTTTGAAATAGATGAAATTTGACAAGGTTTATTTTTCACCTCCACGATTTCTTTTTTCATAGAAATTTTAACATGGCACAAGGAGGATAAGGTTTTGTTCATTTCTTGGATGGATTATAGACATTTATTTTCTATGTTATGGGTATGTGTAGGATCATGGCATGCCAAAAAGTGACGATCTGAAATTTTTGTAGTTCTAAAATATGTCAAACCATTTCAAAATCTATTCCACCTTTTTTCCCACCCAGCTTAATTCTAAATGAAAACAATTAATATCTTTATAAGGTCTACTATATCTTTTGATACAAAACCTACATGGTCAACTTTAGAAACATCCTAAAAATGTGCTTTTGGCCTATTTTTATGTGATTTTTACTTCAAACATGTAACTGATGAATTTTTTTCTACCAAAATTTGATGAAATGAAAAGGGTTTCTTAAGAATGTTCTGATCTTTCCATAAAGCTAAGATTTGTCAAATTATGAATTTAGTAAGTAATTATTAGTTATTTTCTAATGGAGTCATGTATAAAATGTTGACTGACACACTACTTGAAAAACAACTATAACTTTCAATTGGTACAACATTTTTTAAATCGAAAAGATGCATCACATTCTATGTTTCCTCTACTATAAGGAAAAAAAATGAAGAAATGAATTTTATAGAGTTTTGAATTAGTTAAGGTTGTTAGACACAAGATTTTGTTTAATTCCAATAATACTAAAGTAAAAAATTAATTATTTATTATTTATTTAAAATAAAAATACCCAAAAATATGTGTCACATCCAAGCATGAGTCTAATAGTTATATCTAGAATATTATTAAGAAATATTATCATTTGATTTTGGTTAAGGTGGTTAGACATACGTCTACTTCTTATTTTTGTTCTAAAATTTTTGTAATACTGCATTAAAATTCAAAATTTTAACCAATCAATTTTTATTTTTTGCGATAAGTCCTAGTAGTTTAGAAACTAGACTCAATTTGCTAGAGATTCATTTCTCTCAACGTTTTGATATAAAGTTTATAACAAGTAGAAAATTGCATGTCAAGTTGACATAACCCTGATTTTCTGATTTTTTATTGCTACTTAAGACCATAGTTTGGTTGAACATGATCCTGCACATACCCTTATAGTTTGTATCTAAATTAGGAATGAATTGAATAGTTACTAAAAATGCAATATTAAGTAACATTTGTTTGAAGAAAACTTTCCTCTTACACCTAATCATAATTGAATTGAACAAATTTGTATAATATCATTATATATAATTTCAATTGGTCAATTGCATATGGAATGAATTTTTAGGAGTACAAGGAATGCCATAAGAAATGAGTTTCTCTTTTTTTCTAAACATAAGTGGACCATCCACTTAATATATATATTTCATTCAAAAACCTAATTCAAGGACTCAATTAGGAAAGAATCAGGGAAGAAAAATTGATACTGTTGTCATTACAAATATAAAGTTAACAATGAATTATACAACAAGATCATATTTCCCAAGGAAAAGTCTCCATAACAATGGACTCAAGAACACCAAAACTATGAATCTAGTTTTTCTTGATATCAAGGTATCAGCTAAGCAATCTATAATTTTACATAAAGACAACCATGGAGATCTAAAATTGATTGGGTACAATCACATAGATACATTCAACAAACTAATCACATCCTAGGTTTGCACAACAAGTTCCATATTGAACAAGGACTAGGGAGAAGTTGGTTTTTTCTAGGGTAGGAGATGTCAATCACAACACCAAACATATGCCTTTTCCAAGGCTAATGATCACAAAGAACTTTCAGTCTTTCACTTCATATCTTCCCAAACAAAAAATGGTTTGTATTGATAAGGACCCATAACATCCTACTTTCTCCCTTTCCTCATCATGAAGAGAGAATTTGTGCTAACCTAGAGCCTAAATAAGGCCCTCGTCTCATACATGGCCACTTCTTCTCTATCGGAGGGTGAGTAATGCAAAAACACCCTTAGCAGTTTTCCCGAAAAAACAAAATGGAAAAATATGAAATGAAAACAAATAAGAAACCCACAATAACCCATCCCTTACATGATTTCATCACACACACAAAATACACACAGATGCAAGAGGTTTACTTAAGCAAATAAAAATAAAGCATGAAGAACAAGGCCATGCAGGATCCTACCTTCACAAAGCTGGTGACAATGGAATCTCTTGAGAAGAATTATTCCTTCTTCCTTCTCAATTCTAAGCTCGACTCTCTCTAAATGTAGAGAATGGGTGAACACCCTTCAATCCTTAAAATGGAAACTAAATAGACTTCTAAACTCACCCATCAAAAATAGAAATAACTCCAGACATGACTTAAGCCTTCTAGGGTCTTCCCACTTGATCCTACCATTAAAACAACCTTTTTGGTGAAGTGTAAACTTGGAAAACTCATAGAGATATTCAATTTTCACAATAAAGGGAAAATGAGATATTTAGGAGGTTATCAAAGTCAAAAAAAGGAACTAGTAGGGTGAAAAATGTCCCCAACCCATACACATACCCCTTAGACACTTGGATTGCATTAATTTTGGCCTCTAGGATCATTTTAGGACTTATAAAATTGGCATGAAATATTTGGAATTTTTAAAACCCTAGGAATGAAAACTTTCCACTAAACCCTAATTAGGGTAATTAATCTAGGTTACAAACTAATTTGTCTTAGGTTATTAACTTAATCAATCTCAGATTATTGGGTTACTCTATCAACTCTAATTAACATGTTGATACACATATATGAATTTTTTTCCCCACTTTTTACAATATTCCAATTTTGCAAAGTGGAGGATTTAACTCGTATTGTGTTTAGGCCAGTCTAGTTAGTTGGTCCTTCCTACCTCAAGTGTTAAGTTTCTGCATTGAGTTTCTATTTTCTTTTTCTTTTGCCTACATTATATAGTCTGGTGGGTATTCCTTATTGTCATGAGTCATGCGTGTAGTCTAGATCCTTACTCAATGGAGATTCTTGAATAATGGTACCTCAAATGAATTTACTTGCAGCTCATTTTATCCGAGTATAAAGAAAATTGAACTAGTGGAAAATCAAGTTTCTTCTTCTCCTTAGCAGGTTTTCGCTCCTCGAAAGCGAAACTCCACAAAGATAGAAAAATGCTATTTGTAAGATAAAACAAGGAAAGGTGAGAAAGAATATGGATGGATCATTCAAGTACTATCATATTTTCATAATGGGAATCACTCAAAATTCACCAGGATGAGCAGAATAAGCATCGGTGGAAAACTGAGAAATAACTTCTCCTTTGGCAGATTTCAAACCAAGAAGTAAGTTTTCAAAAAAGGGCTAAATAGAAGTGTAAAGTTACTAGTAGGCCCCATTTTTTACTTGCGAAACCCTGTTTATGTTTTTTGAATGCTTATAGTAAAGTGTTTAAGGCAAAAAAGGTAAAACAAAGTGTAGGTGGAAAAATGGAAATCACATTCTCCATTGTGGGTTTTCTAACCTCAAGAGCAATTTTTTGCATCTAACGAAAAATTGCTCCTACAAGCATGGTAAGTGTTTGAATAGATCATAGGTTGTGTTTGGGATAGAAATAGAAGTACATGGGTAGATCAAGGGTTCTTATATAAAGAAGAACATGGGTATGTGTAGGATCATGGTGTACCAAAAAGTGGTGATGTGAAAAAAAAAGAGTTTGAAGATGCCTAAAAGCGCTTCAAAATCCACTCTGACTTTTTTTCACCTATCCAAGAACCAAACTTAGAAGGTAAGGCCGAGCCTTATCGGATATCCGATATAATATCGGATATCCGATTTGACATCGAATATCCGACATGGAAACTATTATTATGCCACTATTATTATTATTTAATATTATTATTATAATAATAATTATTACCATATAATATTATGATATATTATTTAATATTAATATTTACTACATGATATTATTATTATTTAATATAATATTATTATTAAATAATAATAAGATATAATAATATTATTATTATAATAATTATTATACTATTATATTATAATAATATAATATAATATTTAATATATTATAATATATAGTAATGTAATATTATATATAAGATATAATATAATAATAAAAAGTAATATCTTATAATATAATATATAATAAAAAAGTATAATATATTATAAATTATAATAATATAATATTATTATAATAATATTATTATATAATATAATATTTTATATTATAATATATAGTAAATTAATATAATATATATAAAATATAATAAAAATATATATAAAATGTAACATAATGTAATATATATTATATGTTATATGTTTTTGGGACATATCAGGTATCTAATACAATATCGGATATCAGATATAGTATCGGATATCCGATACCTGTTGCATTGGATAAATAAAATCACAAACTCGCGGGCCCTCATTTTATGCAAATTTGGGGCCAATATTACCAATGTGGATCGAATATCAGATACGAGATCAAATATCAGATATTTGGGGTTTTTTTTTTCCCCAACTCATTTTTAACCTAAATTTAATAGATTTTAGGATAATTTAATTTGTTTTAATTGAATGTAGGGTTTTTTGGACAAAAATGGTTAAAATTTAGATTTTTTTTTTAAATATATATTACATTTTTCAATTCAATAGGAATGGCTGATCAAAATGATGACACTGAGGTAGGGAATAATATTCATCGTAGCCCACCACCAAACGATCCAGTATCCCCACAAAACCATCCACCAAATGATCCTCTACCTCCTCAAAACCCTCCTCGAATCGAGGATTTGATAAATGAAAATCTCACCAAGTTGAGAGGTTTGGATAGAACATATAATAATGTACCTGCACTGGCTCCTATGTTATCCACGTTAAACACCATAGTGGATAACGTTGAAACCCTTATGAACCAACAAAATGCCACTCTTCGTTGGGGTGATGAAATGCACCATATGTTTGATGATGGTTTAGATTATGATGAGGTCGTGACCCTCAACATAACCAAAGATGTTTTGGCTAGCCTTTTTGCTAACCCAAAAATAGGTAAACCAGTTGACCCAAAAAAAACCAAACTATCGATTAAATGGTGCACAAATGATGCCATATGTGCAAATTTTTGGGATCATTGGTGGATGGTCTTTGATATCCCTCCACATGGCAATTTAGACATACCATTTTATTTCCTTAGAAAATTATATGGAGAATTTTTATTGAAACTTAAAGTGAACTATTGGAGCATGAAGCCCAACATGGGCTTAGGACTAGGAGCTCCTCAGGATAGACCCTCTTCCCAGTGGAAGAAACTTGGCACTTTTGTCACCCCCTTTGATATCTTCCCCCCTCCTCGAGTGCAACATCTAGATATTATGGCAGAGGCTAGCTCTTAGACCATCAGAGCCATTCATAGGCTGAGTAGCGTAATGATATCTCAGGCTAGGTTAGTCCTGCCTCCTCGTGTTGATGATGTTGGTGCCAGTTCATCATCGGCTAGCTCATCACATGTTTGTGTGCCTCACACTTGCATTAAATGCAAGAATATTTTCTTGGGTCCCATAGGTGATCTTCCTGAGTATCATTTTGTATTAGATGAGGATACACCAGATGCACATGCAGAGGCTACAGACCCTGATGCGAGAGAGGAGGGGAATACAAAGGCATGGACTCCTTCGGTGTCGGTACGTGTATACATTTTTTTGTTATGACATATGCGATTTAAAGTTAATTTTTATAATAGATTAATTTTAATTTTTAAGCCACATTGACTTTTACATGTATGTGATCTTCATTCATGTTTAGTTGATGACCGAGGAGGAGCTCAGACAGATAGATGATGCTACACTCTCAACCATTTCATTTGGCCTTGAGACATCTACGATACATTATGTTGTGTTCGCATTTTTTTTTCTATTTGATATTGTAGCATATATAGTTTCCAATCTTTCTTTTATCTTGGAGATACCACCTGCCCCAGTGGGACAAAGTGCGGGGGGTGAGCCAGCATGCACTGACAAAGGAAAGGTAATTAGATGTTTTCTAATTGATTAAATATCGATGCATTCTTGTAAAATGTTTGTGGTAATCTCATTTAATTACATTCTTTATTGTATATAGGGTGTGGCTATTGGCGATGAGCCTATATAGTTTCGGCATCCTAGATCATCAGGGATTTCCATTCGCACAGAGAGCCCCATTGTATGTATATGTATCATTTATTATTTATTTTTCTTATTGATGCAAAGGAAAGTATGATTGTTGTTCAATACAATTTTTGTGTTTTTTTCGGTACCAATAATGATTCATGTCTTGCATATGTTCATTACAACTTAAATAGGCTTATATGCACCTATCCAACCGACCAAGTTGGTTACAAAGGTTTATTTAATCAAACAAATACCAAATTACTACTTTCCCTTCAAAACTAATATGACTGTTTGAATTTGAAATTCAAATTTCAAACTATAGTTTTTGTGCATTCTCTAACTTTCTAAACTATTCCATTGACTCAAAATTGGTCATATGGATTTATTAAATGCAACTAAGTATGAAACTATCCTAAGACTACCCCATATGGCTCTTTTGGCCATTTTACATCATGTTGCCCTTAGGTCCTTACTAGGACTTTTATGACTTTTCTCTTTCAAAGTACATTGTTTATTACATAATTCCATTATTGGTTTTAATATATCCCAATTAACAATCAATGATGTCTTTGATCCTCTATCTTCATCTGGTATCAAGGCTCTCTTAGATGATTTAATAGGTGCCCCTACACCAAACACCCCACCTTCAAAGAAACTCTTGTCCCAAGAGTTAAGGGGTACTATATTTTTTCCTCCCATCCTTCTAGAGGGATGTTTGCAACTTTGCACCTGCAATGTATTGCCCTGCACACCTATATACAAATCATTAGAAACAAAAAGCATTGGATTCTTGTTACCAATCATGGTAACCTTACTACTTACTGATTGTGAACAATCATGTTTTATCCTTGACAAAGGCTGAATAACTTGTTGTCTAAGGTCATGCTGACCCTGTCTCTTATCCTCCATGGATATGTTCACTTCTTTGTTCACTCTCATCACCAAAGGACACCATACTATTCCTATCATCACTACTTTTGCTGTCACTGTCTGCTTGTAAGCAGAATTCTGAGTTTTGTCTTGAACAATCTCATCCTTCATAACCAAAAGAGATGGCTTTAGTGGCAGATCTGTCATATCATGTTTACTCTCACTCTGCTCCTACAAGTCCATAAACTCTTTCTTTCCAAAAAAAATAACTCTTTCCTCATCATGACCAGTGAAAGGATTTAGCTTAAACTTCACACCATCTTTGTGTACTATATAAACATTTGATGAGCCAAAATGAATAGTGTTCCTTGAGGCTTTCCAAGGATTACATGGAAACATGCCATTAGAATGACATCACATATAACTTGATCTTTATATTCTCGTATAGAGAAATCCACTATTGCTTGCTCCCTTACAACAATATTTTGTGCATCACTGACCGAAGATGCCCTATATGGTCTATCAATAGGATACTTCTTCAATCCTAGTTTATTTACCATTTCATAAGACACTAAATCATCAAAGGAACCAGAGTCTATTATCGTCTTACAAATCTTACCATGGCTCATGCAATTTGTCCTAAAAATGGATGGTCTGGTCTCCTTTTGCTGTTACATTTGTGGTCCTCTTCTCACCATCAAAGATTCTCCTTCAAGTTCAGGGTCTGCATTATCGTACTTCTTTTCTTCCTCTTCTCCTTGGGTCAAGGTGACTCTCCTCTCCTCCTTCCTGAAATCCACACCTTTCTCAAGGCACTTGTAGGATTGATTGCCTACTCCTCCACATGTGAAGCATTTACCTATGAAAACACTATTACCTCTTCCACTTTCAAATCTTCCTCCCCTAAAACTTCCTCTTGTCTCAGATCTGTAATCTCTTTTCCTTTATCTTTGTCTTGATTGTTTGAAGTGTCAAACTAACTTCTTACACCTCTTCCTCTCATTTTTCCACCTCCTCTCTGATTTGCTTGCCTCTCATTCTTTCTTTTCAACTTCTCCTCTACTCAGATTGCCAACTGAAAACATTCTCCAAGTGTCCTTGGTACATTCAATCCTATTTCATCTTGAATATTGTACTTGAGGCCATTAATGTATCTATCCACCTTCTCATCTTCATCTTCTAGTCCTCCCCTAATACTCAGGGTATGGAATTGCTCAGTATAGGACATGACATCCATATCCCTTTGTTTCAAATTGTTCCTTCTTATCTTTATTTGGATTGCTAAATTAGATGGCAAGAATTGATTTCTCACCATGGCCTTCATTCTCTCCCAATTTGAAATCTTATTCAATCCCCTTTTGATGTAGAGTCTATAACAACTACCTTCCACAAGCCAATAAATGGTTGTCACAATCCAACTTAGGATTCTAGGACTTCTCACAAGTCCTCTTACCCACTCCGGGTATACTCAACCTCCAAGCCAAACAAGGTAATCCCACTTCAAAAGCCTCACCAACTATCACTAGAAATGGAGACAATCATGGACATACTATTCCAACCCAAAATCATCAATTTGTTTAGTTCCACCAAACTCTCAACACACCTTTGCAATTCTAGGCCTACAAACCTTGTAGCCTTCCAATTAGCTTCATTTCACTTTTCTCCCAGTATCCCCTAACAACATAGAGACTTCTCCATAGGTCCAAACACCCTTCTTGGTACCTACTAAGAATCTGAAAGCTTTTGGGCTGATCTTGCTCCAACACCCTCCAAACTGCTTCTTGGTACCTAGGCCTAGTTGATCAAGTTAGGCTAGGGTTTCAAGGAAGAATGGGCAAGGTGGGTTCCCAAGACCCAAAACACTTAACAAAATCTCCAACATAGTCAATGCATTCAACTTCAGCACTCAAACTGATCAGAAGTGCCTGCAACCATGACTGTCACCAATTACCTTGCAAAAACTGGTCAAGCACATGGGCTTGCTTGACCTAGGGCCGACTTGGAAAAATAGTTTCCCTTCTCTCCAAGCCTCCAACCTCTGGCATTATGTTGCTTAGTCTCCTAACTTGCATATCCCTCAGTTTTAGAGGGTGTCACTGGTGGGAATGCAAGTTAGGGATGCATTTGTAGAAGGGTCTAGGAAATAAGGCTTTTCAAACCACCTTCTACTAAAATGCAGATAACTTTTAAACCCCAATGCCTTTTTGAGTCAAACCAAACCAAAATTTTCCTAACTCACCCTTGCAAATATTTCATACACTTAGCAATCATAAAAGTTCTGTACTGATCTGTACTAGTGTAATAGCCAAGCGATTACCAGTAAATTTCTAGAAAATTGAAGTTTTTATTGTTTTTTCTCCAAACCACCGTACACTCTGATCTCCCCCTTTCAACTAAGATCACATATGACATATATAAAGATCTACATTACTGTTGGAACAACCATATAGGCATTCCCAACCATAAAACAAACAAACAACCACTTTTTGCTAATACTGTTTAGACTCTAAATACCCTATTCTAAGGCCTTTTGGTCTCATGGAGTCACTTGGTTTATAACAACACCAAAATGCTTGTGGGCCTTACATGTGCCTTTATTACAAAACATAGACCAACTTGTAAAATATGGAGCAAACCTTTACTCCAACTTATTAATCTACTTGAATCCTCTCTTTCATGAAGTGGCAAGGTGTCCGGCAACATAGATACTTGTTCCCCCTTTCCACATAGGTTAGGTGCCCTGCACCACCTTTCCTCTATCTCATTCTGAACACTAGTCCATGAAGTGAGTGTTGTTCCTCTCAGTCTTACTTTTGCTACTTTTACCTTCTTATCTGCCTCTATGTCTTCAAGATCAAAGTAGTTCCAAGGGCCTCTATCCACCGTAGCACTTCTTCACTATCCATTTTACCCTGGTATATTGGAAAATCAATATGGTTCTTCCCACCATTACCTTGTACTACCTTAATGATTCACATAGATCTCCTTTCTTCAGGATCATCTATTGTCTCATGCTCTTTCCTTGCATTACCAACCTCTTCTTCTTCGTGGTTCTCTCCATGAATTCTTCCTCTAACCTCTTCTCCTCTAGGTTCTTGCCTTTCCTTTTCTAAGGATTCTATCCTTGCAATAAGCTTCATCCTCTCTCTTCTCATCTATCTTTCTTCCCTCACTCTAGATGCTTCAAGTTCTCTCCTCTCTCTTTTCTTTCTTGCCAACTCTTCTCTCAATTCTTCAAGTTCTCTAGCCATTTGATTTTTAGGAGGCATTTTCACAACAAGTTTTCTTCCTTCCCAAGGGCCAACTAACTGATTCTCTTTCTTTCCTCACCAAGAAATCTCTGGACACTACTTATGTACCTTTCAACTCTGGGACACACAAGGAGGAATTAGACATGCCAAGGCTTCAACAAAGGGACCAGCACACTAAGGATGACAAAGACTCCTATGATGACGAAACCTACAACGTATCTACTCCCAAAAGACCTTGTTGATTCTCTGATACCATTTGATGCAGAGGATGGAGGATCTAACCACAAACTTTCAAATTCAACGACAATATGGACCCAACTCCTATGTTTCAATGGTGTTTCCAAATGCACACAATGCCACCAAAGACTCCAAACTTGGATTTACATTCACCAAGTTTTCCCTCCACCTCTACACACCTTAAAAAACTTCAACCAACATTTTTCTAAGGTTTCCAAACCCACAAATCTTTAGTAGATACAAAAGAGACCAGTTTTGCCCTTTACTAGGCTATTCTCTTCTTTGGATCAGCAGACCCTATTTTCTTAATTTTTCTCCCAAACTTTCCAAAACAAAAAGAAAATAAACTATCTTTTCAGATACCCTTTTTTTAGTTCTATAACATATAAAAAAATTAGATATCACTCATTTGGAAAGATTGTATGGAACAGGGCAGTTTGTCTCAGAATTAGGCCTAATTAGACCACTTTTACAAAGAAAGTACCCTTCAAACTTGAAATCTGACTTAATACTTTTTTATAGTCTCTATTAATGATCTAAGTCAAAGGATTTTCAATATTATAGGTCTTGCTCACACTCCTAAACACCCAAACTTCAAAACCCTCCTTAAAATGGCTTAAAAACTAGGGCCTGCTTGTTCAATCCCCAAAACTCAATTCTAGAACTTCTCCTTCAGCATTAACCATGCATTTACATGTCTAATATGATATTACCACTCAGTCCAATACCATATAGCAGTTACAAAACAAAGGATTCTTCAAGTTGCTCTTGAAAACCAAGCACTTTCACTCAATTTTCTGAGACAGTCTGTACAAATCTTACCCTCTAGGTTGTACAATCACAATTTATAAGTTTCAAGGGATGGCTAGTAACCCCCTCAACCACCTCCAATTGGTTTCATTTGTGAACTCTTCATAAAATTTAAATTATGGAGTTTCCCTCGAAAAAACACATAACCGTTACTATTCAAATTTCTAACTATTAAACTATGCTTTTAATGGGCTTATTGAACGTTTTGACTTGTCTAATGACAAGATATGATCATGAAAACCTACATGAACCTATCAAATGACTCATCTACCATGTGAAATCCTAAAATCCTATCTCATGCCCAATTAAAACTTTTTTCCACATATGAGTCCAACATTATAACTTTGTATGCTTCCATGAGCCATAATTGGTGCAAGGATTGCCCAATTGACTTCAAGAGATGCTCCATGACCTCTGTAATTCCTTGGATCTTCAATGTTCCCCTAATAAGCATGGGATGCTCCTACATCACTTATCTTCATAAATAAATTCAAAAATAATTTTTGTGATATTAACAACTACTATTTTGTATCTCATAGGAGACTCCTAGTGCACATGAGGTCTGACGAGACAGTTATGTAGATTTGATGACACAGCCACTCACTTCTAAGGAGGAGCCTAAAATAGTAAGTTGTAGTTTGAATTGATGATTAAATATGTTATAAATTTATCATGCTATGAATTATAATGTTATAGTTTAAATTATAGATTCATCTAACAAAGGTATTGGAACATATACAACCCACAATTAGAGAGGTACCAGCATTGCTGAGGGCATACGAGAGGACTCCTAACTGGTGTAGGAGGTAAACGAGAGAGGTATTTATTATGAAATTTTGATAGTATTAATTTCCATTACAAAAAAGATCATTATGCATTTGAGTAATTCAATGTTAGATACGTAGAATTATATAAATTTAGTAGTCTAACTTTTGGTTTTCCTTTTTTGTTTATGTAGGAGGCATCTGATCCACCTAGTGTAGAGAAGAGGCTACACTTTGATCATCCACCAGCATCCTAGGATAGTATAGTTTTCATAGGATGCATCATGAGACATTTTGAGATGGCATATGCCACATTGTATATAGCAACATTGATATTATACACATTCTGATGGCATGATCAGCCACATTTTGTATATGGATCTATGTATTTTGATATATATTTGAGTACTTTGTCTATGGATACATGATCTTTGATATATATTTGTGTAAAATTTTATCTATGGATACATGTATTTTGATGTATATTTTTGTCATTTATGTGCACAATGATATACATATTAATTTGGTATCTAGTATTGTTCAATTTATCGTGGATCATGTGTCATGCCCTAAATTTTACTAGTAAAAACACAACAATTTTTTTTTTTTTTTTTTGTAGCTTATGAAGTGGCATAAGAAATTACATATTTTAAAAAAAGGTTATCATTGAATAGGAGTTCAAGACTCATGTGGATAGTGTCATCCGATTGTAACATTTTAGTCATAGGTGGTTTTCAAATAGATTGGATGACAATCTAGTTCAAGTTAGTGTCACGAATCAAACGAGAAAGTTCAAGATACAACACTCATAAATTAGTGAGGTAATTCATATCCTAACAAGCCTCTGATACTAATATTCTATCAAGGTTCGTCGGTTGTATCATATGGACTAGGTTGTGATTCTAGCATGTAAGGGAAGGGGATCAGAATTACTTATTATCCTCATTACCAATGTACACACATTCATTAATCATTACAATATATATTAATGTGACAATTACTATATGGTATGGAAGTGTAGTATATCTTAATCGATTAAACACACATATCTAGAGAATTTAGATTTAGTACTCATCACATGAGCAACCTTAGTCAAATAAGAAAATGTGCACTTATCTACCACACTATATCGGATCTAACCATTGGAAATTAGAAAAGATATGCACCAAAGGTAGCTTCAAAGTCTACATGATTGAGAAGGGGCCACTTGCATTGATAGTATCCATAATTCAACACATTAGTTACACAACTTATGGAATAAACAATTTTTTTATGTGCCAAACGTGTATCATGTGCTTGCATCCATATCTTACTGGTTACAGGTCCTCTCGAAGATTGGACTAATACTGAGTCATTTTCTCCCTCTTTACTCTATTTAGTCATCCTTGTGCATTCTATCAACATTGCTTCCTCACCAAACTAGCACTCGCTACAGTTTCCTAAACACAAAAATTACTATTTTAATACATAAATTAAACTCACTCTAACAAAAGACAATTAATAACCACCTAGCTCATCAACTACTAACTAATCTAGCTACATTTCCATGCTTTTACATTTACTATTTTAATTACTATAATTACTATACTATTACATTTACTTTTTACATTATTACATATAATTATTCACCATAAGCTCACTTTCTCACTATCAATATTATTATTATTAAAGCATGTTGACATTCAAAGTAGTTTCATAGTATGAATTAGTAAGCACATAAAATGAGGAACTCTTAGTAGGTCTAAGGGCCAATTCAAAGTACTTAACTCAATAATAATTCACGATCTGTATTTAAACACATCCTACTACACCATCGTATTGAGTGTGTCAATTTAAATTTGTTAGATGAATTGTTTATGCAAGGATTAGGTGCAAGCGTATAAATAAGGTTTACATATAACATAGCTTGTCATATCATTAAATTAATTTGATGATTTGCTTGCTTAGAATTGCATTAAGCTTGGTAATTAAAATCAATGTTATCCATGCATGTGATATGAACATAAAATTTTCCTTCCAAATTATTGAGTGCACAACAAGATTGTAAGCAATCTACTAAGTTTTAAATTTATACAATCAATGGTATCACATAGCATCTATGGATTGTTATTATCAACTAGTCATTTACAATACCACCAGGAGAAAACTTTCTTTCACATTTTCAAATGATAACAATGATGTCAAAGAAAATCTATGACTCATACCAATGCTTTCATAACAATATAAACTCCAAATTAAACATGCATATACAACCTTATCAATTATTTCCTCTACACGTACATTAGGTAAAAATGATACAATCTCCTTCCATCACAATGGGGCAACATAAGGGACTTTTCAAAATCATAAGGAACATGAACATTGAAAGATATAGACAATGAGTCACAATACAACAAGATGCACAATGGTGTCACACTAATCTACATGGAATGAACAGCATTCAAGCACTCACATGAATGCTACTCCACAATGCAATCCAATGCATACTCCATTGATAAACTCCACACTTGCATATTTTCTTAACCATGCTAAAAGAAAGAAATGGAAAAGAAGCAAGTTTGAGATACCAATCTTGGTCCAAGCTAGGGTAAGGATAGTTGTAGTAGAGCTCCCCTAATCTCCCTCCAAAACCTAATTCTCTCTAAAATTAGAGAGTGGGAAAACACCCCACTAGTTTGGCCAAGACCCTCTAATAAAGCCTTCCCACTAATTTATTTTAGCAAAAACACTAAGACAATCCATCCTTACAAACTTGTCTCCTCTAACGGTTCATTGATAGCCCTCACAAGCTCTGAGTTATGACCCTCGAAGGATTGACCTCAAAATGCACTTAGAGCACCTTTGAGACTCCTTGGTACGGGGTGGCCAAAAATGATGGATGGTCTTCATGGAAAGAACAAGGGTGTGACTAGGGTTCACCCACCCATCCAGAGCTAATGGATTTAACGATTCGATGCCAAGATCAGCGGTTTCAAAGTTACGCTATGGTGCACCTATGAACTGAGGCACATTGTGAGTTTTGGCATCAAGCGAGATCGCTGTGTTGAATCCAAACAGAATGTGATCTCTCAAACACAAGATAGGTTATTTTAGGCCTCAATATCACCATCTTGTAGCATTAGATAGTTCATTGATAGCCCTCATGAGCTCTGAGTTTTGACCCTCGAAAGATCAACCTCAAAATGCACTTAGAGAACGTTGGGGACTCCTCGGTATGGGGTGGCTACAAATGATGGATGGTCTCTGTGGCCAGAAAAAGGGTGTGACTAGGGTTCACCTGCCCATCTGGAGCTAATGGCACTGACGATTCGATGCCAAGATGAGTGGTTTCAAACTTACACTATGGTGCACCTATGAACTGAGATACACTATGAGTTTTGGCATCGAGAAAGATCACTGTGCCGAATCCAAATAGAATGTGATCTCTCAAAAATTAGATAGGTTATTTTAGGCCTCAACATTAGCGTCCTGTAATATTCAATAGTTTATCGATAGCCCTCACAAGCTCCGAGTTATGACCCTCAAAAGATTGACCTCAAAATGCACTTAGAGAACCTTGGGGACTCCTCAGTACGGGGTGGCCACGAAGGATAGAGGGTCTCCGTGGTTGGAACAAGGGTGTCACTATGGTTCACCCACCCACTTGGAGCTAATGGCACTAACTTGTAGCCATTAGGAGTTAGATTTTGAAAAGTTGTCAAGAAAGGTTGACCCCTTTGACTTGTATCATGAAAGGTTGCGTTGTGCCTTGCTTGATTGTTTGAAGACTACTCCATGTGTCACTATCTTTCTTGGAAAAAAAATTGCTTTTGAACATCAAGCTTGCAATATTATCAATTATTGTCAAACTTTTCAACCAAGTCAAAACGTCAAGTGCAAATATTTGTTTGCATTTTTTGCTAAGGGGAGTTTCATAAATTGACTTTGATTTTCTATGTCTCTAGTGCTTGAACATGCTTAAAATGGCTCTTTGGTCTTATAGCTATTGGTATTTTCTAACTTCATGGTCTATGATATGCATACTAAGAATTTCTTTCACTAAATGGTTTCCTTGATCTATTGAATACACTTAAATTTGTTCACTTTTCATCTCTCTTTCTTTATCTACATTTCTATTTGGGATTTTTTCATAGCTCTTGACTTGAGTCACTAGTGTTGTAACCTGCTTGGACAATTTGTTTGACAAGTCGCTCATTCATTTCTACCTCTCTTTGACATGTGAACACTCTACCTCTCTAGTTTGGAAATCAAGTTATCTTGTGTCACCTTATTAGCTTCCTCTAGTCTCCTTCATTCTTTATTATCTATCTACCACTATGGTATTCAAAGCTTGTGCTACCAAACCTCAACCAAATCTAGATGATCATGATATCCTCCATGCAACTAAAGAGTTTCAAGATCTATATGTTCAATACAAAGAGCTAGAAGAGAAAAATAATCTTTCTTACCTTCATCTCTCTAAGCACATGATAGAAATCAATTCTAAACTTGAGAAAAGGTTAGAGGAGAATATTGCATTCTTAAATTAATCTCCCTTAAGACCTTTACATACACACGGGTCAGCTTCTTCAAGGTCTACATATTCTATGCCAAGACATCAAATATCTTCATCTTCTAGATCTAAAGACCTCTTTAGAGAACAAGCAAGTGATACCTCCTTTGAGCTATGCCAAACTTTCATTATGGACCTATCTTTGACCAAGATAGTGATGAAGACATGGATGCATTCTATTCACTTAAGAAACAAAAAAATTCTCATGGATAAATTTTTGAGAGAACTTTTACTCCATTGGAATATTCTCATGATAACATCTTAAAAACACTTCTTGATAATGAATCCATCACATTACTAGACAACTCTAGACGTTATGAACCCAAAATCAAACCTCCATGGTGGAGAATTATCATTATTGCCACTTCCATGGAAGAAAATTTCATAAAACTAAAGATTCCATAGTGTTGAAACATAAAATTGAATATCTCATTTATGATGGGATTGTTGATACCTCTAATGACTCATGTGTCACAAGATCATGCTAATGAACCTATGTCAAGTGATGATTTCCTTGAAACCTTCACTTCTTATAACACTAATGAATCTCCTAAAGTGCCAAAGCTTTCAAAAATTCCTCCACCAAACAAAGAACCTAATTCTTTCCATATAGACCATGCGTACCCTCAAGGGCTACAACTAAAAGAAAATCAAGCTAACCTTCACTTGTCTACAAACCTTTTCCATGCTACTAAGACTAAAGATCCTCAACATTCATGAAATACTATGATTACTATGCCCACTTTAGCTAATCCTGCATTATTGCTTTAAGATTCTATCATGCACACCTCACATTTTCCCTTATCCTTAGAAGGTGCTCCATATCAAGATGACTCTCAAAAGGAAAAATATATAAATAAAGATCAAGATCAAACACCTTTTCATCTTATCCAAAATTTCACCTTTCTATATCCCATGTGTTACCCACCTCCTACATATGATGAAGATACCATTTCCACTACCTCCATTGAGCTTGCTAAAACTTATGGGAAAAGTTAACTTTCTATGCTATATAAAGAAAGATGTCAAGATCAAAGTGTACCCTCATGTTCTACTTCTCCGTATCCACTTCAAAACTATGCTCAAGATTCAAACACTCCTATCAAAGGTCTTTCTCCTATAAAAGGTACTCATGAGTCTACTGATGACTTTGGTCATGCTACTCACTCTAAAGATGTTGAAATCCCTAGTCACTATCCCTTTACATTTCATAATTCTATCCTTGGTCCTTATCCATCTAATCTAAAGTTTTCAAACCTTCTCCTACACTTTCAACTTCTAGCTCTCCAAAGTCTCTCTTGAAAGACTTTAATATTGAACATAAATCTAAGTTGACATTCAATATTCCAAAGGCTTCCACTCCATTTTCTTCCAAACATCTTTCTCAAAAGCTTACAAATATTCCACTCAATCTTCTTCTAACATTTTCCTACCAACTCATACATCTAAACCTTGATCCATTTCCTCCATGATTCCTCCATCATTCGGAAACCCTGCAAGGTGTGTGTAAATGTTGATCTTCCACACTTTTTCACCTACCCTTATGCAATGTTTTCAAAGCTACACTTACCTACTATCCATACTCATACAATCCTTCCAAGGAATGAACTCTTATCCTACTATCATCTCACTTCCTTCACCCTATCAACATCATTGAGCATACTTATTTATGGTCTTGGCTTATCATAACTTATCTTTCCTTTAGGAACACTATCTAACTTGAAAGTACTTGACCTATTTCTAAAATTTTTTAAAAAAATAGAAAAGAACATAAAAAATGTGCCTTGGTGAAAACCATTATCTTATCCATGAGATTCCCTATTTTACTTTCTCATTCACTCACAGCCTTCATATCCAACTTCATATCATGTCATTATTCATGTGCTATCTTGCTTATTAGCTTTAATTGTGTATCCTACATGCTATCTTCTTTCATGGATTTCATGGCTTATCCCAATACAACTTTTCAATATGAAATTCTTTCAAAACATTATACAATATTATGACTCTTTATGCTTTCAAATGCTATTATTGGTTGCAAAATGGAAGAAATCAAGTATTCTAATTGTTCATCCATACTTTCAAGATTTTTCTTATTTGATTAGTTTGATAAAAATAGTTTTAATAATCATAATGTCAGATTTATGTAAAATAAGGAAAAACCAAATTTGTAATAAGATATCCACATGCAATTATCTTTCATATAGTTATAAATTCTCTTAAAATTGTCCTTATAGCCTTGTATCACATGCAAATATGATTTGCAAGAAGTTGTTCAATATCTTCCTCCTATAATTCCTTACAAAGAACCTACCAAAATACAAAAACCATATACAAAAAAAGTACACATTTTACATCATAATACATCATAAATTTTAGAAATTCTCCCCAATACCACCCCCCTCCAACTCTTCATTATGTACCTACATTCCAATATCATAAAAAAATTAGTAACTTATTGTATTAAACAAGATAATCATCAATTCATTAAATCATTATGAAGAAAATAACATAAGAAGTATATATACCTAGTCAAGTATTCCAATAGGGTCCTCTCTCTATTTTAGGGTCTCCAACAAGGCTTCATGATCAGCATTAGCAATAGTAAAAAGTTCTTTTACTTTTGGTCTTCCTTGATGCTTCAATAACTTTACATTTGTTGCTATAATAAGATGTGAATATATGAGAATTACTTTGTGCTTCTGATAGTCTTCGAATGCAGGAATTCTATTCCTTCTAAGCATGTATGTCCGCAGCCATGTTCCAACAACAACTATTGAACTAGTAGGATATGTGAATCCATCATCATCTATGATCGGTTGTGCAAGTTTTTGTTTGCCTCTTACATAACGTGCCAACCAATAATTAGATTTCTCATCATTCCCCTGTGGTGCAACCAATGCAAAGACATGTCTTGGCTGAAGTACATCTGATAGATGGTTATGCTCAAGTAAACTTTCCATGTCATCATTTTTGATAGAGGGTATGATAGAAAATGGAGTAAGATAATGTGGAGCCCATGTGTCCACCCACTCACTTGACTCACAATGATCCCAATCACACTAAAAACAAGTACGACAAAAAAAGGCTAGTTGTCATGTCCAAATGGTCCATGTACTAGAATCAGAGCTTCGAAATGAATGCATTTTTTATGAGTCTCTCACTGTAGCACAATCTGATCTATCACCTATGGACCCTTCCTCAACCAACCAAAAGAACCTGCATACCACTGAATCAAGAGCCCCTCCTTGTGATAATGCTAAACTACACCAATCAACAATGCTACGAGCATCAAGAAGCTCTGTTGTTGAAATCTTTAGTTGCTCCTTAACTAGAGCTCTCTTCACACATGCCCCTACTCCATCATGTTCCCATTTTCCATGGCCGGACTCAAAAAAATTCCAAATATGTGGCACCCCTCTCTCTACATGCATCCTACACAACCAATAAAACATGCGAGCATTTTTGAATTGACCTGTATAGTTATCTGACCAAATGATATGTCTATCCTTAGCAATTGCATGCTCATGTAAGAAATCAAAAATATTCTCAAAAAAATGTTGCACAAAATCGTGAGAGTGAGATCTATCATCATTCATAAAAAAATGATACTCTCTAATAATCTTTCGATTATCTTCCGCACTATCAGGGGCATGTCTATATGTTATGTGAACAAAAATTGCAATCTGAATGGAGTTGTAATACTAAGATTATGACTCATTTTAAGGTTGCAATGTGTAGTTCTCAGCAAAATCAACAATTGATATAATAGTGCTAATGAGAAAAGTCTCCTTACACATTCTAAATTGTTGATCCAACCACTGAGACCTGTGACTAAGTCTTGCATACTTGTAAACAAGATTTTCCTTGAAATCTGAAATAAAATTAGCCACACTGATATCTTTTCCAACCAATTCACATCTAGAGCTCTCACTCCCACTCTTCAATGTGTATTTCACTATTTCATATACCCTTTTTTTCATTATTGTCTTTCCAAGATCTTGTTCGCACCCCTCATAGAAACATGTGTCAAACTTGGATAAGCCACCACATTCTGAACACTTCTCATTTAAGAAAGCATTTTTATAAAAGGAACAACCATCAAATCTATGACATAAGAGTTGATCTAGCAAGTCTCTTGATAATTTTGGAAGCCTACTAGCCCCACAATCCTCCAACATTTATTTACTATGCAAAGTAGAACGGATGGAGCGTAATAGTTCATGGTGCATAGAAAACTCAACATGATATTTGCAACATGTATTTCGAATTTTGAGCAGCACACAATAAAATGGCTTCAAAGATTCAAAAAACCTTTGTGATATATGAAGACTTGGATGACTCTCTCTAAATTGTTTGAACAACATAGTTTGACTTACCTATAAACGGTGTTTAGGATGTGGCGTGCGGTCTCTAATGCCAATTCTCAACTTTAAGACATCTTTAGCATTGGGTGATACTCGTGAGTTAGAGTTCCAAAATTGTGTAATTTCTTCCTCCACATCGTTGGATAGCTTCTTATCTAAATGTGGAAATCTCCCACCAAATGCCCATGTTTCATTTTGAAGAGGATCATCAATTTTCTCTCATCGACTAAGTGCTCTTCTCAAAGTAGTATGATTTAGATTCAAATCAATACAAGTTTGTCTCATATATCTACCCTTTCTCAAATGATGACTTACCAAAGAGGTTGTAATGACCCTTCGAGTAGCTCTATTATCCTTCTCTCTGCTATTTTTCTCAATGCTATTGAGAGCACTAAAAATATTCTTCACGATAATGGCATTTCTTTCCAACTTTTTATTGACATGAATCTTCAATTTGGAAAACATAGGTCTCATCTTTTGCATCTTTAATAAGTGCATGAAAAGTTGACATTACTCTATCACTATCTTGTTGCCGAAAAAAATCTGATATAGTCTTGAAGCCCATAACCGAATGGTTCTTTCTGATTTTTTTCCTACCAAACTAGTAATAATCGTTTCATCAATTTCAATTATCCATTTTGGTGTTTTAGAACCTTTATGTCAATTATAATTAGGAGATATGTAAGGTTCTTGTGCATTAGGTTCCTATACATTGTCATCTTCGACATGGTCAATTATGAAATTTGGATTATGACTTGATGGCATTTCTTCATTAAAATTTTCATTTTCTAAATTTTCAATTTTGGCATTATCATTTTCAATAGGTACATTTTCATTCCCCAATTGTACATATCCATTATCTGACTGTATGATTTAACTTTTGATTAATTCATCATCAACTTGACTGATATTTAACATACCTTGTCTTTTTCTTTGGTGTTCCATTTTGTCCCTTTCCCTATATGCCACAATGTCTTCATTGGATATCTTCCTTTTATGTTTATCCTTTCGACGACTGCTGCTCCCAATTCAGATGAAAAATTCGAACACCTAAGGTGATATTTTCAATTTTTTTTTGATTAGTTGGGCCCCAAAATGTGACTTTTTCCAAAACCCATGAAAATAGAAGTGAAAAAGTGATGTTATCGGGTCTGCAGGGATAGGGAATTATTGGGAATTAGTGCCAGTAAAATTAGATATCCAATTTAAAAATGGATATTCGATCCAAAATCGCATATCCGATTATGTAAAAAAAAAATTTGGGGAAAAAAATTGCTATAATTTCCCTCCTTTTCCATAATTATATTAATATTATGAAAATCATTGGAGGAAAACCGACTTTGGTTTATTACTAAGCTAATAGTATAGTAACATTAATATATAATAGTATCAATAGTATAATAGTATTAATATATAATAGTATTAATATATAGAAATATTAATATATAGTATTAATATAGCTATAGTATCAATATTATTATTATACCCATAATAGTATTAATATTATTACTATAGATATAATAGTGTAAATATTTAGTGTTTATTTGTATTATTATTATTATGCTACAATATAGTATTAGTATATATATTATTATTATAGCTATAATATTATTATTATTATTACTATATATATAATAATATTAATATTTAATTTTTATTTATATTATTATTATTATTATTATCATAAAATAGTATAAATAGTATATATATATATATATCCTTTCATTTTTTAACCCATATACATACAAATGATTCGAATATGTCCCTATGGGTCCTAGGACCCCTAGGGACATATGTCGTCAATTAAAGGGTAAAAGGGGGTCATAGGTCACCATTTGACCCATATGAACGATTCGAATATGTCCCTATGGGTCCTAGGACCCCTAGGGACATATGTCATCATTTAATGGGTCAAAGGGGGACATAGGTCACTCTATGACCCCCTTTGACCCATATGAACGATTCGAATATGTCCCTAGGGGTCCTAGAACCTCTAGGCACATATGTCATCTTTTAATGGTTCAAAATAGGTTATAGGTCACCCTATGACCCCCTTTGACCCATATGAACAATTCAAATATGTCCTTAGGAGTTCTAAGACCCCTAGGGACATATGTCGTCGTTTAATGGGTCAAAGGGGGTCATAGGTCACCCATGACCCCCTTGACCCATATGAACAATTCAAAATGTCTCTAGGGGTTCTAAGACCCCAAGAGACATATGTCATGTTTTAATGGGTCAAACGGGGTCATAGGTCACCCTCTGACCCCCTTTCACCCATATGAATGATTTGAATATGGCCTTAGGGGTCCAAGGACCCCTAAGGACATATGTCATCGTTTAATGGGTCAAAGGGGGTCATAGGTCATCCTATGACCCCTTTTGACCCATATGAACTATTCGAATATGTCCCTAGGGGTTATAGGACCCCCAGAGACATATATCATCGTTTAATGGGTCAAAGGGGACCTATGACACCCTTTGACCCATATGAACAATTCGAATATGTCCCTAGGGGTTCTAAGACCCCTAGAGACATATGTCATCATTTAATGGGTCAAAGGGGGTAATAGGTCAACTATGCCACCCTTGACCCATATAAATGATTTGAATATGTCTCTAGGGGTCCTAAGACCCCTAGAGACATATTCGAATCGTACATATGGGTCAAAGGGGATCATAGGTCACCCCATGACCCCCTTTGACCCATATGAACGATTTGAATATGTCCCTGTGGGACCTAGGACCCCTAGGGGCATATGTCATCATTTAATGGGTCAAAGGGGGTGATAGGTCACCCTATGACCCCCTTTGATCCATAAGAATGATTCGAATATATCCTTAGGCGTCCTAGGACCCCTAGGGACATATGTCATTGTTTAATGGGTCAAAGGGGGTCATAGGTCACCCTATGATCCCCTTTGACTCATATTACCCATTTGAATATGTCCTTAGGGGTCCTAGGACCCCTAGGGACATATGTCATCATTTAATTGGTCAAAGGGGGTCATAGGTCATGCTATGATCCCTTTTGACCCATATGAACGATTTGAATATGTCCCTAGGGGTCATAAAACCTCTAGGGACATATGTCATTGTTCAATAGATCAAAAGGTGTCAAAGGTCACCCTAAGACCCCCTTTGACCAATATGGCCAATTCGAATATGTCCCCAGGGGTCCTAGGACCCCTAGGGACATATGTTGTCATTTAATGGGTCAAAGGGGGTCATAGGTTACCCTATGTCTCCCTTTGACCCATATGAACAATTTGAATATGGGACCCCTAGCGACATATGTCATCATTTAATGGGTCAAAAGGAGTCATACGTCACCCTATGACTCCCTTTGACTTATAGAAATGATTCAAATCTGTCCCTATGATTCCTACGACCCGTAGGGACATATGTCATCATTTAATGGGTCAAAGGGGGTCATAAGTCACCCTATGACCACCTTTGACCCATATGAACGATTCGAATATGTCCTTAGTGGTACTAAAACCCCTAGGGACATATGTCATCATTTAATGGGTCAAAGGGGGTAATAATTCACCCTATGAACCTCTTTGACCCATATGGTCCTTTCAAATATTTCCCTTAGGGGTCCTAGGACCCCTAGAGACATATGTCGTCGTTTAATGGGTCAAAGGGGGTCATAAGTCACCCTATCACCCCCTCTAACCAATTTGAACAATTTTAATGTCTTTAAGTGTTTTATGACTCCTAGGAATATATGTCGTCATTTAATGGGTCAAAGGGAGTCATAAGTCATCCTATGACCCCCTTTTACCCATATGAACAATTTGAATATGTCGTTAGGGGGTCTAGGACCCCTAGAGACATATGTCATCGTTTAATGGGTCAAAGGGGGTCATAGGTCACCCTATGACCCCCTTTGACCCATATGAATGATTCAAATATTGTTTTAAGGGTCCCAGGACCCCTAAGAACATATATCATTGTTTAATGGGTCAAAGGGGGTCATAGGTCACCTTATGACCCTGTTTGACTCATATGAACAATTCGAATATGTCCCTAGAGTTTATAGGACCCCAGAGATATATGTCATCATTTAATGTGTCAAAGGGGGTCATAGGTCACCCTATGACCCCCTTTGACCCATATGAACAATTCGAATATGTCCCTAGGGGTTCTAGGACCCCTAGAGACATATGTCATCATTTAATGGGTCAAAGGGGGTCATAGGTCAACTATGACCCCCTTGACCCATATGAATGATTTAAATATGTCCCTAGGGGTCCTAGGACCCCTAGAGACATATTGGAATCGTTCATATGGGTCAAAGGGGGTCATAGGTCACCCTATTACCCCCTTTGACCCATATGAACAATTCAAAATGTCCCTTGGGGTTCTAGGACCCCTAGAAACATATGTCATCGTTTAATGGGTTAAAGGGGGTCATAGGTCACCTATGACCTCCTTGACCCATATGAACGAATATGTTCCTAGGGGTCTAAGGACCCCTACCAACACATGTCATTGTCTAATGGATCAAATAGTGTCATAGGTCACCCTATGACCCCCTTTGACCCATATTACCCGTTCGAATATGTTGTTTAATGGGTAAAAGAGAGTCATAAGTCACCCTATGACCCCCTTTGACCCATATTACCCATTCGAATATGACCCTAGGGGTCCTAGGACCCCTGGGACATATGTCATCATTTAATGTGTCGAAGGGACCTATGATCCTTTTTGCCCCATATTACCCATTCAAATATGTCCCTAGGGGTTCTAGGACCCCTAGAGACATATGTCGTCGTTTAATGGGTGACCTATGACCCTCTTTGACCCATATAAATGATTCAAATATGTCCCTAGGTGTCCTAGGACCCGTAGGAACATATGTCATCATTTATCGGGTCAAAAGGGGTCATAGGTCGCCCTATGACCCCATTTGACCCATATGAATGATTTGAATATGTCCCTATAGGTCCTAGGATCCCTAGGGACATATGTCATCATTTAATGGGTCAAAAGGGGTCATAGGTCACCCTATGACCCCTTTTGACCCATAGAAACGATTCAAATATGTCCTTAGGGGTCCTATGACCCCTAGGGACATATGTCATCATTTAATGGGTCAAAGGGGGTCATAGGTCACCCTATGACCCCCTTTGACCCATAGGGATGTTTCAAATATGTCCCTAGGGGTCTTAGGACCCCTAGGGACATATGTCATCGTTTAATGGGTCAAGGAGGGACATAGTTCACCCTATGATGCCCTTTGACCCATAGGAATGATTTGAATATGTCCCTAGGGGTCCTAGGACCACTAGGAACATATGTCATCATTTAATGGGTCAAAAGGGTTCATAAGTCACCCTATGACCCCCTTTGACCCATATGGCCCATTCAAATATGTCACTAGGGGTCCTAGGACCCCTAAGGACATATGTCGTCGATTAATGGGTCAAAGGGGGTCATAGGTCATCCTATGACCCCCTTTGACCCATAGGAACAATTCGAATATGTCCCTTGGGGTCCTAGGATCTGTAGGGACATATGTTGTCATTTAATGGGTCAAAGGGGGTCATAGGTCACCCTATGACCCCCTTTGACCCATATGAACAATTCAAATATGTCCTTAGGGGTCCTAGGATCCCTAGGGACATATGTCATCTTTTAATTGGTCAAAGGGAATCATAGGTTACCCTATGACCCCATTTCACCCATATGAACAATTCAAAAATGTCTCTAGGGGTCCTAGGACCCCTAGGGACATATGTCATCCATTAATGGGTAAAAGGGGGTCATAGGTCACCTTATGAACCCCTTTGACCCATATGAACGATTCAAATATGTCTCTGTGGGTCCTAGGACCCCTAAGGACATATGTCATCGTTTAATGGATGAAAGGGGGTCATAGGTCACCCTATGACCCCCTTTGATCCATATGAATGATTCGAATATGTCCCTGTGGGTCCTAGGACCCCTACGGATATATGTCTTTGTTTAATGTGTCAAAGGGGATGATAGGTCACCCTATGACACCCTTTGACCCATAGAAACGATTTGAATATATCCCTAGGGGTCCTAGTACCCCTAGGGACATATGTCATTGTTTAATGGGTCAAAGGGGGTCATAGGTCACCCTATGACCTCCTTTAACCCATATGAACGATTTGAATATGTCCCTAGGGGTCCTAGGACCCCTAAGAAAATATGTCATCATTTAATGGCTCAAAGGGGGTCATAGGTCATGCTTTGACACCTTTTGACCCATATGAATGATTCGAATATGTCCTTAGGGGTCGTAGGACCTTTGGAGACATATGTCATCGTTCAATGGGTCAAAAGGCATCATAGGTCACCCTATGACCCCCTTTGACCCAGACGGCCCATTCGAATATGTCCCTAGGAGTCCTAGGACCCTTAGGGACATATGTTGTCATTTAATGGGTCAAAGAGGGTCATAGGTCACCCTATGTGTCCTATTGACCCATATGAATGATTTGAATATGTCTGTAGGGGTCCCATGACTCCTAGAGACATATGTCATTGTTTAATGGCTCAAAAGGAGTCATAGGTCACCCTATGACCCTCTTTGACCCATAGGAATGATTCAAATATGTCCTTAGCATTCTTAGGACCCCTAGGGACATATGTCATCGTTCAATGGGTCAAAAGGGGTCATAGGTCACCCTATGACCACCTTTGACCCATATGAATGATTCGAATATGTCCCTAGGGGTTATAGGACCCCCAGAGACATATGTCATCATTTAATGGGTCAATGGGGACCTATGACCCCCTTTGACACATATGAACAATTCGAATATGTCCCTAGGGGTTCTAGGACTCCTAGAAAGATATGTCATCATTTAATGGGTCAAATTCATATGGGTCAAAGGGGGTCATAGGTCACCCTATGACCCCTTTTGATCCATATGAACAATTTGAAATGTCCTTAGGGGTTCTAGGAGCCCTATAGACATATGTCGTCATTTAATAGGTCAAAGGGGGTCATAGGTCACCTATGACCCCCTTGACCCATATGAATGAATATGTTCCTAGCGGTCTGAGGACCCCTAGTGATATATGTCATTATTTAATGGGTCAAAGAGGGTCATAGGTCACCCTATGACCCCCTTTGACCCATATTACCCATTCAAATATGTCCCTAGGGGTTCTAGGACCCCTAGAGACATATGTCATTGTTTGATGGGTCAAAGAGAGTCATAGGTCACCCTATGACCCCCTTTGACCCATATTATCCATTCAAATATGTCCCTAAGTGTCCTAGGACCCCTAGGGACATATGTTGTCATTTAATGGGTCAAACGGACCTATGACCCCCTTTGACCCATATTACACATTCGAATATGTCCTTAGGGGTTCTAGGACACCTAGAGACATATGTCATTGTGTAATGGGTCAAAGGGGGTCATAGGTTACCCTATGACCCCCTTTGACCCATATGAATGATTCAAATATGTCCCTTGCTGTCCTAGGACCTGTAGGGATATATATTGTCATTTAATAGGTGAAAATAGGTCATAGGTCACCCTATGACCCCCTTTGACCCATATTAACCATTGTAATATGTCCCTAGGGCTCCTAGGACCCCTAAGAACATATGTCATCGTTTAATGCATCAAAGGAGGTCAATGGTTGACCTATGACCCCCTTTGACTCATATATATTAATATGTATACATATTTAATATAATAGATATGTATATTATTAACATATATAATATACCTATGACGTTATTATATATATTAATAACATATATATATATATATATATATATATATATCATACATATTAATATATAAAAATAATTATAATACATATTATATTACTTTATTATATATATATATATTAATAACATACATATTAATATTATAATATATAATATATATATATATATATATATATATATATATATATATATATATATATATATATTACATTATTATATTTAGTTAAAATAATAATAATATAAATTATATTTATAGATTTTAATAATATTAACATAATATATTATTATATATTGCTAGATTATATTTTATATATTTACATTACGTTAATATATATATATAGTATTAAAATATGTCTTTACATAGTAATATAAGTGAAAAAACTTATAAATAATAAGCTATGATATTTAACCTCAATTTTCCCTTCAAAATAGGTTGAGATTTTGAATTTCCCAATCACAACATATCGGATATCGGATTAATAATCGGATATCCGATTAGGCTTGGTATTTACCAAGCCTACCCAGTCAACCCAAAAGACATGTTTGAAGAGGGTTTTAGTGATAGTCAGACTTTGGGTAGCCGTCTAACAATGTTATTTTAATCAAAATTGAATAAAACTAAAAGGGTTTTTTAATATCGCTCTCTAGATTCCATCAATATAATTTCTATCAAATTCTGAGTTCGATAAGTATTTATTAGTTAATGAAGATAATTTTAAAGTGTTGATTGACATACTGATTGAAAAATAGCTATAACTTTCAAACGGTATAACATTTTTTAAATCTAAAAGTTGCGTCACATTCTATACTTCAACTAGTATAAGAAAAAAATAAATAAATTTAAATTTGGTAAAAAAATTTATTAGTTAGGGTGGTCAGACATGGGACTTTTTTTTTTCAAAAAAGTTTTTTTAGAAAATTCATATTTAATTATTTATTTGGAATAAAAATACTGAAAAATATGCGTCACATACGGGCATGAGTCTACTTTTCATATCTATAATTATATTAAAAAAAAACTATGATTTGATTTTGATTAAGGTGGTCAGACATACGCCTACTTTTTATTTTCGCATTGAAATTTTCTTAGTATTGCATTAAAATTCAAACTTTTGACCAATTAATTATTATTTTCTCCTTATAAGGCCTAGTAGTTTAGAAACTAGATTCAATTTTTTACAGATTATTTTCATACAAATTTTTGATATAAAATCGATAACCACTTCAAAATTATGTGTCAAGTTGACATAAACCTGATTTGCTGATTTTTCACTACCACTTAAGGCCATAGTTTTGTACACCATGATCCTACACATACCCACATAATAGAATTTCAAATCACCACTTTACTATTATATTGTTATATTGAATAGTGCTTCTAAATAGCTTGAAAGTTTAGGGTTCATTTTCTTACATTTTCACAATTGCTGAGTTTCTGTCATTCTATATCAGGCAAGATGGCATCAAGATTCTCTGGTTTTGATGGGCTGGGTGGAATCAAGTCCACATGGTAGAGTATCTCTGATACTTCACTATGTTTCTTTGATATGCAAGATTTTCAAAGAAGGTTGAGAACTAAGCCGATTCACCCTATAACAGAGAAGCTTCGAGGAAGTGGACTGGTGGAAGCAACTGGATTTCCTATGGTACTACAAGCTCCAGAGCTAATTGTGGAATGTATCAATCATTACAACCCAAACACCAACCAAATCCTATTGCCTGATCAAATGGTATTGATTTCCATTGATAGACAAGCGATGGTGAACTGTTTTTAGATTTTGGAATGAGAGGAGTTCTTTGAGCTAACAATCAAAGGAGCCATGTCTGAATTCTCCCTGAAGAAGATGGTGTGGCAGAAGGAGATCATGAACTCCTAGTTCCAAAAACTTGGGGGAGCAAAGATTAAGGTCCCTAAAACCTTGTTTGGCGTAGATCTTAAGCCCAAAATCGTGGATATTTTGGTCCTCTTGCATCGACTTAAAGGTGAGGTAGAAGCACTCAAATTTATAGAACAATACTTCTTTATGGTACAAATTATCTGCTTAGACACATAGTATGTTGACTAGGCGTATGAGGTTAGTGAACATCTTTCTAAGGCTCTTAGTGCAGCCAAGTTTTACAATTCATCTTATATGTCATCTTTCTTGATATATATGTTGGCTTCCCTACAATTGTGGCTAGGACTCCCCAGAATACAAAATTTTCCCAAAAATGTAAAAAGTTATGAGTTTTATCCATGCTTGCAGTTAAAGAATAGCTATGTGGATTATATTTAGTTTAATGATGCATATCAGCATGATATGATCGTGCTCATTGAGATCATTAGACAAGAAATTCAAGTAAATGTGTTGAGTTCTAGTTCGAGAAAGAAGGGATATGAATTTCCCATAAAAGTTGGAGCTTATAGTTGCGAATCTAGATTTGATGCAAAGAACATACTCAAAGCTTTCAAGAAAAAATAAAAACTAGAGGAGTATGAAGTGGTGAGGCCCATGTTTGATCCAAATGGGTATGCTAGAGATGTGCTTAAAATTGGAAGCGTCATCAAACATACAACTACTATAGAAGATTATTGGGCTGATTGTAGAGATGAGCTAGAGAGTCAGGATCGCGCCTTTGCTAGACTCACAATAGAACAAATAAAGACCTATGGCATTGATTTGGATGTGGAAAGGCTAGAAGATGATGGCAAAAATATGTATAGTAATACATATTTGACCAAATTGAGAGGCATTCCAATAAGCTCTAAACCATGTGTAAATATAGAAGAAGATATTGATGTCATGATGGGATGGATCATCAAGAGAATTGGGAAATGGGTTGAGTGGATAACAAAAAAGAGCTAGAGCAGGAGCAAGATTACTCAATCTTTTCTAGTTGCTGCTACTCCAACTTCCTCTCAAAGTGCCACACCCAGTGTTACAACTTCAGCTACTCAAGGGACAGCGCAATCTATAGGAGGAGGTGATCAAACCCCAGAGAAGAATATTTCAATAGCTCCAACTTGCCAAGGAGGTTCCCTACTAGTAATTGGAGCTCAGGTTGGTACTGAAGAAAAAGGGATAGAAGAGCCGAAAGATGGAACCACCACTCTGACCTTGCCTCCAACTTGCCAAGGAGGTTCCGTACTAGTAATTGGAGCTATTGAAGAATATTTCAATAGCTCCAACTTGCGAAGGAGGTTCCCTATCGATAATTGGAGCTCAGGCTGGTACTAAAGAAAAAGGGACAGAAAAGTTGAAAAATGGAACCACCACTCCAACCTTGCCTCCTCACACAACCCCAATTCCATCTCCACATGCTACTCCAATTCCATCTCCCTATGTTACCCCAGTTTCATCTCCTCATGATAGCCCTACTCCATCTGCAGGTGCTTCTCTTTTGAAGCCAACTGATTCTCCCATCCAGATAGTAGAGATTGGAGATGATAAGAGCAGCAACAGTGAGTCCACTAAATCTGATGAAGCTGCAAAGACAAGTGAAGAAGAAGAGAGTGTCTCAGGTTCATCTCGGCTTGTCTCTCCAGACCTGAAGAACCCCTTCTCTACAACAATAGTAGTAGTAACTCTAGTAAAGAAGAAGATTTCCAACATAGAGTCACTTGGAGTGGCTTCTAAGTTGATTGGCACAGAGTCATGGCTTAAAGACACCTTAGAAAGAAAAAGAAAGAGGAAAGGTGAAAGTGCTCCTACAAAGGATGTTGTGTCTCAAGAAGTATGCTCTGGATTGACCATAGTAAAAGCTAACAAGAAAAAAACTTTGTCCATACTTGGGTAGGATCTAGAGACAAGACATTTGACTATGGAGATTGCAAAACCAAATAAAGTAGGGAAAATTGAGGATATGACTCCTGAAGACATCACTCTACATTCAATTGATCTTGGAGAGGTGAGGCATGATACAAAAGTTGTCTTATGGAGATTGGGCAATGAAATAATAGAAGGTCAGTTAGAAAGCCTCAAATTGTCAAAGATTAAGATGAAAGCTGAGATAGAAGAAGTCAAAAAGTTCATTAGGCAACTAGTTGTTCCAATGGAAACCATTACTGGTGTGCCACCTACTAAAAATCCTACAACTAAGGAAGTGCAAGCTTTCATCTTACAGCTTTAGAAAGATAGACATTTTGGTCAGATTGGGAAAGAGTGTGTTGACAAACTCCATGCAGATGGAGTTTCTCTGATTTATCAAATTGAGAATGTTATCCTTCGATTAGAGATTGAGAAAGATAATATCTCATCTAATCAACACACCTTGAATGTGGAAAAAGCAAGATGTGATGAGTACATCTCTCTCCTAAAAATGATTATCGAGATGAAAGCAAAGGAAGTGATTGAAGTAAAATTTTTGAAGAAATGAACCAAACCCCTATTTGAATGGCTTTAGGGTATGAAATTCAAGCTAGAGATGATTCAAAAAGCATAAAAAGGACTTAAGGAAATAGGAGAGAAAGTGAAGAGAACTCAAGATAGGGCACTTGAATTGATGAAAGGATTACATACTGATCCACAAACTAGTGGTCAAGGGAGAGCCCTTATTGGAGTGGAGATAATGAAGAACAATTTCTCCATGTATTTAAGTAACCTCTCGAAAATGACTTTAAGTGTCCAAAAAAAAGTGATAGAGCTACAACTACTAGGTGGATGCATACACGTAGCTGCTAAAGAATTGGTAGGACATCTAAATTCTATGAAAGAGTTGGCTTGAGAACATTCAAAATGGCTCCTAAGATTCACTATACATGTGCCTAGTCACGAGGAATTAGTTCCCATTATAGTCATCGTGAAGGCATATAGGGAAAAAGTTGAAAAAGGGGAAGAAGTCTAAATGATTCTATGATGCCTCAGTTTCACCTTCTTTGGCAACTTCTACCAATTTCATAAATTTTGTAATATGAAAAGCTATTATCTTTCCATTTGTCTCCTCAGAAGATAAACCGATTAAAATTGCTATTGTAATGGTCATCTCTCAAAATCTATATGTATGAAGTTGAATGATTAATGAAAGGTCAGAAAATTTTTTGTGTGAAGTACTAATTGTTGCAGAGACAATTGAATGGTATTTTATTTCAAATCATTTTCTATTCCAGTAAGTGTTGTGACTAGTTAGTTAGTATTTCCTTTTCAGTATTACAGAGAACTAAGGAAGAACAAAGTTTCATTTCCCCTATTTTGTAGAATACAAATGAATGTAATAAGCATTGTTGTAATTCATTTGACAAAAGGAATCTGTTAGTTTTCCCAATTCATTAGTTGTAATTCAGATTTGAGTTCAGCTTAATTTAGCATCAATTAATTAGGTGAATGGTTTTATGGATTCAAAAGATGTTTGGGTACATGAATCTTTTTTATTATTGAGAGGTTATTATCTGCCTGAGTTAGATTTAATTTAGGTCTAACTTGGTTATTCCTCTATTGTTCTCGGGTTAAGAACATACCACAAAGTAGTTTAGGAAAGAAAAAAAATTCATTGCAAATTTGTTTTAGGGAGCTGTACCTACCAATTTAGAGGAAAGCTAAATTATTCACCAGAGGCTTTCCAACTATTTGTGATTAGATATTGTTCTTAATTGAGTAATAAAGAGTAATAATATAGAAGAACAATCTGTTTACCAATAGATTTTTGGCAACTCTGCTAGGGAAATGAACAGTCGCTTGATCAAAAAGCCTAGGTCATGAGGAAAAATGGTACTACCTCATTAAAATATAATTCTAGTGCTACAACCTAACCTTGGTTTTCAAGATGATAAAGAAAAGATAATTTCATCCCTTAATACTTTTGTTTGGAGACATAGAAGGAACATTGAACATTATCAGAATGCTAGCCAGGTATTAGAGGAAGAAGAAAGAAGAGTTTAAATCTTGGAAAGAGCTATTCAAAGGAGAGATATCTAGAGAGTAGAAAGACAAGTTAGACAACAAGCTCAGAGATAAAATCGATTTGGCATCCTAGAAAGGTTCCTTACAAGTACCAAGGAATAAGGTGGGCAAGACCCTATTTTTGATAAACTTACAAAACTTGATTTTCCCATCTTAGAAGTTCCAAAGTGGAAGGGTGAGAAGAAGAGTCAAAGTAGACCACCTTCCCCTATTAAGAATCAAAAAACTAGTGTTTCTCATTCTACATATCAAGTATTGGCCTTACATAGAATTATTGCTTCCTTTGTTGTTAATTTTTTGTCATACACTGCCAAAACAATCATGGCTACTCCATGGGCTGTAGTAATAGGGCCGTTAGCACTAAATTCCTACCATCCACTCCCTGTTCATTCAAGGAAGAAAAAGATGAACACATAAAAGCATTCTTTGAGGTCACCCATATACTAGGGGTGGGACATGAAGATGTTGCTGTGAGATTGTTCGTAGAGACCCTTACAGATAGTGCAACAGATTGGTTTTATCATTTAGTTGATGGCTCGATAACTAATTGGGATAAAATGAGAGTTGAGTTTGAGACAAGTTTAAAACTATGGAAGATGAACATGACTTGTTAACATAGTTGACCTCAATTAAGTAGCAACCAATGATGAGCATGAGGGATTTTGTTGCAAAATTCAATAAGATTAATAGTAGGATTCCTACTGCTAATCGACCCACACCCAATAATCTGAAATCTTTCTTTATCAGTGCTATTCCTCTAGATATCAATTATGATTTAAGGATATTACATCCCACAAGCTTAGCTAATGCACAAAAGAAGGAAATAGAATTTGAAGATGATTTGATTTATATAGGAAAATGGAAGCAAGAACTTCAAACTAGGGGAAGTTCCAGTAATACCACATCACCTGATGAAATGATTCAAAAATTATCAAATGAATTGATAGTAATGAAGAGATAATTTCCTAGGCTTAATCAGTCTTACAAAAGGAATTATCAAAATCCACCAGGAAGAAATAATGATGGAAAATTGGTATAGTTTCAAGGTTTACAACCTAAGTTACAGATTGAGGCAACACCGAAAAAAGGAAACATGTGCATGTTTCATCTAACAGTAGACCATGATAGTGCAAGCTGCACAGAAACTGCTTGCATGATATAGTTGTTATCCATTGATGAGTTGAATATTGCAACTCCCAGCTCAAAGCTAAATTCATACTCAAATGGTGACTCTAGAAATTTATTTTTGGAATATGAATCAGATTCTAAATCCAAAGGCAAGTATTATGCAATCATTGATGGAACTTCATACACAGTACTTACCCGTGGACAAAAAATGAAGAATCAAGCTTCTAATCATACTCACAAAGATGACTCTAGTCCTTCCATGAGTAAGGTATATACTAATCCAGAAACATCCACTTCACCAATGGGTAAAGACAAAACATCTTTTGATTTCATTCAATTTTGTGAAGAGTCAAAAGTTCAAATTTCCACTATTGATTATTTAAAGTCACATCCTTTCAAGTTAAAGAGATCAGTGGATAGATGTAAAGAGGATATCTCAGACTTGAATCATAATGTGACTATTGAAATCAAAGATGGAACCTTAACATCTAGCTTGTTCAATCAAGAAGATTCTACTGTTTTAGCAACCTTCCCTGGATAGAAGCCTGAACCTTTTTATATTTCATTGTACATCAACGGATGTAAACTTAGTAATTGCATAATAGATTCAGGTGCATCAGATAATGTTATGCCATATTTCATAGCTAAAGCCTTGGGACTCAATCTTACTAAAGTACATGGGAGATGTTATTTTATGGATGCCAAACAAGTCCCTTTACTTGGGCAGATCGAAGATACTCAAGTAGCCTTAGCTTCACATCCAGAAAAGAAACTCCTATTGACTATCTTAGTAGTTGATATTCCAGCAAGCTATGGGCTTCTATTAAGTAGAAGTTTTTGTCGAGACTTGGGAGGAGAAATAAAACTAGATTGGTCTCAAGAAGTGATACCTATTGGGAATAAGAAGGTTAAATTAGAACTTGAAGAAAAAGAAAAGTTCACAGTTTTGAAATTAGATGATCCTAAAGCTCAAATTCTATATCAAGAACTAGAATTCAGCAACTATATGTTGTTTACTGAAGAAGGTATGAATGAACAAATAGATGAAAATAAAGATGATGAAATTCCCAATGAAAACAAAGATGTACTAGGCATATGGATGCTTGAATTTGATGGAAGTTATACCTCTTCAGGATCTAGAGCATGTGTAGTATTGATATCCCCAAAGGGAGAACTTGAACCTATGGATCTCAAGTTGGAATTTGGGAATATGAATAATACTACTAAATATGAGGCCTTATTATTGGGAATAATGTCAGCAAAATAAAGAGGGATAAAGATTTTGAAAGCTTAAGGTGATGCTGAGCTCATTGTAAAGCAAGTGAAAGGGCAATATTCTATTAAAAACCATAAGCTTAAAAATTATAGGAACCAAGTCTCTGACGAGATTGAAGGTTTAGATACCAAAGGGCAGTATTCTATTTAATAGCCAAGCTAACTTCTTAGTTGTTTCCGCCTCTTTATTGCTCCCTCATCTAGATTTCAAAGACAAGAAGTACCAAATCCAAATTATATATCGATCTACCATCCCAGATAACACACAATCTTGGCAAGTCTTCAATGATGACAAGAGTTTGTAAATGTTTTTAGAGAATTACAAGTCTAGTTTTTAATGTGAGCCTAGTGGAAGTGATCTTGAAAGCTTTGACGTAATTGAGAGACGAAGTCAAAATGGAGAAGTTCTACTTAAAGGTAACACCATTCCCCCATATTTTGTGGCTTTAGAAAAACTATTTAATAGACATGATGCTTACATAAAGAAAAAGAGAATGGAAAAGGGACCTACCATAGGTGAATATGAAGGAGTTAACATTGGAGATATTCATAATCCCAAACTAATTAACATTGGGAAGTGTTGTTCACTTGAAGAAAAAGAGGCTGCAAAGAATCTATTTATGGAGTATAGAGATTTTTTTGCTTAGAGTTATGGAGATTTAAAAATCTATAGAGATGGGAAGATAAAACATCAAATTCTGCTTAAACCTGATGTAATCCCTTTCTAGCAAAAATAGAGGAATTATAATCCTAAGGTTGCAGATGCCATCTTTTGGGAGATAGATAAGATGTTGAAAGCAAGGATAATTTATCCCATCGACCACTCCACCTAGGTAGCCAATATAGTACCCGTTAGAAAAAATGGAGAGATAAGGATCTGTGTTGACTTTCACAATTTGAATCAGGCATCTCTAAAAGGTAATTTCTCCCTCCCCAATAGGGATTACTTAATGCAAATGGTAGCAGGATCTAAAATGATGTCTATGCTTGATGGATTCTCAAGTTACAATCAAGTTGAAGTAGGAGAGAAAGATCAACATAAGAGAACATTCACCACTCCTTGGGGTACATTTTCCTATCACAAAATGCCTTGTGGGCTTATTAATGCCAATGCTACTTTCCAAAGGTGCATGAGTAATACATTCACAAATTTGAAAGATTGAATTATAGTCATATATCTAGACGACCTCACCATGTTCTCAAGAAAAAAAAAGGATCATATGGAATATTTAAGGAAAGTATTACAAAGGTGAAAAGAGCATGAAATATCTCTTAACCCAAAGAAGTTAGTTTTTTGTGTGATAGAAGGAAAGCTTTTGGGTCATATAGTTTCCCAAGAAGGCATTAGAGTTGACCCTAAAAGAGTAGAAGCTATTCATAGATTATGTCTACCCTCAAACAAAATAGGGGTTAAATATTTCTTTGGACAAGTAAAATTTCTCAGAAGATTTGTGCCTGATTTCGTAGAAACTACTAAATATATAGTGGGCATGATGAAAGGAAATTCAAATTTTAAATGGAATGAGGTGGGAAAGAAAGCTTTTCAAGACATAAAAAATGCTATTTCCCATGCCCTAATTTTGAGTCATCCAAATTATAAATGAGATTTCTTTATTTATTGTTATGCTTCAGAGCATACTTTATCTACAATATTAATGCAAGATAATGATGAAGGGATACAAGCTCCTATAGCTATTATGAGAATACCTTTGAAAAATCATGAACTGAAGTATTCACAAATTGAGAAGCATGCTTATGCAGTAGTTAGAGTGCTTAAGAATTTCTAGTTTTATATCTTACATTCACACTCTATCATTTTTGTCCCAGATGTAGCAGTAAAAAGTGTATTGACACAACCTAAAGTAGGTTGCAATGTTAGAGGAGTGTCGGTAGCAAAGATATAAGAATATGATATTGAGATTAAACCTACAAAGTTGATAAGAGGGAATGGTTTATGCAAGGCAATTTTAGAGAATAAAATCACTGGAGAGTCAGAAGAATTGGGTGAGAAACAATTGGTGCTAGCTATAAGTATCCATTATTCATGGTTTGAAAACATCATTTACTTTTTAACATCATTTTTCTTCAATTTAAATTACTAATTTTTGTTTTGAGTATGGGATCACCATTGGTCATTTGTCTAATTATTTCCCTAAAGGGAATGGCCAAGTAGAATCTAGCATTAAGAACTTAATTAATATTGTGAAGAAGCTAGTCTCAGATAATCAGAAGACTTGGCACAAGAAACTTCATGATGCACTCTTAGCAGGCAGAGTAACACCAAAAAGGGCAATTGGCATTTCCCCTTTTGAATTGGTTTATGGAACATAAGCCAATCTACCTCTACCTCTAGAGTTAGTTATGAACAAGCTCAGAATAGTAATTAAAGATGATATTTATAAAGATAGTCTAGAGAAGAGGATCCTATATCTGAGCAAACTTGAAGAAGAAAGGAGAGAAATTGTAGACCATATTATACAGCAT
This sequence comes from Cupressus sempervirens, assembly GCA_028749045.1. Lineage (NCBI taxonomy): Eukaryota > Viridiplantae > Streptophyta > Pinopsida > Cupressales > Cupressaceae > Cupressus > Cupressus sempervirens. Next base: position 245,428,585 of record CM053791.1, read on the forward strand.
CAGATGTGAGTGAAAGAACTATTTGATAAGAGAACAAGACTAAGGAAATTCATGGTAGGAGATAGTGTGCTACTTTGGGACAAAAGAAATGCTCTGAAATGAATGCATAAGAAGTTTGATACTCTGTGGAAAGGTCCATTCATAATTCATCAAATGTTTGAGAATAACTCTTTCAAATTGGCTTATGAGGATGGTGAAGTACTTCCCCTAACTTACAATGGTCAGGATTTAAAGTTCTATCAAGTTTCAAATTGAAAATAGGTAACCCTTATGATGTATTATAGTTAAAATTAGTGTCCTATGTGTGCCTTAGTTAGCCTACTTCTTTCTTTTCTCTTTTCCTTGTGCCTTGTTTTGTCTTAATTTTATTTGTGCCGCCACCTTTATATTCTTTCATGAAACAAGAGATTTTGAGTTGCTCGATTGGGTATACTTTACCCAAGGCTCTAGTCAGAGCTAGCTATTGCCCCACTTTTTACCATATTCCAATTTTTCAAAGTGGAGGATTTGACTTGTATCATGTTTAGGCTAGTCTAGTCAATTGGTCCTTCCTACCTCAAGTGTTAAGTTTCTCCATTGAGTTTCCCTATTTTTTTCTTTTTCTCGCATTATATAGCTGGGTGGGTATTCCTTATTGTCATGAGTCATCTCGGTAGTCTAGATCCTTACTCGATGGAGATTCTTGAATAATGCTACCTTAAATGAATTTACTTGTAGCTCATTTGATCCAAGTATAAAGAAAATTGTACTGGAAAAAAATCAAGTTTCTTCTTCTCCTTAGCAAGTTTTGCACCTCGAAGGTGAAACTCTGCAAAGATAGACAAATGCTATTTGTAAGCTGAAACAAGGAAAGGTGAGAAATAATATGGATGGATCATTCAAGTACTATCATATTTTCATAATGGGAATCACTTAGAATTCACTAGGATGATCAAAATAAGCATTGGCAGAAAACTCAGAAATAAGTTTTCCTTTGATGGATTTTGAACCAAGAAGTAAGTTTTTCAAAAAGGCCTAAATAGAAGTGTAAAGTTACTAGTGGGCCCCATTTTTCACTTGTGAAGCCCCTTTTATGTTTTTCAAATGCTTATCGTAAACTGCTTAAGGCAGGAAAGGTAAAACAAAGCATAACTGGAATAATGGAAATCGCCTTCTCCATTGCGAGTTTTCTACCCTCTAGAGTAGTTTTCCGCATCTAATGAAAAATCATTCCTACAAGCATGGTAAGTGTTTGAATAGATCATATGTTCTATTTGGGATAGAAATAGAAGTAAATTAGTTAAATTTGTTAGGATATTTTGAGCAGAATCTAGCCAAGCAAATTTTTACCCAGGGAGTACTCTGTTCTTGTTTTTTCGAAACTGGGTGAAAGTGGAAAGGCGAGTCAGTAATAAAGGAGAGTTACTATTGGGCCAAAATAAATAGTGAAATGACAAGGATAAATTAATTAGAACCTTAAAATTTACTAATCCAATATATTTATCCTCAAATTCGCTTGTGTGACGCAGATTGGGGAATTTAATGGGCAGATCAAGGGTTCTTATATAAAGAAGAACATAACAGAATTTCATATCACCGCTTTACTATTATACTATTATATTGAACAGTGCTTCTGAAAAGGTTCAAAGTTTAGGGTTCATTTTCTTACATTATCACATTTGTTGAGTTTCTATCATTCTATATCAGGCAAGATGGCATCAAGATTCTCCAATTTTGATGGGCTGGGTGGAATCAAGTCCACATGGCAGAGTATCTCTAATACTTCACTACATCTCTTTGATATGCAAGATTTTCAAAGAAGGCTAAGAACTGAGCTGATCCACCCTATAATGGAGAAGCTTCAAGGAAGTGGACTGGTGGAAGCAATCAGGTTTCCTATCACAGTACAAGTTCTGGAGCTAATTGTGGAATGTATCAATCATTACAACCTAGACAGCAGGAAAGTCCTATTGCCCGATCAAATGGTATTGATTTCAATTAATAGGCAACTGGTGGTGAACTATTTATGGATTCTAGAATGAGAGGAGTTCTTTGAGCTAACAATCAAAGGAGACATGTCTGAATTCTCCTTGAAGAAAATGGTGTGGCGGAAGGAGATCATGAAGTCCTAGTTCCAAAAACCGAAGGGAGAAAAGAGTAAGGTCTCTAAAACCTTGTTTGCCATGAATCTTAAGCCCAAAATCGAGGATATTTTGATCCTCTTGCATCACTAAAATGTGAGGTAAAAGCACTCAATTTTATAGAACAAAACTTCTTTATGGTACAAATTATCTATTTAGACACACAATATGTTGACTAGGCATATGAGGTTAGTCAACATCTTTCTAAGGCTCTCAGTGTAGCCAAGTTTTACAATTCATTTTATATGTCATATTTTTTGATATATATGTTGGCTTCCCTACAATTGTGATTGGGACTCCCTAGAATAGAGAATTTTCCCAAAAATGTAAAAAGTTATGAGCTTTATCCATGCTTGCATTTATAGAATAGCTATGCAAAGTATATCCGAGTTAATGATGCATTCACTATGAGAATCTGCAAGGAATTCCAAGGGTGTCCAGAGCAAAGGTTCAGCCCAGAAGCAATGGCAGTCATCAGCCAATTTGGTTGTTATTTTATTCAATTCTCATCTTTCTCTTACTTGAGTCATGTAGCATTTGATGGATTTCCCTTGAAGCTGCCTAGATATCCAGATGATATGATCGTGCTCATTGAGATCGTCAGGCAAGCAATTCAAGTAAATGTGCTAAGGACTAGTTTGAGAAAGGAGTATGAATTCCCCTTAAAAGTTGGAGCTTACAATTGTGAATCCAGATCTTATGCAAAGAACATACTCAAAGCATCCGAGAACAGATACAGACTAGAGGAGTATGAAGTGGTGAGGCCCATGTTTGATCCAAATGGGTATGCTAGAGATGTGCTTCAAATTGGGAGTGTCATCAAACATATAACTACTATAGAAGATTATTGGGCTCATTACAAAGATGAGCTAGAGAGCCAGGACCGTGCCTTTGCTAGACTCACAATAGAAAAAATAAAGACGTATGGCATTGATTTGGATGTGGAAGGGCTAGAAGATGATGGGAAAAATATGTATAGTAATACATATTTGACCAAATTGAGAGGCATTCCAATCAGCTCTAAACCATGTGTAAATATAGAAGAAGATATTGATTTCATGATGCTTGGATCATCAAGAGAACATGGAAATGGGTTGAGTGGACAACAAAAAAGAGCCAAAGTAGGAGCAAGACTACTTAAGATTCTCTAGCTACTACTACTCCCACTTCCTCTCAAAGTGCCACACCCAGTGTTACAACTTCAGCTACTCAAGGGTCAGCTCAATCTGTAGGAGAAGGTGATCAACCCCTAGAGAAGAATATTTCAATAGCTCCAATTTTCCAAAGAAGTTCCCTACCAGTAATTGGAGCTTAGGTTGGTACTGAATAAAAAGGGATAGAAGAGCCAAAATATGGAACCACCACTCTGGCCTCACCTCCTCAAACTACCCCAACTCCATCTCCACATGCTATTCAAATTCAATCTCCCTGTGTTACACCAGTTTCATCTCCTCATCATAGCCTTACTCCATCTGCAAGTGCTTCTCTTTTGAAGACAATTGGTTCTCCCATCCAGATAGTAGAGATTGGAGATGATAAGAGCATCAGTAGTGAGTCCATTGAATCTAATGAAGTTACAAAGAGAACTGAAGAAGAAGAGAATGTCTCAGGTTCATCTCAGCTTCTCTCTCTAGACTTGAAGAACCCCTTCTTTGCAACAATAATAGTAGTGACTCCAATAAAGAAGATGTTTAGCATAGAATCACTTGGAGTGGCTTCTAAGGTGATTGGCATAGAGCCCTAGCTTGAAGACACCTTAGAAAGAAAAGGAAAGAGGAAAGATGATAGTGCTCCTACAAAGGATGTTGTGTCTCAAGTGGTATGCTCTAGATCGGCCATAGTAAAAGCTAAGAAGAAGAAAACTTTGTCCATACTTGGGCAGGATCTAGAGATCATACATTTGACTATAGAGATTGCAAAACCAAATAAAGGAAGGTAGATTGAGGATATGACTCCTAAAGACTTCACTCTTTATTCAATTGATCTAGGAGATGCTAGGCATGATAAAAAAGTTGGCTTATGGAGATCCTACAATGAAATAATAGAAGGTCAGTTAGAAAGCCTCAAATTGTCAAAGATTAAGATGAAAGCTAAGATAGAAGAACTCAAAAAGTTCATCAGGAAGCTAGTTTTTCCACTGGCAACAATTGCGAGTGTGCCAGCTACTAAAAATCCTACAACTAAGGAAGTGCAAGATTTCATCTCACAGCTTCAGAAATATAGACATTTTTTTTAGATTGGGAAAGAGTGGGTTGACACACTCCATGCAGATGGATTTTCTCTGACTTATCAAATCAACAATGTTATCCTTCGATTAGAGACAAAGAAATATAGGAAAAAGAAAGATGTGATGAGTGTATCTCTCTCCTGAAAATGATTATCTAGATGAAAGAAAAGGAAGCAATTGAAGTAAAAATTTTGAAGAAAGGAACTAAACCCCTATTTGAATGGCTCTAGGGTATGTAATTCAAGCTAGAGATGATTCATGAAGTTGAAAAAGGACACAAGGAAACATGAGATAAAGTGAAGAGAACTCAAGATGGGTAACTTGAACTGATGAAAGGATTTCATACTGATCCACAAACTAGTGGTCAAGGGAGAGCCCCTATTGGAGTGGAGATAATGAAGAAAAACTTCTCCATATATTTAAGTAACCCATAAGAAATGACTTCAAGTGTCCAAATCAGAGTGACAGAGTTACAGACACTAGGTGGTTGCATACATGTAGCTACTAAAGAATTGGCCGGACATCTACATTCTATGAAAGAGTTAGCTCGAGAACATTAAAAATGGCTCCTAAGATTCACCAATGTACATGTTCCTATCCATGAGGAATTAGTTCCCTATATAGTCACCGCTAAGGCATATAGGGCTAAAGTTGAAAAGGGGAAGAAGTCTAAATGATTCTATGATGCCTCCTTTTCACCTTATTTGGAAACTTCTACCAATTTTGTAAATTTTGTAATATGAAAATTTGGTATCTTTCCATTTGTCTCCTCAGGAGATGAATTGATTTAAATTCCTATTGTAGTGGTCATCTCTCAAAATCTATATGTATGAAGTTGAATGATTAATGAAAGGTCAGCAAAATTTTGGTGTAAAGTACTATTTGTTGTAGAGACAATTGAATGGTATTTTATTTCAAATCATTTTCCATTCTAGTAAGTGTTGTGACTAGTTTGTTAGTATTTCCTTTTCAGTATTACAAATAACTAAGTAAGAACAAAGTTTCATTTCCCCTATTTTGTAGAATACAAATGAATGTAATAAGAATTGTTATAATTCATTTGACAAAAGGAATCTATTAGTTTTCTCTATTCATTAGTTGTAATTTAGATTTGAGTTCAGCTTAATTTAGCATTAATTAATTAGGTGAATGGATTTATGGATTCATAAGATGTGTTGGTACATGAATCTATTTCAGTATTGAGGGGTTATTATCTACCTGAGTTGCATTTAATTAGGTGTATCTTTGTTATTCCTCTACTATTCTTAAATTAAGAACATACCACAAAGTAGTTTAGGAAAGAAGCAGAATTCAATTCAAATTTGTTTTAGGGAGTTGTACCTACCAATTCAAAGGAAAGCTAAATTATTCACCAAAGGCTGTCCAATTGTTTGTGATAAGATATTGTTCTTAATTAGGTAATGAAGAGCAATAATATAGAAGAACAATATGTTTACCAACAAAATTATGAGTATCAAGTGACACCATAAGATTTGTTGTTACGTAACTTTAAACACCTTACAATTATAGAATGATACACACATTCAGAATATGATACAAATCAAATATGAAATAATGAGGTTTTCATTTCTTCATTAGACTAAACCCTATATTTCACTAATTATACCTAGGGCAAATTATCAATTCTCTATTAGATTCCATAGGTAATAATCATGCACAATCGATTCACACATCAGTAGCTCAAGAAAATCACATGTATATATTTAAAACTCATTTTGATAATCATATTAATCAAAAAATAAAAATTTCATTTAAATAATCTTTATCTCATCTCTACACATATATTTTATCATTACAAATTTGTATAATTAGAGTATTTAACATATTCATAATCCTGAATTCATTTATTGTAATACACCATCATTATGCATGTTTATAAAATATCAAATAACATGATTAAGCATTTTTAAAGTAAAGAATCACCTGACATAAAATAATAGAACAATTTCTAGTCCATCGAACAATGTCTCAACATATCGAGTCATAATGTGTTAAAATAAAATATATTAGATGTGCTATGATGGATCAAGGCAAGGCCTTACATTTTTCCCCACTAGGCATGAACTTCCTCCAAGAGTTCATAAAAAAGGTATGGGTACTAAGATCTCATCTATGTTGCATCCTCCCATGAATTTGTGACTCATCATAACAATCCCATCAGACCCTAACCTGGTCCAATTCTTGGCTTCAAAGAGTGAGGGTCCTTCGAGCAATAATACAGATAGACTCCAACACTAACTGCCCATCCAAATCCACCTATAAAACATCCAAATCTATAATGTGAGACTCAAAATATATATCCTCTAAGCACTCAAACATGAAACATATCCTAGATGTGTGACATGCTAGGTGGCAAGGCTAGACGGTATGCAACTAGTCCTATCTTCTTTAGAATCTCAAATGGTCCAATGAACTGAGGTTCCAACTTAGAGCCCTTTATCAATGAGGTCAGACTCTTGTGTGGTTGGACTCTCAAGAAGATTCTATCTCCAACCTTATACTCTCAATCAAACCTCTTCTTATCAGCATACTTCTTCTACCTATCTTGTGCTTCTCTAAGACACTTTCAAATCAAGGTCACCTGCTACTCCATCTCTTTGACTATCTGAGGACCAATAGATAGTCTATCCTCAATCCTATCCTAATTCAAGGGTATTCTACAAGGTCTTCCATACAATGCCTCATAAGGTGGCATGCCTATAGAGGAATGGTGCCCATTGTTATAGGAAAACTCAAAAAGATGAAAGTATTCCTCCCACTTGACTTGATGGTCCATCATATACATACGCAACATGTCTTCCAATACCTAATTCACTCCCTCAATCTAACCATCAGTTTGAAGATGATATGCTTTACTAAAATTGAGCTTAGTGCCTAATGTTGCCTCTAACACTCTCGAAAAGGATGAATTGAATAGTGAGTCTTTATTTGAGATGATCATAGAGGGAATTCCATGAAGTCTAAAAATGTCACACAAAAACACCCAAGCTATGTCTCATGTTTTGTATTTAGTATACACAAGTGAGAAGCGAAAAACCTTGTTCAATGTTTTAGCCATCACCAAAATGGCATCATGGTGGTGAGAAGACATGGGAAGGCCAACAATAAAATCCATAGATATAGTATCCCACTTCCACTTTGAAATCTCATGAGGCTGAAGAAGCCCACTAGGATGACAATGCTCTTCCTTCACCCTCTAACACTCAAAGCATCTTGTAATAATGCTAGAAATCTACACTCTCATGCCTAGCTAGTAATATAATTGCCTCATATCTACATGTAACTTCTTAGCACTAGAGTGTACTACATAAGGTGCTCTATGAGCCTCAAGTATAATGAGTTCATGAAAACCCTCAATGGAAGGTACATAAATACATCCTCTATGATGTAAAATTCTATCAAAATTCAATGAATACTCTAAGTAATTCCATTCTAAGGGTCTTTAAGAATGCACAAACTAACTAACTTTTGAATAAATTTCATCTTCTAGTAAATGATGTAGGACTCACTCTCTCCAATCAATGCAAGTAGTCACAAATGAAAGCTCATTGTGTCTTCTTCCTAAGGCATCTACAATCACATTTCCCTTTCCTTTAATGTAATGAATATCAAAATCTTCCTCACAAATTAACTCCACACACCTTCTTCTCCTAGCATTAAGGTTTGACTATGTAAATATATAATGGAGGTTTTGATGGTTAGAATGAAGGTCAAATCTATGACCTAGAAGGAAGTGTCACCACTTCACTAAAGCATGAACAATTACTACAAGCTCTAGGTCATGAGTAGGGTAATTGATTCTATGAGTATTCAACTTCCTAGACTTGTAAGATATAGGTCATCCATCCTACATAAAGACTACCCCTATACCATCCAGTGATGCATCTGTGCACACCAAAAAATCTATAGAAGGATGTGGCACTACAAGGATCTATGCACTTGTGAGGTCTCTCTTGCACTTCTTTGTCCACTCATACTTATTTCTCTTTCTTTGTAGAGATGTGTTTGGATGTGCCCACCTATAGAATCTTACAATAAAGCATCAATAATATCCTACTAGTCTTATAAAACTCCTTACTTCAATGACACTTGTGGGTGTTGGCTAATATATGATGGCCCTAATATTCAATGGATCCTTTGGGACTCCATAACCTAATATATCATGACCCAAAAAATGTATCTTAGGTCTATAGAACACACACTTTTAAAAGATACCATACAATCAGTTCTCTCTCAACTTCTGCAACACTTATCTCAGGTGCTCTTCATGTTCCTCCTCATTATGGGAATAAATCAAAATATCATCTAAGAATATGACTAAAAACTTATACAAAAAGGTACAAAATACTCCATTCATGAGGCTCATGAATATAGTTGGAGCATTTGTGAGGCCAAATGGTACCAAGGTGAACTCATAGTGACCATACCTCATACAAAATGTAGTCTTGTGGATATTACTCTCCACAATCCTCAACTAGTGATAACTTGACATTAGATCTATCTTCAAAAATACTTGGGCATCTTGTAAATGATTTCAGAGAACATCAATCTTGGGAAGTTGGTATCTATGCTTTATGGTTACTTTGTTTATGTTTCATTAACCAATGAACAACCTAAGTGATCCATCCCTCTTTCTCACAAAGACTACTAGTGCATCCCAAGGTGATACACTAGGCCTAATATGCCCTTTCTTTGAGATTTCCTCCAACCAAGTATTTACCTCACCAAACTCATGAGTAGACATTTTATAAGGTCCTCTTGATGCAAGCTTGGCTCCTAGCACAAGATCTATGTGAAAATCCACTCCTCTAGGTGGAGGCATAATAGGGAGCTCTAAAGGGAATACACTTGAAAACTCTTATAGAATAGGAAAATCATCAAGGGATGACTCTCCCTCTAAATCCTCCTCTCTATCACTAATGGTGACAGAAAAAAACTAACATCAATTTCACATGCACCATTTAAGATGCATAGTGGAAATCATATAAAGCGATACTAGTCTCTTCTCTTTGAAGATCACTCTAGAGATCTCATATTCATATACACATTCTACCCTCTTTTTTCGACAATCCATCTTGGCACTATGGGTATAATGTCAATTGATGCCAAGGACAAAATTATAAGAACCTAGAGGGGTAATGCATATATTAGATATCGTGGTCATGTCTCCAATCTAAATCTAACAATTACACACCATAGAACTAACTAACACTCTAGCTCCTGAGGCAAACTCTACTTCCCAGTTAACATCTTGTCTAACTACCACTAATTTATAATGCTCCACTATATATTAAAATATAAAGGAGTCAGTAGCTCTAGAATCAAATAAAACAACAACCATACTACTTTGTATTATACATGTGGCCTCGATAATCATGGCTTGATGCTCAACTTGATGATTGTCAATTGTTGCAACTACTCTGTTTGATCTACCCATGTCACCAATTGTAGTCTCTAAGGAAGCCCCTCTCTAGCCACTAGTTGACTATCCCTATAGAAGCTCTCTAGCTAGGTGACCTATCCCACCATAAGTATAGTATGGTCCTAAGTTATAAGCTCTTATACCCTATGATCAAGACTATTATGGACCCCTAGACCTACTAGATCCACTGTATCCAACCCTAGAAGATCGTTGACTCTTTGCTTACTAAGATTGTGGGTTTTATGGCTTTTGATCCTATTTAGACTGGCTCCTATAAAGACTGGCTGAGTAGAAGACATAGATCTTGATGGTACAAGCAATGGTTTGATTATCTAGTGATGCGCAATTATGGACATGTTCAACATAGTGTCCTAGTGATGTGATTAAGTGCAAAGAGTTTGAGATGAAGATGTATAGAAGATATACCTAATTTAAGGAGATAACTTTAGAGACAAAGTATTGGAAAATAAGTTATTGATGCTTTTTTGCTATATCACATTTGAGATGTAGTAAGAAGATGCATAGACAGGCAATGATAGAGGATAGTCAGCTGATGATGTTAGTGAGTGCACAAGCCCTAGTATCACAATTATGAAATTTTGTATATACTGTGAGCTAATAGTGCTATCACAATTATAATTAATTATGTTAGAAATAGATAATATTGAGAGGTGGGCAAGGGGGGTGGGTGAAGTAGAATTTTAAAATTTTTTTCCCAAAACTAAATATTATTAATTACATTATAACTTGCATATGAGAGAAAACCAACAATACTAAATATTAAATATAGCCATGCATATGGAGAACTCATAACACCATTATTTGTTAACTAGGGAAACCTTGGCCAAGCAAAAACCCCAGTGGGGATGATACCACTAGAAGATTCACTAAATAATAGGATCTCATTAAAGATATTGACCCTATTTGGAGTCTATGAATTATGTATAGTGTCTTAAGTCCTTGTTAGAAGCCTCAACACTATTAGGATTTGGTCGAACAATTTCAATGTATGCAAGAAGAGCCCACTTCCTTAGCATGCAATTATAAAATTCAATTTTTTCACAAGATAGGTATACATACAATACTTGCTTTGCTAATGTGACTCACCCTTGCTCTAATCTTACATCACATTTTAGATCACATAAGGCTCACAAATAGTTCTCACAATAGTTCATATGTCACATCTAATCACACAACTTTCACATTATCTACTCAAGATAAGGGCTATGTGTAGGATCATGGTCAACCAAACTATGCTCTTAAGAGGCAATAAAAAATCAGAAAATCAAGGTTATGTCAACTTGACATGCAATTTTCTACTTGTTATTAACTTTATATCAAAAAGTTGAGAGAAAAGAATCTCTAGAAAATTGAATCTAGTTTCTAAACTACTAGGACTTATCTCAAAAATATAAAAATTGATTGGTCAAAATTTTGAATTTTAATGCAATATTACAAAAATTTTAGAACAAAAATAAGAAGTAGACGTATGTTTGACCACCTTAATCAAAATCAAATGATAATATTTTTTAATAATATTCTAGATATAAGTAGTAGACTCATGCCTAGATGTGACACATATTTTTGGGTATTTTTATTCTAAATAAATCAATAATAATTAATTTTTGACTTTAGTATTTTTGGAATAAAAAACTCTCATGTTTGACCACCTTAACTAATTCAAAACTTTGTAAAATTTAATTTTTCATTTTCTTCCTTAGAGTAGAAGAATCATAGAATGTGATGTATCTTTTGGATTTAAAAAATGTTGTACCATTTGAAAGTTATAGTTGTTTTTTAAGTAGTGTGTCAATCAACACTTTATATGTAACTTCATTAGAGAATATGTAATAATTACTTACTAAAATCATAATTTTGATAAACCTTACATTTATGTAAAGATAAGAACATTCTAAAGAAAATATTTTCATTTCATCAAATTTTGGTTTAAAAAAAGTAATCAGCTACATGTTTGAAGTAAAAATCACATTAAAATAGGCCAAAAGCACATTTTTAGAATATTTTAAAAGTTGACCATATAGGTTTGGTATCAAAAAATATAGTATACCTTATAAAGATATTATTTTTTTTCATTTAGTATCAAGGTGGGTAGGAAAAATGTTGGAATAGATTTTGAAATGGCTTGAGATATTTCAGAACTATAAATTTTTTAGATCACTACTTTTTGGCACACCATGATCCTGCACAAACCCTAAGATCTTTGCTTATACCTTCCATAATCATAAAAATATGCACTGATGGCGTTAATGTGTTCACATGCTTGAAATAATATAAAAGAAATTATGGAATAATATCCATAGAGTCAACTCAACATAACTTAGTAATTACTTTGTAAACAAAATTATTCTTAAAGCCATACAGCTATATTTACCACCATGCTCTATTCTATACACTATTAAATGCCTATACTATTAATCTTAGTATAACTTGTGTCATACTATCCATAGACACATGCACATTGGTACACATCATGATAATGATCTCACAAACGTTTCCTCAACTATGCATAAGATAACTCTCTACACATCATCCATACTCTTAAGATCTATACTCTATGCTACTACAAATTGTCTAATACTTAGACAATTTTCTATCTCTAAGTGCATCAATGAAATGATAAATGTATGTTGCCATCAATGAAAATCATCAAGATATCTAATTGACCATATTTTAAAAAATCCCCCCCTTTGGCATTGATGGAAACATTTTGAAAATTTGGTTAAGTCCCAAAATGATGTCATACATAACAAAAAAAAAAAAAAAGGTAACTACACAAATATTGCCTTCAAAACATAACAATTTTATTAATGTTTTGAATGATCATTACATTCCTTATCACTCCTTTATAGTGACACATACATAGGATCCCACTTACATATACATTTACATCTATACACATTTTTCTCAACATAATACTCCCCTTTTGACATCAATGAAAAAGGTGTCAAAACTATATCACAAAACTTGTTTCCTACTATTAATTAGCTCGTCATTCTGGATATGCAATTTGCAAAATCAATCTTTAGTCTATCAAAGTTTGTTTCCCAATTTCCTTTAACTATACTTGATATACTGATAAGTGCACAAAGTGCATAAGATGCCACTTCAATAACAATCAGGTCAATATAATCAAATTTCTCATAGGAATTCTTTGTTGAAAGATATTCCTCCAATTTCCTCTGCAAAATTACAACTTTAGGTGCCAGATATTGTTTAAAACTAGAGAATATTCTTATTTCCCTCTCTTTTTCATATTCAATGCTTCTAAAAGCATTATGGATCTTCTCAATGTCATTCTTAGAATCTTTAATTCTAATCGCAAGTTGCTGCGATCTTGTAGTGAGTGTTTGAAACTCACTCATATGGCATTTGATCTTTGCATCAAAATTTGATAGGGAAGTGTAAGACATTACACACTATGCATACAACTTGTTACCTTTAGCAATACATTTTCTCAATTCCTTAATGTTTCCATCAAGTACCTTCAAATAATTGTGCACATTAGTGCATACTATGTTAAATAGGGATGCTTCATGATTTGTCTATACTTGTGTTACTGCTACTTTAGCCAAAGTTGTTAATTCCCCATTAAACGTCTTCACCAACTCTTTTTCCTTGGCTTGAAAATATGGATTTTCTATAGTTGTGGAAACTATGTTTTTTGTGTGGTCCAAGACTTCAACAAGAACTTTCTCTAAAGAATTAACAATTTTATTCTTCTCGAATAACTTGCTCAAGGTGCCCATTAATTCTTTCTAATTATCATCATTAGATGGAATAGATGCTACTGCATATGTTCCAATTATTGATACTGCTAAAAGTACTATAGCCTTTACCTTCTATTCCTCTACTCTCTTCTATTCTTTAGTTTCTTTCTTCTTCTTTCTCTCTTCCTCTTTTACTCTTCTTCTCTTCTCTTCTTTACCTCTTGTTCTCTCTTCTTCTTTTCATTTCTTCTATTCTACTTCTTGTTCCTAGTTTTTCTATTCTTCGATCTTCATTTTCTCTTCTTCCTTATTATCACAATTGGGATAATAATTTGTATTACTGATATTGCCAACAATATTTTCTCCATACCCTATAAATAGATTCTCCTTAGTGTCCACAATTATTGTTAGATTATGGTGACTGATTAGGAAAGTACTCTACATACTTCAAAAATTTTGGGCCGTGGCCGACATGGTAGCTAACATATTATGGCTGACATGTTGTAACCCTAAAATGAATAAAATACTTGTATAAAGGGGTTTAGGGCTAGGTATTTTCATTATTTTATGATGCAAAATTGGTTCTTGTGGTCGTATTGAGCTGTAAGATTACAGATTGTTATCAGGTTGTAATCACTGGATTGTAATAAGATCAGACTTTCTATTTGGTGGACATAGCCTAGGGATTGGGTGAACCACGTTAAATCTTGGTGCCTTGTGTTCATTTCTATGTGATGTATTATTTTTCTATTATTGGTTATATATGCATGTAGTTTTTATTTCTATCTATGGTTTATCGTAACAAGTAGTATCAGAGCGAGGTTGTCTTTCAGTTATCCTCTGCATGAAAGTCTCACAATTAAGTGAGAGTCTCACGGTTGAGTGGGAGCGATGGTAGATGAGGGTAAGCTGAGGCTTGATAGGTTTAATGGGCAAAACTTCCAGTTATGGAAGATGCAAATGGAAGACTATCTATATCAGAAGGATTTATGGAAGCCGTTGGAAGGGAAAGCCAAGAATTAGGGAACTATGTCAGAGGCTGAATGGGATCTTTTGGACAAAAAGGCACTTGAAAGCATTCGATTATGCTTGGCACCATTAGTGTCATTTAATATTACAAAAGAAAAGACAACAGAAGATTTGATGAAAACCCTAGCGACACTGTATGAAAAGCCCTCCGCTTCAAACAAGGTATTTCTCATGAAGCATTTATTTAATATGAAAATGGCAGAAGGTGGATTTGTTGCAAATCATTTAAATGAGTTTAATACTATTACTAGCTAGTTATCTTCTATGGGTATCAATTTTGATGAAGAAATTAGGGCTCTCTTGATTTTGTGTTCTTTGACTGAAAGCTGGAATGCCTTGGTAATGGTGGTGAGTAATTTTGTTCCTAGATCTAGTACCCTAAAATATGATGATGTGATCGGTGTTGTTTTGAGTGAGGAAACTCATAGGAAATCCTCAGGTGGATCTACATCAGGAAGTGCTTTGAATGCACAAAGCAGGGGCAGAACAACTGAAAGAGGAAGTAACTCTAGAAATCGTGGGAAATCAAGAGGAAAGTCAAAGGGGAGGAGGTCTCAATCGAGAGGACCAAATGATTGTTGGTACTGTGGGAAACCAGGGAAAAAAAAGAAATATTGCTGGAATCGAAAGAAAAATGAAGGAGATAAATTAGATGGTGACAAGGAGAAGATTGAGAAAGGCAAGAGTCAAGTGGGATAAGGCTTGACAGGTTAGCCAAGGGAGCATTTTTGAAGGTTGAAAGCATGGCATGGGATGTGTGGATTCATGCTTGTTCACATAGTTTGCTCGGTTGTGGATATGGCCATGAAGGCTTCCATGGTTGTATGGAAATGGTATTTTTTGCTAAATAATACATGGTGATGGATGCTTTTTGGAGGCTGGGTTTTTCCCTCAATGAGGGTTTCCTAGGGTATATCTTGTGTCACAATTTTGTACATATGTTGTCTATTCTCTTGCATGTGGATTTTAATTTCGTGTTTATTTCAAATTTATTATGGGTTATGTGGAAACGGTTATATTCTTTATTGCCAAGTTTCCATACAAGTGTTATCAAGGCTCCAAGTGGGAGATTGTTAGATTATGGTGACTGATCAGGAAAGTACTGTACATACTTCATAAATAGTGGGCCGTAGCTGACATATTATGGCCGACATATGGCTGACATGTTGTAACCCTAAAATTAATAAAATACTTGTATACAAGGGTTTAGGGTTAGGTATTTTCATTATGTTATGATGCGAAATTGGTTCTTGCGGCAGTATTGAGCTGTAAGGGATTACAAATTGTAATCAAGTTGTAACCACTGGATTGTAATAAGATCGAACTTTCTATTTGGTGGACGTAGGCCAGGGATTGGGTGAACCACGTTAAATCTTGGTGCCTTGTGTTCATTTCTGTGTGATGTATTATTTTTCTGTTATTGGTTATATTTGCATGTAGTTTTTATTTCTGTCTATGGTTTATCCTAACAATTATGTGTGTACTATTAACTTGCATGGATTTAATACCCATAACAATATGAGGTGGCGATAGATCTTTTCATGTTTCCTCTACTTCTTCCTCTTCCTTGGAAGGTGTATGGATTTCTACATACACTGGACTATCATCTTTTCCTTGCACACTTTTTTGAGGTACCTAGGACATGTATCTTAGTATTGCCACTTTGTTTCTTTCCTAACCTCCTCATAATTGCCTCCCATCAAAAGAATTTCTCTTCTTTTTTTCCTTACCAAGGGCTCAATACCCTTCAAAATTTTGTTAGATTCTTCTTTTGATCAAACATCACATAACTTGTTTATGGATGCGATCCTCATGTTCAAATCTTATTTTACTACTCTTCTCTTCCTATTAATTAACCTATTGTATAGGTCTTTAGGAATTTCATTTTGAATGCTTTCAAATCTCTTATTCCTTAGAATCATGTTTCTTATTATGTCATTCTCTAATTTCCTCCTATCCATACTATTATACATGCTATAAAATTTATTTAATTGTACAAAATTATCATCATTTATAATCATCATGTTTAAATTCTCTACCATGCCTTTTTTCATGTACCTATATTAATTTCCTACCCATCTTGTTCCATAGGTATATCTTTAGTATCATCTTATGAGCTTTTAGAACTCCTTACTTGCGTGGTTTTTTTTCTCTTTCCTAGTCCATTGGTTGTATGTTTGACCCTTTTCTTTGTAGCTTCTTGTTTAACCTTTACCAATATTCTTGAATTTATTTGTGCAGGAGGTTCTTCTACCTCTAGCTTCCTTCGTGATTGTTCATAGTTGGTTGTAACTGGTTACATTTGTGCAATTGCTACATATGATGCAATAGGATCTTGCAGACATGGTTGTGCCACTATTACCTCTTCTAAGGGTCCTACCACTACAATAGGTGTTTCTATTAATAACTCAGATTGCCCACTAACCTTCATTTCTAGTGCAATTCCCTTTAGCTAGTTAAATTCCTTCCTAGACATTCTTTATTCATAGAGAATGGAATCTATATCTTTTTCTACTTTCTTCTTGCTCTCTTTTCTATGGAGCTTAGATTCTACTATTGTTAACCTTTCATCATATGTTCCTCATCTAGGACATTTTGTGTCCTACTTAGATTCTATTATGATCTGCACATACCCTTCTATCAATTTTACACTCATCTCATAGCCCATAGGCTCAATGAACTTTACTCTAGGTATCACTCCTTCTTGGATGGAGGTGTTATCAATCTACACCATGAAGCACAAATCATCCTTATATTTTTCCACCATAGAGGGAGGTATCCTATACCTCAGTTTCATCTCAGACAAAATTTTTTTCATCATTGTATCAATATCAATGTCTCTAACATTCTCAGGTTTGGTTCTATAGCATTGAGTTATAATATTCATTATGCACTCACTGCTATCCCAATTGATTACTCATAGACACTTTCTTGTAACATAGAAGAATAAATGAGTTAGTAAGGACTCAAATCAAAACATTGTGCTCTTCATTTTCTTTATCTTTACAATATTATCCAATAGTTACAATCTGATAATGTCACACAAATTTATTTTCCTTCTTTGAACAACCATCATGTATGCTACATGAAGAAATCCAACTAGTACAGAGTTAATCCTTGATCCATGGTTCAACTTGTACCCTAAGATCTTAGTCAAAAAATTTAGTCCTTTACCCTACATAGGATCAACCTTCATATTCCTTCTGTTAAACTTGGTTTTTAGGTTAGGCTCCACTGTTAAACTTTGTCACTTTCTAGATTGTCATTGTTAATGACAATCTGTGCATCACCCAACAAGAACATATCATCATGTATTCTACTCAAAATAATTTAGGTTCACTCATGATTATTGAATTCCATGTAGAACATATACTTCACCAAACTCATATCTTCAATGTGCACATACTCAGAATTTAGGGATAAGTCATTTTTGCACATCTTTCCTAAATATTTTTTAATCTCCTCACCTCCTATGCTCTCAATTTCATAATGTATATAACTCCTTATATCCTCTACATGTAACACATTTTCCAGGACCTGTGAAAATACACCTATAGGATTATCTAATAAAGAAAAAAATGGGTGCTTCTTGAACTCATATCTTAGTTTGTCACTAACATCATACCTTCTTTGAATAGTCATTTATCAATAACTATAAATATTGCAATAAAATAGATTCAATACTATATAAAATACCTTAAATTTATGATTTTAAGGTTCCTACAACTTTCAACTTCACAGACTTTACTACACACTTCAATTTTTTTCAAATTATTCTTCAATTCATTCAAGACACTTCACATGAACAAATGGTACACTAAATCTTGCTTGTGATCCTTAAAAATTTCAAATTGTACTATGCATAGATGTGTATCTACCACAAACTTAGAATATTGTCTCTTTCCACTAGTGACATTGTTCTTACAATTCCCACTTACTATAATTATATCATGACTTGTGCATTGAATCATAGCTTTCTCTCTATGTCTTTTAACTTCTGTTAACTATGCAATCTCTAAATCACTCTCTAACATCAGTTTTGACCATGGATGCTTTTCTAGTTTTGTAATAGCTCAATTTAGATAGGTCAAGCCACAAATTATATATGACTTCAACTTTGCATGAGGTGCATCAAAGAATTGTTCTTCCAATACTGTATATGAACCCTCTAGATTACATGCCTTCACAAATGCTTTTTTCTAATTGTTGTTACTTCCATTTTCAATCCTTCTACCATTCTTATTATTGTTCCTTCTATGATTAGGGTTCCTCTTAAAGTTCCCTCTATCCATTCTATAGAATCCTATTGTGTGTCCAAAGTTATTGAATAACTAACATATATGTGCATCTATCCTCTAATTGTTTACATTCTACTTTTCAGGTGCTGTTCAATTTCTTGCAATGTGTCTAGGATTATGACATTTTTAAAAAACAAACTGCTTTCTCTCACCATTAGGTTTCTCTCCATCATTAGATCTTCTCTATGACCTAGTTCTTTCATTACATGCAAGGTTAGCATTCCTAAACATTCTACTATTCTTGTTGTCATCAATAAACTTATGTTTCTTACATTCTACTACCTTATGTCCATAACCATGAAAATTATAGCAATAGAAATTATAAATAATTTTAAAATACATACTTGTGTAATCTTTCTTCATATGCCCAACTACATTACATATGTACCATCTAGCTCTAAATTCATGTCTTGCCTCTTTAGATAAATCATCTTACTTAGGTTCTTCAAATTGCTATGTTGTTCTAGGTTCATCAAATTTCTCTATCAATTTAGTTTTTTCAACTTCATCAGACCACTTAAACTTATCTTAAGGGATTTTTTTAATAATTTTTTTTTGTATCCTAATCTCATCCTTCTTTGTTGACTTCTCTCCAAGAAGATATGCAAGCCTATTTTTTCATAAGATCTTTGATGAGATGTTTGTTCATCAATTTTCTCATAAATTGAGTAAAGTTTCTCTAACTATTGTTTTTCTTGTGTCAACTCTCCTTTCACAATGATATTCTATTTTTCCAACTCTTCATGTTCTATCTTAATAGAATCTAATTTAGATATAACTTGACTCAACTAGGATCTAAGGTATGTATTCTTAGATTTTAGATCAGGTTCACTCTTATTGCCACTAGTCTTAAGATTCAACTTTAGTTCAATAATTTTCAACTCATGTTTCAAGATCTCATTCTCTTTCTCGAGATTTTCTATATCATTATTAACAGTAATCTTCACAAAAGGTTCTTTGCTATATTTAAGATCATTAATTTTATCTTTCATTTTGGTAATGTAAACTTTTGAATCTTTGTATCTAACTTTCAAGATGTCTCTCTCTTCAATAATAAGGTCATTTTTTTCTAGTGCTACTTCAAGATTCTTCTTTGAGTGTTCCATATTGACTGGGATCTTACTTAAGCTATTAAGCCTCTTCAAAGTTGGAATCTCCTAACAACGATTCAAAGTCTCCTAAGAGGGACTCATATGTACTGAATGTATTCATAGAATCCTAAGAGGGTCTATCCTCTAATGAGGAATATTTATATCAGTACATCATCTTGTGGGTACCATCCCCACTGGGGTCTTCCCTCTAATCAAGGGTTTCCTAGTTAACATATCTCATGTTACTATGTATGAGTATCTTGTTTTGGTTTTAGTTTTTATTACTCATACGGTTAAGATTTTTTAGGGTTGATAAGTATGATAATTTTTGGATATCTAATTCATGCACCCCCTCTCAATTATATTAGTCGACTATAGATTCTAACAATTGGTATCAGAGCATTAGGTCCTTGAAGGATAAGCTTAACAACTTTGGGAGATTTATGCAAAATCTTTTTAGAAAGGATAGTCCTAGACTTGATGGGGCCATCTATGAAAATTGGAAAGAGAAGATGAAGACTCATCTATTGTACATGTGTCTTGGATATTAGATCATGACAAAGAGTAAGAAGACAATCATTGAAGAACAAATGATAGTAGGATGCAGTGAAGATGAGAGAGATCTATTCATGTGTAACATGAGAGAAAGAGAAGTTATAATAACAACTCTTCCAGAGAATAAATATAGTTAGGTAAAGTCACATCAAGATTCTTATGAAATTTGGAAAGCATTAGAATTTACATTTGAAAGTGATGATCATGAAAGGAGAATAAGATTATAGAATTGGATATGTGCATTTCAAGATGCTAGAATGATGGAAGATGAATTTTTAATAAGTTATATTTGAAGAGTATTAGAAATTGTTGTAGGAATTTAGTCTCATGGTGGAACCAAGGAAGATGATGAATTTATTTGGAAGATATTGAAAATTTTGACACTACCATTCAAGCAAGTAGCTCAGATGATTTAGCTAATAATGCCCTACACTAAGAATTTCACAAAGGAAGCATTGCTCAAAAGATTAGAATAAATAGAAGTGGATCTAAGATAGTTTGGAGATCTAGCAGGAGTCAAAACAACTTTTAGTGCCCTTCATTTTTGACCTAATTTGACAAAGAGTGAAAACACACGTGGAAATTTTGTTGGTAGCTACAGATCTAATGAGGACAAGAAGATTAATGAATGAATAAAATTTCTTGTGAGAAAAGAAAAAGATGGTGAGCAAATTTTTACATGTTGGACTTATGATGAATAAATAGTCATTATGCATCTAAATATCCTAAAAGAGAGCAAAATTATAAAGGAAAGTTTAAGAGTTGAAGAGATAGAGAGAGTAATTGTTTTTATGTAAATGAACATAAAGAATTTAATGAAAAAAGTCAAAGTGAAAGTGATGATGAATTGGGATTTGTGGCTATATAGGAAGATGATCTTGATAGAGAAATTAGATAAGAACTTAGAGCTCTAATTTACCAAGTGGAAAAGAAATCCAATTGGATAATTGATAGTGATTGTTCACATCACATGACTAGTGATATGGATAAGTTTGTTAAGTTCAAGAATCATGATGGAGGTATTGTTAGAGTTGGTAACAATGCATCCTATCATATAACATGAATTAGATCCATTACTCTTGATGGTAAAACTAACACTAATGATGTTTATTCTTTTAATGGATTGAAGCATAACTTTTTCAATGTTGGAAACTTGGTGGACAAGGGTTATCAATTGCATTTCACTGAGAAGACTTGTATTATCAAAGATATAGATGGTAAGTTTGGTAGCTAAAGTGGATAGTGGTTGGTTGTGGAATAGAAGATTCTATAAGACAAACTTTGATAATATTGTGAAGGTTAGTAGCACTTTTGCAATTAGAGACTTGCCTAAGATTACAAAGCCTACTAATTTTATGTGGAAAGAATGTATTTTGGCTAAGAAGAAGAAAGTATAATTTCTTACCAAGAAGTTCACTACCATAGAGAAGTTGGAGATCATTTACATAGATCTGAGTGGTCCCTCTAGAAAAAGAGGATTCTATGGTGAAAGGTATCTTATGATTTTTTTTGATGATTTCACTAGAATGGTGTGGGAGGCATTTCTTAAAGAAAAATTTGAAGCTTTTGAGAAGTTTAAGATACTTGAGAATAGAATTGAGAATGAATTTGGTGTTAAGATAAAGTGTTTGAGCTTTGATAGAGGAGGAGAATTCACCTCTAGAGAGTTTAACATATTTTGTGAAGAGAATGGAATCAAAAGATAGATATCTTCACCTAGAACACCTAAGAAAATTGGGATTGATGAAAGAAGGAATAAGTTAGTAGTAGAAGTAGAAAGAGTGATGTTTTTTCAGACTTATGTTTCTATGACATTTTGGAGAGAAGAAGTCAATACATCAATATACACTCTGAATAGAGTACAAATCAGAAAAGGTATGAACAAGACACCTTATGAACTATGGTTGGTCATTCACCATCACACTAGTACATTTTAGCAAATATGTGACTAAAACTTATAGTCACGCCACTAAAAATTTTAGTCATGTGACTAAAACTAATCACATTCTACTATTTTGTTGCAATTTACAACTATGTGTGACTAAATATGTGACTAATTTGATCAAAAAGTAAAATCACGAGATCAATTAAATAGAGTGACTAAATAGACTATTAAATATATGCCCAAATAAGTGACTATACAATTAGTCACCTACAATTAGTCGCCTAAGCACAAACTACTAAATAAATTAATAGATAAATGACTAAACAAGTGATTAGATAATTACTCATTTAATTTACTTCCTCTCTTCAATTTTTCTATGGTTTATTTATCAATGGATTAAATTGATTTTATTTTTCATATTTCATTGATGGCCCTTGGATCTTCTCTTTTTGATACTCATTGTGGTTTCACTTTGAATCTACTAGGATACATCACACTTTGCAGAATGGCTTGAGAGATTTTATTCACCATTTTACGTGATGTAACATCATTTGAAAATTATGAAACAAGTCACTATATATTAATTACTTTTAGATGATCTTTTTTTTTAAAGGTGGTTTAATTATTGTCTTCCTTTGTCATGTGCATTTTGTATAATGTTTTACTCAAAAAATAAATGCTTATTTGTTCGATAAATTAAATTTTGATCACTTTATAATGGATAGCTATCCACAATTCTCTAGATAGATATATTTAAGATATCTATACTAGTAATTTTTTTTTTTTTTTAGGCAAAGGTGGATGTGCCATTATATATATATATATATATATATATATATATATATATATAGTAGAAATACAATGTTTAGTTTATTTGATTTATTTTGCAAATTGAGAATTCCTAATTGATGTACAAATATGAAATCTCGAATTTTCCATGCATTTAGAGAAAATTGCAAGGGAAGTCTTGTGACAACTCCAACATTGTGATTGTTGCCGATAACCAAATGCTATTTTTTGTTGTGATATTTCTTTTTAAAATTCAACTATGTAGCTTTTTTAGTCAAACTTATTAACCAATATTTCATGCATATTATTTCATATAAATCCATATGTGAAAAAAAAAAATAGAACACTAAAATCTCTTTCTTTTAAATAATAATTATACAAATGAAATAATCAAAATACCTTCCTTAATAATAATTTAAAAATTAAAAAAAAAAACTAAAATCTAACTAAACATTACCTATAAAACATAAAACACCACTAACATAATAATAATAATAACAATAATAATAATAATAATAAAACTCAAATCTAACTAAACATTACCTATGAAACATAAAACACCACTAATATAATAATAATAATAATAATAGCTACTCAAAACTATCTAGACATTACCTATCAAAAACATAAACAAAAACCACTAAAACGTTGAAAAATAATCATTTTTCCATTTGCCAGATCTTCTACCCCCAAACTGCTCTACTACTTACTAGCCTCTCCCGCCAAAAATTTGTAGCTCCACGGTGTCATTTCCTAGACTAAGCACCAAAAAAATTTCCACCATGCATGTTGCCTTCTCTATGTGTGCAGATTTCGTTGTGTACAAACCTTAAATTGAAATCCAAATTCCTCTGAATCAAATGCTAGATTGCTTCAAAATGATCATGCTTGAATGAGGTTTATGACTACAGAAGATTGCAAGTAAGAATTTTGGATCACATCTAATATGACTATTTTACATCCCTACAACTTTGATGGAATTTTTGATTATTATCAATAAGTATCTCGAAGTGTTTCAACTCTGCATGTTGTGTATTCCATTTGATTAGGGTTATAACTTTCAAAAATAGTTATCATGATTATGTTGTAAGAGATTTATGTCTTCTTTTTTAATTTACTACTGTAAAAGGCTCTAGTATGAATTATTTTCTTTAAACAACCTTCAACAGATTAGAGAAGAGAATGATGGATCGTAGAATTATCGAAAACATCAAGGAAATAAAATCTTACAGCATATTCTAAATGCTGAGCACCTAACATTATGAACTGTAGAAACCATATAAATTCTATCTTGAAATGACTTCTGTAAGTTATAATAATCCTCCATTAAAGTTGGCCACATATTTTCCATATCTTGCATCATTTATGAAATCTCTGGGCAAACCCTAAGGTTTATGTGGTTTTACTAGATGTTGATGAAAAAGATCTAACCTTGATGAGTCAATTCATTGGCAATGGCAATGGGAATAGAGAACTCAAACCTTGTAGATACAAAAGGAACTATTCAAAAGGTGATACTACAAGATGCTTGCACAAACATGGAAAAGACAAGCATGAATGTAACAGAGAGGCTCACGGAATCTGCCTTTCCTAGCATAACACAGAAAACTCCACCAATGTTCTAAACAGTCCATAGAGCCCAAATTTTTCCTCTCATGCCATACCCACATGCTACAATGTCAGACAGTACACCCCCAAATGGATAGGTTACTAAGTTGGCAAGCCCAAATGTAGATGCAATTATGCCTGCTATGTGAAGATTTAGATCAAATCTATCAAAGAAATATTGTGCAATCAAATTATCTATGGTAAGTTCTACTCCAAAATAGTATCCATAGGTAAGAGCTAGGATCCAAAGCCTATAGTTCTTCATGGCATTCCATACAACCTGCAAAATGTTTTAGAATTATGTTACTTTGCTGATATTATTTATGTAATGTAAACACTTTAAAATGAAGTGTTCAATAGGAATTTTTTTTTCAAACTATTCCATTCTTGTATTCTTTATTTTAAAATATTAATAACATTGAATGAAAAGATATGGCAATGGTCTTATTAATCTTTTCATTCTAAAACTCTCACTGCAAATAGCGAATTAAAAGATCAAATGAAAATTTAATGATTGAATCGTTGATTGGGTAATATGTTTGTATGTTCTGGTATAAAATTATTATTTTAAAGGATGCTGAAAAATCTTAACCTCCTTTTCGTTATAAGAGATTTGACCATTTTTTTGTATATTATGCTAATCCTGTTGGTGACTTGTAATAGTTCTTTGATATACTAACCACCTAGTTATCACCTTTTTTGTATTATCATATGTTCTGATTTTCTTATAGCTTATTTTGATTTAATTGATATGATCTTGACTTATATGCATTTTTTATTATCTTAGCTCTACTTTTACCAAAAAGAGGGTGACTAGCCAAAGAAACACAAAGAGGTAGAGCCTCTATAAGTAGATTAAAAGTAGGAGGAACCAACACATTAGCCTATACCCTTCTTCAACATAAAAAAAATCGACCAAAAGATCATACCCAACCAAATAGAGCATCAAATTCATCCCAAAAATTAATCCATTCCTCAATTATGGCATCAAATTCATGCCACAAATCTATCTCTTCTCCAAGTCTTTGAACACTTGTCTTCTTTCTACCTTCAACAACTTGTACAGTCTTCTCACCATCGACTCTTTGATCTCTCGTAGTGAATCCTTCTTGCAGTAGTTTCTTCTCTTCCATAAGCCTTTTGAAAAGCCACACAACCTTCTTCTTCATCTCCTTATGCCAACTTGTGGCTTATTTCTTCAATGCTATCTCCAAGAGCTTTCATTCTTCACTCTCTAAGGCCCTTGTCATCTCTAAGACCTCTTTTAACTCACCATTCCAATGCCATCCTCCTTGGCATGTAAACACTTCATTTGCCTTCTTCTTTGAGGCTGCTTCGATAGCCTTTCCTCCACTCTTCACAATGATGCCCTGATTACTTGCACACTCTAAAGGACATAAGATTGTTCCAATCTGAACTTCTTCCATCATATGACTATTATGCTTATTAGCAATGCCCTCTGAAACTTCCTTCACAAGTCCATTCATCGTAACTCCATGAACCCTAACATCTTTAGGCCCATACATCATCAACTTCTTCCCAGGCTTGTCATCTTCATGAGTATCCTCATACTGTGACTCCTTGATGCAGAGGAATATGGAACACCATAGAATTTCTAGTATCATTTTGATCCAAATTCAAGTTCTTCATCAAATTCAATACAATTCCAAATTCACTACATATTCATCAACACATTCTCATATTAGAGGCATTTCTTCCTTACCCAAATCACATAACCATTACCAAGTATAACCAAAGATATAAAACCATTATAATTTTATATCCATATCTTATTCATGGAATATGAATCATTAAAATCTTTTGTCTATCTATTTCTTGAAGAAGGAAACAAAGAGTTGTCCAACTATGAAATTTGTTGTATTCTGGTCATGAAAATATAGTCATAAACAGTCATTCATAATTCTCAAAATATTGATAAAAAATCCAATCTCACCGTTAAAGTTGTAGAAATGATAGATATGGAAAACTTCTCCAGGTTATAGGAAGATCCAACATTTAAATTAAAAGTTATGACAATTCTTCCAAAACTGGTTGTTGTGAATTAGGGTTTTGGGCAATTACAAACAATTTTCACTAAAACCCTCATAACTTTCTCAAAATTGCATAAAATCAATTCAAAAAAAAGGAATGGGAAGTTTATTCAATCTTCTACAATGTATAATATAAAAACACTTGTTTCTAGACTGTACATGTGTGTAGAAGGCTTGGAAATAAGAGGAAAAACTTTCAAGAGAGCAAAACAATACATTGAACAATAAAAATATGATACCAAAATGCTTCCAATCCTTCTCCAACTTGAAATTATGCATATGAATTACCATTATGGATTTTTTTTATAGCCTTTAAGTCTTCATATGGGAGTTACAACTATTTAACTTCCTCTTATGACCATATAACTTCCTATTTTGTCTTTTTTTACAACTTTTGAAAGTTGCATTTTACAACTCTTACAAAAACTTTGCAAAAACCATTCAAACATATCACAAAGGAAATTTTATGGCCTTTTACATAGTTCTTACCCTTTCATGGGTTATTTTGACATTTTTTACTTCATTTATGTATTAGGACCTTGATAAGAAACTTTAACAACTTGTTGCAATTACATTACATATTTTGGCATAATGATTCAATGTGACCTTAAAAATATCCAAATGACCTTATAGATCATAAACCAAAGAAAATTCAAATTTTTTTTTTTCATATTTGCATCTTTGACCTTCTGTAGCTTAGGTGCTCCTACACCACTCCTCTTTGTTTATCTTCACATGCCTCTCTTCTTTTTCTTCTGGTCCTTCACATGAAACATCCACACCATCTACTCTCTCTCCTCTAGGACCTTAATCTGATCCACATCTCTTTGTGCCTCATCATAGACCTTCTGCTCCAAAGCATTAACTTTTGCCCTACCTTCCACATTATCCTCTTCTATCCTTTTGCCTTTTGTATGCACTTTACTCTCCAAGAGTCCATTCCACTCCAAAATACCAACACTTCTTGTCAGCATCCATGACACATCTTCTTTCAAGGGCTGTAACTCAACTCTCCTTCCTTTATCCAAGAATGTGTAAGTGTTCTTTGCTCCATCATGTAGGGTATATTTCTTTATCTGCCATGCTCTTCCAAAGATCAAATGACAATCCACTATTAGAATGATGTCACACGATAGGATGTCCTCATATTTCCCAATGCTGAAATGTACTTGTGCTTGCTGTGTCACCTCAACTTGGTCTTCCACATTTATCCCATGTGCCCTGTATGGTCTCTGATGCATTATCCTTGGCAAATTCAATTGCTTGACCATCTCAATGGAAACAAAATTTGAAAACACACCATTTGAAACTATAACTTTGCAAATTGTGTTCTTGCACTTACAATATGTTTTGAATATACATGGCTCCTCAATGTACCTTGAATCCAAATCTGCATTGATGATCTCCATCTCTATTATATCCCTCTGATGTCAGCAAAAGTTTTCTCCACACTTCATCTACAATCTAGGATTTATTCAACTTTGAACCACCACCTTGGAATGCTCTTTAAAGGATAATTCAACTTTAAGGGTTCAACAAGGGATTCTAGGTCTTCAAAATCTCAGATTGTCTTTTCCCACTCTTTTCCTAATGGAATCTTCTATGCTCTAATACCACTTGACATAGAGCCCCTAGGTGGACTTGCAACCATTCATGCCATGAGGGACTTCCCAAATGTTTCTAAACCATTCATCAAGCATCTTCATTAGGATCTTCTCATTGATTCCATCAACTCCTTCTCTATCAGAGTGCACACACAATGTCTTGTGCTACCATAGGCTCTACATCTTGTTAACATCACCATTATACCTCCAAATAATCACTAGTTTCATCTCATCCCCACACAATACCTAATCCCTTCATAAAACTTCCCCAACATGTTCATGATGGAAATTTACCACAAACTGCCATGTTGTTATCCCTTACATAGACCCAAATATAGTCATTCATAACTTTTGACCCCAATCATATTTCTCCAATCTCACCATTCAAAATTTTCATAACTTGGCTCTCTCCAACATATCCAAAATTTGGCAAGATCCAACGGCTCAATATTGAGATATGTCCCCCGCACTAAGATTGAATTTTCTGGGACAATTTTTCATTCATTTTCCAAATAGTTATTGTCTTTCTCCATTCAAAATACCTACCAACTCCTGCATAAATGCTTGAAACTTGTAAAACAGGTTATATAAATTCTCTACCATAACCCTATCCATTATGGTGGTTTATTCCATGTTAACTATGAACGAAACTACATTTCAAGTGCTCTCTGTTCATGCTAGCAAAAGCCTGGACAGCCTACACCAAAAATTGAATATCTTTGCCAATGTTCAATGAAATCAGGTGATTCAAAAACCACAGTGGAGTATATTCACGCCTTCATGTATTCCAATAGGTTATAGATAAATATGCTAAGTCTTTCACATGAAATTATGTGTGTAATCAGACTGCAACAATATAATAAAATAGAGAAAATACAAGAAACTAAACTTTCATTAAGATCCCACTTGTTACATCGTCCATCCTCCCCTTTTTGGACATTTTACATCACATTTAAACATCCCCCCACTATACCAACTGATACAAACCTCCCAAACTACCTATGGAAGCAACTATTAGTTGGTTATATCTTTAACAAAAGCTTATTGCATATTATCATTCTTAGCAACTTTTTGACTTTTCTAACCTTAGGAACCTAACTATCATCTTTATTACATTCATATGGTCTTATGAGACTTTATGACACCCAAATCATTTATTAAACTCCTCTTTATCCCTTCAAACCCTTATAAGGTTCACTTGACCCATATGCCCAATCAAGGCATCATTGACAACACTAATTACAATCATATATTACATGAACTCACATAACCTTATTAGCCTTGATTACAATCACAAATAATCATTTAAACCTTGTAGAATCAATTGTCCCATGTATCCTTTATTTTGGCCTTATGGTGACCCCTATGTTCTAGATGCTCCTGCACCACCCTTGACACATGACAAATACAGTCTAAGACCTATCGAGTCCCTTTGTTCTAATTAGGGACCGACTTGTGCCATCAAAATACTTAATTGGAAAAAGTTGATAGCTAGACACCTGTGCCCTGATTCAAGTTCTTATAGCAATAAATACCTCTTCCAAGAGGCTTTCAATCCTGAATTCAAGGAAAACAATGAGTATTCTTTTACTTCAAAAACTAGTTTCCTAGGTTTTTATCAACCCAACCACTAGTGATCACAATATCGGTCTTTATAATGTAGAGTTAAAAAATATTTTGGGAGATGATTCAAGTTCTTATTCCCTACACAGATCCTTTTTGGTTATGATAGATGATTAAATATTTTGGTTGTTTGGTACTTGCTTAATTTTTATTAAGAATTTCTAAAGAAAAAACTAACTTATTTTAATCCTTATTACATCCATATGCTCAATTAGCCCTTTTTAGACTTCTAGGAATTACATCTTTTTGCATATTTGATGCCATATTTGATGTGAAGGTTACAACTAATTCATATTTCAAGTATCTTACCTATTTCCTAAAGTTGCAACATGGCAGTTTTGCAATTTTGCACTTTTTGCAAACTTGACAATTTCAATACAACTCTTAGCTTCCTTGCCACCAAGGAGGAAGAAATGAAGTCAACTATATATATATATATATATATATATATATATATATATATATATATATATATATATATATATATATATATATATATATATATATATATATATATATATATATATATATATATATATATATATATGTATGTATACATATATATATATTTATATATATATATATATGTATACATATATATATATATATATGTATACATATATATATATATATATATATATATATATATAGTTGACCACCTTTGATGACTATCTTGTTACTGGTTTTGATAATATTATAATAAATTTGTTTCTAGTGCTATTGTAAATTACACATTATTTTCTTCTAAATGCTTGGTCTTCTTACCCTCATCATAGTTATTAACATTCATTATTCTCGTTGACAGGTATTGAAGAAATTGTATGGGTAATAAATCTTTTTTGGATAGAACTTGGAGACTTTTGAAAAGGCAGGCAAAGAATTCAAAGTGTGTTGTAAAGAATTTGAATTTAGTGAGGTCCTTTGAAAAAAAATTCAGAGGTAATTTGAACTCCAAAACATGCATATTTCATTCTAGGTAGGTTAATATCAAATAAATGTATCTTGAGGACAAATAATAATTTTTTCTTCTTTTTATTATACTCTCTTCTAAAATCGAGTACTTTCAACATTAATTTCCCATCTTTATTATGAGATTCTTCTCCCTTTTCTTTAAACCATAAACTAAATTAACTCTTGAATTCATAACATTACAGATGGATCAGCATCAAAGTTTGACTACAGATCAATATCATACATATGATGAAAGAATAGCCAGTGAGGGGAACATGGACAAATATCCATGTCCATTCAAAATATGTCTTGGTGGAAAGGTGAAAAAAGGCAATGTGATTTACAATCATATGATCAGGTATGGGCATAGTGGTATAAGCCCTTGGGCTGATAATTACTATGAAGATATGATAGATTTGTAGCCAGTGAGAGATGAAGATATAACAAACATAGAAAAAGTGGCATAAAACATAGATGAAGAAGAAGAAATATTTGATGAAGGGATTGAAGTGGCTAGAATGTTCGAAGAGGGTCTAAATGATGATTGGGCTAAGTCAATGGAGGATATTTTAAAGCCTGTGTATGCTAATTGCAGGTTAAGTCATCTGACAACAATCCTTCAAATTCTTAACTTGCAAGTGGTTCATGGTTGGACAAATGAGACTGTAGATCCATTATTGGCATTATTAAGTTTATTACTACCAAATGACTCTACATTTCCAACAAAACAAAGTCAATGTAAAAATCAAATCAGAAAGCTCGGCTTGGCATACAAGAACATCTGCACATGTGTGAATGGTTGTGTATTATTTCATAAAACTCTTGAAAAAGAGAGTGAGTGTCCAAGATGTCATGAAGCCAGGTATAGACAAGGGCTAAAATCAGCTATTGTTCCTAGAAAGGTTCTTCAAAACTTCCTAATAATCCCATGATTACTCAGAATGTATAGGTACAGAGACATAGCTGAACTTATGCAATGGCATGATAAAAATAAGAGCATTGATGGAAAACAATGACATGTGCCTGATTCTAAGACGTGGATGAAATTTGATAACAGGTGGCCTGATTTTTCTCAAGATCCTTGTAATATAAGGTTGGGTTTGGCTCTAGATGGGGTGAACCCATTTTCAGATCAAAGTACTAAATGGTCAACTTGGCCAGTGTTTCTAATAAATTATAACTTGCCTCCATGGTTAGCAACCAAACAATTTTTCTTAATATTAACATTGATTATACTAGGAAAGAAAAGCGTGACTTCAAAAATAATAGATGCTTATCTAGAGCCATTATATGATGAGCTAATAGAATTGTGGAAAGGAGTTGAAGTAATTCAATCTTTAGCAGATGGTCACTGAATCAAATTCACTTTAAGAGCTTCCTTATTATTTACAATTCATGACCTTCTGGCATATGGCACATTATTTGGTCTCTCTGTTCATGGATACCATGGATGTCCAGCTTGTAATTTTAAGGAATTTTTGAGGCACTCAAGAAGTTTACACAAGTGTATTTATTGTGGACACTGTGCTTACCTTAAAATGGACCATCCATACCATCAACAAAAAACACATTTCAATGGTCAAGAAGAGAATCGCGAAGCACCATTATCAATAACAAGTGATTATAATATTGAGAATGGACAAAAAAGAATGTCATTTATTGAGAATGATGGAATTATTGGTAGCAGGTATGATCCATGCAATGAAAGTGGTGTAAAATGATTGTGCATATTGTACAAGTTATGATACCTCAAGGATATATCTATTAGGCACACTGTTAACTTTATGCATACTGAGAAAAATATAGCTTATGTTATCATAGAGACTCTTTTTGGTGTTGTTGATACTATTTCATCACGTGAAGACTTTCGAGAAATAAAGATTCTTCGAAATATTTGGGTTGAGAAATATGATAATGAAAAATATAGACAGCCCAATGCACCTTATGTCTGCACAACAGAACAACGTGCTGAATTCTTACAGTTAATGTCTGAGACTCGATTTCCTACAGGCTATGTAAGTAGTAGCATCAAAATTCAAAATGACATTAATAGCTTCAAAGGCCTCAAGATTCATGATTATCATGTCATAATTGAAAATATTTTACCCGTTGTGGTAAATATATCAAGACTGGCAAAGGGACCAAGATTGGCAATTATAAGGTTGGGGCTTATACTAAAGAGAATGAGTTCACATGTATTAGATTCTTCAAACTTTGATAGTTTGAGAGAGGAGGTTGTTGAAGTTCTTTGTCTATTGGAACAAGAATTTCCACCAGCAATCTTTAACATTTCTATGCATCTTTTGATACATCTAGAATATGAACTAGAGTATGTGGCCCAGTAAGAACAAGATGGATGTATCCTATAGAATGATATATGAAGGTTTTGAAAAAAAAATGTTTGTACTAGGGCAAAACCAAAAGGCAGAATGTCTGAGGGATATTCAATGTAAGAGGCCATGGGATTTTGTACAAAATATATGAAGAATTTTAAAAATGGGATGATGACGAACATGAAAAAGTTGCAGGTGAAGTATTAGAAGGCAATGGATTTCACTTCAAGTTATCATATCAGGAAAGAAGTGCAATACATGCCTTTGTTCTTCAGAACACATCTTCGTTCGATAAGTGGCGCAGGTAGAAAAAAATTAACAATAATTTATTTTATCAATTGTATTTACATATTTATGTTATTTATCTTACTATTTTTGTTACATATTCTATGTAGAAAATATAAACGAGATCATGAAATTTGGATGCAACATTGGCCTCAAAAGCGCAAATGTAATACTTTGATTAGAGGTGATTCTTTTCCAAACTTTGAAGAATGGATTTCTAATGCAATCAATGATGCAAAAGAAGAAGGTGAAGATATAACAACAGAGGAAAGTGAGCTCTCACAATCTCCACATATATGGGCAATGAATTTTGGTGGAATGTGGGCCTATGGAAACCATTTAAGAGTTGAAGAAAAAGACAAAGGGAAGATAAATTGTGATTGTGTTGTTAGTGCTGATTTTTTTCACGATACTGAGAAGAAATTTTATGTTGGATTCATTCAAGATATTATTCAAGTTGATTTTGGTGAAAATAGCCCAATATTATTAAAATGTAAGTGGATCTGACCATCCTTAGTACAATTTGATGAGTATGGATTTGTATGTGCACATACACGGCAATTTTTATCAGAGACAGATGAGCCATATGTTTCCCCTCTTCAAATCAACTAGTCTTTCTTGATTGATGATTGCAGAAGCCCAGGTTGGTCATATGTCATTCAAACAGAGTCTTGTTCCAAACAAAAATTCATGGAAGCTTCCAATGTATTGCCTAATGGGAAATATGTTAATTTACAAGAAACATTTGAAGAAGTGGATGAAGACGATGAGAGAGTTATTGAAGAAGATATTTTGATTGCCAATTAAGAAATTGAGAGAGAGAATGTACTACATGTCAAAGATGAGGATGATGAAGAAAATAAAGTAGATATAGACACGAGTGATGGGGATTTTGGTTTTCTTGGAAATCCTAATGATTATTGAAAAGCCCCACTTTTTATGATCGTTCTATGTAAAGCTTTTATGTTGTCTAATGTTTTCTATATTTTGAGGTCACATATATTTATAATTTAAATGTTTTCTATATAGATATATGGCATTAATGTTGCACATGTTATGAGTCAAAATATTTCATGTTGACTTTCATCTTAAATTATTGCAGAATATAAGTGTAATAAACTGAAATTTTTTTATGTTTATTTAACATTTTGGTGGTATTTAAAGATGTTTTTGAATCTTTCCCTATATTAGTGGCATTTGAAATTATCTTGGAATCTTCATCTTCTTGATTTGTTTGATCATTTTCATAACACATAATTAATTTTTATGCACATGTAAAAGTTTTGGTTGAATTCTATTGTATCTATTCTTTCCCTTGTAAAGATGTTTACATCTTACCATTGTTAATATTCCTTGGTCAATAAGAATTTGCAAAATCAATCATATTATGAGGGTTGTCCTTTTATCATGTTACTAATCTATAAATTAATATTTTTTTCCTTATCAGAAAATGAGGGAAAAGAATACAAGGCGTACACTAGATGACAGTGATCAGAATCAAACAATTCCAATAACAAATTATGGGCACCTTTACGAAGAACGAGTGGCAAAGAATAATGACTTTTTGTCATGTCTTGGCTTAAAAAAAGGTAAGTTTCAAATCTACTCTATATTATAATAGCATGATTTAATCTAGCAAAAGTTGATCACCAAATAGAAGTTCTAGGTAAATGAAATTTGATTCAACTTTCTACTCTTTAGTCTCTTTTTCTATTTGACATTTTTAAAGTCTACCAACTGGTAGTTTTTAATCCATCACTTCACTGTCAATTGCTGTAGTTAAGCATTTTAATCTAATTAGATGTAAATTATAATCTTTTAAGTGTACATTATAATCTTTAAAGAAAGCTTAGACAAGAGTAGGAATTTTGATGACTAATTATTGATCTTGATAACATAAATTGTTTTTCCAGAAATGTGTATCTCCCATAAACTTTTGGACACAGTTACATTTAGATTTCAAATAATTATATTAATATTTTTTCTCATTCCATACTAGAAAAAGTCTATTGAAGGGGATGCTAGGATGATCAACAAATGTCAAAGAGTTAATGCATTAGGTAAGGCTTTCTATTATAGATTTTCTTTGCAAGACAAGATGCGAAGGAGCATTTTTGTGAATACAATTGCCTACTATACTAAGGCCAGATACATCAGAGGCAAAAGTGAAATTTCTTTCAAAATCAACTTCCTACTAAATGTTGTAACAAATTTTTATGTCAGCTCCACCAAGAGTATTTAGTCTACCAATCTCACCACCACTAGCTATTATGTGCTCCCTCCTATAGTCAAATGTAAATAGTTTAGTCTCTTTATACAATTGTAATCAGAAGAAAACCTCAAGATGTTAGATATGTCACTCATTTCTTATATTGACTGCATTTGGAAACATTTATTACATCAAACAATAACATCAACAAGCTAGGTAGTGGTGACAAGTCATGCTCAAAAATGATAGTGACATTAGCACTAGGGAGGAGGGTTCTAACCAACTAATTGAGGGACTTTTACCCAAATCTAGACTTTGTACAATAGGTAAATAGCTTGCCAAAGTCAACTGCTAAAAAGAAAGACATATATGTGCAAGAAAATATTCATTGAAATAAAAATTCTTGTAAGTGTGCACATTTATAATTTTTTGTACATTTTGAAGAGTTCTTACTCTTTAGGATTGACCTCAAGCTTGTGATCAATAGTCATAAGAGAAACCAAGCCTCCAGGTGATTCAAGAATGCACTGAGAATCTGCAACTAATGAAACAGTGACTTTCTAGCAATCTATTATAACAAAAGTAACTGTAGTTCCCAATGTTTGTCCTATAAAACATGGATTGCATATGTAATTAGGAATTGATTGTAAAGAATTTTTGAAACCTAAATCCAATCTTGGCCAGCTTTAGGAATTCAACTCAATCAACCAAAATTAAATTTTGAAGTCAAGGAATTATATTTTTAAGTAAAATCTCCTATGTGAAGGCTAGAGAATTATCAATGTGTGACAAAATCTAAAACATTTAGAGCTCCTTTAGATTTTCTCCATTGTTTCATGCAATAAGGTATGAATAAAATCAAAACTAGTGAAGCCCCGATGTCGCTGAAGGAATTCTAAACCCTTGAATTGAGGGTTTTAGACATGTACTCAGTAAAAATACTATAAAAGTTATAATGTAGGCTTCACTCTATTTCTGCAATCAGGAAGAACTAGGAAATACACATCTTCTTCCTCTCATACTTCTCGTGCTCTCATTACAGACCTCCAAAACATAGCAGACACTGCAATGAAAGAGGTCCAAGCCCCACTTTGTTGTTTCATCTCTTGTATCACATCTTCTCTAAAACAAAATCTGGCATATATCAGATTCCCCCTATTTTTGGGAGACTCTTTTGTGCTCTAGCTGTGAATTCACAAAAAAAAAATTGAAAATCTTGGCCCTTGCAATGACAGCACTTGTTATATCATGGACTTGTTATCTCAAGAAATGGCAAAACAAAGCTCCATCTACTATCACATGCCACTGATGTATTCCAATGCACAACCCATGTCCCTCAAATGTTGTGACCTATAACACCCATTAAAAAAAAACCTTTCAAGAAATCAATTTCATACTTGTTTCGAACATATTCTTGTCAGAAGTTGTAGCTTTTGAGTCAAATTTGTTGATTCATGTTTGATGAGAGTGTTAGCAACTATTAGCAATAGTTAGCAACTATCCATTTCCTCTCTATAATTTTTGCAATTTTAATTATATTTTGTTTTCCAAATAGATTAATGAACGTCTTTTTCTTTATTTCTTAATAATTTTACCAAGTTTAGATGCTTATGCTTTCGTTTATTTTTATCTCTTTATACTTTAGTCTAGGTGACTTAACTACATATCTTAGAAACCTCTCTTAATATTGCCACTATTTCTCAGGACAGTTGTTTTGTTTGTCAAGGAAACCCTCATTTTGGGAGTTTGAATTGGTGGATGATGCATTTTAAGAAATCCTTGCAATGAATTTCATCTGCTGAGAGTTTACAGAAATATTTTTAATTAAAGGTTTTTGGATCTAATGGAAATGCAGTGTATTGACTTATTAATTAAAATTTTAATATTAAACAAAAGAGATAGCTCAGGAAAGAGCTCTAGAGAGTCTTCAAATAAATCAAAAAGTAATTGCTCCCATGCCATTCCATAGGCAATCAGCCACACCATTTAAAACTCAAAATACTAAAGAAATCAATGGAAAAAACTCAAAAATTGAAGAATTCAACACAAGTGAAGAGTCTAATTAAGAAGTGGAAAGTTTGAATGACTTATGCAAATTTTGTTGTCAATTAAATAAAAATGAATCCAGAATGTAAACCATAGCAGCCTTCTAGTTGTGTTTACACTAGGAAAAAGCAATCATATGAAAACCCTTTTCTTCACATTCAAATAATGACACACAAATTATAAACACAGATCAATGAATGAGTATAAAGTTTTAGAGATTATAAACAAAGATCAATGAATTTGTATAGATTTATAGTATACATTTCACATTATCAACAGTCTCCTGCCTCCTGCCTCCTGCCACACATTGCCACACATTGCCCCTGTTGAAATAGGGTTTGACAGGAAACAAACAGGGGAAGGTGGGTTTTCCTATTCCTGCTGCAAATGTATATCAAAGAGGGGCTGAACTTTTCCCTTCGATTTCATCCTCTGCTGAGTGGCACCATTGGCCTTGAGAAGCATGGATGCCATGTTTGAATCAGATAGCACAAACTTCAATTTTCTGTTGGGAAGAAGAAAATAGAGCTCCCCAAGCTTCAACTCATTCTCCTCATCCAACACCTCTGAAATGTATTCACCACTATAGAGACCACCAGAGGCACATATGAAATGGCCAGGGTATTTCCCAACTATCTCACCAGTGTTACTATTAGCTAAAGTAACCAATCTAATAAAATTTTGTCGTCCATCCTTCCGTCATACATAGGAAGTTCAAATTTTACCTTTGAGTCTCCAAGCTTTACTGATTTCAAGATTCTTTCCAATCTTGCATCCTCGGGATCAACAGGTTCCTCTCTTGCTGGTGCAAATCTTTCCCCATCTTCATGGTCTTCTTCATTTCCTTATTTGTCCACAAGTTTTGTCAACCTCTTGACTTCTTCTCTTAACATTCTATTGTCTGTCATCTACTCTCTTACCAACTTAGGAAGTTCAGCATTAGTGACCCTCTGTGGGATCTCATCTCCTTCACCTTCTAACATCTTCAAGCACACCTTCAACACTGGGGCACACGAGGAGGGATCAACACTCTGAGGCTTCAACAATGGAACCACTACACCAAAAGACTCCAAAGTTTTCCTCTCCTTCCCTCTAGGATACTCCTAGGCTCTGATAACAATTAATGCAGAGAGAGAGGACAAAAAAGATGGTCATTTAACAAAGTAACTATAACTTATATTTATCTCTTGACTATGAAACTTTTAGCAGTCTTCTAATATGACTCCAAACAAACAAAAATCAACTCAAAATGACCCTAAGGTCTCTGAAACTATCAAAGCCCCATTTAGGTCTTCAAGAAGCCCTTAAGGCTAGGGCCTCCTCAATGTACCCTCTCCAAGAACTTCTAGGTTTAACTAATGATTGATTCACCATACATAGGACAATAAAACACTATAAAATTCATTAAAACTATATCTCTTTCAGGCAGATTAATGGTTGCTGCTCCCAACCAAGCATTTCCTTAAGGAATCCATCCACAAATTCAGTCCTTCAACATACAAATCCACTTCTCAAGGTGATTACCTATAATATTGCCTTCATTCTTGCATTTATAAGGTTAGTTTATCATAATACAAGTCATGGATTCATCCCAAGTCACAGTAATCACATTTTAGGGATGAATCCTTAATTCATGTTTCCAAATCAATGCAAACCCCAACACCTGTAACAGACTAGTCAATATAATTTGTCAAAAATTGATACAAGGAAGCTAAATGTGATTCAAAATGATCAAATGCAATATGATTGAGCGATAGAAATGATTTGAAATCAGTAGCACATCAAATGGATACCAAGAATGCAAGAAAAGATTTATTTTATTTTATTAATTGCCTTCTTCCTCACAGTCCGTACAAACTACTTAACCAGTCCATACCATCCCCATTTTCTAGGCATTAAAGGTTGTTTATAATATTTTTCCCAACTTCCATAACTGACCCCAAGTGATTATAAGTGTTTGAGATTTGTTTTATCCCTTAAAACTCATTTTCCCTCCAATTTGCATATAACCATTAATATTCAAAAAAATTTGAATTTCTAACTATTGTTTTTTTTATTTTTCTCATTCTAACTTATCAATATTTATTATAATTTGTTCCTAGGAACTAATTGACCCATAAAATCAATCTAGATCCCTATTTGGCACTATTGGCCACCCATACAATATGTTGGTCCTAAGTCCTTACCAAGACTTCTAGGACATTTAACTATTAAATCAAATTGATTATTACAAATTTCCATTATTGGCTTCATCAATATTTTCCAATTAAAATTCAAAGATGATTTTGATCCTCTGAATCCATTTGGTTCCAAGGTGGACTTAGGTGATTAGATAGGTGCTATTGTACCATACACACCTTCAACGCAACTCTTGTCCCAAGAGTGAAGAGTTGTTGTCTTCTTTCCACCCATTCTTCGAGATGGATGTCTACAACCTTTCACCTATAACTTATCACCCTTCGCATGAGTATTACCTACATTTAAATCATTAGAATAAAAAAAAAAACTTTGTATACTTGTTACCATCCATGGCAACCTTGTTCCTTGCTGATTGTGGACAGTCATCTTTTACCCTTGCCAATGGTTTCATAACTTGATGTTTGAGAGCACACAGACCCTTTCCCTTATCCTCCATGGATAGGCTCACATATTTGTTCATTTTTGCCACTATAGGACACCATAGTGTACCTATCAACACTCCATTTTCAATCACTATTTTCTTGCAATCAGAATTCTAAGTTTTGATTTGAACAACCACATTCTTCAAAACCATAAGAGATGGCTTATGTTGCAAACATGTCCCATCATGGTGACTCTTCCTCTACTCCTGCAAGTTCACATATTCCTTATTTCCAAAATAAATAATCCTTTCCAAGCCTTGACCCGGTAAAGCATTCAAATGAAATTTTACACCATCCTTATTCACCACATAGACATTAGATAAACCAAAATGAATTGTGTTCCTTGAGGCTTGCCAAGGCCTTCTAAGGATTACATGCCAACATGTCATAGGAATGACATCACATACAACTTGATCCTTATATTCTCCTCCAGAGAAATCAATTATTGCTTGCTCCCTTACAACAATGTTTTGAGTATCACTTACCCAAGATGCCTTATATGGTTTATCAATAGGAAACTTCTTCAATCCTAGTTTATTAACCATTTCATATGACACTAGATTATCAAAGGAACTAGAGTCTATTATCATCTTACAAATCTTACCATTGCTCATGCAATTTTTCCTAAAGATGGATCTCTTTTCTATTTTTGCTGCTGCATTTGTGGTCCTCTTCTCACCATCAAGAAGTCTCCTTCCAAGATTGGATCTGTATTATATGAATTCTTTTATTCCTCTTCTCCTTGGGATAAGGTGACTCTCTTTGAAAAAGTGTTTGGCTATACTATAAATGATGCAAACCCAAATTTTAAAGAGGTATTGTTCCTTTGTCTATGAGGGAGAGGTAGAAGTATAGATAAAAAATAATGTGAAGTTTTGAATGGCATGTAGAAAAATAAAATGAAAAATAAGAAACTCAGTTCACAAACAACTGTAAATATGTTTCAGACTTGAGGTCTTGATCAGCAGAGTGATTCAAGACTACACAACACTATACAATCGATAGTAATAGCTCTAGACATGTTTCATAGTATAGGTCCTAATTAGGTTCATAATATAATTTATATATACATATATTGGATGCCAACATTACGATTCACGATCTTTTAGGAAGAATATTAAGGATATATGAATGTGTGTTATTGGCCCTACTCTAAAAATCAATTCTCTGAATTGCAGATTGATCCTTAAAATAGAAATTCATTGTCATAAAGATGCATGTTGTAGATACATTTCAGATGGCATGTTGGGTAGTATTGGAATTATGTTTCCTAATTTTTTTATGTTTAAATGTTTTAAATTTTTTTCCCATTTCTTTTCCTAATTTCCCCTTTGTCAGCAGCTCCAGTAGTAGTTATTATGTTTTCAATTCTCTGACCTGTTGTTGCAAATAAATTAAAAAATTGAGCCCAGTCAAGTACACAAAGTTTCTCTCTGACATATTTTTCATAGAAGAAAGTTGTTTGACTATTTTTGTCTACATTACGTTTCTCCACTATGGCTATAGCAGGAATCTGATCTTCAACCTCATCTTTTTCTTTCAAGGCCTTGCTAAGTTTAATTTCAGAGCATACAATGTCCAATAATTCTCTTGTTCCTATACCAGAAATCACAAAGATGGAAATCAGAGTAAACCCAAGGGACCAAAAGTTTGCTGCTTGTATTAATCCTCTATGTGGGAACACACTTATTCACTGCAAGATGTATTCTTTTATTCGAATGTCCCTTACTCAACCAATCTG
The DNA here is from genome assembly GCA_028749045.1 of Cupressus sempervirens. NCBI lineage: Eukaryota > Viridiplantae > Streptophyta > Pinopsida > Cupressales > Cupressaceae > Cupressus > Cupressus sempervirens. The sequence continues at coordinate 245,470,822 of CM053791.1, forward strand.
CAATTTTAATAGTAGCTATTGTGGCTCATGTTTGGCCATCCACAAGAAATATAATAACTAAGGCCTCTTCAACTACAACAACAACTTGTTTCTCTATCATTGAAGGAAATCCAGTAGCAATTGCTTCCTTTGCAGCATATACAATGTCATCCTCACTTCTACCTCTTGTAAGTGATAACCCATTCATTCTAAAACTCGGATACTTTAGAAAAGTAATGACACCACCACTATCTACAACCATAAATTCATTTTCTCCCCAAAATGATCTACCATACAAATAATCTCTAGTTACACCTGGCTCATTAAGAACAATTGCCACATTCCACCCAACAAGCCAGTTGAATAGGGCTGATTTGCCAACATTTGGCGTTCCAGCTATAACAACTTTTGGAAGAAGATGATCAGGCACCATTTGTTTTATTGATTTCATGGCTCTTTTGTCTCCTCTTTGATCATTTGAATTCTCATTTGGGGTTTCAATATCCATTTTTAATTTATCATCTGTTGGTGAGATTTTTTTTCCTCTTTCCTTACAAATGCTTTGAAATGTATTCATTTTTTTTTCTATAACCATTGGAATACTTTTATTTTGCTGGCTAAACTTAGAGGAGGAGTTTTGTTGGAAACTAACATGGCACTGTGGCTTCAAATTGTTGTAGAGAGGCACAAAGCTTGTCCCATTGACCTTTAGGTGGTCACTTGTTAGAAATTAATAAAATTTGTCTTTATCTTCATTACTTATTTGAGGTGCTTTTCAAGGATATCATAGTTCAATTTGTTGCCATACAATCTGAAATAAAGTGTGCAACTTCTTAAAAGGTTGAAGTCCTATGACTATAAAAGTTGTGGTATTATATTTAAGTTGTTGCAATATTTGAGGAGGAGTTTACATCATATGTTGGAGCTATATTGATGATTAAGTTTTTCTTGAGTTCTAATATATGCTGTCATAGTTTGTATCAATCTTCATCTTCTATTCATCTTGACTATGCTCATAGGCCTAGAGGATTATGTCTGCCAATTTTTTTTCTTCTATTTGTTTGTTTCTAATTCCATCTCATTAGCCATTTATTTTAGTTAATGAGTTTTCTTCCACCATGAGTTGATAGTAAATTTTCTTCATAGATGTCAAGAAACACAACATAACTATTAATTTAATTTGATCTATCTATTTTTGTGTTACAGGCAAGCAGAAAAGCACAAAGAAAATGCAGATAAAAAAACAAATGAGCACAAACATAAAATGTTGCCAGTTTGTAGAAGCCAATGATTTGCTGATATAGAAAATGTTGATGAGGAGATGGATATAGCACATGATGATGTGCAAATGAGTACAGCAGATGATAATGCAAAGATTGATGTAACACCTACAAATGTGTTGCCTGATATAGGACATGCTGATGAGCAACCTAATGAAAATCACAAAGAGAATTCACTTGAATCTACTATGTCACCTCATACTACAGTTGCTGCGCCTATAGTTTTGGATGAAATTGGTGGATCAACAAAATATATTGATGGTGGTTCAAGAGAAGATGTTCCTACCACTGTTAAAAGACAAAGATTGAGCCAAACTCTATATAGATCTATAGAGAAGAAAGCAAAAGAAAGATTATTATAAGGTAAGAAGCCATTTGTGGTTGAGGTATCAAGAGATGGTGAACCTATTGGGTATAATGCTACAAGGTGGGCTACTAAGTTGGGCATAAGATGTAGAGCTCATTTAGATATTTTCAAATCAAATTTTATAGAGCAAGATCCATGAAATGTGGAATTTGTTATACAAAAAATGGAAAATACTTTTGATATAATTGGTGGACAAATCTTTAGGAGATACTACAAGAACAAGATGAGACTTCTCATGAACAATTTTAGATACCATTGTCAAAAAATAATCATAGAAGGAAAAGAGAAGTCAGACTCCACTCTATCTCTAAAGAAGTGGGAAGAATTAAAAGAAAGTATGTGTAGTGAGGAATATTTGACTAAGAGTAATAGAGGCAAGAGAGCAAGAGATAGTTTGAGGGCTGAATGTACATATGGTAGAGGTGGGTTGCAGGCTAAAATGGACAAAATTGGAGTAAGTGTAATTTTTTTTTAATAATTTATATTGAGCTATTTATTTTAAATTTTTTATAAATCAGATATTTGTTGACATTGATACTCTATATTAGGTGGATAACACTAATAAAGAAATTTTTTTTGAAGATGTTGTAAATTATATGACAACACTAGATCCTACTAAATCCAGCAACAATAACAAGTGGAAATCTAATTCATCAGCACAGATTTCACAACCATCGATTCAATGTCCAGTAAGAGCCTTTTAAAATCATGTCAACACAAGCGAAGGGCTACAATATATAATGGATTGCTTACATAGTCTCACTAAGAAATTTTCCCATTTGACTGCCTCAGTTCAACCTATAGTTTCTGTATGGAATGAACATAATTCCATGGATTCAAATTAGGTAAGAGGTTTTAATTTTCCTCCAATTTGATTAAAAAGTAGATTCAAATATCATCTTCCTCTTACAATGAACTAGATTCAAGTATTATCTTCTTATATAACTTTCTATCAATATAATTTGAATGTCCCATTTCTAGCATTGTTCAATTTGAAACTATTCCTATGTTCCATCTTCATTGGCATTTTTCTTCTTGTGCTAAGTTTTCCATCTTACAGTGTTGAAAACATCGATTTCCATTCTAATCCAAGAGGAAAATGATATTTGAAATTGTACTATTTCATTCATGTATGTATTCTCTAGTGTGCAAACTTAGCAAGGAGCTAATCTAAAAGTGCATTAGCGGCAATGCTGGAGAGTCATAACTTACAACAGAACACCCTCATTACTTATGTTGTAGAAGAAAACATATTTCCATCATTTTCTGCAAAGAAAAAATTCCCAATACCAAGGAGATGAATGACCTTCCAAAAGAAATATATTCTACCCCAGAAATCACCAATATAGCAGCAACTATGGTTATCAGTAAAAAAAAAAAATATCATTCAACATAGCTGCCAAATAGCTGGAATTACTTGTAAGATAAAATAGTTCTAAGTTTTGTTTCATGAAATGGTACATCTCCTATGCTACAAGTAAACTATATTTTAAGGTGACTTTGATGAATTTTAAGTCTCTTCAACTCCTTCTTTGCCATGCATTGATAAATGCATTACTATTAATGTCTATCATTTTAAACAATAATGGGTGAAGAAATATTTAAGTAGAAATGGATGCTCCTTTCCACCGTGAATTAATTTCTTTTCTTTTCTTCATAGCAACTCCAAAAAAGATGATAATAGATGTTATGAAACTAGAATAACTTCCAATAAGAATGGATCAAAATCTCATGTTGTAGACTTGTTGCTAGCTCACTCAATTGGTAGTTCTTTGATAAATTAGTAGACTATAGAGTTTTAAGGTGCTGAATGGATGCTATATTATTGGTTGTATATAGGCTTTCTATCTTTCATTCAAGAAATCAACTATAGTTTTCAAAATATTTGACCATTTTTTCCTTGATGTTTCAACTACATGTAGAATATAGTTGTTGGTATTGATGCTGATCATGATGAACTGGTTGACAAGAACCTACAACATAAAAGTACTTTTGATGAAGTTCAGGTAATATAATAGTTCTTGTGAACTATTTTTCTTCGTCATAATTTTCATTCTTTATTCTACTTTATACATTATCTTTACTTAATTTTTAAACCACATGTAGAGCAATCATATGAAGGAAAAATGAAAAAGAGAAGCCGTTGTTGATAGTGATTATACTAAATGTGAAGAGAGGTTGCATGATATTCATAGTAGTGGCTATTCTACACTTTAGGTGAGGTATATTAATTTTTTTTTTAGTTGTATATTTGTTGTTTCTAATAAGGTATCATCCTTGTTTAACAATGTTTTCATAATCTTATATGTCAGTTATGCATGCATGGTAATGTAGTGTTTATATTTGGGGCTTGTTTCCATAATTAATTATGTAATACAATGTTTTCTTTTTCTTTTTTCAGAAACATATTGATAATAACCTCATGGAAGGGGAAAAAGTTAGGGTATTGTATCTACATGATGGTTCTGTTGCAGGAATTGGGCAAATTCATTCACTATCTATTGCTCATGGAGTCAATTTGAAAGGAACAAGAGATGCAAATGTAAACATTATAACGGTCACAAAAAATATTCCTCTTGTTTATGATGATAAAGTAGATGAAGCAATTTCTTTGAAACAGAAAGTGGGGACGTTCACACGATGCCCACTGAAGTATTTACAAAAATTATCATAATTAAAAATATTTATCATCTAGTAGACATTGATAAACATCTATTCTCACAACACTACTTTTTATGCAATATTCTGTTGTTTAACGATTTTACGGATCATGGTGTATTTCAAAGAATTCAAAACTCTCCAAACAATTTTGGAATTTTGATTAAGTTTATTGCATAAGTTTGTTCATATATCTAATATTTTTAATTTTTGTATGGCTTAGTTCAAGTTTAAGGTTATGATATTTTACACTATTAAATTCATTGTATTAATAAAATATTTATCGTATGACTTGTTTAATTTTACTAAATCCAGTACTAAATATGTGTCTAACCACATAGTTAAATATATAATAAATCAACTACTAAATGTGTGACTAGCAACATGATTAAATCAACTACTGCATATATGACTAAACACACAACTAATTCAACTACTAAGTAAGCTATTAAATATGCGACTAATGACAATTTTAAATATACTACTAAATCAACTACTAAACATGTGACTAACCACACAACTAAATCAACCATTCAATATGTGACTAACCACAAAATTAAATATACTACTAATTATGTGGCTAGCCACACGATTAAATTAACTATTCAATACGTGACTAACTACACAACTAAATCGACTATTGAATATGTGACTAACCATGCAACTAAATCAACTATTAAATATGTGACTAACCACACAACTAATTTGACTATTAAATATGTGACTAACCACATAATTAAATGTACTACTAAATCAACTACTAAATATGCGACTAGCGACATGATTAAATATACTATTACATCAACTATTAAATATGTGACTAGTCGCATGATTAAGTAAACTAATAAATATACTACTAAATCAATGATCAAAATCAATGATCAAATAGATGACTAAAATTGTTTAGTAGTAAGTTTAGTAGTGTTATAAATGACTAGATATTAACTACTATTAGTCACGTGACTAATTTTAATCACATATATACAAATTTTAGTAGTTTTTTTAGTCGCATATTACTGTTTTTGTACTAGTGTCAGTTAAGTATTTTAGAATATTTAGGAGCAAATTTTATATTAAGAGAGATGATGACATTGGTATGTTTGATCCAAGAAGTGATGAAGGTATGTTTCTTGGCTATTTATTGGAAAGTGAGAAATAGATGTTTTAACCATAGAAATAAGAAAATAATTAAATGCATAAATGTAATGATTGATGAAAAGTTTGGAACTAAGAAAAAGATGGTAGAATATAATTCAGATGAAGAAGAAGATAATTATGGAAATAATTATGAAATTGTTAGATAGAATGTTGAATTTTTCCTTGAGACTAACAATGATTTTTTGAATGATGTGCTAAATGTTGAGCAAAGAGGAGAGAAGACATCTAAAACCAAAGAAGAGATTTCAACTACTACCTCTAATAGGAATCTAACAAAGAATTATTCACCTAAGAAGATAATTGGAGTCAATGACAAAGGTGTGATGGCAAGAAACAAAGTAAATGAGGAGTTATGTCTAATATCTCAAGTTGATCCTCAAAGCATAGATAAAGCATATAGAGATGATCATTGGATTTAAGCAATGAAAGAAGAATTATATTAGATTCTAAAGAATGATACATGGAAGTTAGTTCCTAGACCTAAAGACAAGAATGTGATAGGAACCAAATGGTTATTCAAAAATAAGATGAATGAGGAAGGAAAAGTTGTGAGGAACAAGGATAGACTTGTCTGCAAGGGATATTCATAGCAAGAAGGCATTTACTATGAGGAGAAATATGCACCTGTAGCTAGAATGGAAGTAGGAAGGATGTTCCTAGCTTATGCAATGAATAAGAAGTTTGAGGTTTATAAGATGGATGTTAAATCAGCCTCCCTAAATGGAGAACTTAAAGAAGAGGTATATATTAAGTAGCCTAAAGGTTTTTATTTATCATAAGACAAAGACATAATATACATACTAAAGAAAGCTTTATATAGTCTAAAGCAAGCACTTAGAACCTTGTATGCAAGTCTGGATAGTTATTTGGAAAAGCTTGGATTTTGCTATAGGTATGCTAAACAATAAATTGTATTTCAAATTAGTTGACAATAGTTTGTTGATTATTGTAATATTTTTTTATCACATCATTTTTGGAGGCAATGATGAAGCAAGTGATAAGTTTTTTGAAGAGATGAAGAATGAGTTTGAAATGAGCATGATAGAATATTTTTTTTTGTTCTAAGATTGCAAATTGTGTAGAATAATAATTCTATTTTTATTTCACAAGATAAGTACTTGAATTATTTGTTGTAAAGGTTTGGTTTAGAAAATTTTAAACCTATTGGTACACCTATGATAATTGATCGCAAGTTATCCAACAAAGATGAGACACCTATACTAGAGTAGAAGTACAAATCCATGATTTGGGGTTTGCATTATCTGACTCACACTAGAATAGATATAACAAATACAATTGTTATTGTAGCTAGATTTCAAGATGATTCTAAGGAGTACCATTATGTAATATTAAAGAGAATATTTTAGATATTTGAAAGAGATATCTGATGATGGAATTTTGTATGATAGATCGAGTAATTTCACTCTATGTGCATATACTAATGCAAATTAGGTAGGCAATATGGATGATAGAATTAACACTAGTGATGAAGCATTCTTTCTTTGGAAAAGATTGGTTTCTTGGTTAAGGAAGAAGAATGAATGTATTTAACAAAGTACTATTGAGGTAGAGTATGTTGTAGTAGCAAATAACTATAATCAAGTTATGTGGATTAAGCAGATGTTGAAAGATATCAGAATTGAGTTTGAATAATGTGTTATCATTTACTATGATAACACAAGTATACTGAGTATGTCTATGAATCATGTATTGCATTCTAAGACTAAGCATATATCTATTAAGTATCATGTGCTAAGAGAGAAAGCAATAGAAAAGTAGATATAATTGATGTATGTGAGTATTAAAGATTAGATTGTAGATATGTTTATAAAGCCTTTTCCTAAAGATGCTTTTGAGTACTTAAGATGTATTCTTGGGGTTATGCCCCTACCTAATTCTGAGTAGGTGATGCAAAAAGGTCATCAATCTAGTGGTACAAAGCACTATTGTTCATCTATACTAAATGTTGATGCTTCCTGTATGGGGAAGTATCTGTGATGAACAGAGTCATTGAGGAATTTTTGTATTTGGTATTGAACAATGTCTTTGGAGACTCAAGTTGGTTGATGACTTGGTGTAGCATATTAGCAATTGGTATTTAACAACTAGTATGTTGTAACATTGGGATTGAGGTCCTTGAAATTGATGTTAATGGGGGAGAGTATGCATGAAAAAAATCTCCTAAGGCATGGTGGAGAGTATGCATGAGAAGAACTCCTAAGTAATGAGGGAAAGATATCTCTTTAGAGATATTTATAAAGATTCATGAAAGGAAGCATGAATATGTATATGATGTATTGTGAATTGTTTAGTGTGAAGTAAACAATTGATGTCTAAGAAGGAGTATTCACCTATTGTGCACCTATTTCTTTGAGATTCTTTTAGCTTGTGGACAACTAATGCTATTCACTAGTAGCAACTAAAAATTGTTTGGTATTATTCAAAATTAGTTTCCATCAATGCAAAAGGGGAATATTTTTAGGATGAATTTTGATGATACTACATTGGGGGAGTATCCTAAGAATTAGAGAGTATTGACTTGTTGCATTCATGACTCTGTTTGTCATTGATGTCAACATAACACAGTTTCTATAAAGACTAGTTCAGTAGTAGAAAGACATCTTGATGGTATGAAAAATAGGATGATTAGCTAGTGATGCATAGTTATGCACATGTTTAGCATAGTGTCCTGATGACATGATTAGGTTCCTAGAGTCTGGGTCGAAGATGTACGGAAGATGTACCTAATTTACAAAGAGCAATTTAGAGATAGAGTATTGGGAAAGAAGTTCTTGATGTTTTCTTGATAGATTACATTTTAGATATAGTAAGAAGATTTATATTTAGGAGGTGATAGGAATAGTTAGCTAATGATTTTATTGAGTACACAAGCCCTAGTATCAAGCATGTAAAGTTTTGGATAGATTGTGAGTTGACAATGCTATTATAATTACAATTAATTAATTATCTTATTATAATTAATTGGGAAAGCCTCAAGGTTGACTAAAAGAATTACTATGAAGATATGGTATAAAGGAAAGATGTTTTCCTTGTTTGTAAAGTGTATTCATTGTTGTAAGAAGTGAAAAGTTTGAGAACAAGTAGACTTCTTACTAAATGCATGTAAGGTATCCTAGAGATTATTGGATGCGATATTTATGATCAGGTTACAAGATCAGAAGGAGCAGAAGTCATGTTGATAGGAAAAAGAAAGAGGAAGGAAAAGTGTAATACAATTCTATTGTTTAGATAGTGGGTTCATTGGTCTTTCCCTTGAAGATGTTTAGGCAGTGGGTCCAGCTTTCTTCCACAACTCCTAATAGGGTTGGAATCTCCTAATAGGGATTCAAAGTCTCCTAACAAGGACTCATATGTACTAAATATATTCATAGACTCCTAAAAAGGTCCATCCTCTAACAAGGAATATTTATATTAGTACATCATCTTGTGGGTACCATCCCCACTAGTGTTTTCCCTTTGATAAAGGGTTTTCTTATTTAACATATCTGGTGTTATTGTGTATGAGTATCTTGTTGTGGTTTTAGTTTGTATTACTCATATGGTTAAGTTCTTTTAATATTGATAAGTATGTCACTCCTCTCCCTACCCCCCTCACCCCCCCCACCCCCGCCCCTCTTAGTTATATTAGTGGACTATATATTATAACATAGTATTGACATATAATACCCCATATTTTATGATGGTCTCAATTATATACAATCCTTGCATTTCATTCAAAGCATATGAGGTTTCCTATAGCATGGGCTCTTACATCTTGGTCATGTGCATATGATATTTTATATTGGATTCCTATACTTCTCCAACAAGTTCAATTGAAGAATTTGGAGATTAAGTACATTCATGGTGGATGACATAGGTGTCAAGATCAAAGCTATCAAGTGTATCTATTCTCATCAAAACATTATTTTTATGTAAATACTATATTCTCATACTATACTATGAATATTCAAACCCTTTACCATTATTTTAGTGCATTAATATAGTTATCCTTCAAACTAAGACACTATATTTTGATATATATTTGGATCTCACTAATTTTTCTTTGACTGAATGACCTTTACTTCTTTGGTAAAAACTTTTTTAGAGTCATTTTATCCCTATTTCTTTGGCACCATTAACTATGTATCACCACTATTATCATTTGTTTCATCTGCATCACGATTCTATCCATGACACTATTTTTGACAATATAGTAGTAATTTAAACTTATGGAAGTTTATGATACTCCATTCAATGCGTCAATGTATGATTGTCCTTAAATATCATACGACTATTATTCTAACATGATAACCATACTTATTGCACTATCACCATGTCTATTTGGTTTTCTCTTAACTTGATTATTATTATTATCTTTTTTAGATCAAATTAGGCTCGTTTCATCAAATTAAAGAATACAAAAAATGTTGATTATAATAGGAGTTACAAAGTAAACCTAAGCTATTATATTCACCTTTATAGAATTTTCCAAATGATGGAGACTATCATATTACTTTTCTAAAGATACAAAATTTAGTAACAAAATAGGCACTTCTACAAAAAAAAAATCCAAACACAACTACTCTGCCCATATGCTACAAATTTACTACAATCTTTTTCTAGGGCACTATGAGCACATCAACATGATTAATATTGAAAAATCTACCCAAAATATGGTACATACAAAAAAATTTCATAAAAATTCACACCATACTCTTATAATGTAAGTGCCCTTGGGGTTTTAACAAATTCCACCAATATTTGCATGAAGGTTGTCAAATTAGCACCATATATTATTGTGTACATTCCATAGTTACATTCAATTTAATTTTATGCCAAGGAACCCATATCCAATTGTTGTGGCTATAGGCTTTGAGCCCCAAACAACCATAATTGCATCTTGTTTTTGTGGAAGAAATGCATCAGATGTGTCTATTCCAAATATTCCAAGATTACATAAAGTAAAGGTACCTTAATTTTGTTCATGAGGTTGAAGTTACTTTGCACAAGCTTTATCAAAAAGATCATTCCACCTTTCAGAAAGTAAATACAATTCATCCATCAAATGAAAATGCAACTTTGATATTTAAGTTACCATTTTGTGTAAAAAAAAGTCCATCCTTGCAACTTCAGTTTACAACTAGGTGTTGTGTTAAATTCCTTTCAATTATCTTTACTACTAAAGCAGTCATAGTCACCTCCTTTATAAATTTGACCTTTTTTTAGAGAGCATCTAGAACATTAGTGGTGTTAGAGGACCCAATGTAGAATGTAAGAATTAAAAGCCTCTCTACCATATACCTTTGTACTATGTGTCTCAAAACATAGGCATTACAATTTATGAAACTTTCTTTCTCATTCCTTATCACTTGACATTTCTTTCACTTTATTTTTATTCTTCTTTCATTTATTGCATTTCACTCTTTATGCATTCTTTTATGCTATCCCTTTTTTAATTTATTCTTTCTCAATTCTATAACAACAATGCCACTTTTTGCCTTTGTTATGCAACATGTCTATAATTTATTTGTCATGTCATTTTAGACCTCAAGTTGCATCAAGTTCATAATTTCTTATTTCTTCTAATAGTTAGGTTTACATTATTTATTTTTCTACTCTTATAAAAGAGAGTAAATATATCTCTTTGATAGTTGATGAAACTAATGAGAACTAATAATAAATACTAAATTATGTATATATTTATGATGCAATAAAATAATCAAATATGATTTGTAATTATGTTCTTGGAATGTGATACATGCATGGTTGAAAAACTTAATTTCAAAGGTCAAGGATACTACAACTACAAGAGATATATTTGATAGTCTTTGATATATCATGCATTGTTTAGTAAATGAAGATTCAATAAGGAATGGTGTTTGCATATTTATTGATGACTTTAAAGACACATAACCCACATTCATTGAGTATTTTAAGAGTCAATGGTTTGAAAAATTGAGTATGTGGGCTAGATGTTTCCATACACTCAAGCATACAAGACAAGAAATGAATGGAGTTGTAGAATCATATCACTCACACCTAAAAAGAGGATTATTAAAGGTACTCAAGCATGTTAAAAATTGTCATGTTGATTAGTTAGTACATAAACTAACATCACATATTTATGTCTATTATTGGTGGATATAAATCATAAAAAAAATGGTTTCTATAGAAACTTTGAAATTGAGAATATAGAAAATACATCTTGGGTTCAAGAAATGCAAATTCCAGATGAGAGTATTACATTTGATGACATTGATGATCATATAACATATGTGGCAATTGAAAGTGATACTTTTTTCTAATATGAGATGTATATTTCATCACCTCATCTATGTATGTTCTCTTGCAACTTTTCAATACATGGATACATGTTCAATCATGTGATCAAGGTGAATTTAGTGAAGGAGAGACAAAATCTATCCAATAATAATTTGCATGTGGACTTAGATTGTCTTGCTACTATTGTTGTTTCTATAGAAGAAAGATGACCCATAAGTGTCTCTAATCATTTGGTATGACAAAAAACTAAAATTTCTTGGTATATGATTCATTATGAATCATATATTTAAATGTGTTACAATAATGATGTAGGAAATTACTGAATTAGATGGGATAGGAGGAAGCGTAAATTGTCAACTATTGGAGGATCATTCAATAAATACATAGCTAAAATATTAATTACATTTTAATAATTTTTATTCTTGTTTCTTTGAATTTTCATATCTAAAATATAGGTATGTGCAGGATCATGGTGTACCAAAAAGTGGCAATCTGAAAAATATGTAGTTCTGAAATGCCTCAAAGAGTTTCAAAATCTATTCCCACTTTTTTCCAACCCATCTTGATACTAAATGAAAACAATTAATACCTTTATAATTCCTACTATATCTTTCAATACCAACCTTATATGGTCATCTTTAAAACATCCCGAAAATGTGTTTTTGGCATGTTCTTATGTGTTTTTTACTTCAAGCATGTAGCTGATGACTTTTTTTTAACTAAAATTTTATGTAATGAAAAGGGTTTCTTAAGAATGTTCTTACCTTTTCATAAATATAAGTTTTGTCAAATTATGAGTTCAGTAAGTAATTATTACTTATTTTCTAATTGAGTTAGCTACAAAGTCTTAATTGACATACTGGTTGAAAAATAGCTATAACTTTGAAACCATATAAGATTTGTGAAATCAAAAAGATGTGTCACATTATATGCTTCAACTAGTATAAGAAAAAAAAAAAAAAAACTTAATTTTGATTTTTTTTGAACTAGTTAAGGTGGTCAGACATGGGAGTTTTTTTAACTCTAAAAATAGTATAGTAGAAAATTAATAATTAATTATTTATTTGGAATAAAAATTGCCAAAAATATGCGTCACATCCAAGCATGACTCTACTTGTTATATCTAAAATTATATTTAAAAATATTATCATTTGATTATGACTAAGGTGGTCAAACATACACCTACTTTTTATTTTTGCCTTGAAATTTTTGTAGTACTGCATTAAAATCCAAACTTTTGACCAATCAAATAATTATTTCTCCAGACAAGGCCTTATAGTTTAGAAACTAGATTCAATTTCCTACAGATTATTTTCTTACAACTTTTTGATATAAAGTCCAGAACCACTTTAAAATTATGTTTCAAGTTGACATAACCCTGATTTGCTAGTTTTTCACTACCACTTAAGGCCATAGTTTGGTACACCATGATCCTGCACATACCCATATGTTTAACTTTTTGTAAAAAATAGTAAAAAAAGAAGAGAATACAATGATAGAAATAAAGTTGGAAATAAACAATGAGATTTAGAATACATCTAATCTAGCAACACTTTCTTTCATAATTTTTGTTTAAAGGGCTTGTCCAATAAATTCAAAAGTTGAGACATATCATCTCACTTTGGACTAGACCATCCAAGTGTGCATCTATTTCATCCTGTACAAGATGTATTTGGCAATAATCTTCATCATTAAAAATACTTCATTGAATGTATGAATTTAAGGAGAAAAACAAGTCTCTTGAACTAAACACCTATGTTTAAACAAACGAAGTGAAATCTTAAGCATCAAAATTTGGTGGATGATCTTGATAGGGAAAATGAGTGAGATAAGGATTACACTAGGTACAATGAACATAGAATTGACATGGTTGAGAGCATATATTTTGGAAGCATGGAAGATACTAATGCAAGCACATAGGATATTATTAAAAACACATGATATAGTGACATCATACCCATCTCCCACATGAGAGGCTTAAAAGTTATTGTGGTGTTGTAGGTTCTTGCCTATATAGTGACATCATACTTGTTTTTTTATGTATTTTAAGCAATTTTAAGATTTTGTAATGCTATGCTATTATTTTGGGTATGTTACAAATATAATTAAATTTTGTTAAGATAACTTATGAAATTCAAGAAAATGAGTACTCTTTGATACCTTTTGTCATATTGTTCACATTATTTTGGTATTATTTTGATGTATGTCTATTGATGATTTTAGTATAATATTTGACACAAATTATCTTTACATTATGCTTTAATGGATATTCATATCTTATTTCAAGTCTCCAATTTTGGCTAGTTCTAGCCAATGATGGTAAAGGTCATGTAATGTAGAATTAAGATTGTCATTTGACTATAATCATAAAAACTAGATTATCTTGTGTGCCTTCTTTATTCTGCCACATTTTGTATGTTTCTACCACAACATTTCCATGCATGATATCTCATAAAAACTATCTTTTGAAAATTAGTTGATGGATGTCTATGCCCTCTTTTGAAGCTCTCATTTTGTCATAAACATGCAAGCTGCTAGAAAAGGTTGTGCAATTTTTATATTTATAATCAACTCTCTAACTGTGTACATGTACACTAATGATTATTGTTCACAACGTAATATTCTCCAAGCATCTTAGTCTAGAAAGTCTTGTCAATTTCCCATCCTTAGGACTGTGACTAATTCTTAGCTCTAAAATTGTTATTTTGCATGACAAATTTCTTATTAAATTAATAATTTATGTTAATTCTTAAGTTGATTTTTTAAATGTAAAAAAGCTTATGTAAAACTAAGCATTTTTAGTTTGTAAGGAGTGCAAACAATTTTTATTTGTGTAGAGTATAGGCTTTTTGTTATTAAGCAAAGAGGATTTCAGTTTGACATAAGCTTTGGTTGTAAACAAGTTTATTTTTTTTAATTGATAAACATTTGAATGTCTTTGATGTGAAGTGGAGATATGGAAGAATTTTAAGTTTTTGGAAATGTGCTACATAAATTAATTGCATAATTGTTGTTGGGAGACAATGAATCTCTAGTTTTTTTATTCTTACATATACAGTGCAAACAATTTATATTTGTGCATAGTATAGGATTTTAATTATTAAGAAAAGAGGCTTCTTAGATTGACTTAAACTTTGTTTGTAAATAATTCATTATTTTTTTAAAAAAATGATAAACATTTGAATGTCTTTGATGTGAGGTGGAGGTTATAATTTTTTAAAATGGAAGAATTTGATTTTTTTTGCAATGTGTTGAAGAAATTAATTGTACAGTTGTCCTTGGGAGAGAATGAATCTCTAATTTTCTTTATTCATACACATGCAAAAGGAGAATAATTGTTAGAAATTAAAGTCATTAAATTTTCCTATTTGAAGAGTGGATGTATTCAACTACAATATCATAGTTCAATCAAGAATGAAAAATCCATCAGTGACTAGATTAAATTACAACTGAGCTCCCAACTAGAACTTTAGTTTCTTGCACATTGATAATATGATATTTTGTGAATAGATATTGTCATATATCAAAGGATTCTAATTTTAAGAAAATTGTTTCTAAATGTAGCAAATAAATTAAAATTAGATTTTGTGCGTAGATAATACCATATATAAAGATCCTTATTTTTTATTTTTTTTAAATCTTAATGGAACAATTATTAAAATTAGACAAAAAATATTGGAGTGGACACCAGTTAGTGACCATTGCATTCTTTATCCTTGATTTTCAAATTCATTCAAAAGTGCCCACTAGTCTCAGATTTTATACCTTCTTTCCCATATTACAAATGAAATTTCCCAACTCTAGCTAGATTCATTTACCTAATGCTCATATTGTTTTGTCTATCAATTTTTATTTTTATGTTTTAGTACAATCGATTCATAAGTAGGTGATGGTCAGTAAGAAGTAGTCATTGAAGAAGGGACTATGCAAGAAGTAGTCATTATAGAGGAATGTTTCCAAGCAATAGGTGAACACTCGTAAGAAAAAAATAGATGGCCCTTTGAATAGAAGAATTAGAAGAATTATAATTTGTATGGAATGTACAACATCAAATGACTTTGAAACTTAAATTTAACTCTCTTTAGAAATTTTCTTTCTTTCATCTCTCTCTCTCTCTCTCTCTCTCTCTCTCTCTCTCTCTCTCTCTCTCTCTCTGTGTGTGTGTGTGTGTGTGTGTGTGTGTGTGTGTGTGTGTGTGTAATCTATTATTTTTTGTTGTTCACAACTATAAATATTATTATTTATTCATTAATGTTAATATGATATTTTTTCATTTATTTTACTTCAAGTTTTTTAATAAAATAATAGTATGCTAATAACTACATCAATATATGTGATTTTTTTTAGAAGTATTACATGTTTTATATCAAATATATAATTAAATTACAATATATAGATTTTAAATATAATAATTTAATGAAAAACTAAATTATTATTATGAAATAATATTTGAAGCAAATTAATTTATATTATTGAATCTAAAAATAATATTAAAATAATATTTTAATGAATATAATAATTTATATTAAATATAAAAATAAATTATAATAGCATAGTAATTATTAAATATAATAATTATCATCTATTAAAATAATAATAATAGTAACAGACTTGAGTAAGGAATGATGGAAGGGTTAGAATATTAATGAGAAAGCAGACCCGCTTTAACTTTTGATACGAGAAGTAAAACAAAATTAAATAAATACCATGTTATAGAGAGTGAGTTAAAATATTAGTGAGAAAGCGGACCCACATAACATGAGAAGCAAAACAAAATAAATAAATACTCCATGATCTAGAAGAAAATAAATGAATAGAAAATGTCAAATGTAAGAGGTTGGTTAATAAAAAAGAAGGTAAGGTAGAGTTAAGGGGGACCCACAACCAAGCCATCTAAGCATTTAAAATATTTGAGTCTTCTAGTGAAGCCTAGGTGAGATTGATGTGGGAATTTAATGTGGTTACTTTTGAAAATATTTGTGCCCCTTGTATGTTAATTCACCCAATTTAGTTGGCTTTGGTGGACATGGAACATTAGAGTTGTAACAATGTGCCTTGGTATCATTTGATAAAATAGCTTCCTTAGAGATCAATGGGGACATGGAATGTGATTACTTTTGCAAATATTTGTGCACATTGTATGACAATTTATCCAATTTAGTGGTCTTTAGTGGACATGGAGCATTTGAGTTTTGATAATATTTGTTGTTTTCCTATATTAAAATTAATTCCTTGTAGACCAATGAGGACATAGAATGTGAGTACTTTTGTATATGTTTGTGCACCTTGTATGATAATTCACCCAATTTTGTGGTCTCTGATGAACATGGAGCATTGGAATTGTGACAACATTCCTTGATCTCATCTGATAAAATAGCTTTCTTGGATACCACTGGGGACATGGAAAGTGAGTAATTTTGAAAAAAATTGTACACCTTGTATGATAATTCACCCAATCTAGTGGTCTTTGGTGGACATGGGGCATTGGAGTTGTTGAAATGTTCCTTGTTCTCCTCTATCAAACCATCATCCTTAGAGACTGATGGGGATATATAATATGGGTATTGGGGTAAATGTGTTTGCACCTAGTTATAATATAATAAGTCACCATGTTTAGTGGTTTTAGGTAGACATGGAGCATTAGAGTTCTAGCACTCGTCCAAGGCATGGACTACAAACATCATGTAAGAACTAGTGTTCTCATTTTTATATATGTCAGATTCTCCATATCTTTAACAAAAATGTGTCAAAATTATATTTTATTTTTGATTGAATAACAAGTTTTTTGGTAAGGTTTGATATGAAATATAATTCAATATGAGAGGCTTATATAGATAGACCCCTAACTCTGACAAATACTACAAAAAAAGCTTTTATTGAATGAGGCATTCAATGTCCTGGGTTGTAGTAAGGCTAAAACAAAATTGGAAAATCACAATTTTGTTTTAGCCTTACCCTAAGCTTGTTGATATAAGAATAAAACAAAAATAGAATATAAAATAAAGCTTGATAGATATCAAGTGGTAGAAGATTTGGAAAAGGAAAAGGTGCTACTAGATTTTGGTTGAGAAAGGTTGGTTAAAATGTAATGTGGATGGATGTTCTAAAGGAAATCCTAGTGTCCCCAGTGCTAGAGGAATTAGCAAAGACTAGAAAGGTAATATTATTGTTGTCTTTTCCAAGTTGTTGGGAATTAGGTCCAACAACTATGTTGAGGCTATACCAATGTGGTTTGGTATTAGAACTCTACAAGACTTAGAAGTGGACAAAGTTGAGTTGGAAGGAGACTACAAGCTCATTATTGACCTACTTTTTAAAAACAAAGTTAAATGCCCATGGATTATTGCCCCTTTAATTGTTGATTGCAAAAAAAGGCTCTCATCATTCAATAGTGTGATAATCAAGCACAACATTAGAGAAGGGGACAAAGCTATGAGCTATGTGGATACATGGGGTCTAAACAATGAGGAATGGTAGATAGTGACTAAGATGGTAGGAACACAAGAGTTAAATCTAATAGTTTTATATATTATAAAAATATAATGGTACATGGTAGGAGCACTAGAGGTGCTAGGTGGATCACTAAGAAGCCATGTCAGCAGGGTCAGCACCCTATGGTCATTAAATGAAATAATCCTATTGAGATATGTTTGACCATCATTCACAATATTCACATTAATGAGGTGTTAATTCTCATGAAGCTAAAAAGGATACTCCAGATTGTTTCAATAATAAAGTTGAGTCATGCAAATCTTAACACATATCTCTCTCTTTTATTTTACAAGATGGTTAATAATCTCATTGTCAAACATTTATGGACTTGAGCTAGAAAGAGTCATTTTATTCCATAAGTCATAATGATTTACCACATTTTTCACATCGATGGTACAAAAAGGGCCAACTATGTGAAATGGTACAATGCTAGGATCGAGAGAAAGATTTGTGGTAACATTTTTATAATATTAAATCATAAGAATTATATTTTTATCACCCTTATTTGGAAATAGTAAGTTCACCTCTACACTCAAATCTCCATAATAAAATCAATTTTCTTTAGGTTTCAAAGAAAGTTTCCAGAATGAGTAGTGTTGCAGATAAAGGTGTTCACAAGCTGAACTTGGGTCCCAAGAAAACTAGCTAATTGTTTGAGAAGGAGAACATCATGGGTGGTCTTGTGAAACATGTTGAACCCAAAAAATAGAAAAGATCTAGAGAAGAAAAAGGAAATCTATTGTCACTTTTTCAAGGAGGGATTACATTCTTATATTCAATCAATGAAAGGCCACAACATCAATGCTTTAGACTAAGTTTTCTAATTCTTGGAACAAAGGTCAGCTAGAAATGGGGTTGAATTAATTTTTTGGTAATGTCAGAGCTGATTGGTGAAGTGACTATCTTGGATTGTGTTAGTGTTCAAGTTGAAAGAAAAGGTGCATTGGATTGTACTAAATCTAGCCTTGTATTCTTTTAAAATATAGAAGAACATGTTAGAGCCAATTTTCAAAATGGCAATGATAGGCTCTCCTTCCTAGTTCTTTTCTCGCCATATCTTTATGGCTAATCAAGTATTTCACCCTTGAAGGATGATATATGGCCTCTCATGGCTACCATTTTCCTTTTCTTAATATGTTGAGACATGAGGAAAAACTTAACATCTCCTTCTTCCTTCTTCCTTCTCTAGTCAACAACATCATTTTGGGAGGAAACCATCCCATTCACCGAGGGCTTATTTTTTCCTCTACCATCATGTCTATGCTTACCATCTTGTTTTTGGTATATGCCTCTTGCCCATTGAAAAATGTAGAATGTCTCTGGCACAGATTAAACCCAAACATTGTAGCTGAATCTCTCAAATAAACCTCATTCCTACAAATCCAAGTAGCTTAATTTATCTTTAGAAAATCCCTTCTTCTTGAGGCCCCCCAAAAATGGAAGAATTCTTCTACTAAATCTAGCCCTACCAATACCCTTAAAAAATGAAAAATGGTAGAAGACATTATTGATATCAACAAAAATGATGGGAAGGAATTTTTTGATTTTAAGATGGAGGATAGAGCTATGGATATCAAATTGCAAAAGGGTAATATGAGTTATGGGGAAAGAATATTAGTGAGATCAAAAAAAAGAAAGAAAGATACAACTATGAGGAAGAAAGCAAGAAAAATTCCCATAGTTCCCAAATGGAGGTTAACAAAGAAGAGATGGAACTAGAGGAAATGCTAGAGAAAGATAGGGTTTTCTCCTTTGATGATGCATATTTCAAGGCATAAGTGGAGGTTATCGACAAGGAAAACCAACTTCCCCAAGAAATGAAAGTGATGATAGACTTAGGGATTTTTGGTGATGAAGAGATCAAGTCTTATGATTAAAATGAGTTTGGGGAAAAAATATTTTCCCCTCAAACCATCTAGAGGCATCTAGAAGACTTTAGAAAGGAATATGAAAAATGTCTTTATGAAATTAATGTGGAGATTGAAGAGATAGACAATAAATAAATAATGTCATTTCTGAACTTGAGTTGGAAGTTGTTGTTTTTGCAACCTGCAAGGTGCAGAAGGAAATGATGATAAAGGATGTGTTTAGGGTGATCAATGGAAAGAGAAAATTAAGAAGGGTAACCCAAACCAAGGAGGAGAAGTGAAACAAGATAAAGAGCTCCTTATGGATCAAGAACTGGATCGAAGAAATTAAGTACCTTAATGAAGACTAGGAGAACATTAAACATCCCCATTTCCTCATTCCTATGTTTTTGGCTTTTATTAGATTTTCTTGTGGTTTCCTATTTCATATGTGGTTTCATAAAGTACTTTTATTTTTGTTCAATGCTATCGAGTTTACTTCCATTAATTGTTAACTCTATTAATCCAAACTACTATTGGGGTACTAAGATTTTTAATTTTTTTTACTAACTTTAGTAGTTTAAAGTTTAGAATTAATTTAGTTTTAGGCATGGATGGCTTAAACTATTTGAAAAAATGGCTGGTTTTGATTAATTTTGTGTTCTTGAAGTTATGGGTGGAACTCTAACTAGTGGGATTAGAGTATGCTTCTCTAATACTTGGCCATAATTGCCCAAGGCAGAGATGGTATGTTCTCATTACTATTTTATGGGTTCAGGACCCCTACCCTTTTTTTATCAAAATATTGTGCTCTTTTTTTCATTTTATTTTGTGTTTATATTTTTAGATTGTTCTCATGCTACACTTATGGTAAGTTTTTGTATGGTTAGACCCTTACTTTTGTTATGCAATCAGATTGAGAGATCATAGTTCTTTTGACATGCCTATCTTATTGTAATCCTAAGGCTAGTGCCATATACAAATTATTTCCCCTATTTAATAACCTTATTTTTAAAAAATTCATAAAAATAAGCATCTAAATATTTTTACTAAAGTTTGAAAGTTAAATATTTATTCATGCATTTCTACCTCACAATTGATTTAATACAAAATTGTATATATCTACTCAACATAATGATATTTCTGTGTATCAAAAGATATTTATTTTATTTAGTGGCATTAACAAGAAAATTCATGAACCATTCAATAATCAATCATGAATAATAATAATAGAAGTTTAGAAATGCTAATGCATGTGTATCAGCAACTATTCATGACAAAAGTTTGAAGCGTGTTTGAAAAACATTCTATTGACTCTAAAAATCATAGATTTCATTATCCTAAAATGTAATTTCAATAGTGATATACTAAATTTGTTAATAATAGTAGATGTTTTTACTTTCAAACGATCACTATCTTTTGCTAATTTGTAAAAATAGACATGGTTTGTAAACTATCAAAGTTTGTTCTAGAAGTCCTCAATAAAATAACAAGAAAGTTGTAAGTTACATCAAGATCAAACCTAATAGTTCATTTTACTTCAAATATAACATAATGTTAAAACAAAATACTAGATAAATGCATAAATTAAAGTCATATCCACAAGAAAAATATCCTCATAATTAATATATTCATATGAAATGTACATTTTCATAAACATAAAACCAATACTTTTTTAAAATTAGGTTATTTTTATTTTAGAAAATAACATTTTCTTTTTCAAAGGCAGTAAAAGTTATTTTTATAAGATGGAATGAATCTGAAGTCTGTAGTGCTCCAAAACATTATTAAAAAATTACATTTGATAAACTTTGGAAATGTTTGTGAAATTTTTTTGGAAAATGCTATTAATTCATACTTAGTAACTTATGTATCCATTTTTATGCATTTCCCCCTATTTGACAAATCAAGAAACAAATCATGAAGAAGTATTAAAATTAAATGGCTAAAAATATTTAAGTTGATTATTAGAAATGTGATATTTTTATTTATCAATGGTTAGAGAAAGTAACAGAATAGGATGAACTCAAAATACTAAGTTACACATTTTTTAGGAATAAATTCCTCCTAAAATGTGCACTAACCAATTTTTGAGTTGGGTAAAGTAACCACAAAGTTTCTATCAAAACATTATTAGCTTCAATAAAACCTAGTAAAATATCATGTTTTGATCAAAACTAAGGGCTAACAATACATTCGATCAAAACAAAGGAAGATCCAAGTGGGGTTTAAAATCCCCACCACTGACCACACAAATCATTTTCATATGTGGAGTCACATGTTTTGATTGGAACATAGCACAAATTTGGTGTCCAACACACCCATCATCGAATTAGGTATAAGATTTCAATTTTCTAACCCTAACTAGTGTTTTTAATTAAATTTTAAATTTTTTTCATATTTTTTATTGTATATATACAAGCATTGTGGATGTATAGATAAATGTATTGTGTAGCTATATATACACACATAAATATGCATATATATATATTAGTATATACATGTGTATATACATCCATGTGTGTGTGTGTGTGTGTGTGTGTGTGTGTGTGTGTGTGTGTGTACACACACAGACACACACACATATATGCATGTATATTTAATTTTAAGGGTAAGTGTACCAAGTTGTGGTGCCAAAAAGGGGGTATAAGTGGACACATTTTTCCTAAAATCAATAATTTTTGAACTTCAACAATGATTTGAAGATAGTTAAACTCAAAATTTTAAGATATGACAAAAACAAAAGTCGTAGTCCCTTGAATCTAGTTTCTAAACTACTATTTTTTTTTCAAAATGGTTTAGTTTTAGGTCCTCAAAAAAGGGGGCCATAGAAAGTGGTATTGTTTATTCCAAAAAAAAATAACACAATACAAAGTGTGCCCCCCTTAAAATTTTAAATTTTTTTTTTGAAATTCTTTAATTGCTTCAGTCAAAAGTTACTTGACACTATGTAGTTTATCCTAGAATTTTTGGGTAATTTTATAATGTGTATTTTTTATTATGAATTTTTTAACTAGACACATCCCAGAAACATGGAATATCTATGTGTTCCCCCTAGAAATAATTGAAAATTAATATAAAACCAATTCTTTTTGTTTTTCAGAGTGTAGAATGGAGTCTAGTTTCTAAAAAACTAAGTTGTTGCAAAATTTGATGAACCAACTAAAATCTACAACCCAATTAGTACATGGTGGTTTTTGACAAAAAATGGACATATATTCAAAAGAAATTATAGATGAAAGAAAAATAAATTATATGGTTATATAGTTAACACATAAACCTATGATGTCATCTAACTTGATCTTATTGTTGCCCAACCATGAGGAATCTTGATGGAAAGCACAGAAGAAAAATCAATTTTTTTTTGTATGTTTGTAGCAAAACACATCTCAGACCTATTTATAAACTCCAAACCTTTGGGTTAGAGCTCATAGGCAAAACCAAACATTAGGCTTGGTTTTAATGCAAAACTTTGAATAGCATATAAGCCGTATAGTGTGTGCATGCTATAGCACACACACACTATTTAAAGCTTTTGAATTTGGTTGTCAATAGCACATGCATGAAGAAACTATTGAGACCTAAAGAGTGCATAGAGAAGGAAGAAGAGATGCAAAGCAAGAGCAATAGAAAGGGGGGGGATGGCTAAGTGTGTGTGTGTGTGTGTGTGTGTGTGTGTGTGTGTGTGAGAGAGAGAGAGAGAGAGAGAGAGAGAGAGAGAGAGTAGGGGATGGGCGAGGGGAGAGAGATTAGGGAATGTGAGAGAGAGGAAGTGAGAGAGAGAGAGAGAGTAACCTAGGTGGTAGAGAGATTAAAAGATGGAAGAGTTGAGGAAGTTTGAGAGAGAGTAGGGGTTCCAAAGAGAGAGTATGGGATGGGGGAGAGAGATTGAGAGTAGGGGATGGGATAGATAGGAAGTGTGAGAGAGTGAGTAGGGGTGGTAGAGAGAGTATGAGATGGAAAAGAGAGATTAGGTAGTGGGAGAGGGAGTGAGAGAGGGATATAGAGAGGAGGATGTGTGTGTGTGTGTGTGTGTGTGTGTGTGTGTGTGTGTGTGTGTGTGTGTGTGTGTGTGTGAGAGAGAGTAGGGAATACGAGAGAGTGTGAGAGTGTGAGAGAGAGTAGGGGTGGTAGAGAGAGAAAGTAAGGGATGGGAGAGGGGAGAGCAAGAAAGAGCAAGAGATAAGGGAGAGAGAATAGAGATATATATATATAGAGAGAGAGAGAGAGTAGGAAGTGGAAGAGGGAGTGGGAGAGGGGGAGAGAGGGGGGGATGGGAGTGTGTGTGAGAGATCTAAAGAGTAGAGGATGAGAGAGGAGAGATAGTAGGAGATGGGAGAGGGGAGAGAGATAGTAGGGGATGGGAGAGAGAGAGTAGGTGGTGGGAGAGGGAGAGAGAGTGGGGGAATAGGAATGTGTTTAAGAGAGAGAGAGAGAGTAGGGGTGGCAGAGTGAGAGTATAGGATGAGAGAGAGATTGAGAGTAGGGGATAGGGAGAGAGAGAGAGTACAAGATGGGAGAGAGAGATTGAGAGTAGGGAATGGGGGAGAGAGATAGAGAGTAGGTGGAGGGAGAGCAAGAGAGAGGAGGATAGAAGTGCATGTGTGTGCAAGAGAGACAGTAGGGAATGGAGTAGGGGGGAGAGAGAAAGTAGCTTGAGAGAGAGTAGGGGATGGGAGAGAGAGAGAGTAGGTGGTAGGAGAGGGAGTGGGAGAGGGAGAGAGAGAGGGGATATGGAAATGTGTGTGTGTGTGTGAGAGAGAGAGAGAGAGTAGGGGATGGGAGAGAGTGTAAAAATGTGAGAGAGAGATAGAGAGTGGGGGGTGGCAGAGAGAGAGTAGAGAGGGAGGAAGTGAGAGTGAGAGAGAGTAGGTAGTGGGAGATGGAGTGAGAGAGGGAGAGCGAGTGAGAGATAGAGTAGGGGATGGGAGAGGAGAGAGAGGGGGGATGGGTGTGTGTGTAAAAGAGATAGAGTAGGTAATGGGAGAGGGGAGAGAGAGATAGAGAGAGTAGGGGATGGGAGAGAAAGAGAGTAGGCAGTGGGAGAGGGAGTGGGAGAGGGAGAGAGAGAGGGGAGATGGGAGTGTGTATAAGAGAGAGAGTAAGGGATGGGAGAGAGTGTGAGATTGTGTGAGAGAGTAGGGGCGGCAAAGAGAGAGTGAGAGTGGGGGATTGGAGAGAGAGTATAGAGGGAGAGAGTGAGAGAGAGATAGTAGGTGGTGAGAGAGGGAGTGGGAGGGAGAGAGGGGAAATGGGAGTGTGTGTAAGAGAGATAGAGTAGAGGATGGGAGAGAGAGAGTACGTGGTGGGAGAGGGAATGGGAGAGGGAGAGAGAGGTGGGGGAATGGGAATGTGTGTAAGAGAGAAAGAGCAACAGATGGGAGAGAGAGGAAGTGTGAGAGAGAGTACAAGGTGGGAGAGAGAGATTGAGAGTAGGAGATGGGTGGGGAGAGAGAGTATAGGATGGGGAGAGAGAGAGTAGGTGGTGGGAGATGGAGTGGGAGAGGGAGAGCAAGAGAGAGGAGGATGGGAGTGCATGCGTACAAAAGAGAGAGAGTAGGGAATGGGAGAGGGGGAGAGAGAGAGTAGATTGAGAGAGAGTAGGGAATGGGAGAGACAGAGTAGGAAAAGGGAGAGGGAGTGGTAGAGGGAGAGAGAGGGGGGATGGAAATGCATGTAAGAGAGAGAGTGTAGGGGATGAGAGAGAGTGTGATAATATTTGATAGAGTAGGGGGTGGCAAAGAGAGAGTAGAGAGGGAGAGAGTGAGATTGACAGAGAGAGAGAGAAAGTGAGAGTGAGAGAGAGTAGGTGGTGGGAGAGGGGAGAGAGAGAGTAGCTTGAGAAAGAGAGTGAGAGAGAAGAAAATGGGAGAGAGAGACTAGGTGGTGGGAGAGGGAGTGGGAGAGGGAGAGGGAGCAGGGATGGGAGTGTGTGTAAGAAAGAGAGTAGGGGATGGGAGAGAGTGTGAGAGAGAGTAGGAGGTGGCAGAGAGAAAGAATGGGATGAGAGAGAGAGAGTGAGAGTAGGGGATGGGAGAGAGTGAGAGAGAGTAAGGGGATGGGAGAGAGAGTGAGAGTAGGGGATGGGAGAGAGAGAGTAGAGAGGGAGAGAGAGTAAAAGAGAGATACTAGGAAGTGGGAGAGGGAGCGGGAGAGAGAGAGAGGGGGGGATGGGAGTGTTTTTGAGATATCTAGAGAGTAGGGGATGGGAGAGGAGAGAGGGTGAGAGAGAGTGGTAAGTGGGAGAGGGAGACTGAGAGAGAGAGTAGGGGATGGGGCAGAGAGAGAGAGAGATGAGATAGGGGAGAGAGAGATAGAGAGAAAGAGGGAGTAGGGGATGGGAGAGAGAGTAACCTGAGAGAGAGTGAGGGATGGGAGTGTGTGTTAGAGAAAGGGATAGGAGAGGAGAGAGAGAGAGAGAGAGAGAGAGAGAGAGAGAGAGAGAGAGATAGAGAGAGAGAGAGTAGGGGATGATAGAGGATAGAGAGTAAGAGAGTAGGGGATGGGAGAGAGAGAGTAGGTGAGGGAGAGTGAGAGAGAAAAGTCGATGGGAGAGGGAGTAGGAGAGGGAGAGTGAGAGAGAGAGAAGGGGATGGGAGAGGAGAGAGAGAGAGTAGGGGATAGGAGAGAGAGAGTAGGTGATGGGAGAGGGAGTAGGAGAGGGAGAGCGAGAGAGAGTAGTCAATGGGAGAGGGATTAAGAGAGTGAGAGCGAGAGAGAGAGTAGGGGATGGGAGAGGAGAGAAAGAGTAGAGGATGGGGGATGGTGGGATAGGGAGAGATGTGTTTTGATATAGTGTGTATGCACTATAGTGCGTACGCACTATGTCAAATCACCCAAAAATGGTAAAAAAGCAACTTTATGTCCCATTTCATCCATTCTCTATTTTTGATATGTTGTGCATTCTATTGTTCTGATGTAAACACAAGTTTGAACATGGAAAATACTCTTTGAAGACTTTTGGAGGATAGAAAACACCAAATTCAATCATTGGACATGTGATTTGAAGACTTTTTGAATATTATTTGTATAGAAATGGTTAGTGCAATCCTTTTTAAATATTGTTTTTTCATATATGGATACATAGTTGATTATAATTTAACATGTTGTTTAATATATAGTGAATTCATTAAAATTTGTATGTTTGAATGAAATGTTATTTCGAAATGGTTAGAAATTTGACAAGTTGTTTGATATATATTATGTATTCATTCAAATAATTGTAATTTTTATATGTATTTGAATGATTTGTAATTTACACATTGTAAGTAATTTAGATGTTTGAATAATCTGACATGTAGAAATCAGCATCACACCAAGGAAGAAACCAAAAACTCAAACAAATGAAGATAGGGAGAGAGATTTGGTAATTAAAAGAGATAAAATGAAACTACTATGTGAACAAATAAAATTGCAAAGCAATAATGAAGAATTGACTTTTGATGAGGATCAAGAACCATCAATACAAAGAAACAAAGAGGAAGAATTGAAAAGACAAAGAGAATCAATGAGACTATTACACTTGAGAAGACAATTGAATTGTGAAGCTACACCATCTTCTGATGTTGGAGTCATATCGTCCTCTCATGTTGAAGAGACACTAACTTGTAGATCTGACAATGTACACAATCGATCGTGTCATATTAAAGACACAACATCAACACATCAAGTAGATGATATTCCATATTTTGCATCTTATTGCCAAGGCACATCATCTTTGGTTCAAGGTAAAAAGTACACTCAACCTTATGTTGATGTTCAAAATGTTGAGGGAATAGAAGAGATTATAAAACCTTGTAGAATTTGTTTTAGCAGACAAAAATATTTGATTAATACTGATACTAACATTTTGAAATCAATGCTCAACAAGATTAGCAAGTGTACTTGTCAAAGAAAAGTTAATCATATGTGGAGATTATTTTTTGAAGAATTAAATATTATAGCTCAATGCCAATTATTTGTTGAAATGATGAGAAATTTTAAATATAGGCCTATCATGAAGATTCTTGGGCTAAGAACGATGGATGATTTGAATGAAAAAAATATTGTAAAGAATCTAATGAGTTTTTATGACAAAGTGGGTTCTAAATTATGCACCAAAGATAGTAATATCACAAGATGAGTAATTACATCAACAATAGTAAATAGCCAAATGAAGAAAGCTTGACTCAAGAAAGACAACAAAAATATTAAAAATTTGTAGAGATACTCTAAGGAGAGCCATGCTAAGGCATGATATATTGAAATATCAAAAAAAAATGTGTTATGGACATTTAGCGATAGACTACCATGAAAAGATAATGAAATTAGTGAAGCTCAGAAATCATTGATCCAAGATTTTTGGAAACATAACACACATGTTTCCCCTAATCAAAGAGATGTTGTAAGGAGGATTGGTAGCCAAAATCATTACCAACATGTCAAAAAAAAATTGGACTCAACTTAGACACACTTTTTTGCAAAATTTATTGGTATGTATCCTCAAATTCAAATAAGTCAAAGATTTTTAAAAATGGTTAAACCTTTTTATGTCAAGATAAATCACACATGCACAACGTGTTGTTGTAGGATACATATTGAATTTGCTAACCATTTTGATTTTTTAAGGCATATATGTGTGTTTTTGTATTCTAAGATCGTTTTGTAGGATTCTGACATGAATGAGCCACCATGATCTTCAAGGGAATTCGTTTCCAACATTTTATGTGAAATAGGGGATGACCAAAATTTTTACAAGACATCGTGTTTGGATGGTACATGATTATTTTGTGGTTCTTTGCAACTTTTATCAACTTGTCAACATAAGGAAATCACATTTGCAATTGGAAATAAAATAGTAGATTATGAAAAATTTAAGACAGTGACTTATGCTCTAAAAGATAGGAAATAGGGCAAAAGATGCAATTTAGCCATTGAAAAGATTCCAGTGTATGAGTTCATGAAGATTTTTTCGTGAAAAGATTATTTACAAGTATGAAAGGCATACATATAGAGCTTGATGGCTAGATTTGCAATTTGAGTTGTGCAAGGATATGTTTCCATTGGATGCCATTGTTTTCATTATAGACTTCATAGAGAACTACACACTACAACCACAAAATGAGGTGCAAGAAAAGTATTATACTTCTCAATAGGTTTTCATATTTGTTCACATAACATTCATGCATTCACCTACACGTATAGAGGATGTCAGGAAGATTTTGAGGGAGTACCATTTTTACATCAGTGATGATCGATCACATTCTGTAGAGTGTGTACAGGGTTTCTTTTAACTATTTTATGGAGATTTGGATAACAAGGGAATCACATATCATCAACACATTATTTATTCAGACAATTGTGCATCTCAATTCAAGAATAAAAAAATGTTCTATTGGTTGAGTTGGATACATAGGTTGTGTAGAATTCAATATATGTGGAATTTCATAGAGGCTAGTCATGAAATGGGAGAGCACAATGGTGCAAGCACATACATCAAAATAGGCTAATCTCATGAAGAACTAAAGTAGAAAGATGGAGCAATATTGATAGATGCAAAATCCATCTTCCAATGGTGTAATGCTACAATGGGTCTAGGTAAGGAAGGTGAGTCTATGGTTTGTAGTTTTTTTTGGTTGATGGATAATACTAACATTGCATCCTATCAAGATTGTTGGACACTAACACGATCTAGTGAGTTGCACTCTTTTAGAAGCTCTAATGTAGGTTCATGTAGTATCCACACATGAAAAATGCCATGCTATTGTCCATCACATATAGAGGAAAATTGGGATGACTATGAGTTGATTGAATGGGTGGACAAATGGGATATATGGGTTTTGGACCCAATTGACACTTATCATCCTAAACAAGCACTAGAAATGGTATAGATGGATTTGTCAATTGACTTTGGCCACTTGTCTGATCTAGTGCAACTTTGTAATATATATATTTATACATCTTTTTAATTTTAATATGTAACTTTATAACTTTTACCTAAGTATTTTGCGAATTAATGATCGTATTTTGTACATTTGTCACTACAAGCCATGTTTTTGTTGTTATTGCACCTAAAGACAATGAAGAAGGGCCAAATTATTATTTATGTCATTGTGTCCAAGCCAAAAAAAAAACTAGATAACTCCATTATATATGGTGAAGGTTTAGAGTACCATGTCGATGCAGTGGTTATAACCACCACATGTCTTAGATGATATTCTATGAAGAACCCTAACTTGTGGTTATTCAAGGATTGAGAAACAAAGAGGAAGATTCTTCATTATTCAAACCTTGTTGTCACATCAAATGTTCACTTGATAAAATATGGTGGAAAACCACATAATAAGATTCTTTGAAAAGTTTGCAAGTCAAACCATGAGGCAATACTTGAGACATTAAAATGTAGGGCAGATGTAGTTGGCTCATTAGGTTGAATTGGATCCAAATACAATGTTGCAACCTCTCCCCCAAGACTGTCCACATGACATGGTGGGTATTGTTATTATGTGTAAGTGATGAGATAAATTTAAATCATAGATTTTATGTTTTGATTTGTTTATAATCTAGATACATTATTTGAATTTTTATTAGATTGTTTAATAGGACCCATTTTCATATTAGTCATTTGAATAAGTGAAAGTTTAGAATTTTTTGTTTAGATCAAAACATAATGAAAGAACATGAAAATTTTTAGAATGTGAATGCTTTGTGATGTAAAGTCATGATTGTGTTCATGTAACTAGAAAT
This sequence comes from Cupressus sempervirens, assembly GCA_028749045.1. NCBI lineage: Eukaryota > Viridiplantae > Streptophyta > Pinopsida > Cupressales > Cupressaceae > Cupressus > Cupressus sempervirens. The sequence continues at coordinate 245,501,610 of CM053791.1, forward strand.
TTCAAACTGGAAAAAGCAAGGATACAATGGGAGAAGTTTCCAATACTTATCAAGCAAGGGTTATCATACAAGTCAGAAAGCAAGGATATGTACAAATGGATAATTCTTAATGACAAGCCAAATTCAATTTTTGCATTCTATAATTTTAGTGGATTAATCTTATCTTAGATTTTTTACTATGCTAATTCTTCATTTGTAGGTCACCAAAGAAGATGGCTAATAAAGTCATCACACTAGTGGTAAAGGGTGAGAAACCAAAATCATCTACGAAATGGTATTATCAATTCACATCATCAATGTTTATTAGTGCTTTTTGTTCAAGTACCATTGTGTGTTAATCATCTTATGCCTAGGATTGTAGAGTATCACAATAATTAAAAAGTAAGAAGGAAAACAGGTCGTGATCTGATGATAATGGGGTAGTTATAGATATAGTTCTCTCTAAGGATAATGTTGTTTAGCTGATGTATAAGTTTAGAGAACCAAAAGACTATTTAGTTTTATTGAAAACAAATGGAACTTTTGATATTTTAGGATATAAAATTTTTATTGATGGATTTGAAAAGAATTAAAAGTATACAGACAATCAATTTACTCTTCCATAAAATGTTTCCTATGTTAACAACTTTTACTTTATTTTTTGATTTTGTTCCAACATTTAATGTAATTGTAATATTGCTTTGTAACTGAAGAAGGACAAAGAAAAAAGAGTAAACAAGTTGCATCTATGAATGCACTTAAAAATGGAAGTGGAAGAAAATCAAAGGGAGCTAAGGAAGTGAAAACTATAATAGATCGGGACAAAATAGGGATATCAATAGATAAAAGTGCAAGGAGTTTAGATGAAAAACCTTTGGTATGTAAACTCAAAAATACCATTTTTGGTTTTAAGCTAAACTTTAGCATGCATTTGACTTATTTATCCTAAAAATGTAGAATGCATGGAGATCACATGCATGCACTGATTAGTAGACTTTGGGAGTTGGGCTTCACTTCAAAAATATATGAAGAACATGCATGGGTATTGGAAACTTCTCAGATTGCTTAACATACCCATCACCTTTAAAAATAGTTTCTACAAAGACAATACAAGGCATTTCACAAGACATTGCAATGATCCTTCATAGCACTACGTTCCTAAGTGGTTCATGATGGAGGTTATAATGTTTTAGAATGTTAGGACTAGTTTCAAGTTGATATCAACCCATTTGTAAAGGCTTGAGACTCATTGGTGTTTCTATAAACCTTGAGTCCTTAAGACCTATAGGGCATTTATTATCTAGGGAAATGGGTAGAAATACATTAAATAAGGATAATTTAGGTCCTAGGGTCCCTAGGATAAACTATTCTTTTTAATAGGTTAATAAGTCCATTTAAATGAGTTGGAAAAGTTTCATCACTTAGCAATTTCAAAAATTCAAAAGTTACAAAGTTACAAATATGAATTTTCAAATTATAACAGTCATGGACATTTAGGGAGGAATTAGTTTCTTTATTGTTTTAAGAAAAATTAAACCATCCAACCAATTTGGATCAGTTGGGGTAGTTGATAGGAGTTTATTAAATGTTTCACAAATCCATTGTACAGGTAGAGAATCCATGGTAGGGACTACTACAACAAATTGAATAAATTTTTTTTGATTTCTTGCAAAGTTAAAGGGTTTTTTGGTATGATTCAAAGTTCTTATGGATTGGATTGCCTTGGAAAATTTTTTGATCATTCATATTTCATTTGACTGAATTCTTTCATGTTCTAAAAACCCTACTACAATCACTTTTAATCATTTTGGTATTGTTCAGTCTTTGAAAAATCTAATTTTAAGATAGTTTTGTGTAGATTTCACACTATGAATGTCATTCTATGAATGTAGCACTCCGATTCTCATAGAATGGCATCTTATTGACATACATAATATAAATTTAACATGTATAGTATCTTACTAAACTTAGAAATTCAAGTTTGATTAATTTATGTGGTGAACACCATAAAGAAGACTAAGAAACTAAATGAATTTGGAGGATAGGCTCAAGGCTAGAGAGTTTTGACCAAACAAGGGCACTATTTTATGATGGAATTTTTATAGAAATTTTTTATACAAGGTGTTCCAACCTTTATTTTTTGCAAGAAACTTTGGGACCTGTGACATTGAGGAAGCCATAAATTTAAGGGTTTCGAGGGCACAATTTGGGGCATTGGAACCTAGAAATCTCTTGGAGTCAAATTGAATTCATATTACTTTTATTTGAACCTATTTATGACAATATGAAAATATTTGGAGCATGCGAGTTAGAATGGTTATCACTGCATTTGTAAATGCATGACAATTAGGCTTTAAAAATCTAAGAAATAGTGAAAACAGTCATATTCCCCTTGATAGTTTTGAACCATTGGAAGTTACATTTCAAAAATTTGTCTACAAAAATGAAAAATTTGTTAAGCAATTCTTTAGCAATTATGCGCTTATGATAAGTTTTATTGCAAGAATGTTTGCAAATGGACTTTACTCACTCATAGGAACCTTATTAATGTTTTAAGCACCTAGATATACCTAGAAAACATAAAAATGACCATAAATCCACTTATTGGACCAATTGATACCCAAGGCATATAGTTTTAGCATGGGGTCTTGTGTCCATTAGAAGGTGGATGGGTCATAGGGAGAGCCTTATTACATCATGAAAAGAAAGAGGGTTAGTGATGCAGAGCTTGTAGCCAAAAGCACCAAATGCACTTCCAATTTCCAAACAATTCCTTAACTTTCCTTAAAGGTTGTAGACTTATCCAAAGGGCTTCTAAAAAAGGTATACTCCACCCTACAAGTGGACTACACTCTACATGTCTAGCCCTCAAACCTAGGGTTCTCAACTGACTTAGATCAATCACAACTTCTTAGGGACTCTCCTTGTCCAATAGGCCTTAAAAGGAAAACTCTCCCTTGATGGGTTTAGAACTCAACTTTCCTGATAGAAAAGGTTTCTATGGACCTAATCTCTCAACAACACCCAACTTTAAAGTTCTCAAATCCCCAACAATTGATTTGCATAATTATTACCAACATTTCTAATAGCTCTAATCCTAGCTTTCTTGGTCAAACTCTCAAAATTTACAAAGGGACACACTATATTTTCACCTCTTTAGACACTCTTTAACCACCTCTTATACATTCAAAAAGATCAAACTCTAACTCTATTCCAAGACCAACTAACACCCACTTTTAGTCACAAACCTAATTGGCTAGATAGGTTGGGTTACAAAGGAAGTATGAGTCAGAGGGTTCACAGACCTAACTCCACCCCTTGGAACTCTTCTTCACATCCAATTAATTTTCCTACACCCTTCACCTAGGTCAAATCAATTAGCTTGGAAGCTTGAACCTCCTTTCTTCTTCAAATCCAGACTAGACATATAACAATGTTCAGTCTAGGGCTTGTTGGTAAAAATAGGTAAGCTACACCTATAGTTCTAAATATTTCCTATCTTGAAGTACCCTCTCTTAAATTTCATTACCCAAAGTTGCATTGAAATTCCATAGTGGAATTGCAGGTTAGGAGGCCATCTTGAAGAAACCTTCAAATTTTGGGTAAATCTAACCAACCTCTACAAAAACTAATGTAACTTTGTTGTAGATAAGATAAAGACTTCAAACCAAATGAAATGGAATGCTAACTCAACCCTCTATCAAACCATACCAAAATTTCACTCCTATCAATAAATATAGGCAATACAAAATTGAAACAATAGAGAAAAAGGAAGAAATGGGTTTCTCCTCTTGTGGAAAGCTTAAATAGATGTCCTCCAATGGTAAAAACCACTTTTTGAATGGTTGGGAGGATTGTAAAACTCCCTTACAGTTTGAGAACTTATTTTGCAAATAAATTCGTTTAGCAACTTTTCTTGCATTTTTGTAATTTTTTGCTCTTTTGACAATTTTTGTCACAATTGCCAACCTATGCTTCTAAATCATGCCAAGTGACTGCTAAGGTTCCTAAAACCTCCCAGGGAACTAAAAATTCCTTATTCCCACCTAAAACAACCTACATTGACCAAAAAAAATGACCTTTGGTTCAAATGACATCTTGGCTTATAATGGCACCAAGGATTCATTTGACCTTACATGTGGTCTTGACTCTTCAAGATTACATCATTTAACCTATTTCTATGCAACTTTGTCTTGGTGCCCTACACCAGTTAGGTTCTCTACACCATGGTGAAGAGTTGGATCATGGTATATAGGCATGCATGCATGGAGATTATGTGCACATGTTGATTAGTTAAAATGGGAAAAATGAGGATTTTGTTGTTCTAGGCTTTTCCACTACTAGCAAGGGCTTGGGACAACTTAGTCTCAACACAAATAAGGAAAATAAACCATTGGTTGTACTCCCAACAACCCACAACTCAACTTGTAATTTTAGGCCTAGTAACCTATTAGGTCTCCTAAAACTAATTTTTACCAATAACTCTAAACCTCATCAAAGTACCAAGGGAATAAAATTCTGATTCAAGTACCCTTTTCCAAGCTCTAAAAGTTTTAGAGACCAAATCCACTTTAGCATATCCCAACCAACAATAATTACTCAGGCCTAATTAGCCACTTTAGGCTTGGTATTCAAGTCAAATGGTCAAGAATGGGTGCATGAAATCAAATCTCCACTTCCAAGCTATTATTCAAGCTCAAACAAGGGCCCTTTTTTTTACACCAAGTCCTCAAACTCTTTCCATCATTCTATCCACTCTAATATCTCCAAAAGAAGGTCAAATACATGTAGATATTTGACCTAGGGCTTCCTTCCAAAATTCACCAACTGGTTGTCCTACTCCAAAATTTCAAAAATTAGATAATATACAACCATAACTTGCTCCATACCAAAGAAGAGAGAAATCCACTTGTGGAATCTCAAGTTAGGAGCATTTTATTGTCCAAACTCTCAAACCAAGGGTTTCACAGACCAGCAAGGAAAAATTTTTGATAACTTTTTCCAAAAAAATGATAAATTCTTCAAACAAAGCCAAAACCTTCTAAATAGGTAACTCCAACTTTTCAATGTAGAAGATTCATCTCCCAATTAGTGGATTCCACACAATGGGTGAACAATTAGAGAAAAATGTTGGAACAATAGGAATATTGTTGATTCTTGAAAGCAAATACAACTGAAACCTATATATATCTCCCTCTTCAAATTATTAGAGCCTATATAGGCTATTTAAAAATGATTTAACCCATGTTTGTTCAGTTTTAGCCATTCAAAGTTGTATTTTAAAAAGTTGTGAAGAAAATTGAAAAAGTTTCTTAGCAACATTTTTGCAATTTTTCAATTTTTGCACTAAGACAAGTTTTGTTGCAAATATGTTTGAAAATGGAATAAAATACACACTAATAAAAAAGAACACTAATCAACACTAACACTAACCATTTTCAACACTACTCAATAGGAACACTAAAATATTGAACTCAATCATAACAATAGATAGATTATTATACTTGAACTCATGAAAAATGCTAGCTCACTATCCAAGTTGATAACATATAAGTATGGATATCTCATATGGTTGGGTAGATTTTTGAATCTTCTTTCTTTTTCACTTGGAATGAGGTTCTATTTCTCTCTACAACTCAAGATATACCCATTTTACTAATTATTGTCCCCATTTTATTCCATTACCTAGGGTTTCATCTATTCTCCATCAAATCTTGAGATTCCTCCATGGGAAATTAACGACCCCTGGTGGAATCTAAGTTAGGAAAAACATTTAATGTTCCTTTTTGTTAGGCTAAACCACGGACATAAATAAAAACTACATGCAAATATAACCAATAACAAAAATAATAGAACACACAGAAATGAACACAAGGCACCAATATTTAACGTGGTTCACCCAATCCCTGGGCTACGTCCACCAAACAGCAAGTCCAATCTTATTACAATCCAGTGATTACAACCTGATTACAATTCGTAATCCCTTACAGCTCAATACCGCCGCAAGAACCAATTTCATATCACCACACATAAAAAATACCCAACCCTAAGCCCTTTTTATACAAGTATTAAACCGCTTTAGGGTTATAACATGTCGGCCATATGTCGGCCATAATATGTTGGCTACCATGTTGGCCACTATTTATGAAGTATGTACAGTACTTTCCTGATCAGTCACCACAATCTAACAATCTCCCACTTCGGGACTGATCAGGCTCCACACTAAATAACAATCTCCCACTTGGAGACTGATCCTGTAGCAATACAACTACCGCATGGGGCTCCCACTGGATCAAACCACCCTGGACTCTACTGTTCTTTTATTCACATTTAGTCTAAAAGACCAACTGAAGCTGAAGAGGAGTTCAGCTTCTCCCTTGTGACAACCTTTGTCAACATATCTGCTGGATTTTCATCGGTATGTATCTTCTCCAGCTTTAACTGTCCATCCTCCAAAACTGACCGAATGAAATGGTACTGCAACTGTATGTGTTTGGTCTTAGAATGCAGAGCTAAATTCTTAGCAAGATGAATGGCACTCTGACTATCTGTGAACAAATAATTATCCTTCTAAGGATGTCCCAATTCTTCCAAGAAGAACTGAAGCCATATCATCTCTTTGGCTGCCTCTGTAGCAGCAACATACTCTGCCTCTGTAGTGGAGAAAGCATTAATCTTCTGTAGCCTAGAAACCCAGCTCACAGCTGCCCCACCAACAGTAAAGACATAACTGGTAGTACTCCGCCTGTTATCAATATCCCCAGCCAAATATGAGTCAACATAGCCCTGTAAATCAGTAGTAGAGCCCCCAAAGTGTAAACACTTATTGGATGTTCCTCTCAAATATCTGAGAATCCACTTGACAGCATTCCAATGCTCAAAACCTGGATGACTCATATACCTACTAACGACTCCCACTGCATGTGCAATATCTGGCCTAGTGCATACCATAGCATACATCAAACTTCCTACAGCTGAAGCATAGGGTACCTTGGACATCTTATCCTCCTCTTCCTGTGTCTTGGGACACATCTCCTTAGTCAATTTCAAATGACCAGGTAAAGGTGTGCTGACAGCTTTAGCATTCTCCATAGAGAAACGTTGCAACACCTTCTCAACATATAGTCAGCTTGAGATAGCATCAATGTTCTATTCTTCCTATCTCTGCAAATCTTCATACCAAGGATCTGTTTTACTGCCCCCAAATCCTTCATAGCAAATGCATGTGCTAACTGGCATTTTAGCCCCTTAATATGATGCATGTTAGACCCAGCTATAAGCATATCATCAACATATAGACATAAAATAATGTAGCTATCATCATCCAACCTCTTAAAATAAACACAGTAATCTGAATGACACCTGTTATATCCATGCTCATGCATAAAACTATCAAATTTCAGATACCATTGCCGAGGTGCTTGCTTTAGGCCATATAAACTTTTCTTCAATTTGCACACTAAGTTCTCCTTACCTTTGACCTCAAAACCCTGTGGCTGAGCCATATATATTTCTTCATCCAAATCACCATGAAGAAAGGTTTTTTTAACATCCATCTACTCTAAATGCAAATCTTCAGTAGCCACAAGACTTAAAACAGTACGAATAGAAGTCATTTTAACAACAAGAGAAAATATCTCATCAAAATCAATTCCCTTTTTCTATGCAAATCCTTTTACAACTAACCTGGCCTTAAATCTTTTCTTACATCCTTCCTCTTCTTTCAACATGTAAACCCATTTATTCTATAAAGCCTTTTTACCTGCAGGCAACTTGCACAAATCCCATGTCTTATTTTTCAGCAAAGAGTCCATTTCATCTTTCATTGCAGACTCCCACTGAATCTTAGTATCCACCTGCACAACTTCATCATAACTTTCAGGTTCACCAGCATCAGTAAGTAAAATAGAATACAAAGAGGGAGAAAACCTTTGTGGAGGTCTAATTGGCCTTGTTGACCGTCTAACATTCACTGGTGTGTGTGGTATTTGTTGTTGCAGTTGTTGCACATCATGAGGAATGGCTGGAACATCATCTTTTGGAGTATCATCCAGCACTACATAATCATCTTCTTTCTTCTCATGTTGCTGCAACAGATCTTTGTACAACACTTTTTCATTGAATATGACATCCCGACTTCTTATAATTTTATGATTTTCAAAATCCCAAAGCCTATAGCCAAATTCATTAATGCCATATCCAACAAAGACACATTTCTTTGATTTCGCTTCTAGCTTGGTTCTATTTTCAGAGTCTATATGAGCAAAAGCTTCACAACCGAAGGTCTTGAGAAAAGAATAACTCACCTTCTTACCAGTCCATGCTTCCTTTGGAATACCACAGCCCAAAGGAGTAGAGGGACCTTTATTAATCAAATATACTGCAGTATTGACAGCCTCCGCCCACATGTGTAAGGGCAACCCAGCATGCAACCTCATGCTCCTTGCGCGCTCCATTATAGTCTTGTTCATGCGTTCAGCCACTCCATTTTCCTGTGGAGTCCTTGGAATAGTTTTTTGTCTACGAATACCATTAGTGGAGCAATAATCTTCAAATTCATGACTGCAATACTCACCACCATTATCAGATCTGAGACATTTTAATTTCTTACCAGTCTCATTTTCAACCAAGCATTTCCATTTCTTAAAAGTTTGAAATACATCAGATTTCTGTCTAAGGAAATAAAACCATACTTTTCTAGTTGCGTCATCAATAAATGTAACATAATAATGAGAGCCACCAAGGGAAGATACCTGAGCCGGTCCCCATACATCTGTAAGCACAAGCTCTAATTTCTCCTTTTTGTTTTCCTTCCCTGTCTTTACAAAACTCACTCTCTTTTGTTTTCCATACACACAACTTTCACAGAAATCCATATTCACACATTTTAGACCTGGTAAAACTTTCCTTGAATGAAGTACTTTCATACCTTTCTCACTCATGTGCCCAAGTCTATTGTGCCACAGCGCTGTATCAGAATCTACAATAGCTATTTGTTCTCCCTGCTCAACTGCAGTAATTGTTCCTGAATATTAATTTTTCTCTGAAACAATCAAAGTAGAAGGAACAATATGACCTATACAAAGATATAAGGTGCCTACTTTCACACCTTTTGCTACTACAAGGGAACCTTTTGAAACCTTCCAATTTTTATCATTAAAAGTAATTACACAACCCTCATCACCGAGTTGCCCTGCTGAAATTAAATTCCTACTCAGCTTTGGAACATGTCTTACCTCATATAGTAGCCAATGATTCCCATTCTGCAACTTAATCTTAATTTTTCCCTTTCCAACAATCTGACAGGGTTCATTATCCCCCAAATAAACAAGCCCAAAATCCCCTTGGACATAATCAATGAAATAACCTCTATGAGGTGTAGCATGAAAAGAAGCACCAGAATCTAAAACCCATGAATCATCAACACTCTCTAAAGGCAGAGGCAAAGCATCCTCTTTGGATTTATTACATACCACATTTGCCTCTTTGTCTCCATCTGATTTATCTCCTTCATTTTTCTTTCGAGTCCAGCAATCTTTCTTTTTGTGCCCTGGTTTCCCACAGTACCAGCAATCATTTGGTCCTCTCGATTGAGACCTCCTCCCCTTTGAGTTTCCTCTTGATTTCCCACGATTTCCAGAGTTACTTCCTCTTTCAGTCGTTCTGCCCCTGCTTTGTGCATTTAAAGCACTTCCTGATGTAGATCCACCTGAGGATTTTCTACGAGTTTCCTCACTTAAAATAACACTGATCACATCATCATATTTTAGGGTACTTGATCCAGAAACAGAATTACTCACCGCCATTACTAAGCCATTCCAGCTTTCAGGCAAAGAACACAAAATCAAGAGAGCCCTAATTTCTTCATCAAAATTGATACCCACAGAAGATAATTGACTAGTTATAGTATTAAACTCATTTAAATGATCTGCAACAGATCCACCTTCTGCCATTTTCATATTAAATAAATGCTTCATGAGAAATACCTTATTTGAAGCGGAGGGCTTTTCATACAGTGTCGCTAGGGTTTTCATCAAATCTTCTGTCATCTTTGCTTTTGTAATATTAAATGCTACCGATGGTGCCAAGCATAACCGAATGCTTCCGAGTGCCTTTCTGTCCAAAAGATCCCATTCAGCCTCTGACATAGTTCCTTGATTCTTGGCTTTTCCTTCCAACGACTTCCATAAATCCTTTTGATATAAATAGTCTTCCATTTGCATCTTCCATAACTGGAAGTTCTTCCCATTAAACCTATCAACCCTCAGCTTACCATCATCTTCCATTGCTCCCACTCAACCGTGAGACTTTCTTGCAGAGGATAACTGAGAAACAACTAGGCTCTGATACCACTTGTTAGGATAAACCACTGACAGAAATAAAAACTACATGCAAATATAACCAATAACAAAAATAATAGAACACACAAAAATGAACACAAGGCACCAATATTTAACGTGGTTCACCCAATCCCTGGGCTACGTCCACCAAACAGCAAGTCCAATCTTATTACAATCCAGTGATTACAACCTGATTACAATTCGTAATCCCTTACAGCTCAATACCGCCGCAAGAACCAATTTCGTATCACCACACATAAAAAATACCCAATCCTAAGCCCTTTTTATACAAGTATTAAACCACTTTAGGGTTATAACATGTCGGCCATATGTCGGCCATAATATGTCGGCTACCATGTCAGCTACTTCCAAAAAAAAAATATGTACAGTACTTTCCTGATCAGTCACCACAATCTAACAATCTCCCACTTTGGGACTGATCAGGCTCCACACTAAACAACACTTTTGTGTTTAGATCAAAATAATGAGGCTAGAGAGAAAAACTTGATGCCCTAGGCATGCAAGATCCATGTGCATGCTAGAAATTCATAGCAACATCTTCCATAACTCACTACAGAGAAGGTTTTGAGGCTTGAAAATTGGTATGTGATCATCTTACATGATCCCCCCCATGCTATATTTTTTGGATTGAATTTTTTCTCAAGGGTTAGGGTACTTCCTTTGTTAATGAATGCATAATTACCTACATTCCTAAGTGAGCCTTAAAAAACATAGTTGTTGGATACTTCTCTTGGGATCCCAAGGCTTTAGTATGTTGTATAAAACCAAAAAGGGTATCCAAATCAGTGATTATTTTCTTTAGGTTGTGAGGAGATGTTTGTGATTTTCCTTGTGATTGGGGATTCTTGTAATTGGTTCAGTTGTGATAACCATATCATCTTATCAAGCACTTGTGATAGGTATTTTGGGGATGATTGGATTAACAATGACACTCATTTTTCCTTTACATTTAGTGAAGAGGATTCTAGGAACTTTGTCCATTCCCACTACACGTTCCATTGCATCAAAGTGGTATTAGATCCATGTCTCTTACTAAATAGGAAGAAATACCTTTAGGAAGGATCAATTTGAGGCTATAGACCTTGATCCATTTTTTATGATGTAAAAAGAGAAAAAATACATAAAATATTATCCTCTTACATAAAATGCTATCCTCTTGCATTTTTCTACTTATTTTTCCATAATATCAAGATTTCTTTAGTCTATCATCTACGTCACTTTCAACCAAATTGTTTCTAATGATGTCTTCTTGAGGTAGTTCCTTTTTATTTGGGAGATTGCAATTCTTGATTTCTTTTAGTGCATTTATAGCAACACTCTTAGGGTCATAGATTTTGTATGATGTAGAAGATAAGTTGCAATGTATCAGATATTTATGGATTTGGTCAATTGACTCCTCTCCAATTGTGAAATGCCTTATCTTAAAACATGTACACAAGAATGTCCCTTTACGCAATTTAGGGCCTAAATACTCCTTGTCCATCATGATCAATTGCCATTAAAAATCCATAATCTTCAACCTAAGTGGTATACATTTTGGTAGAATGTGTTTTGGTTGAGAGCATGCATGTACTCTCATGAGTAAGACATTTTGAAACAAAAAGGCACCCTCATAGTTTTGATATAACTTTGCATCACCTTTTCACCATGTTTGCTTTAATATCCTACCCAAAAGCTTAGGGAGCCTATCTAGTAGGGCACCTAACATCCTCATGAAAAAAAAGCTAAATTTATTAAAGTATGTATTATAAGAAGAATAAGGGAGTTCCATTCCCACACATGAGTCCATAGTTGTACTGGCATGTCTCCATCTAGGTCTAAAGTCTAATCAATCAAATCAACACTGAAGTAGGCCACATTTTTGGACAAGGTAAGATGCATTAACAATGAGTAGTGATGAAACTTAAACTTTCCAAACTCTCCTTTCTAAATAGAAACATTTTTTTCTTGTATCTTCTCAATAATTTACCTTATATAATAATATTTGATAATAGTGAATGGAACCTAAATATTCAAATCCATGAGGTAGGCTCCTCCATACACCATATCTGATCCATCACTTCCCAAATTCTTATGCAATCCATAGAATATGTTTTGCAATGGTTCTTAAGCTTATTAACTGGTAGCATTTCATCTACCTTCTTCGAAATCTCTCCTATCAATTTCAACTCATAAGGGATGTGGTGAATCATCACCTTACTAGTGTAGAATTTAACTTTCCTCTCAAACTTCTCCTAGAAGTCTTGAATATCAACCTCCACACTCATTTCCCCTCAAGTCCATAAGATTATATAAAGGATAAATGATTTAATTTTCATATAATGCTACCATCCTACTTATGGAATCACTTGGTAGTAGGGTTGTAAGCTGATATTTGGGGTTTTAGCAAATCAACATCCACATATACTTTAGGGAAAATAAGATTTGCTAGATTTCTTCTAAATAGATTCAAAGCTGGTGGCTTCTTTAATTCATTGATGTAAAATAACATAAAAATCTCATACCTATTTGTATTAGGGAAAATAGCATCTTTTTAGTAGACATAAGGATCATTGAAACTATGGTCATTTGTAGAGAAATCATTTGATGATCCTTGAAAAAGTTTAGCACAATATATTTATTTGGATTTCTATACCTTATTTTTATAGTCTTTGAAGTTGACACCTAGACACTTTCCACCTATTGTGACTGAGCCTTATTACCTCTTGCTTCTATCAGTTTCCTTTTATAACAAAAATTTGAAATTACCAAGAAAATTTCTACAAAAAATCTACAAATTCAAGTGCTATGCAACTCAATGACTCTTTTGGCTTTTGTTAACACACACTTTTTTATTATAGAGAATACCTTTATGTAAGAATGCACCCTATCAACTCCACTTATTCCATTTAATTATTGTATGCATGAGGATTCAAATTTAAAGTCAGGGTGTCATTTCATAAATTTGGTGATGTTAGGATCCAACTTAGCAATTCTTATTTTATGTAAAAAGCTTTAATTGGTCAAAACCCTTTTCCTTTATACATCTATGAAAATTCTATTTATTCACTTTTTAACTTTTAGGGTTACATCTTTATGCTCAACTAAATTTTCCTTGGATTGTAAGTTTGTGAGCTTAACTAGTGGAGATCTTGACTCTTACACCTGATTACCAATTTACCTTTTTTGTTACATTGTAACCCTCTTGAAATAGGCATTTTCTTATATGTTAACCTTAAGTCATGACTCCAATGAGCCTTAGAATTGACCCTATGATGTTATGCTAAACTCTCCATCAAACATCTCTGAAAGTGGACTTACACCTTCACACTTCCTCTTTTGATGTAACGTCATGATAATCCTCAAGTTACATTTGTGATCACACACTTTCCTTTAGGACATAAGTTCAAGAGACAAAAAATCTTAACATAAAATCCTTTAAAAACTTATGCTTAATGCGTTGGTCATGCCTTTGGATGAATTTTGAATATACCTTGTGCATTTATGATTCCCATTATAGCATATCATCGAACTCCTTGTGAAGAATTATAATATTATCCTATGAACATATGCTTGACCTTCCTAGTCTAAGATAGGGACAAAATTTGCATTTGACGAATAATCTTATGCATCTATGCTCAACACTTAAGACTTATGTTTGGGACATCTTTTAACCTCTACCATATCTTCTTATGATTTAAACCCTAGACATAAGATTGGAATACTTTTAAAGATCTTTTACCATACTATGCTCAACCTTTGATCATGAGATCAGGATGGAATATAGAATATTCTTACTTGGTTTATGAACTTCTACTAGGATACGAGACTTAGGAGATTTATAATCAAACCTTGGGTAATTTTTTTTGACAAAGTCTTCACATGTTTTAAAACATTTTCAAAATATCCTTGGGTTTACAAAAGATGATTTAGAAACTTACCCAACTTAGGGCATGGGTAAAAAACCTAATGTTTTTCCAAAAAAAACCATGAAAATCCTAATCTTACACATTTCATCTAGATTTTCAAACTACTTTGTCAAACTTTAGAACAGTGAGAATATAGAACACCAAACCATTTGCAAGATTATGCTAAGTACTATCTATAGGGATTCATCAACAAAGAAATAGCAAGAAATTTGGATGAGTTAAAAATTTATAACACTCAACTCAAGGATATGAAAAAAGGGCTATTGGAATACATCAAAAAAATGTTTTCCCCCTTAGCTGCTAAAGTGGGAGAATCTTGAGAAATCCAATTCTTTTATCCCCTTGTAGAAGAGAGTAAATCCTAGCTCACTAAGTTGTATAGGAAGAGTGTCATTTTGGGAATATTGGTAGGGATGAGAGTGAGGACATGAATCTAAGAGGATTACTCTTGAATGATAAGATGTTTGCTCTATGTATGAGAGTCAATGAATTTAATAGCAGCATGGATAATAACATATCTTTGTTGAGAAGACACATAGATAAATATGAGAACTTTGTTTCCTTTCTATACCAAGTCATTCATATGAAGAAAGAGAATGACATTAGTGTTGACATTTTGAAAGATGAGAATGAGCCTTCTTCTCACTAGATGATGATCCTCAAGTTCAGAAGAGAAAGCATGAGGAAGGCCATGAAATAATAGAAGAAATTCTATAAAGGTGTCGAGAAGGTGGAGGAAGTAGTCTATTCCTATCTCAGAGAGCTACATACTAAGTACCACATTAGCAACTTTGGCGAAGTTCTAGACACCAAATATACAAAAGATAAATATCATTAATTTATTGATGAGTTGGCTCACCCTAAAGAATCTCAATCATCGTACTTTCACACACTAGGGTATGTGCAAGATCATGGTGTACCAAAAAGTGGCCATCTAAAAAACATGTAGTTTTGAAATGCTTCAAAGTATTTCAAAATCTATTCCAACTTTTTTCCAACCCATTTTGATACCAAACCAAAAAATTAATACATTTATAAGGCCTAGTATATCTTTGGATACCAACCCTACATGATTAACTTTAAAAACATCCCGAAAATGTGTTTTTGGCTTGTCCTTGTGTGTTTTATACTTTGAACATATAGCTAGCAAATTTTTTTTTTTACCCAAATTTGATTAAATGAAAAGGGTTTCTTAAGAATGTTCTTAGCTTTCCATAAAAATAATGTTTGTCACATTACAAGTTTAGTAATGACACAAGGAGGGAGGTGGACAACTAGGGCCTAGGGTACACCAAGCTATCCAAATCACCCTACAAGAGTTAACACAATGGAAACACAACACAAGGAAAACCACCAAAGGAGGAAGAAGAAGAAATTCTCTATTGTTATATGAAAATATTAGCATACATGCCTAGCTATAAGGCCTTCTGGGTTATGAACATATACAATCAATTCAAAAAATTTGCATTCCAATCATCCCAGTCTTCTCTATCTAATCTTTTTCCAAAAACCAACTACTTAAAACTTAATCCTAGACCTCTTCAAATACTGGCCAAAATAGCTTATAGAAGATTGTAGAACAAGGCATGCCACAAGTCAACCTCATCAAAATACCAAGTAATAAATTTTAACAAGTGCAGCCACAAGTCAACTCACATCAGATATTAATTACCTATACCAAAATTAAATGCAAGAAAATTTGACCCAAACAGGAACAGACATAGACTACTCGACAAATTTACACTCAACACCCAAAGGATCACTCAACATCAAATTGGCACTCAACACCCAAAGGATCACTCGACATCAATAGGAACTCGTCATCCAAATGACCACTCGACATCAATAGGAACTTGACACCCAAAGGAACACTTAACATCAATAGAAACTTGGCACCTAAAGAAAATTGCATAAAAATTGAAGGAACTAAGAACCTAAAGGAAATTTGATAGCCACTGGCATAAAACTACAAAAAGGTGCAAGATTACAAAGAAACCTAGGATGCTCCTACATCAGATAATGAGGGTTGGAGAAATAATTCTCCTAAATCATGAAAGTGTCACAACCTAAGCTACATCCAACTCTGATTTAGAAATCCATGTAGTATCTTCAATTGGTCTATTTTTCCACTTCACCAAATACTTATAGTAATATTTTCCTCTTGTGCTCTTACCAATTCTTTGACCCAATACCTATTCAACCTCTTCAATTTTCTTCCTATTAGAAATGTTTTAGAATAACTGAGAGGGGGGGTGAATTAGTTATTCAAGTTCCAAATGTCCTGTAGTGAGCTCATTCAGCCATACATTCATCCAAGCATTAACTTTCCTAATCAAAAAATTACTATAAATCAATATGCAAGAATAACACATAAAATATCAACACATAACATAGTGATTTATGTGGAAATCCAATTTGGGAAAAACCACTAGTAACATGCTACTCAACTTCCACTCTTCTAAAGTGATGCCTTGTGCAAGGTCTGCCCTGTTAAAGTCTTACACACACTATTAAATGTGACTTTTTTAGAGGATTTAACCACCTTATTAGAAGTGGGCCTTGTTAGAAGACATTAGAATATTCACTTGGAATTCCACCTTGTTAAATGATTTACAAATGGCTATTAGGCCAACCTAAGTCCATAGGATTTTCCTTGTATCCTCACTGATACAATTGCTAGAGAATAACAATTAAGAATTTTGACATGATTATAAAATATAACACAATTTGCAAATCTTAAATCACTTATCAGCTCATACCATTGCCTGGCTTTCAATCTCTACAATCGTTGATAGCTTGCCCTCCATTCAAGCTTACTCTCCTTAAGTTTCCATGCTTAATGTACTAGTGTAATCATCTCTTCTTAACCACTTGTAGAAGCAAAGGATCTGTGCTCTTCTTCACCTAGTACCTTGTCCTTGACACCCTTCTAACCACTTCATAATTTGGCACTTGAGCAGTCGCAACATTTTCTTCTTGGTCTATGACTCCTTAAATAGAAGTCTCAAAGTTACTTTCTCACTCGACTCTTCCATTCTTTAATTTCAATTTTTATGGATTAGGTAGATTCATTGTATATAACCCATATTTTGTTTCCTTTAAAAACTTCTTGAATAATCCTTTTGAATTTGTCCAAAAATGTTTTACATAGAATTCTCTGCCACCAGTTCATCATCCTTATCATTCAACTAGTTCACAAAATTCTAGGTAACAAATTTGTCAGCTTAGATTTGGTGAATCTTCATCATTCAAAATAATGCAGTAGCTCGACACTATTAAAATATTGGTGCATGACACATACTAAGTTACTCAACACCAACTATATTTTTACTGATGCTTAGCACCTAAAGTTCACTCGGCACCAACTAAGATTTTTTTATGCTTGACACTTGATACTTTTCTTAGCACTTGAACTTCACTCGGAGCCTAAAGATCACTCGACACACACTAGACTTTTCTTTTGCTTGGCTCCAATTGAAAATTTGCTCAACTTCAACTAGCTTGCTTGACACCTACTAATGAGCTTAGTTTATGCTTTTTAGTCAACCTTGTTACAACTTATTCTTCCAATTTTTCTGAGTGCGACCAAGCTTTGTGTCTTTGAATATGTTATCAATACATGATTTAACCATAGTCTTAACTGATCCTTACACTCATTAGAACATAATAACTCAACCTTTCCCTTAGGCGTTCTTGTTACATTTTGTTGATCAAATCCTCTTCATCAATCAACTAAGTGATAGCACTTGGATCTTATAAGAAAATGCCATTCCTACAAATAGTAGGTTTGACATCAATGAAAAAAAAAATGATTGAAAACATTATGTTAACAATAGTCTTCTCTTTGATCTTCAATATTCTTCTTACAATGATCTTTTCAATCAGATTTCCAACAATTCTTATGATAGTCATCAGGTACAACAAATTCATCATCTGACTCATGATACTTATATAGATCAGCAACACTAAATATAAGAGATATATCCATGTCATCAGGTAACTCAATTTCATAAGCATTACCACTATCACACTTATTCAAAATTTTACAAGGTCCCAACTTTTTCATCTTTAACTTACTATATGTTCCAACTAGGAATCTTTCTTTCTTCAAATGAACCATCGCCTCATCACCAAATTGCAAATGATGATGTCTTCTAGACTAATTAGTATTCTCCTTATACTTTTGATTACTTTTTTCCAACCTCAACCTCACTTCCTTATGCAAAGACTCCATGAAATTGGCAAATGCTTCCCCTATAGAACTTCTCTTTTCTTTTCCAACAACATCTCTCAAATCTAATACTCCTCTAGGTTGCATTCTAGTAACAATCTCAAAAGGTGTCTTCCCTATGCTCCTTTTCATAGAATTATTATATGTAAACTTAGCTTGTCCCAATAGCATTTTCCATTTACCTGGCTTGTCTCCTACTAAAAATCTCAACAAATTGCCCAAGCTTCTATTCATAACATTAGTCTATCCATCTATTTGGGGATGGAATGTAGAACTAAAATTCAACTTAGTACCCATCTTCTTCCACAAAGTCTTCCAAAAATAACCAACAAACTTACTATCTCTGTTAGAAATAATGCTTTTTGGTAATACATCCAATCTCACAACCTCTTTCAAGAAAAGTTCAACAATATGCTTGACATCTGATGTCTTCTTACATGGTATGAAATGAGCCATTTTAGAAAAAATTTCCACTACAACAAATAGAGAATCATACATCTTTATTGTCTTAGGTAATCCAAGAAAAAAATCCATAATGATGTCACTGCAAGGTTCCTTGGGAATAGTAATAGGTGTATACAAACCAATATTTTGACTCACTCCTTTTGCAACTTAACAAACTCCAAAATTATTCACAAATTTCTAAACATCCTTATACATTTGTGGCCAATAATACTTCTCTTTTAGCAAACTCAATGTCTTATCAATTCCAAAATGTCTAGCTAATCAACCACTATTCTTTTCCTTGATCAAATTCAACCTCATAAAACTTCTAGGAATACACAATTGAATACCTTTGATGAACATACCTTTTCAAATTAAATATTCATCATACTTAATAATGAGATCTATTTGATTTGGTGCTCTACACTCTCTCCACACCCTAGAAAAATCATGATTAGTGTCACACAACTCTTTCATTTAA
This sequence comes from Cupressus sempervirens, assembly GCA_028749045.1. Classification (NCBI taxonomy): domain Eukaryota; kingdom Viridiplantae; phylum Streptophyta; class Pinopsida; order Cupressales; family Cupressaceae; genus Cupressus; species Cupressus sempervirens. The sequence continues at coordinate 245,521,014 of CM053791.1, forward strand.
TCAAAACCAAGAACTTCAACCTTCATTTCAGTCAACCAAGAACATCTTCTACTCAATGCATCAAAAAATCTATTAGTAACTCTAATCTTATGCTTAATTAAAAATTTAAAATTTTGCAAGTACTCAACCCACTTCATATATCTTCAATTCAATTTATGTTGACTTCCCAAGTGCTATAAAACTTTATGGTAAGTATACAACACAAACTCCTTACGAATCAAATAATGTCTCAACTTCTCCAAGGCTTGAAAAATACCATAAAAATCTTGATCATACATAGAATAATTCCTTTTAGCATCATTAAAATTCTCACCAAAGAAAGCAATAGGTTTTCCTTCGTGACTCAATACAACTCCTATTGCACTACCACTTGCATCACATTCAACTTGAAATACCTTATTGAAATCAGGCAAAGAATATACATGCAACTCAAATAACTTGATGTAGGTGCATCTTGATTGTTGTTAGTGGCTACTTTGGAGTTCATGGGAGGAGGCTTGGTAGTTTCTTTGGTGGGTTCTTGGACTGGTACTTGGTTGAAAAAGGAATTTGGTTGCTCTGCATGGTCTTTTGTTGCTTGGCATGGTCTGGAAATTTGGTGCCTATTGCAAGTCCTGTAATTAATTTTCTATAATTAGTTAGAGAATTAAAATTACAAGGATGGAAGAAGGACTAAATCGATAACTATGGTTCAAAGTTCAAGGTCTATTTAATTTTGAGCTAGCAGATATCATAATTCTACTAAGACATCAATTTTGGGAATTTAATTGTTGTAGGAATCCAACTTTGGCATTTAATTGTTGTATTTAATTTATGTTATGGGCTGAACTATGGCTTAGATTTGTATAATTAGTGGTTATGGGGAAGTCTTTAGGCATGATTGATCCATGAAGGAGAGGTAGAGGAGCTTGGAAGAGAAAATTTTGAGAAGGGCTAGTAGTCGTGGCTTGGAAAACAAGGAGATTGCTTGGTGGGCTTGTGAGTACAAGTTGAGATCTTCTTTGGAGGTTTCTACAAGAGTGTGGATCTAGACTAGCTTGAGTTTGAGATTGGATCTTGAGGGATCTTGCAGAACTTTTACTTGCTTTGTATTCGGCCATAACCGGGAAGGCCTTAAAACCTGGCACATTGCATGTAATCAGCTATATTTTATGAATATATTATTGTGATTTGCATGTCATAATTTAAGGTTGCATGTTGCTTCAAATTAGCTGCATGTCAAAATTTATGGTTGCATGCTACTTCTAATTAGCTACATATCAAAATTTATGGTTGCATGCTACTTCTAATCATTTGCATGTTAGTTCTTTGTAAATTTGGTGGTTGCATTTCTATTTGTGAGTTGGTACAGGTGGTGTGGCCCTTCATCAGTGGTATCAGAGCCTCCCTGCTACTTCCTCATCTGAAGATTCTTGAAGCCATGATCATTGGATGAAGATTAATTTTATGTTACTGTGATCTTGCTAGCCTATTGAGATTTCAGTGATGCATGTCAATTTATTGAGTTTGCATGTCAGTTTTGACAACTACCCAAATCTTGCATGTCATAATTTATGGTTGCATGCTGCTTCTAATCATTTGCATGTTAGTTTTTGGTGAATTGTAATGAATTTAAAGTATTAATGAATGCTTTGAGGCATTTTTGTCATCTCTTTGTCTCCATCTTGTTGTGATTTTGGTTATGAGTTTGTAAGGACAGGTTGTGTGGTCCTTCATCATTCAACTTTTCACCAAAGAAAGCAACAGGTTTTCCTTCTTGACTCAATACAACTCCTATTGCACTACCACTTGCATCACATTCAACTTGAAATACCTTATTGAAATCAGGCAAAGCCAATACATGCAACTCAACAACCTTTTGTTTCAAAGTCTCAAAACTCTTATCAGCTCCATGTGTCAACTTGAATTCCTTTTTATCTCCTCTGATTGTCTCAATCGTAGCATTACAAACAACATTAAAATTCTTTATAAATTTCCTATTAAAACTAGCCAAACCATGAAATGATCTTACCTCACCCACATTCTTAGGTGTAGGCCACTCCAAAATTACTTTAACCTTCTCAAGATCCATCTTGAAACCATCAATTGAAATCAAAAATGCCAAATATACAATGTCCTCTTGTATAAAAGAACATTTGTTTAGATCAGTCAACAACTTCTCCTCTTTTGGTCTCTGCAATACTTGCCTAATATGCTCAAGATTTCCATCCTTAGTCTTATTGAATATCAAAATATCATCCAAATAAACAATCAAAAATTTACCCAAAAATCTTTTTAGAACTTCATTCATCAACCTCATGAAAGTACTAGGTGCATTAGTCAAACCAAAAGGCATAACCAACCACTCATACAAACCATCTTTTGTCTTAAAAGTTGTCTCCCACTCATCACCTTATTTGATTCTGATCTAATGATAGCCACTCTTCAAATCATTCTTGGTAAAATACTTTACTTCACTCAAACAATCCATAATGTCATCCATCCTTGGCATAGGAAACATATATTTCAATGTAACCTTGTTAATAGCTTCAGAATTAGTACACATTCTCCATTCCCCTTCCCTTTTAGGTGCTAATACAATAGATATAGCATATGGACTCAAACTTTCTCTAATCAAACCTTTCTACAATAACTCATGCACTTGTCTATTAAGTTCTTCATTCTCTATAGGTGTCAATCTATATGGTGCTTTATTTGGCGAACTAGGTCAAAGAATCAAATCCATACAATGACTTATACTTCTCATGGGAGGTAAACCATCAGGTATATCCTTAGCAAAAATCTCTTTACATTCATTTAGCAATTCAAAAATTTCTTCTAGTACTCAGCTTCCATTAGTTTCTGTTATCACTTGGTCACCACTGACTCATACTTGGCTAACACTATTTTCTGGCACTCAACTACTAATAACACAACTTAGTTTCCTTTGAATTATAGGAAAATTGACTTGATTCTTTTTCATTTCCTTTTCAAATCATTTTCCATTAACTATGCCAATTTTTGTAGTATTACAATTCACCTTATCTAGACTCTCAAACAAAGGTAGCAATATTTGCTTCTTCTCATTTACCCAAATAGTCTATTGATTCAATCTTCCATCATGTACAACATATCTATCATATTTACAAGGTCTACCCAACAAAATATGAAAACAATCCATAAGCATAATATCACACAAAACTTCATCAAAGTAATATCCAATTTTGAACTTCACAAGGCATTGCTCACTTACCAATATTTTATTCTCATCTTTGATCCATGAAACATGAGAGGGTTTTGTATGCCTCAATCTCTAGAACTAAAAATTTGTAACCAACTCTTCTAATGTAAAATTTGTAGAACTTCCACTATCAATGATCACTTTGCCACATTTTCCAACCATCTTACATCTTGTCTTGAAAACACTTCTTCAAAGGACAGGTTCCTCATCACTTCCCTTATTACATAAGCTTCTTCTCACCATTATATTTTCTCTAGCCTTAGGTCCACTTGGTGAACTCTCAATTTCTTCTTGGATCACAATATTTATATTATTCTACCCACTTTCAAAAGATCTACATTCAAAAGATCCATGTCCTTCTTTACCACATCTAAAAGAATTACCATGAAAACCACCTCTAGAATAAGAATTGCCTCTTCCTTAGTAAGAACTACCACCTTATTGATAAGAATTACTACCTTTCAAACCTTTCTTTCCTTTTTTTACCATTCTTCAATTTAAATTTTCCTTTTTCTTGCACAAAATTATCAGATCTACCAACTTCACCATATGATCTACCTCTACCTCTCTGGAATCTACCACCTCTACCTATTTTTCTCTATTCATGCTTCTTTGTCAATATCTCCTCAACTTTCAACTCATATTGGTATGCTTCTTTGACACTATCTAATTTCACGAAACTTATCTCATCTTGAATTATAGATCTCAATCTATTTATGTACCTTGCAATTATCTCAACATCATCATCATGTCTAGATCTGATACCCAATCTATAGAATTCCTCAGCATACTCCTTCACAATCATGTTCTTTTTTTTCAAATTTTGCATCTTTCTTATCAAGATAACTCGGTAATCAATTTGAAGGAATTTGTTCTTTATCTTGCTCACCATTTTTACCCAAGTTCTAATCTTCTCATTTCCTCTCCTTTGTCCATCAATTTGTAAATTCTCTGACCATAGTGAGGCATGACCTTACAACCTAGTAACTATAATCTTCACCTTCCTATAATTAGGAGTGTTTTCATACTCAAAGAATTTCTCCATATCAGAGATCCAATCCAACATAGCATCAGTATCCAATTTTCTATCATAAGGAGCAACTTCCATAGTAGGCTTTGAATTAGCCCTAGTCAACACTGTCAACAACCTTTCTTCATCTTGGTCCTTTTCATGTTCTTGATTATGGTTTTCTATTACTACTTCATCATCACTTATGTCATCAAGATGTGCTCCTCTCCTCTAGGTAGTCTCCACGAAATCTAATCTAGCTATAGTTTGTCTTGATTGATCCAATATAGCATTATTAACATATCCTCTACCTCGAGCCATCTTTACAAATCAGATTCCTACAAGATCATAACCCTCTGCAAGTTATAGGTCAAATTGTAGATCTTCCACCCTACAAGCCAAATTCACTTAGGGTTCTACATGATCCAATCACCACAAGGACAAACCTCAAGTTCTAATACCACCTAATGTAAGAAGAGAGGTGTATAACTAGGGCCTAGGGCACACCCAACTATCCAAACCACCCTGCAAGAGTTAACATAGTGGAAACACAACACAAGGACTTTAACCAAAGGGGGAAGAAGAAGAAATTCTCTATTGATTCATGAAAATATCAATATACATGCCCAGTTATAAGGCCTTCTAGGTTATTTCCATATACAATCAATTCAAAAAATTCACATTCCAATCATCATGGTCTTCCCTATCTACTCTCTAACATAAAACTAACTACTTAAAACTTAATCCTAGATCTCTTTAAATACTAGCCAAAATGGCTTGCAAAAGATTCTAGAACAAGAAATGACACAAGTCAACCTCCTCAAAATACCAAGTAATAAATTCTAACAACTGTAGCCACAACTTGGCTCACGCTAGATATTTACTACACATATCATAATTAAATACAAGAAAAGTCAGCCAAAATAGGAACTAGACACTGACTACTTGGAATAATGGCACTCGAAACCCAAAGGATCACTTAGCATCAAACTGATTCTCAACACCTAAAGGATCACTTAGCATCAATAGGAACTCAACACCCAAAGGAAAACTCAGCATCAACAAGAACTTGACACCGAAAGAAACACTCAGCATAACCAAGAACTTGGTACCTAAAGAAAATTGCTCAACAACCAAAGGAACTCTGCACCAAAGCAAACTTGGTAGCCACTAGTAGAAAACTACATAATGGTGCAAGATTGAAAAGAAACCTAGGATGCTCCTGCATCAAGTATGTAATTATCACTTATTTTCTAATGGAGTTAAGTATAAAGTATCGATTAACACACTGATTCAAAAAATCATAACTTTGAAATGGTATAACATTTTTGAAATCCAAAAAATGCATCACATTATATTCTTCTTCTAGTATAACGAAAAAAAAAGAAAAATTAAAATTTGTAACGTTTTGAATTAGTTAAGGTGGTTAGACACGAGAGTTTTTTATTCCAAAAATACTATAGTATAAAATTCATAATTAATTATTTATTTAGAATAAAAGTACCCAAAAATATTTGTCACTTCTAGACACGAGTCTACTTCTTGTATCTATAATATTATTAGAAAATAGTATCATTTTATTTTGATTAAGGTGGTTGGAAATATGTTTACTTCTTTTTTTTCCATAAATTTTTGTATTATGTAAAGATTGAAATATTGCAACCAAACATACAACATACATGATATTAGGCCTTGAAGTTGTGAGATATATTAAACTACCAATCATGGATCTATAAGTAGTTTGATTAAAATTAGGAGAATCATAATTTTTAGTAAGTTTACATCCTATTATCATTGGTGTTCCCATAGGCTTACAATCTTCCATATGAAATTTCTTTAACATTTCTTTTGCATACTTAGTTTAGGATAAGAATGTACCATTTTCCAACTAAGAAATTTGCAACACAAGAAAATAGGATAGCTCCCCAAGCATGGACATTTCAAATTCAGATTGCATAAGCTTTCAAAAACCTTCACTTCAAGCATCAGCATTGGATCCAAATACTATATCATCAACATAAACAAGAACAATGAGAACATCATCACATGTACCATATATGTACAAATTATTATCAAAACCACCTCTTCTGAAGCCATTTTTGATAAGATACTGATCAACCTAGAGTACCAAGCCCTTAGAGCTTGTTTCAAACCATAAAGAGCCTTTTTTTAACCTATAGACATGATTAGGATAGTCTTTATTTTCAAATCCTTCAAGTTGATCCATATAAACCTCTTCATCAAGAGAACCATTAAGAAATGTTGTTTTAACATCCATTTGGAATATTTTAAAGCCCTTGAAAGCTGAGTATTCAAGAAATATTCTAATTGCTTTAGTTCTAGCCACCAGTGTAAAAGTTTCATCAAAGTCCACACCTTCCATTTGTGGATAACCCTTCCAAACCATTCTAGCCTTGTTCCTTGATATCTTTCCATTTTCATCAAGTTTATTTTTGAAGACCCATTTAGCACCTATTACATTTTTATCTTTAGGTCTACGCACTAATTCCCAAGTTACTTAGTTCGTCTTTCATAGCATTAACCCAAAACTCATCTGCACTAGATTATTTGTACAATTTAGGTTCAATTTGAGATAACAAATAGAAATTAGCACATTCACTAGATGTATTTCTTCTTCTCATTTGAATACCTACATGTTTATCCCCTATAATCTATTCTTGAGGATGATACTTCTTCAATCTTGTTCATGTAGCATTTGTACCTATGTGTTCTGGTGTTTCTATATGATCTTTTATCTCTTCTTCGGCTTCAAAAACTTTATTATCTACTTCTTTCAAGTCTTTATCACTTTCTTGTAGGAAATTATTATCCATTCTTATTTCCTTTTTATCCTACACAACATCATTCACTTTCACATGTATAAGTTCAACAAGTTTATTCAACCTTTTATTAGAACATTTGTAAGCTTTACTTTGAGAAGAATATCCTAAAAGTATTCCTTCATCACATCTTGAATCAAAGCTTCCTATTTTATCATCATAATTCTTAATGAAGCATGTACTTCAAAAAATTCCAAAATGCTTAACAGATGCATGATGTCCAAACCATAACTGATAAGGAGTGTACTTAGTTTCTACACTTAGTTGTGCTCTGTTTAAAATGTATACTACTATTTCAACTGCTTCTTTCCAATACCTATTTGGTACTTTAGATTCATTTAACAAAGTCCTTGCCATTTCTTTCACTATTTTATTCTTTCTCTCGACAACTCCATTTTTTTGAGGTGTCCTGGATGTTGGATATTTTCTTTTAATGCCATTCCTTTTAACAACAATCAACAAATTCTTCTGAAGTAAACTCACCACCTTTATCTGATCATAGGCATTTAATCTTCATGTCTGACTCATCTTTAACCATTTTACTGAAAATCTCAAACTTGTTAAATGCCTCTAATTTATTTTTTAATAATGTTACCCATGTCATTCTTGTATAATTATCGATTAAAAACATGAAATACTTTTCACCATTTAACAACATTATCCTTCCAGGACCACATAAATTTGTATGTACTAATTGAATTGGTTTAGAAGAAAAATATTCTTTTGAAGGAAAAGATGCCTTTGTTTGTTTACCATGTTGACACCCTTCACAAATAACATTCTTTTGATAACTTATACATGGCATACCTCTTACTTTCTGATGTTTACTAACTTTTACCAAGTTGTCAAAATTCAAGTGCCCAAGCCTTTTGTACCATAACTAAATTTCATTCACCTATCCCATAAGAAAAACATCTTCATGATTGTTAGTATTTTTGATATCTTTTAAATTGTATACATTCCCTTTAGATCTTTTACCTGATGCATCAAACTATCCAGATTTTAGTTTGATTTGACAACCATGGTCATCAAAAAAAACTTCATATCCATGATCACAAATTTGACTAATACTTAGAAGATTTTACTTTAATCCATCAAAACAATACACATCATGAATGGAAATTTTGTCACTAAGCATCAAAGAACTCAAACATTTAATTTTCCTTGAAGAATCATGACCAAAACTAACATTTCCACCTTTGTAGTTAATCAATTTGTCAAACTTTGTTCTATCTCTTGTCATGTGTCTAGAAAAACCACTATTAATTATCCAAAATTCCTTTTCTTCTAAATGTAGAGCTATAATACTTATTAATCTTAGGCCTCCATATCTTCATCACTTTAGCATCAAATTCTTTATCAACTTGTAGACTAGCATAAGATTGATCATTCTCAATTGACTTAGTTTTGTATTTACTCATAACATGACCAAAGACATTGCATTTATAACATCTTATACTGTTCATTTTAGGAATTTAATAACCAAAAATTAAACTTTGAATACCTCCTTCACATGTATCTACAATTACTTATTCTATGTCCATATTGATGACACATGAAGCAATACATATCAAAGAAAGAAGTGATCTTGTTTGAGGTTATTTTACCCATGAATGAAGTTCTTGATATAACTTGATTTTTATCATTATAAATCTGATTAAATCTTCATTTTTACCTACATTTGAAGTTGCAACATTCTGATTTGTATCCTTACTTTTGGATTTAAATATGTTAAATAAAAATTAATCTTTCTTGTCACTAGAACATTGCCCAAGTTCAAAACCAATTCCTTTTAGATCATTGGTTCTTCTTTGTTTCCTTAACATATCATCCAAAGTAGTTTTCTCATATTTCTCTAACTTTATTCTATATGATACTACTTCATTCATTAACTTTGTACATTCCCAATCTTTAGAACTTAACTCTTCCTTAGTGACAAAGACAATTCTCTTTGGTTCCTCAACTTGTAATTTCAATTCTATAACTATTTGATTTAAGTCCTTGGTTTCTTTTTCAAAATTCTCTTTTTCTTTTAAGAATTGATTTTCTTTAACACTTAAATTCCTTTTTAATTCCTTGATCTTTTTAATTGCATAAAGAAATTCACATTCTAAATCAACCTCAACAAGTTCAACACACTATCTAATCCTTGACAAGTAGTTTCTATAAGCATGAATGAAAATTAATTTTCGTCATATTCAAAACTACTAGAGTCACTATTTGATATATTGGAAATAAACCTCTTTTTCTTCTTAAAGAAGTTCTTTTTGTTATACAATTTCTTTTTACTTGATTTCTCTTTCTCATCATCTACTTCATCATGACTATTATAAGGACATTTATATGCAAAGTGTCCTATTTTACTACAATTAAAGCATTTGAAAGGATGTTTGCCTTTGTATTTACCTACTCCTTTATTTAATTTCCTTGATAAATAGAGACTTTCTTCAGTTTCTTTTCCACCTTGAATGTTGCTTCTTTGCTTGTGAATTCCTATTTGCCAAACTTTTTGATTTCATAAGCTGCAAGTGCTCCATGAATATTTTCCATTGTATGCTTATTAATATCTTTATATTCTTATATAGAACATATCTTAGAATCAAATATATTAGGAAGAGATCTCAAAACTTTCTTTACAACATCAATATCATCAATTTTGTCACCAAGTCCTCTTATGCCATTTATAGTTTCATCTATCTTAAGGAGTTAGTCTTCTACCTTTTTGAACATCATTACCCATCTTAAGGTCTTCAAATATTGATTTCAAATATTGTATCTTGGCTTATCTAACTCTATCATTACCATGATATGTATTTTTCAATTTGTCTCATACTTTTTTAGAAGAACTACAATGCATTACCCTAAACAAAACATCTTTAGATAAACTATTAAGTATAGCCAATTTAGCTTTCATATCAGTTTCATAATTCCTCTTTTTATTAAAATCTATAAGTAAAGTATTATGAACTTTATAATTATTAACAACTAAAGCCCAAACATCAATATTAATAGATAACAAATTTGTTTGCATCATTACTTCCAAAAAAGCATAATATGATCCATCAAAAATAGGAACCTTTGAAGAACTATCTTAAGCCATAAAAGATCCACTCAACCAAAATCTACCCAAAGTTGCTAAAATTGATATAGGGAACCTTTCTCTAATACAACTTTTTGAAATACAAACACCACTAAGAGGATGGGGGGGGGTCTCAATCAATTGTTTAAAATACTTTTAAAAACTTGAAACAATTACAAGTTATAAAAATTTAACACATGAGCAAGATAGTTAATGAGTAACAAAATGACACAATATTTTAACATGGAAAACCCCTTATGGTTAAAAACCACTTTGAATCTAAAACTTTATTTTCCTCTTGGAAAAATCTTTTAGAGCTACAACTTTGGGAAGCACCAACACCCTATTTTAGAAACATCAATTTCAAGGAACACCAATCCCTTACAATTGAAGCACCAACTTCATGAATACAAGAAGCAAAAACTTCCAAAATGAAAAAATGAGGTATAAAATTAGATGATCATATCTATTACAACACAAATGATGAATCACTAATTTCAACTTCTTGTTGAAAATACAATGCAAGATATACTTTTATTCTCTTCAAAACATCCAATATCCAAATATATTTTATTTATCCATTAAAAGATATGATCAAATATTGATATAAATGAATGAAGTATAAATATACAACCCTTATTATACCTCTAATAAAATTCTTCAATGAAAATCAAATCACGAATATGAAAATAGAAACATACAACATTACCCTCTTCTTTGTTGTTAAAAATCTAGCACCAAATTGTTCGATCTATAAGGAATTCCACACCAATTCTACAAGTTCTATAAAAAATACCTATTGGATATTGTAGAGGAATTCATCCTCTACTTATAAACTAAGAAAGTTAAAATTTTTGAGGTAGTTACACACCTCAAACTTCCATTAGACTAAAACTGCTCAAAACTGCCAAAATTGTCATAACAATTTGGTACTTGTTTTTGATAAATAGACCTTTTCTCTTTCCACACATGTGTTATGAAAAAATTAACAAAGAAATTTTTTATATAACTCTAAGAAATTTCCAAAACAATATGAGAGTTGGGGTCTATTTGATAAAAAAGCTAGTCAAGTTTCTAATAGACCAAAACTATTTTTGTATATCTGTTTTCAAAAACAATGTGAACTTTAAGTGTTGATTGTATAACACTTAAGTATTTGTCTTGAGTATTTTTTGAACAATATTGAAGGACATAAAATAAGATTATTAAATGATGTTATCCATACCATATGTTTATTATGTTAGTCATATCATATGCTCATTGTTGACATCAATGACAACAATCAAAGACCAAATACCAAGGGTTCAACAGAATTTACTTTTACGAACTACTCATTTTCACATCTCTTCACACTCTCATCAATTCTGAAATTTTCACTTTCAAAAGTTTCTTAAGTCTATGTTTTCCAAATTTATATGCCTTTCTCTTTATATAATAAAAAAAAGAATATTCCTTAATCACAACTAGGATAAAAATTTCTAACATCTTAACGTCTATTAATATAGAATTTACTTCTAAGAACTCTAACATATTCCATAATAGGGGCATAACCTTATTGTGATGGTCCATTTAGGTCACTCTAGATAAAGAAAAAAATTATCCAATATTTCCTTGGTAACATTATTTCCCTTTAATATATATGTGCAGGTGAGGGTTCACAACTATCCATTTAGTCAATTTTGGTAATTTATTTGATCTAATATATATGTCTATGTGTTTTTCTGTGTCTATGTCTATGTCTATGTGTGTCTAACATATACGTATATACATGAATACATACATACATACACACACACACACACACATATAGAGATAGGTATATGTATATATATATATATATATATATATGTATATGTATATGTATGTATGTATTGTTGATATGTAAACCTATGTTTCTGATTAGTGTTCAAACACTTAGTCATTTGCAAGTCATTTATTAAGCAAGATTACAAGGTCATTACTATGACTGTGTTATCTAGTAAAGGCCTAGCATATAGTATGTATACTAAGCAAGATAGTAATTACAAAACATTTAGGAGAGATTGAGTAGATATGAAAGCTAAGGAATATTTTATGAGCTGATAAATATAATGAAGACTAAGAGTATTGAAAATTTAGTAAGATCCAAGAAAAAATACATATAGAAGTCGAGTAACAAAATGGAAGCTTCTGCATGAGTGAGCATTAGAGCATTCAAGTGTCATGTAATTTAGTTTTAATTGAGAATTTTTAATGACATAAACTAATATGTAAACAATTTTTGGGAAAAATTTATATGGTATTTAATATCTCTAGAGCTGGATTAGATGTTGGTTACACATCATTACATAAGATAATGATTCCAAGGAAAACAATTCAACCAATCAGAAAATGGGATGTAAACAAAAAAAGATGATGAAGTTTAAACTGTTGATCAAGATCTAGAAACTTCACACATCTATTTAAGGAAGATTCTAACCCTAGAATCAAAAAGAGAGAAATAAAGTGGAGTAAAACAAAGTTTTAGATACAACTCTAGCAGAGATGTATCAGAGTAGTGAAGGATTGAAAAAAATTATCAAATTAGGGGAATTAGATTAGTGATACAACAACGAGATGACCCAATATAAGCTTGTATAGCATACTAAGGGTTTTTTACTAAATCACCTACTTGTAAATTGATATAGGGTAAATCTCTTAATAGAGTGGTCCTAACAGGCCTATGTAAATCTCCTAATAGAGTCCTTACTTCATTATGAGTGTAAAATCTTTTAACTTGGTGAGACCTTATTGTGTCTTAAGATTTTAACAAGACAAACCCCTCGCATGATAGATCATATCTTATGACCAAACATTGTAACATTAATAGGATACCTTTATTATTGCAATAGTGAAGATTTTTGGGTTTCATCTTCACTCTAGCTTTACCTTCATCTCGAGGTGTTTATGGGTTACCGAATCATTTTCTTATTTGTTGAACTCTTATGCATGTGATGTATTTCATTTATGTTACAACATTTCATTTTTATTGATAGATATATGAGATGATTTAGGTGAGAGTTTTTATTGAAGATAAAATTTTAAAGATCCCAATTCACCCCCCTCCTCTTAGTGTCTTGTTTCCCATATAATTATTCCAATAATTAGTATTAGAGAAAAGTTCTCTTAGAAGATATCCTAAAAGATTGAGAGGATAAGATCATGGAGATGGAAGTTTACAAGATGGGAAAGATCACTGAGAATCAAAATAATGAAATCTAGATTTTTTTGCAACAACTAGAATTAGAAAAAAAGGAATTAAGGAAAACCCTAAAGAGCAAAAGAGTGTTCTCTATTAAGCTAAATGATGCTCAATACACAAAAGTTGAAACAAAAGGACTTTTGGTTAGTAGAAATATTGGTTAAAATAATAAAGCAATGACAAAATAGTTAAATAAGAATACTAACCTAGTGAAAGAAGTAAAAGATCACAAGATAGAACAAGACATTTAATCTATTAGACTCTATGAAGAAATTCAATAAAAGAAGAAAGAAATGGAAGAAAAGATCATGGCTGAAGGTGATAAAAGGAAGATAACTAGTAGAATTGAAGAAATTTGATTTGAAGTTTAGAAGTTCACAAATAATCAGCTTGAAATGATAAATCAACTGGTAATTGCAAATCAAGAAGAAAACAGAAAGAACTTGGAGATCGCAAAACTAAGGCTACAAAATTAGTAGTTGAAAAAGGAGTTAAGGAATGAAAAGGAACTCATAGAAAGGATAAAAAAATCAAATAAAGCTATGGAGTACTTTGAAGAAATGATGAGCTCACCTAGAGTAAAAGACACCTTTGGACCTGGATAAAAATCTTGATCTACTCAAGGAGTAGAATCATCAAAATAGGAGACTAAAGGAATACAAAATCAAAAGGAAAACTTACCTATCATTACTATGGGAAAATTGGACACTAAAAAAATGTTTCTAGAAGAAAAAATGGTAAGAAAATTCCTAAACCTAAGCCAAGTGGTAATTATTTTAATTGTAAAGAAGCAAGACATCAAACACATGAATGTAGCTAAAATTAAAATTATTTAATGACAAAGGAATCTAGATTCAAAGGTCATTCCTACAACCATCAAAAGTATGGAAATAGAACATATGAGTGCAAACTTGAGAAGAAGTCGCAACGGTTAGCTTAGAAACAATCTCATACAACAGAGAAGGGTAATACCTACAATTGGGGTCAAAATACATGGTACGATTGTCACTATTGTGGAGAATATGGATACATTCCAAATAATTAAATCAAAATACATTTTTGAGGAAATTACAAGCAATGGTTAAATGAAGAGATCATATGTTTCAGTTGTCTCAAAGTTGGTCCCATCGGTAAGAATTGCAAAATTAGGACACTAACACCAACACCAATAAATGAAAATGAAAAACTTTAAGGGAAGAAGACATGGTTAGAGATAGTAAGAGTTCGAAGTAGTAGAGAAGATGAAACTGTGGTGACCCAACTTGATGGATCAAGTTATCACACCATATCTCACTAAAGAAAAGAAAGTATGTAAGAACTATACACTTAAAGCTGTATTTTACATTAGTTCCTAGCATAAAAGTGATGAAAATCTACAAAAAATAGAAAATCAGAAAGTATCGAGCATTAGTGATACAAGTATATATTGATCAAGCCTTGTAGTGCATAGATTGAGTGATCATGAATGATTAATGATCAAATGAATGAATTGGTTATGACTGAGTGCATAATCTTGTACAAAGATATAGGAAAGACCAAGCTACCTATCATACATTATTAAAGTACAAAGGCATTAATAGCATACCTAAATTGAAAGATCAAAGAGATATATTGATTTTGAACATTCATTTTGAATCACCAAGATATCAAAGTGATCACAAGAATATTTACGGAAATAAAAGCTATTTCAATTAATAGAACAAAGAATCTCAACAAGTTATCATTGAATTTTTGAAAGTCAAGTAATTATTTCTCTTAGTGCCAAGTAAAGCATTTAGTGAAGGTGTTTTTGAAAGTATTCATTCAAAACCCTAGTTCACAATGGCTTCTAGAAGGGAAAAGATAAAGGATAACAACACACAAATCATTAGGAATGATTAGAGACCTCCAACCAATTTTAGAAATACAATTAATATTGGAACCCCTATTGATAATGTTGGAGTGTTGTCATCAATTCCACACATAGTCTTGATTGTGCAAGAAATTAGATCATGCTATCAATGTAAGATTGGAGAGATTGAATATTTTGAAATTAGAGTAGCATATGACAAGCTATGCATTGATGGAGTTCTCAAATATGAATTCAAGATCATTGTTGACAAAGGGCTTACTTGTGCCCTAGGATTTCCAAAAGTTTTCAATGTTGAATGGATCAAGATTGTGCTAAGCTGAGTTAATGATATGAAATTTTTATTGGAAGGTGGACCAATAACCTTGCATTGGAACAACCAAAGAGCATGATTGGAACATGAAATAAAATAGAAAACCTAACCAAGGAGAAA
Organism: Cupressus sempervirens; assembly: GCA_028749045.1. NCBI lineage: Eukaryota > Viridiplantae > Streptophyta > Pinopsida > Cupressales > Cupressaceae > Cupressus > Cupressus sempervirens. Next base: position 245,536,664 of record CM053791.1, read on the forward strand.
TGAAATGTTCATGGAATGTCAATAGACAACATTGTAAAGAAAGATCATTCATACTATTATGTTGAGCTATCATTGTATCAACTCACAAAAGACATAGAAGTAGTCAATAAAGAAAACAACACATCTTGTAAGTTTGGTTTCCTACTAGTTTGAATATTTTTCTATGTACATAACTATTTTTCTACCATTGGAATGTTTACATGGAATCAAAATAGGACTATTGTGGAACATTTAAATGACCTAATAAATGGGTTAGGAAATAATTTTGATGTAGTAGTAGAAAAATACTTTGATAAATTCAAAGTAAAAATAAAGAACAAAATGAGAATTCCTAAGTCTATTGTAGAAAAATATTATAATGAAATATGTTTCAATGTGGATACAAATTTTTTATATGCATAGGCATTATTATCAAGGGTAGCATGGATAAGGTCAATATCCTATGAGGTAAACGTTTATGCTATAGTGGAAGTAGTTACTACATTATTGAGTAAAGATATTGATGCTAGTGCCGAGAAGTTTTGCATATATGAGATTGTTATTTCTGAGCTTACTACAAAATCTGGCACATCCAAGATAGGCAAACAAAAGAAAAGGAAAATTTACAAGACTAGTGTTGTAGACAAGGATTATGAGTTGGAGAACCCTTAGAGTTCAAGGAGGGAAAAGGAAAAGAGCTTGTAGTTGTGAAGAGAAAAGATAGTAAACAAACAAAGGTTGTTATTATAGAACCAGAGGTGAAGGAAGACCTCTAGAAGGACATGCAAGAAAACATAATCATCACCATAAAGAGGTCAAAAAAAAAAAAATTGAGCTATTAATAGTAGTCCATCAAGGAAGAGGAATTAGGGAGAAGATCTAGGTAAGCAAAAAAATAGGAAGTTGATCATTGCACAATTGGAGGAAGAAGATGAAGAAAAGACTAAGTCTAAGGAAACTAGCAAACTTGAAGTGGTAAATAGAATCCCTCAAATGATTTTTGATCAAGTGTGTGAAAATATGATAAAATAAAAAAGAATAATGGGTTTCAAAGATAGTTATTATGATTCTTTGAGCAATGATGATCAAGTTAACCTTGAAGGCACAATTGTTGATATGATGATCAAGTTCAAGTGCACACCCCTAGAATCAACAACAACATTTCCAGTAGGATTTTATAAAAAAGTGGATGCCAAGTTGAAATGGGCATTGTCCATTAATAATAAAATAAGAGAAACATCATTGGTACAAGTGATGCTAGAATTGGGGAATACACATGTATGTCTATAGCCCTTAAATATTTTGTTAAGAATGTTTTGCTAAGGGATAGGGCACACAAAGTTTTGAAGAGTAAAGCTCATGAATTTGAGCATGATAGTATAAGTGTATGGAAAGAAGTGTTTGGAGTACTTGCACCATTAGTAGACATGAGGGAAAGCCAAGACACTATTGAATTTCAAGATGAATATAAGCAGAAACTGACCAAGCTAACAACAAAGATTCAACAACTTGTTAGTGGGTATGAAAAAAAGAATATCATCAAAATTGAAGATGACACTAACACCCCTCCATTTAATCTTAATGTACTAACTAAAGAGGAAATTAAAGGTTCAATGAAGGACTCAAGTAAACTTTGTACAAACCCAATTTTTGTACAGGTAATTGATTATCTAAAGCTTGAAGTCAATGAGACTGGTGATTTTATAGTCACACCAGTTATAGAGGCTAAAAACATCAAGAAACTTGGTAAAGCATTAATTATATATTTTCCACCAAATTCTATACAAATTTTGTGGAAGGAAGTAAATTTTGAGAAATATTTATGCACTAAGACAGTATAAATTGAAGCAGAAAGAGAAAAAGGCTACCAAAGATCTTTTTCAATTGTCAAGTGTAAACACTAAAAAACCTACATAAGTGACGACTAGAGACAACAAGTAAGAAAGGGAAACAATTGCAATTATCACTACCTAGTGTTACACCCTCCAAATCTCAAGATGTGACTCATAGACAACAAGATGATGATGAGTCAATGAATCTTAGTGAGGTAATTACATTACCTAAATCTAATTTGAACAATCTCAGACTAGAGAAAATGAAATATTAAAAATCTTGTTGTGTTGTAAGGAAAAATGAGAATAGTTGGAAAGAGCAAGAGAAGATAGGTATTACATACTCTCAAGGATATTTTGACCAATGCATTTGGAATTATAGATGTAAATAATAAGCATACAATTTTGATTCAGCTAGTATATATAGTTGACATAATTTAGATAGATGACATAGAGTCAAATGTGAACTTATTACAATGGTATGAAAAAAAAATCAAGCATAAAGTACTCTAGAAATTCTTGTAGGAACTCATACATAGACAAACCAAGTTTTCTACATCTATCACACAATTGGAATCAACTTTTAAGATCCTCAATTCTTTATGCTTGAAACTATGTGATATAGATTTCGTTATAGTAGATGCTACATTATCATTAGAGGTATTGCATGTAGACATGAGAGCTAATGTTATTAGATTGGGCAACAATACAAATCCAATGTCATCCTTCTATAGTGAATTGAGACTAAGTCAAAAGAGGTTAGTTGAGCTCACGGTTAGAGATATAGAGATAAGGAACAAGTTGGCATTGATTTAACTTTAGCTATCACCACATATAGAAATAATTTAGAAGGTAATATTTTTTGCTAGAGATATTTTGTAGAATGAGAAATATTTTCAAAAATTGCAACATTTATTGGTCTAGTTTTCGAGCTAGAAATTCAATCTTAGATTTTTGAACAGGTATAGGAAAGATGGAATAAAGGCCATGCCCACATTATGGCAAGTCATTGACAATTCTCTGAAAAGTTTCAACTCACCCTTAAAATCTCCTAGTTCCATTAGTGACAAAAATAAGGGGGATATTAATGGTGAAATAATGAGAAAGGGGCAATAAGCAATAAAGGAGGAGATATGAAGCAAAGATTAGATTGAAAAGAATTAAAATTAAAATTTGGTCTCAAAGAGAGAATACATTTTTTTTAAACAAAATATTTTCATGACAAAGTATTTTTGCCTCTAATGTCAAAGGTGGGAATTGTTAATCTCTAAACCTATGTTTTTGATTAGTTTCCAAACACTTAGTCATTTGCAAGTCATTTACTAGGAAAAATTATAGGGTCATCACTTCAACGCAGTTATCTACTAAAGGTTGAGCACTCAATACGTATATGGAGAAAGATAGTGATTGTTGAGCATTCAGTGGAGACTAAGAAGATATGTGAGCCAATGAATATAGTATGAGATGGGAAAGATAATGAACATAGAGGATATTGAAAAGTTAGTAAGAGTCAAGCAAAAGAAAATATAAAAGTTGAGTAACAACATAGAATATTGTGCATGATTGAGCGTTAGAGCATTAACGTGCCAAGTAATTTATTTTGTAATGACACAAACTCATATGTAAACAATTTTTGACTGACATCTATATAGTATTTAATATCAATAGAGCCAACTTAGATATTGTTTAGAAGTCATTACATAAGGTAATGATCTCAAGGTGAACAGTTCAACTAATCATAAAATTGGATGTAAACAAAAATAGATGATAAATTTTTAATTGTTTATTAAGATCTAGAAACATCACACAATGTATATTTAAGGAGGATTCAAACCCTATAATCATAAAGAGAGAGAAATATATTAAAGGAGTAATATGGAGTTTCATAGACACATCTAGTAAAGAGAAATCAGAGCAATGAAGGACTAAACAAACTTATCAAATTAGGAGAATCTCTTATCAAAGTGACCATAATAGGCCTATGTAAATATTCTAATAGAGTACTTACTTCATTGTGAGTAGAAACTCCTTTAAAAAGGTTAGACCTAATAGTCTATTAAGCTTTTAACACGACAGACCCATCACAAGGTAGATCATATCTTATGATCAGACATTATAACATTGACAAGTTAACTTTATTGTTACAATAGTGAAGATTTGTAGGTTTCATCCCCACCCAAGTTTTAGCTTCATTTTAAAGTCTTTTCAGGTTACAAAATCATTGTGTTACATGTTAAAATCTTATGGATGTGATGTATTACATTTATGTTACAACATTTCAATTTTATTAATAGATCTATGAGATGAATTAGGTGTGAATATATAATAAAGATAAAAGTTTACAAATCCTAATTCCCCCCTTCCCCCTTTCACTATCTTGTTTCCCATATCCTTATTCCAATAATTTATATGTGTATATGTGTGTGTGTGTGTGTGTGTGTGTGTGTGTGTGTGTGTGTGTGTGTGTGTGTGTGTGTGTGTGTGTGTGTGTGTGTGTGTATCTAGGTGTATGCTTATGTACTTATAATAAATATAAGAATATTAAAATAATTATATTATATTATTATACTTGGGTATGTGCAAGATCATGATCAACCAAACTATGCCCTTAAGTGGCATACACCTAGATACACACACACACACACACACACACACACACACACACACACACACACACACACACACACACACACACACATGCATATGTACTTAAAATAAATATAAGAATATTAAAATAATTATATTATATTATTATACTTGGGTATGTGCAAGATCATGACCAACCAAACTATGCCCTTAAGTGGCAACACAAAATTAGAAAATCGGGCTTATGTCACCTTGACATGCAATTTTATACTTGTTATAAACTTTTGATCAAAAAGTTTTGACCAAATAATCTATAGGAAATTTAATTTAGTTTTTCAACTACTAGGCCTTATCTAAACAAACAAAAAATTGATTGCTCAAAATTTTGAATTTTAATGCAATATTACAAAAAATTAAGGAAAAAAATAAGAAGCATGCATATGTCTAACCACCTAAATCAAAATCAAAGGATAATATTTTTTAATATGATTCTAGATATAATAAGTAGACTGACTCCTGGATGTGAAATATATTTTTGGGTATTTTTATTCTAAATAAATAATTAATTATGGTTTTTCTACTATAGTATTTTTGGTATAAAAAGACTCCCATGTCTTACCACCTTAACTAATTTAAAACTTTAAAAAATTTCATTTTTCCTTCTTTTTTTCCCTATGGTAGAAGAAGTATATAATGTGACACATTTTGTGGATTTCAAAAATGTTAAATACCATTTCAAAGCTATAGTTGTTTTTCAATGAGTGTGTCAATCAACACTTTATTTGTAACTCCATTAGAAAATGAATAATAATTACTTACTAAACTCATAATTTGAGAGACATTACATTTATGGAAAGATAAGAAAATATTTAAGAAACGCATTTTATTTCATCAAATTTGGGTGAAAAAAAGTCATCAGACATATGTTTGAAGTAAAATACACACAAAAACATCCCAAAAACATGTGTTTGAGAAATTTTTTAAGTTGAGGGTTCGTATCCAAAGGAATACTAGGCCTTATAAAGGTATTAATAATTTAGTTTGGTATTAGTATGGGTGGGAAAAAAGTCAAACTAGATTTTGAAATGGTTTGAGGCATATTTCTAAGATCGCCACTTTTGGCACACCATGATCCTCCACATATCCACATATTATTAATTACAGTAATGAGTTATATAATAATAATAATAGATTTATTTTTTAATATATATATTTGAATTATGATTTATTGTTAATTTATCATTATTATTAATTTTTATATCTAAAAATTATTAATAATAACTAGGCATCATTATGATCACTTATTAACTGAACATTATATTTAATTATCATTTATTAAAATGGGGTCATGGCAGTCTACCCCACTCTAATTCTCTTGTCTTCAAGCATATATAACATGATTCCTATTAATTCATAGATCAAATTCATTCTCTTCCTTATGAATGGCTTAAAACACTTGAAAAAGTAGACATTTAAGAATATGATGACCTATGCAAGAACATATGAATGAAGATAGAAAGTAGATACATTAATGCATGCAAATGAAAGGTAAACAAGAAAATGAATGAAAACAAAAGGATGACATGAAGAAAATAAATTACTACATGAAGACAGCATGTAAACACAATGTATACATATTAAAAATTTCTCAAATTACTATTTTACACCTGGAAATAACAAAAGGGTAAGAATTTTTTTTAGCAACTTCAAACATAAATGTCATGCTCCTTTCCGCCACATGGAAATAAATAATTATTGAGGATACCTAATTCCATACTAGATGGTATATTTATAGGTACTCAATTTTGGAGATAGTCTATCTGGTGTTCCTATATTTGGATTATCTTTCCCTAACTTGAGAAATTTGCTACTCCCTCTATGCACACTCTCTACCCACTCAGTACATTCTTAATTTTATAGTGGATGATAGATTTTCATTGTTGCTCAAGTTGGGACATGATCTACATGGGGTTCCCATATTGGGATTCTCTTTCCCTAACATCAGTGATTTACTCCTCCCCTTATCCACAATCCCTACCCAGTTTGTGTGTGCTTAAATTTTGAGTGGATTGTAGTTTACTATCTCTTGAGTTTGTAGATGATGTATGTGGGGTTCCACATTAGTGATCTACTCCTCATATACAAACTCGATATCCATCATGAATGTAAGCACAAAGAGTTTCAATAATATCCCCTTACGAGACCTCTCTTTATAATTTCAAATTTGTTTGTTCTTTAAGTCACACCATATAACCTAAAATCCTTTTTTTTTTGTACTGTTCCTACTTGAAATATCCCTTTAATTTTATCCTAAAAAACAATAATTTGATCTTAATATGATAATATCAATGATTTAAAACAATATAAAAATAAAGGACCTTCATAAAATTTATCTTAAAATATTGAAATAAAAATTAGATGATAAACTTATCTTGATTTAAGTCCACGATATTTGATAATGTTCAATTTTTCTTAAATTCCATGACATGTGATCTAAGTTTATTTACTTTTGTTTTACATTCTCTATTTCTTATTTTATCACTACCCTCTTAGAATTCATTCTTATAGATATATCACAGTCTTATAAATTTATTCATATAAATATAACATAACAATACCATATGTGGTTTCGTCAAGTCTTATTACTTTGATTTTATAAGTTGTCTTTTATGATGACTTAATTTATTAGCCATGTCCTTCTCATATTTTTTCTATGTTGTTACTTTTTGGGATCTCTTTGTTTACTTTCTTATGACCTAAACTCCTTTCCTATAATATGATTGTAGTGGGGGTGGCAAAAGACATAGATTATTGTACTTTTATTTTGTAGTAATTTCTTTGAATGTTTCTAACCTAATTAATGTTTATAAGAATTGCAAATAATATTAACGGCCCTTTAAATTTATGATTGAACCAATCTCCTTTTTGACAAAGTTGATATGTTGAAGCATTGCCAATTATATATAGCCTCTATCTGACACTCTATATGTTGATGTTTCACCTTCCATTTCATATTTCATCTTATTATAAATTGAACTTCCTCTTTAACTAGTGTGAAATAGATCAAAACAGAGAGTATATTTATTCCCTAGTTGTAATTAGGTAAAGAAAGAAGGACCGATATCATTAGATCAAAATAATGGGTATGTGTAGGATCATGGTCAACCAAACTATGCTCTTAAGTGACAATAAAAAATTACAAAATCAGGGTTATGTCAACATGACGTGAATTGTTTTGCTTGTTATTAATTGTATATCAAAAGGTTGATAGAAAAGAATTTGTAGCAAATTTAATCAAGTTTCTAAACTACTAGGACTTATCTCAAAAAAATAAAAATTGATTAGTCAAAATTTTGAATTTTAATGCAATATAATAAAAATTTCAGAACACAAATAAGAAGTAGACACATGTCTGACTACCTTAATCAAAGTCAAAAAATAATATTTTTGGATAATATTCTAGATATAAGTAGTAGACTCATGCTTGGATGTCACATATTTTTGGGTATTTTTATTCTAAAAAAATAATTAATAATTAATTTTTGGCCTTAGTATTTTTGGAATAAAAAAAATTCTCGTGTTTGACCACCTTAACTAATTCAAAACTCTGCAAAATTCAATTTTTCATTTGTTTTCCTTATAGTAGAAGAAACATAGAATGTCATGCATTTTTTGGATTTAAAAATGTTGTACCATTTTAAAGTTATAGTTATTTTTTAAGTAGTGTGTCAGTCAGCACTTTATACATAACTCCATTAGAAAATAAGTAATAATTACTTACTAAACTCATAATTTGACAAACCTTACATTTACGGAAAGACAAGAAAATTCTTAAGAAACCCTTTTCATTTCATAAAATTTGGTGAAAAAAAAATTGTCAGCTACATGTTTGAAGTAAAAATCACATAAAAACAAACCAAAAGCACATTTTAAGGATTTTTTAAAGTTGACAATATAGGTTTGGTATCAAAAAATATAGTAGACCTTATAAAGATATTAATTATTTTCATTTAGTATAAGGGTGGGTGGGAAAAAGTTGGAATAGATTTTGAAATGGTTTGAGATATTTTACAATTATAGATTTTTCAGATCGCCACATTTTGGCACACCATGATCCTGCACATACCCTAAGATAAAGTCATAAGAAAAAAAAAAAAAAAAAAAGGTCATGAGAAGCAACACCAACAAAGAAAAAACTCACACAAGAAAATATAACTACTACTAAGCTAAAAAATTACACTTAGACTAAACTAACTAGGTTGCAACTAAAGAAAAACATTTATGTGAAGCAAAAATGCCCAATAACTAGAAAGAACCACTAGTAGTAGAAAAACTAATAGTTATTTCATAGTTACATTATCTTATATTCCTCTTTCCATGAACTTTCCCCTAGTTTCTTCATTTTAAACATATATTAGGATGCAAAACCTATGTATTTGGTTATCTTCAATATGAATTTTTTTATATTAAAAAGTAACTAAAAATGGGGATTGACCCAAAATAAAGAAAAACATAGATTGAGAATCAGTCGGAAGTCCTCACCATGCAACTATTCAACACCCTTCTTAAATATAAAACCCCCTAGGATAAAGTATTTTTAAAACTACTACTACTAAAAACTATGGGAATATCAACACTATTCATAAACCTTTCAAAAATATTCAGAATGGCCATTAAAATAGTGCATTAAAAGTTAATAGATAGATCCCTTAAAACAATAAAAGACTTAATAAACATAGGAGAAAAAAATAAACTAAAATCATCCAAGCATTCTCTAACCCTCCTTGCTATTGTTCCTTGGATTCCCTAGAAGAAATCACAACCAATCATCAACCAAGAAGCCATACAATGAGCATGTTGTCTCCATGTCTTTAGCATTATCTGTGTCTTCCTTCTTAGTCCACATGAGTTAGATGGTGGTGCTTTCCAAAAACATCACCCACACTAAGAAAATAGAGACCCTATTAAAACTATATTCCAGCTCTTCATTCTTCGTATCCAAGTTAGCAATGGACTATTTAAACTTTTCAATCTCTGGTTTACCCTACTCTTTGTCCAATTTTTCCATAGTGGCCCCCTGACGATGGATGTGATCTTCTACCATTTTTTTAGAATCCCTAGTAAACTCTTCTTTAGTTTGATTACCCATGTTCTTTATTTGAATAGGTGAAGTAACCATACCTTGTTCACCAAAATTCTACCCTTTCCTAGAATTTGGGTAATGGTCTCCATTCTAAAGGAGTTAGAAACCTTAGAGGGAAAAGTGATATTCGGTTCCTCCTCCATTAATTTCTCATATTTAGCTTTTCTATTTGATTTAACCTCATCTTGCTCCCCATAACTCCTTTTAGTCGCATTTCATTTTCATCTAGGGATGGAATCTCTCCCAAAATTATCTCTTGAACTTGATTTATCCAATTTAATGAGATTAGGGTTGGGCAGAAGATTTTCTCCCTAAGCCTTTTTGTCAATGTATTGGTTCTCTTCCTAATGCTGCTACCAATACTCTCAACATATATGACATCAATATTTTCCATTTTTATCATCCTAGTGGAAGCGATTAGATCTCTATAGCTCCGTGTTCAAGTGGAGGGGAGGGGGGAATTTAACCCATTTTAGTGATTCTCAGAGGCAGGAGACTTTAGCTCAGTATTTAGGTTGTAAGGCCATTATAGAATTTAAACAGCCAAAAAGTCAAGGGTTGGTGATAAAAATAATATCTTTTTCTATCATCTCTTTTTCTCCTAATATATTACACGCAATCTTCCATGGAATGTAAATGGAGATAGAGAAGGAAATGCATTTCTTATTCCTAAAATTGTTTAGGATGGGAGAATTGTAGTAGTAATACACGTTGACTTTGTCTTCCATGGTTATGTATCATATGATGACATAACAAACCATATCCTAGGGTTGTGGGATCTTTTCATATGGAAGTCTAACATGAAAATGAACAACAACTTCATCAAAATGAAAAAATTTCCTCATCATTGTCACATTTTCCACCATATCTTGTTTTCCCATTTTTTTTGTTCCATCACTAGACTAGTAGCATTAGAAATTAGCTCTTCAATAACCTCAAAGAAGATCCCATTAATGTTAACCCAATGATTCTTCCCTATTTGGGATGTTAGTTTATCTTCTTCACTTTCCCCCACATCTTGTACTCCCTTATCTTGGTGTGACAATTTGGGTAGATATGGGAAATGTTTAATGATTAGCCTTATACCTCCAAATTCTCATTTCTCCATTTAAAAAGTTTTTCTTTATGTATAAGATCATGGTAAATCTTGGGATTCTTTAGAGAATTCGGACATGACATCAAGTTCTTTGTATAGATTACATCCATATTATAAGAAAATTTGAACCTAAAAGTAGATTATTGAGTTAACATGATCCTATGAATATACCCAATTTCATAATCGTCATACTCTCTCTTTAATCAATGATAAAATTCTTGAATTCCATCTAAAGCTACGGATGGTTGGATGCAAAAAAATTTATGATATAAAGCTCTCTTTTTAATATCCATAATGGAGAATGGAAACATATTTAAGCAACCTTGATAGTTTTGTTATTTCTTAGGGTAGTTTGCTAGATGTAAGGGAAAAAAGAAACAAAGAAACTATCCTTAAATTCCAAAAATTTAAAAAATGAATTCTTGAACAAAGTCAAAATCGTGGCCAAAATTTAACACATAAATCTTGTCAAACTATTGGGTTATTGTACCTTTAGAGAAGACATTTGTTAATTAATGAGAACATACAAAATAATATCTTAGAAAAGATAATGTTTAGTTAGTACTAAATTTCTCTATCAAAAGCTTCAATTTTCATAATTATTTCTAAATTTGATCATATATTTATTATTGATATAAGATTCTTTTGAAGTGAAGAACCTATAATGGAACAATCATAATTTTTTTAATGATGTCAAACCTGTTACCTGCTGGTGAGACAATTACATTTTGGTTAGAAAGCTATCATTTAGTTGATTGATGAAGAGAATTTGAGAAGAGGAGATAACAATAGCACCCAACAAAAGGTTGAGTTATTTGGTATGTAAAAGAAGCACTACGACCAACTAAGACATTGATATTATAGTGTATTTTTTATCTATGTAAAGTCAAAAATGAAATATTACTCAAGTTAAAACTTGAAGAAGATCAAGTATGAAAAATCTTTTCCTAGCTTTATAGAGAAGTTAGTGCAAGCCAAGTAGAAAATAGTGAAGGGTGAGTATAAATCAAGAGGTGTCGAGAAAAGATGAAAAATAGTTTAAGACAAATGGTTATTAGAATATGCCAAGTAAAGCCTACTTGATGTCAAGCATCACTAAACTTTAGTGATCACCAAGTAAATTAGTTTTGGCCAAGTGAAGAAATAATATAAAAGTTGAATGCTAGGAAATGAGTTTAATTAAAGCTTTAACAAATTTGAGCCAACTATTTAATTTTTTTGAATTGTGTGAAGTGTGTGGAAGATAACTATGATGAGCTGGTGGCACATAATTCATGATAAAACATTTTGAGGAAAATTCAAGCAAGATTGTACAAGAAGTTTCTGGAAGGGACTCAAATGAAAAAGTGGGTATATTCATTAAGTCCTATCTAATCCTACCTAACCCTTAAATGGAAACTTGTGGTTAAGTGGTAAAAGATCTTAATTCTTTATTTATAGAGATAGCTAGTTAGAAGAAAAGGTTATCATGTCTGAGAACCTAAGGAAAAAAAGGAGTCTAGGGTATTGCTTCATAGCTAAAGTTTGTGAATTCCAAGTAGAACGAAGGACTAAAACAAAAATCTATAATTAGTAAGTGAATTGTACTTTATTGTTAGATCAAATCTTAATATTACTTTCTAATCATTGTATTAGTCTAGGGTAAATCCTTTGGATTAAGGTTGACCTAATAGTGATTTGTAAATCCTTTAACTAAGTGACATTCCAAGTGAAAGGTCTAAAGTCCCCTAATAAGGCTCACTCTGAATAGGGGTGATTGAAATCTTTTAACCAGGTCACATTTAATAGTGTCTATTGTAACATTTAATAGGGTTGGTCTTTTATAGTGCATCACTTTAGAAGAGTGAGAATTAGTAGCATGTTACTGGTGGTTTTTTCCAAATTGGGCTTCCATAAAAAATTCTTTTGTCAAATGTGTTAATGAATTTGTTATGTTTCATATTTACATTTTTGTAAAGTTGTTTTGACCTAGGAAAATAATCTAAAAAGTTTAAGAATTGCATGATCTAATGGATGATTTCATGACAAGGTTTTATGGATATGTGTCTACTAAGAATTGACATTTTTTTTTTTGTATATCTAGACCTTGGACAACTAATTCACCCCCCTCTCAATTACTCCAAGGAATTTCAACAATTGGTATCAAAGCCATAGTGCTTAAGAGGACTAGTTTGAAGGTAGTAGAAGAAAAAGATCAAGATGTCAAGAAGAGACATGCCCAAGCTCAATAAGGAGAGCTTCTCTGAATGCAAAATTTTGATGAAGCTATAGCAAGAAGGTCTTGAAGACCATGCACAATCTACTATCACAACTAAGCATGTTGACCTTGTTGAAGCCCCAAGCATTGATGACCTGAAGAAGAAGAAATAACATAATTAGGAAATGTTTGAGATTGCATCCACCCTAAGTTATTCTAAGTTTGATGACATCAAGGGTTGTGATAGTGCAAAGAAGATGTGGGATGCTCTTCACACTATTTACTGAGGAGATACAAATGTTTTGAAAGCCAAATCTGAAAGTCTTAAAGGTAAGTTCAATGACCTAATAGTATTATTGATGATAATACTATATTGAGCAAAGTATTGAGGACATTGGTGCCCATCTATGCTATTAGAGTTTTTGCCATACAAGAATTAAGACATATGCTAGATTCTAATCTATCTCTTAAAGATTTGGTAGGTAGGCTCATTGCTTTGAAATCTCTAACTTTGATAACTTCAAATTTGAGAATATTGAATCTGATTTCAAAGCTAAAATATCATTAAAGGAACCTAACAAAAAGAAGAAAAAGGTAAACTATGTTTCTAGTGATAGTGATACAAATGAGGAGGATGTAGAACAACTTGAAACATTGCTAGCAAGTAGATTTCATACAGGCAAAGAGAAATTCAAAGGTAAGTTACCTATTATACATTTTAATTGCAATGAGGTTGGTCATATTTCCACTAGCTTTCTAGAAAAGAAGAACAATAGAAGTGGACACAAATAGAGAAGTAAAAGAGATGAGGACAACAAAGATTAGAAAGACAAAGGCAAGAAGTCTTGGTACATTGTAGAAGACAAAACCAAAGATGGATCTAAAGACCATGACAATGAAGTAGAGTATGTTGTAAAGAAGGATGATTCTAATGAGAATGAGGCAAATGCACTAGTGTCTTACATGAAAAAGAATGACAGATGGAACATTGATAGTGAGTGTTCACATCACATGACTGGACATAAAAATAAGTTAATTACCCTGACTTATTATGATGGAAATAGTGTAAAGTTTTGTAATGATGCACCCTATCTAATAAAAGGTAAGGATCTATCAAACTCATAGAAAATATTATGTGTGACAATGCTTACTATGTTAAATGACTTAACTATAATTTGTTGAGTGTGTCATAGCTAAATAGTTTAGGTTGCAAAGTTGAGTTTGAGAGAAAGATAGAAAAGATCAATGACACTAATCATAAACTAATTGGAAAAGGTGACCAGACTAGAGGTAATCTATTTATTTTGATATGAATGATGATACTTTTCTTGTTCTAGAATTTGGTGATTATCATATTAACTTTGATAACTTAGTTAGTATCTATAACATGAAAAGAGTTAGAGGTTTTATTAAATTGAAGAAACCTAACAATACAATTTGCGAACAATGTCAGGTAGGCAAGATGAAAAAGTCTAGTTTTAAAAGTAATACTCACATCTCAAAAAAATAATTTGAGATTATGCATATTGATTTTTGTGGACCAATAAAAGTGTAAAGCTACAAAGGTGACAAGTACATTATCCTATTTGTTCATGGATATTCTAGGATGATGATAGTTATGTTATAGAAATAGAAATCTTATGCTTTCCAAATGTTTAAGTGCTACATGGCTAGAGTTGAGAAGGAGACAAGTAAAAGATTGAAATGTCTAAGATTAGACAGAGTTGGAGAATTTACATCAAATAACTTTTAGATGTTTTGTAATGATAGAGGAATCAAAAGGCAGACATCTACACCTAGGACCCCTCCATAAAATGGAATTGATGAAAGGAGGAATAAATCTGTAATGGCCTATGGTAGGACACTCATGATGGAGAAGAATGTTGCTTTGAAATACTAGAGAGAGGCTGTAAGTATAGTTATCTATACCTTCAACCATGTCTAGGTCAAGAAAAGTACTCATTCAACACCTTTTAAATTATGTATTCATATTCACCCAATATAAAATATCTTAAATCATTTGGAACCAAGTGCTATATTCTTAAAAATAATAGGTGATGTAGGAGAATCTTAGGTGTAAGAGCAAGCTTGCATCACCCAAAAATATTTTTATTTATAGTCTTTTTAATTTTAATAAGGACTAGTAGATAGGATGGTTACTATTTATGGAAGGTTACTATTTTTAATAATTTTGTCATGTGAGATCAGCATGTTCACATTCTCTACATGAAGGTTCATTTCAGAATTATAAGTTTATTATAAAAATCTCATTCCTCTAGGTTAAGTATCCAAGAAGTTGTTGCAAATTTTGGGTGGAAATTTTTGAAGAAAAATTTTCAGGTGTATAGTTGGAGGCCTTAGAGTTCCTAGATAAGCTATGAAAACTTGACAAAAGGGCACTTGTACCATTGCGAGCTTGTACATAAGGAGATGGAATTTCCTAAAAGTGGTTATAATAGCCAATTAGAGCAACAATTTGAGAGTTATGGCCTTTCAAAGTTAGGCTAGTTAAAATTTCTAAAATAAATGTCAAAGATGTATTTGGGAAACTCTATATGTATTGTTAGGGTCTCTCATCCCTAGGTATTAGGTTTGAGCATCTAGAACCTTTCTAACCAACATAAAATTGCCTTTTTAAGGGAATGAACATTGTCTACTAGATTAATGTAATGAAGGTTCCCATTTAGGTTAGCATATTGTTATTGTGAATTCTATAACTCCAAATTTGCAGTGATAATAAGAAGCTCATGTTTTTTTCTTGCATTTGCAATGTTTTTTTTGTTTCTATTATGAGTTTATGCTATTAAGGGGACCACCCTTCATCATGTGGTATTAGAGCTAGAGTTCTTGAGTGTATGAATAGATCACTAATTGTGAGGTAGTTTCCACTAGGGTTTCAACAAAAGCACAAAAATGCCTCCATGAAGGGACTATGGTAGAAGAGTTGTAGGCATTACACCTAAGGGTTTTAGAGCCCTCCAAAGACAAATTCAAGCATTGCAAGAAAAAATGTGTAGAGGAATAAATCTTCCCATAAGAGATGAAAGCAAGGATGAGGATCACGTAGAAGAAAATGTGAAAGTAGAGGCAATTCTAAACCTAGAGGAAGAGAGACATTTTAAGGCCATCTCCAAGACTAGAAAATGACCTAAGTTTGAGGTTTCTAGATTTTCTAGAAATCTTAACCGCGAAGAGCTGATCAATTGGATCAACAAACTAGAGGAATACTTTGAGTATGAAGATATTGAGGATCCTAATAGGGTCGAGGTAGAATTAAAGGGTCATGGAAAGATCTAGTGGCACAAGGTTCAGTTGGAGTGACATAGAAAGGGAAAGGATAAAATCACCAGATGGGATTAGATGATAGATATACTGATGTGACAATGCATTATTGTGGATTATGAGCTTGATCTATTGAAGAAAATGGAAGGGTTGAAGCAAGCAGAAAAATCTATTCAAGAGTATACTAAAGAATTCTACCAAGTTCTCATTAGAATCAACCATGTAAAAGCTAATAAGAAAAAAGTGGTTCGTTATATCAATGCATTAAGGCCAAGTATTCATAATGAGTTGCATTTGGTTTGAATGAACAATATTAAGGAGGCATATCGATTTTCCCTAAGAGTTGAGGAGAAATTGAGCAAGAAGTTTGACACTAAGAATAGTAGAAGAGGTTGTGAGGAAAGATCTAGTGGATGATCTTATGGTAGTTAAAATGATGATCTAAAGAACAAGGATGAATTTGGAAGTAGCAGTCAGAAGTAGAGGGGAAACAATTTGAATCATTTCCATGATCAAAATAATAGAGATCAGAGAGGAAGAGGAGGTTTATGTGGGAAATGTCTTCACTATGGAGAGGAAGGGTATAGAGCCTTTTACTATTCCTAGTACCAAGGACACATAGATTAAAGAGAACAAGGCTAAGCCAGAGTTGCACATGTTGATGAAGATATTGAAAGATCCAAAGTCCTAGTTAATAGAAGAGTCTTGGTGAGTGGTGAGAATTAACCTAATCAAAGAAGGAGCTTGTTTTTGTGCAAGGTGTAGATATGAAGATAAGTATTTTAATATGATCATTACTAGTGGAAGTACTGACAATATAGTGTTAGAAATGATGGTAACAAATATGAATCTAAAGAGGCCAAAAAACCCATGTCAGTATCATATTTCATGGGTGCAAGATGACCATAAGGTCACGGTCAATGAGAAGTGCTTAGTGAAGTTCATGATTGAAAGCTATCAGGATGATGTATTGGGTGATATCATACCTATAGACATATGTCATATGTTGTTGGGTAGGCCATGGTAGTTTGATAGGCATTTTGTACATGATGGGTGAGCAAATACCTACCCTCTAACCAAGGATGGCATGAAGCATAAGTTGAAGCCATTGAAAGAGTAAGAAGAAAAGGTATGTAATGTTACAAGAATATGTTTTGTTGATAGAAAAGAGTTTCTAAAAGGTATGAAGTATGTGAATAAGTATTTTTCTATAATTCTAGAAGATAGTAAAGAAGTAGAGGAGGTACCTTTAGAAGTTGTAGATATGTTGGGAGAGTTTTATGATATTATGTCAAATAATGTACCTGATGGATTACCCTCAATGAGGAAGTTCAGCCACCATATGGATTTGATTTGAGGATCCATTTTTTCAAATAAGGTAGTGTAGAGAATGATGCCAAGAGAAATTGAAAAGTTGAATAGACCAATTCACAAGTTGTTACAAAAGGGGTTAATTCAAGAGAGCCTAAGTCCATGTTTTGTACTAGTCATATTAGCATGAAAGAAGAATGGAGAATGGAGGATGTGCATAGATTCTTGTGCTATTAACAAGATCACAATCAAGTATGGATTTCCATTACTGAGGATAATGATATTATAGACTATGTAAATGGGGTTGAGTATTTTGGAAAGATAGATTTTAAAGGTGGCTTGTACCATTAGATTCACATCAGAGAAGGAAATGAATAGAAGACTACTTTCAAGATAAGGGAAGGACTGTATGAGAGCTTAGTCATGCCTTTTGAGCTAACCAATGCACAAATCACTTTTATGAGGCTTGTTAATAAGGTATTGAATGAGTTGAGGGAAGAAAAGTTTGTAACAAACCTAAAGAAGTGTAGTTATGTAAAGAAGAAGTTGTGTACTTGGGATTTGTATTCTGAGGAGAAGGTCTAAAAATGGACGTAGAGAAAGTGAAGGCTATCCTTGAATGGCCTACTCCAAGGAATGTGATAGAGGTAAGATCTTTTCATGGACTAACTACTTTTTACAAAAAGTTCATAAGAGGTTTCAATAGTATTTGTGGACTCTTGACTAAACCAATGAGAGGGGATAAGAAATAATTTAAGTGAATTGTAGGAGTAGATACGATTTTTAATGGGTTGAAATAGAAAGTTATTGAGCAAGCTATTTTAGCACTTCCAAATTTTAACAAGTTGTTTCAAGTAGACTATGATGCTAGTGGTACTACAATAGGAGTTGTTTTGAGCCAAGAAAGTAAACTTATTGTGTATTTTAGTGAGAAATTGAATGATGCAAAAAAAAAATAAAAAATTATGATCAGGAATTTTATGCTATAGTTTAAGCATTGAAGAAGTGAAAACACAATTTTCTTCCTAAAGAATTTGTTTTGTATACTAATCATCAAGATTTAAAATATTTTTATAGTCAACGAAAATTAAACCAAAGGCATTTAAAGTGGGTTGAGTTTATGCAGAATTATACATTTATTTTGAAATAGAGGAGTGGGAATTCTAATAGAGTTACAAATGCTCTTAGTAGAAGACAACTTTTTTTGACAAAAATGTAGATAAAGGTGGTTGGATTCAAGGAACTTAGTACTTTATATATAGATGATCTTGATTTTGGTGTAGTGTGGAATGTTTATAGACAACTTGTTACATTTGATAGGACAAAGTGGTTAGATTTCAAGATCTGGGATAGCATGTTGTTCAAAGGACACCATTTGTGCATTCACAAAAGTTCAATGAGAGAGAATCCCATCAAGGAGAAGCATAGTGGAAGATTGGTTGGATATTTTGGTAGAGATAAAACCATAGCTTTTGTTTCTAAGAATTATTGTACTAGCCATAGCTATAGAAAGATGTGAAAAAGTTTGTACAAAGTTGTAGAGGATGTCACATGGTAAAAGGAGTGAAGAAGAATACAAGGTTGTATCAGCCATTACCTATATAAGAGAAGTCATGGGAGGATGTCAGCATGGATTTTGTTCTTGGGTTACTGAGGACTCAATAAGGGGATGATTCTATTTTTTATGGTGGTTGATAGGTTTTCAAAAATGACACCTTTTATTCCTTGCAAGAAGACTAGTGATTTCATTCATATGGCAGAGTTATTTTTCAGAGAAGTGGTGTGACTACATGGATTGCAAAAGAGTATAGTTTCTGATTGAGATACCAAATTTTTTGGGTATTTCTAGCATACATTGTGGAAGAAGTTGAAGACATGTTTGAAGTTTAGTTCATCGCATCATTCACAGATTGATGCACAAACATAAGTGCTAAATAGGAGTTTGGAAAATTTACTAAGATGTCTAGTTGGAGACAAGCCAAAAGGATGGGATATGATTTTACCACATGTAGAATTTGCATATAACAATTCTATCAATAGGAGTACTAGTAAATCACCATCCTACATTGTATATGGAAGTAGTCCTAGAAATGCCTTTAAATTGTGATATTTGGATAAAGGAGAGATAAATAGTGTTAAAGCAAAAAAATTTGCTAAACATTTGAAGAAAATCTATGAGGATGTAAGGAAGGACATCATGAAGATGAATACATAGTACAAGGCTAAGGAAGATGTGAAAAGGAGGTAGAAGGAATTTCATATTGGAGATGAAGTCATGGTTCATTTGAGAAAATAGTGCTTTCTAGTGGGTACATATAATAAGTTGAAGATAAAGAAGTTTGGATCATGCAAGATAGTGAAAATACATGATTTTGGAAATCACTGTGAAGTGGAGTTTCCTGTTAAATTGAATATTTCACTAGTATTTCACATTTTAGATTTGATAGAGTATTATGAAGGAGGTGATGGAAATGAAGTTACAGAAGCATAGTGGAGTATTCCAATAGCTAGTTTAGCTACAAAGGAGAGTGAGGAGATACTAGATAGTCCCATTGGAAAGAGTACAAGGAACTAAACTTATGTGGAATACCTAGTCAAATGGAAAGGAATGTCGATAGAGAATTCATCATGGCTAGCAAGGGAGGAGGTTTACTATCTTGAATTTCGTCTAAACACTTGAGAAGTGATGGGGTCACTTCTCAAATTACCCTAGGCGTCTGATGCAAGAGCATCTTGGGTGTAAGAGCAATCTTGCATCACCCAAATTTTTATTTTTTTTCAATCTTTTCTATTTTAATAAGGACTAGTAGAAAGGGTGGTTACTATTTATGGGATCTTACTATTTTTAGTAAGTTTGTCATGTGATCTTGAAATTTTCTCATTTTCTACATGAAGGTTCATTTTAGAATGATAAGCCTACCATAAAAATCTCATTGCTCCACCATAAGTATCAGAGAAGTTATTGCTGATTTTTAGTAGAAATATTTGTAAAAAAATATTCATGCTCACCATTGGATGCCTTAGAGTGCGAATATGAGGTCCGAAAAATTGATAGAAGGGTGCTTGCTCTATTCTAGGCCTATAGATTAGGAGCTAACATTTTTGAAAAGTGGTTTTAATAGCCAATTGATGAAATGGTTTGAGAGTTATGGCCTTCTAAAGCTGAACGACCCAAAATTTCTAAAATAAATGTGAAACATGTATTTGTCTAACTCTATATGTATTGTTGGGGTTTGTCAACACTAGGTATTAAGTTTGAGCATCTAGAGCCTTCCTGGGCAACATAAAACTACCTATTTAAGAAAGACCTGAACATTGTCTAGAACAACTCTAGGTGATAGTTCACAACATTCTCTAGTAGATTACTATAAGGAAGTCACCCATTTTGGTTAGCATATTTTAATTATGAATTCTCTAACCCCACATTTGCAATGATAATAAGAAGTTCATGTTTTGTTCTAGTATTTGTTGTTGTTTGCTTGTTTTTGTTACGAGTTTATGGTATTAAAGGGAGAACCTTTCATCAATAGGAATGGTACATTTGATGCTAAAAGTAAAGAAGGTATATTCCTTTTCTAATCCACAAGAAGTAAAGCTTATAAGTGTTTAAAAACTAACACTAACAAAGTTGTGGAAAGTGCAAATGTGAAGTTTGATGAATATACAGAGGTATATCAAGCTAAACCTATGAAGGAACCTAAAGAGTACAAATATTTTGTATACTTTTATGAAGATATGCCTCCTGATGAAGATGTTGTAAATCAAGTTGCAATTTAACGAGTTTCAATGACTGTTGAGTCACATACAATTAATGTCGAGTTGCATTCGAGAATTGAGTTATAGTTAGGAACTAAGTTAAAGATAGACATTGATGCATATTCTAATTTTTATATAAATGTACATCAAATAAATATTGGATTACCTAATAGATAAGTATATAGTGATTCTGAAGTTAATAGACCTAATGAGGAAAGAAAAGCAGACCAAGGATTGTCAAAATATGTCAAAAGACATCACCCTACTAAATAAATTATTGGAGATAAAGATGTTATACCAATAACAAGAAACAAGCTAAGAATTGATACATGTTTTCTAAGATAGCACAGGCCTAAGATAGTGAAATATGCCTTAGAATATGAGAACTAGAGTAAAGACATGAAAGAAGAGATTGAGTAGATTCAGAAGAACAAGATGAGGGTTGTAGTTCCCAAACCAAAAGATAAAATGTAATTGGAACCAAGTGGGTGTATAGAAATAAGTTTGAACAATGAGAATGGTGAAGTCACAATGAATAAAGCAAGATTAGTTTACAAAATGTATCTGCAAGAAGAAGAAATAGACAATGGAGAAATATTTCCCCTATTGCAAGTGTAAGGAGTAAGAACTCTACTTTGTTACTTTGCATACAAAGGTTTCAAATTTCATCAAATGGATGTGAAGTTAGCATCTCTGAATGGTATATTAGAAGAAGAGGTTTATATAGAACAAGTAGAAGGATTTGTTGATGCTAATAACAAAAACATGGTATGTAGACTACATAAAAGTTTATATGGTTTAAACCAAGCCCAAAGAGTATCATATGAAAGGCTTCAATATTAGCTTGTAAAGATTGGTTTTGAAAGAACTGATGATATAAATAATTTGCACTTGAAGATAGAAGGAGGTAAAGGTATTTAATTAGCTTAATTTTGTGTGGATGATATCATATCTGGATGTTAAGATACTTTATGGAAGGTATTTGCAAATGGAATGAAGAAAGAATTTGTGATGTATATGTTTGGAAAGATCAAGTTCTTTTTTGGTTTACAAGTATATTAGATTAAATGTGGTATATAAACCACTCAATCTAAGTATGTGAAGGGAATATTAAAAACTTTTAGATTGGAAGATTCAAAACTAGTTAGCACAGCTTTGACTAATAGCTATCACATGATTTATAAAAATATAATGAGGAATTTTTATTATTATTATCAGTAAATGATCAAAGTTTAGATTAATTATTATTATTTACTATAATTAATTTTTTTATGTGTTAAGAGAATTCAAATTCAAGACCTCCCACATGAGAGCTTCACAATTTACCATTGTGTTGTAGGCTCTTGCCTTTGAGAAAGATATTAATTACATTGAATTAAGAAAAAGAAAAAAAAATTAGTTATCTAGTTCTATATATTTAAATTAATATGTTTACATAAAATTGAATATTACTTAATAAATAATATTTAACATATTAAACTTGCAAAAATTAAAAGGCTTGTTTCAATGTTTTTATGTAAAATCCCAAAAAAATTAAATACTAAACACTTCCTTTTATTTTATTTCTTTTATTTTTTATGTGCTACATATCTTCCCACCTCACCATGAAATTTTGAGGGTTTTGTAGATGGTCTTTTGATTACCCATGTGGACTAATATTGTATGATCTTCATCTTTTATATAGGTAGAACTTAGATTCATGTTGCTTCTTTGTTTATACTCTCTCAGTTTGCACATGAGTTTGCACTCTAATTATGCACATGTTGTCTACACTTAGGAGTAAACAATTTATTTGAGCACATGGTGTGTACAACATTTTAGACACCTCATCATGCTTATCCTCTTATTTTGGAGGGTATGAGCTTAGTCATCATGCTTATCTCCTAGTACATTCTAGAGACATTCTAGATGCATCTTAGAGGCTTTTATATACAGGCTCTCCTAGTGTGTATGTACATGCTTCTAATAATAAAAATCATTTTCATATTGATCACACTCTTGGTCTATAGTTGTGCTTGTGTTTGTGCTCCTCGATCTTGGGTGAATTTTTCTCTAAGGAAAATTCTTACATGGTATCAAATCTTGAGGAGATTCTCTACACATAGCTATTTGAGACTCTTCATGCTTCAACAACTTGACCTGAATTTAAAGTATCTACAAAAATTGGGAGTGTCTAGAGCCAAATATAACCTAACCATTACATCTAGAATGTTGATTTGGTGAAGATCAACTATAATTTTTCCTATGCTAGGTTAAAGTTTATCATGAGGCAAAAAAAATTTGCAAACCAAGACCAGAAGGTACCAATTTGCAAATAGGTACGATCTATTCGATCTACACATTTCAATTGTTTTAGATTTGCATTTAATTTCATCTCTACATTATTTTTGACTTCTATTTTGGAAGTTTTTTTTTGTCCAGTTGGGCCACCAGAGAATTTTTTTTGCAAAACCGAGAAATCAACCCTGGTCCTCCAATTTGGGAGAATATTCAGTAGGCATCATCAATACAAATTTCACATTAGCTTGTATTTCTCGGTGGCCTTACTATCTATTTCACAACTAGCAACAATAATTTCCATTGCCACAGCTACAAAGTCTAGCTGCCTCAACTCTAGATGAGTTCATAATCTAATGACCTTGTTTATTTCATAATAGGGTACATAGTTTTTTAAACACTTTAAAGCCAAACACCCCACAAATGTGAGATATATAAAAGGTTTTTTGGTTGTAGTATTATATTTTTTAGCACTTGCAAAAAGATAGGCTCTAACACTAGCATGAAGATTCTCAAAACCTTTGCATATTCTAAGCCACACATCATCAATCTAGTGACCCTTCTACCCTACCACGCGACAATATTTAACTCATCCTAGCTTGCATACATGTACACCATAACTGATGCAAAAAGAGCACCCTACCACTGTCCTCCCTATGATCAATGGATCCATGTGGACATGTCAGCACTACATTTTGAACATAGTTAGTGCTCCACATCAGACAAACATTGCACTACATCACCACATTGGTCATACTAGACTACAAAATTTTGCACAATGCTGACATCATCATGATAATATGATGACATCATCACAAAGCTAAGAATTTTTGACATCACTCAATTCTTGAGCCTAAATTTGACAGTCATCTAACCATCTCCTAGGGAAAATTTGATCTATTGTGATGGTTGTATGACCATCAAGTTGAACCCCATCTTTTTTTGATGCAACCCTCTCTAGCTTGATTTTTGAATTGGGTATAATTTTCTAAAACATTTAGTGGTGCAACTCTTTTCTAGTTTTGGTGTGTAGATTTGTTAGAAATTGCATCTTTTGGCAACCCTACCTATCTAATCCTACATTTTGCAACTTTGATTTCTTTGTACAAGTACATCTGGACTTGAATTTAGGTTCTATTTTTTTTTCAAAGTGTGTTATTTTTTATCTAATTTCAAGATCTACACATAGATTGTAAGGTTGTGTGAAAAAAAGTGTCACTTTCAGAAATAGGGTCTTTCTTTGCTTTGTATTGCTTCAGAATTGTAGCACATTGTAATGTTCTAGATTTCTAATCTTTCAAGAGGTTGCAACAAGAAAAATTTGAAGTCCACAAAGGTCAAAATTGGCAAGTGGTCATTGTAATCACACTACTTATAAAGTGTCAAAAGCATCTCTTTTGGGGGGTTTTTTGATTTAGTGAAAAGGGGGCATGTTCTTGGTGTTGTCTTCATTCTTTTCTACAGATTTTTTTCATTTTCTACATTAGGGAAAATTTTAAGTTTCCAAAATTATCTCCTCATATCTATGCTACATGGTCCATCAAAATGTGGCATCATTTAATGCACAATGGAGTTTCTCAATATGTCGATGGTACCCTTCCTAAACTAACAAGTGATATTTCAGCTTGGGTGGCATTGGATAGGAAAGCCCTAGGTGATATATGTTTAGGGGTTGATGACAAGATCATGTATTGAATTAAGAAGTCTTCTACATCCAAGGAAGTTTGGGATACCCTCAAAAAACTATATGGTAATGTGTTTGAAGAGGATGTTTTCAAAATTGAAGATGAGCTTGTCTCTTTAGATCCTAAGTCATTTGATTCTATATAGGATTTCATCATTAAGGTGAATGAACTAAGCACAAAGCTTACTGATTGTGGGAATCCTATTAAACATGACAGGCTGATCTATCTTATTCGTAATAAGTATCCATTGGAGTATTCCACATTTGTTTCTTCTTATAACACCTCAAAGATTACATTAGGATCTACCTATAAGAAAATATCTTTTGATGAATATGCTAATCTATTAGATATAGAAGAAAAGAAGTTGAAATCAATGAGGATTCTCAATTCACCTAAGTCTAAAGCATTGGTGGCCAATAATGAGGGTTCTTAAAATTTAGCTAGACAATCTTCAAATAAAGGAAAGGGTAAGAATAAGAAGTGGAAGAAGAATAAATCAAAGGATGCAAAAAAGACAACACCAAAATCCAATCAACAAGGCAAGTCTTCCTCAAATTCCAATAAGAAGGAGGACAACAATAAGGAGAAGAAAAAGTGTGCTTATTTCAAGAAAATGGGTCATGAAGAACATGAGTGTTATCATAAGAAGATTGATGAGTTCACCAAAATCATCAAGAAACATAATGTTCCACTACCTAATGCTTATAATGATAAAGGGTCTTCTTCAAATTCTAAGGGCAAAGGACAAGCACTCATGGAAAATTCAAATTCTTTAAAGGAATGCATTCTTGACTCGGGTGCCTCTTATCATATGGGTTCTTCAAAAGGGGATTTTTCTTGAATGAAGTAGTCAAAGGTACCACACATCTTCATTGGAGATCAAACAAAAATGGAAGTTGAAGGGAAAGGAAATGTGGAGATGGAAAATAGAGAGTTTAAGGATGTTCTCTACTTTCCAAACCTAAGTTATAATCTCCTATCAATTTACCAAATCACTCACCTTGGAGATGGTCATAGAGTTGATTTCCTTCCAGACTCTGTATAGGTGCATAGTCTAAAAGATGAATCACTGGTTGCAGTAGAGAAAATGAATCATGACAAAAAGTTGTATTCTTTTTCTCACTTTGTGCCCAAGTCTCCTTCACAAGCCATATTATCTCAATCAAATTCGCAAATCCAATTATGACATGAGTGGCATGGACATCTTTCCTTTTGCTACCTTCAGCAACTTTGCATATACAAAATGGTCAAAGGTCTACCTCAAATCAACTTTTCCCATGGTTAATGTTCAATAGATTTAGTGGATATCCATCTAGAGGGGAAGTTATAGAAAGGGAAGTCTTCAAGAGCACCCGTTTTTCTATACATGGTTCACATGGTATTTGTAGGACCTTTTGTAGTGACATCAATTAGACAGGGTCGCTATATACTTACTTTCATTGATGAACTTTGAAGATACACTTGTGTCTACTTTCTACATCATAAGAATGAAGTGTTGGACAAGTTTCAAGCCTTCAAGACTCATGTTAAATAGAAATCAAGGAAAGTGATTAAAGTTCTCAGAATGGACAATGGAAGCAGATATGTGAATGTAAATAGAAGACTTAAAGAATTTTGTAGACTTGACGAAATTGATCTTTAGAATCCACCAACATTTAGTCTAGATAAGATAGATGTTGTAGCACTAAGGATTTGCACTCTTAAGTCCATCAAAAGTTGCATGATACAAGCCAAGTCTCTAGATCCATCACTTGAAGTTGAAGCAATTAGCAGTGCCACTCACATCCTAAACAGATCTCCTCATCCAACCTTAGACAACAAGACTCCTTTTGAGGCATGGTGCAACAGAAAACCTATTGTGACACATTTTAGAGTCTTTGGTTGTCCAATAGGGGTAAACAAATCTTCCAGGGGATGTAAGGCATAGTCACCTTGACCTTTTACTTTAATTGGATACAAAGATAGTGTAAAGGCATATCGAGTTCTAGATCTAGAGACACATCAAATCTTTGTGTAGAAGGATGTACACTTTGAGGAAAGTTCACCAAGCTTGTCCTCTAATCCTCTCCACAGATTATACTATGTGGAGACTAATAGTAACACTAGTGATAGTACTTCAATAGATTTAGACACATGGGGTTTGATTGATAGTTGTAGTGAGAGATCATGACATTAGCATTCTTCACATGCATACATAGCCATAATGATATGTCTAGTAGAATAGGGTACATCTAGTCTTCTAGGTCTAGCATCAGTGACAAATTTGGGGGATAGTATTGATGCTTTGCCTCTTCTTCTTCATGTATCAACAACTTCTTTAGTTTTCATGAGGGCTCCATCTGACCCTCTTGTTCACTCTCTACATGATCAATCGTCATAGATTGAAGTGGTTATGGATACTTATGATCAGCAGTTGCAGAGGGTATCTTCATCAACTGAGGAGATAGACAGTTCTTTGAGATAGGTTCTTCAACTAGTTGAGTAGGTTTTTGAGACATCACTTATCTATGGGATTCTTTCCACACATAGTGGAAGCATCTCAGTTGTACCCATGGCCTTGCTTGTTCCTAAGGGGAGGAACACCATTCTACAGTCTTGGATTAGCTTCTTCATTGAAGCAATCACTGGTAGGTATTCTTCTTTGGGGGGGCGAGCCTATCATGTCTTTCTTCCTCTTATCATTTTTCTCTTATGTATATACTAGATGCATGTCATAATGGGTGGGGGGTGCGGGGGGGTCTTGATTACTTCATCCATCTATGCATCCTTCTTTTCATCTCTCTTTTTGAGGGAGGGATTTTCCCATGAGGTTTTCCCTCTTTCTCTGCTTTATGAGAGATTAATCTATGTACATGTGTACCTAACATGACCTAGTAGCCAGGACCCACTATGCATTATCATTCTTTTTTTCATAAGCTTAAGGGAATTCCCCTAAGTTGCACTTAAGGAGGGGTGTTGGTGTAAATAATTATTTACTATTTACACTTAAGTATGCATATTAATAGGCATATTTTATTATTTATTTATTAGTCACCTACGAGTATGCATACTCTTGTGAGTTGTCATGTTGACAACACATTAGTTTGCACTCTAATTATGTAAATGTTGTCTACACTTAGGAGTAAACACTTTATTTGAGCACATGGTGTCTACAAAATTCTAGACAACTGATCATGCTTATCCTCTTATTGTGGAGGATATGTGCTTAGTTGTCATGCTTATCTCCTAGTACATTCTAGACACATTCTAGATGCATCTTAGAAGCCTTTATATATAGGTTCTCCTAGTGTGTATGTACATGCTTCAGATAATAGAAATCATTTTCATATTGATCATACTCTTGGTCTATAGTTGTGCTTATGTTTGTGCTCCTTGATCTTGGGTGAATTTTTCTTTAAGGCAAATTTTTACATATAGGCCTTTACCATGATAAGTATAAGGTCACTGTTAAGAGAGTCCACCAAATTTTAAAATTATTTGATACAAAAAAATTTTCATGATGAAAAATTAAATTGTACAGGGCAAGCATGGAAGCCCTATTTTGAATATCCCTACCTCACTTACATCTAATAGATCAATTAAAATGATAGTCGGGTATTGAGTTCTAGGAAGCTTTGAAAGAAAAAAAGAAAGAAAGAATATAGTGGCTACTAAAGAAGTCATGAATAAACCATAGAATGAGGTAGCAAAAAAAAGAACACAATAACACCAAAACCCTTATCATTAAACCATTAAAATAGGAAAGAATAGCCATAAATAGATCCTGTGTCAAATTTGTGGTACCCAATCTTTCAAAATGAGCAACAAAAATAATAAATTGGCTAAAAAATACAAGTAAATCTTCTTAAATAGAAAATGTACTATGAGCTAGTGGAAATATATGAAAAGAAAAAATATAATATAATAAATATGATTAGCAAATAGGACGGTTCATTTAAGAGACAATCAAATTTAGTTGATGAGTAGTGCACACTCCAATCTTTGGCTCATGGAGCACACACCTCAAATTCAATTAGTGAGGAGTGATCATTCCTATATTGTATATGGTTGTTCTTTCATGACACTATGAGGATAATGGTTATGATGGTGGTATTTTATTGGAGAGGGAACATGTTAGCAATTTAAATTTTCTCTATGTATAGATTTTATCCTTTGTCTTGCCTTATAGTCACAAGTCTCATAGATAGAAAGTCATGTTCTTATCTACCAAAGATAATAAATATTCATTAGAAATAAATCATAGTAGATCTATGTGCAAAAATATAAGAACTAGAGTCATATATTATTAGTTTTGATCATTTAGCTATTTTTATCCATTACATCATGGTGAAGTATTTAGAATTTAGTACTAAAAATACAGTGTCATTTATTGCTACAATGTGGAGTTTTTATATTCCTTGGTCACTATATCTTTTGAGTAAATTGTGAAACTTTTTGTGCATTTGGAACTTATTACTTGGAATAGTTGTTATTGCTTATAATTATGCTAAATTGAGTTTCTATACTCGATTCAATTCTCTATATATTTTCTTTCAATACCGCCTTTCATTGTGTAAATAATGGGAATAGATTTATGACACCAAAAAAATGCAATTTTACATTTGAGTACAAATACTTTGGATTTTGGATAATGTTTGGGAATGTTCTTGGTGTTAATTTCAAAAAATCTAAGTAAAATCTATTTAGGTAGAGGATGGTGAGCAACTTAGTGTGCTAAAGTCGACTGTCTCTTATTGCATCTAGCTCAAAACATGCTTGTTTATATGAATCTTTTATTATTTTTTTAATTTTATAGAATTTTTTTTATATTGTCAAGGAGGGGTTTTGTTATTGAGATACAAAAAAACTCTTGTAATACAATTGAGTAGACAAGAATAGGACAATCAAGCAAGGGTGAAATCAAAAAATTGTATTTGAAAATAGCTTAAAATTTAAATTCATACTAGGCATAGACTAAGAGCTTTTAGTGGGGAATATTGAATAACATGCATAATAAAGAGATAGTGAGTAAAAATTATGGGTCAGAATGGACAATGATCCATTGTAGGATCTAGTTATTATTATTTTTTGGAGTTGTATGGATTATAGTGGGACCATTGTAAATGAGCAATAAGTTTCATTAGGGGGAAATTGTGTCAAAATAGGTTAAGGTAAACATTTTTATAGAAGGTTAAGACCAATACATTTCAATGGTAAATATAAATTAATATGCCTAGATAATTAGCCATTACATGTAATATATAGGATATGAGTGGACTATTATCTAAGAAAAGGAGTTGAGTTTTTTTTATGCCATTAGTGTATATGGGTTATGATAGTAGTAATATGGATGAAATTAGGATGTCTATAATGAGAGTTAGCATTTGATAGAAGGGTCCTAAAGGATGGATTTATTATAAAGGTTAACTCATGTAGAGTTTAAGAGTCCTTATTTAACAAATAATGATAAAATAGTGTAAGAAGCATGTTTTTTTAAAAAAGGTGTTGGTGTGTGCATATAATTTTCTTTGATTGTAAGACAAATATTAAAGTATTTTCTTGGGAATGTGTGCCTCACTCGTAAATAATGCAATGGGCTAGTATTATTTTTTATGTTTCTAAGAATCATAAATACCATGTGAGCACCAATGAGAATGTGGAAATGTGACAATAACCACATGACATAGGATGTCATATAGAAAGTTTTCTTCTTTTCATAGCCCTCTAATACATTATAATTTGATATTTTTGTTAGAAGCAACCCAAAAAATGCCACATATGTAACATTCATCTATGGATAACACAATTGAAATGGCCAAAGGCATACCTATGATATTCAATTGTTAGGACAAATTACGCATTGATTTATTACGATAGGGAGGATCAATATAAGGATTAATTTGATAGAGGGGGGTAGCATATATGGTAGTCAACATACATATAGTACCAAAGAGAATATAGCCATAATATATATCATCAATAGTGAATTAAAAATAAAATCTCATTCAACTGAATACCTAGAATAACATAGATGGTTTACTTTCTACTTCTACTTTTTCAATGACATCATGCAAATAGAATTATTGTCAACTACTAGCGACAACTTCTCTATTGCTAGGAGAATTTAACAACATCTAACCATAAATATTAGCACTAAAAATCATTTCTAATTTATATCCTATTTAGATCCACTATCCCAACTAAATATATAAGTTTCATGGAATGAATAGAAAGGAAAAAGATGATATTAATTTATTGAATTAAAGATTAATTACCAATATTGAATTAAATAAATGCACTTTATTTTTGTCTTAAAGACAAACTAATTATCCTTGATTATTGAAAATACTTCTTTATATTACAATTAAAGAAATGCTGTCATAACTTCTAGAGCACCCAAATGCATATATAGTTTCCAATAACAATTAAAAAACTTGAAATACATAATGCACAAAGACAACCTCACATACTTGAGACAAGGATGATCATAAATAATTAAAATTATTAACATATGAATGATGTAATGTTCCCCACTCATCTATGTTAGAAGTTTGGGACAACTAACTTCACTTCTCCTTCAATTGTAATCAAATCCTATAGTAGATGCTAGACTAGTAATTAAGAACTTTGATGTATAGTTGTTTTATAATATTATTTAATACCTCATAGTCTATGTAGACTATTATAAGGCTTTCAATAGTAATTTTTACTATTTGATATAATGATTTGAGTGCTCCAATTTTAAATCTATATGATTCTATTCATAATTGATTATTTGAATATTTGTAGCCAATCATACTGAATAATATATAGGAACTAAGAATATCGTATTATAACCTTTCTTAATGATGTTTATGAATGGCCTCTCATTTCTATAAATTTTTACTTTCTTCAAAATCTTGTTACTGCCGAGTTAGGTTTTTTCAAAGTGATGTATGGATAATTGAATGGCTTGATTTCAAAACTCTAATTTTGGTTTCTTTCATTATCTTGTCCACTTATCCACTCACTATTGGTGCAGAGAAGAATGCAACAAAAGCAAACATAATAGGAACCAGCACTAGCAAGATAATAAAAATTCTTTTAATTAATTTATCAAATGAAGAGTACATACACTTGCTCTCCTACAAATTTCTTCTCCTTGTGACTTCGTATCCAAAATCTTTGTTCTTCAAAAACTTACCCTAAACCTAAACCTAAAAACTATATTTGTACTTTCTACGATAGTCTATGGAACATTCTAGATTATTACACTACAGAAAATTATAGATTAATATAGAATAGAGAAGAATGACCCCACAAGGGTTTGAACAAATTCTAAAAAAAGATCTTATCCTAATGAAAAAATATGAATAAATTTCTCAAGTCGGCTCATGCATAAAACTTGACCTAAATATTTTATGTGGGTGCTCCTACACCATACTCCCCAAGAAATTTTATCTCAAGCCCACTTGAGATGAGCTCTTTTAGAGTGCTACCCTACTTCTTGATATCTTGTTTAGTCATCCACATAGTATCTACATCCGAATAACCTTTGAGCTGTACCAAATAATGCTTGGAGACCTTTCCTCTTCTCTGCTATATGACTTTCGTGTCAAGTATCCTTTCTAGATGTTGTGTCTGCTTAAATGGTAAATGTGGAATGTCTTCTATATCAGCAATTTATCCTGTATCAATTTCTTTAGTGGGTGCTTTGAATGGTGTGAGGTCTACTATGTTGAAGATGGGAGAAATGCCAATCTTAGGTGACAATTGAATCTCATAAGCATTTGGTCCAAACTTCATTAATATTTGACAAGGACTTAGTTTTCTCAACATAATTTTGGTAGATTTACCTTTTGGTAGCACCTCCTTCTTGAAATTTGTCCATACTAAATCCCCCACTTCAAATTCTAAGTGTCTCAATTTTTGATTTGCATGCTTCTTATACTCGTGAGAGGTTTGTTGGAGTGGTGCTTTGAATTCATCATGGATTTCTTTTATGAAAGTAGAAAATTCTTTTCCTTGGACACTAACTTGTTGTTGTGAACTCATATCTCTTAACTCAAAAATCCCTCTAGGATGAATTCCATACACCACTTGAAATGGTGACTTCCTTGTACTTTGATTGATGGAGTCATTATATGTAAATTCAGCTTGGGGTAGGATTACATCTCATTTTGCTGCATGTTGTCTTGTGAGTGTTCTTAACAAATTGCCCAATGTTCTATTAACTACCTCTATTTGGCCATTAGTTTGAGGGTGGTAGGTTGATTAGAATGATAAATTGGTTCCAATTCCCTCCATAAAGTTCTCCAAAAGTGTCCTAAAAACATCACATCCCTATCTAAAACTATGTTGAGAGGTAGCTTGTGGATCCTTATGACTTTCTTAAAAAAGAGATCTACTATATGAGAAGCATCATTGGTCCACTTGCATGGTAAGAAGTGGGCCATTTTTTTGAACTTATCTACTAAAAAAAACACACTATCATGCCCTTTTTGTGTTTGTGGTAGCCCCATTACAAAATCCATCGTTATGCTTTCCTAGGGTCTAGATGGTATTGGAAAAGATTGATAAAGCCATGCATTTGTAGTCCTTCCTTTGGCCCATTCACAAATCAAAATTGTTTCCACAATATTTCTAACATCATTCTAAAGATTAGGCTAATAGTAGTATCTTCTAACCAATTCTAAGGTTTTATCCAAACCAAAATGTCCAACCATTGTTCGACTTTGCTTCTCTTTGATAATGTTTTTTCTCATAGAGCACCTGGGTACACATAGTTGTCCTCATTTGAAAAGAAGTCTATCTTGGATCAAAAAAACAAGAAAATCAGCATGTTATCTTTCACCAAACTCCATACATACCTTGTAGATGTCACCAAAATCTAGATCTGCTACATACATGTCCTTGAGTGCTTCAATTCCCACACTTTCTAGCTATATTTGGGAGACAAACAGATTCCTTCTACTAAGAGCATCAACAAACTTGTTTGATATGCCCTTCTTATGATTGATGGTGAAGGTATATGCCTATAAATAATCCATCCATTTCATGTGGCTATGGCTTAATTTTTATTGGCTATTCAGAAAACTAAGTGCTTGATTATTAGTATACACAACAAACTCCTTTGGCAACAAGTAGTGTCTCCACCTTTTGAGAGCTTGAACCAATGCATACATTTCTAGGTCATATGAAGAGTATTTTTGTTTGGCTTCATTGAGTTTTTCACTTGATAAAGCCACTAATTTTCCTTCTTGACTAAGAACTGCTCCTATAGCGACCTTGTTAGCATCACATTCTACTTGGAAAACTTTGTTAAAATTAGGTAAAGAAAGAATTGGTTGCTCACTAACCATTTTCTTAAGGAATTCAAAAGATTCATTTTTTGATTGACTCCATGCAAAATTACACTTCCTCCTTTAATAAGTTCTAACATAGAAGCACATATATGACTAAAATTTCTTATGAATTTCCTATAAAATGTAGCAAGACCATGAAAGCTTCTAACATCTACAATTGTTCTTGGGGGTGGTCAGGATAGTATAGCACTTACCTTTTCTTTATCCATCTTCAAGCTACCTTGGGAGATCTCAAAACCTAGATATGTTAGCTCCTCTTGCATAAAAAAACACTTTTCCAAATTTATTACTAATTTCTCCTCATAAAGTCTTCTCAAAACCATGTCAATGTGCTGTAGGTGTTCTTCCTTCAACTTGCTGAAAATTAATATGTCATCTAAATATACTATGACAAACTTGCCATTGAAGTCTTTGAATATTTCATTCATAAGTCTCATGACTGTACAAAGAGCATTAGATAGTCCAAATGGCATTACGTTACATTCATGTAATCCATCATTGGTTTTGAATGTTATCTTCTGCTCATCTATAGCTCTTATCCTTATTTGATGGTACCCACTTTTTAAGTCAACCTTGGAGAAATACTTTGCACCTCCCAAACAATCAAGAAAATCTTCAATTCTTGGCATTGGAAACCTATATCTGATTATAATCTTATTAATGGCTCTAGAATCAATACACAACCTCTAGGTTCCTTCTTTCTTGGGTGCCAAAATAGCAGGTACAACACATGGGCTTAAGATTTTCATAATCAAGCCAGAATCGAGTAACTCCTTTACTTGTCTAAGAATATCTTCATTTTGTTGTGGTGTCATCTTCTTTGTGTTGGAATATTCAAATATGGAAAGATTACTTATGAGAGCGGGGGTGAATCAAAAGTATCCCACTTTAACCAATAAAACTTTTGGGTGAAAGTAAATTGCATGCATGTAAATACATCTAGTAAACATGAAACTAAGACATGCATCAACAACTCATAAGACTTGGGATTTGGTAACACAGAAACCCTCCAGGAATAAGAAGGTAAAACTGGGGTGGGGATGATACCCACACAAATTATTGCAGCAATATTGTTCAACCACTTCTGATGGTCTACCCTATTAAAGGCTTTACACTGTATTAATAGTGACCTAGTTAGAGGCTTTACAAACACTTTACATGAAGTGTCATCCTATTAAAGGATCTACAAAATAGCTGTTAAGCTAACCTATCACCATAGAATTTTCATTCTAATACAATTGTTAGAAAGCATTAGGTATAATGAACCTGATAGATTACAATCCTTGATTGCTGAATGCAGGCACCTATTCTGCTTTCTCTGATCTTGATCCTTTTGTGATCTGATAACCCTCACTTCTAAAAATAGATTTCCTTGTGCACCCTTGTATGTCCACTCATATGTTTTACAATGAAATTTTGTCTTCCTTATAAAGACATTTGAGGATTTAGGGTTAGGTATGGATCTACGATCCATATTCAATCTCCATTTTCTGCTTATTATTTGCATTTCTTCTATTGGTTGCATGCCTTTATCATTTTTCTTATTGGCTGCATGTAGATTATATAGGAAAGATAAAACATTCGATCTCATCATTAAATCCTTCAAGATTTACCTTATGTCGGCTATAAAAACTGTTTGCATCATAGTTTTTGCAATTACAAACTCTTATGCTGATATTTTGAGTTACTCGGCTCTTGATGTATTGCTGATACTCGGCACATGCTGTTTCCTGGATAGCTCGGCACCTAAACAAAACTGTATCACTCAGCACCTTATGTTACTCGACACTTGTTAACACTCAAAACCTTATGTTGCTCAGCACTTGTTAACACTCGGCACCTTATGTTACTCGGTACTTGTTAACACTCGGCACCTTATGTTACTCGGTACTTGTTAACACTCGGCACCTTATGTTACTCGGCACTTGTTAACACTCGACACCTTATGTTACTTGGCACTTACACTTCACTCAGTATCTGATCTTCACTCAGTATTTGATCTTCACTCAGCATCTGAATACTACTCGGCACATGAAGATCACTTGGCACCTGAAGTCTTTCCTAACTTGGCATTTGTTGTGGCTCGGCATGCATGGTGTACTCAGCTCCAATATAGAGTAGGTAAGTGTTATTAGCACTCAAGTGTCAAAAACCATTATGAGGTTAATAGTATGCAACCTTATTAGGTAGAGTAGCTCCAGGAATGAAATCAATACAATGACTAGTGCCTCATATAAGTGGTAAAGAATTTGGCACACCTTCCAAAATCAAACCTTCATATTTATCGAAAATTTCTTTCACTTCATTAGGAATTTCCTTCTTTGTTTCAGCCTCCTTTCTATTATTTCCAATGGGTTCTTGTGGTTGTGGGTTAGGCATCAAAAGAAAAAAATGCTTAGGTTCATCCGTCATGTCCCATAAGAATTCATTTTTATCAACCATTATAATTTTGGCTTCCCTCTCTTTATTTTCTCCACCTCCTTATGATCAGTAAACAGAATCAATCAAATCACCTTTCCATCCTTCTTGATGGTGTATGTATTGAGTTTTCCATCATGTTATGCCTGTAAATCATACTACTAGGGCCTAGAAAATAATAGGTGGCATGCATCAATGTCAACTACATCACACAAAATTCTATCCTTATACTTTCCAATTTGAAAATCAACCCATGCTTGCTCATTTACATTTAAAAGAGTTTGTTGACCCTTTGTTAGCCATGAAACCTTATAAGGAAAAAGATGAGGTATTCTCCTAAGTTTTAACTTCTCAACCATCTCAAGAGAAACTAAATTCTCAGTACATCCTGAATCAATAACAACTTTACATATCTTACCTCCAGATTTGCAAGTAGTCCTAAAGATAGTTTTCCTTTGTGGTGGTTCTATGGTAGTAGGCACTTTCAAAAGTGTTCTTCTCATCATTAAGCTTTTCCTCTTTCAGGTGGACTATTTGAGTCAGCCATCTCCTTCTCTTGGTATTCATCATCTTGTGCCAAATGTGCTCTTCTTTCACCTTATGAACTTGAACTAGCTCTATCTGGACACATAGATGCATAATGTCCCTTCTT
Source organism: Cupressus sempervirens (assembly GCA_028749045.1). Taxonomy (NCBI): domain Eukaryota; kingdom Viridiplantae; phylum Streptophyta; class Pinopsida; order Cupressales; family Cupressaceae; genus Cupressus; species Cupressus sempervirens. The sequence continues at coordinate 245,574,201 of CM053791.1, forward strand.
ATTGCAATTGAAACAAACAATCAGGCTCACCCTTCTACCACCAAATCCACCTCTTGCATTTCCTCTTCTACCTTTGAAGTTACCTCTGAAATTTTCTCCGCTTTGACTAGTTTCTTGCTTTATCTTCTTATGATCTTCCTAGTTTTGTCCTCTTCCTTGAAAATTTCCTCTTTCCCTTGATTTCTTCCTCTTCCTTTACTATTTTGTTCTTGCCTTCTTTTCAATTTGGCTTCCACCTTCAATGCTAGTTGATAATATTTATGTACTGTACCTGGACATAATAAATTAAGTTCTTCTTGAATGTTCAACCTCAATCCATTGAGATATCTAGCAACTTTTACACTTTCACATTCACTCTACTTTTCCCTCAGGCTTAGTTTTTGGAATTCTTCAGTATAGGTAGTGACATCAAGCTCCTTTTGTCTTAAACTTTGTCTCCTTCAATGAAGTCAGATTTCATAATCCTCATGTAAGTATGTTTCTCTTACCTTGGCGCACATCCTTTCCCATGAAGTTATCATGTTCTTACCTTCTTTGACCCTTTCTCCTTGAATGAAATTCCAGCAAGTGAGGGTTGGTCCCTTCAACTTTGACTTGGCAATTTTTACCTTATCCTTTTCTACTATATTTTCACATTCAAAATGGTTGTTCAAGGCTTCTATCCAATCCACAATAGCATCAGCATCCATCTTTCTTGAGAAGATGGGTAGGTCACCTTTGGCATCCTTCTTACAAACTCTTTCAAGGGCTTCTATAAAGTATCTTTGGTCCGTAGGTAAGTTAATCGCCTCCTACTCAATGGTATCCTCTTCTTCCCCTTCTTCCTCTTGCGCTGAGGAAACCTTTGTTTTTTTTTCCATCTGGCCTTTCATCTTCTCAAATTTATCTAATAAAGACTTATTGATTTTCTCCTATTCTTGCATCTTCTTTGCTAGTTCAGCATTGGTGATCGTATTTGATGTTTCCACTTCTGATTCTAATCTAGACATAAAATCTAATTTCCTTAGGAGCTTTCCCCAAGCTTTGATACCAAAAATGATGTAGAGAAAAATGTAATGGAAGCAAACACAATAGGAACCAACATCAACAAGATAATAAAAATTCTTCTAATTAATTTATCAAATGAACAATACATACACTTGCTCTCCTATAAATTTCTTCTCCTTGTGACTTCGTATCCAAAAACTTTGTTCTTCAAAAACTTTCCCTAAACCTAAACCTAAAAACTCTATTTATACTTTCTACGATAGTCTACGAAACATGCTAGATTATTAGAATATATAAAATTATAGATTAATATAGAATAGGGAAGAATCACCCCACAAGGGTCTAAACAAATTCCAAGAAAAGATCTTATTATAATGAAAAAATTGGAATAAATTTCTCAAGTTGGCTCATGCATAAAACTTGATCTAAATACTTTATGTGGGTGCTTCTGCACCAACTACCCCCAAAGTTCCCTTAATCCCTATTTTTCTTATATCATTATATAACTTCTACATTTGCACATAGATTCTAGTGATCTCTTTTGACACTATATAGTCACATTTTTTTAATTCTCTACCATACATTATCATTTATTTGTTTCTTTGTGGTCATTGTTACTAGTTAATGTGCATGTGTCTTCTATCCCACCATTCTATTCCTTGGACTTAGAACTCAAGGAATACTATTATGTTGCACACTATGCCAATTATCTTATTGAGTTTTGATAATTATTATCAGTGCCCTGTACAATATGATTCTATTCTTTGTCTTTACTAATTTTTTCTATCCCATGCTTAGATGACATCAATTTCTACTTTGTGTTTTACTAACCAAGTAGTTGTATGTGAAAGATGTGTTGAAGTTGATGAAAGATCAACCCCACAGCTCCAAAGAATCACCTACATACAAACACCTGTCATGAAAAAGAGAAGAAAAAGCTATGGAGACTAGAATTATAAGATCCATAGATGAGACATTCTTGATGAGCAAAAGGAGAAATTTATATTATCAAAATTGAATTAATACATTACAAAGAGATCAATACTTATAAAAGGAGATCAAAACTCTAATAGGGTAAAACCTAGGTTACATGATAATAATTAATAAATAAATAAATTATTATATGCCTAAAGTATAATTTAAGTAAAATAGTGATAATAAATGACTTAATTATATAATAAATAATTTATTACTCTAACATCCCCCCTTAAGGTAAACTTAAGGAGTGGCTAAACACCTAGAAACTACTACTGAAAGTAAGTTTGGGTCTCAACAACAAAGCTTGATAAGGTACCCAAGCACAACCAAATATCTGAAAAAAGGAGAAAGAGAGAAAACTACATGGGGAAGACCTACTCCAAAAAGAGATAGAAATAAAATGATCCAAAAGATAGGAACAAAAGGATGATCATGAAGACCACCACTGAAGCATGAATTTGCAAAGACTGCCAAACTATTGATCTTAAGACCCTCTACTATATAGAATATGAGTACCTATAGAGAAGACTAAATACAAAGAGTTGATCAATCAAAGATGAAAGGTATCTTCATGGCCTCCAAACCCAAGAATAAAGGATTGTTTATATGGTAATTATCCATCTCACTAAAGTGCATAGGTATACAACCATTGGAATCACCTAGTACATAGGATCAAATACTAAATACATAGTTCACTCCATTGAAAAAATAAAGAAATAGAATCAACATAAACCCCCTATAATGTTAAGACTATCTCCTACAGAAAACCCAGAACATTGAGAGTACAAAAAAAATACAAATACCTATAATGGTACAGGTCCTTGACACATCATGAGGCTAGTGTTGTTGAAGGAACACTCACTTCAAAAAGGAAGATGGTGAATATGGCCAACATGAAATACCCCAAGAAACTTTATAATGTAGTGTGAATACAACAAAACACAAAGGTATGCAAGATCCCAAATTGCAATAGAGTGACACTTTATCTCAATTCATTTGAAAAAAATACTACAAAAGGATGTTAATAAAGATCAAAAGAGACATAAGGCTATTACAAGTGATAGTACAAACCATGAAAAATCATCTAAAGCAACCAAATTGATCTTCAAATCAAAATAACCAAGATATGTATAAGAATGCAAAGAAGAGAAAATCCAAATGGTGTGTGCCTGGAGAAGTATTTGAAAAATAGAATGTCTCAAGATATGTATCCTAGATAAGAAAATAAAAATCCTAACATTGAAAGCCCAAAAAGCCATCAAAAAAGCACCAAAACTGAAAATAAGTAGCACCAATAGAATGGGCTTAGAACCTACTTTCCCTCGATATCTAATTTATCAAAAACAGAGTCCAGATGAGCAAGTTATATCCAAAAAACCACTTGTAGGTTAAAAAAAGTGCTAGAATGAATTATTTAAAAAAAATTACCACATTGATATCTGTGCCAAAATGCATTAGAAAGTGTGACCAACAACTTAGAATTTACCTCAAGAAGCGTGATATTTACATACCAAAACTATCTTGATTTGCATGCCAAATTTTTTGATTCGCACACTCAAAAATTTTGATTTGTAGGCCAAAAAATCTCAATTTGTGTCCTACAAAATTTTCATTTGTTTGCTGAAAAATCTTGATTTGTGTGCCCAAAAATTCTCAATTTCCATACCAAAAATATCAATTTTCGTGCTAAAAATCTCAATTTTCAAGCAGAATTTTTTTTGAAAGCCACACTAGACCTCTCATATATAGAACAAGGGCATGAAGATCTGGAGCTCTGATACCATGTCTCTAATCATCTTACAATCAATCCTCCTCTTAAACAGATGTTTAACAAATGATATCCTCCGCAAGTAATTGACATAAAATGTATACCCTGTATCAAATTTTATTATCATTAACTACACATTGATAATATGATTGGTTGACTGTGTTAAAACATCAAACAACAAAGTAAAATAGAGATTCAAAAACAACACAAATTTATGACCCGCTCTTCAAACATAACAATAATTTTATTAATCATCAATTTTGAGATAAAACTGTACACATCTTACAATGCGATAGCCAGCATTCTTTCAGAAATGCATACAATAGCATTATCTAGAATACAGAGAGTCAAAAGACTCAACAATTGTTGGGTTTCATCTTCAAATTCTGCCACTTGAAACTGAACCACAATGCAATCCACAATATTATTCTCTTTCATTTTTATTACAAAACAACCTCAATTTATAAAATTACAAGATTAAAATATTGCTAAAAACTATTTTACAAATAGTTCTTATTGTTCTTCTCCAAATTATGTCAGGAATGAAAAAACTTATAAATATTTTCCTTTCAAAAGTAAATCTCAAACCCTTAAAACTATTCTTGCCATCTGCATCATCTGATACATTCTTTTCCTACTTGGGTTCTCAGGCGAGGCATTACAAAAGTAGTGGCCTTTGAGGATGCCAGTGGCTGTCTCAACGCTGAGACTCAGGCCAAGTTGTGGTATGATGATTGACACAGAACAGGCGAGTTGTGGCAATGAGCCTTAATGTTCTCCTCATCTCGTACTGCCCACTTCTCCTTTGGTGGACACAGAACAGGTGAGTTGTGGCAGTCAGTCGAGACATGGACCACCAATGTAATTATGAGCAACATAATCAGCACTGCTCTCATCGAACTCTCAATGTTTATTACTTGTGGATTCCTTCCTCGCCTTTCAATTCGATGATAACTTGTTTGGTGAACATTGAAGCTGTGAGATCAAACACAACACTGTGGCGCTTATATAGAGGGGCTGAAACTCTACAAACTAACTCTTTCCTTCGTTAAATCAAGCGTCGGCCAGACGAAACATTTCACGTGCCTCGCCTCGCTGTTCAAATCAGAAGCTTCGACCGAATTAACTACACAGAAAGTTAAATTTTCTTAATTATATATACAATGCCAATAATTACTACATTAATATTAAGATAATGGTCTACTATATATACAATGCTAATAATTACTACATGAACATTAATATGATGATATAATATTATTATACTTAGTAGGGATTATACTAATGATATAGACAATGTTAATAGATTATCCCTAATATGTCTATTTCAATTATGATTAGTTTCAATTTTTATTAACAATTATTAATCATAATTAATCATAATTATAATTACTTATTAATTCAACATTAGATTTAATTAATTAAAAGATTATATTAAAAGTGCGTAATGATAGTCTTCCTCTTTCAAACTCACTTGTCCTCAAGCAATTCATGTGATTCCATTAGATTCATAGCTCAAATTCATTCTCTTCCCTGAGTATGCTTTTATATATATATATATATATACATATATATATATATACATATATATATATATATATATATATGTATATATATATATATATATATATATATATATATGTATATGTATATATATATGTATATATATATGTATATGTATATATATATATGTATATATATATATATGTATATATATATATATATGTATATATACATATATATATATATATATATTTGTGTATACATATATGTATATGTATATATATAGACATATATGTATAGATATATGTATATATATATATAGACATATATGTATAGATATATGTATATATATATATATGTGTGTGTGTGTGTGTGTGTGTGTGTGTGTGTGTGTGTGTGTGTGTGTGTACATATATGTATGTAGATATATATACATATACATATATACATATATATATATACATATATGTATATATATATACATGCACACACACACACACACACACACACACACACGTTAATCTATCTATAATTTAGTGAATGATATAAATAGATCAAAACAAAAGGAAACAATGAATGAAAGGGTCAAAGTCAAAATATATAATATAGAACTATACATATGGTTTGACTACATAAATGTGTTTTAATATTTATTTTTTCTATTAGAAGACTTGAAGTTGTAAATTATACAATATGTAAGAGATCTACATATTCTATATTTTCCAATAAGGAAAAAGGATGTCATTGATGAAGACCATCAATAAACTTAACCAATTTATAAGATCTATTTTGATCGTTTCAACATCCATTTAACAATTTCATTATTTAGAGACATTTAATGAGGTAAAACAAAACATGTTTCAACAAGTTTATGAATATATCTCCATTCACATAGTCTGATTTCAATATTTGATTGTTTTATTCATAACTATTTTTCTCAACATTATCTTGCAAAACCCTTTGGTTGGATTCTGTAACATGAGTTCTTCTAAAACATATCTGCATCTGATACTAATCCAACTATTCCTTAACAATTTATGGTCTCTACAACGAGACCCATTTTTACTATCATAAGGATACATGTAACCCTCCATAACAAATCCAATATCCTTCATAAAACAAAACCAAATGTTCCCAAACCAATTGTATATTAAGCCTTGTTGTGTCCAGTTTTTAAATATGTAAGTCATTGATATTTCCAGTCCATAAATCATTACATGCATACAAATCCATGCCTGCAACTCAATTGAATATATTAAAAACTCTGTTTTCATGAAAAGATCCATAACTTCCATGAATATGCATAAAAATAACACAAACGAAAAGGAAATGAAATCTAATTTATATATATTTCGAATCAATCTATTTAGAGGTCATAAATAATTCATGTGTATATACTAAATAGTGCAACATGACTATTGTCAGGGAATGTTAAATCTACAAACATACAATTTCACTAAAATATGCATAACTTCCTCAAAATTAAATGAAATAAATCCAAACCAAAAGGAGAATGAAGATACTTTATCCTAGCATCCAAATATATAACTTATGTATGGTTTTTAGGTTGAAACTATATGTAGAAGGCCTATAAAAAACATATAAATAATGAACACCAATCAAAATAGTTAGGAATGAATGCACAAACTAATAACCAAATATTCTACTTCTTCTCGTTCTGATTCGAAATGACCAATAGAATTTATTTATAGAACTTTAAATTTTATTTCCCTTAGGCATTATCATTATTCATTACATGGAATATCATATTCAAACATATTGACTTACATGAAGTAATTACAATATTTCTAGGGATCACCTACAATATCTTTATGACTAGGTGCTCCTCCACCAACCATGAAGACTAATGAGGGCATAAAAAAAGTATTTTGGTATACAATGCTTGGTCTCATATTATAACTTAGGCATAACTTACCTAGTCAAAATTATAATCCCTTAGATAAAAGTGTCAGGAATTTACTTTTACATGATAAATTAGTGGTAAAAGGATACAACCCCTTCAACATTTGGAATCAAAACCATACAAGAAAAGGTTTTAAAAAATATTAAACAACAAACTTACCAAAAAGGTAAGCAATGAAGGATTGGACAATCTAATTAACTATTATATAATGCATCCATGCCACAATCCCAAACTAAGTATAGACAATTTACCAACAAAAAAGACCTAGACCAAAGTTTGGAATTGAAAAAATTTACGAGCATGTAGATGCAATGGTAACTACAAGATCAATGTTTAATTCTATGTCAAAGTCACATAAATTTTTCTTCCTGAAAATTTCATAATTCAAAAAGGAAATGAATGAAAAAATTAATTGAAGCAATGGTGAATCATCCATTTCGTTAAAGAAAATAAACTCTTACTCCAAAAATTATACACATTTGAGTTATTTTTTTAAATTTCATAGCTAGTCAAGAGGTAGTATACTTGATTGGATATTTCTAAATATCTATGTCAACAAAATGATCAGGGAAGAAGACTCGATTTCTAACCAAGTTTTCCTTGAAGAAGAATCTTTTGATCAATTCAAGGATGGGATCAAGAGAGTTCATGTATTAGCCAAATGGGTTGAACAAATATAAGATCAAGGTATGTCAATGACCCTTAAGAATGTTTACACCAACATCACCAATAAAAAGAAATTTTTGATCCAAGAACAATAAAATATGAGAGAGGAACATAGTAGTTTATATGTTCTACTAAAAACCATTGAGAACATACTTTAATTGAGTCTTCTATTATTTGTTTGTGAGAAGATAAAAGACAATCCCATTGAAATCTAAGCCTCTAAGTTTTATTGTATTGCTTGAAAATTTTCCTTATATAAGGAAAATATTAATCACCTTAGTCAAGGACTTCATGAGCCCTTCCATAGTCTCATCAATATTAATGGTGATTTTAATTCTTTGGACCTAGACTATGTGACTAATGATTTGGAGACAAAGTTACTGAACTAGATGAAATTAGAGTTGCAAATCTATTATAATAAATAAGGGGGAGGTTGAATTAGTTATCCATGGTCTAGATGTAGAAATAAAACTTTTCACAACTTAGTGAACCCATATCCATAAAATATATTCATGCATGCATCCATTAGATCATACAATCACTTAAACTTGTAGGTTACTATCTTGGGTCAAAATAACTTTTTAAAAATATAAACATGAAACATAACATATTCAATAACACATTTGATAGAAGGATTTTACATGGAAAGACAATTTGAAAAAAACCAATAGTAACATGCTACTCATTCTCACTCTTCTAAAGTGATGTCGTATGAAAGGCCAACCTTGTTAAAGGTTACAATACAGACTATTAAATGTGACATAGTTAGAAGATTTCAATCACCCTGTAAGGAGTGAGCCTTGTTAGAGGACTTTAGATCATACGCTTGGAATGTCACCTAGTTAAAGGATTTACAAATGACTATTATGGCAACCTTAATCCAAAGGACATACCCAAGATGGATACAATGATTACAAAGTAACAGTAAGGCTTGATTTGATAATAAACTACAACTCACTTGCAAATTATAGATCTTTTTTTCAGTCCATTCTTCTTCGCTTTCACACAATTTAGCTCTTATAACTTGTTCGTGCTTCAAGAATTCATACTCTTAAGCCTTCTTTCTTTTCTTGCCAATAGTAGTCTCTTTTGTTCAGTGATTGAAAGAAGAAATACCTTAGACCTCTTCTCTAACTTAGATTCTCTTACATGATCCAACTTCTTTTTGACCAACCATCGATCTATAAACAGAAAATTAAAATATTTTTTCCATTCAACCTCCTTTTTCCATTTTAGGGTTAGGTAAGATTAGGTAGGATTCAATGAATTTACCCATCATTTCATTTAAGTCCCTTCTAGAAAATTCTTCTTCAATCCTCTCTGAATTTGCCTCAAAATGGTTTACCATGAATTCTATGCCAGCAACACATCATAGTTGTCTTCCACACACTTCAAAAAATTCAAGCAAATAAAATAGTTAGCTCAAGTTCATTAAATCTTTGATTTAACATGAATACTAGCACTTGGCATCAATATGCTATCACTCAGCTTCCATACTATTCTTCCACTCATCATCCACTAGATAACTTGGGAAACACTAAATTTTACTGGTGCTCAGGATCAACTAAAATTTACTTGGCTTACACTACATCACTTAGTATACACTGAATTTTTCACTTTACTTGGCTGAAATTGACTTTTTGCTCAGCTTGCATTAACTTTGCTCGACGCCTACTATCTAATCAGTCAAGCTTGGCATACTCAATTCTTTATAATTCTTCTTCTAGATTTAGTCAATGTATCCAACCTTTGAAACCTTAAGTAGATAATCAATGCACTATATCATTATTGTCTTAACTAATATTTGTACTCCTTTTTCTTACCATAACTCAACCTTTCCTCTAGGTGCTCTTGTTATCTCACTTGATCAAATCCTCTTCATCAATGAAACAAGTGATAGTACACTCAAATCAAATAAGTAGTTGTCCTACTAGCAAGTAGCAGGTTTGACATTAGTGACAAAATAATTATTGAAACACATCCTCAAACTTGTATCAATATTATAGAAATAATCTCACTCTTTGGTAGTGATGAAAAACCATACCAAAAATAAAATAATTGCTTGAATTGAAGTCTCTCCCTATATCAGCAACTTTCATCTTCTATATAGGCTACCAAAAAAAATTTTGATCAAAAAACAATCAACACATCGTTATGAATCCTTCTTGATCACTCTTTCTTTCTAATATTCAGGTATCTATGAACTATTCTACTCCTATGTCTTGCATGACACTATCTCCCTCTTACTAGGTAGATTGAGATCTTTCTTTTTATTTCTTTGTCTATAGTAAACATTAGGAACACTATCTTGTATCTCTCTTTGAGTAGATATTCCTCACTATTTTCTATTCTTCTTCATCACATCTCTCTCTCTCTCATTGACAACAATGCCAAAGACATGTCATCTTGTAATGTAGATGTTAAAAATTTTAGTTTCTCCCTTTGTCACCTAGCTTATGACTGATCTGCAACTCTAGTGCTTTGATTACTTCAGGAAACTCCTAAAGTAATATCCATTGCATCAATTTACAACATATGTCAATCATCCCAATTGATGTAGGTCACTACTCATGCTTCTCAAATATCCTTGGATAGGGGTATCACCCCTAGTTTACCTCTTAGATACTCATGAGAATCCTTAGGTAATTCTTTTGTGAGGATATCAGCTATCTACTCTTTTGTATTCACATATTACATCTTAACCTCTTTGTCTGGATCTAACTCTCTCAAGTAATGATACTTGATTGCAATGTGCTTAGTTTTGCTGTGCATCACAAGGTTCTTTGATATATTTATAACAATTGTATTATCACAATAAAGTATCACATGTTTAGTGATTTCCTTATTCATACCTTTTGAGTAGTTGTTTGATCCATACAATATTTCTTGCTAGTTCATGTAACTAGTCTTTTACGCAAGAAAAATACTCCTCCACTAGTATTTTTTTGTCATCAATATTTCCATCCCAATCAAGAATAGTGTAGGCTCTTAGTTCAAACTTCTCCATTTTGTTGTAGTATAGACCATAGTCTATAGTTCCTTTCAAATATCTCATTATTCTCTTAACTACCATTAAATAATGCTCCCTAGGATTAGTAGAGAATCTTGCAACTATCCCAATAGATAATGCAATGTCGTGTCTACTATGCACAACATATTGCAATTTGCCAATCATAGACCTATATAATATTTAATTCACCTTAGCTAAATCATCATTCTTTCATAACTTGTGTCTAGTTACCATAAGTGTGTTTATTGCCTTGGAATCTATCAATCCAAAAGTTTCTAGTATCTCCTTTAAATACTTAGAATGAGTGATTTATATACCATATTTCATCTAATGTACCTGCAAGCCCACAAAAAACTTGATGTCTCCAAACATAAACATCACAAATTATTTCTTCATTTCATTTGCAAAATCTTTGCATAAAGTATCTTGACCTCCAAATATAATATCATCAACAAAAAATTTAGATAGTAGAATACATTTTCCTTTTTCTGTCTTCAAGTATAGATTTTTTTTATCATCCTTCCTCTCAAATCCAATCTTCACAAAATAGTTGTGAAGCCTTTCATATCATGCTTTTGGTGCTTTCTCATTAGATATATCAGCTTCCAAATCACTGTGTACTTCTGTATTAGGTGATTCAACATCTCTTTCATGTACACTAATCTCAAAATTGGAATGTTCTTTGACTTCATTGTACAACTTGGCATGTGATTGTTGTTTAGTATCCACAAGTGATACAATTTGTTAATGCAACTTGACTTGTGTCTAACAAAATAATCATTAAAACTTGCTATTGATTAGCAATTGTGTTTACATCATCTTCATCATTAGACATTCCTTTATAAAAGTATATAAAGGATTTGTATTCCTTTGGTTACTTCAGAGGTTCAACCTTATTTACCTTTGCGTATTCATCAAATTTCACATTTTCACTTTCCATAACTTTGTTAGTACTAGTATTTAAACACTTATAAAATTTAATTCTTGTGGAATAACCCAATAATATACCATCTTCATTTTTAGCATCAAATTTTCCATTCTTATTATCTTTGATCTAATATAACACTATCTTCCAAATACCAAAAAATATTTTACCTTTGTTGAGTATCCATACCATAATTCAAAAGGTGTTGAATGGGTACTTTCTTGACTTGCACATGGTTCAAGGTATAGATAGTTGTACTTCTAGCCTCTCTCTAGTATTTCAAAGCAATATTTTTCTCCATCATCAGTATCATAGCACTATCCATTATAGATATGTTCCTCCTTTTATAAATTCCATTTTGTGGAGGTGTCTTAGGTCTAGATGTGTGTCTTTTGATTCCTCTATCATTATAGAACATCACAAACTTATTTGATGTGAACTCGCCTCCTTTGTTAGATCTCAAACATTTCAGGCTTTTACTTATTTCCTTCTCAAGTCTAGCTAAGTACCACTTAAATATTTGGAAAGCATCATATTTCTTCTTTAGAGACATAACTATCATCATCCTAGAATAGTCATCAAAAAATAGCATAATGTACTTATCTTCTTTTTATTTTTGCACTTCAATTGGTCCACACAAGTTAGTATGAGCAATCTCCAAAAATATTTTAGAGGTGTGAGTCTTACTCTTAAAACTATAATTTTTCATTTTGCCTAATTTACATTGTTTGCAAACTATATTGTTAGGTTTGTTCAACTTAGGCAAGCCTCTAACTCTCTTCATGTTACTAATACTAACTAATTTATTAAAGTTAACTTGACATAACCTCTTCTTCCATAACAACACATCATCAAATTCTACAACAAGAAGAGCATAATCATTCATATTAAGATAGAATAGATTATCTCTAGTCTGATGTTTCAAATTATCTTTCCATTAGTGTCATATATCTTAGATATCTTTTTCTCAAACTCAACCTTGCATCATGAACTATTTAGTTGTGACCCACTCAACAAATTATAGTTAAGTCTTTCAACATAGTAAGCATTGTCACACATTATATTTTATGCGAGTTTGATAGATAGTTTACATTTTATTAGATAGGGTGCATCATTACCAAACCGTACTCTACTTCCACCCTAATAAATCAAGGTAATGAACTTATTTTTATCTCCCATCATGTGATGTGAACACCCACTATCAATGATCCATTTATCATTCTTGTTTGCAAAAGACACTAGTGTAGTTTCCTTATCCTCATTAAAATCATCCTTTATTATAACATACACCACTTCATCATCATAATAATCTAATCCATCCTTCATTTCCTCTTCTACAACATAGGAAGACTGATTTCCCTTGTCTTTGTAATCTTTTTTGTCATCATCTCTTTTACCTATGTATTTATCTCCAATTTTTTAGTTCTTCTCCTTTGAACATCTAGTAGAAATATGACTAACCTCATTGTAATTGAAATAAATGATAGGTAACTTACCTTTATATTTACCTTTACCTCTATGAAATCTCCTTGCTAGTAGTATTTAAATTTTTTCTATATTCTCCTTATCTATATCACTATCACTAGAAACATATTTTACATTTTTCTTCTTCTTCTCATTAGGTTCCCTAAATGAAAACTTAGCTTTGAAAAAAATTCTACATTGTGAGATTTGAAGTTGTCAAAATTAGATATCTCAAAAGAAGTGAGCCTTCCTACAAGACCTTCAAGAGTTAAATTAGAGCCTGTCATACATCTCAGTTCTTGTATTGCAAAAACTATAATAGCATAGATCGATAGCAATCTTCTCAAAACTTTGGTTAATATAGTATCATAATCTATACTACTAATAGCTCCTCTTATATCCTTACCGACATCTTTTATTCTTGAGAAATACTGAGCAACATTCTCACCTTCCTCTATTCTCATATCATCAAACTTACCTCTAAAACTTTTTGATTTTGCTCTCAAAATATTTTTACCTCCTCCATAGATGGTTTTAGGTGCACCCCACATCTTCTTTTCCCTATCATAGCCTTTCATATCATCAAACTCTACATAACTTAGGGTAGAGGCAATCTCCAACATTGCCTTCTTATGTTCTTTCTTCTTCTTCTTCATGTCATCGGCAATTGAGGCTCCACTAGGGTCATCATGCTCAATGGTAATGGTATATTTTGTATGGTCTCCAAGACCTCCTAGGTGTAGCTTCATTAGACTTTTCCATGATGGGGACCTTGTGCTTATTAAATTTGAGTACCTCTCTTCTTGGCATCTTGATCTTTTGCTTCTAGTACCTTCAAACTAGTCTTCTTAAGATGGTTTTATACCAATTGATGTAATTACTTTAGAGTAACTAAGAGGGGGGATGAATCAATTATCCAAGGTGCAGATGTACAAATAAAAAATTTCACAACTTAGTGAACCCATATCCATAAAAGATATGCATGCATGTACATTGTAAACTTAATAGGTTAACTTTATCATTGCAAAATTGAAGATTTGTGGACTCATCCCTATCCCATTTTTACCTTCATCTTGAAGTTTTTTTTGGTTACCATGTCATTGTGTTTTTTTTGAACTCTTATGGATGTGATGTATATCATTAATGTTACAAAATTTTAGTTTTATTGATAGACTTTTGGACTGTGGAAAGATTGGTAACAATAATGAAGCAATGACAGAATTGCTAGAGATGCATAGTACCTTAGTGAAAGAAGTAAAAGATCTCAAGATAGGAGAAGAATTATAATCTATTACACTCTGTGAAGAAACTTAACAAAAGAAGAAAGAAATGGAAGACAAGCTCATGGATAAAGAAGACAAAAGGTAGATAACTAGTAGACTTGAAGAAACATCATTTGAAGTTCAAAAGATCACAAATAATCAGCTTGACATGATAAATCAATTGGTAATTGAAAATCAAGAAGAAAATAGGAAATACTTGGAGATCAGAGACCCAAGGCTACAATATGAGCAATGTAAAAATGAGTTAAGGTATGAAAAGGAGCTCATAACAAAGATGAACAAACTAAATGAAGCAATAAAGAACTTTGTGGTGTAGCAGCACCTAGTCATAAAGATATTGTAGGTGATCCCTAGAATTATTGTAATTATTTGATGTAAGTCCATATGTTTGGATGTGATATTCCATGTAATGAATCAATGGTAATGCCTAAGAAAAACAAAATGTAAAATTGTTAAGAAAGTGCAAAATTACAAAATTATAATACTGCAAAATTCCAAAAAAAGGGAAGGTTAAAGGTCATAGGGGAAGTTGGATGGTTTCTAAATCCATAAAATGGTATAAATAAATTTTATTAGTCATTCCAAATCAGAATGAGAAGAAGTAGAATATTTTGGTATTATTTTGTGCATTCATTCTAAGCTAGTTTGATTGGTACTCACAATTTTTATGTTGTTTATAGGCGTTGTATAGATAGCTTTGGCCTTGAAACCATACATAATTTATATATTTAGATATTTGGAAAATGTTTAATCATTCTCCTTTTGGTTTGGATTGATTTTATTCAATTTTGAGGAAATTATGCATATTTTAGTGAAAGTGTTTATCTGTAATTTTAAGGCTCCCTGACAACAGTCATGTTGCAGAATTTGTTAGAGATAGATATGAATGATATATGACCTCTAAGTAGGTTCATATTTATGCATATTTAAGGTTGGAAGAATAAATGACTTACACATTTGGAAGATAGACACAAGAAATATTAATATAAAATTTTTTTGGGATCATTTGGTTTTGTCTTATGAAGGATATTGCATTTGTTATGCAGGGTTACATGTATCCTTTCTAGTTTATGACATTAAAAATGGGTCTCGGTGCCAAGACCATAATTTGTAAAGGAATAGTTGGATTAGACTTAGATTTAGATATTTTTTAGAGGAACTCATGTTGCGAAATTCTAGAAAATGGTTTTCTGAGATGATGTTGACAAAAATAGTTGTGAATAAAATAATAAAATATAGAAATAAAACTATGTGAATGGAGATATATTTATAGACTTGTTGAAACATGTTTTGTTTTACCTCATGAGATGCCTCTAAATAATGAAATTATTGAATGAATCTTCAAAGTTTTAGAATGGATCCAATAAATTAGTTATTTTTATTGATGCTTGACATCATTATTGGTTTTAGACCTCAAAAGATTTTGAGTGTGGAGATAGAAGATAATCTACACCAAAATTTTTGGGTATTTTGGTTCTTGTTGTAAAGTTACTAGGTTGTGGGTGCAGGTTCACTCATTGTAGATAGGTGGAAATGGAGGTATACCAAAAAGGACCATAGTAGATGCTCAAGGGCTAGAGGAGATGCTCCATTGTGTGTCACCAAGAGATTTGGGAGAGAGGCAAGAGAGGACTCCTATGTGAGGGGTAAAAGTTGTTGTTTGTAGTAGCATGGAGTAATGAACTTCAGATGAGAGATGCACCTTTGAGGAAGCCAACATAAACTCCATAGATAGGAATCATAGTTGAAATGATAAAGTTGAAGTAGCAGAGGCATCAATCTAGTGATGAAGACAAAGAGGCAGCAAATTTTTTTACATATTCTCACCAAACCATTTCCATTGGACATAGAAATTTTTCGAACTCAAAAGTATGGTGCTGGAGAAACTAATCATAAGGATATTGTAGGTGATCCCAAGAAATATTGTAATTAATTAATGTAAGTCCATATTTTTGGATGCGATATTACATGTAATCAATCAATGGTAATATGTAACGACAATAAAATGTAATGTTGTAAAGAAAGTGCAAAATTACAAAATTCTAATATTGCAAAATGTTCAAAGAAAGGAAGATGAAAGGTCATGGGAAAAGTTGGATGGTTTCCAAATGTCTAAAATGGTATAAATAACTTTTACTGGTTGTTCCAAATTAGAATAAAAAGAAGTATAATATTTTGGTATCAGTGTGTGCATTCATTTCTAGCTATTTTGATTGGTGTTCACTATTTTTATGTTGTTTCTAGGCCTTGTAAATATATTTTCACCCTAGAAACCATATATAGGTTATATATTTGGATATTAGGATCTTTTTTCAGTTTGTATTAGTTTCATTCAATTTTGGGGAAGTTATGCATATTTTAGTGAAAATGTATGTTTGAAGATTTAAGATTCCTTGACAATAGTCATGTTGTAGTGTTTGTTATAGCCACATATGAATGATTTATGAAATCTAAATTTATTAATAGATATCTATACAAATACTCTTTCATTTTCCTTTTGTTTGGGTCATTTTTTTGGATATTTATGGAAATTATGGATCTTTGGTGGAAATGGGGTTTTTAATATATTCAATGGAGTTGCAGGCATATATTTTATTGAAAGTAATGATTTATGGATTGGAAGAATCAATGGCTTACATATTTGGAAAATACACAGAAGAATTCTTAATATGAAATTCGTTTGGGATTATTTGGTTTTTCTTTTGTGAAGGATATTGGATTTTTTATGCATGGTTACATGTATCATTTCTTATTAATAACAATAAAAATGGGTCTCAGTGCACTAACCATAACTTGTAAACCAATAGTTGGATTGGCCTAAAATTTAGATATGTTTTAGAAGAAATCATGTTATAGAATCCCATCGAATTGTTTTGTAGGATAATGTCAAGAGAAATAGTTATTAATAACACATTTAGATATATAAATTAGACTATGTGAATGGAAATATATTCATAAACTTATTGAAACATGTTTTGTTTTACCTCATGAGATGCCTCTTAATAATCAAATGGTTGAATGGATGTTGAAAGGATTAGAATGAATCCTATAAATTGGTTATTTTTATTATTTCTCTACATCACTTTTAGGACATAATGATGTCATCTAGAGTGAAAGACACCTTTAGACTTGGATTACAAATCTTCAACTACTGAAAAAGGATAATCATCAAAAAATGGAGAATGAAGGAATGCAAAATAAAAGAAAAACCTACATGTCATTAATATGGGAAAATTGGACACATTAAAAACATTTGTAGAAAAAAAAATGGTAAGAATATAACTAAGCCTAAGTCAAGTAGTAATCATTTTAAATGCAAAGAAGGACATCAAACATAGGAATGTAGATCAAAGAATACTTATTCAACCAAAAATGCATTTAGATTCCCAGGTCATTGCTACAACTGTCAAAAGTATGGACATAGAGATTATGAGTGAAGACTTAAGAGAAGTCACATTTTTTACCTAAGAAACAATCTCATACATCAAGGAAAGTTAATACCTATGCTTGAGATTACAATACATGGTACAATTGTCACTATTATGGAGAATATGGACACATTCCAAATAATTGCATCAAAACACATTTTAAAGGAAATTACAAGAAATTGTTAAATTGAGAGACTTGTCTAATAATCTTATAATCAATCCTCCTCTTAAGATGATGTTTAACAAATGGTGTCTTTCCTTAAGAAATTGACATAAAATATATAGCCTATATAAGATTTTATCATTCTTAACTACTCAAGAATAAAAAACAACACAAATTATTGATCCAATCTTCAAATAGAGCAATAATTCTATTAATCACCTATTTAGAGATAAAACTCTCCACACCTTATATTGCAATAGTCAACATTCATTTATAGACATATACAATAACATTATCTAGAATACAAAGAGTCAAAAGACACAATGACTATTGGGTTTCATCTTCAAAATTCTCCTGCTTGAAACCCAACCATAATACTATCCACAATACTATTCTCTTTCATTTTAATTATAAAAAAATTTCAATTTATAAAAATACAAGATTTTAATACTGCTAAACACTATTAACAAATAGTTCTTATTGTTCTTCTCCAAATTAAGTTAGAATTGACAAAACTCATAAATATTTTCCTTTCAAAAATAAATCCTAAACCCTTGAAACTAGTTTTTCCATCTAAATCATCTGACACATTCTCTCCCTACTTGGGTTCCCACAGAGGGTGTTACATAAGTATTGGCCTCCAAAATTCATGAATAACATTCTAGGAATGATGAGTGAAAGTGATACATTATGGCATATTTTGATATTGTAATATCTTCAATTGAATGTCTATTTATTCATAGGGATAGTGAGAATTAATTTATTTCATTAATCTTCTATGACTATCTTCTATGAGAAATTCTAGTGTGGAGTTTGAGTGTTTAAAAAATCCTTGTGATTTTTGCTTTGTTTATGATGAAAATAAATATTAGGTGCACGAGTTATCAAGTTGAAAAATTAAAATTAGATTTTATTTGGTCTATTTAAATAATTTTATGGATAAATTTGACAATACAATGTGCTCTCTCTCTCTCTCTCTCTCTCTCTCTCTCACTCACACGCACGCACACATGCACTCACGCACGCACACACACATGCACGCACACGCACACGCACATGCACATGCACATGCGCGCACACACACATGTGGGCACACACACATACACACATACACACATGCAAACGCACATGCACACGCACACACACATGCACACGTACACGTACACGCACATGCGCGCACACACACACATGTGAATTTGCATGTATAGATATGTACACACATACACACACCCATGCATGCATACATACATACGTATGTACATACAAACATAAATTCATACATGCATACATACATACATACATACATTTAAATATATGTGCATGCACACATACTAAACTAAACTTTAACATTTAAGAAAATATTTAACTTTCCAACCATAACAAAACTTTATATATGGTTAAGATAAGTGAATTGTTTTCTAAAAATTAAGGTTTATTAATCTATCTTACCTTGGATTGTGAAAACTAAATATTAGATCTTACAAATAATTGTTAGTGAAATGAAATTGATTATCTGTCTAGCAAGATGATTAGAAAGAAAATTAGTTAGCTATGAAAATGGTCTAATTATAACAAATGAAGGTACAAAAAGTGAATGTTTGATTAGAGGAAATTTTTTGTCAAGGAAGTAAGTTATCAAATTGTAATTATAAAATTTGGACAATTGGATGAGTGAAGATAGAGTCTTTATAAATATTAATTGTAAATGGTGTATTTTGTGTGTAAGTATGAAAAGTATTGTAAGGAGGATTCCTCTAATAATTACCTTGAGAGGCATAACACTACAATGGCATAATACCTCTATAGGAGGTCATAAAAAAAATCATTGTAAGAAAAAAGAAATGTTTAGTATTCCACTCAAGCTCAACAAAATAGGCCACATTCCCACCATTGCCATGTTCTCACAAAAATAGAGTCTTTCTAAATAATAATTGTAATGGTGTATTTTGTGTGTAAGTATGAAAAGTATAGTAAGGAGGATTCCTCTGATAATTACACTAAGAGGTGTAACACTACAATGGCATAATACCTCTATCGGAGGTCATAAAAAAACCCATTGTAAGAATAAAGAAACCTTTAGTATTCCACTCAAGCTTGACAAAAATAGGCCACGTCCTCACCATTGTTTTTGAATAAAGCCAAAAATAATGGAAGTTAGTTGCATATAATAAAGAATATAAATTGTTGGTTTAAGAAAGAAGCTGGATAGACTTCAAATAGAGTCAAACATGCTTACACTATGGTACTATATAGTTAACAAGTCTAAAATATTTGTTGTCAGTCTCATAAATGTGATGACTCATATCCACTTACATTACATGTAGAAACTTCTATTTTAAAATGTAGCCATCACACTTCTTGGTCTATCGGTAGGTGCATGTTATGGTATGTGTGGAATAAATACAATTTTCTCTTTGCATGGTGTTCATAGAGTACTAGAAGACAATGATGGAAAGCTCATGAAAACCATTTTTAGAATAATAGGATTCTATGTGATTCTATGCCAACTATCTATGTTTTTCTTCTTCTCAATCCAAAGAGATTTTGGGAAGCTGCAATTTTTGTAAACTTTTATGAAGATCATATTTTATTATTTCAAATGTTGTTTAAATAAAAAAATATCATCAACAAAAAAGTTTTCAACAAGATATACTTGTCCACAATGTATGCATTATTGTTGATGGGTATACAAAGTATGAGTTGTATGCATAGCCAAAGTATGATTGAGACATTTCTTCTATTTAAAAAAGAATTCCATTACAATGTGAATACAATGCCATGATTCTAAATTTAAAAAAAATATTATTTGCATGTTTGAGAGTCATGAGTGTTATTATATTCTTCATTGTATATTCATTTTTAATCTGAAGCAATAGGAGGCTCCATATATTTGTTATAGTTTTGTTATACTTTGTCCATTTGGAAAGATTATCTTTTAACATTGATATAGGATTTTTACAATTCCAAACTGTGTCTAAATATCTTTCATTTGAATGTATCCTTTTAACTTGATTTATATTTTTTTTTCTATCATTGATTTGTATTGAGTAGCTAAAAAAATTATGCTCTTTTAGATATTGATCTATTTAGAAAGAATAATGTAGCTACATCAATGGATGAGTCTAAAGATATCACTCTTCTCTAGTAACAATCACATTGTAAAATGCATACAAAAGAGGTTGCATCCACAAAAATTGCAGATTGTGAGATAGACACATTTTATTTTATTAGATCAAAGAAAATATTTGTATCTATTACATACAACAATAATGGGTAGGGTTAATATTAAAGAGTAAAAATCTATACATGCTTATTTATATATTCATATTCATATAATTAACTAAGAGACCTTGATTCCCTTAAATTAGTGACAAGATGTAATTAGAAATATTAAATTTTTCTAATGAGCATTTTAGAAAGTATAAAGGATATCATTATTTAAAATTGAACTAATATTCTAAAAGTATGATATATGTATAAAGAAGATTTTAGTTAAAATTAAAGATGTTTCTAATTTAATTTAAATTAAAGATGTTTCTAAAGTAATCAATTTTTTTTCAAGATATTTACAAATATAAATATATATTTATAAAGTAAAAAGTAGCTTTTCAAATCATAAAGTTATTTTCTTTAAAGATTTAATTTTAAGAAAAAAATTATTATTTTTATAAAAAAATTATAAATACTTTCTCTCTTTCTATTTTTAATGAAGTACATCTATATATTTAAATGGAGGAAAATGTGATTAGTATAGAAAGGGGATTATATATATATATATATATATATATATATATATCTGTGTCTGTGTGTGTGTGTCTGTGTGAGGCCTTGCCCCGACCCTTCGTAGCCTTAGTTGTTACTTTATCTTTTTGTTACTCACGACTCGAGATGTCAAGACATTATCAGATACTTGAACATATCGTATTATTTCATGTTGTGTGATGTTATTTTTAGATATTTAATGTTTGTCATTTAAGGTTTTACGTATATGTATGTTGATGAATTAAGTAAAATTTAGGATTAACACATTAATTTTGAAATCTTTATGATGAAGGATATAAGTAGGATGCAAGAAACCCTGATTGATGTATGTTTCAATTTATGTGAATTTTTGATGCGTATACATATATGTACATTTGATTTTATGGGACTACTGATGTGTGCAATGAGTGTGCAGATATTTTAGCCGAGAAACCCTACAGAGGAACATAACTGATCTCTATGTGTTAATTTTGGAAACCTTGTTGTTCGTAATTCTAGTATTGTATTGTGAGATGTATGTATGTATCTTTTTGTGTTCAGTGAATGTTAATGTTCATAACTATGTTCTTTCAGTGTCCCTTGACACTCGTGAATTGTGTATGGTCTTCAGCGTGCTGATTAGGGTAAGCTATGTAACCTTTTGACCTATGTTGGTTTAAGTTAGTGTCAGTTGCTAATTTGGTTCTTAATCGAATTTAGTCACCCTTAATTTGGATTAGTGCTTAAGCTATTTTGTTAGAGTTGTTAGTTGGTCCTAATTATTTCCTAACTTTTGTTTGGCTCTAAACCTATTCCTAAGGTTTTAAAACATGTTATAATTATACCCAAGGGGTATGGGTGGGTTGGGGGTCTTTTCCAACCCCTAAGCCCCTTTTGTTGACTTTGGAGATCACTCAAAAAGTCTCATTTTACCTTTGTGCGAAAATTGCAAGTGGTTATCTTGAGTCACCTCACCTCACCTCCACTTAGTGTTTAATCATAGTGTGGGTAGAGTTAGGAGTTTTTAGAATTGCAAGTGGGTTTATTGATCCCTTTGGTGGTTGAGTTTGAGGCTTATTTAGAGGCCCTTCTTGGAGTAGTTGAGGTGGTTACCCAATCTCTACATTTTAGAGAGGAGTTCTTGAAGATTGAAGGAAGGAAGGGGAAACTCTACTCAAACTTGTTCATTTGCCATTGCCTCTTTGTGTAGGTAGGAATTCTCATCTCCCTTGTTCAGATTTCATGTTTGTTTTATGCTTATGCTACCTTGTTGTTGTTTGAATTCTTGTATGGTTGTGGCTATGTTGGGATGCTTTGAAAACCATGTTATTTTGGATTATTTCTTTTCATGTTTATGTTTGGAATTTTGAGATTTTTCTGGTATGGGTGTTTTGGTATTACTCACCCTTGGAGAGGGAAGAAGTGACCAATTTTGGGAAAGGTCTATTTAGTCGGACTCCAACTAGTGTAGAGTCTCTTCTCAGGATGAGAAGAGAGAGAAAAGGTAGGGTGTTATGGGCCCCTACCTGTCAACACAAACCTTGTATGATTATGGTATGTTGAAATCGAAGAACAAAAGTTCTTGGTATAGAGCCCCGATTGGGCATCTGTTTGGTGTTGTGCTTGATTTCTCATGGTTGGAAGAATTCACCTTTCCCTAGTGTTGATTTATTGTGAATCATATAGTTATAACCTTGTGTGAATTATGCATGGTTGAATTGTTCTTGGTCATGCTTGTTGTCACCTGATCAGAATTCTGTTCCATCCATGGTTCTAGAAATATGTTGCAGAAATTGTTATGAATCCCTTGATGAGGGTCATGAGGAAAATTCAATTTATTGTTGAAAATTGAGATGGATATCCTATGTAAATTGGTATTTCAAACTTTGTTGGATGGGCAACGAAGTCGGATTTTCTTCCTGATTCTTTCCTGGCTAAGCCTTTGAATCAGGTTTGCTAATAAAATTGGTGTTTGAGTAAAATTGTTTATCTTGAGATTTAATCGTAAGTTCAAATTAGATGGATGCACATCAGGAATAAGATGATTTAATGATGGTTTAATTGAGAAAATTTTCAAGTTCCTTATATGTTCAAAATGATAATTATGTTAAGGAAAGAAAATAATGTCTATGGTTGATATATTGCAATTCAAGTTGTATAGGATATCATATTAAATATGGGGTTAATATGCCTCAAACTATTGTATCCATGTTTTAATTCTATTCAAAAATATAGACAAAAAAAAAAAATGCATGCATTGCTTCTAATTCTATACTTAGATAAATTTTCAAAAAAATAAATGTTGCAAGAGAGTAAAACTCTCTACCTTTTGTATGGGAGATTCAAATTAATCATTTGGTAACAGAGAATCAAAAGATTCTCTAAAAAGATCCTTTTTGCTTATTGCAAAATTAGATTAAAATTTTAAAAAATAATAATATAACCATTAAAAAAAACTTTTAACATTTTAAACTACCCTAATATCTTCTCACCTAATAAAATTTTTGTCTTTAGTCCATACCAATCTTCCTTGGGCGTCACCTTTTAAAAGCATTTTTTTAAAAAGGGTTTTGTTTTGTGCTAAGACAATTTGTCATCATATGAGATGACGTCTCCCTGTACTATCCATCTTCTTTGCAGGTCATTAATCTCCTTGTGGAATGCGCTTGCTTTTGGCCTTGGTTGGAGATTGCCTTGTTTTAATTCTTTTTGCCTCCTTTTTTTTCTTTGGTCAGCGCATGCTTTATGGTTTGGGGCCCTTGGGAAGCTCTTGAAGCGCTGACACACTTGCAGTAAGGGCATTAATGGTGATTGGGTTGCCGTCAGTTTTGTTGGTAGGAAGTTTTGTGTGAATTGGTGTGTAAACCTTGCTTTGGTTATTCTCCCTTGGTCTTAGGTAAGCGCTCCATTTTGGAGAGTGTGTGTTGTCAGTTGTGGGTAGCAAGTGATGTTAGACTTTGGGGGGGGGTTGATTTGACATGTGGGGAAGCTTTGTAATCCACCCAGGCTTGGTTGGGAGGAGTCTGTAGGTGTCAAGTCAGCTTGGCTAGTGGCCAAGTGGGGGTGGTTAGTATAGGTTAGGTGTTAGGTGTTAGATTAGTGTAGGTGTTAGTAGATTTTAGTATATTAGTTTATTTGTTAGATAGTTGAATATATATATTTTAGTTAAATTAAGTTAGTTTAATTTATTAACATTTTTTTAGTTAGTTTATTATTATGTTGTTTAATTTACTTTAGTATATGTTTGTTAGTTTATGGTTACTTTTAGTTAATTGTAGTTAGTATATTTTTTAATAAGTTAATGATAGATATTAGTTTAGATTAAGTTAGGTAGTTTGTTTTATTTTATGTATTTAAATTTGTGTCATATTAAATGATTTAGTATAGTTTTATTTATTTATTTTGTCAATGCAATTTGGTTAGTTTAATATTAATGGTCGTTTTAGATGTTCATTTGTTTCTTTTTAAAATATATACATATATATACTTGGGTTAAAGCTTTTAATTCAGTTAAATCTTAAAGATTTGTTTTGTTAATTATTAAATAAATTTAGCTATATTTTGTTAATTCATTTTTTAATAGTATTTAATTAATTTAAAGATTAGATTATGTTAGATGTAGTTAGTTTAGTTTTACAATTAATTTAGTTGTTAATCAACTTAGAAAGCCATAACATAATAATTAGTTAAAAGATTAGTTAATTTTAAGATTAATATTAAATTAGTCTTTGAATATATATATTTTGGATATAGTTTAGTTGCTATTATAATTTTAATTTTGTGACAATTGAATTTGGTATTTGATTTGCGATTGTATTAAAATTAGAATGACAAGTGTAGTTTGGTTATGAATTAAGTATCATGTTAAATTAATATTAATTTATAGGATCTACCATCATTTAAATTAGTGTAACATTAGTGCTATAATGATATGATTTTAACTAGTTTAAATGTATTTTTGATTTATATTTAGTTATTTTTTATCTCAGTAAATTTAAATTTAGTAAGATTTTGATGGTTTATTAATATGTTAAAAATAGTTGAAATGTTTAAAGTTAATAAATTTGATATACATATATTCAGTTTTAATTCTAGTTAAATTGTTTTTCCTTAAAGTGACTTTTTAATATCGATTAATTTGTAAATTGATAATTGTCTAAGAGTTTTATAGTTGATTTTGATTATATACTTTCAATGAATCTAAACTCGAATACATTTACATTGTCATTTAAATAATTGTTTCTTACTGTTGAAAGTTAATGTAAGAACATAAGTTTATCGATATCAATCTTATAACAAAAGTTTCAAATCTTAATAATGTAATCGTCCTCACGTTTACAATCTTAAGATGTAATGTAGAGAACCTGTACTAAAACTATTATCAATCATTTGAATGTAGAGCATGTTTAATTATTAATTATTATTCAAAAAAAAATTTGTGTGTTTTTGCCCTCGTAGTTTGGGCATGACAATATGTATATGTATATGTATATGTATATACACATACATATACATATACATATATATATACATATATATATATACATATATATATATATATATATATATATATATATATATATATATATATATATACATACATATATATATATATATATATATATATATACCTATATATATATACATACATATATATATATATATAGATATATGTATGTATATATTTATGTATGTATGTATGTATGTATACATATATATACCTATATATATAGATATACATATATATACATATATATATATAGATATATGTATATATGTGTATATATATATAGATATATGTATGTATATATGTATGTATGTATGTATGTATGTATGTATATATATAATGTTTCAAATCAAAACAATACACTAGATTAAGTGGAATCCAACTAGAACAACACTTCAGTCAAACACTAAATCTAATAAGAATATAATCCTAAACTATAGTTATAATTGTTGGAATATTCAAATGGGAAGAATGCTTTTGAGAGGGGTGGGTGGGGGAGGAGGGGGTGGTGAATCAGAAGTATTACATCTTATCTATTAAAGCTTTTAACTAAAAGTAAATTGCATGCATGTAAATATATGAGATAAACATAAAGTAAAAACATACATCAACAACGTATAACACTAGAACTTGGTAACCTAGAAACCCTCCAGGAATATGAAAGTAAAACTAGGGTGGGGATGATACCCACGAAATCACTACAATAATAACGTTTAACCACTTCTGATGGTTTGCCTTATGAAAGGCTTGCCCTGTTAAAGGCTTTACACTATGTTAATAGTGACCTGGTTAGAGGATTTACAAACACATATTAAGTGTCACTTTGTTAAAGGATTTAGTCACCTCTTTAAGGATCTACAGCCTAGCTATTAAGCTAACCTATCAATATAGGATTTCATTTCTAATACAAATGCTAGGGAGTATTAGGTATGATAAACCTGATAAATTACAATCCTTGATTGCTGAAATCAGGCACTTGATTTGCTCTCTCTGATCTTAATCCTCTGAAATCTGATATCTCTTCGTATCTCTTTCTTTGTTCTGATTAACTAGATATCTGATTGCTACACAGTTTCTTTAATTCTTCATCATTCTAAATTCCACTATAGTTTCCCTTTTTGCTCTTTCATCCATCACATTTACAATGAGATTTTTTCTTCCTTATAAAGACATTTGATGACATAGGGTTAGGTATGGATCTATGATCCATATTGAATTTCTATTTCTTGCTCATTTCTTGCACATTTGTTATTGGTTGCATGCCTTCTTCATTTTCCTTATTGGTTGCATGCAGATTGTATAGAAGAAATTAAAGATTCGATCTTATCTGTTAGATCCATCAAGATTCAGCATATATCAGCCATAAAAATAGTTTACATTTGAGTTTTTGAAGTTACAAACTCATATGTTGATCCTGAGTTACTCGGTACTTACTAATTTTTCATGCTCGACACCATCTGTAACTCAGCTTCTATAGCATTCCTGTCTTTCTTGGCAGCATATGTGACTCGGCACCTAAATATCACTCAACACTTGAATCATGCTCAACACCTAAAGTCCCTTGGCACCTAATCTTCACTCGGCACCTAATCTTTACTCGGCACCTAAAGATCACTCAACACTTAATGGAATTCCTGACTCGGCACAAGTTGTGGCTCGACATACATAGTGTACTCAGCTTCAAAATAGAAAGTGGTTAAGTGTGTTGGCACTCAAATGTCAAAACCATTCAAACAATAATTCTAACCCTAATTTGAGCTAAATATAATACTAGAAATTTAATCTTGACAAAAAACATAAATATACCATAAAGATAATATTAAACCTAAATAAACCATAATTGTATAACAAAATAAACATTGAGTAAAATTTAACCTTGACCCAAATCCCAATCAAATTAAATTGAACCCTTACACAAAAATTCTTTGAACCAACCTTACACTAACCCCATTTTGATAATGTTTAAATTAAAAATAAACCCTAAATAGTTATTTATCAAGAATTCACATCAAATAATAATAAGCATTATATAGATCTATATTGATAAATTATTTTTTTTATTAGGAAATGATTGAAGCCTAGATTAATTCAAACCCAAGACCTCCCACATGAGAGGCTCACAAGTTACTATTGTGTTGTAGCCTCTTGCCTAGGAATAGGGTTAGAATGATCAATCACAGTTCAGATTTTGATTTAGAAAGTATTATAGTTCAGAATATAAGATTTAGGGTTATCATTATGAATAGGATTAGGGTATAAGTTCATATAATAATTTTTACTAGGTTAAGGTTAAGATTAGGGTTTTTCATTGAGGAATAGGGTTTAGCATTTAGTATTATAAGGTTTACCATTCAAGATTATGGTTTATCTTAGGATTCAGATTTTAGGTTTTATAGGATTATAATTTAGATATAGGTTTAAAATTTATAATTTAGGGTTATATTACTATAGTTAGGGTTGGGTTTTCTTAATGGTTGGAATTTAGGTTAGCATTATGATTAGAGTTAAGTTATAAGGACTAGGGTTAAGTGATAAAGATAAGGGTTTATTATTTATGATTAGGGTTAGGATTAGGGTTTAGCATCTATGATTAGGATTTACAAGTTTGGACTTAGGATCATAGTTAGGACAATGATTAAGATATTGGTTTATATATGGTTAATATTATGGTTACATTTTAAGTTATCAATATCATATAGCATCTACAATTAGGGTTTATATAATATAATTAATTATGGTTTAGTTTAGGACTTTAATTATTTTTTAATTAGTAGTCCAATATATAATCCTAACCTTGACTCTAACCCTATTCCTAAGCATAATTCAAACCATAGCCTTAGCCCTAACCATATCTAAACCCTAATTCTAATCCTTTTTCTACTCATAAATCAAACTCTATCCCTAATTGTACTTCTAACCTAAATCCTAACTCTGATGATAATTCTAAGCCTTTCCCTAACCATAACCTTAACCATGATGTGTACCCTACAATCGTAAGCATATTCCTAAATGTAATGTTTAGGATCTACCAATATGGTCATATTTCTCAACTAGAGTTATAATTATGCATTATCAATGAGGATAATAGTTCAACATATAGGATTTAGGGTTATAGGGTTTTCATTGACTATTAAGGTTTAACATTTAGGATGTGTCATATATGATTAGAATAACCATTTAGGTGTATGGTTTAGCTTTTGATATAATAATTTTAAAGGTTTAGAATTTAGGATTAGGGTTAGCATGAGGGTTTTGAATTTATGATTTAGGTTTATAGTATTATGGTTAGGGTTAGGTTTTTTTAAGGATTACTATTATGATTAGGTTTTCGTATTGAGGATTACAATTAAGTAATAAAACTATTAAATTAAAAAAACTCAATGTCTCAATACATATCAATGTATATTATAAGTCCTATAATGCCTTGCCAAGTGATGCAAAAGAATTAACTTAAAGTTTTACTAAGTTTAGCAAACATTTAAAAAAAAAAACAAGAATAACATACATGTCAAACACAAAGTAGCAGAAAAAAAACATACAATCACACCTAAGAAAAAATAATAGATTACATTCCTTAAGGATCCCAAGACATCAAGTCACATTTAAATTTATTTAATACTAAGTCTAATAAATACCACATCCACATGAAAGAATAATTAAAAGTCCAATGTCCATTTAAATAATATACATCTTTTCCTAATGCCACTTGGCAATAAAATTTGAAATGCTCAATCATCCACTGTACATGTCATAGGGTATGAAAGGCTAAAAGAATATACATTTATAAAAATAGAATTATGTCATCCTTTTTAGATCCATAAAATAAAGTACAATACAATAAATGAAACCATCCATTATAAAATATATAACCATCCATCATAATGATACAAAGATAGAATGAAATGCAGACAAGGAAACTCTAGCCACAACATCAATAGATGGATCTCAATGGTAAGAGTAAAAAGCACTATGACCCAACTACATGGAACCTAAATGGCCCACTCCCACAATGCTGAGGAGATAGTCCCAAGTCCCATACAGGATATCAATCCAAATATCAAAAGTACTCTCTAAGTTTAGGAAATCCTAAAATTAATCTAACTCAAATGTTCCAAGATAAATCAACATCTATACCTAGAGACACACAAAGACACATAGGAAACCTACTATGTAAGTGGGTAAGTGTCATCAAATGAATCATGCTGGAGTTACCCTAGTAGTCTCTTATGACCCCAACCCCCTAGTGATCCCTATGTGGCCACTAGTATCCTCTCATACTAACAAGGCATACTATGGATGCAAAGTTGCAACCAAAAATTCTCCCTACTCTCATCCTAGTTTGTACTAGCACTCAAGGCATGGGTGAGAACATACAAAGACTCTTATTATGTTCATTTTATTCCCATTTAGTGTAGTGTTTTCACTTATTAAACAACTTACAATTGGTTACATTGGGAACGACTTAGGGCCCTAGCCTCCATTGCTAGCCACTTCCTGACATTACGTGTAGAAAACCTACCCTAAGCTCATGAAATCATAAATCAAAGAATCATATAAAATCACCTCAGTCCTATACAAGTGACTGGAAAGTATCAAAAGATAATTCAATAACACAACAATTCTCAAAGAGCAATTGGAAAGCATTCAAAAAATAACTGATCAAAGAACTCAAAATGGTTAAGTCAAATATGTCATAACATGACATCACCAAGAACAATCTTACAAAATACCCCAGTCTTATAAAAGTGACTAGAAAGCAATCCAAATACAACTGATCCAAGACTAAAAATGGTTAAGTCGAGTAGGTCATAACATTCGCCTTAGCTTCTTACAAGAACACTAGAAAGCAATATCAACAATAGATTCAAACTCATCATAGACCATAAAAAACACATTACCATGGTTGAGTTAAAAGGATCAAGACCAATTCAGCATAATACCACAATTGTAGAACTCCCAAGCCTCTAGCAAACATCCTAAACTGGTGAAAACTAGGTCAAAACCTCAAACACCAAAGTAGCATCAACAACTAGAAAATTGAATGGTCTCATAGTTTGGTTTGATTTGAAAATATATTGTTGAGTTAAAAGTAAGGTTTTTAGTGTGAGTTTTCAAACCTATGTATTTTACATCCTACCCTTAACTATATAACCCAATTCTTGTATTTGAACGTAATGCACAAATACCCTTATCTTATCAATAATTCATCATTTTAATAATTTAATAAATAAATTTATTTTAAATAATGAATAAATTTAAAACTTAATTCCATAATAAATTAAACTAAACTTAATTATTGTTCATAAAGAAAATATTAAATTAAACTTCATTTACTTAAATTCTTCTAATAAATATAGCATAAAATTTTACAAATATTTTTATTAATTATTAATTAATTAATAATTAACAAAATTATTAATAATTAATTAAAAAAACTATATTAAAATTTTATTTATTAATTAAATTAATAATTTAATAAAATCTTTTAATAAAATTATTAATAAAAATTATTAATCAAACTTTAAAAAAAGAAACGCATAAATTTCTTGGCACTTTAGGCCCACCAACAAATCTTTAATAACCACCTTGTTGCTACCCTTATGACTACTACCATGCAACCCCATGCCTCTTGCTACCACATGCAATAGTAATTAATACTACTATTGTGGCTAGTAAGTGGTTTGTGTATGTAGGCTATCCTAGCTGTAGGGAAGGGGGAATAAAAAGGTAAAGAGGGGGAGGTGGGGGTTTGGTGGTCTTGAATCCTCCAAACTTATATTTATTATTTATTATTTTTAAAAATATTTTGGTTTAATAGTGGAAACAAATTAATCCCCCCTGAAGATCATTTATTATATATATTTTTATAATAAGTTCCAACATTAATCTGATAGGGAAAATATGACCAATCAGTCAAATTTTCTCTATTGAAAATTTCATTTTCAATACAAAACCCATCCATGTTTAAATTTCAATTTGAATCTACTAAAGGAGGATTATTTGATATAGCAATCTTTCCATATACAAAAGATTTAACATGCAAACTAGAATTTCACCATATTGAAACAAACATCATAGATAATCATTCAGAAAACCATTTGTAGACACAAAGAAGATAGGAAAAGAAAGAGCATAATAAATTGAGTGAATAATCACAAGCGTCTACCTAGACTATGATGCTAACCGCTATGCTCAAGAAGATTGTGAGAGAAATTTCCCCTCTCAAAACCTTTCGTCTTCTGAAATTCTTTCCTCTTCTAAGATTCATGGTCCCTTCCCAAAACATCAGTCCCCTGAAAAATGAACCCTCAATTGTTCATAAGGAGTTCTCTCCTAAAATTTGGGCACTAATTGTGGGATCACTCAAGAGAACTTTTTTCTCACTAGACATTAACTCTTTATTATCTTTTCATTATTTTTCCTTTATCTTTTCCATGCACATTTAATGAATTATAAAATATCTTTATTTAATTCACTTGACTTTTCTTTTTAAACTAATTTATTAAATTTTAATCTCATGCATGCATTATACAATTTTGAAACTTTTAATAACTCAATATCTTTCTTACTTCTTAATTTATTTTCAAACGTTTAATTAATAAATTATTTATCAACTTAAATAATTATAATATTTAGCATTTATTTAAAAATGAACTCTAAATATATTATTATTAAATTAAATAAATATTATCACGTTATAAAATTAAACATCTAATTCTATCTTCAAATTTAATCAATTTTTAAATTAATTTCTAAATTAATTAAATGTAATTAAATATCAAAATATTATAATAATTTTCTATTAAGTTAAATCATTAATTTAATAATTTAATTTGACTTAATTAATAGAAAAATCACCAAAGACTTATAAAACAAAATATGAAAACCCATCATAGAGAACACATACAAGAACAAACTAAAGGGTTCTCATCACAAATTAACATCATTCAATGCATTCAAAAGTTAATCAACTCAGATACTTGTCCTAATTTTCTAGGGAAAAATGCCTTAAAGGTTTAGGATTTGGACTTAAGAATTTATCTCCCCTCTCTTACCATTGAGATAATATGATAAGGTACAGTCATCCTGGAAATTCAAGGAAGTCAATACCTAGTACCTACAATCTGCATAAAATTCCATGCATGTACAAAAAAAAATTCTAAACTAAATAGGCAATGGAAGGAAGTGGTGCATCATGTAGATCCTAACTAGAAAGTGACTATGGATCCCTTCCTTAACCACATCAGAAATGCCATGCATAAAGAAAAACACACGCACACACACACACACACACACACACACACACACACACACACACACACACACACACACATGTAGTATGGGGTAAGTATCCATAAGAAAAGTATATATGATAATCCATCTAACTAATCATCATCACTAACTGAAATCATTGAATAATCATTATGTCTACATGAAGTATAGAGTACCAAGTAATCTCATCATATATCAATTGAATCTAAGAAAATATTTGATAATCTCAAACTAATACTACTAATCATCAAGCATAAAATTGGCCTAAAAGAGTTTAACAATAATAACAAAATGCAACATAGGGGTAGGCACTACAAGTCCAATCATAACCATTAGCTCATATTAATCCTTATTGTGACCTCAATTTGTTCTCTAATCCTAACTTTTATGTGAACTATAAATATAGTCCTAACCATAACACAAAATTAGAACCTTAACCATAAACCTAACCTTGACATTAAACCTTAAGAATCAATTATTATTATAATCATAACCCTAACCATAAGCTTAAACCCTAACCTTAACCATAATTTTAGTCATCATAAAAAAGACTAACCCTATCAATATAAACACTAAACTTATGGTGTTAATATTTATGATTATAATTATGAGAAATACCTAACCCTAACCCTAGCAATTGGAAGCCATTAGAAATTAATCCTAAATATAAAGAATTAGAATTGGGATTAAAAATTATACTATAAGACTAACCTAAACCTATAGGTTTTATTCAACTTGCATAATTTATGGTATTTGAATTTTTCAACATTTTGTCATTCTAATAGCGTTAGGGTTAGGTTAAGATGTAGGTTTAGTTTAAAGTTGGGCAGTAACCATAATCCTAAAAAAAAACCATAAATATAATCTTGACCCTTATCCTAACTATAATTTCAACCCTAATGATAACCCTTATCCTTTGTCTAACAAAAACATAAGCCTATTGCTAACACTAGCCATAATATAAATCATAACCATGATATCAATTCTAACCTTGAATGTTAACCCTAATTATAATCCTAATCAATTTAATTTGTTGAAATGTTATGCATAGTTCCACTATTACTAGCTAAGATACTCTATATTTATAATGCATTGAGGTGTTGAAAATTTTCATTATTCACTTTTAATACTCATTAAAAACAATTAATGCCTCGATGCATCTCGGCATATTATAAATACAGAGTATATTAGCTAGTGTTAAGTCATTCTCATCATGTATTATTTGAAATAGGAATATTTTATGACCTTAATATTGTAAGCATCAAATATGTCATTTATATTAAATGTAAATGTGGTGCATGGGCTCGTGGATGTGTTGACCAAGTGAATTTAATATATCCCAAAACTCAAAACTTAGATATGTATTTTTTTTTTCAATCAAAATAAAAAGTTGGTGAGTGGTAAATTTCCAAAATAGGTACTAAATATAATCATGTTGATGAATCTATATATCTTGTGCATTCATTTAAATTATCTTCATTACTATTTATATAAAAGTTATTGAAAGTTTTATTATGTGTGTAAGAGTCATCTATCAGTCTTGTGATCCCTGAATTCTTCTTTCAACTAAGGAAGAAAAAAGTACATGAATTGAAGGAATGCATCCATTGTAGAAGGCGTGTGTAGTTTTATTGGAAATAAAATCAAAAATCTCTAAGGAGTGGATGTGAAAGGAAATGGTGAAGGGAGGGAAGAGAAAAGCTGATCTAGCTTCATTTCTCAAAGGATGTTAGTGGTTGTCTCAACATTGAGGCTTGGAGATGGAGATGATGCACCAAGTTTTAGTATGATGACGAAAGGGAGCATTTGAGTTGTGGTAATAAGCCTTACTATACTCCTCATCTCATGCAAGTGAAGCTTCCTTGTGTAAGGAAGCAAAGGTGCCCGGAATCACTTCCTATACTAATGTTTGAGAGGATGATTATGCACATTCAACTAACTATTGTAGAGATCTCACGAAATACATAATAATATAACGAAAATAACAATGAACTCGTAACATAATGATTACCATGGGAAAAACCTTCTAAGAGAAAAACCCCACCCTCCAAAACCTACATAATGTATTCTCAAATCAAGAAGATTACAATACACTTGCAATACAAGTTCTTATATGAGCGCATCACCACAACTCAAACTCAGACTTGAACTTTGAGAGATACTCCTTCGAGCAATAGTCTTGCAAACTGAACTTGATGATTCAAACACCTCCCCAAGCCCTCTTTTTATAGTGATTTACCACTTGTATGCCATTTTTTGTTTTACAAAACCATGGGCCAAAATCATGGGAAAAATAACCATGCCACATGTTACTTACTTGTCATTTGTAACTCCAAGAATACCATTTTCATCCATAATTTTGTTCTTTAGTTTCAATCCCTATAAAATTTATATAATTAGTTGTTTATACTCTAAAAATAGTGCTTCTACATTTTTCTAGAGACTAGATACATTTTTAACAACTCATACACCTTTTTCCAACTCATAAACATGTGGAAAACTACCACAAACAAATTCTAGATTTTTCTTAAAAAATTCAAGATTTTTCTAGAAAAAGTGCTTGCAAGGTTGAAACATAATTCTCAACATTCTACCACTTGTCAAACACCTAGCAAGAGTTAGGGGATCCATAGTTTCATAACTTAATTGCTAGGAGTTGCAAGGCCCATAGACTCTAAACACCATCTGAACTTCTCTATGCCCATGGGTTTAGTTAATACATTAGCAACATTCACCAAAGTCTCCACCTTCTCTAGCTTCACCCTCTTGTCCTCAACCATATCTCTCATAAAATGATATTGTGCATCAATGTGCAAGTGGTCATAGCATGAAATTTTTGGTTCTTCACTAGGAAGATTGCACTCTGACTATCACTATAAATTGTCAATATACCTTGTTTGAATTCTATATTGAAACACAATCTCTTTAGCTAGATAGCTTCCATGTAGGCATGAGTAGTTACCATATACTCCACCTCCATAGTGGACAAAGTGACCATAGCTTGTCACTTTCTCATCCAACTGAATGCACCATCGAATAATGTAAACAAATATTTATTGGTGGATCTTCTACTATCAACATGACTAGCCTAGTCTAAATCCACATAGCCTCAAATATCCAAGGAATGCTCATATCCTATTCCATTGAAAACATATAGAATACTCTGAGGTACCCCAAAACTATCTAAAAACTCTTTTTATTGCATCCCAATGTGCTCTTCTTGGATTAGACATATAATGGGAAAGTACTACCACTACTTGGGCAATGTCTAGTTTTATACAAACCATAGCATACATCAAACTTCCAATAGCACTCTGATATAGTACTCAACTCATCTCTTCCATCTCCAATAGGGATGAAGGACACTATGAGCTAGAAATATTTCTTCCTATACTAACAAGAAAATTAAATGGTCTAGAATCTTCATATTAAATCTTTTAAGAATAGTACCAACATACTTACTTTGTCCTAGCCAAAGCTTTCTATTTTTCTTATCTTTTATAATCTCCATTCCCAGAATGTACCTTGCTGCACCAAGATCTTTCATTTTAAACTTTTCTAAGAGCTAAGATTTTAATTATGCAATCAAACCTTTTTCTTTGCCAATAAACAACAACATGTCATCAACATATAAGGAAA
This sequence comes from Cupressus sempervirens, assembly GCA_028749045.1. Classification (NCBI taxonomy): domain Eukaryota; kingdom Viridiplantae; phylum Streptophyta; class Pinopsida; order Cupressales; family Cupressaceae; genus Cupressus; species Cupressus sempervirens. The sequence continues at coordinate 245,611,459 of CM053791.1, forward strand.
TAACCAGGAAATAATCACCATCAGACTTGTAGTATATACAGTGATCAGATTTGGATCGCACAAATCCCAAACTCAATACATATGTATCAAAGTTTTGGTACCATATCCTAGGACTTTGTTTTAGACCATACAATGATTTCTTCAATTTACAGACCAAATGACTTTTACCTTTCACCACAAAGTGATATGGTCGTGTCATATAAATTTATTCCTCCAAATATCCATGAATGAAAGTTTTATTCACATCCATCTACTCAACTTCTAGATCATAAGCTGCTACAATAGAAAGTAAAAATTGAATGGATGCCATTTTTTCTACAAGAGAAAAAAAATCCCCATAGTCAATTCCTGCAACTTGGGAGTATCCTTTTGCTATCAAATGTTCTTTATACTTCTCAACACTTCCATCTGAACCCATCTTTGTTTTGAACACCCATTTATAACCAACAAGTTTTTGTTCTTCAGGCAATGGTACAAGGTCCCATGTATCATTCCTCTTCAGAGCTACCATCTCCTCTTCCATGGAAATTTTCTAGAACTTTGAATCATTCATACCAAGAGCCTCTTCTATAGATTTTAGTTCATCAATATTAGCATTCAAAGAAAATATACACCTCCAATCATTAGGAGAATATCCATACCTTTATGCTTCTTTCCTCTATCTACTAGATCTTCAAACAAGATCTAGTTCAAGTTTAGGTTCCTGATTAGACTCTCCCTCTTCCTCTAATGATTCAAAAATCGTAGAGCTCTCGTCAAAAACTTGTCTTTCTAAGGGCTTTGATTCAACTTTCTTAGGTGTAGTAGGAAGTTGAATCACATCTTTCTTTTCTTTTATCTATTTTGGTTGCACTATAATAGAAGGCTTAGTTTCTCTAAAAATAACACTTCTAGAATAAAATAACTTCTTGTTCAATAGGATCCTAAAGCTTGTATCCTTTCATATGAGAACTATATCCAATGAAGATACACTTAACAACTTTTTTTCCATTTTTTTCCACTTCTCCTTTGGCACATGAGCATATGGCTCACAACAAAAAGCTCTCAGATGTCTAACTGAAGGCTTGTGGCTCGGCCACACGTCCATTGGCATCTTATCAACAAGAGCTGATGTAGTAGACCTATTTATCAGGTAGCAAGCAATAGCTATAGCTTTGGCCCAAAAATTTTGTTCAAGCCCAACTCCACTCAGCATACTCCTAGCCTCCTCCATCAAGGTTGTATTCATTCTTTCTATAACTCCATTTTTTTGTCGACGATACAGAGTTGTCTTCTCTCTTTTAATAGAAAAATCTTTACAAAATGTGTCAAAATTAGTGGATCAATATTGAACATCATTATTAGTTCTCAAATGCTTTATCTTCTTTCTAGTCTGCAACTCATCCATTTCTTTAACTTCTTTGAAATGACTAGAAACTTCAACTTTACTTCTAAGAAAATAAACCCATGTTATTCTGAAATCATCAATGAAAGAAGCATGCTAAATGGATCTACCAATAGAAGGAACATCGACTGTTCCAAATACATTTGAATGGATTAGATTCAAAATACATGAGGACTTATGAGAACTTGAGTAAAACTAAACATGGTTTTGTTTACCATAGATGCAATGCTCATAAAAACCAAAATTAATATAGCACTCATTCAACCCATCAACAAGGTTTTTGTTCATTAAGGTTCGTAGGCCTCTCTCACCTATTTGGCTGAGTCTCTAGTGCCGTAATATAGTCTTCTCTATAGGTAACTTTGAATTAGTAGATAGGGCACTCTTGGGTACCTAGAAACCATGACCATCTATTGAAAGAGAAATCCTCTCCTCCAACAAAGTAGTCCTCTTCATAATCTCGTCAAAAGTACTATTGCACTGAACCATGCATGCATCAAGATGGACCAATGTACCCAATCTACTTCCTCTTACTATTAACATAGAACCTCTCACCATTTTCACACTAGCTTTAGAAAACTGTACATGCACACCCACATCTATTAATTTACTAATAGATAACAAATTCCTCACTAGTCCAAGGATATGCAAGACACCATAAAATCTTCTAATTCTACCATCAAAAAATTTCATATAAATGTTTCCATGACCAACTATATCAAGAACTGAGTTATCACCCAAATACACCTTACCACCATCAAAACTTTCATACTTACTAAACTAATTTCTTTTAGGAGTCATGTAAAATGATGCCCCTGAGTCTATCAACAATGCATTGTCACCTACATGAGTGGTGAAGCCTACAATGAAAGCATCTCCATCTTCTTTCTCAGACATAGAATTAGAATCTTGCTTCATCCTCCTCTTCTTCTTCTTCTCTTTGCAGTCCTTTCAGAAGTGTCCAGGTTTGCCACAATTCTAGCAAATTGCCTTGGACTTACCATGATATTTTGATCTCTCCTTATTCTTGGACATAGAATGGCCATGCTACTTCTCATTCTTGTCTCTTTCCTTTGGTCTTCCTCAAACACTCAAAGTCTCTTTGGCATCCAAAGAGACCTTCCTTCTCATTTGTTCAAAAAGTAGAGAACCAATAATGTCCTCCATCTTAAAGATTACTGAAGTTCTCCCTATGGCCATGACAAGGCTATCCCATGAGTCTGGCATCAAAGATAGAAATATTCGGCACCTTTCTTCTTCATCCATCGTCACCCAACTGAGGTCAAGTATGTCACCAACATATTAAAACTTTCAATATGCTCAAAAATCTATTGACCTTCTTCCATTCTCAAAGAATATAACTTCTTCCTCAAGAAAATCTTGTCCACAAGTGATTTCACTTGATAGATCTCAGTTGGCTTCTTCTAAAGCTTCTTCCCAGTAGGTTCTTCATGGACATTAATCAATATATCTTTTGCAAGACACAATCTGGTGAGACTTTTAGCTTTTCTATCTCTCACATCATACTCTATGGATAAAGTTGGATCTATGAGTCTTGGCTTCTTTTCATCTACTACATCCCATAGATCTCAATCAATCAATAGATCTTCCATCTTTAGCTTCCACATTTCAAATTTTTTGCTAGAAAACTTCTCTACATCAATCCTCCCTAATGTGCTTTCCATCTTTGCAATCCTACAATGGAGAAATAAAAAACCTCTGTACAAGCTTTGACTCAAACCTTGATTAGCTCAAAAAACCCTGTACATAACAAATAGAACCAAAACTAGCCTCACTTTGATACCACTTGTAAGGAAGCAAAGTTATGCAGAATCACTTCCTACACTAATCTTTGAGAGGACGATTATGCATATTAAACTAAGTATTGTAGAGATCTCAAGAAATGCATAATAGCTTTAAAATAAAAATAGAAATGAACTCATAACACAATTATTATTTTAAGGAAACCTTTTCGGGAGAAGAACCTCACCCTCCAAAGCCAACATAATGTATTCTCAAATCAAGAAGATTACAATACACTTACAATGAAAGTTCTTACAAGAGTATGTCACCATGACTCCAACTTGGACTTGGCATCAAAGAGATACTCCTTCTAGCACACACAAATACACACACATACACACACATACATTTCTTAATTCACATGTATAGATATGTATACACATAACTACATGCATGCATACATAGATGCATACATATATAAATGCATGGATATACACATACGTACATGCACACATGCTAAAATAAAATTTAACTTTTGAGAAAATATTTTACTTTTCCAACCATAACAAAAATTTGTATATCATGTTGGAAAAAGTGAATTTATTTCAAAAAATTAGGGTTTATTAATCTATCTTAACCTACATTGTGAAAATTAAATATTAGATCTTTTGGATAGTGGAAAGTGTTAGGATTAAACCATAGATAGAAATAACAATTACATGTGAATATAAACAATATCAAAAAATAATAGATCATACAGAAAAGAACACAAAACACTAAGATTTAATGTGGTTCACCCAATTCCTAGGCTATGTCGAGCAAACAAAAAGTCTAATATTATTATGATCTAGTGATTACAACCTTATTACAATCTATAATCCCTTACAACTCAATAAAGACATAAGAACCAATTTTGCATCACAACAATAAAACAATCCATAACCCTAAACCCTTCTATACAAGTAATTTTATGCCACTTTAGGTTTACAACATATCAGCCATATGTCGGCCATATGTTGGCCACAACATCGGCCATGGCCAAAAATTTATGATGTATGTATAGTACTTCCCTGATCAATCACCACAAACTAACAAAAAGACTTGTAATAGTAACTAAGCAATGACATAATAGCTATAGAAGAACAATTCCCTAGTGAAAGAAGTAAAAGATCTCAAGACAAAACAAGAAATTCAACATTTTACACTTTATGAAGCAATTGAACAAAAGAAGAATGAAATGGAAAACAAGCTCATGGTTGAAAAAGACAAAAGGTAGATACTAAGTAGACTTCAAGAAACATCATTTGAAGTTTAAAAGCTCACAAATAATCAACTTGACATAATAAATCAACTAGTAATTGTGAATTAAGAAGCAAAGAGAAAAGGCTTTGAGATCAAAAACCTAAGCCTAAAATATTAGCAATTGAAAAATGAGTTAATGCATGAAAAGTAACTCATAGAAAGGATGAACAAACCAAATGAAGCAATGAAGAACTTTGAAGACATGATGAAGCCACCTAGACTAAAAGATGCCTTTGGACTTAGATGCAAATATTCCACTACCAATGAAGGAGAATCGTAAAAATGTGGAGAACAAAGGAATACAAAATCAAAATGCAAACCTTCATGTCATTAATGTGGAAAAATTGGAAACATTGCAAAAAATATTTGTAGAAGCAAAAATGGTAATAGAATTTCTAAACCTAAGTCAAGGGGTAATTGTTTTAAATTCCTAAACCTAAGTCTTTTGTAGACAAATATTATCATGAAATATGCTTCATTGTGAACACAAATTTTGTATATGCATAGGTAGTATTACTAAGAGTAGAATGGAAAAGGTCAATTTCCTATGAGGTAAATGTTTATGATGTAATGCCAATAGTTACTATGCTATTGGTGGAAGGTATTACTGCTAGTGTTGTAGAACAAGGAGAAGGGTCTAGAAAACCCTCAAAGGCTAAGGAGGGAAAAGGAAAAGAGTTGTAAGTTGTCAAGAAAAAGGCCACTAAACAAATAAAGGTTGTTATTAGGGTAAAAGAACAAACCTTTCTCACCCTTTTGTAAATGAAAAGGCTAACAAAACGATAATTGTTCACCTTTAATGATATAAAACTTGCATTATTATTTATAATTTGTAAATGAATTAAACTAATAAAATATGTATAAATTGATCAAGTTTAGGATTATAGTTTTTAACAATTATTAGTTTTATAGATAAATTATTAATTGTTAAAAAATGCTGAAAATTAGGTGTCTAGTTTCCACCACAAAATTATATGGAAATAAACTTATTTCACTTTGATCTCATTCTATGTTATAGATAACATATATATCTAGAACATTCAAAAAATAAAATTTGGCTTTAGACCTATCTTTTCTCTTTTATAATGATTCAAATTTAAACTTGCCTAAAATTGATAATTTTAATCTCCCACCACATTTTTCAAAACAAAACTATTTTGACTAGAATAAAAATTAAATACATTCTAGAAGAGAACTCCTCTCTAATGTCACATAATTTTCAAAAATTTTATATGATTTAATATTTTCTTCTTTCTCGAAATCGCCATTTTTTTGATTGTTAAAATATGTGCCTCTAGAATTTTTTAATTACAATGTAATATATCTAATTGAAACACTATAGACATTGTATGAGAATATTCTTGACTTTGAGCTCTATAAAATTCTTTCTATAAGTTATTAAAAAAAATCATAAAAAATAGTAAGAGTTATTGAAATCTTAGTTTTCTAAAATAGTTATATTTCTTTAGTAATTGGATAAAAACTAGTATAAAACATGCATTTAATAGAGATTACCAATTGGAAAAGTGGGAGACCATATATAACTTAGCTAGAATGAATTTATCTAGATCATAGGTTTGAAAAAAATTGCTTTTTGAATATAAATACTCGAATTGAGTCATTCTGATAAGTCATCCTAAAAGGTGAAATAACTTTGTACTTTTACCCATTATAGAACCTAAGGTGAAGGAAGACCACTAGAAGAACATGTGGGAAAAGGTGTTCATCACCAAAAAGAGGTCATCACAAACCCTTATTGATCTATCAACAAGTAGTCTATTAAAGAAGAGGAAGCATGGAGATGATCAAGATAAGCCTAAAAAGAGGAAGTTGATTCTTGCACAATAGGAGTTGGAAGATGAAAAAAATATTGGGTGTGATGACACTAGAAAACTACAAGTGGTAAATAGACTCCCTCCAATGACTTTTGATTAGGTATGTAAAAAGCTGATAAAATTAGAAAGAATAATGGGTTTCAAAGGAATTCAATATGATTTTTTGAGAAATGGTAATCAAGTTAAAATTGAAGGCACAATTATTGATATGATGATCAAGTTTAGGTGCACACCTCTAGAATTAAGAACAAGATTTTGAGAAGGATTGTACAAAAGAGTGGATGCCAAGTAGAAATGGGCATTGTCTACTAAGAAGAAAATAAGAGTAATAATATTGGCACAAGTTATGCTAGATTTGGGGATGACAAATGTATGTCTATAGCCCTTAAAGGTTTTGTTATGAAGTTTTCTCCAAGGGATAGGGAAGACAAAGTTTTGAAGGATAAAACTCATGAAGTTGAGCAAGATAGTATAAGAGTATGGAAAGAAGGGTTTGGAGTACTTACACCATCAGTAGAGGTGAGAAACCATTGAGATGCTATTTAATTTGAAGATCAATATAAGAAGGAAGTGTCCATGATGACAACTAAGATTCAACAACTTGCTAGTGGGTATGAACAAAAGAACACTATCATAATTGAATATCACATTAATGTCCCTCCGAGTAATCCTAATGTACCAACCGAGGAAAAAATTCAAGGTTTGATGAAGGACTCAAGAAAACTCTATATAAATGCAAGTTTGGTATAGGTAATTGATTATCAAATGCTTGAATTCAAGAAGATTGATGATAATATAGTTACACCAATTATAGAGGCTAAAAAGGTCAAGAAACTTGGTAAGGAATTAATTTATGTTCACAACAAAATTTTATGCAAATTTTGAGAAATATTCATGCACTTAGATCATAGAAAATCAACATATACAAAGAGAAAGAGGTTACTCAAGCTCTTATTCAATTATCAAGTGTGAAGGCTACAAAACCTACATAAGTGACACCTATACAATAGGTGATTTCTACACTTGTGTAGTAGCCAAATAAGAGATAAAGTGAGAAAGGGAAATAATTGCAATTATCAGTACTTATCGATACACCCTTCAGATCTCAAGAAGTGACTCATAGAGAAGAGGATGATGATGAGTCAGTGAACCTTAATGAGGTAATCACACTACCTATATATGATTAGAACAATCTTACAATAAAGAAAATGCAAAAATTACAAATCTTGTTGAGTTGTAAGGCAAAACAAGAACAATTGAAAAGAGAATAGAAGAGAAGATAGGTATTACATACTATCAAGGATATTTCCACAAATGCATTTGGAATTGTAGATGTAAATAATTAGCATACAATTTTGGTTCAACGAGTACATATAGTTGATAGAATTCAAAAAGATGACATAGTAATGATCTAAAAGAATCATGGACCATAAAGTACTATAGAAAGTCTCACATTAAATTTTATAGAGAGAAGACAACCTTTCTACATATATTATACAATTGGAAACAATTTTGACGTTCGTCAATTCTTTATAATTGAAATTGTGTGATATAGATTTCTTTACAGCAGATTCTACATGATGATTAGAGATATTACATGCACACATGAGAGCTAATGTTATTACATTGGGTAAGAATATAAATTGTAGGTCATCCTTCTATAGTGCTCTAACACTAAGTCAAAAGAAGTTACCCAAGCTCATGGCTAGAGATGCATAGATAAGGAATAAGTTGGCATTGATTCAACTTCAACTATTACCAAATATAGGAATAATTAAGAAGGTAATCTCAAATTTTAGAGATATTTTGTAGAAAGAAACACATTTTTAAAACATTACAGGATTTATTGGTCTAGCTTCTGAACTAGAAATTCAATCTTAGATTTTGGAATGGGTACCAAAAAGATGCAATAAAGGTTATGTCCACATCATTGTTCAAGTCATCAACAATTCTTTTAGAAGTTTCAACTCATCCCAAAAGCCCCAAGTTCTATCTATGACAAAAACAAGGGAGATATTAATGATAAAATAACAAGAAAGGGGGGGATAAGCAATAAAGGATGAGATATAAAGAAAATATCTGATTGAACAAAATTAAAATTAAATTTTGGTCTCAAAGGGAGAATACTTTATTTTTGAATGAAATGATTTCATGACAAAGTGTTTTTCCCACTAATGTCAAATGGGGAGATTGTTGATCTCTAAGCCTATGTTTTAGATTATTGTCCAAATACTTATTTATTTCCATCTCATTTACTACACAAGATTACAAGGTCACCACTGTAAGCATGTTATCTACTATAGGTCAAGCACAAAGAACATATACAAAGAAAGATAGTGATTGTCAAGCATTCATTAGAGAGCAAGAAAATATGTGAGCTAAGGAATATAATATGAGCTGAGTGATACAATGAAGACCGAGCATATTGAAAATTTAGTAAGAGGCAAGCAAAAAGACATGTATAAGTTGAGTAACAACATCAAAGCTTAGGCATGACTAAGTGTCAGAGTATCCAAGTGTCAAGTAATCCAGTTTTGATATGAGAGTTTATAATGGCACAAACTCATATGCAAAAAGTTTTTGGCCAACATTTATATGCTATTTAATATCTATGCATATAGATCACATGTTGTTTACACATTATTATAGAAGGTAATGATCCCAAGTTGAACAATTCCACCAATCAGAAAATGGAATGTAAATGGAAAATGATGATGAATTTTAAACCATTGATCAAGATCTAGAAACTTCACACAACATTTATTTAAGGGAGATTCTAACCCTAGAATTAGAAAGAGAGAGAAATTTAGTGAAGAAGTCAAATGGAGTTTCAAAGATAGATCCAATAGATAGAAATCATAGCAGTGAAGGATTGAACAAAATTATTGGATATGGAGAATTAGATTAGTCATGCAGCAAGGAGGAAATGAGATATAATCTTTTAGAGCATGTCAAGGGTCAAGTACTAAATTATTTACTTGTAAATTGTTATTGGGTAAATCTCTTAATAGAGTGGCCCTAACAAGCATGTGTAGATGTCCTAAAAGAGTCCTTACTTCATTGTTAACATAAAATCATTTAACAAGCTAAGACCTAATTATATCTCTTAAGATTTTAATAGGGAAAACCCCTCAAAGGGTATATTATATCATATGATCAAACATTGTAACCTTAATAAGTTAAATTTATTGTTGAAAAAGAGAAGATTTGTGGATTTCATCCCCACCCCAGTTTTACCTTCCTCTTGAAGTATTTCTAGGTTACCAAGTCATTATGTTATGTGTTGAACTCTTATGGATGTGATGCATTTCATTTATGTTACAACATTTCAATGTTATTGCTAGGTATATGAGACGAATTAGGCACGAATTTATATTGAAGATAAGATTTTAAAGATCCTAATTGAGTGCCCCCCCCCCCTCCTCTTAGTATCTTTTTTCCCATATACTTATTCCAATAATGTGTGTAGACACACACACACACACACACACACACACACACACACACACATCTATGTGTGTGTGCATGCTGGCGCGAGCACGTGCACACACATGTGTGTATGTATTATATAGATTTATATATAATTTAGTTAAATTATAACATTAAATATTTATGATAAATATAATAATATTAAAATAATTATATTATATTATTATACTTAGTATTTATTATAGTAATGATATATATAATAATAACATATTTATGTTTAATATATTTATTTGAATTATGATTGCTTGTTAATTTATCATTATTATTAATTTCATTACTATAAATTATTAATAATAATTGGGAATTATTATGATTTCTTATTATTCTAGCAATATATTTTATTCTGCCTTGCTTGAATTTTCTTGTCCTGAAGCATATGACGTGATTCATATTGATTAATATATCAAATTCATTCTCTTCCATATAAATGAATTAAAACACTTGCAAAAGTACATATTTTAGCATATGATGACCCATTCAAGAACATATGAATGAAGACACAAATTAGATACATTAATGCATGCAAACATAATGCAAATACAAGGTAGACAAGAAAATGATTGAAGAAAACAAGATGACATGAAGAAAACACATTTATACATGAAGACATCATGTAAAAATAATGTATATATATTAAAACTTTCTCAAATTACTTTTTTACCCTTTGAAATAAGAAAAGGGTAAAAAAATGTGTTAACTTCAAACATAACTATTGTGCTCCTTTCCTTTGCATGGAAATATAAATTTATTGAGGATACCTCATTCCATATTGGATGGTATATTTATAGCTAATCAATTTTGGAAATGATCTACGTGGCATTCCTATATTTGGTTTCTCTTCCCTCAACTTGAGAAATTTACTACTCCCTCTATGCACATTCCCTACCAACTCACTATGTTCTTAATTTTATAGTGGATCGTAGATTTTAATTGTTTCTCAAGTTGGGACATGATCTACATGGGGTTCCTATATTTGGATTCTCTTTCTCCAACATAATTGATTTACCTCTCTCCTTCTACACAAACCCTACGCACTTTGTATGTGCTTAAATTTTTAGTTGATTGTAGTTTACCACTTCTTGAGTTTGTGGATGATGTATGTTGGGTTCTCATATTGGAATTCTCTATTCCTAACATCAGTGACTTACTCCTCTAAAAACTCCATATCCATCATGAATTTAAGCACTAAGAATTTGAATGATATCCCTTTCTAGGACCTTTCTTTATAATTCCAAATTTGTTTGGACCTACTTGGGATATCCCTTTAATATTATCCTTAAAAACTATTATTTTATCTTGATATGATAATATCAATACTTTTAAACAATATAAAAAATAAAGGATCTTTAGAAAATTTATCTAAAAATTTAATATAAAAATTAGATGATAAACTTGTCTTGATTTAAGTCCCCAATATTTGATAATTATGTTATTGTTTCCTCCTTGTTTGAGTATAATGTTCAAATTTTCTTAAATTATTTGGTATGTGATCTAAGTTAATTTACTTCCCTTTTATATTCTATATTCCTTAGTTTATCTCTACACTCTTAGAATTCATTCTTATAGATATATCACACTCTCATAAATTGATTCATATGAATATGATATAACAATACCATAGGTGGCTTTGTCAAGTCTTATTACTTTTATGTTGTAAACTATCTTTTATGATGACTTAATTCATTAGTCATGCCTTTCTAATATTTTTTCTACCCTATTATTTTTTGGAATCACTTTGTTTACTTTCTTATGACCTAAAATCCTTTCTTATAATATGATTATCGTGGGGGTGCAAAAATACATATATTATTGTACTTTTATTGGGTATGTGTAGGATCATGGTGTGCGAAAAAGTGGCGATTTGAAAAATATGTAGTTCTAAAATGCCTCAAAGCATTTCAAAATCTATTACAACATTTTTCCCAACCATCCTAATACCAAACTAAAATAATTAATATCTTTATAAGGCCTAAATTATATTTTTATACCAACCCTATATGGTCAACTTAAAAAATGTCCCAAAAATGTGTTTTCACTAGTTCTTGTGTATTTTCTACTCCAAACATATAGCTAATGACTTTTTTTCACCAAAATTTGATGAAATGAAAAGTATTTCTTAAGAATGTTCTTATTTTACAATAAATTTAGGGTTTTTCAAATTATGAGTTCAGTAAGTAATTATTACTTAGTTTCTTATCGAGTTACATATAAAGTATTGGTTGATACACTACTTGAAAAATAATTATAACTTTCAAATGATACAACATTTTTGAAATCCAAAAGATGGATTACATTCTATAATTATTCTACTATAAGCAAAAAAAAGAAACAATAATTCTTTTAGAGTTTTGAATTAGTTAAAGTGGTTAGACACCAGAGGTTCTTTATTCCAAAAATACTAAAGTATAAAATTAATAATTATTTATTTATTTAGAATTAAAATATCCAAAAATATATGTCACATCTAGGCATGAATCTACTTCTTCTACCTATAATATTATTTAAAAATATTTTTATTTTATTTTGATTAAGGTGGTTAGACATATGTCTACTTTTTTTTGTCCTAAAACATTTGTATTATTGCATTAAAATTCAAATTTTTGGTGAATCAATTTTTATATTTTTCATATAAAGCCTAGTATTTTAGCAACTCAATTCAATTTCCTAGAGATTATTTTCTCTCAAATTTTTGATATAATGTTTATAACAAGTAGAAAATTGCACTTCAATTTGACATAACCCTAATTTGTTGATTTTTTGATTGCCACTTAAGAGCATAGTTTGGTTGACCATGATACTGCACATACCTTATTCCATAGTAGGCTCTTTAAATGTTTTATGGCCTAGTTAATGTTTATAATAATTGAAAATAATATTATTGGCGGTTAGATCATATGATTAGCCCAATACCCTTTTTGACAAAGTCGATATGTGAAAGAATTGGTAAACATATATAGCCTCTATCTTACAATCTACATTTTTATGTTTCACCTTCCATTTCATATTTCTTCCTATTATATATTGATACTCCTCATTAACTAATCTGAAGTAGATCAAAATAGAGAGTATATTTATTTCATATTTTTTTATTAAGTAAAGAAGGGTGGGCCTAATCCCATTAGTTCAAAATAACTTAAAGTCATTGAAAAACAAAAATAAGCTGAAGAGAAGCAACTCAAACAAAAATAGACAGCTACAAACTAAGATGAAAAATAATACTTAAAAAAAACTAACTAGGCTATAACCAAAGTAAAAAAAACCCATGAAACAAAAAGGCCCAACAACTAGAAAGAATCACTACCAACAAAAAAACTAATATTTATTTTATAGTTACATTATTGTATACTCCTCTTTCCATACACTTTTCCATGAGTTTCTTCATTTTTGACATATATTTGGATAGAATACCTATGTATATGGTGCTCTTCAATATGTATGTTTTTTTATATTAAAAAGCAACTAAAAAATGGGGCTTGACCCAAAACAAAGCAAGAAACAAATTGAGAATCAGTTAGAATTCCTCACGATGCAACTCTCCAACCCCCTTCTCAATATCAAAAACCTCCACAATAAAGTAGTTTAAAAATAACTACTAGTAAATACTATAGGAATGTCAACACTATTCATAAACTTAGCAAAAATATTAAGAATGGCCATTAAACTAGTCCACTAAAAATTAATAGAGAGAGCCCTTAGACCAATCAAAAACCTAATTAACGTAGAACAAAAAGATAAACTATAAGAATGCAAACATCCTCTAACCCTCCTTGCTCTAGTTCCTTGGATTCTCTAAAAGTAGTGAGAACTAGCCAGCAACCAAGAATATGTACAATGAGCACATTGTCTCCATGTCTTTATCATTATCTATGCCTCCCTTATTATTCTACATGAGGTTGAGGGTGGAGCCCATCGAATACATCACCTGCACTAAGAAAATAGCAACCTTGTTAAACCTATATTCCAACTCGACATTCTTCTTAATCAAATTGGAAATAGAGTTTTCTAACTTCTCAATATCCAAGTTACCATACTCTTTGACCATTTTTTCCATAGTGGCCCCCTATAGATGGATGGTATCTCCTCCCATTTATTTAGAATTCTTCCAATTTTCTCTCCACCAGTGACGTCTTCTTTATTTTGACTACCCATGTTGTTGACTCAAATAGGTGAAGAAACCATTCTATGTTCACCAATATTCCCCTTTTTCTTAGAATTTACAGTAATGATCTCCAGTTTGAAGGTGTCAGAAACCTTGGAGGTAAAAGGGATATTCAAGTCCTCCTCCATTAATTTATTGTCTTTACCTTTTCTATTTGTTTCAACCTTGTCATGCTCCCCATAGTTCCTTCTAGTAGCATTTCATTTGGGTCTTGGGATAGACTCTCTCCCAAAATGATTTATTGAAGGGGATATATCTAGTTTAATGGGATTAGTGTTGGACGGAGGATTTTTATTGCTAACTCTTTCTCTCAAATTTATTGGTTTCCTTCCTAATGTTGGTGCCAGTACTCTTGACATATAGGACCTCAATATTTTCCATTTTTATCATTTAAGTGGAGGCAATGGGATCCCTATAGCTCTAGGTTCAAGTGGAATGAGAGGAACTTTGACCCATTTCAGTGATTCTTAGAGGGAAACAACTTTGGCTCAGGATTTCTAGATGAATGCCATTATAGAATTTAAAGAGGAAAATATCAAGGGTTCTAGTGATAAGCATAATCACTTTTTCTATTCTCACATTTTTTTCTAATGTTCCAAACATAATGAGGGAAAATATCAAGGGTTCTAGTGATAAACATAATAGCCTTTTCTATTCTCACATTTTTTCCTAATCTTCCAAACACAATCTTCCATAGAATGTAAATGGAGATATGAAAGGAAATGCACTCCTTATTCCTAAAATGGATCAAGATGGGATAATGGTAGTAGTAATGTAGCTTGACCCTATCTTCCATGGTAATGTATCACATGATTACATAAAAAACCATATCCTAGGGTTATGGGAGCTTTTCATAGGCAAGTCCACCATGAAAATGAATAGGGGCTTAATGAAAGTGGAAATTTTTTCTCATGCTTGTCACATTTGCCACCCTTGCTTGTTTCCCTTATTCATTTTCATGTTGGTGGTATGTTTTTCTAGGAGTTTGTGGCTATTTATGGTTATTGCTTAGGTGTGTAAAGATGGTGATCTTTTCCTTAGCCCATGGGTTTTCCTACAGATTATGTTGTACTAGTCAAGTGTTTTCCTATCTTCTAGTTCTTATTATTTGTAGAAGTCTTGTTTTGTGTTTGGAGTGACTTTTGGTAGAGTGTATCCACCTTATTGTGTTGTGCTTCCTAGTCCTTCTACAAACCATGTGGGGTTTTTCCTAGGTCTCTTAGTGTTAACAAAAAAATATGATTTGGGCCTTTTCCTCTATGTTCTTCATAATTCCTATGGGGTACATCATCCCCTCTATCTATTTCTAATGGCCCATTCTGTCTAGCCTTGAGAAGCTTCTAGTAGTGACTCTATACATTCTTGGGACTAGCTAGTTTGTGGTTCACTTTGATGTCCCTATTTGGGATGTTAGTTTGTCTTCTTCACTTTCCCCCAGTTCTTGTGCACCCCTCATCTTGGTGTGATAGTTTGGGTACAAGTGGAAAATGTTTACGTACTAGCCTTATACCTCCAAATTATCATTCCTCCATTTAAAAGGTTTTTCTTTACATAGAATATCATGGTGACCCTTGGCATTCTTTAGAGAACTGAGACATGAGATCAACTTCTTTGTATAGATTACATCTATATTATTAGAAAAATTGTACCTAAAAGTAGATTACTAAGTTTCAACATCTCAGTACCAATTTGAATCCTCAAAGCTAACTAGGGGAAATTTACTCATTATTTGTGTATAGAATGTTATGATTAATAAAAGATAATATTTTGTTAGTACTAACATATCATAGAAGCCCTTGATTTTCCAATGTGTTGAATGCTATATGATTCAAGTTTTTAAAATATTTGACATATAAATCTCCCCAAGTTTAATTTTAAATTTTACTATTAATACTTTTTTTCTTTCAAATATTATTCAAAAAATGTGTACCAACTAAATAAAAAAGTGTTTTTCTATTTCAACAATCCAAAATATGGAGTTATCTTCTAATGCAACTCTATTATTTAAGCACATTGTAAATTGTTAAATTAATTAATAAGTATTTATGTAGCATTTATGTATTACTATATTTCTTTTTAAGTAATGAAAACATCCTCTAATAAGATAGAAAATTATGTTAAATATATGTGTCCCTGTCTTATTAATTAATTTTGTATCTTGTTGTATCCAAAATGGGGGTCTTAAAAAATGGTCATATGTGTACCCAATACAATATATATTTCTTTGAATGTAAGTACACATACAAGTTTGGCTAATAAATATCACATGATTTATAAAAATATAATGAGAATTATATTAGTTGCATTAAATTAAGAAAAAATAATAAACATTTAGCTATCTAATTCTATATATTTATATTTATATTTATATTATTTTATGTAAAATTGAATATAACTTAATAAATATTATTTAATGTATTGAACTCTTAAAAGTGAGAAGGCTTGCTTCAATTTTTTAATGTAAAAACATGATATCAAAGGTATTCTGTTAACATTTCATAATGAGTTGACAAATATCAAGAAACAACAATCTCAAAATGCAAGACCTTACTAGCCAAATAATAACTTCCAACAATAGAATTAAGGTGGATATCAAGGTTACAGACAAAGGTATCATGGTTAATATCAAGGGAATATGTAGAATGTAATTCAAGGCCATTTCAACCATATATTCCTACTACAACTAATACTTCAAAGGATGTAGTGCCCACTAAAAATGACCTTTTTGCTGATTATGAGTTTTTTTCCATGCAATCAGCCACATCATCAAAGTCCATGTTCAAACAGAGTGATTAACCAAGCATTGATGCCTTAGATTATGTCAGTAGCTCAACAATATGCACTTCAATTACTTCTATGGAGTAATATTGTGGGATCTTAAGTTTTTATACATGTACAACTTACATTCATGTTGCTTCTTTGTGTATACTCTCTTGGCCGTGGCCCTCTAGGGGTTGTTTGTGATTTATTTTTATTGTACATGCCTTTACCATGATAATTATAAGGCCACTATTAAGAGAATCCACCCAAATTTTAAAATTCTCTTATACAAAAACATTTCCATGGTGGAAACTAAAATCATACATGGTGATCCCAACCACCCTATTCTAAAAATGTCTAGCTCACTTACATATGATAGATCAATTAAAATTGAAGTTGCATATTGAGTTCTAGAAAGATTTGAAAGAAAAAAACTAGTATGCAATGGTTCCCAAAGAAGCTTTGAATAAACGATAGAATAAGGTAGCAACATAAAGCACACAACAAAACCAAAGTCATTATCATAAAACCATCAAAATAGATCCTATGTCAATTCTATTGTACCCAAGATTTTGAAATGAGCAACAATAATAGTATGTTGGCTGAAAAACACAGGTAAATATTCTTAAATATAAAATGTACTAAAAGCTAGTGGAAATATTCGAAATAAAATATGTAATATATAATAAATACGAGTGCCAAATATGATGGTTCTTTTAAGAGGTAGACAAATTCAATTGGTGAGGATCACACACTTCAATGTTTGGCTCATGGATCACAAACTTAAAATTTAATTAGTGAGGAGTGGTCATTTCTTATATCATACAAGGTTGTTCTTGAATGATCACTATGAAGATAATGGTTATGATGGTGGTAATTTATTACACAAGGAACATGTTAGCAATTTAAATTTTCTCTATGTATAGCTTTTATCATGTGTCTTTCCTTATAGTCACAAGTCTCATAAATAGAAATTCATGTTCTTATCTACCAAAGATAATACATATTCATGCAAAATAAATCATAGTCGATCTATGTGCACAAATATAAGAACTAGAGATATATATTACGAGTTGTGATTATTTACGTATTTTTATTCATTGCATTAGGGTTACGTGTCATGCACAAACTACGAGGGCAAAAACACACACAACATTTTTTTTAAATAATAATTAATAATTACACATGCTCTAAGATGAAAAGATTGATAATAGTTTTAGTACAGGTTCTCTACATTACGTCTTAAGATTATAAACATGAGGACGATTACATTATTAAGATTTGAAACTTTTGTTATAAGATTGATATCGATAAACTTATGTTCTTACATTAACTTTCAACAATAAGAAACAATTATTTAAATGACAATGTAAATGTATTCGAGTTTAGATTCATTGAAAGTATATAATCAAAATCAACTATAAAACTCTTAGACAATTATTGATTTACAAAATAACTGATATTCAAAAGTCACTTTAAGGAAAAACAATTTAACTAGAATTAAAACTGAATATATGTATATCACATTTATTAACTTTAAACATTTCAACTATTTTTTTACATATTAATAAACCATCAAAATCTTACTAAATTTAAATTTAATGAAATAAAAACTAACTAAATCTAAATCAATAATACATTTAAACTAGTTAAAATCATATCGGTATAGCACTAACATTACACTAATTTAAATGATGGTAGAACCTATAAATTAATATAAATTTAACATGATACTTAATTCATAACCAAACTAGACTTATCATTCTAATTTTAATACAATCGTAAATCAAATACCAAATTCAATTGTCACAAAATTAAAACTATAATAGCAACTAAACTATATTCAAAATATATATATTCGAAGACTAATTTAATACTAATCTTAAAAATAACTAATCTTTTAACTATTCATTATGTTATGGCTTTCTAAGTTGATTAACAACTAAATTAATTGTAAAACTAAACTAACTACATCTAACGTAATCTAATCTTTAAATTAATTAAGTACTATTCAAAAATGAATTAACAAAAAATATAGCTAAATTTATTTAATGATTACCAAAACAAACCATTAAGATTTAACTGAATTAAAAGCTTTAACCTAACTATATATATGTATATATTTTAAAAAGAAACAAATGAACATCTAAAACGACCATTAATATTAAACTTAACCAAATTACATTGACAAAATAAATAAATAAAACTATACTAAATAATAATAATGAAAGTAGCAACTAACACATAACTTTACTAATCTAAACTTATTAATATTTACTAATTACAATACTAACTTAATCCAAAACAAACTAACCACAAACAAACAAAATTTAAAACAAAATAAACTTAATTAAAAAAAAAAATTAACTAAATTAAATTTAAACTAACTAATCTAACTAAAACAAAACAACTAAACTAACCATGCATAAAATAAATACCCCAACCCCTAAACTCTAACCCTCTACCTAAACTTGCCCCCCAACACCCTACCATCCCACCTACATAGCCTAAAACCCACATGCTTGGGCGACTTCCAAAGAGTGGTGTACTGCCCCAAGTCTGCACTTGTAGACCTGCCACCCTTCTCCTCCCCTTGCATGCCAAATAGACCTGAAGTGAGCGCAGGGCGTGGTTGGAGCAAGGTGGATGGTAGGGGGAAAAATAAATTAAATACTATCAAGACTATGAGCATGGTTTAATTTTTTTAAATTTTTTTATTATTATATTATATTTTAATTTTAAAACTTAACTTTCTTTCCATGGTGTGACATGCCATAAGTGGCATAAAGGTGACTACACCCTTGCCCACGCCTAGGAGAATGTAAGGGTAGACAAGGACTAGGGTGGGGTAAAACATTAAGTGATAAAGATTATTAGGTAAGATTTAGGATATTTAGAATGCTTAGATTTTATTTCTTTAAATGGTAGTAGTTATTTTATTGATTAATATTATAATTTAATTTTAAAAAGAAATTTGAAATAAAGGATCCCTCAAAGAATATTCTCTGTTCAAGGGAATAAGTAATCCCTTTCCCATACAAAATCCAGAGACTTTAGGCTCTAGGATACAAAAAAAAATTTGTGTCATATTTTTTTTAAGTATAGAAATTTTCAAGAACAAAAGACATAATGTAAGTATGAAAACCAATTTCATCCATTATTCAAAGGAGGCTATAAATATAAATATATATTTATATTTTGTTATTAAATTTTGCTAAAGCATAGTTAAGCCAAAAATTGATTAACTCCTTTAAATAACATTGCAAGATTGATTCTTGATTTCAATAATCACAAAATGAATCTACGATCACCTCATAATTTTCATATTTAACATATAAGGAAACTTGAAATTTTGCCAAATTAAATCAACATCAATACCATCCTATTTTGATGTGCATCCATCCAATTTAAAATTATGATTAAATCACAAGATAACAATTTTTCTCAAACACCAATTTTATTGGTAAACCTAATTCAAGGGCTCAGCCGGGAAAGAACCAGGAAGAAAACCTAGCTTCATTGCCATTACAACAAAGTTTGAAATACAATTACATAGGATATCAATCCCAAATTTCAACAATATAATTGAATTTTCTTCATGACCCTCATCAAGGGATTTATAATGTTTTCTGGAACACATCTCTAGAACCATGGAGGAAACAAATATCTGATCGAGTGACAACCAAGCATAACCAAGAGACAATAAAACATGCATAATCATACATGGTTTATACAATAGAATTCACAATGAATCAAAACTAGGGAAAGGTGGATTCTTCCAACCAAGAGAGGTCAAGCACAACACTAAACAGATGCCCAATCGAGGCTATATACCAAGAACTTCCGTTCTTCCATTTCAACATACCATAATCATACAAGGTTTGTGCTGACAGGTAGGGGCCCATAACACCCTACCCTTTCTCCCTCTTCTCATCCTGAGAAGAGACTCTACACTGGTTGGAGTTTGACTAAACAGACCTTTCCCAAAATTGGTCACTTTTTCCCTCTCTAAGGGTGAGTAATACCAAAACACCCATGCAAGAAAAATCTCAAAATTGCAAACATAAACATGAAAGGAAATAATCCAAAAATAACATGGTTTTCAAAGCTTCCCAACATACCGACAAACATACAAACATTGAAACAACAAAAAGGTAGCATAAACATGAAACAAGAATGAAATTTGAACAAGGGAGATGAGAATTCCAACCTTCACAAAGAGGTAATGGCAATGAACAAGTTTGAGTAGAGCTTCCCTTTCCTTGCTTCAATCTTCAAGAACTCCTCTCTAAATGTAGATATTGGGTAACAACCTCAACTAGTCCAAGAAAGGCCTCTAAATAAGCTTCAAAGTCAACCACCAAAGGGATCAATAACTTCTCCCAACCACTTGCAATTCTAGAAACTCCTAACTCTACCCTCACTATGGTTAGACCCTAAAAGGAGGTGGGGGGAGGCATCTCATGGAACCATGGTCAATTTTCGCATAAAGGCAAAAAGAGACTTTTTGAGTGACCTCAAAAGTCAATAAAAGGGGCTTAGGGGTTGGAAAAGACCCCTAACCCATACCCATGCCCCTTGGATATAATTATTTCATGTTTTAAATCCTTAGGAATAGGTTTAGAGCCAAACAAAAGCTAAGAATTAATTAGGACCAACTAACAACTCTAAAATGCAAATTAAGCACTAATTCGAATTAGGGTGACTAAACTCGATTAAAAACCAATTTAGCAAAAAATACTAACTTAATCCGACCTAGGTCCAAAGGTTACACAGCTAACCCTAATCAACACACTAAAGAGCACAAACAATTCATGAGTGTCAAGCGACACTAAAAGAACATAGTTACAAACATTAACATTTACTGATCGCAGAAAGATACATACATACATCTCACAATACAATACTTGAATTATGAACAACAAGATTTCCAAAATTAGCACATAGAGATCAGTTCTGTTCCTCCATCGGTTTCCTCGGCTAAAATCTCTACACACTCATTGCACACATTAGTAGTCCCAAAATCAAATGTACATATGTATATATACGTATCAGGAATCACATAAATTAAAATATACATCAATCATGCTTTCTTGCATCCTACTTAATTCTTAACCATTTAAAATCTCTTAAATCAAAGTATCAATCCTACTTTTACTAATTTCATCAACATACATATACATAAAACATTAAAAGACAGGCATCAAATATATGAAAATAACATCACACAACATGAAATAATATGATATGTTCAAGTATCTGATAATGTCTCAACATCTCGAGTCGTGAGTATCAAAATGATAAAGTAATAACTAAGGCTATGCAGGGTCGGGGCGAGGCCTCACATTACTTAAAAGAATTCAATGCTAAAAATATTGTATGATTTATTTCTATAATGTGGGGTTTTTAGATTCCTTGGTCACTCTATGATCTGAGTAAATTGTGAAACTTTTTTGTGCATTTTACACATATAACTATGCTCAACTGAGTTTTTGTGCTGGATTCAAGTCACTCTATATTTTATTTCAATACCATCTTTTATTATATAAATTATGGGAAGAAATTTATGATACAAAAAATACAATTTTAAATTTTAGCATGAATACTTTTCATTTTGGATAATGTTTTGGAAACTTATTGGTGTTAATTTAAAAAAAATCTAAGAAAAATCTATTTAGGTAGAGGATGGTGAGCAACTTATTTTGCTAAACTCCATTATCAGTTATTGTATCTCACTCCAAATGTTCTAGTTTAGATGAATGTTTTATTGTTTCATGGATTTTATAGAATGTTTTCAGTATTGTCAAGAAGGGGTTTTCTTATTGAGATACAACATAACTCTTGTAATACAATTGAGTAGATGTGGTCGTATAGAACAATCAAGTAAGGGTGAAATCAGATAATTCTCTATCAAAATAGCTAAAAACTTAGATTCATGTCAGGCATAGATTAAGAGTTTTTAGTTGGGAATGTTGAAAAAAACACTATCGATTAAAATGGACAATCAGGCATTACAAGAGAAAGTAATTATTGATTTTTGAGTTGTATGAATTATAGCATTAATGACACCATTGTAAATGAGAGATAAGTTTCTACAAGCCCCCAAACGTATCATCTCTCAAATTGAAAGTTTAATTTGCACCTTTCTTTGGTCAAATAATATGAATGGTCAGAAGAAAATGTTGTTAATTTCTATTCATGCCATGTCAATCTCTTATGGAATACGAGGTGTTGGATTTTCCAACATTAGCAATATGAATAAGGCTTTTGGTGCTAAATGTATTTGGAAAATGCATGAAAAACCTTCTGCCAAATGGTGTCATCTTTTGCAAAATGAATACTTAGATAGCTTGGAACCTTCTAGAGTTCTTACTATGCTAGACCCGCCAAAGGGGTCTATCATTTAGGATTTCATGATGGCATCTTAAGAAGTCATTACTTCATTCATATCATGGCAAGTGAACAATGGGGATAATGTCAATTTTTGGTTTGATTCATGGAACGAGTTCCCCCCCTTTCCACTATTGATTCTCTAAAGGAATTTTCAAACATAGTGATTCAAGCTTGGGGGACATCCTTTTTCTACATATGTCTCAGCTATTCATAGGTTCATAGTGCTAGTGATTTACCAAGATCCCTCATCTCTTCCTATATCCTATAATCGGTTTGCTTCTTTCAAATAAGTACTAGCTAAAAGCAATGTCTTTATGTCCAATCATCAAAATTGCCTCTTTTGGGTTCCATCTAGAGATACTAAATACTCTATTAAACTAGGATACTTGGCTGTCCAATATGACCAGCATAATTAGACTACTTATCATGCTTTTGAATTCTATTGGAATACCTCAGTTTTGTCAAAAGTAGGATGCTTTGCATGGCTTGCACTAAAGAACCAAATCTTAACTAGTGATCATCTTCACAGATTGAACATATTTGATCCCTTTAACTATGTGCTCTATCTACAAGCTATAGAAACAACAATCCACCTCCTCTTAAATTTCCCTTTTGCCCAAGATTGTTGGCATTTTGTGCTTGATAAGCTTAGTTTCCATATGCCATTACCTAATTCTCTATGGGATTTATTCCAAGCATGGAAAATCTTATACTCTAAATCAATGTTTTCATGTACTAGGGAGTGCATCCCTGAATTTATAGTATGGGAAATTTTGGGAAAGAAACAAGAGAATTTTTGGACAAATGTCATCTCCAATACCTCAAATTTTTGAAGGATTAGAGAGATCAATTGTTAAGCTTGTTAATGCTTTAGTAAGTAAATATAGGGGTAATCATGGTTTTTCTCCTTGGGATGACTATATTATTAAATGGTGGAAGGGTTTACTTTTCCCTCATCTTCCTACTCCATTGTGTCCATCCAAGATTCCCCTTATCCATGCTTAAACCAAGTGAATTCCTTCAAGTCATGGTTATTTCAAAATCAATTTTGATACGGCTTCTAGAGGAAATCCAAGAAACTCTAGCTATAGCATAGTCATTAAATATTTTTAAGGTCATGTGATTGCAACAAAATCATCTTCTCTCCCTCAATGTACTAATAACAAAGCTGAGGCCTTGGCCTTGCTTTTTGGGTTGGCACTTGCAAAATCACTTTCTATATCTAAGCTGCATGTTGAAGGGGATTCATAAATTATTATTAATGCATGTATTAAATTTCATGTATGTAATTGGTCCATACAGTATATATTACATCAAGTATGGTGTCTTCTTGATTCAATCTCTGAATGTTACATCATGCATACTTGTAGAGAAGGCAATCTTTTAGCTGATTGTCTAGCTAATTTGGGTATTGAGAGCATTTATATTAACTCTTTTCTTTCCCCACTTAACCTTCGTGATCTCCCCAACTTGGTTAATATTATGACAAAATAATACGTTTAGAATAGGGTCGAGTCCTCCTTATTTTTTATTTGATAGTAAATCATGACTTCTCTATGATTTTGAATGTTTTTACTTTTATGGATCTCACTTGTTCCTTTCAGATATTATATGCAGGTTAGGGCCTTGGATTACACTTGGATTAGATGACTTTCTAATATCATGGTCTTAATTGAAGTTTTGGATGTAGGTTAGGGATGGTAATATCTATGACATTTTCTATTGGGCTCTAAGTCATGTCTCTAGTACCAATCAATGAATTGCATTCATATGAGCTTTGGGCTCTTTGTAACTACTATATTCTCGAACTAAGAATCTCTAGGACAAGAATCATTAGTGTTGATAGATACTCTCTCTTGATGTAGTATTTCTTCTTCTAAATTCCTTTTTGTACCAGCCAATGACTAGAGTTTTTCTTTTCTAGTTATTTTCTCTACGAGCTCTTTTGAACTACTTATTATTATTATAAATATAATTTTTTGCCAAAAAAAAAAGAGAGAGATAAGTTTCATTAGGGGAAAATTATGTGAAAATAGGTTGAACTAAACATTTTTCTAGAAGGTTAAGACCAAAATATTTCAATGGTAAATAGAAATTAACATACCTAGACCAAGATCCATTTCATGTAACATATGGGATATGAATGGACTAAACAAAGGAATTAACTCTTGTTGATGCTATTAGTGTATATGGGTTATTATAGTAGTAATATGGATGCCATCAACATGGCTATAATGTGAGTTAACATTAGATAGAATGAATTGTTTGTGTAAATAAGTATTTACTATTTACACTTACTTAAGTTTACTTAGGTTAATGCATTAGTTTATTATTTTTATTTGTGAGACACTTAGGAGTTTGCACACCTTTTTGATTTTTCATGTAGACAACACAAGAGTACGCAACTCTATTTTAGCACATGGTGTATACAACACCGATTTGTATGTTAGACCCTTGTAGGCTTATCCTCACATCATCACACATACTTTTTTGTTTAATGGAGGATAACCCATATCTGGTGGACGTGTGCTTGGCTGTATGACTTATTATCATGCTAATTATGAGATATTCTAGATGTATCTCAAAGGCCTTTATATATAGGCTCTCTTAGTGTACTCTTAATTATGGCATATTGAATATATTATCAGTCTAATCATACTCTCTCTCTCTCTCTTTGGTCTATTGTGTTCTTAAGTTTGTGTTCTTAGTTCCTGGGTGATTTTTTCCCTTAGAAAAATTCTTACATGGTATTAGAGCATAGAGACTTTCTCGTCACATAGCCATTCAGGACCATCCTTGCTTCAGCACCTCAGCCAGAATCCAAAGTACTGTAGAAATTGGGAGCTTCTAGAACTAGATCTGACCTCACCATTGCATCTGGAATGCTGAATTGGTGAAAATTGACTATAAACATAGCTACCTTGGCCCAAAGTCAACCATGAGGAAAAATGCTTTTGCAAATCAAAACTCGAAGGCCCTGATTTGTAGTATGGGTATGGTCATTTTTTGCAAATTCAATTGATTTATTTCAGATCTACAATTTTATTATTTCTCTACTATTTAATTTCCATCAAATTATTTGCAAAAATTGTTAGATTATTTTTGAAAATTTGAAGAAAATATTTTTAGTGGACTTGGGCAGTGACACCCCAGATCTGCCAATGTGGAAGTTTATCTCAATCGCAGGTGAAATCGCTCCATTTTTGGTCATACAAATTTTAGGATTTCATTGCATAGAGCAAGCAACTAATTACAAATTTTGACCTTTTTTATCAAACAAGGATCGATGGCCAATACACTTTGACCGGTGGCTTCAACACATATACTAGCAGTGTGGTGTTTGCATTTGTTTTAATAATTGTGGGCTTTGCCTTTTATAAAGCCCAAATCACCGACCCACACTAAATCTGGGATTAAAACTCACAATTCTCACTCGTTGATAAAGCATTTTCTGGTGATGTGAAAGCTGGGATATGGCGACAATTTTTTAAATATTTCCAACCCACGCTGTGGAAGATTTTAGCCGCATTCATAATTCTGCACAGAAGGGTTTCTATCGTGGCACTTTAATCTTCTCCGGCAATCAACGTATGCAGACTTTATTTTGGCCACCTATTCTTCTTTCTAGCAATGTTGTCATAATTCCCACCCATGTGGACTATTTTCACTAGAAGCCTCTATCACTCTACCAATGCGAGACACATGGCATCCTTCTGTTCATCCAGTGACAGTGAATCTTTGTGTGCCATGTATCACTATTGACATGGATACTGCCTAGTCAGCACAGTCATTAAACCTAGTACTACCATATCACCTATGGAAACTAGGCATATTTTCCACATCACCATATTTGTATAGTACAAAAGGTACAGTCAGCTTGCCACATCACCCCAAGGGGCTAATTTTTGTTGACATCATCTTTTCTTGAGGATAAACTTGAAAACCATTTGACCATCAAAATCAAGCATTTTCTAACAATAGTGATGGTTGTTTGACCATCAAATTTATACTCACAATTTTCCTTCTAGACACCTCTCCATATTGTGTTTTAGCTTGGCAGCCTGACTTTGCAAGCTCATAACTTGGACATCTAGACTTTGATTCAGGTGCAATTTTTTTTGAAATTCGGTAAAATTTCTTGAATTTTCTAATGGTGGTGTTGTTTTCTAGTTGTGGTGCATAGATTTTGAAAAAAATGCATTTCTTGGCAACTGTACCTACATAATCCTACGTTTTGCAACTTCAAAAGCTTCGTACAAGCACATCTGGTCACTTTTTCTGGTTTTAATTTTTTTGAAAGTGTGTATTTTTTCATCTACTTTCCAGATCTAAAGTCAAATTCTACAATTGTGTGGACCAATTTCTCACTTTCAGAATTAGGCCTTCTTTGGCATTGTAAAGCTTTGATTCTTTTTTAGAGTTATTGTAAAACTAAGCTACAGTGCTTAAGTGATAGATTTAAACCTCATAAGGTAGTTGTAAAAGAAAAATTAGAAAGTCCACTTTATTCATTTTGACAAGTGGCCCATTGTAAACGCACTACTTATAAAGTGCCAAAGAATCTTTTTTGAGGGGGTCTTTTGATTGAGTGAAAAGGGGGGGGTGAGTACTATGTTCTTGTGTCTCTATTCTATGCTCTTTCCATTTTCTGCATCATGGGTTTTAAGTGTCCTCCTCTAACTTCACACAACTATTCTACATGGAAAGATATTGCATGTAGCAGGTTAATGGAAAAAGGATATAGTCTTTATGTTGATGGTACAATTACCAAACCTACTAATGCTAAAGAACTCATTGATTGGAAAATTCAAGACTAATAGGCTTTAGGAGTAATTAGGATTTGTGCACATGGGGATCTTCTCTTTCACATTAAAAATTGTTCAAACTCTAAAGATGCTTGGGACAAACTTGAACAGTTGTATGGTAAAGTGGATGAAGAAAAGGGATTTCAGATTAAGGATGATCTATTTCTCTTGGATCCTAAGAATTATGGCACAATTTAGGATTACATCATTAAAGTCAATGAGTATAAGGCACTTCTGAAAGATTGTGGAAATCCCATGAAAGATGAAAGGTTTATTCATCATATCATGAAGAGGCTACCTTCTAATTACACCAACTTTTTTTTGAGTTTTAATACTCATAGGTTGACCATGGGATCTTCTTACCAGAAGCCTTCCTTTGATGGATTTGCAGACATGTTGATTGTTGAACAATCTCACTCGGTGGATTTTGGACTTCTCATGCCATCAAAGACCAAAGCCTTGGTGGCTAGTGATGATCACAAATCTAGTCAAGGGGGGAAAAGAAACAACAAGAAGAAGCAATGGAAGCAAAAATCACAATTTGAGACACAACTATCCTCCTCTCAACAAGGCAGTTCTTCTTCAAATAAGAAGGGAAGTAATGAAAAGAAGGAAAAACTCTTTTGTGCATAATACAAAATGCCAAATCATGACAAGCATCATTGCAAGACAAAAAGAATCGATGAGTTAAAAAATCTACTCAAGAAGAACAAGATTCGAGTGCTAGGTACTTCTAAGGATTCTACTCCAACCTCTTCAAAGGGTAAAGGGCAAGCACTTATAGCAAACACAATTTCTTTAGAATGGATAGTTGACTCAGATGCCTCCTATCATATGGGTTCTTCAAAGGAAGACTTTTCTTCATTGAAGTAGTCAAAGGTACCACACATCATTATGGGAGATGATACTAAGATGGAAGTTAAAGGGAAAGGACAGGTGGAAAAGGAAAATGGGGAATTCAAAGATGTTCTCTACATTCCAAATCTTAGCTCCAATCTCCTATCAGTTTACCAAATCACTCACCTTCAAGATGGTCACAAAGTTGAGTTCTTCCAGATTTAGTGATGGTGCAAAGTCTCAAAGATGATTCATTGGTTGCAGTGGGGAAATTCAATAATGAAATAAGGCTTATTCCTTCTCCCACTTTGTGCCTAAGAGTCCTTCCCAAGCCTTGTTAAATCACTCTACTTCAAACATCAACCTATGCCATGAGCAGTTTGGTCACCTTGACTTCCACTCTCTTCGGCAACTTTGCTCTAAACATATGGTTAAAGGTCTACCTAATATCAGATTTTCTAAGAGAGAATTTTCATCTTTCTTAGTGGATATGAATCTCAAGGAGAAGTATGATAAAGGGAAGTCTTCTTGAGCTCCCATTGTTCTTCAACTAGTTTACATGGTGTTAGTCGGACCCTTTCTAGTGACTTCAGTCAGCCAAGGCTGCTACATACTCACATTTGTTGATGAATTTTCAAGATTCACTTGGGCCTTCTTCCTTCATCACAAGAATGAAGTAGTTCATAAGCTTCAAGACATCAAGATGAATGTTGAACATAAGTCAATGAAAGCCATCAAGATACTAAGCGTGGACAATGAGAAAAAATATGCTGACAAAAGACTTAAGAACTTTTGTAGAATTGAGGGGATTGATCTTCAGAACTCACCAACATTTAGTCCACACAAGATAAATGTTGCAACTATGAGGATTAGGACTCTCAAGACCATGGAAAGTTGCATGATTAAGGCCAAGTCTCTTGATCTTACATTAGAAGTTGAATCCATTAGCAGTGCTACTCAGATACTTAATAGGTCTCCTCATCTAGCCTTAGATGGCAAGACTCCTTTTGAGGCATGCAACAGAAAACTACTTGTGAGTCACCTTAGAGTCTTTAGTTGTCTAGTATGGGCAAACTTTTCTTCCAGGAGTTACAAGGCACCAACACCTAGTTCTTGTACCTTCATCAGTTATAAAGACAAAGTGAAGGCTTATAGACTAATGGATCCAAAGACACATGAGATCTTTGTGGAGAAGGATGTTCACTTTGAGGAAAGTTCTCCAAGCTTGTCCTCTACTCCTTTTCGCACTTCATACATAGTGAAAACTGATAGTGACACTAGCGATAGTCCGTCAATAGGTTTAGACACATGGGGTCCTATCGACAGTTTCAGTGAGAGGTCACATTAGTCTAGTCTACATGCTTATATAGCCATAGTGAAAGGTCCATCATAGCATGGTACATCTCATCTTCTAGCTCCAGCTTCAATTGAATTGGGAGACAGACTTGAGGACTTACATCTTCTCATTGATGAAGGTGATCCTTCTATAGTTTTTGTGAGGGTTCACTCTGACCCTCATGTCCATTCTCTACATGATCAATCTTCATAGGTTGGCATGATTGTGGATCCTTATGAACAAAAATTAGTGGATTTCTCTTTGTTGGTTGAGGAGAAAGATGGTTCAATGGAACAAGTTCAATAGACATCCTTGATCAATCTACATTCATTCTTTTCAACAGAGTTGGAATGAGTGAACCTTAGTATCAACACAATGATACTTGAGCATGTTTTAGGGCTAGCACACATATTTAAGAGTGTACCTTTGCCTTTTTTTCATCCTAAGGGGAGGAACACCTTTCTACATTCTTGGACCAACTTCTTTGTCGAAGCAGCTTTCACCTACTCGCATTCTTCTTTTTTGGGGGGGGGGCTATTCTATCTCTCTTCCTTTTCTCATTCTCTTATGTTTATACTAGATGCATGTTGTAATGGGGGGGTCTTGATTACTACATCCATTGATGCATCCTTATTTATCTCTATTTTTGGGGGAGGGTTTTTCCCATGAGTTTTTCCCTCTTTCCTTGCTTTATGAGAGATTGCATCTTCATTATGTACATGGGTACCTAATATGGCCTAGTAGCTGAGACCCATTATGCATCTTTATCCTAATTTCATAAGCTTAAGAGCATTCCCCTAAGTTGCACTTAAGGGGGGGTGTTGGTGTAAATAATTATTTACTATTTACACTTACTTAAGTTTACTTAGGTTAATACATTAGTTTATTATTTTGCATTATTTTATTATTTTTATTTGTGAGACACTTAGGAGTTTGTGCACCTTTTTGAGTTTTCATGTAGACAACATAGGAGTACGCAACTTTATTTTAGCACATGGTGTCTACAACATTGATTTTTATGTCACACCCTTGTAGGCTTATCCTCACATCATCGCACATACTTCTGTGCTTAATGGAGGATAACCCATATCTGGTGGACATGTGCTTGGTTGTATGACTTATCATGGTGCTAATTATGAGACATTCTAGATGTATCTTAGAGGCCTTTATATACAGGCTCTCCTAGTGTACTCTTAATTATGGCATATTGAATACATTATCATTCTGATCATACTCTCTCTCTCTTTGGTCTACTATGTTCTTGTGTTTGAGTTTTTAGTTCCTGGGTGAATTTTTCCCTTAGGAAAATTCTTACATGAATAAATGATAGATTTATCATAAAATTTAATGCATGTAAAGTTCAAGAGTCCTTATTCAAGGAATGATAATAAAATAGAGTAAGATGCATGTTTTACTAACAAGGGTGTTGGTATGTACATCTAATTTTCTCTAATTGTAAAATAAATATGGAAGCATTTTCTTGGGAAGGTGTGCCCTACTTGTAAGTATTGCAATAGGCCCATATTATTTTTGGTGATGTTAACAATCATAAATACCATGTGAGCACCAATAGGAATGTGGTAATGTGACAATAAGCACACTACATAGGATGTCATATAGAAACATTTTTTTGTTTCACATTCCTTCAATTGTTGGTGGATATGGATCAAGATAATGCCACGCAAAAAAAACCTCACCTTCTAATTTTGTAATTTAATATATGAAATAATACATTCTCCAAGGTATGAACTCCTTTGCACTTGGCTCCACGATGACCTTACAAAAGAATATAATATAGGCTTGGACAGGCTCTATGAAATCCACCATAAGGAGTGATAATGATTACTTATGGATTTAATCTAGATTTTCTTTAGCCAATAAGTGTTCATCTATCCATGAGCCTTTGTTATTTTGGAAAATCCTTGTGACCATTTACTCATCTCTCTATGATGGCTTTATCTCGCCAATCTAGGATGCGGTAATCCATCCCAACCAACTCTACATCAAGGATTACAATGGGTCATTCACTTATTGATTGTAAATCCATCATTTTAGAACCACACAATATATAGTGGCTTGTAATTATTTCAGAACCACATAATAATCTATAGAAATAGTAAGAAACTTGGAAAATATATGGTTTGTACCAATTAGGTGGTGGAAACTTAGAAGGTCAACATATTTCTTTTTCTTTTTCTTTTTTATTATTCTTGAGTGGGGTGTCAATCTTGATAAAGTGGAGAACTATTGGCTTCTTGTACTTAATAACCAGCTTGAGCTTCTCCACTTCTAGCTCTTCCTTCAACATCATCTTAGAGGGTGCAAAATTTATGAAATTCAAGTTTCTATCACATAAGGAGGATGAGGTCATTATTTCTATGTATGAAAAAATGAATCAATACACCTTCCAATATAAGCATATTTTATCAAGCATCTTAAAATATTGTAGGTTATGAGTGTTGGGGTTGATGATACATTAGGATTAGATATTTAAGTTCAAAGAAAACCAAAACATGCCACATCTATGACATTCATCTATGGATAACACAATTAAAATGGCCGAAGGCATACCTATGATATTCATCACTAACCAATTTTATATCTTCAACTATTAGGACAAATTACACATTGCATTAATATGGTAAGGAGGACCAACACAAAGATAAATTTTATAGATGAGGGTAGCATACGTGGTAGTCAACATACATATAGTGCCAAAGAGAATATAGCCATATTATATACCCTCACTAGTGAATTCAAAAAATATTTTTTTTAAAAATAAATATTTAGAATAACATAAATGGTTTAGGTTTTTTTTCCACTTTTTAAATGATAGCATGCAAATAGCATTATGGTTAAATGTTAGCAAGAGCCACTCTATTTCTTGGAGAATGCAACAACATGTAACCACTAATATTACTACTCAAAATCATTTTTAGTTTATATCCTAATTAGATCCACTATCCAAACTAAAAATATGAGTTCTATGGAATGAATAAAAAAAAAAATGATGATATTAATTTATTGAATTAAAGATTAATTACGGATACGAAATTAAATGATTTCCTTGTATTGTTTTCTTAAAGAACAAACTGATTATCCTTGATTATTGAAAATGCTTCTTTATACTATAATTAAACAAATACTATCATGGTTTCTAGAGCACGCAAAATGTATATATAGTTTTTAATAACTCGTATAATAGATGTTAGACCAGTAATTAAGAAATTTGATGTACAATTATTTTGTAATAATATTTAATTCCTCATAGTCTATGGAGGCTATTATAGGGGTTTTAGTAATTATTTGCACTATAGGATATAATGATTTTAGTTCTTGGATATTAAATACATATGTTTCTTTTCAAAATTGATTATTTAATTATTTGCATCTGATATTACTAATTAATATATAGGAAATAAGAATATTAGATGATAATATTTCTTAATGATGTCTATGAATGGCCTCTCATTTCTTTGATTTTTTTCTTTCTTCAAAATCTTGTTATTGCCAAGTTAGGTGTTTTTGAAGTGGTGCATGGATAATCGAATGACTTGATTTCATCTTTCTAATTTATTCTCCCTATCTTGTCCACCTATCCAATCACTACCCCAAAAGTTCCCTTCATCGTAATTTTTTTTATATCCTTATATAACTTTTGCATTCATGTGTACATCATTATCATCTCTTTAGACACTAATTAGTCAACTTATTTTAGTATCTACCATACATTATTATTCATTTGTCCCTTGTGATCGTTGTTAGTAGTTCATATGCACATGTCTTCTATCCCACCATTATATTCCTTGAACTTATGACTTAAGGAACACTATTAAGTTGCACACTATACCAATTATCTTATTGAGTTTTGATAATTATTATCACTATCTAGTATGATATAATTCTATTCTTTGTCCTTACTATTTTTTTATCCCCTCCTCCAATGTGATCAATTCCTACTTTATATTTCACTAACCAAATAGTTGTATGTGAAGGATGTGTTGGAGTTGATGAAAGATCAACCTCATAGCTCCAATGAATCACCTGCATGCAAACACATGTCATAGAAAGAGAGAAGTAAAAGCTATGGAGACTAGAATTCCTAGAATCATAGATGAGACATTCTTGATGAGCAAAAGGGAGAAATTTCTATTATCAAAAGTGAATCAATAAATTACAAAGAGATCAATCCTTATAAAATGAGATCAAAACCCTAATAGGGTAAAACCTAGCTTGCATGATAATAATTAATAAAAGAATTAATTATTATATGCCTAAAGTTTAGCTTAAGTAAAATAGAGATCATAAGTGACTTAATAATTAAATCAATATGAATTATTTAACAAGTAAATACTTTATTACTCTAACATTCCTCCTTAAGATAAACTTAGGGAGTAGCTAAACACCCAGAAACTACTACTAAAAGTAAATTTAGGTCCCAACAACAAAGCCTGATGAGGTACCCAAGCACAACCAAATCTCTAAAAAGATGAGAAATAGAGAAAACCACATGGGAAAAAACCTACTCTAAAAAGAGATAGAAATAAAATGATTCGAAAGGTAGGAACAAAAGGATGATCATGAATAGCACCACTGAAGCATGAAGTTGCAAAGACTACCAAACTACTGGTCTTAAGAACCTCCACTATATAGAATATGACTAGGTAGAAAAGACTAAGTCTCAAGACCTGATCAATCAAAGATGAAAGGTATCTTCATTGCCTCCAAAATAAGGAATCAAAGAATGTCTAAATGGTAAATGATCCATCTCATTGAAATGCATAGGTATACAATGACTCCATCAAACCAAGAAAGCAATAGAACCAACATAACCCCCTAAAAAGATGAGGTTAGACATGAACACTAAAACTAAATGAAATATCTCATGTAGGAAGAACTAGGAAGATTGAGAGTGCAAAAGAAGTGCAAACACCTATAATGGCATGTGTCATCGACACATCATGAGGCCAATGTCGTTGAAGGAACACTCACTTCACAAAGGAAGATGGTGAATATGGCCAATATGAAACACCCCAAGGAACATAATAATGTAGTGTGAGTACAAGAAAAACACAAAGATATGCAAGATTTCAAAATACTATAGAGTGACACTTTATCTTACTGCATTTGCAAAAATACTACAAAAGGATGTCAAAAAAGATTAGAAGAGACATCGAGACGATAAAAGAGATAGTACAACCCATGAAAAATCATTTGAAGAAACAAAATCAATCTTCAAACCTAAAATATTCAAGATATCCATCAAAATGCAAGAAAGAGAAAAATTGAATAGGATGTAACTAGAGGAGAATTTGAAAAAATAGATAGTACCACATGTAGGTCAAATAAGTGTTGAAATGAAATTTTTTTAAAAAATTACCACCTTGAGATTCATGCCAAAATGCGTCAAAAAATATGACCAATAACATCAAAAATACCCAAGGAAGCATGATAGTTCCAAACAAAAATTGTCTCGATTTGCATGCCAAAAATCTCAATTCGTGCACTCAAAAATCACAATTTGCATGCCAGAAAATCTGAATGTGCATGCTTAAAAAATTGATTTATGTACTGAAAAATCTCAGTTTGTGTGCCCAAAAAATCATAATTTCTATACCAAAAATATTGATTTCCATGCTAAAAATCTCGATTTTTTGTGCCAATTCTTCTTGAAAGCCAAGCCAAACCTCTCATAAATAGAACAAGGGTATGAAGACCTAGAGCTTTGATACCATGTGTATAATCATCTTATAATCAATGCTCCTCTTATGCCGATGTTTAACAAATAGTGTGTTTCCTTAAATAATTGATATAAAATGTATACCCTATATCAAATTTTATTGTCATTAGCTACTGGTATGGAACATTGATAATATGTTTTGCTGACTATGTTAAAACATCAAACAAAAAATTAAAATGGAGATTAAAAAAAACTAAAATTTATGATCCACTCTTTAAATAGAGCAATAATTTTATTAATCACCAATCCTGAGATAAAAATCTCCACACCTTACAATGCAATAGTTAGCATTCTTTTATAGAAAGTTACAATAGCATTATCTACAATATGAAGAGTCAAAACAATAAATGACTGTTGGATTTCATCTTAAACATTCTCCCACTTGAAACCCAACCATAATACTATCCACAATACTACTCTCTTTCATTTTAATTATTACTTGGGTTCCTTAGCAGGGCATTACAAAAGTAGTGGCTTTTAAAATTCACAACTAGCACACTAAATTGAGGCCTTTTAGGTATGAAATCATGTGGCACTCACACACAGAGTTTAGAGATTGTATTGCATGGTGGTGCAAGGATCTGATTAAGGGAACAACTATGTTTTGTATAGCTAGAAAACTTGAGTGAATCACTAAGAAGAAGCTGGAGACCCTCCAAAACCAACTTATTTAGGGAAATACTAATGTTGAATAGCAGCAGGAAGAGAGTGATTGTTAGAACTTGTGGAAGACAATCCTAAATTGGGAGGAGGTTTTTAGAAACAGAGATCAAGAGTTCAATGGTTGGTAGAGGGTGGTCAAAATATGGCCTTTTTCCATAGATTGATGTCAAGAAGGACAAAATATAAAACCATAAACATGTCAATGGATGATAATGATCAAGATATTAATGATATGGAGGAGATAGAAGGTAAAGTCAATCTCTACTTCAAGGAGCTCTATAACCCCCCTATTGTGTAAGTCAACAATAACATGCAACATGATATTTTGATTTCTTTTGACCCAATTGTGAATAAGAAGATGAATGAGGTCTTTATTACTAAGGTCAAGGATGAGGAAGTTAGAAAAGTCATGTTTAGCATGAATCAATACATAGCCCCTAGTCCTGATGGATTTCCCATGGCTTTTCTTTAGGAATTCAAGGATATTGTCAAGTGTGATTTTATCCATGCTACTAGAGACTTTTCAAAATGGTCAATTTGTTGAAGGAACTCAACTAGACCTTTATCATTTTTATCCCTAAGACTAATAACCCTAGTTACTAGGAAGAATTTTTTCCTATTAGTCAATGCAACATGATTTATAAAATCCTTTCCAAGGTTATGGTAAACCAAATCAAGCCCCTCCTCGATATGTTCATTGGTCCCTACAAGAATGGTTTCCTCCATGGGAGGTAGATCTTGGATGTGGTTATAACTACACATGATGTTATCCACTCTATGGATAGGAGCATGAACCTAGGTATAGCTCTTAAACTGGATATTTCCAAAGCTTATGATAAGGTTATGAGGGAATTCCTAATTTCTATTCTCTCTAAACTTGGTTTTAATGAAAAATTTATCAAAATTATCCTACTTGAAACCGAACCATAATACAATCCACAATACTATTCTCTTTCATTTTAATTACAAAATAACCTCAATTTATAAAAATACAAGATTTTAATATTGCTAAGAACTATTCACAAATATTTCTTATTGTTCTTGTCCAAATTAAGTTGGAATCGAAAAAACTCATAAATAAGTAGTAGGTGTATGAGTTATAAGTCAACAATTTTTTTTTAAAAACTATTTTATCTACTTAGATTATGTTATGGATAATTTTGACAATACCATGTGGTATAACATGTGCATATATATATATATATATATATATAGAGAGAGAGAGAGAGAGAGAGAGAGGTGAATTCACATCTATACATACTTACACACACACACACACACACACACACACAAAAAAAATTTAACTTTTGTGAAAATACTCCACTTTTGCAACCATAATAAAACTTTATATTTATGGTGAACAATACTATTTGTTCTATGGTGCTATGTGTGAGCTTGTTGCATGCTAGGGCCTTCGTGCCCTAGCCTCTCATTTCTTCTTCCTTGCAGCTATGGGCTGCATTTTTGTTGGTACGAGAGATTTTGTTAATTTTAAGGGAAGACATATTTGCTACACCTTTTTGTTAGAGTTCAGGGAAGACATATTTGCTGCACTTTTTTGTGACTATAAGGTGATTTGTCAAGGATTTGGGATCGGAGACTATGGATTCCCCATCCCATCCCTTCCTTCTTTGTTGGTGGTGCTGTTTGAGCCTACCCTATGGTGAATCGAGGTTTGATCTTATCTCGGATTGCCTCTAAGGATATGGAGAAGGCTGATCCATCATCTTTAGTACATGCTAAAGGTGGAAACTAGATGAGTGCACATTCAATGGGAAATGGGGTCTCATCCTCAAATGGAATTCCTCGAATTAAAAAAGTAAATGGATGTTTAGAAAGATTTGAGGACCAGCATGTTTTGGTGATTCAACCTGAGTAGATTTTAGAGGACATCGAATACTGGCAGAGTCATGCCCTTACCTGGAAAATTTTGGGCCTTCATCTTTCCTTACCTGTGTTGGATTCCTAGGCTCATCATGTTTGGAACCCTAAAGGTGATATGGAGATTATTTTGGCAGTGAATAATTACTTTTTGGTTATCTTCTCTTGCATGGAAAATAGGAATAGGGCATTTGAAGGAGGCCCATACTTCTTTAACTAGGTGTGGCTTTTCATCAAGCCTTGGCACATGGTCTTCAATTTAGTTGAGGAGACTCCATCATGGGTCCCTATGTTGGTTTGTTTCCTAAGGCTTCCATTGGAGGTTTGGAGGGATGATATTCTTCATTCAATCTCACGACTTATTGGAAAACTTGTGGGAGTGGCTACACAAACTCAGGATCATAAGGTAATTTCTTATGCTCATATTTCAACTGAGGTTGATTTAACTATTCCCTTACCATATTCTATGGAGATACACTTGGGATCCTCTTCCTGGATCCAATAGCTGGACTATGAGACTCTCCCTTTTAGATGTCGCATTTTCCATGAATATGGTCACTTGCTTCACAAATGCCCTAGATTCAAGCTTGCTACCTTGGAGGCCTCTGAACCTCTTAAGGGGGATAATGGGAAGGCTCTTGCATCTAATGGTCCTATGGATAATGAAGGCTTTACTAAAGTTAAAACTTAGAACAAAGGCAAGGGTAAGAAAAGAACCTAGCAAGAGAGACACAATGATGGTAATTTTAATAGATTTGATGTTCTTGAAGACCTAGTATAGGAGGAAGGTATTCCAGTTGAGCCTTCTTTTGGGGATAAGGGTCTAAATGAAGTTCAAAAAGAAAACGCAAATAGGGAGGATCAATTTCTTTTGCTAGGGGATCTCCATAATGTACAGATTGATATGGATCTTCCTCCTCAAGTACAAGATACTAGGAAGGCCCAAGGATTACAAGTTCTAGAGAATTCAATTGTGGTGGATCTAGTCTCCCCTACTCCTAAGGGGACCTCAAATTTGGCCATGAAGTGCAAAGCACATCCTACTTTAGGTTTACAGTAGAAATCCTTCAAAAAGGGGTCTTTGGAGAAATCGTCAAAGAGTGGTAGAAAGACTAATCAAGAGAAGATCAAGATTATGGGGGATACTTTGGTTGAGTCTGGGTCTATGAAATCCATTGATTCCCATTTCACTCACCCACATCAATGATTGTTTTATCATGGAATGTATGGGGGTTGAACAACATCTGTAGACAAAAGGTTGTTCTTAGATTAATTGATTCCTAGTTACCTAATGTGGTTTTTATTTAGGAAACTAAGCTTACAGTGGATGGTTTGAATAGTTGTGCTTCACATATCTAGCCCCAGTGAAATTTGTAAGGGGTGGGAGCTCAGCATAGTTCAAGAGGGGTTGCTTGCTTCTAGAACCCAAGAAAAATTCTTCCATTATGGTGGATTTCTACTCGATTCTCTATCTCTTTGGTTGCATCTTGTTTGGCAATTGGGGAAAGGTGCCTTTTATCTAATATTTATGCTCCTACTGATATTTCAAGAAAGTCCAATCTTCAAGTTGATATTAGCTACATTCGAGCCCTCAACCCATTTCTTCCATGGATTTTGGCTAGTGAATTTAACTCTGTTACTAGCTTAGATGAAAAATGTGGAGGAGTTGCTCGGTTGGACCCCTCTCAACATATGTTTAGGGCTATGATAAACTCCTTGCATCTTATTGATGTGAAGCCAACTAATGGTGTATTTACATGGAACAATAGGAGGTGTGGTGCTGAGGCTATTTTAGAATGGCTAGATAGATTTTTGGTTTCTTGTTATTGGCTAAACAACAAGTTGATCACTAATTTAGAAATTTTGGATTAGAGAGGCTCTAATCAATGGCCTATCAAGCTTTCAATTTTTTCTTATGGAATCACCAAGAACTCCTCTTTTAAATTTTAGTTAATGTGGTTAAGGGACCAGTCTTTGTAGGATATTATGATCGATTGGTGGTATGAGGGGATGCCTACCCATGGGACATAAGTGTTTACTTGTTGTAAGAGGCTTCAACATGTTAAATACAAGCTTAAGAGGTGGAATAAAAAATCCTTTGGGAACCTACATGCTCAAAGGATAGTTTCCCAGGCTAAGTTAGACAACATCACTCGACAGATTTGGGATCAAGGGAGGACCTTTGTTCTAAGTGAGGTAGAGTCCTTGGCTCTTAAAGGATTAGAAGAGTGGGGGCTTTGGGAGGAGATCTTTTGGAAGAAAAAATATTGTATTGATTAGCTTCAAGAGGGAGATAGGAACACTTCTTTTTTCCATAACTCAGTCAAGGCTCGGTGACAAGGGAATTCTTTATCCTCCTTGATCACACCTGAAGGGATGCATCTTTCTTCCAATGCTAATATCTCTAGGGCAGCAATTAACTACTTCTCAAATCTTTTTTCTAAAGAGGATTTTGATGCTAGGGTGGAGGAGAGAGCAATCTTGGGTTGCATTCATCACCTGGTATCTGCAGAGATGAATGAGGCCCTTTTACGTCCTATTCTACTACCTAAAGTGGAGAAAGTAGTGTTTAACATGAAAAAGGGTAAGGCTCCTAGTCCTAATGGATTTTTGATTGAATTCTTTCAATAATTCTAGGAAATAATTAATTTTGATCTCCTTGAGGTGGTACAAGAGTCTCATCAGAACAAGCAGATGCTCAAGTCCATGAATTCTACTTTTTTGGTTCTCATACCTAAGCAAGAAGGTGCTAATCAGTTGACTCAGTTTAGACCTATTGCACTTTGTAATGTGGTTTATAAGATCATCACCAAGCTGATTGCAAAGAGACTTAAGCCACTCCTCAGCACTCTAATCTCCCCAACGCAGGGGGGTTTTGTTGAGGGATGACAAATTTTGGATGGTGTTGTGGTTGCAATAGAAATTATTCATTCTATGGCTAATTTGAAGGAGAGGGCTATGTTCATGAAGCTTTACTTGGCTAAAGCTTATGCTCAGGTGAGATGGGAATTCTTGCAGAAAGTTCTCTTGGCATTTGGTTTTGTTGAGGAATGGGTTAATTGGATTTTAAGTTGTGTCACTTCCTGTTCCTTTTCTGTCGTTATAAATGGGGAACCATCAGATTTGTTTAGTGCTTCCCGAGGACTTTGGCAAGGGGAGCCTGTATCTCTTTATTTATTCATTATCATGGTAGAGGGTCTTGGAAGATTTATTAACTCTCAAGTGGGACATGGCCTTATTCATGGTTGGAGATGGAATGACTCTCTTCCTTCCTATTCTCACCTTTAGTTTGTGGATGATAATGCATTGATGGGTATGGCCAGAGTTAGTGAAGCTACAAATTTCAAGAGAGCCTTAGACATTTATTTGAAGGCTTTAGGTCAGTGTATTAATGATGAAAAATCTTCCATTTTCTTCTTCAATACTCCTCAACTTACTCAAAATAGGATTGCTAGAATCCTTAGGTTTCAAATTGGCTCTCTTCCCCTATTATACCTTTGAGTCCCTTTGGTTTTGGGATCTAAGTATAGAGCATATTGGCAGGGGATTTTAGATAAATTTTGGAGTAAAGCTAGTCATTAAACTTATAGGTGGCTTTCTTCTACTAGTAGAGTCATTCTTCTTAAGACTATGGTGTAGGCTCTCCCTATTTACTGGTGTTGTGTGCAAGTTCCCCCTTCCACTTTTGTGAGGGATTTTGATGCTCTTTCTCGTCAATTTCTTTGGTCTAGTACACTTCTCTCCTCAAAGTGGAGTTTGGTTAAGTGGGAGTGTGTTTGTAGGCCAAAGTATGTTGGGGCCCTACGTCTGAGGTCTATGGATCTTGTTGTCACGACTCTTGCTGCTAAGCTATATTAGAGGTGGTGCAACAATCAGCACTCAGATTGGGCCAAGATTCTTACTCATAAGTATTTTCTTGGTGCTAGTAGTTCAGATGTGCCATGCCTTGCTTTGATGGGAAAAGGTTCTTGTGCTTGTAATACCCTTAAGAAGGGTGATCGGCTGATTAAGGAAGACCTCTTTTTGATTTGTAATGGTGGCTCAAATGTTCTATTTTGGTAGGACTCTTGGGATGGCCATCCGCCATTGGTCTCTAGCTTTCCCCAACTTTAGCCTCTCTGCCAAACTTTCACTAATGCTGGTTGGTTTAAGATGGAGCATTTTAAGACTATCAAGCATTTGGGATAGGTAGGAATGACTTGTTGAAAGGATTCTTAGGAGTGGCCTATTGGGGGTTTTGATGAGGATCACACTCTTCTTTCTCATGTGTTGGAGAATAGGTTTTGTACCTCTCTTAAGGGGAGGGATGTTCAAGGTTGGGATCCTAGTCCAAAAGGAAAATTCTTAGTGGCTCAAGGATATGCTATGTTGGACAGGAACCTACATGGTACGACTGAAGTACACTAGTGGAAGAAGGTTTGGAATAACTTTTCTTGGCCCAAATGTAATTTCTTCTTATGGTTGTTAGCCTAGAAGAAATGTCTTACATGGGAGAATCTTCGTAAAAGAGGCTTTCAAGGACCTTCTATTTGTTTCTTATGCTCACACAATGAGAAGTCTATTTCTCACTTGTTTTTTCTATGCCCCTATTTGAAGAAAATATGGCATAGATGGTGGGAAGCCTAGAGTCATGGTTGTATTCATGCAACTTCTCTCATTGATTTTTGGGAAATTTTGGCCATACCTCTAGTGAAGACTCCTTTCTTAGAGAGTGGCTGGACTGTTGGGCCAATTTTTATTCTCTGGAACCTTTTGTTGGAAAGGAACTTTAGGATTTTTTGTGACTCTAAGTTAAATAGTCTCCAATTGTGGAGAAAGATTCTTTGTAAGCTATAGGAGACTATTCTTGCTACGTGTGACAAGTCTATAAGTATAGATCTTGGGAACAAACTATTGTGAGGAAATTGAACTTGAATGAAAATAATCAAAGATGCACTTTTGGAAAATGGTTGTGCCTTGGCAAGCAACATGTTTGTAGGGATGGGTGATGGTCCCCTCCCCTAGCTGGGATCTTGAAGATTAATACTGATGTGTCTTCTTGGGGAAATCCTGGTCATGCTGGTATTGGAGCTATAGGTAGAGATAATGATGGTCATGTAGTGTTTATGTTGTCCATTTACAAGGGTCAATATTCTAATAATCTAATGGAATCCCTTGCTATTAAGATTGCTATGGAGAGAGGATGCTCTTTAGGGTGGAAAGAGATCATATGTGAGTCTGACTCATAGATTGTTGTTGATATATTGAATAATTAGAGCTTGGAGAATGTTAATTGGAGATAGCCTCTTTGGCCAAACAAACATTGACCTTATGTAATTCCTTGGACTCTATCTCCTTTCTTCATATCCTTCGTGAATGGAATAGAGTTGCAGATTGTTTGGCAAAGTGGGCTTCAAAGAACATGTATGGTTAGAATATCAATGGAAGGGATGAGTTACCTTTGGAATATTGTGAGATTGTTGATCAACTACTATTGGAAGATAGCCATATTTAGTGTTGTTGTGGGCCTCTGGCCTTTGCTTTGTAATCGAGATCTCATTGAATAAATTTTTACCCCTTTTTTCTATTAAAAAAAAAAAACTTTATATTTATGGTTGGAAAAGGTGAATTATTTTCTAAAAATAAGTTTGTATTAATCTATCTTAGCCTGGATTGTGAAAATTAAATATTAGATCTTATAAATAATTGTTAGTGAAATGAAAATGACTATTTCTCTAGAATGAAGATTAGCAAGAAAATTAGTTAGCTATGCAAATAGTCTGACTATAATAAATCAAGGTATACAAAATGCATGTTTCATTGAAGGAATTATTTGGCAACAAACTATATGATCAAATTGTAAGTATACAATTTGGACAATTGCATGAGTGAAAATAGAGTCTTTATAAATAATAATTGTAAATGGAGTATTTTGTGTGTATGTATGAAAAGTATAGTAAGGAAGATGCCTCGAAGACTATTACTCATCATGTATTATTTCAGATGGGGGTATTGTATGACCATAATCTTGTAAGCATCAAATATGTCATTTGTATTAAATGTAAATGTTGTGCACGGCCTTGTAGATATGTCAACAAAGTGAATTGGTGCACAGCCAATTGAGAGCTTAGATTTGTATTTTTTTTTTTTAATTGGTAC
The DNA here is from genome assembly GCA_028749045.1 of Cupressus sempervirens. Lineage (NCBI taxonomy): Eukaryota > Viridiplantae > Streptophyta > Pinopsida > Cupressales > Cupressaceae > Cupressus > Cupressus sempervirens. The sequence goes on from CM053791.1 coordinate 245,655,924, forward strand.
TAAATATAATTAGGTTAATGAATCTCTGGGATATCTTGTGCATTCATTTAAACTATTTTCATTACTTTTGATATAAAAGTTATTGAAAGCTATATTATGTGTGTAAGAGTCATGAGTCATGCAATGAATGAAGATGAAAACATAGAAGCATATTTCTTGACAGTAGATAAAGTAGTTAATGCAAGAAGAGGTTTAGGAGATAAAATTAAAGAACATGACATAGTTTTGAAATTCATAAGATTTGTTTTACCTAGGTTTGAAACTAAAATCTCCACTTTGGATGAGAAGAAAAACTTCTCAAAAACAACCCTACATCAATTGCAAGGAACCTTAACTGCTTATGAAATGAGAATGAGTAATCAAGCTAGTATTTGAATAAAAGAGACAACCTTTAAGGTTGAGGAAAATGATGCAAGTGATATAGATCTAAAAGATTCTTTAGAAGCATTGTTGATCAAAAAAATGATAAAGAAATATCAAGGAAAACCTAAATGCTTTAGTTGTAGCCAACTAAGCCACTTTGCATGAAAATGTCCTCATTTTGATCAAGATGATAATGATGAAAACACTGAAAAAAAAATCCATAAGAAAGCATGGAAATAAAATATATACCGTGGATATTATGATAGCATACTTATGGGAAGAGACGCAATTTATTTATAATGATATTATTGAACATGTGTATATAAGTTCCATTATGAATATGAGAAAACGAGCACCACTTCTTGTGATGGAGTCGTGCAATTAACCACCTATCTGCAAGAGCTACATTTCTATGCCTGGGTATGGGTGTGGGAGAAACAAAACCCCTTATCATATCGTTTCAGGAAAATTCCATTACTAATCATATAAATATTATTCATTTAAACTGTTTTCATTACTATTGATATAAAAGTTATTGAAAGCTGTATTATGTGTGTAAGAGTCATCAGTCGGTCTTGTGATCCTTGATTTCCTCTTTCAACTAAGAAGTAGAAAAGTACATGAATTGAAGGAACGCATCCATTGTAGAAAAGTATATGAATTGAAGGAACGCATCTATTGTAGAAAGCAATAAAATGAGTGATCTGTATGCAGTGGATGTGAAAGGAAATTGGAGTTGTGGCAATGAGCCTTAATGTTTTCATCTCGTACTACCCACTTCTCCTTTGGTGGACACGGAACAGGCGAGTTGTGGCAGTCAGCCGAGACATGGACCACCAACGTAATCATGACCAACATAATCAGCACTACTCTCATCGAACTCTCCATGTTTATTACTTGCGGATTCCTTCCTCGCCTTTGAACTCAATGATAACTTGCTTGGTGAAGATTGAAGCTCTGAGATCAAACACAACACTGTGGCGCTTATATAGAGGGGCTGAAACTCTTCAAACTAACTCTTTCCTTCGCTAAATGAAGCGTTCAAATTCCTACAGCGTCGACCAGACAAAACCTTTTACGTGCCGCGCCTCGCTGTTTAAATCACTAGCTTCGACCGAATTAACTAACTGCCCTGAAAGTTAAACTTTCTTAATTGATTTCTATGGGAGTCGAGTTGGCCTTTCCTGATTCAATTCAAAATATTCTTTATCGAGTGAGAAATAAACTTTTTAAATACATTTTGATATGAGCTTTTCTATATATATACACACGCGGTTATATTTCTGGATGAAGTATCTATTTGAAGCCTACTTTATTAAAGAAGTCACAATTTGTTAAATTTCATCTACACCATTTTAAATTTTTAATCCATTCCAATTTTATATCTTATAAATTCTTAGCAACTCTTGTTTTAAATATTATCTTTAGAAAATAGTGAACAAATATATGTTGTATAACTGTTTATAGATTACTAAATTTTTTATTTTAAATCTTGCATCATTTATTAAAATTTCCTTTTTAAGGCTAATGTGTTCTTCACTCTTCTCATGGAGACATTTGATTTTTTGTCATTGTGGTAGAAGCTTACCATATCATGCAAAATGGAACTATAATCTTATAATATTATGGTGCTAACTTTAAGATTATAGAAGACATTCAAGACTGTCGTACACAATCGTCCAATAGATTTCTTATCGATATCACAAGCATACAATTTATCGAAGAAAGATAAAATAAGAATGCTATCATATTTAGGGTTTAGGTAGCATGCATATAGTTACTTGGTTTAGTATTTTCCTATCTTAAACTTGGTGTAGTATCGGTGTTCATTACCTTTGGTTAAGTATATAGTGATTTTAGTTGCAATTTTTCTGACTTTCAAATTAGATTAATTTTTTTAAAGACATTGCTTTTTACCTTCAATTGGTTATACAAATGATTTGAATATCAATATTGCAAGTTGTCACAATAATGGAGTGGTGTAATATCCCCTATTGGGACATTCATTTAATTGATTCTATATTTTCTTTTTGCAATGAAAGTTTATATATTCTTTGTAATCCTTTCCATTTATCCATATTTGCCAATATCTGAATATGATCCTTTCTCAATTATAATATTCTATATAAATAAGTTCTCATACCTAAAGTCATGTCCTTTCATAAGTAGTACTTATATTATATTAATAATATATATTATATTAAATATATAGTTTAAATTATATTTCTTATTACCAATGTTAAATAGTTTTATTTTTAATATTATAGCCTAACATATTTAACTTAAATTTAATTCTCATATTTTAGTAGCAATATAGTATGATAATAATAAATAATAATAACCATATCAAAATTTATATTATTATTGATTTATAATTTCTTTATATTTTATTTATATTTATTGACAATAAACTTATAATTTAAATAATAATTATTACTATATATAATTTCTTTATATAATCATGAAAATGATTATTATAAACTTCTTTTATCTCATTTATCTATGTTGTCATAATTAGGGGACATGACAAATTCACCCTTCCTCAAATTGCTTGTCGTCAACCAATGAATGTTTATACCAAACCTTTCTTGTGAAGTTAATATACAAGTTATATACTAGGATGAAAGAATACATAATCTATGCATGTAGTTAATGTCGTAATGCATGAAGTAAATATATGAGTACTTATAGACATGAAGAAGACACATTAATGGATGAAGATATGAAACATACACCATGAAGACACACAATAACATGTTATACAATTCCTTGATTATGAGCCTACAACCAAAAAGTCATTAATACACATTCATATACCTATACCAAAGAATACAAGTTAGTACATATAATTAAACTTTGAAAGAAGCTACTAGTTTTAATTAGGAAAAATTGATCCATTGTAATGTTCGTACTTATAAGGGCTTATAATATTGTCCTATTTTTCAAAGGAATCAATTATTGAATTATTTAATCAAAATAATTCTTCATATATGTCTATATTCATATCCTATTGAGTACATTGTATGTATAGGCTAGGTCACCAAGGGATTGAACAAGGAAATCACATTAAATGCTTGACAAGACCTTGGTCCTCGCCTTTAAAATGGATACATTACATCCCTCACCATGCCTAGATGCTATACCATACCACGATCCTTAAAACACCATGATGGGGTCCCATAGCTTGATAAACCTAAACCCAAGTGTTTGTAGATACCCCTCTTGCCTTAGGACTCAGCCCTACCCTCTCACCCACCTAGTCTCTTACTAATTAACATAATCTTGGGATCATTTTAGAATCATTACTTCTTAATGATTGCCTTGGGATCATTTTAGAATCATTAATTCTTAATGATTGCCTTACTAGAGTACTCAAGTATTGTAGTGGGGTCCCATGATTCGATAACCCTAAACCCAATAGTGGAATACATCCCTCTCTTACCTTAGGATTGGCACTACCCTCTTACCTACCTAGTCCTTTCCAAATTAACATGTATTTCCAATTTATCTTGAATCATTTTAATTAGAATAATTGATAATTTAATGATTAAATAAATAATTTCATATAATTTCATTATGTATTTCCTATCAATAACATTTTTACTTTTATATTTTACTAATTCATTAAGCTTATACGTTGAAACAAGTTACCTTCCTTACCTTGGTCTAGATTGACTATTTGTGTTCTTGTTATATAATGTGGTACCATTTTTCCCTCATCAAATAGTTGCATGGGCTTTGGGTATTACAAATCACCATTCTTACCTTAAGCCCCAATGGTGGCTTTATATGTCTATAATATATTTTCCTTATTCTCTTCACTGTGTAGTCTCATTCCTTAGTATGATAACAATAATATTTACTTAGAAATTATGATGTATTACGTAACAACTTCACCATTGGTTTTCTCAAGTTTCAATACCCATACTATCAATATTCTCTAGCATTTTGTATGGCTATCATTACTCCATAGATCAGTTTCTTTTGTTAACTATGAATTTTGAATTTCCTTTAACTGATGACTGTATTTTACTATCCATTGTTCACTATTTTTCATTTTTTTTTTAAAATTCCTTGTATTTGATATTATATGTGTAGATTTCTTCTCATGTTCATCAAATTTACAAATGTTATTTCTGTTAATCACTATTTATCTTCCTCTTTGTTCCATGATGAATGTTCTTGCCTTTTCTTTACTGCTACTCCCAAGTGGATAAATATAGTCACATGAGAAATTTTCCTTTAAGGCACTTCTTTCTTTAGACTACTTTATAACTGACATCAACATTTATGAATTTCTTTCATACTACCCATACAAGAGGAAGGATTTGTAGATGTTGAGTATGGGTTTGTGCCTTGAGATAAGTACCTTTAAAATATTTTCTTTATAATAACCATGTTTTAATGTTTAGATTGTTGCAATATAAATGAATTGGGGATATTTTTTTATGTGACATTTTGATCATTCGTTGCTTAATATCTATGTTGCAAGATGCTCGATAGCATGAATGAATATATATAAGGTACAATGCATATTAAAATATTCTCCTGACTAAAACATCAGAGGTAATTGAGATATCATTTTTGTTTGTCACTTGTATGCTCTCTGCTTGCTATTAGTTCTCTCATTCATGTATACCCATCTATTAAAACATTAAAGTGGTGCTAGATCCTTTCTCAATGCAAATAATATCTAACTCAAAGTACTTGTCAAAGCAACCCACTACCTCATGTTTTATTTCAAATCCATGGTAGTCCAAAGAGGTGTTACAAGTTAAGTCTTTTTCCATTGAACCTTGAGTAAAGTGCTTCAAATGATGTTCCCTATTTCTGATGCATCAATGTTCGTTACTAAATTCTTGTGATTCAATATCTTACAAATAAAAGAATCTTCACTTTTCTATTGGCAAAACTATTCTAGAAATTATTCTTATATTTTATGAAGGCAAGATCATAGCTCTAATACCATTGTAATGTCCCCTACTAGTACATTCATTTAATTGATTCTATATTTTCTTTTTGCAATGAATTTTTATATATTCTTTATAATCCTTTGCATTCATCCATATGATCCTTTCTCAATTATACTATTCTATATAAATAAGTTATCATTCCTAGAGTCATGTCCTTTCATACGAAGCACTTATATTATATTAATTAACTATATATTATATTAATAATATATATTATATCTAATATATAGTTTAATTTATATTTCTTATTAGCCATACTAAATAGTTTAATTTTTAGTATTATTGCCTAATATATTTAATTTAAATTTAATTCTCATATTTTAGTAGCAGTATAGTCTAATAATAATAAATCATGACTATATCATTATTTATATTATTATTGATTTATAATTTCTTTATATTTTAATTATATTTATTGTCAATAAACTTATAATTTAAATAATAATTATTAATATATATAATTTATTTATATAATCATGAAAATTATTATTAAACTTCTTTTATCTCATTTATCTATGTTTTCATAATTAGAGGACATGACAAGTAGCCACTTCATAATTCTTCTCAAAAATATAGTTGCCAAAATTGTAGTGGTGGAGGTAAATCATATCTCTCATTTGTTCTTGCACATAGTTCATGTTATGTGTAGTACTACATAATTGATGAACACAAATGTGGAGTGTAGAAATTCATTCATCCATGGATGGAATCGATTGCTGACCAAACATCCTATACCAATCTATTATTGTTTTGGTCCATTACTTAACTTTTGACTCAAACTCTCATAATAGGTTGTCTACTAATCAATGATTTGTCTGTATTGTCTCATAGCTTATAAACTTAAAATTACATTTGTTTTCTAAATTGTAACTTCGCATGTGCATAATTTTAATAACCTTACTCAATTGTAGATGCGAGAATTTTTTTTTAATCCTGGGTATTAGAGGCCAACAATAAGGGTTTGGTATAATGGTCTACTATATATACAATTTTAAAAATATCTAGGGTATGTGTAGGATCATGGGGTGCCAAAAAGTGGCAATCTAAAAAATTTGTAGTTCTGAAATATCTCAAACCATTTAAAAATATATTCTAACTTTTTTCCCACCCGCCTTGATACTAAATGAAAACAATCAATATCTTTATAAGGTCTACTATATCTTTTGATACCAAACCTATATAGTCAACATTCAAAAAATGTGCTTTTGGCCTGCTTTTAATTGATTTTTACTTCAAACATGTAGTTGATGACATTTTTTTCATAAATATTTGATGAAATGAAAACAATTTCTTAAGAATCTTCTAACCTTTCCATAAATCTAAGATTTTTCAAATTATGAGGTGAGTAAGTAATTATTACTTATTTTCTAACAAAGTTACGTATAAAGTGCTGACTAACACACTACTTGAAAAACAACTATAACGTCCAAATGGTACAACATTTTTCAAATCCAAAAGGTGCATCACATTCTATGTTTCTTCTACTATAAGGGAAAAAAATGAAAAATTGAATTTTGTAGAGTTTTGTATTAGTTAAGGTGGTCAGACATGAGAGTTTTTTTATTCCAAAAATACTGAATTAAAAAATTATTTATTTATTATTTATTTAGAATAAAAATACCAAAAAATATGTGTCACATCTAGGCATGAGTCTACTACTTATATCTATAATATTATTAAAAAATATTATCATTTGATTTTGATTAAGGTGGTTAGACATACGTCTACTTATTTTTGTTCTGAAATTTTTGCAATATTGCATTAAAATTTAATAAGAAATGACTGATCAATTTTTATCTTTTTGAGATTAGTCTTAGTAGTTTAGAAACTAGATTCAATATGCTAGAGATTCTTTTGTCTCAATTTTTTGATATCAAGTTAATAACAAGTAGAAAATTACACGTCAAGTTGACATAACTCTGATTTTCTAATTTTGTATTGCCACTTAAGAGCATAGTTTGGTTGACCATGATCCTGCACATACCCACTACATGAATATTAATATAATATTATTATATGAGGTACTAATTATACTTATATATATATATTTGAATTATGACTAATTAATTTTTATTATTAACAATTATTAAAGATAATTTATCATAATTATAATTAATTACTAATTGAACATTATATTTAATTATTTAAAAGATTATATTAAAACTATATCATGATAGTCTTCCTCGCTCGAACTCACTTGTCGAACACACATATATATACATAAAAGTACAAATATTAACATATATGTATGTATGTATGTATGTATGTATGTATGTATGTATGTATGTATGTATGTATGTATGTATGTATGTATGTATGTATGTATGTATGTATGTATGTATGTATGTATGTATATATATATATATATATATATATATATATATATATATATATATATATATATATATATATATATATATATATATATATATATATATATATATATATATATATATATATATATATATATATATATATATATATATATACATACATAGATATATATATATACATATGTATATACATACATACATATATATATCTATATACATATGTATATATATGTATATATAAATACATATATATATATATATATATATATATATATATATATATCTATGTATGTATATATATATATACATATATCTATATATACATATGTATATGTATAAATATATATGCGTATATACATACATACATACATACATACATATATATATGTATGTATGTATGTATGTGTGTGTGTGTGTGTGTGTATACATACATTCACACACACACACACACACACACACGTCAATATATTAATAATTTAGTGAATGATATAAATATATCAAAAAAAAGGAAATACCAAATGAAGGGATCAAAATAAGTAATATAGAACTATACATTTAGTTTGACTACAAAAATAAGTGTTTTAGTATTTATTTTTTCTATTAATAGACTTTGAAGCTGTAAATTATGCAATACATCAAAGATCTTCATATTCTATATTTTCCAATAAGGAAAAATAATATTGCTTATGCGGACCATCAATAAAATAACCAATTTATAGGATCCATTCTAATCCTTTTAACATCCATTCAATAATTTCACTATTTAGAGGCATCTCATGAGGTCAAACAAAATAGGGTTCAACAAGTTTAAGAATATATCTCCTTCCACATTGTCCTATTTCTATATCTATTTGTTTTATTCATAACTATTGTTCTCAACATCATCTTGCAACAAAATTTGGTAGGATCATGTAACATGAGTTCTTCTAAAACATATCCAAATTTGAGATCAATCCAACTATTTATTTACACGGTATGATCTCTACACTAGGACCCATAATTACTATCATAAACCAAAAAGGATATATGTAACCTTGTATAACAAATGTAATATCCTTCATAAAACATAACCAAATGATGCCAAACCAATTTCATATTAATAATTTTTTTGTCTAATTTCCAAATATATAATCCATTTATTCTTCCAATACATAAACTTTTACATACATGCCAATCTATGCCTGCAACTTTGTTGAAAATATTAAATACCCTATTTCTACTAAAAGATCCATAACTTCCATAAATATGCATAAAAAAGACCCAAACAAAAAGAAATGAAATAATATTTTAATATATTTAAAATGAATCTCTTTAAAGGTCATAAATAACTCATATGTTTATATCCCAAACACTGCAACATGACCATTGTTAGGAAATCTTAAATCTGCAAACATACACTTTCACTAAAATATGTGTAACTTTGTCAATATTGAATGAAATTAATCTAAACAAAAAGGAGAACAAAGATGATGCATCCTAGTATACACATATATAACTTATGTATCATTTACAGGTTGTACAAGGCTAAGAAACATCATATAAATAGTGAACACCAATCAAAATAGCTAGGAATGAATCCACAAACTAATACCAAAATATTTTTCTTCTTCTCATTCTGATTTGGAATGACCAATAGAAGTTATTTATACCATTTTAGGCATTAAAAAACCAAAAAACTTCTGCTATGACCTTTCATCTTCCCTTTTTCTAACATTTTTTAATATTATGATTTTGTAATTTGCACTTTATTGACAACTTTACATTGTATTACCCTTAGGCATTAGCATTGATTCATTACATGGAATAACACATCCAAACATATAGACTTACATTAAATAATTCTAACATTTCCAAGGAAAACCTACAATACTTTATTACTAGGTCCTCGTTCACCAACCATGGAGACTAATGAGGGCATAAAATAATGTATTTTGGTATACAAAACTTGGTCTCATATGATAAATTAGACATAACTTACCTAGTCAACATTATAATAATTTAAAAAATCTTGCTTTGTAACTCCTTGCTTGCTCTTAGATTCCTCCCAAGATCCATGACTTGTCTATCCTGGGGGGTATGGTCTCCCCAACCTACATTGGTGTTGCCTCATTGGTGTACCCCCAATTAGTGTCGTCAAGCCCTATTTGTTCAGACCTGGAACTAGTTTTGTTTGCTAAGTCCCAAAATGTTTGCAACCTGCACTAGGAAGACATTTCTTTGATGGAACCTTCAATGTTCCTATTAATTATGCATTTTTGGGGTCCAAACCCCTCAATCTCCCCCCCATTAACATAAGTATCAAGGGTGTCCCCTAAGTCCTAGTTGGAGGTTGTTTACAGATCCAAGTATCCTGATGACTCTAGTGTGAAACCTGTGATCTCCCCAGGGGTAACTAGTCCTATGATTTCTCTACTAGCTTCAATGGCTTGAAATTTACTATTTTCCTTGTTAGTAAGTTTGTCTCCTTCTGACCCATGGTTGATATTGCAAGAAAATGGTGCTCTATGAAGTGGAAACTCTTGGGGTTAGTGTCCATCTCTATGATGACTAGCTCCCTTTTCTTGTTTAGATTCTCTATGGAAGTGGATCAAGACTCAGTCATGGTCGACTCTTGGTATTTTGGAAAACACCCCTTGCTCATGGCGAAATGAAAACTCGGGTTCAAATAGGAGAGATACCTCTATAGATATGCTTCACTTTGGATAAGGTTCCCTCATTTTCTTTAGAGTCCTAGGATGAGTGGGTATTTAGATGGATTAGTAACTCCTTTGGCGAATTAATCAAGATGGTCAGTATGACTAGTTGTAGAACTAAACTAGGTTTCACAAGATTTTGTATCAATTTTGGAATGAATAAAAGCTTGTCGACAATGAATGACCTAAAATCTAAATAGGGCAATTGGTTGCAACCTATAATCTATTAGGATGAAACCCCCTTTTGCCAAAAGTGCAACATGTTTGGTCATTTAATTGTGGATCTTTTGAAGGGTGAGAAACTCAAAGACAAAGTTTCCTCACTAGAAGTGGTGGTGGTTGAAAACTAAAAAACTACTAAGATGGTTGAGAAGGCCAAAAGCCCAGTTAATAAGGAACCAATAGGCCTAAAGAAAACATGTGAGGTAGTCTCTAAGGACATGGTTGAAACCCATAGAAAAAGTGATTACAAGGTAAGAACCCCTATGAATGTGGACACCATTGGAAAAGGTGGAGAAATCCAAACCTTTATGGATGATGTTGTTGAGCATGAATAGGTGGCAATTTTTGACACACTCTCTATACAATTGTTTCAACCCGGGGATGGATAGATGAATAAAGTGATGGATGTTGATAGTGGTGCTACTCCATGTTGTTCATCCCCTCTCTTAGGAAATGTATCACCATCAGTCAAATATTTTAGGATATTTTGAAGCAAATGCTACATCAAAATAGATGATGATATTAGTAAGTTTCATCCAAGGAGAGATGAAGGTATGTTTCTTGGCTATTCATTAAAAAGTAAAGTTTATAGATGTTTCAACTATAGAAAAAAACTATAGTAGAGTTCACAAATGTAAAAATAGATGAAAAGTTTGGCACTAAGGAAAAGATGAAAAATTATAACTCTAATGGAGATGATTATTCTGGGATGACCAACAAGTGCAATGAACTATTTCTCAAGACTAACAATGACTTGAAGAATAATGTGCAAATAGAAGAAGTAAGAGAATAACAGAGCATAGTACCTGAAATAAGAATTGAAGCAACAACTCCTACCCCAAATAAGAATGTAATGAGAAATCATCTGACTGATCAGATAATAGGAAGTAAAGAAAAAGGAGTAATGACAAGAAGCGGAATCAATGAAGAACTATGCCTAATATCCCAAGTAGAACCAAAGAGCGTTGAATAAGCATTCAAGGATGATCATTGGATAAAAGCAATGGAAGAAGAACTTCAACAAATAATAAAGAATGACACATGGGAACTAGTCCCTAGACCTAAGCACAAAAATGTGATTGGTATAAAATGGGTATTTAGAAATAAAATGAATGAACAAGGAAAAGTAATAGGAAACAAAGCAAGGCTAGTAAGAAAAGGATACTCTCAATAAGAAGGAATTGAATATGACGAAACATATGCAGTTGTAGCAAGAATGGAAGTAGTTAGAATGTTCTTGGCATATGTAGCAAATAAAAATTTCAAAGTATATCAAATGGATGTTAAGTCAACATTCTTGAATGGAGAACTTGAAGAAGAAGTCTATATTGAGTAGCTAGAAGGATTTCCTTGGACAAAAGAGAAGGATATGGTTTACAGATTAAAGAAAGCCTTGTATGGATTAAAGCAAGTACATAGAACCTGGTATGCAAGGCTAGATAAATACTTAGCAAAGCTTGGATTTGCTAAAGGAACAACAGATAGTAACTTATACTTGAAAGAAATAGAAATCGGTTTGCTAATAACTATTGTAATTGCTAGTGATGTCATTTTTGGAGGAAATGATGAAGCCAGTAACAAATTCTCAAAAGATATGACGAATGAGTTTGAGATGAGCATGATAGGGGAAATGAAATTTTTAATAGGATTGTGAATTGTTCAAAACAAAGAAGGAATCTTTATTTCTCAAAACAAGTATTTGAAAGATTTTTTGAAAAGGTTTGGACTTGAAAATTGTAAACCTATTGGAACTCCTATGGTAACTGGTTACAAGTTATCAAGCAAGGATGAAACACCTATTCTTGAACAAAATAAGTACAAATCTATGATTGGAGGATTGCAGTAGCCAACTCATAGTAGACCTGATATAGTAAATGCAATTGGAATTGTGGCAAGATTTTAGACTAATCCTAAAGAATATCACTATGTGGCAGTAAAAAGCATATTCAAATATCTAAAAGGGATATCTGGTTATGGCATTTGGTATGACAGAAGTAATGACTTTACTCTTTGCACTTATACTGATGCTGATTGGGTTAGAGATATGGATGATAGAAAAAGCACTAGTGGAGGAGCATTCTTTTTTGGTGGAAGATTGGTTTCTTGGCTGAACAAGTAGAAAGATTGCACCTCAGAAAGCATTGAAGAGGTAGAATATGTTGTAGCAGTGAACAACTGCAATCAAGTCATATGGATGAAGTAGATGATGAAGGATATTGGAATTACATTCAAAGAACCTATTATCATTTACTATTATAATGAAAACATATTTAACATGTCTAAGAATCTTGTTTTACATTCTAAGACTAAGCACATTTCTATAAAGTATAATGTGTTGAAAGAGAAAGTTAAACAGAAAGAAATCAGACTAGAGTACATTAACTCTAAGTAATAGATTGCAGAAATTTTAACAAAGGCCTTACCAAAGGATATGTTTGAGTACCTAAGAGGTATGCTTGGGGTTATGCCCCTCCCTATTTCAAAATAAATGATGCAAAAGTGCATTCGTGCAGGGTACATAGCATCGTTATTAGACTAGACTGAATGTTGATGCTTCCTCTATGGGGGAGTGTCTATGGTGAACAGAGTCAGCAAAGGACTCTTGATAATTGATAATTAGTAATTGACATACAACATTGTCTTTAGACACTTGAATTGTTTATGGATTTATATACAAAATTGTAAAGCAACAAACTGGCTTGTGGTCATGCTGATTAAATAATCATGAAAATTGAACCATTTGTATACTATCTTTGACATTGATGTGAATGGGGGAGAAGTATTGCATGAAAAACATAAACATTGTAATATGGAGGAGAAGTGTTGTAATAAAGGATTTGCATGAAGCAATATTTGATTGAAAACTTGTTGGTATTCTTTGAACTAGTTGTTTTTCATCTATGTTGCCATCAATGCCAAAGGGGGAGATTGTTAGCATGAATGTTGATTCTATGGGGGACTATTGCAGAACATTGTTATGATGTATTTATAAATGTGTTTGTCACTGATGACAACATAGTATTAAGTTTATAAAAGACTGACAGAGCAACAAACTATGATTTCTATATTGAGAACATTATATTACTTATTTGTTGTTGTGCAGTTTGCATAGTTACTAGCACATACTAGATTGTGTATTTCCTACATGGGAAAGTGTACAGAACCTAAATCGACAGTGTATGGAAGATATGATTGAATTACAGAGAACCGTATAGAAAAACAGTATTAGGAAAGTAGTTTCTATTGCATGATTTCTATAGCTCATTAAAACTACAGTGAAAGGTTACACAGTGAACTGGAGATAGTTTATTGACCATTGATGACATCAGAGAGTGTGCATGTATGAAAGCTACACATGTGAAAGTTTGTGTATAACTTTGAGCTGACAACATTAATTAAATGTGTATTTTATTAAGTAATGTATGATAATGAAGTATGAAGCCAACTCAAGGATTTATTATTGAGCATGGTATGAAGGAAAGATGTTTTCCATGTTTTACATATAGCGTGAAGAGAGAAGACTTACAAATTACTAAGTAGTAGAGAAAAGCAACATACTAATGTGTGTAAGTGACCTTAAGGGTTATTGTTACTGAGTACAGAGTTTCGAATCTAATTGCATGGTGTAAAGGAGAAAAGGTTTGATGTATTGGATAGAGGAAGAAGTAAAGCTTGTTTTACATCTATTATTATGAAAGGAATAGTATTGAGATCAATTGGATAGTGGGTTCATTGATTTGATCACAAAGCTATTTGGATAGTGGGTTTAGCTACCTAGCACAACTCCGAATAGGGTTGGAATCTCCTAACAAGGATTTAAAGTCTCCCAATAGGGAATATTTGTACTAAATGTTGTAATAGACTCCTAGTAGGGTCCATCCTCTAACAAGGAATATTTATATTAGTACATCATCTTGTGGGCATCATTCTCACTGGGGTTTTCCCTTTGATCAAGGGTTTCCCTAGTCAAAATATCTGGTGTAATTGTTGTGTCCATGTTTATGATTTTTGTTTACTTTAATTGAATGGTTAAGTTGTTTAAAGTGGACAAATATTTAAATTTTGAATAACTAATTCACCCCCCCCTCTCAGTTATCTCGGTGGACTATTATTTCTAACATTAACATTTAAGGTTAATTTGTGATCCATACAAGTTTTTGTGCTAAATAAATTTTGAGAGAATTATTTATGAATATATTTCTAAGAGATCTTCTATTAGATAGAAAGAAACCCATTTTTGTGTTTAAAATTAGAAAAGTGTGTCAATTTCAAAGATTGTAATATGAGAGAAAGATAAATGTGGATTGTTTAAATGAAGGAGAAGGAAATGAGTGAAATAGCTCATATTGGGAAGATGAGAAAAAGGCCACGTAAAAAAGGAGCTTAATAATCAAGTTATTGTGTATTCAATAACAACCTAGTTAATGGTAGTTAGTAACATTAGATAGGTTATTGTTCCCTCTAATTATTTTCTCATTTCCTTTATGGTTAACCCAATGGTGGTCAAAATAAACTTGTCCTTAAAATTTGACAAAATGTATTTCCCCAAAAACCTAATGTTCCCCAACCTTCTTGATCTAAGGCTAAAATAAAGCTAGAATATTAAAAAAAGTTTGATAGATATCAACTGGCAAAAGATGAGGTAAAGGAAAAACATGCTACTAGATTTCACCCAAGAAAGAAGGATTAAAATGTAATGTGGATGAATGTTTCAAAGGAATGGTAAAAGAAGCTTGTCTTTAAAATTAAAGAATAGTGGCAAGTGAAGATTGATGGATTAACTATGTTTAAGGTAGCCAAGAAACATTCTTTCTTTAAGCTATCTTATGCTTTCTCACTTCAATATTCAAACTTTGTGGAACTTTTTGTACCTAAAAACTAAGTATGATCTATAGAATAAATTGATCATCTTACATGTTTCTCCTAGATATTTCTACAATTGGACTTTATAAACTCAACTTTTAATTATGATAGTTTTTTTTCTCAAAATAACATTCATGATAAATTTATCAGTGATTATATTTTTTCATTTAAAATAAAAAGACCTATTTATAACCACAAGAAAAATTATTTCTTTAAGTTGTCTTATGCTTTGTCACTTCAATCTTCAAATTTTGTGGCACTTTTTGTACCTGAAACTTAAGTTTGGTTTTTAGAAGAACTTGATCATCTTACATACTACTCCTACATATTTTGTAATTGTTGTTAGTTGACTTTATAAACTCAACTTTTAATTACATATGATCATTTTGATTGAAAATATCATTCACAATAAATTTATCAATGATTATGATTTTGTCTTTAAGAGCTAAATACTTATCTTATAGTCCTTCTAACTTATATCTAAGCAAGCATAACCCCAATGGTAGCTCTGTTCTATGGAAGGTCTCCCCTTTCTCTCACCCTATCTTTGCCAATGCTTGGGAATTAATACTTCTAGTGGTCAGCTGGAGTGGTTGGACAGAAAGAAACAACAGAATCTATAGAGATAAAATGATGGAAACTAGTTCTATCTTCCACATCATTAAAAACATCACCATGAATAGTGTAAATTATGCTCATTTCCCTAAAATCCTAATGTTCCCCAACCTTCTTGATCTAAGGCTAAAATAAAGCTAGAATATCAAACAAAGTTTGATAGATATCAACTGGCAAAAAATTAAGTAAAGGAAAATGTGCTACTATATTTTACCCAAGAAAGAAAGATTAAAATTTAATGTGGATCAATGTTTCAAAGGAATGGTAAAAGCATACATCTGTGTTAGCTTTGAGGACCTCTAAACTTGTTTTCGCCAAATCTCATTTCTCCATCAAAACTCAAATTTTTTCAAAAACTAAAAATACCCTTTTATAGATCTCAACATCAATATCATCATTATCTAAATTTTATATTGTTTTTAATTAATTATAATATGTTAAAATTTCAAAATATTATAAGTACATTTTTCTTATATTTTAGAAGATTCTCACTCAAAAAAAAAAAACAAAAAGAGAAAATAATATTAAAAAAATAAAAATTTATATTTATCCCTAGAGGAGAGATTCATCTTCAAGAATATGTAATTTTTTCAATAAGATGTAGATTTGATAGGGAAGTTTTGACGGGAGATAAAAACTGTTTGTTTCAGATAAGGTCAAACTTAAGCACTTATAACAAGCAATAGTGTGCTAATCAAGCACACCATTAGAAAAGGGAAAAAGGTTGTAGATTACTTAGCTACCTAGGGTCTAAACCACGAGGAATGGAAGATAGTGACTAAGATGGAGGGGACACAAGAGTTAAATCTAATTGTTTTAAATGATAAAAAGAAATATAATGGTACGTGGTAAGAGTACAATAGTTGCTAGGTGGACCACCAAGTAGCCAAGTCAGGAGGGTTTTGGCCCTATGATCATTAAAGGAAACAATCCTATTGAGATATGTTTGAGCATCATTCACAATATTCACATTAATGAGGTGTTAATCCTCGTGAAGCTAAAAAGGGCACTCCATATTGTTTCAATAATAAGGTTTAATTATGTGAATCTTAACCCACATCTCTCTCTTTTATTTCCCAAAATGGTTAATAATATTGTTGTCATACATTTATGAAATCCTACTGGAAAGTACCCCACTCAACTGAGGCAAGTCATCATGATTTACTACATGTGTCACATCAACAGTACGGAAAGCACCTAGTTTGTGAAATGGTATAGAGTTAAGATCAAGAGAAAGATTTGTGGCAAGATTTATATAACATTAAATCCTACAACTTTTATATTTTTTGTCAACCTTATTTGGAAATAGAAAGTTCTTCTCTACACACAAAACTCCTTCATAACATCCATTTTCTTCAATTTTTGTAGAATGTTTCCATAATTAGGATTTTTGTAGACAAAAGTGTTCACAAGCTTAACTTGGGTCCTAAGGAAACTAACTAGTTGTTTAGGAAGAGGAACATCATGGTAGTCCACCAAAATGTGTTGAACCTAGAAATACAAAATATTTGGAGTAGGAAAAGGACATCTGTGGTTATTTTGACAACCTGAGGGATACATTCTTATATGCAGGAGATGTAAGGTGACAACATCACCCTTTCAACTAAGTTTGCTAATTATTCAAACAAGGGATAGGTGGAGGTAGGGAGTATCAAATTTGTGGTCACATTAGAACTGAATGGAGAAGTGACGGGTCTAGATTGTGTTGATGTTAAAGTTGAAAGAAAATTTACACTGGATTATAGTAAATTTAGGCACAAATTCTTTGAAGATACAAAATAACTAGTTAGAGTCAGTTCTATAAATGGGTTTGATAGGCTCTCCCATCCTATTCATTTTAGTGACATATGTTATTGGTTAATCAAGTGTTTCACTCTTGAAGTTCAGTATACAACCGATCATGGCTACCATTTTCCTTTCCATAACATGTTGAGACATAAGGAAAATTTTAACATCCCATTCTTCCTAGTTTCTTCTTTGGTCAATAGTATCATTCTGGGAGAAAACCCTCACATTTGCCAAGGGCTCAATTTTGTCCTCTACCATCATGTATGTGCTCACCATCTTGGTTTTGGTAGATGTCTCCTACCCATTGAAAACCCTAGAATTCCTAAGGGTCCCGACTATTTGGTAGTTCATGAAGAAATATGCACTAAAAATTCCAAATGGAGTCACCACATCTCTTAGATAACCCTCATTTCTCCAAATCCAAGAAGCTTACTATTTCATTGGAATAATCCCTTTTCCTTGAGGCCTGCAAAAAATGGAAGAATGCTCCCATTAAATCTAGCCTTGTTAGTATCCCTAAAAAAAGGAAAATGGAGGATTTATGGATTTCCAGTGATGTAGAGATTAGGCTTTATGATAAAACTGAGGTTGGGTAAAAAATATTTTACCCTCCCATCATCGAAAGGCATCTAGAAGATTTCAAAAGGGACTGTGAAATTTTTTTTTTTGAAATTAATATGAAGATTGTAGAGATAAACAATAAGTTCAAGAAGGCCATCATTCAACTTGAGCTGGAAGTGGGTTTTTCTATAGTCTATAAGGTGTAGAATAAAATGATGAGAAATTTTGTGTTCGGCTTGATCACTGGGAAGAGTAAATTGAGAAAGTCGATTCAAACCAAGGAGGAGAAGTGCAGTGAGATATAGTGTTCCATATGGATCGAGAAGTAGATTCAAGAAATCAAGTAGCTTAATGAAGATTGGGAGAACATTAAACAAGCCTAGTTCCTTGTTCCCTTGTTTTTGGCTCTTATTTGATTTTCTGGTAGTTTTATGTTTCATATGTGGTTTCATTGTATACTTTTATTTTCCTTTGACACTGTCATTAACTAATACAAATATTAATCACCACTACCATTTGGGTAGTAAGACTTTTAATTTGGTTAGTAAGTTTAGTAGTTTAAAATTTAGAATAAAGTTAGTTTTAGGTGTGGATGGGTTAAACTATTCAAAGAACATGGCTAGTTTTGATTAATTTTGCTTCTTGAAGTTCTAGGTGGGACTTTAACCACTAGGGTTAGAGTATGCTTCTCTATTTCTTGGTTTTAATGGGCCAAGGCAGAGATAGTATGTGGTAATTACTATTCTATGGGTTCATGACGCTCTTCTTGTTCTTCTTAATCAAAATATTTTTTGGATATTCATGTACCTTTTCTTCATAGTTTTTAAACAAAAATGCTTAAATTATTCAATGAAAAAAATTTGCCTGAATAAATAGAAAGATTCAAATTGATCTAGTGATCTTAAATTTCTATAACTTAAGGAATAGGCCTCTTAATGTAACTAATCATATCATTTTAAAATGGAAGCCAAATTGTTTAGCCTTCTGAGTAAGTGGCTTGCATTCATGTCAAGCACCTTGAATGGGATTTTGCATGGATCTAGTAGTTTTCCCCCTATTTTGGCTCTCTCTCTCTCTCTCTCTCTGTCTCTCTCTCTCTCTCTCTCTCTCTCTCTCTCTCTCTCTCTCTCTCTCTCTCTCTCTCTCTCTCTCTCTCTCTCTCTCTCTCTCTCTCTCTCTCTATTTCTAGCCTATTTCTAACAACTTTCTTTGTGAAACTTAGGACTTTGACTTTTTGGGTCAAGGAAGACCTTTTAGGTCAAGGTTGACCTCAACCCTGACCTAGGTCAAGCATGACCTCAACCTTGACCTAGGTCAAGCATGACCTCAACCCTGACCTAGGGTAGGCTCGATCTCAACTCTGTCCCCAGGTCCATATTTCAATTTCTAGAGGTTTCAAGATATTGGGCTTCAAAAAGTTTCATTTTCCCACTTCTAGGTTAGTTTTTTTGGGTTTCGGAATGGTAGGCTCCTAAATGACATTTAATCTAGGTTGATTTCTAGTGGTTAGGCTTAATTGGGATTGAATGCTCCCATGTCGGTCTTCTCTAGGATTTTTTGCCCTTGATCTCTATATAAGGAACCCTTCTTCCCTCATTTTGGCATCCATGATTAATAAGTGCATCCACGACCTATGAGTGAAGTTATTATCTATTTTTTATGAAGAGTATCTATGATCCATTATCAAGCACCTTTTTTTCAAGTGAGAAAGCATTCTATCATTCAAGCATTCAAGTTTTCCATTGAAGATCAAGGATTGAGGCATTGAAAGCTTTGAAAGGATTTGGTTCAATCATTCAAAATTCATCATTCAAATCCTAGATCTAGCCATCATGGTGGTGTAATCTTCCTTCAAGATCCTTTGTTAATCTTGCAAATTTTCTCATTCTTGTATCAAGGTGGACTCAAAGCATACAATCATGGAGGTTTTGATTTACATTTTTTAATGTTATATTAAAGATTTCATATCAATGTACTTGTTTACATTTTCAAATACAATTGCATATCTATTCAATATCATAGCTTCATTGTTAGATTTACTTCTACTACTTGCTAGCATTCCTTATTACAATTCCACTATTAAGTTTGATTCCAAATAGAGGTTTGACCAAGGTGAACCCCTCATTCAAACAAAATAACTATTTTTCTTGTAGATAGAGGTGTGGAACAACGAATTAAAGAGCATATTTCAATACCCTTTTTTTCAAACTTGCGGGAGCCATGAGCAAAAATTTTGTTGGAGAAGTCCAAGTCAAAGTTGACTTTTTGGGGTAAAATTTATCCCCAGGGTAAGATTGTGCCTCGCTATCAGGGTCAAGGTTGACCTCCCTTCAAAAGGAAAATTTTTTTCTAGGTTTTCTCCGTCTCAACATTTCTAGTTTGGAAGAAGTTGCAGAGATCTCCAAAACTATACACAGACACCAAAAATCAACATTTTTCATATTTATCCTACTTCAAGGTTATTTTTTTTATTTATCTATTTTAATATTTAACTGCATACTTCTCAAATAGGATGACCATAGGACCTCCTTTCTCCTTATTTTCCATTACATGATCCATTTGTGCATTGATCACTTTCTTGTGCTTAATCAATTTGGATCATTCCTACTGGAAATTAGGGTTGGGGATAAGCCCTATTTTCACCCTATTCACTAATATATTTCAGGTTGTCCATTAAATTTCTTTAGAGACATGTTCTTACTATTGTAATGGAGTATGCTTCACTTGATGGGAGATATGATAGGGCTCAAACCTATCACTTTGTGGTTATTAATCCAACCTATTTCTAACAACTTTCTTTGTGAAACTCAGGACTTTGACTTTTTGGGTCAAGGAAGACCTTTTAGGTCAAGGTTGACCTCAAATTTAACCTAGTTCAGGGATTACCTCAACCCTAACCTAGGGTAGGGTCAATCTCATCTCTAAGCCCAGGTCCATTTTTCAATTTCTAGAGGTTTTGGGATATCGAGCTTCAAAAAGTTTCATTTTCCCACTTCCAGGTTAGTTGTTTTGGGTTTCAAAATGGTAGGCTCTTAAATTACATTTAATCTAGGTTAATTTCTAGTGGTTAAGGTTAATTGGGATTGAATGCTCCCATGTCGGTCCTCTCTATGAGTTTGTGCCCTAGATCTTTATATAAGGAAGCCTTCTTCCCTCATTTTGACATCCATGATTAATAAGCACATCCACAATCTATGACAAAAGTTATTATCTATTTTTTATAAAGAGTATCTATGATCCATTATCAAGCACCTATTTTTCAAGTGAGCAAGCATTCTATCATTCAAGCATTCAAGTTTTCCATTGAAGATCAAGGATTGAAGCATTGAAAGGATTTGGTTCAAGCATTCAAAATTCATCATTCAAACCCTAGATCTAGCCATCATGGTGGTGTAATCTTCCTTCAAGATCCTTTGTTAATCTTCAAGATTTTCTCATTCTTGTATCAAGGTGGACTCAAAGCATACAATCATGGAGGTTTTGATTTACATTTTTTAATGTTATATTCAAGCTTCCATATCAATATACTTGTTTACATTTTCAAATACAATTGCATATCCATTGAATGTCATAGCTTCATTGTTAGATTTACTTCTACTACTTGCTAGCATTTCTTATTTCAATTCCATTATTAAGTTTGATTCCAAACTGGGGTTTGACCAAGGTAGATAGATGTGTGGAACAATGAATTAAAGAGCATATTTGGATACCCTTTTCATCAAACTTATAGGATCCATGAACAATTCTTTTTTGGAGAAGTCCAGGTCAAAGTTGACTTTTTGGGGTAAAATTTATCCCTGGGGTAAGATTGTGCCTCACTATTAGGGTCAAGGTTGACCTCCCTTCAAAAGGACAAAAGTTTTCTGGGTTTTCTCTGTCTTGACATTTCCAGTTTGGAACAAGTTGTAGAGATCTCTGAAACTATACATAGACACCAAAAATCAACAATTTTCATATTTATCCTACTCCAAGGTTATTATTTTTGTTTTATCTATTTTAATGTTTAACCACATACTTCTCAAATAGGAGGACTATAGGACCTCATTTCTACTTATTTTCCATTACATGATCCACTTGTGCATTGATCACTTTCTTGTGCTTAATCAATTTGGATCATTCCTATTGGAAATTAGGGTTGGGGATAAGCCCTATTTTCACCCTATTCACTAATATATTTCTGCTTGTCCATTAAATTTCTTTAGAGACATGTTCTTACTATTGTAATGGAGTATGCTTCACTTGATGGGAGATATGATAGGGATCAAACCTATCACTTTGTGGTTATTAATCACTTTGGATATTAAAAAAAGGGTTTGTTTTCCCTTTCTATCTTTTTTTGTCTTTGTTGTATCATAGTATCAATTCTTCAAGGTCCAAACCCAATGAACCTCTCTTGCATGAGGTCCTTATGAGGATCATTAATAGTTATGTGAAAAATACTGTCTATGATCCTTTTTTGAGGAAGATTTTCAAAAATTATGCTAACATGGCTCATTCAAGAGACAAATTGGGAAGGGTAAAAGGATTTTAGGAGAATTAGGAATTGAATTCCTTATTTATATATAAAGGAAGAAGGATAAGGTCAATTATGTGGAGCTTATCTTTGAATTTGAAGACGAAAGGGAATGTGAAGAAGAGAAAGATGTGAATAAGGGGAAGGACAAAGCAACTCAATCGACACAAATAATTTAGATTAAGTTGAAAATTATGAATGTATGGAAATATATTTTTGGAGTAGTAGTGAACCAATTTCCATGCCCTCTCTATGTTTCATTCATAATGATATGAGTTCTCCAATAGTAATAAATAAATAAATAAATAAATAGGCTACTCAGGAGAATGTAGAAGAGGATCCCAAAGAAGCGATTAGGTTTTTTGACTATGATGAGTGAGTTGAGCATGACTTATTCATTTCTCTGCAAGGTGCTAAAAGTAAGGATATTGAAGCCTAACACATAGCTAAAAACTAATTGAGAAAATAGACAAGGCTTTCTGGGAGGGTGTTGGCACTAAAAATTGCATGGTTAATTTTTGAGCCCTATTGAGAAATTTGAGCCCTTTAAACGCTTTTAAATGAGATTGTACCCAACTATCAGTTTGAGGCCTAAAAGGTGTTTAATGTTTCTAACACCTTCCATTCAGCCCGTCTACATGTTCCATGAAGTTAAATTGTCATTTTGAGCCATTCTGTGAAGTCTTGTTTCGAGAAATTGTCAAATCAGCATTTTACCCCAAGTGTTAAACAATGACAGGAGGTTGTGTTTTCCATTGAATATCTCACACCCAAAAAGGTTTTGTGACTTTTCACTTTGAGAGTGTCTATTATCCATACCCAAAAACCTTTGTTTCAGATTTTGAGTCATTTTGAGTCCATTTGACTAGGTTTCAAATCCCTCAAAGTTGGTCATTCATTATTTTCATGCTTTTGCACTATGCACACATTTCTAGGAAGCCTTGTTTGACGTGCTATAACTTTTGACTAGTTGATCCAAATGTTGAAATTCCTATTGCATTGCATTATAGGTGTCAGTATTTTCAAGCATGATTCCAAGTGGAATTTTTGACTTTTTGCTGGTGTCAGTATTTGTAGATTGATTAGAAGCCTTGTTTGTGACGTTATATCTCATGATCCGTGATTGGTCAAAACGAATGGACTGTACCCTTGTGTTTTCCTCTAAAAATACTATAAGTGTGTCAATTTTTAAGCCTTGACGAATCCATTTGCACACTTTTCTAGGTCAATGCCATTCGTAAAAAATATTTCTGTTAGTCAAGTCCAGTCTGTAAAATTCTGAGTAGCCCACTTTGACTGATCACCGTTTGCGCCCTGTGATTCATCATGAGCACAAATCATAGGTTCATATTCATCTCATGACATAGAACCAGTGTCCCACTTTTTGTTTCCCCATGTGCTCATTTGCCTAGTTTTCCAAGTCGATTCCAGAGCCAATTTGTTGTTTTCTGACATGTTTAACTGCAGGTGTTTCTAAGTAGGCAATTCCGATAGTCGATATCTTTTTACTGGGAATTTTTCATGAGATGAGATTTGGCAGGATGCAAGTATGTGGAACAAATATTAAGTGTGTCAATTTTTAGAGTATTTTCAATTGTTTGGGTCAGTTTTTAAGGCCAACCAATGGACCTCCTGGCACTAGATTCATAGTTTGCAGAAAGTGATAATTTGAGTTTTTAATGATCTTGATTCCAATCAGTCTAAAAAGGTCGGTGGATCACTCTGGCATTTCAATTGTTCGAAAATGAAATTTTCTTTTTAGCCAGACCCACTCTGGGGTCCGACTGACTCCAAATAAATTATCAACATGTTTGGGTGCGGAATTATGTATTCAGGAGCTGCAATGTTGTAATGAAGAATTTTAGTTATATTCTTTTTGTGTTGATTAAAGTGGGTGGGAAATAGTTTGAATGAGTATGAAAGGCACCTAGAGCTAAAAGCAAGGATTGTAATATGGTACTACATGAAGTAGCTAAAATTGGTAATAGAGAGGTTGTTGATATCCTCCTTTGCAGACAACGTTATGCCTACTATTTCAATAAGCTTTAAGAGACAATTTTAATATTCGCTTCACGGTATGGCTACGTGGAAACAGTTAGGTGTCTCTTGCAATCTAGGTTACATCAAGATGTATTTGAATGGGATCAATCTGTTAGAGAAGTAGCTTACAGGGGTTGTAGTGTGGAGGGAGCCTTTCATGAAATTACAAAGACAACCAACAATCATGTGAGGAAGAGTAGCAAAAATGGAGAGAGTTTGGATTAAAAAAAAAATAGGAAGCTTATAATTGGAAAAACACATTGAGTGGTTAAATGCAAACAAAGAACAAAAGAAGCTCCACAACATGCTGGAATGAAGCCCCCACGCTAGTCAAAGCAGTCAGCATTAAAAGGAAAGAGCCCAACCAGTCAAAGGCATGTTAAAGACGTGTCTAACAAAAAATAAAATGCAGACCTCAGGAAGATCATGCCATATTAGAAGGAAGAGCATTATTTAAAAACAAAACCACATGGCATTCAAACAAAGGTTCAGCGTTACTGTATACAGCCAAAACATCAGATCATGCCAAATTAAATAAACTTAAGGGCTCACCTGTGAAGAACAGAGGAGGTGTACCAAGGCAAAGAGCCATGTCGAGCAGGGGGAGTAGATCCAAAGCCACTGCCAGTAAAAAAAACACTTGTGCCCAAGCTTGGACGAACCTGCACTTTGAAGTCTGCTCCATACAAAGAGGTCCACACAGTCAAGTGAGAGGGCAGAGGCACCAAGCTCACCACATACACACACAAAGCAATCTGAGACAACATAATAATGGAGAACAAAGCTGAAATAGTTAGAAACTCTTATCCCACATTGGCAGTGCGGGAGTATATTCAGGTTTTTAAATACAATCGCAGATACACATAAAGTGCCACCAAAACAAGTGGCTTTTGTGAAAGTCAAAGCCTGTGTGGGTTCCAATCATGATAGATGGACGTAGTCAAAGCATAATTTTAAACAAACATGCGGTCAAAATTGATGATGTCAGCACCGTTTGAGGCATCAAAAAAAAAAAAATTGGCTAGTGGCTATGTCGCTAGCCAAAAAATCTTGAAAAGTCCGGCTAGCGACATAGCAACGTCACCGAAAAAACATAAAAATTTGGCGAGTTTCAAAGTGTTATGTGGGTTCAATAGTAGTGTTGTTAGCAAATCAGATGTTGAAAAGTGGCAGCAATAGAATGATTGGGCAGTGATGTGGTAGGCAAATGGCAAGAGCGCACCAGATTGTGCCACGTGGTAGATCTGACGGTTCTTGCTTACTCACCAAGCGAAAGATGCATGAAAAATTAACATAGCGAGTTAGCAAGAAGATGACATGTGGTGGATGACACAAATCAGGTGTCCAATCAAAAAGTGACACGTGGCATTGGTCAAACCATGGGTTGACCCAAATTAGAAGGCAAGGGCAGTATTAAGCAATAAAAAATAATAATATTTTATTATTATTTAAAAAAAAAAAAAGGAAAGAATGGTGTGCATCTTTTTAAAATTCAAAAGAGGCTCTTTTCTAAAGTTTAAACTTTAGAAACTTTTAAATGTTTTGAAAATATCCTGAGTGCAAGCTTGAACTTTCAACCAAAGGGACGATTTTCAAATGAAGATTTAGTGGGTTTTCGATAAGCTAAATATGCACTCCAATATACCATCGGAACCGAGAAGATCTAAATTTTCTTAATATGAAGTTCATTTTTGCACAGACTGCCACTGGTACATGTTACAGGTCATTTTTATGAGATCTGAGGTATTGACAGCAGAATAAGTAAAACTCGTCATTGATTTTAAATTTTGGTTATGAGGCAGATGTAAAGGCCTTTTGAACCCTGAGTGTGGTAAAAATAAGCTAGAAAGGATCATATTACATTCTGAAAGGCCCTTTGTAACTGATTTGTTACTTTTACCCAGTGAATTCATTTTAACATCAGAGTCAGTTATTTTTTTTATCATTACATTTTGAGATTTTTATGCCTATGAGGGCCAAGGTGAAAGGATTTGATTTGCCAGTCAAGGAGAGAGGAAAGAAAGATGTTTTTGATCTTCTCGAGAGTGAATTTCAAGTGGACAGCTGTCAGTTGTATAACAGATCCGAGAATTATCTCCCTCCTATATCTTGCTTTCCTTTTGTCATTTGAAGCTTTCTAGTTTCTAGGAAGAAGAAATTCATTGCTGTGATACCATTAGGGATTCTAGTTTTTGCACTGTGAGACCATTGGTTCGAGTATTTTGACATGTTTCCATGACTGTGACACCATTTTTCTTTAGTAGAACTCTCATGTGAATAACATTGTAGAGATAATATAGATAGTTCTGAGATATTAGGTTGTTTCATGTTTTAATTTTATGCATCTAAATGTATAGTTTCAATGAAATGAATACATATGAGCAACAAATTCACTAGTTTTGTTATGGTTCTTGTCTCCTGTCTGAGCAATCTCTACGTCTTATGTGGTTTTGGAACAAAGATTTGAGACCCATTTGCATCCCTTTTAGGTTGTATGTTTGATGTATTTTGCTGTTGGACCAAAAGGCCAAGTAAATGCTCGATATATTTAAATAAGGTAATTGGTTGTTTGAGAAGGATATTTTGTGAGAATGAGATGTGAATGAATACTGATGTCTAAATCATAAGGTGGTTGGATAGATCTGATGTTTTGGTATATGAGATACGTCCTGATGTCACAGACGTATGTTTTGAATTCATGGAATTGCCCAATGGATTAGGCACTGATCAATTATAGGATCATTGGTTATACTGTTGTATTATTGAGGTTTTGTTGAATCAACATGTTTAATCAAATGAATTTCCCTTTCATGTTGAAGAGCTATAAATAGAATGCCCTCACTCAGCTTATGAATTTCATTGCTTTGCATCTAGCTACTGCAGATATATGTTATTTCATACGTTATTAGGAGAAATAAGGGTTTCTATCTACTTTGTATTAGATTTAGTGTATGCTTTGATAACTTGTACCATATAAGGAATCTATAGGTTCACCTGCCTAGGTTTTGTAGAGCCTGAAGAAGAAGAAGGGTCATGTCTTATAATTGGCCCTGTGTATGAAATGATATGTTGATAATGGGAATCAACTGCTGTGTCATATTCTCATGGGGATGATTGGAAATGGGTAACATTTTCAAACAAAAACAAAATGGTGACTCCACTGGGGACTATATTGAATCAGATTTAAGACAAACCTTGAGAAGTTGAAAAGAGCAGATTCAATACAGTAGGAGAAGTGCATTAAAAAGTTTCAACAATAAGTTCTCTGATGTTCTTTCCAGTTTTCTTACTCTAAATCATGCACCCCAGTTAAGTTTTATCCATTACTGCAGTATTTTTCAAAGTTGAATACAGATTGTGTTAATACGAGTCAGCTGGTTATTGCTTTCAAAATACTGTTGTAAGATCAGAGTCAGAATTGTTGAATAAAGGTTTCTCCCTTCTAAATGTTTTAAAGATTTGCAAATTCTACAAGTTGGAATTTTAATTTAGATATGCCATATTATAAATCATTGTTTCAAATCTTTCTCACAGTAGTGAGTGGCGACTCTATCTAAAGGATCTCTGAATCATTGTAGATCAGTGATGTATAAATTATTTTAAAGAGTTTTCAGTGGAATCAAGCAGGTCTGAAAGTTAGATGAATTTGCAAGAAAGAAGAGAGATCTATTATAAGTTTCTAAAAAATAATTCTGGAAGTGTTGTTTGATTTGTTGTCGCAAGAATTTGTAATGATAAAGATGAATCATAGCTGTGATTTCATTTCTCTCTTCAAGGAGATGGCAACTTTGTAAGGTTATGATCAGTGGTGTGAGGAATTCATGTTCGCACCAGGCCAATCAGCAGATTAGTGGTTTCATACAGCAACACTTGAGGTATTTTATACTTTCATGCAATTTTCTTTCCCATGAAAGTTAGTTCTACATATGTGTTCTCCATCAAGTGAAGTTTTAGCACTAAGAAGAGGAGAATGATTTGATAAGTTTTATGCACTTCATTAGAATGAGTTTTAATTGTTGTTTTAAAGTTTTGAAGTGTATTTGAAGTGTTTATATGGTAGAGGGTTGCAAAGATTTTCTGCAAGTTATAAATTCTAAAAGTATTTAATGGTGAATGAGTCTTGAGTTGAAGAATGTCAAGTTTCATGTCACCTAGTATGCAGCCTGTTAGTGAAGTTCCTAGATCCATCTCTACCAAGCGGTATATGCCATTGAATTTTAATGGTATCCATGGTTTCTCAAATACTATGCCTTGTAACATTAGAAAGTATTTGCCTAAGTTTGGTGGAAACCATGAAAATTCAGCCAATCATCATGTTCAGTTGTTTAGTGACTTCGTTGGTGATTTTGAAATTGCTCATGAAGACATTCAGATGAAATTGTTTGTTCAGACTTTAGAGGATGATGCTAGGGACTGGTTTTCATTTTTACCAGCATGTTCAATTTCATCCTGGGGTGAATTACTGTCAGCCTTCATGATGCAGTTCGGGGAAAGAGTAAGCATCTCTGATTATTTTGATAAGCTTTTGAAAATTGAAATCAGGAATGGTGAGTTAGTTCCTGAATTTAATATAAGATTTGCAAATATTTTGAGTGAATTTCTTGAAAGTTACAAGCCATATGATCAAATGTGTTTAGTGGTTTATCTCAGTGCATTTGCTAGGAAGATGAACTATCTGTTGAGAGATAAAGAACCCAAGACTTTTCATCAGGCATTCATGATAGCTATATAGATTGAGAATAACATAAAATATGGCTTAACCCGGAGTCACTTCTCTAGAAATATTGGCTGGCAATATGAGGTGCAAAGCACAAGTCAATGTCATGAGGAGTGTTTGATTTCAGATCAGCAAATAAGCACTCCTATGGTTGTAAATAATTTGGTTGAAGCCTCAAAAATAAAAACATGTGAACATGAAATCTCTCTATTGCAAAAAAGAAATGATTCCATTCATGCTGAAGTGAATGCACATGTGTATGGTATTACAACAATGAATGATAGAATTGATTCACTTGATGAGTGATCCATGCAAGATATAAATCCGGCCATTCATTTTCCCATTGATAATTTGCATTATGTTGAAAACATAATGAATTAGGAAGAGGAAAGGTATTCATCTTAGTATGAGGAGGAAGAAACCAGAAGTGATCTATCAAGTGATAAAGGTGAAATTCCTAATCCAACATGCCATGGCGAGATGACAGAAGATAAAGAATGTAAATCATATGTATCTCAGTCATAGTTAGAAGAACTAAGCTCATATGTTGATAATATTTCAGTGGTAGAGATGCATTCTCTTGACCAACAGGATAGGCAAGAAATGAATTATCTCATTGAGAGATTGCATCATGTTGAGAACATTATTAAATATGAAGTTGAAAGAAAGTCATATCAATGTGAGTATGATAAAGCTAAAAGTCGTCTGTCAAGTGATAATGAAGTTGCTGATCCAATATATTATCAAGAGGTGTCATATGAAGCTGATGATGAGAGTCATTACTCAAGTCAAGAAGAGGATAGTGCTAGTGTGTATCCATCTTCATGTGAATTAGATGCAGATTAGTAAATTTGAAAGTGAGTGTCCATTTCAGAATCGTGTAAATTAGTTTGAGATTAAAATTTATGAGGAAAATGTGTCTACACAATATGAAGACAAAGAGGTTATCCATAAAGATGTATTACATAATTGTGTAGAAGAGTGTTTTGAGGATGAGTGCTGTGATGATCAGTACGTGATTGATCCTGAGATTAATGCATCAGCACCTATTGGTAAGATAAATGATGATTTCCTTGCAAGACATTGTAATCACCTATATGGAGACAATGAAAGCAACTTTGATTTGTATTCTACATGCTTCGTTCACAGAGTGGATGTTGAATCTTCATATGATTCTTATTTTTCTTCTTCATATGCTGAAAGTGTCCATGAAAGTGATGTTAGAAGTGGTTTTAAAGTTTTCACTAATATGTTATATGGTGAGGAGTTTGATGTTGATCAGCACATCACTTGTCCTAATGTCTACAAAGGCACTTTGCATGGAGTTATCAATCCTCTTTTTGAAGAACACATGGAAGTTTCAGATTTAGCAGAGAATAAGTTTAATGATGATACTTTTTCTTACTATTGTAAGAGGTCAGACTATTCTTTTACCAAATATGACAGTGAATATGACCATAATGTTGCATCTAATTATGATAACAAGGTGTTTGATGAGACGGTTATTGAAAATCTGCCTATACCTTGCAATAATTTTTATGATCAATATTTTCATGTGATGACTAATCCATTTGCTGATTGTGAAGAAACATTTGAAGGTTGTGGATTAGCTTCAGATTCTGATGTGGATGACATATGTGAGTATCAGTTAGATTGTTCATTTGATTCATATCCGGTTATACAAAAGGATACACATTTTGAAGGTACGAGTGGTCTCTTTCCCCAAGTTGAATATGAAGCCTTCATATTTGAGAATGATAGCATTCATGAGCCACTAAATGAAGCGGGTTTTCAGTTTTAGTTTGATATGTTTAAGCGTGCTCAACAATATTTTCATAATGAGCTAACGGTTGAAGATGAAGTAAGTTTTTATATGCATTTTGAAAGTAAGAGTGATGATTTTGTTTTGCCAAGTGATTTGTTATATGATGATAATATGATTGGTGAAACTGATAGGAGAGGAAATTTTAGTTTACCTCATGGAAGTTTGGATGAGAATCATGTTTATGACAGAGGTAAACAATTTTGTTGAAGTTCAGTGGCCCAGGGTCATCGTTTGTAAATAGTAGTAGTAGTTGTTTCCTTGCTTTCAATAAGCTGTTCGAGAGGAGTTTTGTTGTTTCAAGAATGGTCTGCTTCCTCCAGAGATCTGAATCCTTGCCATGCATGCAAGGGGCATGCATCCCTAGACAAAGCCACTGTTGGCACTAAAAATTGCATGGTCAATTTTTGAACCCTATTGAGAAATTTGAGCCCTATAAACGCTTTTAAATGAGATTGTACCCAGCTATCAATTTGAGGCCTAAAAGGTGTTTAATGTTTCTAACAGCTTCCATTCAGCCTGTCTACATCTTCCATGAAGTTAAATTGTCATTTCGAGCCATTCTGTGAAGTCCTATTTCGAGAAATTGTCAAATTAGCATTTTACCCCAAGTGTATAACAGCGACAGGAGGTTGTGTTTGCCATTGAATATATTGCACGTAGAGAGGTTTTGTGACTTTCCACTTTTAGAGTGTCTAGTATCCATACCCAAAAACCTATGTTTCATATTTTGAGTCGTTTCAAGTCTGTTTGACTAGGTTTCGAATCCCTCAAAGTTGGTCGTTCACTGTTTTCATGCTTTTGCACTGTGCACACATTAATGGGAAGCCCTGTTTGACATGCTATAACTTTTGACCAGTTGATCCAAATGCTGAAATTCCTATTGCAATGCATTGTAGGTGTCAAAGACTTGTTATGTTTCAAGTTTCATATTAGGATAAATCTGTTTGATCAATTTTCAAGCGTGATTCCAAGTGGAATTTTTGACTTTTTGCTGGTGTCAGTATTTGTAGATTTATTAGAAGCCCTATTTGTGACGTTATATCTCATGATCCGTGATTGGTAAAATTGAATGGATTTTACCCCTGTGTTGTCCTCTAAAAATACTATAAGTGTGTCAATTTTTAAGCCTTAACAAATTTTTTTGCACACTTTTCTAGGTCAATGCCATTCGCAAAAAATATTTTTGTTAGTCAAGTCCAGTCTATAAAATTTTGAGTAGCCCACTTTGACTGATCACCGTTCGCGCACCGTGATTCGTCATGAGCCCAAATCTTAGGATCATATTCACCCCGTGACATAGAACCAGTGTCGTAGTTTTTTTTTTCCCATGTGCTCGTTTGCCTAGTTTTCCAAGTCGATTCTAGCGCCAATTTGTTATTTTTTGACATGTTTATCTGCATGTGTTTCTAAGTAGGCAACTCGGATAGTCGATATCTTTTGACTAGGAATTCGTCATGAGATGAGATTTGGCAGGATACAAGTATGCGGAACAAAGATTCAGTGTGTCAGTTTTCAGAGCATTATCAATTGTTTGGGTTAGCTTTTAAGGCTAGCCAGCGGACATCCTGGCACTAGATTCATAGTTTGCAAAAAGTGATAATTTGAGTTTTTAATGATCTTGTTTCCAATCAGTCTAAAAATGTTGGTGGATCACTTTGGCATTTCAATTGTTTGAAAATGAATTTTTTTTTTTTAGCCAGACCCACTCTGGGGTCTGACTGACTCCAAATAGATTATCAAGATTTTTGGGTGCGGAATGATGTATTCAGGAGTTGCAATGTTGTAATGATGAATTTTAGTTATATTCTTTTTGTGTTGATTAAAATGGGTGGAGAATAGTTTGAATGAGTATGAAAGGCACTTGGAACTGAAAGCAAGGGTGCAATATGCTATTGCATGAAGTAGCTAAAATTGGTAATAGAGAGGTTGTTGATATCCTCCTTTGCAGACAGAGTTATGCCTACTATTTCAATAAGCTTAAAGAGACAATTTTAATATTCGCTTCATGGTATGGCTACGTGGAAACAGTTAGGTGTCTCTTGCAATCTAGGTTACATCAAGATGTATTTGAATGGGATCAATCTGTTAGAGAAGTAGCTTATAGGGGTTGTAGTGTGGAGGGAGCCTTTCATGAAATTACAAAGACAACCAACAATCATGTGAGGAAGAGTAGCAAAAATGGAGAGAGTTTGGATTAAAAACAAAATAGGAAGCTTATAATTGGAAAAATACATTGAGTGGTTAAATGCAAACAAAGAACAAAAGATGCTCCACAACGTGCTAGAATGAAGCCCCCACACTGGTCAAAGTAGTTGGCATTAAAAGGAAAGAGCCCAGCCAGTCAAAGGCATGTTAAAGACATGTCTAACAAAAAATAAAATGCAGACCTCAGGAAAATCATGCCATATCAAAAGGAAGAGTATGATTTAAAAAGAAAACCACATGGCATTCAAACAAAGGTTCAGCGTTGTTGTATACAGCCAAAACATTAGATCACACCAAATTAAATAAAGACCATTTGAGGCATGGACCAAAAATTTGAAAAGAAGCCACCAATTAAACTTAAGGGGTCACGTGGGAAGAACAGAGGAGGTGTACCAAGGCAAAGGGCTATGTCAAGCAGGGGGTTAAGCCGCTGCCAATAAAAAAAACACCTGCACCCAAGCTTGGAGGAAGCCGCACTTTGAAGTCTACTCCATACAAAGAGCTCCACAGAGTCAAGTGAGAGGGCAGAGGCACCAAGCTCACCACATACACGCACAAAGCAATCTGAGACGACATAAGAATGGAGAACAAAGCTGAAATAGTGAGAAACTCTTATCCCACATTGGCAGCATGGGAGTATGTTCAAGTTTTTAAATACAATCGCACATACACATAAAGTGTCAACAAAGCAAGTGGCTTTTGTGAAAGTCAAAGCCCGCATGGGTTCCAATCATGACAGATGGACATAGTCAAAGCATAATTTTAAACATTCATGCGGTCAAAATTGATGACATCAGCACCGTTTGAGGCATCGGAAAACCATAAATTTGGCTACTCGCTATGTCGCTAGCCGAAAATTCTTGAAAAGTTTGGCTAGCGAGATAGTGACGTCACCTGAAAAACATAAAAAATCCGATGAGTTTCAAAGTGTTATGTGGGTTCAATAGTAGTGTTGTCAGTGAATCAGATGTTGACAAGTGGTAGCGACAGAGTGATTGGGCAGTGATGTGGTGGGCAAATGGCAAGAGCGTACCCGATTGTGCCATGCGGTAGATCCAACGGTTCTCGCTTACTCTCCAAGTGAAAGAAATTAACGTAGCGAGTTAGCGAGAAGATGACATGTGGCAGATGACACAGATTAGGTGTCCAATCAGAAAGTGACATGTGGCATTGGTCAAACCATGGGTTGACCTGGATTAGAAGGCAAGGGCAGTATTAAGGAATAAAAAATAATAATATTTTATTATTATTTTTTTTTAAAAAAAGGAAAGAATGACGTGCATCTTTTTAAAGTTCAAAAGAGGCTCTTTTCTAAAGTTTAAACTTTAGAAACTTTTAAATTTTTTTAAAATATCCTGAGTGCAAGCCTGAACTTTCAACCAGAGGGACGATTTTCAAATGAAGATTTAGTGGGTTTTCGATAAGCTAGATATGCACTCCAATATACCACCAGAACTGAGAAGATCTAAATTTTTTGAATATGAAGTTCATTTTTGCACAGACTACCACTGGTACATGCTGCAGGTCATTTTTATGAAATCTGAGGTATTGATAGGAGAATAAGCAAAACTCATCATTGATTTTCAATTTTGGTTATGAGGCAGATGTAAAGGCCTTTTGAACCCTGAGTGTGGTAAAAATAAGCTAGAAAGGATCATATTGCATTCTGAAAGGCCCTTTGTAACTGATTTGTTACTTTTACCCGGTGAATTCATTTTAACATCAGAGTCAGTTATTATTTTTATCATTACATTTTGAGATTTTTATGCCTGTAAGGGCCAAGGTGAAAGGATTTGATTTGCCAGTCAAGGAAAGAGGAAAGAAAGATGTTTTTGATCTTCTCGGGAGTGAATATCAAGTGGACAGCTGTCAGTTCTATAACAGATCCGAGACTTCATCTCCCTCCTATATCTTTCTTTCTTTCTATCATTTGAAGCCTTCCAATTTCTGGAAAGAAGAAGTTCATTGCTGTGATACCATTAGGGATTCCAGTTTTTGCACTGTGAGACCATTGGTTCTAGTATTTTGACATGTTTCCATGACTACGACACCATTTTTCTTCAGCAGAACTCTCATGTGAACAGCATTGTAGAGATAATATAGATATTTCTGAGATATTAGGTTGTTTCATGTTTTAATTTTATGCATCTGAATGTATAGTTTCAAAGAAATGAATACATATGAGCAACAATTTCACTAGTTTTTTTCTGGTTCTTGTCTCCTATCTCAGGAATCTGTAAGTCTTATGTGGTTTTGGAACAAAGATTTGAGACCCATTTGCATCCCTTTTAGGTTGTATGTTTGATGTATTTTGCTGTTGGACCAAAAGGCCAAGTAAATGCTCGATATATTTAAAAAAGGTAACTAGTTGTTTGAGAAGGATATTTTGTGAGAATGAGACCTGAATGAACACTGATGTCTGAATCGCAAGGTGGTTGGATAGATCTGATGTCTGGGTATATGAGATATGTCCTGATGTCACAGATGTATGTTTTGAATTCATGGAATTGCCCAATGGATTAGGCACTGATCAATTATAGGATCACTGGTTATACTGTTGTATTATTGAGGTTTTTTTGAATTACTGGTTCACCCGCCTAGGTTTTGCAGAGCCTAAAGAAGAAGAAGGGTCATGCCTTATAGTTGGCCCTATGTCTGAAATGATATGTTGATAATGGGAATTAGCTGCCCCTAGATGTGTCATATTCTCATGGGGATAATTTGAAATGGGTAACATTTTCAAACAGCAACAGAGGGGGAAAAGATAACAAATGGATTGGATTCCAATATTGCAAGTGGTTGATGAGGATGAGTTTATTGTCATGTTTATGGAGGAAGATATCAATTATCTATCTATTCACCCTCATCATGGTGTTTTGAAAACTACAAAAATAGTCTCACTCTACTCTCTTAGACTAGATAAATGAAATTTCTAATCCCTTAAAATGCAGAATTTAAAATACAAAGCTCTAGAAGGGAAAATAGAGGAGATGTAGACTAAAGAGGACAAGAAAGGGTAGAATGAGTTAAGGGTAAACTTTAAGAAACTTCCCTATAGAAAGATATATAAAGTATAGATGAATCTTTCATTATTTTGAAAATTAAAAATATTTCTATTAGCGATTGTCTCATCTTTTTTTATTTTAAAGATTTTTTTTTTATGGTGATTATTTTGGAATCATAATTTTTGCATAGAAATTATTGATGAATCTCAATAATAATAGGAAGCTCATTAATCATCATGGAATATTACAAATAAATATTGAACACTTTTGTACTTAATGGAAAATTATGAGGATCGTTACATTATATAAAAAATCAATGGTGAAAATTCAATTTATATGATATATCCCTAAAGTAACTAATAATTATGATAATTATTGGTGAATTAATTATAATTTATCCAATAATATATAATATTTAGATGAATCAAATATAATCATGTATCGAATATTGTGGTGAAACTTTGAGTTTAAATTTTTAAATAAAATAAGTTATTAAGCAATTTTAAATATTTAAGACCTAAATTTTTTTTAAAGTGGCAATTTAGGTTGCACTAAATCTTAAATTAATAGTCAAATTAGTAGCCAAAATTTTCTAAAATTAGCAAATTGGCCAATATTAGCCACTAAAAAATACCTTGGAAGGTGGAGATAGAGTATAATGGTAATCTAGAGATGATCAAAGAAATGAAGAGAAATTTTGACAAAATGGAAAATGTGATAAGGGATGTGTTGACTAGATGTCAGGGTCTTCTTGAACCCACCATAGAGTGTATGAATAGGGTGTTTACATTCTTGGGTGAGGATAAGGAGGTGAAACTCGTGCTTGATCTAGAGGAAGAAGAGATGGAAGAGGAGGATGTTAGTCTTGGAAAATTGACCTGATCCAAGACCAAGAAAAAACAAAAGAAAGTGACCCAAATAGACAAAAAAATGATATCAAAGAGCTCATACATAAAATAAAAAATATTCACC
Organism: Cupressus sempervirens; assembly: GCA_028749045.1. Taxonomy (NCBI): domain Eukaryota; kingdom Viridiplantae; phylum Streptophyta; class Pinopsida; order Cupressales; family Cupressaceae; genus Cupressus; species Cupressus sempervirens. The sequence goes on from CM053791.1 coordinate 245,693,612, forward strand.
TAGATCTGAAAGAGGAGGTGGAAGACATAGTCTAGATTCTACCACTTGTGTGTTGTCCCTTTTTAATTTTATCTCTAGTTAGACTATTAATGTTATAGTTTGTGTAGGTTTTTGTGCTAGCTTTTTTTGGCACCCTTAAACATCACACACTAATATTTGACTTCTTAGGTCGATGTGGGCTTCATTCTAATTACCCTTTCACTTACATTTAGTTTTTGTACTTTTCCATCAATTGTTTTGTTCAAATTTCCAACAACATTTAAGTGTTACTATGCAAGTTAAACATATATGATCAACATAGAATTTTCTTATATGAGGGAAAAAAATATGCAATGTTTAAGCTATGTGATCTATATCACTAGATTTGTGAGTAGTTGTAGAAAAAAATGCATCACATTAAAAAGAATTAACCCTCCTTCAAATCAGATAAGATAGGAATAGTTTTACAAAGTGTGGAATATTTTTATAAAAAAACACTGTAGCTTCGAGTTGTGTACCCTGTAGGAGTTAGCATTAAATGAGTTTGGTTTTTGTAGGAATCTTATTTTGGTCATTCATCAAGAATAGACCAAAACTCCAATTTAACTTCATGCTTACACCATATCATAAGTCAAATCAATGAGATACAAAATGTTGGTGTGATGTTACATAGGCCAAAAATGTTGTGCATTTGTGGGTGTCATAAGAGCTAACATTGAATGAGTTTGGACATTGTAGGAACCTTTCTCTACTCATTCAACATCTTTTTCTAATTCAATGCACACGTGGGCTAAAAATGAAGTGTATTGACAAATTATCCTCAATGAAGGATATTTATCTAGCATCAAGTTGGAAACTTGAGAACCTCTCGAAGAATATTTTGGTTTGAATATACTCAAGGGATCATTTGGAGATAGATATTTCGCTAAGTGCAAGAAGTTGGGTCTCACTTTTAGGCAAAAGTGGAAGTGTTTTTCCTATTTTTGAAATTTCCTCTGAATTGATGTCAAAATTTGAGTCATTTAGAGATTGAATATATAAAAAATTCAAAAATAAAGATTATAGTGCTTAGAATCTACTTTTTGAATATGTAATTTATTTGTGTACCCATATGATAGATTTGTTTTTTGGTATGTTTTTTTAAAAACCACTTTTTCAAAATGTATTCAAGACCATACTACACTCATGTATGGACACCATAAATTGACACAAACAAATGATTTTTTGTAAATCCTTTTAAAGGAAGTTACCTAACACACCAAAGATTGATGAAAATATTTTTCTTTAATTTTTAATTGGATAATTTTATTATTATTAAGTTTTAATTGACTATAAAGGTAAATTATAAAACCTCTTATGTATGGACATCATAATTTGATCAAAATTTCATATTTTTATTTTTATTTTTATTTTAACTTCAAAAGAATTGTATGTAGATTGATGACATATAAATTAATTTTTAAAAAATCATAAAATAAAAAAGTTATTAATGTTTTAATGAACCTTGCTATTTTACATTTAGCTACCACCTTTGATTTAAAAATAATGCAAAAAGAGTATATAAAATTACAACACTATAAAATTTATATTTCTGAAATCAGGAGAGTGAGAGCTCTAATGGGTTTTTGTTTCATAAAAAAAATTGACCGAGAAGACCCTCTAAAAATTACGGCAAGGCCTGAACTTGTCAGTTCAATGCTTTAGCTAAATCTTGAGACGTTAAGATATAGGCTTGGTCTCACCAAGCTTATCCTAAACTAAAGTCTGAGACAGGAGAAAAAAATCTGGCCACATGTTGTGAGAAACAAGCAGCAATTTTTTGAAATTCAAAAAATGGGTGCCCATTTTGAAAAACTATTTTCAACGTTTAAAACAGATTTTAAATCCCAAAAAAACTAAAAAATTGATATTTTTAAAACTGGGCACCCATTTTTTATTTTTTTAAAAGGCTTCCCATTTTTAAAAAAATGTGAATGTTTTTATTTTTTCAAAAATGGGCACCCTTTTTTTGAAATTCGGATTGGGCACCCGAGCCTAAAATGGATGTCTGTTTCTAGAAGAGTGTGATCTCAATCCATGAACTTCCATGGAATTGAGACTCATCTTTGTGCACTTACCCATTTGTGGAAATTAACTTTGGCCCACTTCCTACTATGTTGTTTGTGGAGTCTTGACGCCAATTTAGCTCAAGCGGATTTATTTTTCAATATGAGGTTTCTAATACCTAAACCCCATTCTTAATAGGTTTATAAATGTTATCCCATTTGATAAGGATGGGATTATTTTGTTTGAAGTTACCTAGCTAGATGAAGGATTTGATTTTTTCCTCAAGATTATCTTTAGCTTTAAATGTTAGGGGAGGCATGATATTTTATATAAGCATAGTGAAATAGGAATAGATTTATTCATGGTCAGTTGACTAGCATTGGAGAGCCAACTAGATTTCTAGTTATCTATTTTGCTATCGATATTTTGAATGACCTAGTCCCACACATTTCTAGACTTGATCCATTTCTCCAGAGGCATACCCAAACATTTGCAAGGTCAATCCCCTTCATTAAACTCCAAATATTGCATACCATATCTTGACAATTCAAATTGAATCAATAAATAAAATTTCTAACTTGTCAATATTGACTATCTTTCTTAATACTATCATAAATAAGTCATGGTTGGATTTGAGCACTTTTTGTTCATTGATGGAGGATTGTTCAAGAAAGATGGTATCATTTGTGAGTTGGTAAAGGGTTGTGTTGGGAATTCCTTATATTACCTCAATCCCTTTAATGAGTTCATATTCTTGGGAGGGCTTGGTCACCCTTCCAAAGCCTTCAATCATAATAAAAAATAGGAAGGGAGAGATGGGGTCACCCTCCTTAAGGGCTCTAGAGATATAAAAAAAGCATTCTACAACTCCATTGAATAAAAAGGAGATTTTGGGAGACTATATGCAACTAAATATAAGGTGTCGAGAAAAGATTTATACAAGTATGAGAATCTATTTCAATCATTGTTTTGTCACTGATGTCAAACCTTCTACTTGCTAGTAAGAAAACTGCTTAATTGATTTGAGTACTATCATTTGTTTGATTGATAAAGAGGTTTTTATCAAATGAGATAACAAGAGGACCTAGAGGAAAGGTTGAGTTATGGTATGTAAAATGGATACAAAGATTAGTTAACATACTGATGCTATAGTGTATTGATTATTTACTTAAGGCTGCAAAGGTTGGATATACTAATTAAGTCTAGAAGACCAAGTAAAAAAAAATTGAGTCTCCAAAGCTTGACTGAGTGGACAATAGGTGTCAAGAAAAGCTAGTGCAAGTCGAGCAAAAAATTAGTTAGAGCCAAGAAAAGTGAAAATTTAGTGTATTCTGACTAAACTTGGTGTAAGCTAAGTAAAGTTTAGATAATGTTTAGAACTAGTAAACTTTAGTGTTTTCTGAGTTATCTAGTTAAAGATGAGTGGAAGAACAGTATGGAAGCCAAGTGACAACATATTGATGCAGAGTGCCAATATTCATGTTAAAAGATAGATTTGATGAATCTAAGTTGACTATTGTATTCTCTTGAATTGTGTGAATTGTGTGAAAGATAACTATGATGAGCTAATGGCACAGAATTCAAGCTAAACCATTTTGAGGCAAATTTAAGGGATATTGAAGAAGAAGTTTCTAGAGGAACCAAATGGAAAATTGGGTAGATTCATTATATCTTACCTAATCCTACCTAACCCTAAAATGGATGATTGAGGTTAAATGGAAAAAAGATCTTAAATCTCTATTTATAAAGAGAGTTGATCAGAAGCAAGTTTTGTCATGTGCAAGAACCTAAGGAAGACAAGGAGTCTAGGGTATTTGCTTCATTTAGTGATTGAATAGAAGAGACTGCTATTGGAAAACAAAGCAAGAAGGCTTAAGACTATCAATTCTTGAAGGGTGAACAAGCTATCAGAGCTAAAGTGTATGAAATCTAAGAAGAATGGAGCACTAAAATAGAGATCTATAATTTACAAGTGAGTTGTAATTTGTTATCAGATCTAGCCTTATTATTACTTTCTAATCATTCTATCAATCTAGGGAAAATCCTTTGGATTAAGGTTGACCCAACACTGATTTGTAAATCCTTTAACTATCTAAAATTCTAAGTGAATGATATAAAGTCCTCTAATAAGGCTCACTCCTAACAAGGTGATTTAAATCCTCTAACCAAGTCACATTTAATAGGGTGTATTGTAACCTTTAACAAGGTTGTCCTTTTACAAGGTATCACTTCAAAAGAGTGAGAATTAGTAGCATGTTACTGGTGGCTTTTCCCAAATTGGGTTTCCACATAAAATCCATGTGTCAAATGTGTTATTGAATTTTTATGTTTCATGTTTATATTTTGGCAAGGTTGTTTTAACCTAGGATAGTAACTTAAAATGTTTAAGTGTTGTATGATATAATGGATGCATGAATGAAAATGTTTTATGGATATGGGTTCACTACACTATGAATTTTTTTTATTTGTACATCTCGACCCTAGATAATTGATTCACCCCCATAGTTATTCCAAAAAATTCCAATAGTTAGTATTAGAGCCATCTTCTTAAGAGGGATAGTTTGAAGAGACTAGAAGCAAGAGATCTAGATGTAAAAAAGAGAGGAACCCAAACGTAACAATGAGAACTTCCCTACATGGAAAATTATGATGAACCTACACCTAGGAGGTCTTGGATATCATGCAAAATCTACCATTAACACTAAGCATGTTAATCCTAGTAGAGTGCTAATTGCTAAAAATCTAAAAAAGAAGAAAGAACATAGTCTAGCAATGTTGGAGATTTCTTCTGAGTTTGATGACATCAAGGGTTGTGATAGTGCAAAGATTTTTTCTCTTTGCACCATTTACGGAGGAGACACAAATGTTTTAAGAGCCAAATCTAAAAGCCTTAGAGGTAAGGTCGATGACATGAGGATGTAAGAAGGTGAGAATGTTGCCTAATATTGCTCTAGAATAAAAGATGTTGTTAATGCTATAAGAGGATCCACTGGTATTATTGATGATGATACTGTATTGAGTAAAGTACTAAGAAAATTGCTAACCATCTATGCTATTAGAATTTCTTTCATACAAGTACTAAGATGTATACCAGCCTCAAATCTAACTATAGAATGTTTGGTAGGTAGGCTCATTTCCTTTGAGCTCTCTAATTTTGATAACTTCAAACCTAAAAATGTTGAATTTTCTATCAAAGATAAGCTATCACTAAAAGAACCTATAGAGAAGAAGAAAAAGGTGAAATATATTTCTAGTGACAGTGTCATAGATGAAGAAGATGTAGAAAAACTTGAAGCATTGCTAGCAATGAGATTTTATAGAGGAAAAGGTAAATTTAAAGGTAAGTTACCTATCACGTATTTTAATTGCAACAAGGTTTGTCATATTGTTGCTAGACGTCCAGAGAAGAAGAATTGTAGAAGTAGAGAAAAATGCAAAGGTAAAAGAGATGAGGACAAAAAAGATTACAAAGACAAAGGCAAGAAGTATTGCTACATTGAAGAAGAGGAAACCAAAGATGGATTTAATGACCATGATGATGAAGTGGTGTATGTTGCAATGAAGGATGATTCTGATGAGGATGAAGCAACTGCATTGGTGTCCTTTGTGAACAAGAGTAATAGATGGATCATTGACAATGGATGTTGGCATCACATTAATGGAGAGAAAAGTAAGTTCATTACCATGAATTATTATGCTGGAAATAGTGCAAGGTTTGGTAATGATGGAACATGTCTCATAAAAGGAAAAGGATCTATCAAACTCAAAGAAACACTATTGTGTGACAATGCTTATTATGTTGAAGGATTTAACTATAATTTGTTGAGTGTGTCACAACTGAATAGTTCAAGTTGCAAGGTTGAGCATGAGAACAAGATAGATGAGATCAATGATACTGATGAGAAAATAATTGAGAAATGTGATCAAACTAGAGGTAATCTATTTTATCTTGATATGAATGATGTTACTTGTCTTGTAGAATTTGAAGATGTGTAGTTATGGCACAAGAGGTTATGTCATGTTAAATTTGATAACTTGGTTAGTATCAGTAACATGAAATGAGTCGGAGATTTGCCTAAAATTGAAGAAACCTGACAATATAATTTGAAAACAATGTCAGTTAGGCAAGATGAAAAAATCTAGTTTTAAGAGTAAGATGCACACCTTTACAAGATTTTTGGAGATTTTTCATATTGATTTGTGTAGACCAATTGAGGTGCAAAGCTACAAGGGTGACAAGTACATTATCCTATTTGTTGATGATTATTCTAGGAGGATGACAATTATGTTTCTAAAACAAAACTCAGAAGCTTTCCAAATGTTTAAGTGGTACTTAGCAAGAGTTGAGAAGGAGATAGGTAAAATCCTAAAATGTGTGAGATTTGATAGAGGATGAGAATTTAAATCAAATGAGTTTGAGATCTCCTATAATGAAAAAGAATTCAAAAGACAAACATTTTCACCTAGGACCCCTCCACAAAATGGAATTGTTTAAAGGAGGAATAGAGTTGTAATGGACTATTTTAAGACACTCATGATGGAGAATAATAATGCTTTGAAATACTGGAAAGAGGTTGTAAGTACAACTATCTATACCTTGAATTGTGTGCAAGTCAACAAGGGTACTCATTCAACACCCTTTGAATTATGTATGGATACTCACCTAATGTAAAATATTTTAAGGTATTTGGAAGCAAGTCCTATATTCTCAAAGATTTCAAGAATGGTAAATTAGATGCTAAAAGTGAAGAAGATACATGAGGCTGAACTATGAAGGAGCCAAATGAATACAAGTATTTCATATACTTTTATGAAGGTATACTTGTTGAATAAGATGATGGAAATCAAGTTGCAAATTAACAAGAAGTTTTAATGGCTGTTGAGTCACATATAATGAATGTCAAGTTGCATTTAGGAACTGAGCTATAGTAAAGTGCCGAGTTGTAGACTAAAACTAAGGCACATTCTAATTCTAATATTAGTGTACATGAAAGAAATGTTGAATTACTTGATAGAGAAGTACATAGTGATTTAGAAGTTGAAAGACCTAATGAGGAAAGTAGAGTAGAACCACTTGATTGTTAATGTATGTGAAAGATGTTCAAGCCTAAGATAGTGAAAGATGCCTTAGACAATGAGGACATGAGTAAAGTCATGAAAGAAGAGATTGAGAACATTGAGAAGAATAAGACATGGATTCTAGTTCCCAAACTAGAGGACAAGAATGTGATTCGAATCAAGTGGGTGTATAGAAATAAGTTAGATAAGAATGGTGAAGTGACAAGGAATAAGTAAAGATTAGTTTGCAAGGGGTATGCACAAGAAGAATGGATATACTATGGAGAAAAATTTTCCCCTATTACAAGATTAGGAGTAAGAACTCTGCTTTTTTACTCCGCATACAAAGGTTTCAAAGTTTATCAAATGGATGTGAAATCTACATTTCTGAATGGTATATTAGAAAAAGAGGTGTATATAGAACAACCCAAAGGATTTGTTGATTATAACAATAAGAACATGGTATGTAGAATACACAAATCTTTGTATGGTTTAAAGAAAGCCCCAAGAGTATGGTATGAAAGGCTTCACAATTATCTTGTAAAGATTGGTTTTGAGAGGATTGATGATAACAATAATTTGTACTTGAAGATTGAAAAGGGTAAAGGAATTTTACTATTTGAAATATTTGTTGAAGATATCATATTTGGAGGTTAAGATGGATTATGAAAAGCATTTGCAAATGAAATGAAGAAAGAATTTGAGATGTCCATGTTTGGAGAGATCAAGTTTTTTGTTGGTTTGCATGTATATCAGATGAAATATGGTATATACATCACTCAGTCTAAGTATGTGAAGGAAATATTGAACATTTTTGGATTGCAAGATTCCAAACTAGTTAGCACACCTATGGTGATAGGACACAAGTTGTCAAAGAATGATGATTTAGTTGATGTGAATCCAACATTATACAGATCTATGATTGAAAAATTGCAATGTGTAGTGTATAGAAGACCTAGCATTACATTATCTATTGGGATAGTTGAAATATTCTCTGCTAATCCTAAGTAGAATCATTTGATGGTTGTTAAGAGAATTATGAAATATCTAAAATGAATAGAAGACTATGGTCTATACTACAAGAAAATAATAAATTTGAGTTGAGAGCCTACACTCATGTTGATTGGGTTGGAAACATTGATGACAGAAAGAGCACTAGTGGAGGAGATTTTTTTTTTAGGAAAGAGTTTCGTTACTTGTACCAACAAGAAACAAAACTACATATCTCAATCTACTGCTGAAGCTACATATGTGGTTGTTGTAGTAAATTGTACAAACATTGTATGCATCCATAACTACTCAAACATATGAAGGAAGAAATCATAGAACCTGTACTTTATTGTGATATTACAAGTTCTATGGGTTGATGCACCAAGTTGTAGTGCCAAAAACATGACACAAAAACCATTTTTATACTATTCTAAAAGTTCACACATGCTATAGCATACACACACTTATGCTTGGGCTCCACAAGCCCAAGCCCAAGCACATGCGTGCTATAGTGTATGCACAATTTATAAAATTACAAGTTTTTATATATGGGTTGAAAACCCATAGCCCATTCCATTTCATTTCTTTTCTTTTTGCTATTGCCTTCTTTCTCCTCAATGGTGTGCACATAGTTTGTAAAACTTGAAGAATTTTCTCACTCACCTTTGCAAAATGCCTACTTATCACTGGAGATCAAGATCAAGATCACGTAGTATGTTTTGTACCCTTTTGTTTGCATTGTTATATATGTTTTTCTATTTTTTTTAGGTTTTTACATTGTTTTGTAGGTTTTTTCAGTTTTGTTTAAAATTTGTTTATTTATTTAGAATGTAGTTGGTTTCTTATTAGGAAATGTGAATAATCAACCACCAAATTTCCATCCTAATCAAAAAAATCAAAATGAAAACTCTCCACAAGATCCAAATCAAAACCCTCCACAAGATGAAAATCAAAACCCTCCATAAGAAGAGCAAGAAATTTTGCAACCTCCACCAATTGAAAGACCTCCTCCTAGCACCCAAGAAAACATAATGAATGAAATAGAAAGAGGAAAAAATCAATTAGAAGCAATCATTGGTAGGTTGAAAGCTTTTTGAAAACCCAATCCTATGAGAGAAAAATTGGCATCCTCCCTTGAGTCCATAATGAGCCATATAGCTTCCGTTAGTGGTTAGTTGGATATTTGGCATGTTAAGAGAGAAGAAGACATTATTTAACATTGGCATGATTATTGTAGGGAGATGAATATGTGCATTGTTTAAAAAGCTTGGAGAAGAAGACATTATTAAACATACAACTAAAAGGTTCACCTCCATTGGTGCATATATGATGATATTCAAAATAATTTTTGGGATAGATGGTGGATGGTTTTTGATGCCGCTCCCTAAATTAATCATGAGGTTCTAATTTATTTCTTAAAGAAATTGTATTGTGAATTTTTCCTTGGGGAGATCCCCAATTATTTTGATATGTTAGAATCTCAAGGTAGAGGTGGGGAGTCAGCATTTGAGAGGTCGAGGACAAAGTGAGCATTTGATTATTCTTTCAATTGTGAAGGAACATGTAGAGACCAATACTCTAAGGACTATCAATACTTTGACATAGAACCTCATTAATTACACAAGTCCATTAGTTGAGGAGGACCCTTCTTTGCATCATGGTCACATGTGCACATCATGTGCACATTTGGCAGTCATGTTGGAGACATTATGGATGATGGGCTATTCACTGATGAGTTCCTGAGTGACACATTTGGCATTGACACATAGGTAAATTACAATTATAATGAACTAATTTGATCACATTTTGTATGTACAGTGAATGACTAATTAATTAGCATGTCTTGACATTTTTCAAAATTTAGGGTAAGAGTGTTTATGGCCCTAGTATAGATTCCCCAACCCTATTTTACATTTTGTTGATGAGTCAAGAGGTATGTATCAATTTAATCATTTAAATTAATACATATATTTGTTAAGTAATCATATGAAGGATTGAGGAAAAAAAATTATGCTTTAGTTCTCTACTAGGCCATTGACATTCATAAGCGACTCTGAGCCTAGGCATGGTACAAGCTTTGTAGAGGTACATTTGTTTCATGTTAATTTAATTAATTTAATTATATTTTTTTCATGTTTCATGGTACATGTAAATTGTATTATATCACATGTAGTTGTTGAAATCTGAGAATCCTCCTCATCTTTGTTATTCCATCAATCATGGAGTTGCTATCGCAATGGCTAGTTCAGAGCCATTGACCAAGGCATGAAAGAGTTTTCTTAGTTTTAGCTGTTATTTATAATATTTAGTATTGAAATTTCAAATTTAATTTATAAGTGATTATATTGATTTAATTTTTGTAGGGCCTTGTTACATCTAATCATCTACGAGCCTTTAAGGTGGATGTACAGAGTGACTATTTGATGGTGGTAAGAAAATAATTAATTTTGTGTGTACATATATTTGATTTCAATTTATAATAATTATTTATTCATATCTACTTTGTTTGTATCAACTCTAGTTCGAGAGGAGCCTAAACGAGAAGACGAGCAAGAGTGTGAGGAAGACCCCATCATCCCCATCATCTCCCTCCACATAATGACCAAATACCTCTAGATATTTGTTTCCTTCCCCTCATGGGAAGGAGAAGACATAGGTATAGACACACATGTATAGCCATTAGTGGACACATAGCTTGGATTTTATGTTAGTGGACATATTCGACATATATTTGATGTATATATGATATTTTATATTTTATGTATGACATATAGTTAATGCATGACATTATTAGACTTATGACATTATTGGTTATCATAATATATGATATGTTTATTCATGTATGACATTATTCATTATCATAATATATTATATATTTGTTCATGTATGACATTATTGGTTATCATAATATGTTATATGTTTGTTCATATATGACATTATTGGTTATCATAATATATATCTTGTTTTCTTTTGTTTATGTTCTAAGTACATTTCATATTTTTTCATTTTAATGTAATTTGCATCCAAAATGATGTAGAGTGCTCATACCAAAAGCTAGTGAATTTCCAAAAAGAACACTTCTAAGGCAAGCTACCTATTCCAAATGTCTCTATCTAACCCTTCACAAACTCAACCAACTACCTCTCACAATACCCAGCACCTCCATTACGTTACACCCTCCAAGATCTTCCACAAAACCATACCATAATAAGATTCCAAAAGGCTTAACTCATTTCCATTTATGTGGTTTGAACATTCAGAAAGTGCTATACACCTTAGTGGACTTCAAAACATCAATTCTCACAAACAAACCTAAAGAGGCTCTTTCTTGTAGCCCTGCCTTTGGGGTTTTAAGGTAGAAAATCAAAATCTCTCAAAAAAAAACCAAAACCAATGAGGGATTAGGATACCCAATACTAAGCTTGACTAAATTCCAAAAATGTAGACTCCCAACTATTCAATAAAGCATATAACTTTCAGGCCTAGATCTAGACAAATAGGCCTAAAATGTACCTTCTAACTCCCAACTCATTAAAATTTCAAATAAAAATAACAAATGAACTTTTTTATAGTTTTACCTAACCAATATCTTACAAACTTCTGATATTCAAAGTCCTAATTGTTGAGGAGATACACAAATCTCCAAACCCTTGTTATAATGAGTGTTTCCTTGCCGAATAAGATAACTATCTCACAAACTTCAGTCTCTCATCTATTCCATCCTTCCAAGATATTCTTCAACTATCTCACAAAGTTCTTTGTATTCATAGATTGAGTAGTAAACTGCATGCTTCTTTGGGTTAAATGATCATAATACCTACATGTTATATTTATATAAAGTGGAGGAAGATTTAAAGGTTCCCTTGGTTGTTCTAGATCACCATCTTATAAGTTAACACCATACCATTATTTCTTATTATAGATATGGTCAAGAATCAATAAATACATTTTGATTGCATAGAAAATATAGGGAATCACCAATTGAAAACATGACAATAGCTTGGTTAGAGTTTGCACGTGTGTTGTAAGACTTTAAAGACAAGGGTTTGAAGAATCTACCTTCTACTCAATGACTATGAGCCCAAAAGTTAGTATTTGGAAAGGTTTTGATAAGATAATGGAGTATTGGAGTTTTTTTGTTCAAGCTCTTTGAGATTTTTGAAATTTTATAGTTTATAGTTTAGCATTGACATGTAATTGGAAGATTTCCATACCTCGCATGAGCTCCAAGATATGCCCCATCAAAGATCGCATCCCTATGACATTTAGTGACTCTTAGGGTTAATTTAGTTTGGAGTGCCTAAGAAAATTTGAGTGCTCAATGAGATGGGATGATCTTGGGACTAGGGTTTACCTAGCCATCCAAAGCTAACGAAATAGACAGTTTGATCCCACGATGAACAATGACAGAAATTCAGTAGTTGGTAACTTTATACTAGCCAACACTACAAGTTTCAGCATCACCCAAGATGGGACCGCAAAATCAAAATGGAATCTCATCTTCAGAAAGAGAGAGAGATTATTGTAGGTCTCAGTAACATGGTCCTATAGCACCCAAAATTGCATCCATACCTCACACGAGCTCTAAGATATGCCGCATCAAAGATTGCATCCCTATGGCATTTAGTGACTCTTAGGGTCAATTTAGTTTGGCCTACCCAAGAATGTTTGAGCACTCAATGGGATGGGAGAAGCTTGGGACTAGGGTTTACTTAGCCACCTAGAGATAACAAAATACATAGTTCAATCCCATGACCAACAGTGAGAGAGATTTAGTAGTTGGCAACTTTGTACTAGCCAACGCTACAAGTTTCAACATCACCCAAGATGGGGTCACAAAATCAAAATGAAATTTGATCTCAAAAAAGAGAGAGGTTATTGTAGGTCTTAACAACACATTCTTGTAGCATCTAGAATCACAGCCATACCTCATACAAGATCGGAGATATGCCATGTCAAAGATCACATCCCTATGAAATTTAGTGACTCTTAGGGTCAATTCAGTTCAGTGTGCCTGAGAATGTTTGAGCACTCAACAAGATGGTATGAGCTAGGAACTTGAATTTACTTAGGCACCTAGAGCTAACAGAATAGACAGTTTGATCCCACAATGAATAGTGAGAGAGATTCAACAGTTGGCAACTTTCTAGTGGCCAACACTACAAGTTTTAGCATGACCCAAGATGAGGCCAAAAAACAAAAATGGAATCTAATATCCAAAAAGAAAAAAGGGTTATTATTGGTCTCAAAAACATGGTCATGTAGCACCTAGGATCTCATCCATACATTGCATGAGCTTTGAGATATGCCCCATAAAAGATTGATGCCCTATGACATTTAGTGTCTCTTAGGGTCAATTCAATTTGGCATGCCTAAGAACATTCAAGCACCCAATAGGATGGGATGGTCTTGAGACTAGGGTTTTCTCAACCACCCAAAGGTAACAAAATAGATAGTTTTATCCCATTATGAACAGTGAGAGAGATTGAGTAGTTGGCAACTTTGTATTAGCTAACACTACTAGTTTTAGCATCACCCAAGATGGAGCTGTAAAATCAAAATAGAATCCAATCTCCAAAATGTGAGAGAGGTTATTGTAGGTCTTAGAAACACAATAATGTGGCACCCAAAATCACATCCATACCTCACATGAGCTTAAAGATATGACCTGCGAAAGATCACATCCCTATGACATTTAGTAACTCTTAGGGTCAACTCAATTCGGCATGTCCAAAAGTGTTTGAGCACTCAATGGGATGGGATGAGCTTTGTACTAGTGTTTACTTGGCCACCTAGAGCTAATGGAAAATATAGTACGATCCCATGATGAATGGTGATAGAGATTCAATAGTTGGCCACTTTGTACTCTCACTTTCTCTCTCTCTACTATCCACTACTCTCTCTCACTCTCTCTCTCCCCCATCCCCTAATCTCTCTCTTACTCTCTCTATCTATCTCCCACCCCCTTCTCTCTCTCTCTCTCTCTCTCTCTCTCTCTCTCTCTCTCTCTCTCTCTCTCTCTCTCTCTATCTTTTTCTCTATCTCTCTCTATCTCTTGCTCTTTCTATATATGTCTCTATCTTTGTCTCTATCTTTCTATCTCCCATCCACTTCTCTCTCCCTGTCTCTCTCACTCTTTCTCTAACTCTCACATCTTGTAATCTCTCTCCCTCTCTCTCTCTCCCACTCTTCCACCCCCTACTCTATCTCTTACAAACACAGGTATCCCCCCCCCTCTCTCTCTTCTCTCCCATTCCCTACTCTCTCTCTCTATCATACACACACACTTTGATCCCCTACTCTCTCTCTTTCTCTTTGTCTCTCTCTCCCATCTGATACTCTCTCTCTCACACACACACTCCCATCCCCTTCTCTCTCTCTCTCTTCAACACACACCCATACCCTACTCTCTCTCTCTCTCTCTCTCTCTCTCTCTCTCTCTCTCTCTCTCTCTCTCTCTCTCTCTCTCTCTCTCTCTCTCTCTCTTTGTGTGTGTGTCTATATATATATATATATATATCCCATCCCCTCTCTCTCACTCTCTACTACTCTGACCTGCTGCTCTCTCACTCTCTCTCTCTGCTTAATGTAATAGGAAGGGTGAAAGTTATTCAAAACACAATAAGAGTAAAGAATTTCAAAGGTTTAGGAACTCTAGCCAATCAATCATGTCAAATACTTCAAGGATCTGATTTGTTAAAACTATGTTCAAGCATCCTAAATGAAGGATTTGGTTTTATAAAATTTAAAATATTTGAACTCAAAGGTTCTAAGGGTCCAATACAATTCAAATACCCTGATTCACAAAACACTTTCTCAAATTGTTCCAACAGCCCAATTCTTTGCCCTTTAGGCCTGCTACATACATGAAATGGGAGTAACATTGGCTTTTCTAAAGATATGTGACAATGTAATGATGCTCAATGATTCACTATTTGTTTTATTATAGACTATCATAGATTTCCCTATGTTTATTTTGGAATAACACAACTACCCTTGGCTAGTACCCTATTTTTACACATAAAAATGACTAATTTTCCAAAGGAAGTATCATCAAATGAAATCCAATCAACCCCAACTCCTGGATAGTGACTTATTACCTCCTCAATTGCTTAATCCCAAAAGTAATTACTCTCCAACACCCTACAACATCAAAACCCCCAAACTAGCACTCCCAAACCCTTGAAACTAGGCCTTCGTCAATCACCTGATTGCAAACACTTCCAATCCCAATTAACAATGTATTCACCTTCACATGAACTTTTTTCAATGTCTCCAATCATCAAACATATCCCTTATTTAGGTAGAATGTCTGCTGCTATACCAGAGCATGCATTTTCAATGCATTGTCATGTTGTTGTTAACTGTGATCACTCCTATCTTGCTCAATCCTATATGTGCTTGGTTAGTAACCTCTGACACCTTTTAATTATAGTCACTCCATGAATATTGGGCCCCCATACTCATGGAATGATTTACATTATTCTTAAATTCTACTACAATAAGTAAATGGTTAAAAGAAGTCACTAGTTCTACAACCGGCACAACAAAAAGCTTACAATAACATGAAACCTATCAAAAAAGTACTTTTAATGATGAAGAAAACCTTATTATTAAAGCATTTGGAGAGCCAACCAATCAGTCTAAGATCCAAACTATGGAATTTGAGTTGCAAAAAAATAGAAGTTTCAATATTCTCATTTCACTAGTCCGTAAACATTAGTTTCTTCCCCTACCATGATAGAGACTCCTATGAATACATATATTAGACTCCCTAATAACTAATTCAACCAAATTCTTTGTTAAGGTTTAAGACTCAAAACATATCAAACTCCCAATTTCCCTCTAAGTACCAAGCAGCCATTTGTTTTCAAATATTTCAATTTTAAATAACAAAAATGGCTTTATTTGAGAGTTAAACCTTAGTCTAATACCTAGACCTATCCCATACCCCTTCTATACTTCTTGAAACATTATTTGATAATTGGACAAACTATTTCATTACATTAAAACTATTAGAGGTTACAAAAATAAAATGGATCCATTGAAGACATTACAATTTTAACATAATATTACACTACTTGAAGCCCATAATAGGTGCTAGGATCCTCCAATTGACTTGTTGACCTTGATGATGCATTCAATTCTTTTGATTTCTATTGAATGTCCTTGTAGTCTTCATAGTCTACATTTCCTGAGTGGTTTAGTGTGGTGCTCCTACACCATACTCCCCACCATTAAAAGAACTCTTGCCCCAAGAGTTGTAGTACTTCTACCCACTATATTTGTACATAGTGATCCAATGTTTAGGAATGATACACTCCGACAAGGTGACCTACTTCTGTCTTCTCCTACCTATATGCACACTCAAAAGATTAGGTACTAACTTATTTGGAGATGACTATTTTTCTTTATGAAAGCATTTTTGTTCTACAATGTACTCCTGAACAAACTTCATTTCTCTTTGCCCTATCACTAGTTTATCTTCATCTACAATAAGACACTTCACTGTCTCTATCAAATCAAAAAGGTTTTTTGAATAGCCTTGCCACCCTTGGACTATTCTACCCCTTAATCTACCATTGTTTCAAACCCTAACCAGTATCATATTGTAGGGTATTCTGACCCTACACTTGAACATCCCTACCAAAACACATTAGTATAGATTCCTTTTGACTCCTCACCTTTCCTTGTTGGACTAAATATATATTTTCATAGCTATCATGCTTAACTCTTCTTGAACCTTTCCAAGATCTTCCTAAAATTAGATGCCCATAAGTTATGTGCATGACATCACACGATATCTTGTCCCTATAACTCACAACTAAGAGCTCAACCATCACTTGATCCTTAACCAAAAAATTTTGACTCTCATTGACCCAAGAAGCATAATAAGGAGCAGTATGTGCAAAAAATTTCAAATTTAGTTTCTTAACAACCTCATAGGATAACACATTATTACTTGTCCCTAAATCAACTATACACCTATATACCTTACCTTGAATAAGACAATTTGAACTAAATATGCCTAGATCTTTTGGTATTTGATTGCTTCTACCCATCAGTAAGCACTCTCCTTCTTCTAGATGAATTTCAATGGGTTCTCTCTTTTCATCTTTTCTTGTTTCTTCATCAACCAAGTTCACTCTTTTGCCTCTCCCTCTATCTTCCTGCCATTTAGGACACCTAAAGGACTAATGGCCTTCTTCATTGCAGTTGAGGCATCTTCCTATGAATACTCCTCTTCCTCCACTTTTTCCACCTCTATAACCTCCTCTAGATTCTGAAAATGTTTTGTCCTTATCCTTGTCATTATTGCTCTAAAAATTAGATTTTTTTCTTCCACCTCTTCCCCTTTTAGAAGATCCTCCTCTTGAGTTACTTTTCTTCTCTTGTCTCCTCTTTATCTTCTCTTCAACCTTCAAGGCTAACAGATAGCACTCACCAAATGACTTTAGGGTAGAAAGACTAAGTTCATCCTAGATGTTGAACCTTATCCCCCACATATATCTTGCAATCATTTCTTCCATCTCTTCATCATGATTCACCCTAATATCAACCTTGTGGAATTCCTTAGTGTACTTTTGTACATCCAACTCCTTTTGCCTAAAATCCCTCATCTTCTTGTACAAGTATACTCTATAATCTTTTGGCAAAAAAATTTACTTCATTGTGTCCACCATAGTATACCAAGATGTGATCTTGGGTCTACCATTCTTCCATCTATCTACTTGGATACAATCCCACCATAATAAAGCATGTCCATTCAACCTGGACTTTTCTATCTTCACTTTCTCTTTCTCTTCTATCCGTTCACACTCAAAGCAATTTTCAATTGCATCAAACCAATCTATTAGTTCTTCATCATCCATCCTCCCTCCATATGTAGGTAAATCTATCCTTGCACTTACATCTCCATTCCTTATGGACTTTTCCAACTTAGCCATCCTTATTTTCCTTGGTTCCACTTCTTTTTCTTTGGGTTCTTCTTCCACTTCTTCATCTTTGATTTCTTCATCCAATCTAATGTGTTTATCCTTCTTCTCTAGTGTTGGTAGCCTCTCCATCATAGACTTTATCAATTTATATTTTTCAGCATTCTCTTTGTCCCTTTGATCTAATGATGCCCTTAACTTTTTGTTATCTACCATTTGTTCTTCCACTATCTTTGCCAACTCCATATTTTTCAACCTTGTAGGAATCTCTCTTCTCAATCAACTTGGTAGAAGAATCTACTATAAGGCTACTCCTCCAAGGATAGTTCAACTACAAGGGCTTACTAAGGGATTCAAGAACCAAGTTCAAAAGGCCAATTACACTTCTACGAGACCTTTCCCTCTCTGATACCACTTTATGTAGTAGGAAGGGTTAAAGTTATTCAAAATACAATAAGAGTTAAAAATTTCAGAGGTTTAGGCACTCTAGCCAATCAATCATGTCAAATACTTCAAGGATCTGATTTGTTAAGACCATCTTCAAGGATCCTAAATGAAAGATTTGGTTTTATAAACTTTAAAATATTTGAACTCAAAGGTTCTAAGGCTCCAATACAATTCAAATACCCCAATTCACACAACACTTTCTCAAATTGTTCCAACAGTCCAATTCTTTGCCCTTTGGGCCTGCTTAATACTTGAAATGGGAGTAAATTTGTTTTTTCTCAAGATATGTGACAATGTAATGATGCCAACTGATGGCTTATTTGGTGTATTGCAACATATCATAGATTTACTTATGTTTTTTTTGGACCAAAACAACTACCCTAAGATGGAACCCGATTTTTATGCATAAAAATGACTAATTTTCTGAAGGAAGTATCATCAAATGACATCTAATCAACCCCAACTCCTGGATAGTGACTTATTATCTCCTCAATTGCTTAATCCCAAAATTAATTACTCTCCAACACCCTGCAACATCAATACCCCCAAACTAGCACTCCCAAATCCTTGAAACTAGGGCTTCCTCAATCACCCGATTACACACACTTCTAATCCCAATTAACAATGGATTCACCTTAACATGGAAATTGTTCAATGTATCCAATCATAAAATAGACACCTTGTTTAGGTAGAATGTCTACTATTATATCTGAGCATGCATTTTCAATGCATTGTCATGCTATTGTTAATTGTGATCACTCCTATCTTGCTCAATCCTACACATGCTTGGTTGGTAACCTATGAAACATGTTAATTCCAATCACTCCATGAATATCAGGGCCCCATACTTATGGAATGATTTCTATTATTCTTGAATTCTACTATAGAAAGTAAATAGTTAAAAGAAGTCATTGGTTCTACAGCAAGTGCAACAACAAGCCTACAATAACATGAAACTTATCAATAGAGCACTTTGAATGATAATGAAATCATTATTAAAGCATTTGGAGATGCAACTAATTGGTCTAAGATCTAAATTATGGAATTTGAGTTACAAAAAAATAGAAGTTTTGGTAATGTTGTTTCACCAGTTTGTACACTTGTGTTTCGTCCTCTGCCTTGATAGAGACTCCCATGAATACATATATAAGACTCTCTAATAACTAATTCAACCAACTTCTGTTGAGTTGAAGGTTTAAGACTCAAAACATATCAAACTCCCAATTTCCCTCTAACTACCAAGTAGCCATTTGTTTTCAAATATTTTGAATTTTAAAGAACAAAAATGGCTTTCTTTGATACTTAAACCTTAGTCTAATATCTAGAACTATCCCATGCCCCTTCTATACCTCTTGAAACATTATTTGATAATTGGACAACACTAGTCCATTATATTCAAACTATCAAACATTAAAAACATAAAATGGATCCATTGAAGACATTATAATTTTAACATAATATTGCACTACTTGAAGCCCATAATAGGTGCTATGATCCTCCAATTGACTTGTTGACCTTGATGATGCATTCCATTCTTTTGATTTCTATTGAATTTCCTTGTAGTCTTCATAGTTAGTATTTCCTATGTGGTTGAGTGTGGTGCTCCTACACCATACTCACCACCATGAAAATAACTCTTGCCCCAAGAGTTGTAGTACTTGTACCCATTGTATTTGCACATAGTGATTCAATGTTTAGGAATGATAAACTCCCCCAAGGTGACATATTTTTGACTCCTCCTACTTTTATGCACACTAAAAATATTAGGTAATAACTTATTTAGAGATGACTATCTTTCTTTATGGCAGTATTGCTGCTTTACTCGATACTCCAAAATGAAATTCATTTGTCCTTGCCCTATCACTAGTTTACCTTCATCTACCTATCTGTAAATAGGATACTTCACTATCCCTATCAAACCAAAAAGGGTTTTCAAATAGCCCTACCACCCTTGGACTATTCCACCCCTTAATCTACCATTGTTTCAAACCCCAACCAGTATCATACTATAGGTTATTTTGACCCTGCATTGGAAGATCCCTAGAAAAACACATCAGTATAGATTCCTTATGACTCCTCACTAATGGGTGCAACTTATACCTCATCTTTCCTTGTTGTACTAAATATATATTTTCATAGCATCATGCATAACTCTTCTTGAACTTTTCCACAATCTTCCTAAAATTAGATGCCCACAAGTCATGTGCATGACATTACAGAATACCTTGTCCCTCTAACTCCCAACTAAGAACTCAACCATCAATTGATCCTTAACCAACAAATTTTGACTCTCATTGACCCAAGTAGCATAATAAGGAGTAGTATGTGAAAAATTCTTCAAATTTAGTTTCTTAACAACATCATAGGATACCACATTATTACTTGCCCCTAAATCAACTATAAACTTACATACATTGCCTTGAATAAGACAATTTGATCTAAATATGACTGGATCTTTTGGTATTTGATTGCTTCTTCCCATTAGCAAGAACTCTCCTCCTTCTGGATGAATTTTAATGGGTTCTCTATGCTCATTTTTTTTGTTTCTTCATCAACCAAGTTAACTCTTCTTCCTCTCCCTCTATCTTCCTACCATTTAGGACACCTAAAGGATTGATGGTCTACTTCATTGCAATTAAAGCATCTTCCTATGAATACTCCTCTTCCTCCACTTCTTCCACCTCTATAACCTCCTCTAGAGTCCAATTTTTTTTTTTCCTTATCCTTTTCATTTCCACTCTAAAAATCAAAGTTTGTTCTTCCACCTCTTCCCCTAGTAGAAGATCCTCCTCTTGAGTTACTTTGCTTCTCTTGTCTCCTCTTTATCTTCTCTTCAGCCTTCAAGGCTAATAGATAGCACTCATCAATCGACCTTAAGGTAAAAAGACTAAGTTCATCCTAGATGTTGAATCTCAGCCCCCCCATATATCTTCCAATCTTTTCTTCCATCTCATCCTCATGATTCACCCTAATATCAAGTTCTCATCCCCTACTCTCTCTCTCTCTCTCTCTCTCTCTCTCTCTATATATATATATATATATATATATATTAATGTATCTATCTTGATCTTTATCTCCATATTTCTCTAGCTAAATCTCTCTTGCAGTCCTCTATTTTAGTATATATTTCACACACACACAACATCTCTCTCTCTCTCTCTCTCTCTCTCTCTCTCTCTCTCTCCCTCTCTCTCTCTCACATCACATCACCTACTCTCCCTATCTCTCACTCACTCCCTCTCCCATGCCCTACTCTCCCTCTCACTCATTCTCTCCCTCTCCCATCCCCTACTCTGTATCTCTCTATCCCTCTCTCCATATCCCACCTTCTCCAATGCCCTACTCTCTCTCTATTTCTCCCTCCCTCTCTCCCTATTCCACCTCCTAATTTCTTCCCACCCTCTACTCTCTCTCATTCTTTACCCCCTCTTCTTCCCTATTTATTGAAATTCAAGCTTTAAGAGGTCATGCACACCAAAGCACATATGCTCTATGCAAGCCTAAATTTAAAAAATGCTTTAAATAGTGTGCACACACTATAGCTTTCTCACACTATATAAAGATTTGTATTCTACCAAGCCTAAGGCTTGGATTTTCCTTGGGGATCCAACCCAAAGGTTTGGAGTTTCTAAATTAGTCCAAGACATGTTTTGCTACAAACATACAAAAATTGATTGATTTTTCTTTTGTGCTCTCCTTCAAGTTTCCTCATGGTTGAGCGTCAATAAAATTAGGTTACATGACATTGTGGATATCTTTGTTAGCTATATAACCATATAATTTATTTTTTATTTTAACTATTTCAAGCCTTTCAACTATAATTTCTTTTGAATGTATGTCTATTTTTTGTCAAAAACCAACATGTACTAATTGGGCTGTAGATTTTAGTTGATTCATCAAATTTTGCAACAACTTAGTTTTTTAGAAACTAGACTCCATTCTACACACTTTGAAAAATAGAAGTTTTGATTTTAGATTAGTTTTCAATCATTGCTAGGGGGAGCACATAGATATTTCACATTTTTGAGATGTGTCCAATTAAAAAATTCTTTAAAAAATATACACATTAAAAAATTACATGAAAAATTTAGGATAAACTACATAGTGTTAGGTAACTTTTGAACAAAGCGATTCAAGAATTTCAAAAAAAAAAAGAAATTTAGCAGGCCCACACTTTGCATTGTGTTATGTTTTTTCTAAAAAAATAGTACCACTTTCTATGGCCTCTTTTTTTGAGGACCTAAAAGTAAACCATTTTAAAAAAAAATAGTAGTTTAGAAACTAGATTCAAAGGACTACTACTTTTTTTTTTGTCATATCTTAAAATGTTGAGCGTAACTATTTTCAAATTCTTGTCAAAGTTCAGAAACTATTGATTTCAGAAAAAATATGGCCACTTATACCCCCCTTTTGGCACCACAACATGGTGCACTTACCCATATATATATATCAAAGAACCTTGTGATGTACAAAAATACTAACCACATTACAATCAAGTATCATTACATGAGAGAGTTAGTTCAAGACAAAGAAGTGAAGATAGAATATGTGAATACAAAAGAGTATCTATGGCTCATATCTTCACAAAAGAATTACTTAAGGATAGTCATGAGTATCTAAGAGGTAAACTAGGGGTAATATCCCTAA
Organism: Cupressus sempervirens; assembly: GCA_028749045.1. Lineage (NCBI taxonomy): Eukaryota > Viridiplantae > Streptophyta > Pinopsida > Cupressales > Cupressaceae > Cupressus > Cupressus sempervirens. Next base: position 245,716,714 of record CM053791.1, read on the forward strand.
CCAGAGCTACTTAAGAGGTACAAATAATGCCCTACATCAGCTAGAGTTGAATGTTGTATCTTACACATTGATGTAGTGGATCTTACTTTAGGATATCCCTAAAGTAATTGAAGAGATGGAACAATAGATCAGTCACAAGTAAGGTGACAAAGGGAGAAACTAAAATTGTTAACATCTGCATGTTGAGATGACAAGACTTGGCATTGTTATCAAAGAGGGAGATATATGATTAGAAAAAAATAGTAAAGGGACAAATAAAGAATACCAAACACAGAGGAAGATAGTATATTTGATGTTTACTAAAGAAGGAGAAATGACTGAAAGAAATACATCTACCTAGTAAGAGGGAGTAAGTATTGAGGGAGATATAAGTAAGAAGGAGAAGCCCTAAAAGATGACAGATGAAGGGACTCATAAGGAAGAGTTGATTTTCTGTTAATTAGAACAAAATTTTGCAGCCTATATAGAAGATGAAAGCTGATGATAGAGGGAGAGATTTCAATAAAAATATTTTTTTTTCGGTATTATTATTGGTATTGGTTTGCCATCAATGCCAAAGAGGGAGATTGTTGGGACAATATTGATAAAAGTATGAGAATGTGTTTTAATCATTGTTTTGTCACTAAAGTCAAACTTGCTACTTGCTGGTAAGACAAGTGCTTAGTTGATTTGAGTACTATTATTTTCTTTGATTAAAGAGGTTTTGATCAAATGAGATAATAAGAGCACCTAGAGGAAAGTTTGAGTTATGGTATGTAAAAGGGGTAGAAAGATTAGTTAAGACAATGATGTTATAGCGTATTCATTATCTACTTAAGGCTACAAAGGTTAGATACACAATTAAGACTAGGAGAACAAGTAAGAAGAATTGTGTCTACCAAGCTTGACTAAGTAGACAATAGGTGACGAGAAAATTTAGTGCAAGTTGAGCGAAAAATTAGTTGGAGCCAAGAAAAGTGAAAATTTAGTAAATACGAAGTGAAATGAGTGTAAGATGAGTAAAGTTTAGTTGATGCCAAGCACAAGTAAAATTTAGTGTTTTTTGAGTTATCTAGTTGAAGATGAGTGGAAGAACAATATGGAAGCTGAGTGACAATATATTGATGTCAAGTGCTAGTATTCATGTTAAATCATAGATTTGATGAATTTGAACCAACTATATTGTTTTCTTGAATTTTGTGAAGCATGTGGAGGATAACTATGATGAGCTAGTGGCACACAGTTCAAGGTAAATCATTTTGAGGTGAATTCAAGGGAGATTGAAGAAGACGTTTCTAGAGGAACCAAATAGAAAAGTGGGTAGATTCATTGTATCCTACCTAACCGTAAAAAGGACAGTTGAAGTTGAATGGGAAAATATCTTAAATCTCTATTTATAGAGAAAGTTTGTTAGAACCAAAGTTTTTCATGTCTGAGAACCTAAGGAAGAGAAGGAGTCTAGCATATTTTGTTCATTCTATGAGCAAACAAAAGAGACTGATATTGCCAAGAAAAGAAAGAAGACTTAAGAGTATGAATTCTTGAAGGGAGAACAAGCTATCAAAGCTGAAAACCTAGAAGAATGGAGGACTGAAACAAAGATCTATAATCTGAAAGTGATTTTTAATTTGTTATCAGATCAAGCCTTACTATTACTTTCTAATCATTGTATTAGTCTAGGGTAAATCCTTTGGATTAAGGTTGACCTAACAATCATTTTTAAATCATTTAACTGGGTGACATTCCAAGTCAATGATCTAAAGTCCTCTAACAAGGCTCACTCCTAATAGGGTGATTGAAATCCTGTAACCAAGTCACATTTAACACTGTGTATTGTAACATTTAATAGGGTTGGCATTCCACATGGCATCACTTCAGAAGAGTGATAATTAGTAGCATGTTACTAGTGGTTTTTCCCAAATTGGGCTTCCACATAAAATCCATGTGTCAAATGTGTTATTGAATATGTTATGTTTTCATGTTTACATTTCTTCAAGGTTTTTTTGAGCTAGAATAGTAACCTAGAAAGTTTAAGTGTTGTATGATCTAATGGATGCATGCATGAAAATATTTTACAGATATGGGTTCAATAAGTTGTGAAAATTTTTATTTGTGCATCTAGACTTTGGATAAATGATTCATCCCCCCTCTTAGTTATTCTAAAGAATTTCAACATGAGCTTAATCCATTATTTAGGGAAACCAAATTTCTCCATGCATTTGCAAAGGAATATCCAGTGCACTTTGTCATATGCCTTTTGAATATCTAATTTAACTAGCATATATGGAGTTTTGTTGTTTTTAATTGAGTGGTTGAGTTATTGTATGATAATAATACTATCCATAGTCAACTTCCTAGAATGCAGCTTATTTTTTCATCAAATATGATAACAAGGGGGGTTAATTTTTCATTAGATTTAGTGTGTATCTTTCAAATATTGTTATATAAAGAAATTTATTTGAAGTCCCCAAGATGGATTTCTTCCAATTTCTTTGGGATGAGGGTGAATTACATGTGGTTGATTTTTCTAAGGAGATTACTAGTGTTCTTGCTACCTTTAAGGGCTTCCCAGAGGTCATCACCTAGAAAATTCCAAAAAATTTGAAAGAATCTTGCTTGGAAGCTATTAGGTCTAGGGGCCTTTTTGGGTTGAATCAAGAAAATATAATTTTAAATTTCTTGTTTCGTAATTTTTTATTTAATATTGCATTATCATATGTTATGATTAATCTAGAAATAATATTCAAGAGGGTAGATTGAGTTGTTAAGTCTAAGGGTTCCTATTATAATTATAATTGATAAAACCTCAAAACTAACTCAATGAATTATTTTGAGGACATAGTATAAAGGAAAGTATTTTTCCTTGTGATGAAATATGTAAGTTTAAATTAGGAATGTAATATAAATAATTGGCAAATGTGACTAAGCACTAAAAGGCATCATTGTGATGCTAAGTTAGAGATTTGGTATTGAGATCTAAAAAAGTATTTGTTGTAGTATTGGCATAGTAAGAGGATACAGAAAGAGTTTGAGTTGGTGAGATAAGTTTTATTTCTATTATTTTTAAACGAATGATATACAGGCTAATTGGACATTGAGTTTGGTGGTCTTACTCCTAAAGTTGTTTGGAGAGTAGGTCCATCTTTTTTCCACAACTCCTAATATGGTTGGAATATCCTAACAAGTATTTAAGGTCTCCTAAGAGGGACAGATATGTACTCAATGTATTTTATTGGCTCCTAATGGAGTTTGTCCTCTTACATTGAACTGATATATTAGTATATCATTTTATGAGTACCTTCCCCACTAGGGTTTTCCCTCTAATCAATTTTTTCCCCTAGTTAATATATTTAGTATAATTATGTATGTCTATCTTCTTATGATTTTTGTTGTTATGGATCCCATTATTGAAGTTTAATAAGGTTGATTAAAGTTTTAATGGTTAGATAATTGATTGACTCCCCCCTGCCCACCCCTTGCCACTTTTAATTATGTTGATGGACTTTACTTTCTAGTAGTATAAAGTAGAAATTTTTGTCGAAGGGAAGAGAACATATAGTTTCAACAAAGGAGACCTTAGGATTTTCTATTTTCTATTTGCATTTGCATAGCAAGATTTTTTATATATTGGACATACTTCTCTACAATCTCCTCTCTAGTTGGTTCTCTCTTCTAAATTATTGATTGAACACCAAAGTCATGGGCTATCATCCAACCCCTACTTGTGTTGTATGCAAAATGTCAATCACTATTTTTTTCTAATGTCTTAAGTATGAGCTTTTGATCTTACTCATATTGTTGGAATTTAATTTGATCTTCACTAGTAACTTCATTGTGTACTTCACTTTCCTAATGTGAAGGTTGTGGGCGTCTAGGTGGTAATGCTAATCCCTGAATACATGATCTTGGAGTTCGTAGAGGTGTATTATTTCCATTGTTGAAGTTGTGCATGATTCACAAAGGGGTTTCTAAAACCACCATTAGAATTTCAGTATTCATAGCCATTTGTGTATGCATTTCCAAAGCCTTCAATATTGTTTTGTGGGTATAATTTCCTCCATGAGCATGTATTGATGACCTTTATTATAGTGTTATACCTCTTGATGAAACTAATAGGTATCGCCACTAACTACTGATAGAATTTAAATAAAGAGCTTTTTTATATTAACAAAAATTTTATATTAATTAATTATGTTTATTTCCTTAGGGTTTCAATTAAATGAAAGGGATACTTGGTTAAAACTTCTAGTTTGAATGGCCTATGTGTGAAAAGGAATGCTCATTGAGTGAAAATAAATCCCTACACATTTCCAAAATTGCATATGACTTTGAATACATCACTGTGGAAGAAATTATCATTATGTTATTGCATTTCCCTCAATATGTGGCTACAATCTAATCATTAAGAATCCTCTATGCATTTGAGTTAGTAAAGATGACATACAACTCCAAACATTGGAAGTTTGGTACACATGAAAATAGGCACAATGCTTTTTGTTCCTTCCCTTGGTTTTTTGGCTCATTTATGAGCTCGATATAAACTCCCAAATCATACTATGGAAACTCTCCATGCCCTCCCCCAACACTAGAACTACACAAAAAAATTTATTTATCAAATTATAATGCACCTCTAAATAGAGGAGTTAACTACTTCTAGCCCAACCTCTGGTTGTTCTCCATGTGCTCCACCACCACAAACACTGCTATATAATAAGTTACCATGTCAAACCATAATAATAATGTGCTCACAAAAATGGAGTAGTCAACTATTTATAGTCCCCACTATGGCTCATTTCCATGCCCTCCTATCCACAACCATCACAACAACTCAAAAAAGTTAGTATTGCTTTAGATATTTGGTGTAAGGACATCTATTGAAATCCATTTTTTGGTCCTCATCTATTATTATCCCTACACATTAGTTGCTCAACATAAATAAAAATAGTTGTTTTCTATAATTTTATCCTTTCATTATTTTCATTCATTCACTAGGTTGCAATAAAACATTTACTAGAATACATATGTGCCTAGAAAAGCAACCACATGTTGGTTGGTTATATGCTCTCCAAGTAAATATTGCCTACTATTATATTCTTATCCATAGATAGTAGTCATACCACACAAAGATAATTTTGATCTTATGGCTAGACATATTGTCAATTAGTGCCAAAACACTTAGTCATCATGAGAAGATAGTAGTGATCGTGCTACCAAAAAGAAGTGTGTTAATCGAGCTCATGTATGAACCAAGTTAACAATGCAAGTAGTGAGTAGTGTCAACCAAGTTGAAAATATCTACCAAGTTGTAGTGTCAGCCAAGTTTACCATTCTTTTTTGAGAATGAGAACCAATAAGTTAGAGTAGTGTGAACCAATCTGACTGAGTTTGTTGAGTGATCAGTATGAACTGAGCATCTAGTATCTGTAGACACCTAAATTTGATTACATTTCTTTGGTAATCCTATTTAGTTATCTCTAAAGGCATCATTAATTAAATTCCTATTTAATTAATCCTTTCCCATCCCCTAGCTGATTAATTTAATTAATCATCTATTAGTCCTAATTGATAAATCAAATAACCTATTATTTATCAATTAAATCCTATTCTTCTATCTAAATCCAAAATCCCCATTTATTAAATAAACATATTTGATAAATAAAACCCTCAAATCTAATAACCCCTAACCTATCCTAAATCCCCTTTTTAGCCTAATCCACCCCATCCACCCATACTAACCAATCTTAGCCACTAACTCACCCACCCTCATGAATGTCATCCACTTGCAAATCTCTAACATCCCTAATATAATCCTAAACCCAAGCCTAATCTACCCGCTAATGTTGTCACATTCCCTAAACAAGCTTAAGACTTTCTTAAGCCAACGAAAGTCAACAATCTCAACTCCCCTCAAAATATCCCAACCACCCAACAATGAATGCTCTTACAAAAGCCATAAAGACTCTTACAAGCTCTTAAAAGCCATAATGAAGGGTCTTTATGAAGATATTATCCTTTGAGCATCCTTTTCTGACTCATCGTTCCCCTTTCCTCCATCCACTCACCTTGTGACATGTGTCACTCCCTGATTGGTGCTAAACAAGCACAACCCATGTGCTCCCTTTTGAGTGCATCCTAGCCCTCCTTAAGCTTTCATCTTTCCTTCCATCTTAGCCCTCCATCTCTCAAGCCCTTAACCTATAAATTGAATCCCCTCCCAAGCCATTTCATCACAATCTTGGAGCTAAAGTTATAATGCCCTTTTGAGAACCAAAAAGCTATCAACCATACCCTTATGATGCCAAATTGAGAGCTCACAAAGCTACCAATTTTCCATTTTTCATCTCCATTGACGCTAGTTTTTGGGAACCTTGAGAATACATCCCAATCTTTAGACCCATCTACCAAGCAAGGAGCTAAATCCCATTGGGAGAGTCCATTCATTTGGCTCACATTTCCAATTGGGGTTTCCTCTTTAGTCTCTCATTTATGTTATGGTTTATATGCTAGTTAATGCTTTTGTTTTTGAATAGATTAGTATTACTTGCTAACATATTTCTCATATATAGTATCAACTAAGTTCCAAAGTTAGCCGAGTTGACAGTGTTGCCCAAGTGTCTACATTATCACCCAAGTAAGCTATTTGATTCGAGTCTTGGCACTGAGCCGAATTGATAATTATTTTTTAAACTATTTTAGTTCTATTGTAGCTGACTTGTTAATGCATTTGGATGGATATAAATATGAAAGAGAAGAGTAATTAAGAGGCTACAAGCAATATTTGGGAAAGGAAAAGACTCATCTATCATAGGCAAGTGATAAAATCACATCGATAGATCTTATTTAGCAAGCCAAGTTGCACAACAAAGATCAATCCACTTATTCATCCTAACAGGTGCATCAGTCAAATCCTCTAATAGGGAGGACCTAATGGTCCTTTGCAAAATATCTTAACTGAGTGCATACTTCATTGTATTATATAAATCCTTTCACAAAGTGGACTTAATAGTCCTACTTAATCTTAACCAAGTAGATCACCAGAATTGATAAATTGTAAGCCGTAATAGCCCAACTTTATCACTATAGTAGTGAAGCATTGTGGATGTCATGCCCACCGTAGTTTTACCTTCTACTTGGAGGGTTTATGGGTTACAAATACTATGTTATGGTGTTGTTACTTTATTTCTTTCTACTCCATGCACGAATTAGATTAGATAATATAATAAAGTGGTATTAATTGAATGAAGTTTTAAGTAGTTCTGGATTCACCCCCTCCCACCCGCTTCTTAGTTACTCGTTCATTATTACATTTCCAATAGTTGGTATTAGAGAAAGATTCTCTTATCACATGTTTAAAAGCTTGAGATCAAAGATTGAAGACAATGGAAGTGTATAAGGTAGAGAGAGCCATTGAAAATGAAAATCTTGATCTACATGTGGCAATGGAACAAATCAAGAAATTGAAGTGTCAACTCTCTCAATCCCAAAAAAAGAATAAGAGAATTGGCAGTACAGATGAATGAAAATCTATACACTAAACAAAGAATTGAAGATATTTAAAGAGAAATTAGTTTAGATGAAGTGGAAGCAACATCATTCTACAAGAAGAAATCAAAAAATTAAACAGAGAACAAGAGATTCATTCAATCAGGATATGTGAAGTTATGGAATAGTAGAAAAGAGTTGATGTAGGAGCATCATGCTTTTCCTTGAAATCCTACACTTTGGTTCATTCTGGTAGTTTAATTGAGTTTTTTAAGACCTTGTCAAGTTGCAGTTTAGGTTGATCAATTTAGTGTGAACTAAGTTCTTCTAGTGTTAACCAAGTTTCTTCAATGTGAACCTGGTGTAGGACGACCTAAAGTAAAAGAAGATCAGAAGGTTAAGATTCATTATTCAAGATATTTAAATCCATTTGAGTCATTTATGTTGTATTTGGGTCAAGAAGTAAAGGCTATGAAGCCATTTTGTCATAAATTGTAAAAGTTGTCAATTTTCCATAGTTGTCCTAGTAAGGCCATGAATTGATCAAGAGGTCAAAATGTGTTTGTAAAACCAAGTAAGGGTAAAATTATTGTAAATGGTGATTAATATTCCATTATGACAGGTTTGTAAGGTTAGAACAAAGTTGTGAGGTCAATTTTTCTAAATTGTAAAAGTTGGTTGGTAAGTTCTCAACTATAAAAAATCCTATAAAAGCATTGTAAAGGTCATTAAAAATATATTAATAAGAATAAGGAGAAGAAAGAATAATTTTGGAGAATTTTTGGTGTTTTCAACTATTTCTATTTTGATTGGTTTTTTTGGATTCATGTTGGTTCCAAGCCTTGAATAGCCATGTATGGTCTACAAAACCTATATAATCTATATATTTGGATAGTGCTATGAATTATCTTTCTTATCTCTTTTGTTTGGAGTAATTTCATTTAGTTATAAGGAAGTTATGATCATTTTGGGGAAAGTTACTATTTTCAGAGTTGAGAACTCTAGCAAATAGTCATGTTGAAGCATTTGGTATGAATGCATATGGATGGATAAAGAACTATAAATGGATTAATAGGAAAGATATGTGAATTAAATTCTATTTCCCTTTTATTTGAGACATTTTTATCAGATTTGTGAAATTTATGAAGATTTGAGTGAAAATTGGTTTTTAGATGCCTTTAATGGTGTTGTGGGCAAATATTTGTTCTTATACAATAATTTATGTATTGGAAAGATTAATGGACTACAGATCTAGAAAGTAGAATTAAAAATTGATAATTTGGAATTGGTTCTATGTCAGTTGCATTTGTTTTATGAAAGATATTTGATACCCTAGGCAAGGTTACATGTTTTACTTCTGGGTTTTGAGAGATGAAATGGGTCTCGGTGCAGACAGTATAACTTGTAATGTATTTATTTTCTTGGGATAATATTTTGATATGTTTTAAGAGGTCTAATTTGGAACAATTACACTAGAGGGATTTGCAAGAAGAATTTTAAAATAGAAGTTATGAGTAATGGAATCAGATATTGAAATGAGGATATGCAAATGGAGAAGGGTTGATGTTTTTGTGTTAAAACATGTGTTTTTCCTCATGAGATGCCTCTAACAATGAAATTTGTTTAATGGATATTAAAGGGACAAAAATGTGTCCCACTGATTGATTTATTTATAGGATTCTCTACATAAAATTGGTACCAGATCTTGAAGATCTTGAGTGTCTAGGTAGAGCACTGAAGGAGGCAATCAAAACTAGGACCTTGAAGATTTGGTTTTCATTTGTTGATGAGTTTTTAGTTGTAGGTGCTCATCCATATTGCTATATAAGGAAGGTTTTGTGTTATTATTTTGAAAGATATAGAAGTTCTATCAAGGGCCATGGGAAGGTCCAGTGGATGCCAAGAGTCTAGGGAGAGATGCAAAGAGGAGGACTTCTAGGTGAGGCACATGGAGAGTTGTTTTGGGGAGTTTGAAGTAGCATGGTAAAGGTGGATCTATGACTAATAAGGCATAATAGAAGTTGCATCTATTAATGCTCCACTAATAGGAGTATTTGAGAAGGTGATTTTGAGGGCATTCCTGTGTCCTTAAAGGAAGATATGGTGGTGATAGAGGTATGAAGAGGAAAATAAGTTGAGTGAAGAAAAATGTGAAGATTTTTTATCTGATTTTTTTTGTAGGTTATTGGTTCCATGTTTCCAAGAGACTTGGAAACTTTTAAAGGTTGGGAGTATGGTGTAGGAGCACCTAAAGTACAGGAATATTAGAAGGTTAATATTCCTTATTCGAGATATTTAAATCCATTTGACTCATTTATGTTTTATTTGGGTCAAGATGTAAAGGCTATGAAGCCATTTTGTCATAAATTGTAAAAGTTATCCATTTGCCCTAGTTGTCCTAGTAGGGTCATGAATTGATCAAGAGGTCAAAATGTGTTCGTAAAAGAAAGGAAGGGTAAAAGTATTGTAAATGGTGATTAATATTTCATTATTACATAATTTTAAGGTTGGAACAAAGTTGTGAGGTCAAAATTTCTAAAATGTAAAAGTTTCTTAAATGTTGCAACTTTAAAACATTGCAAAAAGTGCAAAAAAAAGGGGTTAAAGAATGTAACAAGTTGGTTGAAAAGTTGATTGGTAAGTTCTCAAATATCAAAAATCCTTTAAAACCATTGTAATGGTCATTTTAAATTAATTAATGAGAATAAGGAGAACAAATAATAATTTTGGAGAATTTTTGGTGTTTTCAACTATTGCTATTTTGATTGGTTTTTTTGGATTCATGTTAGTTATAGGCCTTGTACCACCATTTATGGCCTATAAACCTTATATAATCTATATATTTGGATAGTGTTATGAATTATCTTTCTTTTGTCTTTGGTTTGGAGTAATTTCATTTAGTTTTGAGGAAGTTATGATCATTTTGGTGAAAGTTATTGTTTCTAGATTTGAGAACTCTAGAAAATAGTCATGTTGCAGCATTTGGTATGAACACATATGGATGGATAAAGATATCTAAATGGATTCATTAGAAATATATGTGAATTAATTTAAATTTCCTTTTTATTTGAGACATTATTATGTATATTTGTGAAAATAATGAAGATTTGAATGAAAACTAGTTTTTAAATGCCTTCAATGGTGTTGTGGGCAAAGATTTGTTCTTATAAAATAATTGAAGTATTGGAAAGATTAATGGATTATAGATCTAGAAAATATACTAAAAAATTGATAATGTGGAAATGGTTCTATGTCAGTTGGATTTTTTTTATTAAAGATATTTGATTCTGGTTTTTGATAGATGAAATGGGTCTCAATGCAGATAGTATAACTTGTAATGTATTTGTTTTCTTGTGATAAGATTTGGATATGTTTTAATAGGTATACTTTGGAACAATTTCACTAGAGGGTTTTTCAAGAAGAATTTTATAATAGAAGTTATGAGTAATAGAATCAGATATAGAAATTAGGATATGTAAATGGAGAAGGGTTGATGTTTTTGTATTAAAACATATTGTGTTTTTCCTCATGAGATGCCTCTAAAAATGAAATTTATTTAACATATATTTAAGGGATTAGAATGAATCCCATTGATTGGTTTATTTATAGGATTCTTTGCATCATAATTGATCTCTTTGAGTGCTAGTCGAGTTTCTTCAATATGAACCGAGCTCTTCCTGTGATGACCAAGCATTTTGTCATGTGTTGAGTTAACCCATTGTTGCTATTTATTAGGGCCTTATTTGACTAATTTCTCTATTTTTTTGGTTCTTAGTTTGATTTTACTCTTTTATTTAATTTAGATCATGAATTTAATGATATGATCTTGTCTACAGATGAGTGTTAATGGTTTTGATGTCGACCTTTCTTTATGTAATGTTCTAGAATCTTATATAATTCATCTTGGAAAGTATAAGTAGGGGATTTTGGTTTATTTTAGGAGAGGGGAATTAGATGAAAAAGAAATATTTATGGAATTGTGAATATTGGAAGTTGGATTATAGATGTTGAAGTTATATTTTGTATTGGCTCATAACCCAGAAGGCCTTAAAAATTGGAATTTAAGCTAAAAATTTGATCAGTCATTAAAAGTGATTATTTCCATCTCTCCTTGGTGTTTTTTTAATGTTTTCCTTCTATTGTGTTTACTCAATGAGGTGGTTGGATAGCTGGGTGTGCCTTTGGCACTAGTTTTTCATCCCTCCTTGCACCAGGTGGTATCAAAGCTTGCAGTTTATCCTTGTGGAGATTGGATCATGTAGAAACCTATGTTCAATTTGTTTTTACGGTGCAAGATCTGAGGATATGACCTAAAACTTTTAGAGGGTAATGATCTTATAGGAACCTGATTGTAAAGATAGTTCCAGGTAGACAAAATGTTGACAATTCCATATTGGATACATCGAGAAAAATTATAGCCAGATTAGATATTGTGGAGATAGCCTAGAAAAAAGGAGTTCATCTTGATGATGTGAGTGATGATGAATCTAATAGGACTCAAAATTGAAGCCCTATTTTTTAGTATCGTTCTAAATTTTGAGTCAAATAGAGCCCCTATAAGCATATCTAATGCATGTGCACCCAACTATGCTTTTGAGGCCTATGAAGTGTTTCATATTTCTAACACTTTTCATTTGGTATGTACATGCATATCATATTGATAAATTATAATTTTGAACCATTTCATGAAGCATCATTTTGAGCATTGTCCGGATCTGCATTTTTGCCAAAATTTCAAACAATGACAGGAAGCCTAGTTTGCAATTGAATATCTTACACCTAGATAAGTTTCATCACTTGTTGCTTTGAGAGTATTTCATATGCATATCATATAACATAGGTTTTAGTTCTCAAATTGTTTCAATATATTTTTACTAGGTTTTGAATCCCTCAAATTTTAATTTTTATTATTGTCATGCTAATGCATATTTTCTAGGATTTTGGGAAGCCCTTTTTGATTAGTTGTAACTTTGACCTAGTTCACCAAAAGGAGAAAATTCCTTTTGCATTGCATTCTAGAGGCTAAAAAATTTCTATGTTCTAGATTTTATCTAATGAAAAATCCATTTGATTAATTTTGAAATATGATTCCAAATGTAATTTGTGAAGTTTTACTGGTGTCTTAAAGTGTAGATTGATCAGTACCCCTATTCGAGATGTCATAATTTTGAATCAGTGATTGATGAGACCAAATGGATTGTACCATCATGTTTTATTCTAAAACTACTTCAAGTGTGTTAGTTTTCAAGTCTTAACGAATTTTTCTTCACACTTTCCTAGGTCTATTTTGTTTGTGAAAATTGTTGTTCTACTAATGTTCCTAGTTCTGCACTGTTACTAGTGAAGTCATCATCGACCAGTTCAGCTAAATAATACATTAAAAAGGTGTCATTCTAAGAATTTGAATGTTAGAAATTTTATCACAATAGTTATCTCATTTTTCCTCTTCAAGGAGGTCGTGGCTCTTCATGGTTTAATGAAAGGTATTCAAAGTCATTGAGATTTAAACCCGTGCCAAATTAGTATAGGAAGTCTCAACATCAACACTTAATGTATTTTGATTTTCATGTGTTATCTTTTCATGGAAGTCAAGTGTTAGAAATTATTGCCTCTATCAAGTGACTTTTAGCACTAGGAAGAGGTATAATTTTTCTTTCAAAATGGAATCAGATCTTAGATCTGAGGTTACTCTATCAATATATGAAAGTGTGATTAAAAATATTGCTATGTTGAAAAAAAGAAATCCATAATAAGATTGTTAGTTTGATAACGAATGTGGTAGGAAGTATTCAAGGTTGGGGAGATTATCAAGTTTATATAAAGTTCAAATCAATACTCATGGAGTTGCATTTTTCTTTAAGACTTAAGGAATCTCCATTACCTATTGTTTTCCTAGATGTCTTTATGCTTGATTCAGTTAACTGGACAACACATTTAAGATTACAAAAGATTTTTCAAGTTGAACAATACATCAAGAATATGGAAAGTATTTTGTATAACAATATAATTCATATTGATTCTTTTAATGATGATATAGAATGTTCTGAAAGTTAGAATTAATGTAACGAATCCATAGATAATGATAAATTATCTTCCGAGTGTGAAGAGAAGTACTCAAATTTCAGTGAATCAGATGGTTGCAGTCAGCATGAGGAGGATGTTTTTTTTTTTTTTTTTTAAAGTCATGTATAACATTTTTTGGATATAAGTGTACCCTTTTTTCATAGTTTTGAAGCAAAAATGGTAAAATTACTTAATCAAAAAATTTAGTGTAAATAAATAGAAAGAATTAAACCAATCTAGTGATCTTACATTCCTATAATTTAAGGAATAGACCTCTTAACATAAATAGTTGATTTCATGTGTCTATTAAATTAGTTTGGAGGTGTGTTCTTACAACTATAATGGAGTATATTTTTCTTGACAGGAGATATGATAGGGCTCATACCTATCAATTTGTGCTTCTTAATCACTTTAGATATCAAAAAAGGGTTTATTTTCCCTTCTATCTTCTTTGTTTTTTGTTTCATAGTATTAATTATTTAAGGTCCAAACCCAATAAACCTATATTGCATGAGGGTTTTATGATGATCATTAATAGTTATGTGAAAAGAAATGTATCTTACCTTGTTCTGATGTAGATGTTGGAACATTGTGCTAAAATTGCTAGTTTAAGGGACAAATTGGGGAAAGGTAAAAGGATTTTAGGGGAATCAGGATTGGAATCCGCTAGTTCTATAAAAAGTGTGAATACTAAATTCAATTATGTAAATTGTTTCTCAGAATCTGAAGAACAAAGGGAATATGAAGAAGAAAAAGATGTGATTGAGGGGAAAGGGAAAACAACTCGATGGACATGGATAATTTAGATGAAGTTGAAAATTATGAATCTATTGAAAAATAATATTTTCAAACTAGTAATGACCTAATTTTCCATCCCGCTCCATGTTTGATTCATAATTAGATGATTTCTCTAGCAATAATCAAAGAAAAAGATATCCAAGCTACTTAGGAGAATGTGAAAGAAGAGGATCCCAAAGAAGCCATTAGTTTTGTTGACTACGATGAGTCAATTTAGCATGGCTTGTTCATTTCTCTCCAAGATGATGAAACTAAGGAGATTGAGGACCTGATACATAGTTAAAAACTAATTATGAAAATGGACAAAGCTTTATGGAGGGGAAAATGAAAGAAAAAGGATGGGATTCTGATGTTGCAAGCAGTTAATGAGGATGATTTTAATGTCAAGATTATGAAAGAATATATCAATGATCTAGCTATCAACCCTCCTCATGGTGTTCTACAAAATCAAAAAGTGGTTTCCCTCTACTTGCTCAAATTGGATAAATGGACTTTCCATTTCCTTAAACAACAGAATTTGAAATACAAAGCTCTTGAAGGAAAATAGAGGAGATACAGAGTAAAGAGAACTAGAAAGGGTATAAGGAGAAGGAGGTAGAGTTTAAGGGAAATATAGGTATGATTGAAGAAATAAAGAGAAAATTTGACAAAATGGAAAATGTGATAAGTGATTTTTTGAACAGATACCAAGGTCTACTTGAAGCCACCATAGAGTGCATGAATAGGGAGTTGGGTAGCTCAGGATAGGATAAGGAGGTGAATCTTGTGATTGATCTTGGTGATGTTGAGAAGGAAGAAGAGGATGCTAGTCTTGGAAAATGTACCTGATCCAACACTATGAAGAAGAAGAAAGGGAACCATATCAACAAAAAGGATGTCAAAGAGCTCATAGATAAGATAAAAAACATTCATCAAGAGCTGAAAGAGAAGGTGGAAGATATAATCTAGCATCTTCCACCTATGTGTTGTCTCATTTTTTATTTTTGCTCTTCACTAGTACATTATAGGTCTAAATTAGACCTAATTTTTTTATCAACTTGAGTAGAGAGTTGTTCAATACCATTTTTTTTGGGTTTTATGCCCAAGTTGGTCAAAAATTTTACCAACTCAAGTTCATAATCTTAAAAAGAAAAATTGTGATTCATTATTTCTTACATTTCACGGCATTTGTTTTTGGCAGCAAAATTTGGGCTATCATAGTCACATATCTCAATCATACACATTGTTACCAAGAGTTTGACTATCACAGTCACATATCTACTTTAGATAGGGATTGGTTTAGAGTATATCATAACATTTAAAACTTATAACATGGATTCATATCATTAGGCAACTTGTCATAATGCTAACACTCTTCTTGTATTGATTGTAACAACATATTAATGAATTGTTGATCTCTAATTTATGCTCTCAATATTGCGTTATCTCCATGTTTTTGTGTTATTCAGTGCTTGGGACATTTTAGATAGAAGAAAATCTTGGAGCTTCACATCAACTCCTATCCTTCTTTCACTAGTGTAGCTATTCCATTCTCTCTCTTTTGGATGGGGTTCTTGTCCCATGTGGTTTTCTACTTTTCTCCTATTATAAAACATAGTATGGTTGTCCATGGTGTTAGC
The DNA here is from genome assembly GCA_028749045.1 of Cupressus sempervirens. NCBI lineage: Eukaryota > Viridiplantae > Streptophyta > Pinopsida > Cupressales > Cupressaceae > Cupressus > Cupressus sempervirens. Next base: position 245,732,655 of record CM053791.1, read on the forward strand.
ATGAATGCTGATGCTATGGGGGAGCATTGTAGAGCATTTATATGATGACTATTTTTGTCATTGATGAAAACATAGTAATAAATCTGTAAAAATTGATAGAGTAGTAGATTGTGATTTTGCATTAAGAATAATATATTATTTATCTATCTATGCATAGTTACAAGTGCATACTACTATATGTCTATGTTGCAAGGATAAGTCTATAGAGCCTAATTTTTCAATGTATGGATATGGTTGATCTATAGAGAACCATATGGAAATAGAGTATTAGGAAAAAAATTCCTATTGTCTGATTGCTATAGTTCATTAGTGATGGAGTGAATGGTTGTACTGTTAACTAGAGATAGTAGAAAGACCATTGATAACGTCAAGCAGTGTGCATGTACGAAACTCACATGTGTGAAATTTTGTTTATAACTATGAGCTGAAAACATTAATTATTTTTGTATTTCATTTAATTAACATATTATATTTAAGTGGGAAGCTGACTCAAGGATTTATTATTGAGAATGGTATAAAGGAAAGCTTTTTTTTGTGTTTAGCACATAGTGTGAGCAGAGAAGACTTGTGAATTATTAAGAGGTAGAGAAAAGAAACTTACCAATGCATGTAAGTGACCTTAAGGGTCATTCTAACTTATTATATAGTTCTAGATATAATTATATGGTTTGAAGGAGAAGAAGTTTGACATACTAGATAGAGGAAGAAGTAAAATCTTGTTTCACATCTATTATTCTAAAAGGAATAGTACTGAGGTCAATTGGACAGTGGGTTCATTGATATGATCATAAACTTGTTTGGACAGTGCATTCAACTACCGTCCATACCTCCTAATAGGGTTGGCACAACTCCTAATATGGTTGGCACAACTCCTAACAGGGTCAAAATCTCCTAACAAAGATTCAAAGTCTCCTAACAAGGACTCTTTGTACTAAATGTTGTAATAGACTCCTAACAGGGTCAATCCTCTAACACAGAATATTTATATTAGTACATTATCTTATGGGCATCATTCCCAATAGGATTTTCCCATTGATCAAGGGTTTCCCTAGTCAACACATTTGGATTAATTGTTCTGTGCATCTTTATGGTTGCTGCTTACTTTGGTTGAATGGTTAAGTTGGTTTAAAGAGGATTAATGTTTTAATTGTTGAATAATTGATTACCCCCCCTCAATTATTGTGGTCAACTATTATTTCTAACAATTGGTATTAGAGCTTCAGGTCCTTGAAGAAAAAGTTTAACAACTTTGGGAGATCCATGGAAAACATGTCTAGAAAGGGAAGTCCAAGATTTGATGACACTAATTATGACAGCTGGAAGGATAAGATGAAGACTCATCTTGTGTGCATGGGTCTAGGATACTAGCTTGTAACCAAGGCATCTAAGAATATTGCAGGAGAATACAATCTTAAAATTTGTATCGAGGAATAGAGAGAAGTATTTATGTGCAACATAAGGGCAAGAGAAGCAATATTGTTAGCTCTACCTAAAAGTGAGTATAGTAAGGTAAAACTACTCAAATCATCTCATGAAATATGGAAAACTTTAGAGGCTAATTATGAGGGTGATACACATGCAAAAAGAGTTAGATTACAAAATTTGCATTTTGCATTTCAAGATGCTAGAATGATGGAACATGAATATGTAAGAAGCTATATTTGTAGAATATTTAACATTGTTGTAGGAATCATATCTCACTGTGGAAACAAATTTGATGATGAAGTAATATGGAAGATGTTGAAAAATTTGACACCACCTTTCAAGACTATAACACAGATGATTCAGCTAATATTACCCTGTAATGCAAATTTCACCAAGGAAACATTGCATGGTAGATTAGAAGCTACAAAATTCAATCTAAAATAATCTGGAGAATTAGAAAAAGTTGAGATAGTATTTAGTGAATTAAGCATTAAACCTGGTCTAGTAAGGAACACAAAAGCACAAGGAGACATTGCTAGCAGTACCACATCTGTTGAGGAAAAGATCCAAGAAGGAGTAGCTCTTCTTGTGGAAAGAGAAAAAGATGGTAAGAATATCTTTAAATGTTGGACATGCAATGAATATGGTCATTATGCATCTAAGTGTCCTTAAAGAGAAAGTGAGTATAAGAGAAGATTCAAGTCTAGAAGACCTAGAAATTGCCTAAATGCTAATGAAGAAGAAGAAGAAGAAGAATTTGATAATAAAAAAAGCAAAGATGAATTAGGATTCATAGCTATAAAGGGGGATGATCTTGACAGAGAGATCAAAGAAGAAAGTTCACTAATTTCACAAGTTGAAAGGAAAGATTGGATCATTGATAGTGGTTGTTCACACCACATGACTAGTGATATGAGAAAATTTGTTAAATTTAGAAGCCATGATCGAGGAATTATCAAAGTAGGGAACAATGCATCCTATCTCATTACATGAATTGGATCTATCACACTTGATGGTAAAACAAATACTAATGATGTTTACTTTATTGATGGACTGAAACATAACTTGTTAAGTGGTGGACAACTTATGGACAAGGGTTACCAATTATAGTTTGGTAATGACACATGTATCATCAAGGACAAGGAAGGAAAATTACTTGGTACTGGCACAAGAACCAGAGGTAATGTATTTCAGCTGAACATCACCAAAATAACATGTTTAGTAGCTAAAGTTGACAACAGTTGGTAATGGCATAGAATATTTTTTCACATAAACTTTGATAACATTGTGAAAGCTAGTAATACATTCACTATTATATATTTACCTAAGATCACCAAGGCCACTGAGATTATCTGTAAGGAATGTATCTTTGCTAAGCATAAGAAAGTCTCATTTCCTAGCAAGCAGTTTGGTACTACAAAGAAGCTATAATTGATCCATATAGATTTGAGTGGTCCTTCAAGAACAAGATGATTCTATGGAGAAAGGTATTTTCTAATTTTTGTTGATGATTTTACTAGAATGATGTGGGTAGATTTTCTTAAAGAAAATATAGTAGCATTTGAGAATCAAAAACTTAAGATCTGATAGAGGAGGAGAATTCACTTCTAGAGAATTTAATATCTTTTACGAAGAGCATGGAATTAGAAGACAATTATCTTCACCCCATACACCTAAGTAGAATAGGATTGCTAAAAGAAGAAATATATCTATTTCTAAAGCAACAAGAGGTATGTTATTTGAGAATGATGTACCAAAGACATTCTGGAGAGAAGCAGTCAATACAATAGTATACAGTCTAAATAGAGTTCAGATCAGAAAAGGTATGGAGAAAACACCTTATGAGTTGTGGTTTGGATACTCACCATCAGTCAAATATTTTAGAAGATTTGGAAAAAAATGTTACATCAAAAGAGATAATCATGTCAGTAAGTTTTACCCAAGGAGCGATGAAGGTATGTTTCTTGGCTATTCATTAAAAAGTAAAGCTTACAGATGTTTCAACTATAGAACAAAAACTATAGTAGAATGTGCAAATGTGAGAATAGATGAAAAATTTGGTACAAAAGAGAAAGTGATGGATTATGACTCTGATGAAGATGATTATTCTAGGATGACCAACAGATGTAATGAATTATTTGTCAAGACTAACAATCACTTGTAGAATAATGTGCAAACTGAAGAAGAGAAGAAGAGAACACAATACCAGAAATAAGAATTGAAGTAGTAACTCCTACCCTGAATAAGAATATGATAAAGAATCATCTTGTTGATCAGATAATAGGAAGTAAAGAAAAAGGAGTAATGACAAGAAGTAGAATCAATGAAGAACTATGGCTAATATCTCAAGTAGAACCAAAAAGCACATATGAAGCATTCAAGGATGATCATTGGATGAAAGCAATGGAAGAAAAACTTCAATAGATAATAAAGAATGACACATGGGAACTAGTACCTAGACCTAAGGACAAGGATGTGATTGGCACAAAATGGGTATTCAGAAACAAAATGAATGAACAAGGAGAAGTAATAAGAAACAAAGCAACACTAGTATACAAAGGTTATTCTCGGCAAGAAGGAATTGACTGTGAGGAAACATATTCACCTATAGAAAGAGTGGAAGTAGTTAGAATGTTCTTAGCAAATGAAGCAAATAAGAACAAGTCAAAGTATATCAGATGGATGTTAAGTCAACATTCTTAAATGAATAACTTGAAGAAGAAGTTTATATTGAGCAGCCAGAAGGTTTTCTTTTGATAGAAGAGAAGGATATGGTTTTCAAATTAAAGAAAGCCTTGTATGGATTGAAGCAAGCACCTAGAACCTTGTATGCAAAGTTATATAGATAGCTAGCAAAGCTTGGATTTTTTAAAGGAATAATAGATAGTAACTTGTACTTGAAAGAAATATAAAATGGTTTGTTGATAATCATTGTATTTTTTGATGATATCATTTTTGGAGGAAATGATGAACCTGGTAACAAATTCTTAGAAGATATGAATAATGAATTCAAGATGAGTATGATATGAGAAATTAAATTCTTCTTAGGATTGCAAATTTTTCAAAACAAAGAAGGTATCTTAATTTCTCAAACCAAGTATTTGGAAGATTTCATAAAATAATTTGCACTAGAAAATTGTAAACTCGTTGGAACTCCTATGGTAACTAGTTACAAGTTATCAAGCAAAGATGAGACACCTGTGGTTGAACAAAAGAAGTATCGATCTATGATTGGAGGATTGCAATATCTAACTCATAGTAGACCTAATATAGAAAATGCGGTTGGAATTGTGGCAAGATTTCAAGCTGATCCTAAAGAATTTCACACTGCAGTAGTAAAAAGGATTTTCAAATATCTAAAAGGGACATCTTATTATGGCATTTGGTATCATAGAAGTAATGATTTTACTCTTTGCACTTATACTGATGTCGACTGGGCTAGAGATATGGATTATAGAAAAAATACCTGTGGAGGGGCATTCTTTCTTTGTGGAAGATTGGTTTCTTGGCTAAGCAAGAAACAAGATTACACTTCACAAAGTGTTGCAGAGGTATAATAAGTTGTAGCAGCAAACAATTGTAATCAAGTTATATGGATGAAGTAGATGATGAAGTATATTGCAATTAAATTCACTAAACTTTTTATTATTTACTATGATAATACAAGCACAATTAACATGTCTAAGAATCCTATTTTGCATTCTAAGACTAAGCACATCTCTATAAAGTATCACGTATTGAAAGAGAAATTTGTTGATAAAGAAATCAAATTGGAGTACATTAACACTAAGGAATCAATTGCAGACATTTTCACAAAGGCCTTACCAAAGTATACATTTGAGTACCTAAGAGGTATGCATGGGGTTATGCCCCTACCTACTTCAAAACAAAAGATGCAAAAGTTATGGGGGATTATCTATGATGGACATAGTTATCTAGGACTCGTTGATATTGTTGTGAATAGTCTCTTTTGACACTTGAGCTAGTAAGCTATTGTAGAGTTTGATGAAAAGATTTTGGTTGTTGAAACCTTTGACATTAATGTCAATGGGGGAGAAGTATGGCATGAAAAAAATTGTACTATGGGGGAGTAGTATTGCAATAAAGGATTTGCATGAAGCAAGATTTTATTGATGAAGAGGATTTGAAAAGAGTTGTTGGTATTCTTGGAACTAGATTTTTTTCATCTATGTTGCCATCAATGCCAAAGGGGGAGACTTTTAGCATGATTGATGATGCTATGGGGGAGCATTGTAGAGAATTGATGTAATGACCGTGTTTGTCATTGATGACAACATAATAATAAATTTGTAAAAATTGATAGAGCAGCATATTTTGATTTTGTATTAAAAAAAATATATTATTTACATGTCTATGCATGGTTACCAGTGCATACTACTATATGTCTATGTTGTAAGGACAAGTGCGTAGAACCTAATTTTCTAGTGTATGGAAGATATGGTTGATCTAAAAAGAACCATATTGAAAAAAATTATTAGGAAAGAAGTTCCTATTGTGTGATTGCTACAGTTCATCAGTGATGTAGTGAATGGTTGTGTAGTTAATTGGAGACTATATATTGATTGCTGATGACATCAGATAGTGTGCATGTACATAAGTCGCACATGTGAAATTTTTTTTATAACTATGAGCCAACAAAATTAACTAAATGTGTATTTTGTTTAATTAACATATTATAATTAAGTGGGAAGCTGAATCAAGGAATTATTATTGAGCATGGTATAAAGGAAATATGTTTTCCATGTTTAACACATAGTGTGAGAAAAAAAGACTTGTGAATTATTAAGAAGTAAAGCAGAGCAACTTACCAATCCGTGTAAGTGAACTTAAGGGTCATTGTCACTGAGTATAGAGTTCAAGATCTGATTGCATGATTTGAAGGAGAAGAAGTCTAATGTAATGGATAGAGGAAGAAGTAAAATCTTGTTTCACATCTATTATTCTGAAAGGAATAGTACATAGTACTGAGGTCAATTTGACAGTGGGTTCATTGATCTAATCCTAAAGCTATTTGGATAGTGGGTTCAGCTACCTTCACAACTCCTAACAAGGATTCAAAGTCTCCTAACAATGACTCTTTGTACTAAATGTTGTAATAGACTCCTACTAGGGTCAATCCTCTAACAAGGAATATTTATATTAGTACATCATCTTGCGGGCATCATTCCCACTAGGGTTTTCCCTCTAATCAAGGGTTTCCCTAGTCAACATATCTAGTGTAATTATTATGTGCATCTTTATGGTTGCTATTTAGTTTGGTTGAATGGTTAAGTTTGTTTAAAGAGGATAAATGTTTTAATTGTTGAATAACTAATTCACCCCCCCTCTACCCTCTCAATTATCTTGGTGGACTATAATTTCTAACACATAGGCACCCCATTAGGCCTAGCAGTCGAGACCCATCCATGCATCCATGATTAGGTTTCTAAAATATGCATACTAGTACCTACTCTAAAATTTTGTAAACAAATTTCTGATTTATACCCTAGATTTCTAATCATAACCCTAAATTCTAGTTTTTTTTTCTACACAGGGAGGTATTTCATGGTGATTTTCTTATGTGAGCCATTGGAGGTGAGGTTTTGAAGGCATCTTGTACTGAACAATAGGCCTTACTAGGGAGTTTATCATATATCTACCTTGTAGTGAGGATCGAAGAAAAGTCAACTATACAAGAATTGGAATTCATCATCGACAATGCAAGTGGAGGTATTTCTTTCACTTTCCTTTTTTCTTCAAATTTCCAAATATTGCTTCTAGTAGTTTCCAGTATAACAATCTTCTCTTGCACAATCCTTTCTTCATTTTTATTATAAAAATGTTTGTGGAAAAAATGCTGACATGGTCGACTACAAAAATGTTCTGGTATATGTTGACTGGTTGGGTAGTGATTAATTTATTCTAACAAATATTCTATAAGGTCTTGTGGAATTTTTTAATATCAATGGTTTGGATTAAAATTGATGATTATTAATTTTTTTATTCAAAATTAAATTGCATCGGTGTTGTGAACTCTGTTAGTGTTTCTCTGTTGAGGTGGGATGAATAGACTATGAGCCCCATAGGGCACTTGTGAAGGAAGTTTTTTATCTAAATATATGGTCAATGGTTTTTTGAACTATGTGAGTGTTTCTTTGTTGAGGTGGGTTGAATAGACTATGAACCTTATAGGGAACTTGTGAAGGATGTTTTTTATGTAAATATATGGTCAATGATTTTGAGGTCTGTGAGATTGTTTAGGAAAACTAGCCTGGCTCCATTCATTAATCTTGTCCATCTTTTAATTACTAATTTACCCCTTGGAATATCCCATGAAATTAATGAACTCCAAAAAATAAGCTCCTATATATTTCAAACATATAAAAATCTTAAAAAATGAAAATAGGTTACTTTGTTAAGAACCAGTGAAAACAAATAGGAACAAGGAACTAAAAATACTAGAAAAGAAGTCTTAAAATGAATAAACTATAAATCAAATTATTGAATGTGAGAGTTGAAAATCATCATAGACACTCAAAATTTTCCTACACTTCTCTTGGTAACTTTAAACCTTTTAGTATTGGTTCATAGGATGGAGTTTTTAAACTTTTGGTTTTCAATTACCTTATCTCTATTGAGTGTTTATTTCTTAAACATGGAAAAAGTAAAATTTCATTCAAACATTTTTTTAAGAAAAGATGTGGAATTTCAATGAAAGGTTTATAATCCTTATTCTCCACATAGATTGAAGTCTTTTCTACCTGTTTCACTGATCCAATATTCAAATGGCCTTTCCCTTTACTACTATCATCAAAATTTACAATCACGGTGTTGACTATCTTCTCCATGTTTCCTTCATGCTCTAGGAAATTTATTGCTTCATCATGTTATAACTCTCCTTGTGTGTCCTCTTCACCATTACTATCCTTTTTTTAAGACATTTTTTCTCCCCTTGGCTCTGTTATTTGGTCTATCTCAGTGACCATTCCTTTTCCATCTGCTTGATCCTCTTCCTTAATAGGTTACTCAACATCTTTATCTTCTTTACTATCCAATTTTTTTTCATCTTCTTCCTCTGTCTACTTCCTTATTAATACCTATAGTCTCCTTCCTCTTTCTTCATTTAGATCACAAAGATCATAAATCTTACTTAGCTCATACATTATGAAAAATACAATCTAATCTTCAGTTGATTCCATATAATTGGCTTTTTTTTTCAAGTTTCATTTAACTAGTAAAAATAGTTATTATATTTTATGCTTTTTTGTTTGTATTAGATTGTGATGATGTAGGTTGAGGTCAATGGTAGTAATGTAACCCCTATTTACAAGTTCTTGAAATCAACCAAAGTTGGATTTTTTGGCAAAATAATAAAATGGAACTTCACTAAGTTTTTGGTTGACAACAATATAATGTAGTTGATAGATATGCAGCCACAACATCTCTATTGAAGGTTGAGGTACTTGAAAACCATATTTTTTTATTTTGTCAATTTGTTCTAGGAAAATTTCACTTACAATCTTTTCAAACGGGTTTTATTTTTTTGATGACACATAGTATAGGAATAATGGATAATATATGTAACCTTATGTTTGCTGGAAGATGTCAAGAAACTGTTGGGTGTTGCCTAATGCATTGAGAAACTATGTTATAGATATTCTTCCTATTTACATTGAATGTAAGAAGTAATAATTTACCTGATACATGGTTCTATTATGCTCATACAAGACAAAGTGGATTAGTAGTTACCATTCATAGTCCATAATAATAATTTTCAATAATCGACGAGTGCTCATGGCTCATTTTTTGAGTGTCATTGTTTGATACGAGTGTCTGGTTTAGGTTTGTCATGATATAGGTTTAGGATATACATAATGCAAATTAAGTTATTCATGGATATAGATAAACTAGTCATGGCTATAAATTCTCATGGTTTTGTTTAATTAATGAATCCATTCTCATTAAATAATTAGAAGAAAGAAAACCTAATTTTTTTTTTACTTAAATGCCTAATGAATCTTGTTTATAATAATTTTGAATTCACTTTAGTTTACCATTGTATTTATTTTTGTATATTCTACATAAAAAGTCTTATACCATTAGTTCTTTTGTCCAACTTACCAAGAACGATCACTTCATAATTATTTCAGTTTCCTCAATGATATGCTTAACTTTCCTTTCATAGCTATGGTAATTAGTTCCATGATTATTCAATATATAGTCTTGTTACTTGTAGGTATGTCTTCCCATTGTATGTGTAGAGTTTAGAGGAAGTTGGACAAGGTGGGGGTGTATTAACTCTAGACTTATTCATTGATCACTTCTTCATCAGCCTGTAGTCAAAGTATTTCAAGTTCTTGATTCTTTTCCTTGTTCTAAAAATGAAATGTTTTATTGAAGGTTCCTTATAAATTAAAGATAGAACAACATATTCTAGAAGTCAACTTCCCCCTATTTCACTTACCTTTGAAAACTAGTCTTCAAGTCCCTATATCATTTTTGGTTGGGTAGTATGTAGTAGTGAGTAGATATTTGACATGTATATGAACAAGAGTAAAATAATAGTATAGTAGTTATTTTTTCCTACAATTTATGTCTTTGTGCTAAAAAATCAAATAGAGGATGAAACAACAAGATTAGGGAAAATGTGCTTTATGATGGATTCAAAATCATTAGTTGGTCAACTATGATCAACTACAAATATAATTTAGAGATGAAAGTACAAAAATTGTTGAGGAATAGGTCATACTATATCATCAATCTCCACAAAAAAATGATGAAGAAATTAAAACTTATTAGGTCAACATGATTGGAGAAAATTGACCACCTGTACTCAAAGTTGCTCCACATGAACCAATATTTTTAATATTTACACAAGTTTTACCTTTCCTTGGTGATAATAATACCATAGTCTGACTTTTCAACATATTAATTGCTAAAAATGATGACTTAATCCAATTCAACATCTTTAACCTTACTATTTTCACTTCATTTTTTTGCACTTCAATTGTGTTTATTTTCCATGGATAACTCATTTCCTCTTAATTGAGAGACTCCAATCTATATTGTCTATGGTATTGCATTGACCCATCACCATCTTTTTATTATCATGAACCTCTTCTGCAACTTCATTCCTCTGATTGCTTGTCAAAATAGTACTTGTTGTCTGCACTTATTTTCCCACCATAAATTTCTTTATTGATTGAAATTTTGTACATCAAAACACCAACCAGCTTCCTAGGTTGAAGAACATTCAATTTATAGGCCAAGCTTCTTGACCTTACATATTCAGCTCTGCTTGTTTGATCAAAACACGACTGTGACTGTTGAACTTCCAAATTTGCAGGAAAAGTTGCATGACAATTTTTTGACAAATTTTACAACTTTTCAATATTTCCAAACATATGACATCAAATGCCTACTAAAACTTGATAAATCATGCAAGAACTCTAAAAAACATAAAATTGAAGATATTTGGTCAACTCATAACATTGACCAATGTTGACTGACCTACAACTTGCCCATAGGCCTTATAACAACATGCAAGAAATTTGGCTAAAATACATTCTAGGATTCTTGAGATTGACTTATTTCCATGTGTCAACTTGGAAACATATTATTCACCTAATCTATCCAAAAATTGATGTTTGACCATCTTGTTTAGGACCTTGGGCCTCTACTCTAGTGCCCCATTTTGGCCTTTTGTACATTGAACATATAAGAATTCCATTTTTTTGGAAGATCTAACTTTGGCTTCTTCTAACTTTTGTCCTTGCTTCCTTGCCAATTTCCTTAACAATAAATTTGGAACCACAAATAATGAAATTTTATTTAAGTGGGTAATTTTACATTGATTATAATATGGGTGAATTTGAGTGAAGTGACCAAATTTTTCTTTCAAAACCATATTTGCATATAGAAACATTATGTACAACATGTCCAATATTTTTGTAGATATACATATTAATTAGAGCAATTTTTTCTTTCAAAACCATATGTATAGATATAAACATTAAGTAGAACATGTCCAATATTTTTTTAGATCTAAACATTAATTACAAGTAATTTTTCTTTCAAAACCAGATATTCAAATATAAACATTAAGTACAACATGTCCAATAATTTTGTAGATATATTTTCCTGTGAAGAAAGACCACACCTAGAAATATGAACCCATAAAAAAATAGTGAGACAATTGCTAGATTATGGTCTGAGTTCTGAAGAAAAGTTGATAAATATAATTGTCCTTGGAAAAAGTGTAAGGGCTTAAAGAATCAAAAAATTCTAATCAAAATAGCCCAAAGTCATTGTAGGCAACATGGTCATGTTTAAGGGGCCCATGATATTCATTGATTGGTGAATGTTTCTTTCCAACTAGAGGAACATGGAGGTGTGAACATCCAAGTTGAGGATAACACACCCATGGAAGAAGATAATAATGTGCCAAAGGACATGATTGAAGAAGATGGTATTATCACAACTGATGAAGATGATCATGATGATGGTACTAGCACATCTAATAATGATGTTGAAGATGGTCTTGATATACATATACTTGAGAAGGCGCACAAGCCCCTATATGAAGGCTTTTAAACAACTCTTCTCTTTGCTATAGTTTTGTTGGTGAAATTGAAGGTTATGAATGGTTTATCCAATGAAGCAATTTCATGTATGCTAAGGTATCCATTTTTTTCATCTTCAATGTTAGCATACCATTACTATTCATTATATTAAAAATTCATATTTTTTTTTGTAGGTTGATAGGTGAGTTTTTGTTACCACCATCAAACATTCTACCTCGTTCATACCAGGAATTATCTACCATTATGAATCAAATTGGAATGAAGTATCAGAAAATACATACATGTTCTAATGTTTACATTCTATATCATAAATAAAATGAATTTGCAAAAAAATGCCTTGATTTTCATATTAGTAGATATCAGTAAGATCAAATAACAAAATAGATGCCTCACAAGGTTCTTCAGTACATTCCCATTATTCCATGTCTTGAATGATTATTCAGGTGCACTAGGTTGCCACAATTTATAGATTACCATACATGCAATAGAAGTCGAGATGAAATTATGAAATTGCTTACAGGTGGTTTTGCATTTAAAGAGATAGAAAAAAAATGGCCATACTTTAAAGAAGAACCTCGTAATCTCAAGCTTTCATTAGCAGCGAAGAACCTCGTAATCTATTTGGAGATATGAGATCTGTTTACTCAATGTGGCCTATTTTTGTCTATTAATAATAACATTCCTCCTTGGATGTTCATAAAGAGGGAGCACATAATGTTGTCAATGATTATAGTGCACCAAAATGGTCATAATAATCATGTAATATTTTTGTTCATTTAATTACTAGGTAAGTACCTAGTTGTACATGATAATTGTACATGATCTTTTAGGTCTTTAGATATAGGAAAAATTCACATGTCTAGTTTGTGGTCTAAAAATGAAGTCTCATCATTCAAGAAGTTTAGGAAAGAAGGTGTTTAATGAGTTTAGGTGCTTTTTCCACAATAATCACAAGCATCGAATTACTAAAAAAATATCTTTTTAATGGGAAAGAAGGGACAACATCAAGGCCACAAAAGATGACACCTCATCTATGGAAGTTGGAATATGATCAACTAAATCACATAGGTAATGTCTAGTTTATGGTTTGAAGTTTGAAATTTATATTTTGATATTGTCTTTTATTTAGTAATGATGTAATTGATGCTCATTGAAGGTCATCAAGGAATCAATGACCAACTTCCTAGAGGAATAAAAAGTTATCCTACTCAATTTAGCAGGTTACCATACTACAAGGATCTCTCAATCATGCATTTATTTGATGTTATGCATATTGGAAAGAATCTAATAGAGAGACTATGAAAAATATTGGATGGAAGGTGTGATAGAGAAAAAATTGCCAAAATTTTTTATGACATTCATGAATCCAATCATGCACTAAAAGATTTTATTGAATCAAATAGCAATGGAGACCGCATATATATGAATGTCCTTCCTTGGTTATTAACGAAGCAACAAATTGATGCATTAAAAGATGTCATAAAAAAAAATTTCATAAGATTTGCTACAAATATAAGTAATCTTGTATCAAATAAAGGTGATTTTGGGGCAGGGTTCAAAACACAGGATTGGCATACCTTCGTCAAAGTAAGTCATGTTCTCTATTCACAATATATTTGTAAAATTTTATGTACTACCTATTGTATTATTTTATAATATATTGAAAATATCATTTTTTAATGATTGTAGTAAATCCTACCTCTATCCCTCCCACACCAGTTTTACAATAGTATTAAATAATTTATATATGATCTTGGAAAATACATGATGCTAGAGATGCGATTTCTTAGATTTTTTGTACATTTATTATATTTATGACTTACTTTACTTTTTATCTAATCTATTGTATATTTTTCTCTAAAATATCATTTATATGTTCTTGCATGTTGAATCTCTTTTAGGTGGTTATCATCTAAATAAATTGAAAATAAAAGATATGAAATATGGGAGGATAAAAATTCCACAACTTATGTGTGAAATTCAAAAGTCTCTAGCTTCAACTTTTTTCAATGCTCAAGAACACTACCTCATACATCAAGTTGAGGAGATTGAATTGTGTGGACCTGTAAAAACTAGGTCAATGTGGATGGTTGAGAGGCATTTGCAATTTATGAAGGGATTGATTTGAAAAAGAGCACATCCTGAGGGTTCTATGGTAGAGGGATATATGGTATACCAAACTATGGTGTACATTAGTGAATATCTTTCCAAGTTTGCATCAAAGATCCATGTAGATTGCATTTGGGATCCCAATTTCATTAATAGATTCGAAGGGGAGTACTTGATAGGGGAAGGTAGACTTAGGAAAGTGAGAGGTAATATAAATTATTAGTGTAGTCAATTAATTTGTATCCATCATCAATATAACTTGTTTCTAAATAGTTTGGTTATTTTCTTTGTAGTGGGCCATGAGTGGGATGCACTACATTTGTATATTACAAACAATCTTGATTAGATGATGGTATGGATTTAACGGTCTCAAGAAAATGGTAGCTCATTAACATGGCATGGTACTGCATTGTTGGTTAAAGAAGCTCATCATAATGGAGATCCCAATGTTACACCAATGGTACTTGATCTAGCATATGGCTTAACAAATAAAAAGGTACATAGAATATTACTAATCATGATCCATAATTTTGATAACAAGTCACAGATTGATGCAAATAATCTTGACCTATTTGAAAAATTGTAAATTAAACACCACAAACCTATGTACTACCATGACCATAAATTTTGCATAAAAAAGCTAGATGAAATGAAGAAAACTTATGATTCTTGGATAAGTGTAGTCTTCAAGGTCACCAATATTTTGTCTAGAAATGACATGCATCTTCAAAAATTTAAAAATAAATAATATGGCATTTTGGATGATATACTTGAGTGTGACTTTAATTCATTCAAATTAGTTCTATTTGTCATCAAAGTGTATAGGCTATGGCTGAATTGAAATGATCTTGATAGGACTATTATTGAACATGATAGTGGATTTAAAGTGATTAATACAAGGTCAGTTGAGCCTATTGGAGATGAGCCCTATGTTCTTCCAAGCTAATGTGAGCAAGTGTTTTACTTTGGCATTCCACATAAAATGGGTTGGTCATTTTTTGTTACACATGATCCAAGAGGAAGGTCGCTAAAGTATAATGTGATGGAAGAAGAAGATACTAAAGAATCAAAAGATGAAGTAAATGATGATCATGAATGACTATTACACAATGATGAAGAAGATGATGATTCTCGTGATGCTGACAATGATGGTGATGATGATGATGATGATGATGATGATGGTGATCATGATCATGCTGATGAAGATGGTAATGATCAAGGCAATGATGGTCATGATGATAATGGTCATAATAATGGTGATGAAGATTATGATGATGGTGATGAAGATGGTGGTGGTGATGATGATGACCAAAGTGACAAGTATGATGATGGTGATAATAATGATGACATGGATAAAGATGATGATCAATGACATGATCAATTAAATGTATCTCAATGTATGATCAATGTCAAGTATGATGGGGTCATGATTTATTTACATAAATTTGTTTGACTTGTATGTTTTTATAATTAAGTTATTATGTGTTGAACTCTACTATCATGGAGTATATAAAATGATATTGCATAGCTACCGCACATAAAGTAGAGCTAAGGAATTAAAAAATATACAATGATTTTGATGAATGCATCATGTAAATTTGTTTTTGATTATATAAACAGGTTTTATAGGGATCCTGAAACCCAAGTTGAAACAAGACAAAAGGTTGAAAATAAGCAATTAAAGCCTAGCCAAAGGACAAAGGCCAAACAAAAGGCTAGTACCTCAGATCACCAAATAAAAGGTGACCAAAGTGACATCACGAAAGCCACCAACAAAATATTTTCTTATGCTCCTGAAACCCAAAAATTAAAGAAAAAGAAATCCCCAACCATGATGCACAACAAAGATCAACTGGCCAAAAGCTAGGGGCAAAAAAGAACAATAGACAAGAAATAGTCATGCATTGCCTTTAGATCCCTTCTTATGAGATCAAAATGCCATATCAAAAGAGGCAATGGATGGCTTCATCTTTTTACCTTTTACTACGGTCCATCCATCCTCCATCAAACCCACCACCTTCTGCCATCATAAATCAACAACACCAGAACCACCAAAAATCCCTGAGACTAGCGAAGAGGTTGCAATAGGAATAACTGCATCCAGAGAAGAAGACATAGGAAGGGCCACCCTAGATGAAACAAAAGAGGAGGGAATAACCAAATTACCATTAATAGAGGTCCTTCCAAACCCCACTGAACCAGCAACCAAATGGCCCTAAGAAAAAACAAGGCCACAACTAGACCCTGGAACCCCTAAAGCTAGGGGATGAACTGCTACAGAGGAATTTATAGCAGGAACAGGAGATGGAACATCTACCTGAGAAGGAGCCAGAGAGGTGGCTACCCCCAGGGCACTAGAAGATAGAATAACTACAACCACAGAAGGATCTAAAGGAGGATCCTCCTTCAAAGCACCAGAAGATGGGACAACAATAACCAAAGACTGGTTTGTTGCCACCAAAGGTGCCAAAGGATGATCCTTAGCCAAAGAACTAGGAATAGTAGAAGAGACCTCCACCATAATATCTTTAAGAGAGTCATCTTCCCCTAAAGAGAGGACCTTATGGACCACATAGTGATCTTCAGAGGCCCCTTTCCACCAAGAAGGGGGAAACTTCGGCCCAGATTTACCTGCGAAGCAGCTAGAAGCCATGTGACCAGTCTTGTGGCACTTCCTATAGTGGAAGGGGATACCCTCATAGTCAAGACGAATATCCCATGACCTTAAAGAAGAAGCCACAAAAATCATGTCTAGAAGTCCCTTGGAAACATCGATCTCAACTAGTATGCAAGCATACATAGTATGAAAAACATTGGAAGAAGCCTTATCAATGTAGCAGAAAGCACCAAGGGAACTCCCCACCTCCTCCAAAATAGAATCTACCCAAAGGTGAAGGGGGAGATTCAACAACCTAACCCAGATAGGGAACATATTAAAAGATTCTGTCAATGGGTTGAAATCTTTATGCCAAGGTTTACCCATCAAGGAATACTTTGATTTCCAGTAGAAGACATGATGAAGGATGGCAACCCTATCAGCAACATATTCAATTTTGACAATGAACAACCCACTAGGAAAAGGGTAGATATGGGCTATCTTAGAAATTAAGGGGTCCCATTTATGAGAAATCCAGGAACGTAAATCTGACAAAGAAGGCCAAAAACACTTAAAGAAAAATATAGTAGCATTGGCTAAGAAGTCAACCAAATAGCTAGAGATCTCATCAATAATATAAGGATGTAAATCAATCTTTAAAGGGTTACTTACTGCAATCGGAGACCCCAAATGCATGGTAGCATGAATACCTGGCTTAATAGTAGGTCCACCAAGACCAACCTCAAAGGAAACCGCATCAGCATAAGAAATGGATGAACCACCTGCACCAGGTGAAAATAACCTTGAAGCCAAAGGGACCTCCATAGAGCCAAAAATAGGAAAAAAAATTGAACCAAAACCAGTTTCTAGAATAAGAGCAGGACCCACGTTGGAGCTGAGGCCAAAATGAGGAATAAAGGCTGAGCTGGAGTTAGATCTAGGCACAGAGGTAGGGTCGAAGCCAGGGGCCGAAACCAAAGCCAAAACCTAGCACAGGTAGCTAGGTAGGAAAAATCAAAAAGTTGAAGAGCCTAACAATGACATGAACCAAAAATAGTCACTAGAGTAAGACTACAACCCACGTTAGAGCCGAGGCTGAAACCAGGAATAGAGGTCGAGCTGGAGTCAAAACCAGACATAGAGGCAAGATCAAAGTCAAGGGCCAAAACTAAAGCCAAAGCTTGGCATAGGGAGCCACGCAAGAAAAATCAAAAAGACGTAGAGGCTAGCAATGACTCCATAGCTGAGAGTCCATGTAGGACCAGATGTAGAGGCCAGGTTGTCCAGTGCCAAAGCCAAAGCCCAAGCTAGACGCAAGGAGCCAGGCAGGAAAAAATTTTTAAAAAATTGTAGGAGTCATGTAATTTTGTTGGTTAATAGTTTGTCTTCCTATTATATTTTATAACTTTGATACCTAATGTTTGGAAAGACAAAGGGATTTTTACCAATAAGTGGGTTAGTGTATGTATTCTATCACTACCCTTTGAATTATTAGGTACATATCCCTATGATTTGGAATGATATGCAATGAATATGTTTTTATGAGATCAAATTTTTTGACATTGTGAGCTCTTAACCTTAGAGAACTAAAGGATAAAAAAATTGTTTGTAAGCACAAACAATTTAGGAAAGATTTATTTGAGTAACCTATCACACTCAATGGAATGGTTGTAGTACATTATCTTAACATTTCTAAGTCTTACTTCTATTCTAAATACAAATTAACCATCTAAATGTAGAAGAGGAATGAAGGAGATATGCACATTAGGGAAAATGGAATTGCTTTCATTATCAGCCTTGAATGAAATTGAATTCAACCAATAACTAATAAATTCATACACATTTATCTTTCATTTCCCAATGAAACTATCTAACATATTATGAAACTAACAAGAGAAGAAACATAACCATATATGAAGAAAGTAAATAGAATCACTATACTGCAAACATCAAAGTAAAATGGAATTCATTTGATTATTCACAGAATCATACATGATTGTCTATCAATTCTTAATGCATAACTACTCTATGAATGGGCAACAAAACATGACAAGAAAATAGGGTAAATGGAATTACATATAAATTCACCATCAAGTGTGCCAACCTTTGTATTGTCAAATGAGATTACATTTATAGTTTTTTTCCATCCCTTAGTTTTGGTAGAGAAATAGTCACAAAATAGAAAGAAAATATGAATAATACAAGAAAAATAATTAATCTTCAACATGGTATAGATGCATGACATCATTCCAAGTGATGTCCTAATCTCATGGCACCTCTAAGTATTGAAATTATTGTCAATTTGTCTATTAGTGACTCATACTTTGTCAATCTAAAGGTACTACCAAACTTCAGAAACTATGTATAGTTAATTATGCTGAGTGTAGTAGTGTTTACCAAGTTGTTTAGTACAAGTGATGGAAACTCTAGTGTTAGCTAAGTTCCATAGTGTTAACCAAGTTCCATAGTTTTAACCATGATCTCCAGTGTCTACCAAGCCAGAAGTGTTAGTGATGTGAATCTAGTGTTGATTGAGCCATGTGGTGTCAACTAAGTGATTTAGTATATACTAAGTTTCATAGTATTCATCGAGTCACACAATGTTGACCAAGTTCAAGCTACTTGGAAGTGATCAGTATGAACCAAGCCTCTTTTTCAACCAAGTACTAGATGATTTCAAGTGTTGACAATGGTTCTCGAGTATCAAAATATCACTGAGTTTGTCTTCAGAACTAGAGTTACAGTAGTTAGGTTGACTTTGTGTATTTTGGTGAAACTTATATTGTATTCAACTATAGAAAGTTGTAATTTGGATTGTTATATATGTAATGCATTATATCATATCCAAATATGAAGAAGTGTAAGCATATGATGAGAAGAAGTAAAAATTAAAGAAGGCTACAAGAAGTATAAGGGACAACAAAGTATTATCTATCATAGCAAGGTGATCATTACAATTCAGGGAATCTTAACCAACAAATTAGAGTTGTACATCAGAGATCAGCCACTGGTTCATCCTAAGAGGTGCATCAGTCAAAATCTTATAACAAGGTAGACTTAACAATCTTTGATAAATCTCTTTACCGAGTGCATACTTCATTGTATGTTTTGTATATCCTTTGACTAGATGGACCTCAAAGTCCTTATTGCTCCTAACAGGGTAGACCATCAAAAGTGATCAAATTGTAAGCCTTAATAGGCCAACTTTATACTGTAGTACAAAATCTTGTGGGTATCATCCCCACCCTAGTTTTAATTTATATTTGGAAGGTTTCTGGGTCAACATATCTTGTGTTAAATTTTTATGAATATTTATTTTCTTTCATTCTTTCATGCATGCTATGAGATCAAAATATTATATGAAGGATTAATTGGTGAATTAATATTAAGTTTGATTGGTTCCTAATTCACATTCCCCCTACCCTCCCAATAACCTTGCTTGCCTCATATTTCCAACAATCGGTATCAGAGCTTTGTGGTTCTCACTGAAGAAGTTTAGTAGCTTGAGCAAAGATAAGAGGCAATGGAGGTGGATAGGCTAGATAAGGCTATTGACAATGAAATCTTAAATCTTGAATTGGCCATTAAGAAACTAAAGAAAGAAAATGAGGAACTCTCTCAATCATTGAAAAGAAGAAAAGATCTTATAGTACAAATGAATGACAATCTCTACACTAAAGAAAGAATTGAAGATATCTATCCAAAAAGAAACTCAAATGAAGTTGATGAAACAATCAAAGACCTATTAGAAAATAATTCCAATCTTCAAGAAGTTAGAAAGCTAAAAATAGAACAAGAAATCCAATCAGTAAGATTATGTGAAGTTGTGGAAGAAAAATACAAAGCCAAAGAAGAGACAAAAGAAAAGAACAATGAAATTCAACATATATCCCTTCAAAAAAAAAACTTCATTAATCTACTCACTAATGCAAATGAAGAACTTATGAATGTTAGGTCAAAAAATCAAAGACTACAAAATGATCTAAACACTAAAAAGAAATGAAATGAAAGGATTTTGAAATCTCAAGACAACATGAATTAGTTGAAAGAACTAAATTAGTATAGACACAAATACAAAGCTAAAATAGGATACACAGAATACAGTGAATCATCCAAGCAAGGAACTCTAAAGAAGCAAAGGCCTACTTGCAATAATTTTGTAATATATGTCATAAATTAGAAAAATGTTGGAGTAATGGTAAAGAAAAATTCAATGGAAAGTGTTACATTTGCAATAAGCATCATCATAGAGAAAGTGATTGCAAGGAGAAACCTAAGTTTGAAGGTAAATGTCACAATTACAAGAAACAAGGACACAAATCTTATGAATACAAAACCAAGATATTGAATCTAGTAGAATAGATTATGAAAGAAATATTTGGATGGGACTACAACACCTAGTGCAGATGCCGCTACTATGGTGAATTTGGACACATTGGAGAAAACTATGTAAAACATCATATGAGGAAAAGAGATACCACTAGAAGATGTTTTATCTATACAAAACATGGAAATATTGTAAATAATTATATGAACATGGGAAGATTTGAAAATGAAAATAAAGCCAAAGAAAACAATATCAGAAAGTAGATGAAGCAACAATGGATACTAAAATCTCCCAAGAATGCAAGTATGAGTTATGAAACAGATGTCACTCAAGAGTTGGGTGACTCAATCATTTCAACTTGAATTCCCATAGGAATAACGCAAACTAAGACTCTAAAGAAGAGACCTCTCACCAGTTCTAGCCAGAAACAAGAAGAGATCCATGTTAGCATTTAAGATTCATAAGGATCACCAAAGATAGGTCAGGTCGCAAGACCCTACCGAGCAAGGTTGAGAGACACTGAAGTACAATATGTGGACACTGAGTTGTCAAGTGATAATGATTCTGCCAAGCTATGAATGTCTATGGAGCATTAAAATTTGAACCAATTGGAAGACAACCTATCATTGAGAAAAAAAATGTACCAAGCATTAACAATGATTGCAAAGAAGATTATCATTAAAAGGTAGAAAGTGAATGCATTATTTCACTACAAATTTTTAGAGCTAGTTGAGTTGAGCAATTTTAAAGTGATTTTAGAGTGATTTGAGTGTTTTTTGTTGAAGAGATTTCAAGTTTTTCAAAATCCTACTGAGCATGGCATCTTCTAGTAGCAAAACCAAAAAGGGGTTAGAAATGTTGTTTCAAGGAGTTGATTACAAGGCACTAAACTCCAAATTGAGTTTGACAATTGCAAAATTCCTAAACCCAACTAGTACACAATTACAAATTTTACCCAAGGTATTGATCATACACAATATTCATTCATATTATAAATGTTCTATTCAAGAGATAGGCACACAGGAGACAAATGAAGCATTCAACAAGTTATGTGTGAATGGCATTCGAAAACTTGAGCATCAACATCTAGAAGCTAAGGCCTTAATGCACATTTCACATATGCCAAGGAACATTCAATCAAAGCAGATAAGATTTATCTTAAGCCAAGTTCACAATAGAAAGTTATGGTTAGACCAACACATTCTAATCATAAGGAAAATGATACATAGAATTATGGGTCTTCAAATATTGGACAAAGAAAAAGAAAACAAAACCCTAGGTTGGGTGCAACTAGAAAATAAAACTCCTTTTGAGTGGGATGGTAGAGGAATGAAGATCAACAATGTAACTAACATGGAAGTAAAATTTGGCATCCATTTCATTGCTCAAAAAATCTATAGCTCCAGTCATCTCAATAGTGTATCTTGTAAAGCAGTTGATCTGGATCTCAAGGTAGTGAAGAATAACATGTCATTTGACCTTTTTGAGTTATTATTGAATCAATTCAATAAGACCATGACAAGCATCAGAGGTTCCAAGAACAATCTATGTAAGTTTGGTTCATTCTTGACTTTTTTATTATTCTTTGTGCAAAAATTCTTCCCTTTTAAACAATTAGTAGTATGGTGAAATGATGTCCTTGTTTTGTATCAAATAAATAAGTATATAGAAGAAATCGGTGAAATTTTTGATAGCATCATGGACAGTTACTTTGAAAAATTCAAAGAAAAGATGAAAAATAGGTATAGGATACCTATGAAGCTTGTAGAAGACTACAAGGATGATTTTTTTTTTTTTATGGTAGATTGTGATAAGGTATATATTCAAGCAGTCAAGCCTAGAATAGCATGGGTTAAACTTCTAGAGTATGAGGTTAATATAGATGAAACCAGAGATATCATTGAGGCTCTGCTAAATGAGCCTATGGATCCTAAAGCACCATATTTTGGGACTTATGAAGAAGCTAAGGAAAGAATAGAACTTGAAATTAAGCTTCCTCAAGAAGTTGTCAAAGGGAAAAAAGAGGATAGTAAAACTAAAATAAGAAAGTTCTACTCTCCTACTGATAGAAGGAAAAGTTGATGATGTCGAAGAAGACAATGCAGATGATGAATATGAGGAATCCAAATCTAAGTAAGAAGAGCCTATAAGAAAGAAAGTTAAGGTTATCATAACCAAACCTACTAAGTCATACACTATTGCATTCACAAGAAGGGCAGCAAAATCGAGGAAGAAACTAAAGATAGGTGAGGAGGATGTTGAGAAAATTATCTTCAAAAAGCCTCCACCTACACTTCATGAAATTTTTTGGATGAATTGGAAGGAGGAGCTGAAATAGAAAATTTCAAATCTCTCAAATATGAAATTGGGAATGTGGATGAGAAAAAGTAGATTGAGGACATAATGATGAAAAAATTGGGAAAATGGGAGCACTCACCTGATCAACTTGTACATCAAATTTCTAATGAGCTTATGCAAGAAATCAAGCCTAGATGGGAGCATGAAAAGAAGATTGCAAAAGACATATTTGAACAAACTATGAGGCAACTCATGCCAAGTCTCAATGAAAAAGAGGTGAAAGAATTTTGGAAGAAAAAGGACTCACTCTTAAATTCAACACATGCATGATATTGATAAAAGATATTAAATATGTAGTAAGGGCTGCCACAACTACATGGAAAAACATTTACAACCTACATCAACCTAGTATTTTTGTTATTCATTTTAATGACAAAGATGATGATGATGAGGAAGAGAATGTGGAAGTAAAAGATGATGAATTAGATGATATAAATTTGGATGATGAGGAGGTAGAACATTAAGCAAGTGAAGGAAGTCTTCCAAACATTCAAATTATTGAGGACACTAATGTAGAAAAGATTTCAGTTGCAATAATGGCTTCATTTCCTCATCCTCTGAGAAAAGTCTTAGTGCAATATGGATCTGAGAAAGATTTTACCAAGTTGGTTGTGTCTACCAATGCAATACCATAAAACCAACCAAGATCTAGACTTGTTCAACTAGGTATTCCATCAAAAAAAGTGGCAAGCACTTCATTTAGTGAGCAACAAACACCTGCATCATCAAGTTTTGTCATGCCCCAACAAGGTATTTGTACTATTAGTACTATATATATTTATTGCTAGCCCCTTTGTCTCTACTATAGTGTCTATTCCACATATAGCTAGTACAATGATAGTTGAGAACAAGTCTCAATCGAGTACTGAAGGTTCAAATAAGGGTAAAGGTAAAGAAGAAGATATTGATCTAAATGAGCATATAATTATTTCGAATTGCAATATCTCTATTCTAAATCCTAATCAAATGAACATCATGGGTGAATTATTGCAAAAGAGAGCTAAGTAGTAGAAGCTTAGAGAAGAAAAGAGAAAGGAAACCCAAGTGCTTGAAGATGTAAATGACATATTTATAAATGCACTAAGTATTGAGGTTGATAGCTCATAACCTATTTTGGATCACTTAGCAAAAATGTTCTAGATATTCAATGAAGACTTGAAT
Organism: Cupressus sempervirens; assembly: GCA_028749045.1. Lineage (NCBI taxonomy): Eukaryota > Viridiplantae > Streptophyta > Pinopsida > Cupressales > Cupressaceae > Cupressus > Cupressus sempervirens. Next base: position 245,757,214 of record CM053791.1, read on the forward strand.
GGACAAAATAAGTTTCTACAAAGAGAGGTAAGAAAATTTGAGAACAAGGTATTGGAACAAGTGGTGTAGAAAATTGCAATTAACCAAGTAGAATTGTCTACAATTCTTGTTTCATTGGAGACATTTGTAAATAATGTCACTTTATTATTTGTTAAGTTGTGTGACACATCTATCTTCACACAAGAAATTAAAACTAAACTATCAAAGATAGATGAAGATATGAAGGCAAGTGCACATCATTTATGACTTGACCCAAGCTATAGCTCTTCTCATTATTCAAAGATCTAATTTCTAAAGAATTTGCAAGAAAAATTGCTGAAGGAAGATGATAGGATTAGGGCCACACTCACATAAATCTAAGGCATGATTCTTCCAAGCATGGATGCATTACAAAAATATATTGCACATGCTAGGACACTCATCCATGACAATAACTTCTCCATAGCTAATCACATGATGGAGCTATCAATAGAAGTTTAGATTGCATTACATGTAAGCAATGTGTTACAAGAAAATTAGGACAATTCAAAGGCATTAATCCTGAAGGTACACTCTAAATTCTTGTCACATTTTGGTATTACCATGTAAAATACACCTTTGTCATTTATGTCAAATAGGGTGAGAAGTATATGTAATGATATGAATGTACATATGTATAAAGCGGGAGAAGTATTTGTAAAGATATGTAAAGGATACATGTATGGGGGAGTAGTACTCTAGGTATATGTATGGGAGAACGATATTGAATAGATACGCAAAAAACATCTTTTACAAAAGTAATTTTGAAAAATAAAAAAAATAGAGTATGTTATCGACTTGTAGACACAAAATGGAGACAAAGAATGTTTTGACTTGTAATTTTGTATATTTAGTTTTTGGATGATAATTGTTTTTGTCACCAATGGTAAAGGGAGATATTGTTGACACTATGGTCAATTTTTCTATTAGTGACTCACACTTAGTTAATAAATAGTTGCTACTGAGCTTCACAACCCATCTACAATTTATGCCCAGTGTAGCAGTGTTTACTGAGTTATTTAGTACAAGTGATGGAAAATCTAATGTTAACTAAGTTCCATAGCATTAATCAAGTTCCATAGTGTTAACCATGATCTGTAGTCTCTACCAAGCTAGAAGTGTTAGTGATGTGAATCTAGTGTTGATAAAGCCATAGACTATCATCTGAGTCATTCAATATATGTTGAGTTTCATAGTATTCACTGAGTCACACAATTCTAACCGAGTTCAAGATACTTGGAAGTGATTAGTATGAACTGAGCCTCTTCATCAGCTAAGTACTAGATGATGTTGAGTGTTGATAGTGGTTGTTGAGTATCAAAACATCACCGAGTTTATCTTTAGAACCTGAGTTATAGCAGTTGGGCTGACTTTGTGTATTTTGGAAAAAGATGTATTATATTTGACTACAGAAAGTTGTAATTTACATTGGTATATATGTAATGCATTATATCATATCCAAATATTTAAGCATATGATGAGAATAAGTGAAAATTAAATAAAGCTACAAGCAATATGAGGAACAACAAAGTATTATCTATTATAGAAAGGTGATCATTACAATTCAACAAATCTCAACCAAAAAATCAAAGTTGCAGATTAGAATTCATCCACTGGTTCATCCTAACAAGTGTATCACTCAAAATACTTTAATAGGGTAGACTTAATAGTCTTTGATAAATCTCTTTATCGAGTGCATACTTTATTGTATGTTTTGTAAATCCTTTGACTAGGTGGACCTCATAGTCCTTATTGTTCCTATCAGGGTAGATCATCAGAAGTGATCAAATTGTAAGCCTTAATAGAAAACTTTATATTTCATTACTAAAGCTTGTGGGTTTCATCCCCACCCCAATTTTACTTTCTATTTGAAAGGTTGTTGGATCACCATATCTTGTGTCAAATTGTTATGAATTCTTATTTCCTTTCATTCCTTCATGCATGCAATTAGATCAAAATATTGTATTAAAGGTTAATTGGTCAAATAAGATTAAATTTTATTGGTTCTTGATTCAGCCTCTCCTCTCAATATCCTTTCCTACCTCATATTTCCAAAACTAAGAACACCTAGAAACTATTCATCTTCATGCAACTTCAGATAACCCTATTAAACTCTTCATTTCATTCATATTCTGCTATTGGCACCAAATCCATATAATTTGTATCTCAACTATCATGACGATTTTGAATTTTGGTCATTGATCTTAAACTAATGATCACAATTAAAACCCAACCATTTCCCTTTATGACTTTTTCTACAAGCCCACCTAGGTACACATGTTGAATCACCATTATGTTGTATAATTAGTATTTGGGAAAATTTCCATAGAGACATAATAACAAGCATAGATCTCTTTTTGATCTGATGGTGGCAATAAAAGATGTTAAGTCTCTATTTTTCTCTACATTGTGGGTCCACTTTCTAGCTATGCACACTATGGCAAACAAGTGGCACAATTTTATTACTTGGAAAATCTAACATTGACCTTTTTTTTTTCTTCATGGCACTTCATGACTAGGTTTTGACTATGGAATGTGATGGGCCAAGTAGGACACTTGTTTCTCTTTTGCTATGTGACCATGATTAATGTTCGAGAAACTTTACATGGAAACATAATGATAGCCATAGATCTTTCCTAAGATGAGTGATCTTCATTGTGTTCTTCAATTACTGTGTATGAAAAGATGTTCCCACCTTAGTTGGGTCCAATGAATAGTTATCCGCTTGTCACTATCTCGCCATGACTATTCCTCATGTAGCTTTAGAAAGTGACACAATGATAAGTGTAGATCTTCTTTTCATCTAATGGTTAGGAAAGTATCAACTTTGCAATGTAGACAGTCAGATCAAATATGAGTCATCGACTTCATTTCAAAGAAATTCATACCACCTTTGACCTGGTTCTTTTACCATTTCTAAGGATTTATCTCCTTCTCCTACATTTGATCCAATTTCTCTAGTTGCCACGATGTTCCTATGATGTACATATCATCTTTTAGCCTTGGTTCTAATGTTCTTTGCTGCCATTTTCTTTGAATGTGCCTTTGATCTCTCCATTCTACCTATATTATTTCTTTAATGAAACACTTGATCATAGAGTTAGGGTTTCTAAACAACTTCCCTCTTATCTAGAAAATGCATAAACTTACACTCCCTTTCCTAATCACCTCATATGAACAAATGCATTATATTTATTTGAATGCCCACCTAAGTACACATAAAGGGATAGATGAGAGGAGAAGTTCCTTAAGAGTAATCTAGAAATAGACTCAAGACATTGACACTTGACTTAACTCAAAATCCTAGAGTAGGAAGAACCAAAACTTGGGCAACAACTGGCTCTGTTTGGGGATTTAAACATATAATCCATGAAAGAATCCTAGCAATATTTGGTTTCACATAGCTAGGTGACAACTTGGAAATAAAAAGAATAGATAAAAATAGGAAAAAAACAATAAACTACCTAGGAAGGAAAGAAACTAAGCTAAAACAAACTTCATGAAAGGAAAACCTACCTATCTAACTACTATATAGGGGTTACCTACTTTCAATTTTGCATTTGATACAACTTTGAATCCTGCCCATTATAAGAACATGGCACGGTTTCTCTAGTGGGATATGCCAACTTGAAATAATTATTTGGATTCACTTGTATGATATGAAATGGCCCTTTACACAAAGATTGGAATTTGGAATGCATGCATTTTAGCTCATGTTTCTTATCCCATAGCAACACCAAATCTCCTTCCATGAATTTTCTTGGCATTTCTCTTCTATCAAACAACTTCTTTACCCTTCCTTGATGTTCAGTGATCTTATCAACCATCTCTTACCTTTCTTCTTGCAGTTTGGTAAGATACAAGATCCTCTTCTCTAATCCATCTTTGAAAACATCTTCTTTAATCAGAGTCTATAATTTACATGTAACAAGATTTAGAAGCAATGGAAAATTAACTTCCACTCCATAGAATAATTCAAAAGGTGAGATACCAATGGCCCTTTTAGGTGTGGTTCTATTAGCCCATAAAGCATCATGAATATTCTTATGCCAACTTTTATTATTCTTTGAGACCAATTTCCTCAAAATATTAATTAGATTCTTCTTACTAGATGCAAGCTCCCTAATTCCTTGAGGGAAATAGTCAGAGGAATGCCCAAATTGAATACCATGATCATAAAAGAATTCATTAATCTCTACAAAGGAAAAATAAGATGCATTATCCATTATCAATTTTAGAGGAACTCCAAACTTGACCAGAATATGTTCTTTGAGAAATTCACATACCACTTCTGATGAAGTTTTCTTCATTGGCTTCGCTTCAACCCATTTACTAAAACAATCTATGACAGTCAGTATATATGAATCTCCTTGACTAAAGGAGGATTGATTGGGCCTATAAAATCTAAACCCCATTGATGAAAGGGAACTTCAATAACCACTGGCCTAAGAGGTAAAGCATAAAGTTGAGTGGTGCAGGAGCACCAGTGCCAAGCAAAAGGGCCTATACGGAAAGTAGGGTCATTGACTAGATCTTGGGGGAATAAAGGAAAAACATGACCTTGAGATTTCATTGGCAATGTAATAACACCTTAATGGTCATTTTATTATGTTTTAAATGTTTTCAATGATCACTTTATAAAAAGATCAATATTGTAAGCCTTAATGGCATTTGGGGGGTTATAGTGTACCTTGGGTCATTTGCGGATCCTAAGGTTGATGAAGTTTTGAATGACCTATAATGTCCATACATGTTGTAAGTGTCTATTAGAGCCTTTTAAATGAGTCAAATGCACTACAAGTGCTCAAAAATGTAATATTGCCTAGAATGGAAAAATATGCCTATAAGGGCTTGTGTGAGGGTTTATGAGGTTTAGTGGAATTTATAGAGACTTAGGCATTAGGATTGAATCCTACATGGATTTTGAAAGCTAATATGAATGAAAAAAGATCAAGCATTATCAAGTGACAACATACAAACTAAAATATAATAGTCACTGACTATTACTATCAGTTTGGGCAAGAAGTTATTGGGTAATCGATTGACTGAAGGCTATTTTTCCTTGTGCATACATGAGTTTGAGAGGAGAGGAATGGTAGGGAGTTTTTTGGTGTTTGTGGTCGAAATGGTGCAATGTAACAAAGTTTCATTCAATACAAAATTAAATTTTTTGCAAACTCCTAGCTTGCTACCATAAGGGCATACTCTATATTTTGTATTGAAAAGGATTTTCATTTGGCTAAAATATTGAGAGTAAATATATTAAATTTATGATGGTTTAGGTTTTTATTCATTTCATGCTTTGATAGATTATTTTTGTGAAGTTGATGAACAAAGAACTCCTAGTTATTGGGAAATGGAGGAATGACTATCATCAAAAATAATAGTCTCAGAGCAGTGGACATATCTCCTTAATGAACCATTGGATCAAGAAAAATTTGGGATATGTTAGAGAGGGCCAAGTTGCACCAAATCTAACTATAGAAATTGATGAAATTTTATTGTAGTAAAAGGTTATGAATTATTTTAATCAGCTCTATGTAAGGGACATTGACATGGCATTTTGTGGTGAATTTCCTTCATGAACATGTTGGGGAAGTTTTATGAAGGGATTAGGTATTGTGTGGAGATGAGATGAAACTAGTGATTAGTTGGAGGGAAAATTGTGATGTTAATAAGATGCATCAAGCCTATGATGGTACAAGACATTTTATGTGCACTCTAATAGAGAAGGAGTTGATGGGATCAATGAGAAGATCCTAATGAAGATGCTTGATAAATGTTGTAGAAACATTTTGGAAGTACCTCATGGTATGAATGGTTGCAAGTCCACCTAGGGCCTCTACATCGAGTAGTATTAGAGTGAGAGAAAGATCTAGGATTTGGAGGATTGAAAGCCCTTTATTGATGCTTGGAGATGAAATATCCTCCTTGAGTGTTCCAAAGTGGTGGCTAGAGATCTGATTAATCCTAGATTGGTGAGAAGAGATGGCTTTGACAAGGAGTGAAAGAGAAATTGTTAAGGCATTGAAGGAGTACCTATATGGTGATAAGAAGGAGAGAGAAGAAAGAGAAAGAAAGAAGGAAGAAGAAGCAAGGAAGAAAGAAATAGAATGGATGAGGCAAGAAGAGTTGAGAAGGCTAAGAAGGGTTTTGGAAGAATAGGAAGAAAAGAGAAAGTAGCAAGAAGAAAAAATAAGATGTCTACAAACAGACTTGGAAGAAGGTGAAGAAATATTGGAGAGACTTGAGGAGATACTCAAAGAACCTACAAGTTGGCACTAAAGGTTGAAGAGGAAGAACATAAGGTGGCCTATTTAGAGACTAGTTGTAGTAGAAAGGATGAAGAGATAAGAAGAGTGTACTAGGATGGGTACTCTTTGAGTAGAAGATGCACATATGATGAGAGGTGTAAAGGCTTGTGAAGAAGACTAGGTAGATGTTGGAGGAGACAACATAGAGAAAGGTCTAGAAGGTCTTGAAGATAAGTTGGATTTGTGGAATGAGTTTTTTGCAATAGTAGAAGAATGAAAAGGTTATGGAGGTACTTTGGAGGCACATGAGGGAGTAGCCTTCAACAAGGACACTATGTTTGCAAAGATGGGCCATGAGGAGGCTCAAAATATGAATTTTTTTCTGCTAGCATGGAGATAAGACAAGATGAAACAAAAATATTGATTGACATGATGGTGAGAAATAAGATGTAGCATGAACAAACATTGATGAAAGAGATCAAGCCAAGATGCAAGATGAAGTTGCATAGACATACATGGATCCATGAGGATCTATATTTTCCAAAGATCAAGATGAACACCTTAATTTTTTTTTTATTGGCATGTGTTTCTTTTCAGGTTTCCAAGAGGACTTGGAAATGTTTTAAAGCTATGGAGTATGGTGCAAGAGTACCAGGACCAAGCACAAGGGCCTATGAGGAAACTAGGGTCACTGAATAGATCCTAGGGTAATAAAGGACAAACATGACCTTGACAGGTCATTGGCAATGTAATAAGACCTTAATGGTCATTTGATTATGTTTTAAATTTCTTCATTGATCACTTTGTAAAAAGATCAATATTGTAAGCCTTAATGGCATTTGGGGGGTTATAGTGTACCTTGGGTCATTTGTGGATCCTAAGGTTGATGAAGGTTTGAATGACCTATAAGGTCCATACATGTTTTAAGTGGCCATTAGAGCTTTTTAAATGAGTCAAACGCACTACAAGTGCTCTAAAATGTAATATTGCCTAGAATGGCAAAATAGGCCTATAAGGGTTTGTGTGAGGGTTTATGAGTTTTAGCGGAAGTTATAGAGTCTCAATGCAAGGCAAGGTCTTATGGAAGTTGCATTGGTATTATGGATTTGGTTCTTGAGTCCTTAGACAAGCCCTTATAGTTGAACTATCCTGGGAAGAGTAGCCCTAAGTTGATTCTTGTACCAATTTGAGGAAGTAACCATGGATGATGGAGAAGATGGAGAATTACCATTTAGGATGAACAACATGGAGTTGGCATGGATTGTGAAGGACCAATTGGCTAATAACAAAAAGGTTAAAGCAGCCCTAGATCAAAGAGACATGTAGAGCCAAGAGAAGGACAGATTGATGAGAACCATGATGGATAGAATAACAGCTTTGGAGAATAGGCATAAGAGCATCAGGCAGGGTGAAGAAGTGGTAGTGGAAGAAGAAGGAGAAACCCAAGAAGAGGAACTAGTAGACCTTAAAGATGTAAGGATGGCTAAACTAGTGAAGGCCATAAAGAGCGGAGATGTAAGGGTGAGGATAGACTTACCTATATATGGAGGGAAGATGGATGATGAAGAATTGGTAGATTGGTTTTGTGCAATTGAAAATTGCTTTGAGTGTGAAGGGATAGAAGAGAAGGACAAAGTGAAGATAGTGAAGTCTAGGTTGAAGGGACATGCTTTGTTGTGGTGGGATTGTATCTAGGGAGATAGATGGAAGAATGGTAGGCCAAATATCACATTTTGGTATACTATGCTTGACAAAATGAATGCAACATTTTTGCCCAGGGATTATAGAGTATAGTTGTACTAGAAGATGAGGGATTTAAAGAAAAAGGAGATAGATGTATAGAAGTATAGTAAGGAATTCCACAAGCTTGGTATTAGAGTGGATCATGAGGAAGAGATCGAAGAAAAAATTGCAAGGTATATGGGGGGGTTAAGGTCCAACATATAGGATGAACTTAGTCTTTCTACCCCGAGGTTGGTTGAGGAGTGCTATCAGTTAGCCTTGAAGGCTGAAGAGAAGATAAAAAGGAGACAAGAGAAGAAAAGTAACTCAAGAGGAGGACCTTCTACAAGGGGAAGTGGTGGAAGAAAAAACTCTAATTTTTAGAACAGCAATGACAAGGATAAGGAAAAAATAATTTTGGAATGAAGAGGAGTATTCACAAGAAAATGCTTCAACTTAAAATAAGTAGGCCATCAATCCTTTAGGTGTCCTAAATGGCAGGAAGACAAAGGGAGAGACAAAAGAGTGAACTTGGTTGATGAAGAATCAAGAAAAGATGAGCAGAGAGAACCCATTGAAATCCATCCAGAAGAAGGTGAATGTTTGTTAGTAGGAAGGGGACAACCAGTACAAGGAAACAACATTTTCAGAACCAAATTTCCAATCCAAGGTAAGATTTGTAGTCTTCTTATTGATTTAGGGACTTCACAAAATTTATTTTCAAAGGAGGTCATCAATAAGTTTCATTTAAAAAAATTTCCACACCCCAATCCATACTATGCCACTAGGGTGAGTAAGGATAAAAATTTTCTTGTAAATAAGAAAGTTATACTGCATTTTTCAATTGGGTAATATTTTGATAATATTTTGTGTGATGTGTTGGATATAAGTTGTGGGCATGTCATCTTGGGTAGGCCTTGGCAATGGTGTAGGAAGACTGTACATGATGGTTTTACAAACACTTATATAGTGCATAACGACAGGGTCACCTATAAGTTGGTTCCACTTATTGATAATGGAATGAAGAATGTACTTATGTGGTTTGGCATAGATAAATTATTGTAGGATCAGGGTAATCCACATTATGATACTAGTTGCGATTTAGAGCAATGCCAGATTAAGGGGCAGGACAATCCAAGGCTAGTAGGGTTGTTTGAACAACCTTTTTGTTTGGTTGGAACACTAAAGTGTCCTTTGAAAGGGCAGTCATATGAAGGAAAGAAGGAGATAGGGTAGATACAAATATAGTTTGTTAAGAGGTATAGAGTGCATTAATAGTACTGTCATGCAAGAGGATAGCCTAATCCAAACATTTTTGTACCTGAAACTTGGTGTGTGAATGTAGGAACCTGAATGAAGGAGAAGGTCACTTTGGGGGAAAATTTCATCCCTCAACAAAAGATGAGAGCAAGGAGAAATAGGTCACAACAATAGGATAAATCTTGGAGCAAGAGTTCTTTTCATGGTGGGGAGTCTAGTGCATGAGCACCACACTCAACCAATCAAGAAATGCAGACTATGAAGTCCACAAAGACATCCAATAGAAATCAAAGGAATGGGAATCATAATCTGAGTTAGGAGATTAATTGGCAAGTCCTCAAGTCTATACTAATTTTTAATTGATCGAATTGATGTAATGAACCAAATATGTTTGTAACGTCCTTAAAAAGACCAAAAAATCAATTATAATAGACTAAGATTGTCCAAAGTGCTAAGGTTGGATTGTAATGATTATGTTTTAGAAGTTAGGATGGGCATGAGATAGGTCTAGGATCTTAAAGAACTTTTGAGTTAAGAGTCAAATATATAAATAACGCCTTTTGTTATTTAAAAAATCAAAATTTTGAACAAGTAACAACTAGTTTAGAAAATGAAGGGAAAATGTTAGTTTTCTTTGTTTAAGTTTTAACCTTCCATCTCAACGATAATAGTTGGTTGGAATGGTTATTCTAGGAAATTATATATATTCAGATGAAGTCTCTATATGGGGGAACAATAGAGAGAACTAGTGTATTGTATTGGATAACAAAGCAATAAAACATCTTAGTTACCTGCTACCTAACACATTGCCTGATTTTAAATTTGATTGATTTGGATTTCCAAATGCATTGATAGGGGTTTCTTAATCATTTACATTGCTAGTTGATGTTTTTCACATTGTATTAAGGTTACTGTCACACCAGTTGTAGTTACACCAGTCGTTCTATATTTCAATTTGTAGTTGCAATAGAGTTAGGGAAAATGTGGATCATTCCATGAATGTTCAAGCCAAATATTCATCGAATGATAGTTTATAACTTGTATTATAGACTAACTGACATTGCATATGCAGCATTGAGTGGAGAGAAGGCATGCATAGTTAGAACGGTGGAGAATTACAATGAAATTGAATGTTAAAGTATAACAGTGGCTAATTTAGCCAAACAAATGATATGTTTTGTGTTTGGGAACATTATATGATGTTCATTAGATGTTGATTCCATCTTCAATTTTTTGTAGGAGGGCGTAGAACCGGGAGATTGAAGAGGCCCTAAAAATAAGGGTTTGGAGCCCCAAATTGGTAGTTTGGATGTTGTAGAGTGTTGGAGAGTAATTCCTTTTGGAATTAAGCAATTGAAGAGGTAATAAGTCATTTTACAAGAGTTGGGGTTGATAGGAGATCATTAAGGGGTATTCCCTTTGTTAATTTGAGTATTTTTATGCATTAAAACATGGTACTTGTCTTGTTTAATAGTGTTGGTCCAAAGCAAGTATAATGTAGGCTTTGGTATTTTTTAGTACTCTAAAATGGGTATTAGTAAATGTCTTTAGATTGACAAGTGGTGTGAGAAAAGATAGAGTTATTTATACTCCAAGTCTATTGCAGGGTATTGGACAGCCTATTAGGCTTTTGGGTTCAATTTGAGGTAGTTTTGTAAAGTGGGAGTATGGGATTTAAGTAAAGCCTTAGGAATCCTTAAATATAAGCAACTGAAAGCCTTATAAAACTAAATTCATCATTTAGGATCCTTGAAGGTAGTCTTGATAGGTCATTTCCTTGAAGTATTTAGGATTGTTGATAGGTCCAAGTGCCTAAACCACTAAAATTTCTAAATTCTCATTGTCTTTTAAAGACCACCACCCTTCGCTCTGCATTAAATGGTATCAAATTGAGAGAAAGCTCTAGGATTTGGAGGATTAAAAGCCCTTTGTTGATTCTTGGAGTTGAAATATCCTCCTTGAGTGTTCAGAAGTGGTGGCTAGAGATCTAATTAATCCTAGATTGGTGAGAAGAGATGGCTTTCATGAGCAGTGAAAGAGAAATTGTTAAGGCATTGAAGGAGTAGCTATATGGTGATAAGAAGGAGAGAGAGAAAAGAGAGAAATAAAGAAGGAAGAAAGAAATAGAATGGATGAGGCAAGAAGAGTTGAGAAGTCTAAGAAGGGTTTTGGAAGAGTAGGAACAAGAGAGAAAAGAGAGGGAAGAAAAGATAAAGGTTCTAGAGAAATCCTTGGATGAAGGTGAAGAAAGATTGGAGAGACTTGAGGAGATACTTAAAGAAGCTACAAGTTGAAACTTAAGGTTGAAGAGGAAGAGGATAAGATGGCCTATTCAGAGACTAGTTGCAATAGCAAAGATGAAGAGACATGAAGAGGGTACTAGGATGGGTAGTCTTTGAGTAGAAGATGCACCTATGATGAGAGGTGTAAAGGCTTGTGAAGAAGTCTTGGTAGATGCCAGCAGAGACAGCATAGAGGAAGGCCTAGAAGGTCTTCAAGATGAGTTGGATTTGTGGACTGAGTTTTTTGCTATAGTAGAAGAATGACAAGGTTATGGAGGTAGTTTGGAGGCACATGAGGGAGTAGCCTTCAAAGAGGACACTATGTTTGCAGAGATGGGCCATGAGGAGGCTCAAAAAATGATTTTTTTTTTCTCCTAGCATGCAGATAAGACAAGATGAAATAGACATATTGATTGGCATGATGGTGAGAAAGAAGATGCAACATGAACAAACATTGATGATGGAGATCAAGCCAAGATGCAAGATGAAGTTGCATAGAGTTACATGAGTTACATGGGTCCATGAGGATCTATATTTTCCAAAGGTCATGATGAACACCTTAATTTTTTTCTTGACATGTGTTTCTTTGCAGGTTTCCAAGAAGGCTTGGAAATGTTTTAAAGTTGTGGAGTATGGTGCAGGAGCACCAGGGCTTGGCACAAGGGCCTCTGAGGAAACTAGGGCCACTGAATAGATCCTAGGAGAATAAACGACAAACATGACCTTGAAAGGTCATTGGTAATGTAATAAGACCTTAATGGTCATTTGATTATGTTTTAAATGTTTTCATTCATCACTTTGTAAAAGGATCAATATTGTAAACCTTAATGGCATTTTGGGGGTTATAGTGTACCTTGGTTCATTTGTGGATCCTAAGGTTGATGAATTTTTGAATGACCTATAAGGTCTATACATGTTGTAAGTAGTCATTAGAGCCTTTTAAATGAGTCAAATGCACTACAAGTGCTCAAAAAATTAATATTGCCTAGAATGTCAAAATAAGCCTATAGGGCTTGTGTGAGGGTTTATGAGGTTTAGTGGAAGTTATAGAGTCTTAGGCATTAGGAATTAATCCTACATGGATTTTGAAAGCTAATATGAATGAAAAGAGATCAAGCATTGTCAAGTGACAACATACAAACTAAAATATAATAGTCCTTGAATATTACTATCAGGTTGGGCAAGAAATTAATGGGTAACCAATTGATTGAAGGCTATTTTTGCCTTGTGCATATGTGGGTTTGACAGGAGATAAATGGTAGGGAGTTTTTTGGTGTTTGTGGTTGAAATGATGCAATGTAACAAAGTTTCATTCAATACAAAATTAAATTTTCTACAAACTCCTAGCTTGCTGCCATAAGGGCACAATCTATATTTTGTATTGAAAAGGCTTTTCAATTGGCTAAAATATTGAGTTTAAATATATTAGATTGATGGTGGTTTGGTTTTTTATTCATTTAATTCTTTGATAGATTATTTTTGTGAAGGTGAAGCACAAAGAACTCCTAGTTATTGGGAAATGGAGGAATGATTGTCATCTAAAAATAATAGTCTCAGTGGGAGGGACATATCTCCTTAATGATCCATTGGATTGGGCCAAATTTGGGATATGTTGGAGAGAGCCAATTTTTTCCAAATCTGACCAGAGTGATTGAAAAAATTTTATTGGAGTCAAAAGTTATGAATGACTATATTCGAGTCTATGTAAGGGACAATGACATGGTAGTTTGTGGTGAATTTCCTTCATGAACATGTTGGGGAAGTTTTACGAAGGGATTAGGTATTGTGTGGCAATGAGATGAAACTAGTGATTATTTGGAGGGACAATGGTGATGCTAATAATATGCATCAAGGCTATTGTGGCACAAGACATTGCATATGCACTCTGATAGAGAAGGAGTTGATGGAATCAATTAGAAGACCCTAATGAAGATGCTTGATGAATGTCGTAGAAACATTTGGGAAGTCCCACACGGTATGAATGGTTGGAAGTCCACCTAGGGCCTCTGCATCATTGAGGTTTACTAGTAAACATCTTACATTTTTCATAATTAGCAACCCACTTATATGAATCTTTGAACATACCAGGCCAATAATAGCATTGCCTCAAAATTTTAAAAGTAGTGATAGTAGAAGAAAAGTATCCTCCACATGCGTCATTATAAAAAGATGTCAACAACTTTACCTGTTGCTCCTTATCCACACATCTTTAAAATTTTCCATCAATTTCTCTCTTGTACAAGACATCATCATGAATCACATATTTCAAGACTTTTGTTTTTATATCTCTTCTTTTCTTAGGTTTCAATCCATCAGGGCATTCACCATATGTCATAAAATTAGCAATGATTGAGAACTAAGGATCTTGAAGACTTACAATAAGAACTTTTGGAGTATACTCTCCTTTGCATTGGTGATCCTCTCCCAAGGCTTTATAGAGTGAATTACCTCTTACAAGTTTGTTTGGCTTAATTTCTATATCACATTCTTGGATTTTTTCTATCCAAACTCCTTTATTATTACAACCAACCTCTTGTTGTGTCAAAATACTTTTTATTGCAAGATCTGACACATATATTGCTGAATGACAGTGTAGCACATAAAACCTAAATTTTCAAGGGCTCTCACCACTACATATGTATGTTTTTCCATTTGTGAGTATCTCATTTCTTGATTCTTCAATGGTATACTCATGGGACAAATTAGAGTTTGTATTCTTTGCTTATTCTCTTGCATCAATATAGTTGACATAGCATGTTCTAAGGCATAACAATAAATGATGAATTCTTTAGTGTAGTCAAGATGGACAAGAATAGGGGCTTTGGAAATGGCACCCTTGACATCTTCAAAATCCTTTTTCCCGACATCACTCCATTTGAAAGTATTATTGTCTTTCATCATATCAACTATACAGTTGACTATTTCAAAGAAGTCAAGAACAAATATCCTCAAGAAATTTACCTAGCCAAAGAAGGACTTCACTCTAGTTTTAATCAATGACAAACTTAATTTCTAGATAGCTTTAACTCTATCTCGATCAATCTGCGCTCCTTCTTGGGATACAATATGACCAAACAACTTGCTTACTCTCACACAAAACACTGATTTCTTTGGATTCAATGAGACACCATGATCTCTACATCTTTGCAACACTTTTTATAGATCTTTGATATGATCTTTTCTCTTCTTAGAAAAGACTATCAAATCATCAAGGTATTATTATAATTATTCTATCTTTGAAATCACCAAAGGCCAAATTCATGCCACACTGAAAGGTTGCATCTACATTAGTTAGGCCAAAATTTATTCTATTGTAGGAAAAAGTACCCCATGGTATGGTGAATGCAGTTTTGATTTTATCTGCTTCATTTATCTAAATTTGATTATATCCTAAAAATCTATCTAACATGGGCATCATTTATGATCCTGCAATAGTTTGTAAAAAATAATCCATATTAGCAAGAGCAAAATTATCTTTGTGTTGGGCTTGATTTAGATTTTTGAAAGTTACACAAATCATTATCTCTCCATTCTTCTTCCTTATTGGCACAATATTAGCAACCCAAGTGGAATGATGAATAGGTTACATAATCCTGGCATGTAGCATTTTGTCAATCTCCTTGAAAATTTCTCCATCAACTATAGGGTTATAGTTTCTTTGTTTCTTCCTAAATGGTGTTGCTTCTGGTTTAAGAGGGATTTCATGCTTGAACTTTCCACCCATGAAATTTTAATATCTTCATATCTCAAAGAAAATACATCTTGAAATTCAATGAGTAATTTCCTAATCTCTATCATCTCTTCTGGGGTGCAACACTTTCCTATGTTTATCATCTTTGGGCTGACTTCTATCCCTATATTGATTCGATCATATTGACCATAGGATTTTCCTTGCTTATCTCTTTCCCTCTTTATGTATGCATCATGCCTATCAAAATTTTTTTCTAAAGAGATTAGATGGGGTGGAATCTTATTACCTTTCAATTGAATCATACCAGGCTCTATTTTCTTTTTATCACCTATCACTAAATCATCACCATTTGCATTAGTGCTTCCTTCAAAATATAAGCATTGAAAAGGATATTCCCCTTCAATGAATTTTAGTATGTATTTTTTATATTCAAACACTTGCCAGGAATCTTCATTGTTAGGGACATTGGGCTTGAATAGAACTTCTACTTTATATATATTATCTTTGAAATTAGAATGTGGTAGAAGCAATGATGCAGAAACTGCCAAAGAATTAGCTCTTGAATTGAATTCTCTAGCTGCTGATATAATTGAGAAGGCATCCAAACTCTCTATTTCATCCCACACATTATTGTGATAGTTCCTCAATCTTTATTTCTTTACTGCATATTGGTTTTTGACTTTTGTCACCACAAATTCTACATCTCCTTGAGATTTGAGTATCTTGACTCCTTTTTTGTTGTTGCCATTATACTAGGGAGAAGGGCTTCATATTCTCCAATATTATTAGTATTTTTTAAATCTAACTAATAGGAAAAGCTATTCATTTCCCCAATAGGTGATGTCAACATTACCACTACTACCATCAAATTCTAAAGTCCAGAATTGATCACCTTTAGTTTGTTTTGATTCTTCTAAAATATCAAGGATGTTAGAGAACAACATATAAATACCAAACTACATTTCATAATACAAGATTTGAGACCTAGGATCATCTGATTTCAGGATAGTGAATTTTTCCTTTTCTTCTTATTCTAACTTCACCTTTTTATCTCCAAGTTGAATAGTAGCACAAGACCTATCTAGTTTTATTTCTCCCCCATGTCTTTGCAAAAACTTCTACTTAGGAGCATGCCATAGCTTGCAAGGATGTCTACCACTAGAATAGTGAGGTTTAGCTTTTTGGAAGGATAAGCAGTAAGGGTAACTTGAGAATATTTTATCTGTCCAAGAAAGGGTACTTGTTTTGTATACATTAAATAACATCTACGAAAAGTTTGAGTTAGTGGAAGTCCTAAAGATTTTTCTATGGAAGCATGCATTACATTATCAAAGGCTCCTGAATCTATGATAGAATTTCTCAATCTATTTCCATTGATGAACAAGGAAATGTAGAAGGGATCTAGTTTTTAATTTGGACATGTGGCTAAGACAAGAGGTTATTTTTCTTTAAAAATCTTAGGGAGTGCAAAATCTTCATCAGTCAAAGAAGTTCCACTAGTGCTAGCTTTATTGTGATGATCAACATTAGCATTGATATTAACATGACCCCCATCCTTATTATTGCAATGCTCAACTAATCTTTTCAATTGATTAGGATTAGACTTCAAGTACTCCACTAGAGATATCTGGATTCTTACTTCTTCATAGTATTGTATGATGTTAAAGCAATCAACTAACTTACCTTTGTGATCCTTTTGTGTAGTTGAGGTTACTATGCCACTATCTTTATCAACTTTGTTTGATGGTGCATTATCTTTTACAAGAATTGAATTGTTCGTCTGATTTATATTCCTCTATCCTTTGGTCATTATAGTTAACTGAGGTCCTTCTATAGTTTCAAAATAGCCACCTCCTACTTCTAAATTTGATTCATACTCCAAGAAAAAGTTTTCTAAGTCACCACAAGGAGCATGATCATCCTCACTTTTAGGATATTCAATTGTTTGTTCTTTGTTATACACCATCTTCCTATATTTGATCATATATGCACATGTACATCCATCATGATCTACCCTTAGATGAAAAGCACACATATTTTTTCTTTTTGGGGCACCTTCAATTGCTAATCTCTATTGAATGGGTGGTATTTGCAATTCTTTACTTCTATTTGGGTTTCTATAACCTTCTTGACAAGGTTGATGAAAAGAATGAGCAAGCCTATTAATTTGTTCCAGATTAGAATTCTCTTTTCCACTTACTAGAAGCTTTCATATCATCCTCCATCTCCACAACTACTGTCTGGGAAGCTTGCAAGTTTGCTACATGTGCTCTTCTAATTTGATATCCCAAATTAGGAGGCATAGAGCTAATGTATAATTATTATCATTTTTTGGTGCACTTGTAGCAAGTATTCTTTTAATAAGTTTATTGAATCTTCCATTAAAATCTCTCATAGAAACTAATGGTTCCCTCATTATCTGTACTAATTGGAACAACAATACTTGTGCATCTTATGTACTTTTATAACATTCCTGAAACCTTTGTTTCATAGTATCCCAATCTATGATGGATCCTGTATGTAGATCTTGAAACTAATCAGCAGCATTGTCTATAAGTGTATCAACAAACATTCAAACAACCACATCCTCATGTTGAGGATTTACTACACCACATGCTTTATGGAAAGCACTTAAGTGTTGTTGTATAGAAGAGGTAAATTTACCATTAAATTTTGGAAAGTTATATTCCTTGATGCTCTTGGTAGATCATTATTAGCCCCAAGGGAAAGAGGACCAATAGAATTTCCCCATGGTTGTGTCATACCTACTGGTATAATATTCTGGTTTGTCTGAAAAGTAATAGAAAGTGGAAGTGTTGCACCAATAAAAAGAAAAGAATCAAAAGTAGGAGGAAAGGAAGTCCTAATAATAGGAGAAGAAGATTGACTTCCATGTGTTCTATTAGGAGGAACAACAATAGACAAGTGAGTATCTTGGAGCTATTTGGTCACATATTCCCTTGCACGTGATCTTCCTCTTCTACAAAGATCTTCTAGGATAGGAAAATTGGCCTTCTTCAGCTATTCATATATTGGGTCAATAATTCCTTTCTCCTTGGAAATCCCAATATATTTGAAATCCATTGTGTTTCAAATGTTCATAAAAAATGCTATTTTGAATTTACCTTACTAGTCTTCAACTTTGAATTTCCTTCTTTTCTTCAGTAGGTTGTGGCTATAAAACTTCTATCAAGTTCTTATGGAGAACACCTCCCTACCACAAGTCCTTTATTGCAACACAAATATATGGAATTAGAATTCAAATTAATATGAAAGAAAATTCATAACTATCATTTGAATATTCCCAGTAGAGTCGCCAAAAAAATGTCGGTTAACAATTTGTCTTCCTATTAGATTTTATAACCAGACTCTTTCATACCCAATGTTTGGAGAGAAAAAATGATGTTTACCAATAAGTGGGTCAGTGTATGTATTCTATCACTACCCTATGAATTATTAGGTACATATCCCTATGATTTGGAATGATATGCAATGAATATGTTTTTATGAGATCAAAAGTTCTGACATTGTAAGCTCTTAACTGTGGAGCAATAAAGGATAACCAAATTATTTGTAGGAACAAACAATTCAGGTAAGATGGATTTGAATAACCTATCACACTCAATGGAATTACTATAGTAGATTATCTTGATATTTATAACCCCTACTTCTATTATAAATGCAGATTAACCATGCAAATATAGAAGAGGAATGATGGAGATATGCACATGAGGGGAAATGTAATTGCTTTCACTATTAACCTTGAATGAAATGGAATCCAAACAATAACTAATAGATTCATACACATTTATCTTTCATTTCCCAATTAAACTATCTAACATGTTATGAGACAACAAGAGAAGAAACGTAACCATATATGAAGAAAGTAAATGGAATCACTATACTACAAACATCAAAGTGAAATGGAATTCATCTAATTATTCACAAAATCATACATGATTTTCTTTTAACTCCTAATGCAAAACTAATCTATGCATGGGCAACAAAACATGATACGTAAATAGGGTAAATGGAATTACAGACCAATACACCATCAAGTTTTCAGACCTTTTAATTGTCAAATGAGATTACATTTATAGGTTTCTATCATCCCTTAGTTCTAGTAAAGAAATAGTCACAAAATAGAAATAAAATATGAATTGTACATGAAAAATATCTAATATTCAACATGGTATAGATGTGTGACATTTTTCCTAGCGATGTCCTAATCTCATGGCACCTCTAAGAACACCTAGAAACTATTCATCTTCGTGCAGCTTCAGAAAACCCTGGTAAAATATTTGTTTAATTCATATTTTTTTATTGATGCCAAATCAGTATAATTTGTATCTCAATGTTCATGATGATTTTGAATTTTTTTCATCAATCTTAAACAACCAATCACATTTAAAACCCAACCATTTCCCTTAATGAATTTCTCCATGTGTCCACCTAGGTACACATGTCGAATCCTCCTTTTGTTGCTATAATTAACATTTGGGAAAATTTTCATAGAGACATAATGACAAATGTAGACTCTTTTTGATCTGACAATGGTGATAAAAGATGTTAAGTCTCTATTTTTCTCTACAATGTGGGTCCACTTTCCAGCTATGCATACCAGGGGAAAAAGGTGGCACAATTTCATTGCTTGGAAAATCCAACATTGACCTTTGTTTTTCTTCGTGGAACTTCATGACTGGGTTTTGACTATGCAATGTGATGAGACCAGCAAGACACAGGTTTCTCTACCGCTATGTCACCATGATTAATGATAAAGCAACTTTACATGGTGACATAATGATAGCCATATATCTTTCCTAAGATCAACGATCTTTGTTGTGTTCTTTGATTACTATGTATGAAAAGAGCATCCCACCTCAGTTGGGTCCTATAGATAGATGTTATCTTGTCGCTACCTTGCCATGACTATTCCTCGTACAACTTTGGAAGGATACATAACAATAAGCTTAGATCTTCTTTTCATCTAACAGTTATGAAGGTATATTTCTAAGGCCAGTTTGACTTGTCAACTTTGCAACATAGATAGTTGGATCAAATATGAGTCATCAATTTAATTCCAAAGAAAGTCATACCATGTTTGATTTGGTTCTTTCACTATTTTTGAGCATTTATCTACTTCTCCTACATTCAATCCAATTTCTCTGGTTTCCACAATGTTCCTATGGTGTGTATATCATCTTTTAGCCTCGATTCTCATATTATTTTCTAACATTTGCTTTGAATATGCCTCTAATATCTCCATTCTACCTCTTTTATGCCTTTAGTGGAACACTTAATCATAAAGTTAGGGTTTTTGAACTACTTCCCTCTCATCTAGAAAATGTATAAACTTACCCTCCCTTTCCTAATCACCTCATATGAACAAATAAATTATATTTATTTCAATTCCCACCTAAGTACACAAAAAGTGATAGATGAAAGAAGTTCCTTAAGGGTAATCTAGACACAAACTCAAGACATTGACACTTGACTTGACTCAAAACCCGAGAGCAAAAAGATATGAACTAAAACTTGGGCAACAAATTGTTATCTTCTATGTAATTTGTAGTATATAAAGAATTGTAGGAGGACAACTTTTCATTGATTATAATATGTGTGAATTTGAGCAAGGTGATCAAATTTTTCTTTCAAAACCATATGTGTAGATATAAACATTAAGTAGAACATGTCCAATATTTTTGTAGATATACACATTAATTAGACCAATTTTTTTTCTTACTTAAGATAAATGATTTTCATATGTGTGCTATTCAATGTGTTTGGTAAGGATCTTGCACAATCACATGGATGAATAGGTATAAGTCAATAGACCCTATAGATACAATTTTTTTTTCATATCTTCTATTTAGCATCAACATCAACTTTAGTACTAGTATGTCTCTCATTTTATGGATTGCAAGTATCACCAAGTACATATTTTTTTGGCATGTCTTCTTGAAGTGAGGAATATGTGGGAATAGAAGACAAAAGTGAGACATCAAGTAGTTCTAAAATAGGGAGATAAACTAGAGGTCAAAAGATTAGAAGAAAATTCAATAAATGAATGCAATTTTTTCTTGCTAAGGTGGGTCATGTTCTTATTATAATGAGAGAGAAGGGGATGGGAAGGTTCCCTTAAGGTACACACATCTTCAGAAAGAATGAATAGCCAATGAACTACCTCCAGTTAACACTAATTTTTCTATTAATGAAAGGATATATCACATAGCTCCATCTTCATTACATGGTTTGGGCCTATTTTCCATGGATGATACAAAGGTTAGTTAAAATAGAGTTGTTGAATTGATGGAGTATGTAGGACCTTGTTACAATTGGAATAATTGGATGCATATTGTGCAATATAAAAAAAGTATATGCAGGTATGCATTATCACCAAATTATATACAATGCAAAGAAAAAGATGAAAGTAAAAGGATCGCTATGTATATTGATGGATGGCCAAAAGAAATAGGGAATATTGCAATATTTATAAATAGTTATCAACCTGTGTCAACTAATAAGTGGTCAAATTGTATATTTGAGGCATGCAAGGGAAATTGTGTTTTTGTATGTGTGATGAAATCAATAAGTCCAAGGGAAGAGATTCTGATATATTACAATTTAAATCATGTTGATACAAAAAAATTCCCTATCATGGGACTGGTAAGTATAACATTTAAACCAATTGCCTCCAATTAATATTGACTCCAATATACAATCTACTATTTTATTAATAATTTTTTTGGTAATTCTATTACTTTTATTTCCCTGTTGATTGGTAAGAATTACTAATCTTTTTCATAGGGTGAGATGGATACACCACAACACATAGGCAAGGATGTACCATCTCACACACCCTTTTCAATGAAGATAAACCTTAATTATTGTAATTTTACAAATTATATAGAAACAAATGTCACATTATAATGTTCTTTTCTTTATGGATTTGGAGTTATTTTGATAGAATTTTACTGATATTGATGTCACAACTTGATACTTATTGATAGGGAAAAGAGAAAATGAGAATAGATCAAATGTGATCTAAAACATAGGCGTCATTTCTAGATAACATCACCCATAGTGTTGACACTATATTCATGGCCCACAAACTCATACAAAAATATTGTGATGAAATTCTTAACATTATCCTTGACAAAAACCTAACCAAGGAGATAGAGGCACTGAAAGAAGAATTGATACTTAGAGTCAATTCTTTGAAGGTAAGTAGTAATTAATCTTAAACAATAACAAAAGTTCAATAGATGTTTGTATTTTATAGTATCTTATGGATCATGAACTATAATATTATGTGTTTTTCTATAGGATTTTATGACACTTATGAGACCACATGGTCAATATGGTGAGGGTTGTAGCACACAACCTTCATGTAAATAACACTTTCTCTTTACAACATTATTGAAAATTATAGTATTATTACACCATCAAGTTTACTTAAGGGAGATTTAGTTATGACTAAGTGTTATTCCATACTTAGGTCTCTGTTTGAACTAGTTTAGGTTGTGCTTGATGATGAAAGCTAAGAGTGTTATGACCGCTGAGTTCAACTAAGAACTTATTTATTGTTAATAGATCCATTTGTAAGTTGCAGTTCATATTCGGCATAAGATTTATAGTTTGAAATGTGGCTTCACATTATATGATCAAAATTTACAGCTAAATGTGGCTTTTATGTGATATACGATTCCATATTATAATAACATCATAACCAATAGGTCTTAGGATCAAAACCTAGCTTTGATACTTGACTATTATCAACAGATGATTCCATAATTCTATTATTCTTTTTAAGGCTTTCTTTAGCCTATTTTTCTAGAAGAACCCATATTGATGCCCAAGCTATATTTTTCCATGTGGTCCTAGTTATTTGCTTACAATTATTTACTACACTTAAACCCACTCCATTCTCAGCAACATTTTAGGTGATAGCTAACATAATTAGGTTAAAATATGTTTAATTACCCTTTTATATTATTAAAGGAAGTTTAATTACTTACGACTTCCTTATCTCCACTTGTAGTGTTTGAAGGGGCATCTACTGTGTTCCGTATGGTTGCACCTAATTCATCCATCAATAGTTTTTCTCTTCATTATGTTGTGGAATGTCTTGTATTAGAATAATTATTATTTGCTGATAATTATATTGGAAAAATCCACTTTAAGATATTTCCTTCTATTGATTATTATATAATGATGAATGGTAATTTCAAAAAATTCAAGTTTGATAAGTTAAATAATAATATTATATAAGGTGAAATGTATATAGGTCTAACTTTGTAGTCAGATATATACCTATTGGAAATGTAGATGGAGTAACTAAGAAAGAGGGGTGAATCACTAACCACAAAAAAAATCCATAGATCCCTTAGATGTCTAATAAAACTACTTACTGCTGTCACTCGGTAAACATATTGAAAATAATTAAAACTTAGTAAGTGCAGTGTATGTTAACTTTAAACATTCACAGTGATTAACATGCATGCATAAAAGAAATAACTTGAACAATGAGACACCAACTTTAATGTGGAAACCCAATATAGGAAAAACCACCAATGTAACTAGTTACTATTTTTCACTCTTTTGAAGTGAGACCTATTAGGAGCCAACCCTGTTAAAGGTTACAAAACACACGGTTAGGTGTGACCTTGTTAGAGGATTTAATCACCCTATTAGGAGTGGCCTTGCAAGAGGTCTTTAGAGAAATTCAAAGGAACTGTCACCTTGTTAGAGGATTTACAAATGGCTATCAAACTAGCTCTCTTAAGAGATTTATGAATCACTACTACAACGATGAGAAAGTAACAATGAAATGACCTAAATGAGATGCAACTGAATTGCTAATATTGATCTTTTTTCTGCTTCACTAGATCCTCTCTGATCAAATAAAACCTTTTTTCTCCTTAAGAATATCTAATCATCCTTCAACATTCCCTCACACTTTCCTCTTCAATCAATACACTTGCATGCTCGCTTATTACATCCTCATTCCACACATGATTGAATTCTCAATTTGATATTTCATATATACCTTTTAGATTATCAAGTCAGCCCAATTACAACTTATAATTACCAATAATCATTACCTCAATTAGCTAGAATCAATACATCAAACAATTAAACTTTATTCCCAAAACAAAAAAATCCTTCATTAGCTGACATTGCTTAGTAAACACTACTCTCAAAGTGATTAACCAATTGAAGCTTGGTGAACACTATGAACTACGCAAAATCCTTTGGAGACCAAGTGAACTTGGTAAACACTTACTTTCCTTTGTTAACCATGTGAGCTCGGTTACCACTACTTTTTGCCACATTTTCCTTCGATGCCTGAGTGAGCTCGGTAGACATTGATTTCACAAAGTAACTTCCAAGAATGCTTGGTAGACTCAAAAATTTTCTTTAGTAACCAACTGAGCTTAGTAGATACTAAGAATTGATATGAAATTAGTGTAACATTAAAGAAAACACTCAATTAGAAAATTGTATCCAACAATATCCCTCTTTGGCATTGATGGCAACACAACATGTCATAGCACAATGAAATTTGAAAACAAGTCTTTCTCTGATAGAAAGCTTCTCCCTCTTCCTTTAATACAATAATCTCTCTCTATAAAGGAATTACATAGCTTCTTCTATAAATAGTGAACTCTCCCTCAAATTTTTTTTAGAAAGATATGACAGTAAACTCTCCCTCTTTGATAACACATGCCAAAGACAACACATACCAAATGAGTATTAGTGTACCTTGAGTACTAATTCATATGCAATGTTCTCTTGACTATGTTGCATCAACAAATAGATCTTCAACTAGGTTCATGTTGATGCATCACTAAGGCTTTACTTAGTGAGCTTGAGATAGGGGAATTACCTCTAACTTACATCTTAGATATAAAAATGCATCCTTAAGTAATGGCTTGGTAAATATGTCTACTATTTGTTCTTTTGTACAGACATATTCCAATCTAATTTGCTTATCCTGAACCAATTCTCTGACAAAATGATATTTTATAGCAATGTTATTAGTTTTGAAATGCATCACTATATTCTTAGATATGTTAATTGCACTTGTATTATCACAAAACATGACAACTGGTTCTTTGATCTCAACCTTCATGCCTTCCAACAACTATTTAAACCAAACAATATTATAAGAATGTACTAGTACTAAAACATACTCTGCTTTAGCTATAGATTGGGATGTGCAATTTTTCTTTTTGCTTCTCCAAGATACTAATCTTTTGCTAAGAAAGAATGCTCCACCACTTGTACTCTTTCTATCATCTAGATTTCCTGACCAATCAGCATCAATGAATACTTTTAGGTCTAGCTTACCTCCAAGTTTATACTATAAACCATAGTCTTCAGTACCTTTCAAATATCTCAAGATTCTTTTGATTTCCATCATTTCTTTTTCTCTAGGTTTTGTCGAGAACCTTGCCACTATACCAACTGCAAGAGCAATATTAGGCCTTGTATGAACTACATACTGTAATTTCCCAATCGTTGATCTATATAAGGTCTGATCTACATATCTTGAATCATCATCTTTGGTAATCTTTAATCCAGTACACATGGGAGTTCCAACTGGTTTTGAATCTTCCATACCAAATTTCTTAAGTATCTCCTTGATATACTTAGACTGAGTGATGTAGATACCATTCTTGCTTTGCTGAATCTAAAGGCCAACAAAGAACTTAATCTCACCAAACATAAACATTTCAAACTCTTTGCTCATTTTCTCTAAAGCTTCTTTGCCTTGATCATCACTCCCTATAAACAAAGTATCATCCAAAAATTTCTTTGCCAATACAATCTTGTTATCAGGTCCTTCCTTGATGTATAAACTATTTTTATCGGTAGTTCTCTCATACCATGCTCTAGGAGCTTGTTTCAGACCATATAATGCTTTGTGTAGTTTGCAGCCCATGTCTCTTATGTTTGGATCAACAAAACCTTTTGGTTGTTCAACGTTGACTTCTTCATCAAGAATACCATTGAGAAATGTAGATTTAACATCCATCTAATGTACCTTAAATCCTTTATTTTTCGTATATTCAAGTAAGGTTGTGACAGCTTCCAATCTTGCAATAGGAGAAAAAGTCTCACCATAATCAATTCCTTCTTCTTCACAATAGCCTTTACATACCAATCTAGCTTTGTTTCTTGATACTTCACAATCTTCATTCATCTTATTTCTAAATACCCATTTTGTTCCAATCACATTTTTATCTTTAGGCCTAGGTACAAGAGTCCAAGTTTTGTTCTTCTCTATTTTCTCTATTTCTTTATTCATAGCCTCAATCCAACTTTCATTTTACAATGCATCCTTGAAATTTCTAGGTTCAAAATCAGCAAGTAAACATGTACCTTTTAGCTTACTTATTGTCATAGTACCTTCTAATTTATCTCCAATAATCTAATCTGGTGCATGATGCCTCCTTCCATACTTAGCCACTATAGGCTCCTTTCCTTTGAATGAATTGCATAGTCATCCTCTTGAATTTAACTTCAAGTTTTGGCTACACAGACTCAATAAACATTGGCTCAGTAGCATCTAAATGTGACTCAAGCCCTTGTGACTCGGTTAACACTTCTTGCAACTCAGTAACTAAGGAAGACTCAGGAGTAGAAGTCTCCTAATTGATAAATGTATCGAGCAATGTATCAAGTTCAATTAAAAAAAATCTCCTATAATCTTCTAGTTTCTTTTTCCTTTCTTCTTAAGTCCTTTTTGCAAACTCATTAACTTTCACATGTGCACTTTCTATTATTTTGTGTGTAGACAAATTCAAACATCTATATGCCTTACTCTTGCAAGAATATCCTAAGAATATACCTTCATCACCCTTCACATCAAATTTTCCTTTTCTAGATTCTTTCAAGATGTAACATTTACTTCCAAATACTTTCAAGTAACTTACATTGGGTTTATAGCCATACCATAACTTATAGGGGGTTTTGAATGAATCATTTTTTAGCTATACTTGGTTCAAGGTATGAATTGTAGTGTTGATAGCTTCCTTCTAGTATTTGATAGAAATGTTCTTTTCAATCATTAGAGTCCTTGCATAATCCTTGATAGATTTATTCCTTCTTTCAGTTATTCCATTCTGCACAGGAGTTCCAGGAGCTGATACTTGTCTTTTGATTCCTATTTCAATGCAAAACTTATTGAATTCATTGGAAATTAATTCACCACCTCTATCTGATCTCAAATATTTTAGTCTTTTCCCTGTTTCCTTTTCTACTCTAGCTAAATACCACTTGAACTTCTCAAATTCTTCTAACTTCTCTTTCAGATACATAAGAGTCCTCATTCTAGAGTAGTCATCAACAAAAAGAGTAAAGAATTTTTGTCTAGTATAGCTCTTAATTCCAATAGATCCACATAAATCAGTATGCACAAATTCTAAGACATCTTTAGATTGTTAGTTTTTTCTTTTAAAGCTAGTCTTTCCCATCTTACCAATTTGACAATTCTTGCATAGACCAACATCAGGTTTCTTCAAACTAGGAATGCCTCTTACTTTCCTAAACTTGATTATTTTCACCAAGTTATCAAAATTTACATGACATAACCTTTTGTGCCATCACCAAAATTCTTCAATTTGAGCAATAAAACATTAGCAATCACCAAGAGAAAGATAAAATATGTTACCTCTTGTTTTTTTGCCTAATCCAATCAATTTTCCTTTGTCATTCAGTAGTCTTGCCTTGCCATGCATGAATTCCACCTTGAATCCAATATTGATTAGCTATGCCACACTTATCAGATTATGCTTTAGTCCTTCAAACAAATACACATTATCACATACAAGTTCTTTGGTTAATGAGATTCAGCCTCTTCCTTTTATGCAACAAGGTTCATTGTTTCCAAACCTTACACTACCACCATCATAGTCTTCAAAATGCTCAAACTTTGTTTTGTCACCAGTCATATGATGTGAACATCCACTATCTATGATCCATGTATCATTTTTTCTTATACGAGAGATAAGTGCCATCTTATCTTCTTCATCATCAGATTCATCTTTCATAGCAATGTAGACTATTTCATCTTCATTATTATCAAAATCTTTAGCCATAAAACAAGTTTTCTTACCTTTGTCCTTAAGTGATTTATGACCTTCAAAATCCTTCTTGCCATTGTACTTGTGACTCTTCTTTTCATCCTTATCTTTGTTTGGGCACCTAGCAGTAATACAACCAACCTCTTCACATGAAAAATAGATTAAGGTAACCTTGCCTTTGTATTGTCCTCTGCCTCTAGAATGTTTCCTTGTAAGTAGAGCTTCAACAACTTTAGGATCACTATCAGAACTTTCCTTTGATTCCTCTTCACTTTCTAACTGAGAATCCTTTATTCTTTTGCCCTTCTCTTTAAGTGAAAGCTTGGCCTCAAATGCTAATTCAATGTTCTTAGAAGCTAGAACATAATTGTCATAGCTATCTAGCTCAAATTATATCAACCTTCCTACTATGGAATCCAAATTTATCTTATGATTTTCTTCACATATTATTTCTTGTATTGCAGATACTCTAATTACATAAATGGGAAGCAACGTTATAAGAACTTTACTTACAATTGTTTCTTCCTTGATATCTCCTCTAGAAGTTTTTGATTGCACTCACACTTGCTTTGACCCTTTCAACATATTTCGCAATGTTTTCATCCTCTCTCATCTTCATTTGATCAAATTGTCCTCTAGGGATTTCTTCTTTGTGTCTCCTTAGATTGTCATCACCACCATAAATATCCTTTAGATTGTTCCACATTTCAAAAGAAATTTGGCAGTCCTTGATATCATCAAATTTCTCATAGCTAAGAGTAGATGCAATATCTATCATCATGATGTTGTGGTTCTTTTTCTCAGCAATATCTCCAACAGATAATATGCCAGTAGGAGTTGTTTATTCTTCATCAATGTATTTTCATTCTAAATCACCAATGGAAGCTAGATGAAGTCTCATGAGACCCTACCATGCTACAAAGTTGTTTCTATTAAGCTTTCAAATTTCTCTCTTGTAAGACATCCTGATCATTATCTTAGGTCCTTAAAAACCTTTCCTACAAGCAACAAAAGATCTAATACTACTTGTTGGAAATGTAGATGGAGTAATTGAGAGGGGGGTGGGGGGGGAGGGGGGGGTGGTTGTGTGAATCAGTTACCACAAAAAAAAATCCATAGATCCCTTGGATGTCTGATAAAACTACTTACTATAGTCACTCGATAAAAATACTAAAAAAATATTGTAACTCAGTAAGTGTAGTGTATGTTAACTTTAAAAATTCACAGTGATTAACATGCATGCATAAAAGAAATAACTTGAACACATGAGACACAAAATTTAAAATTGAAACTCAATATGGGAAAAAACACCAATGCAACTAGTTACCATTTTTCACTCCTTTGAAGTGAGCCCTATTAGGAGCCAACCCTGTTAAAGGTTATAAAAAACACTATTAGGTGTGACCTTGTTAGAGGTTTTAATCACCCTGTTTGGAGTGGCCTTGCAAGAGGGCTTTAGAAAAATTCAAAGGAACTATCACCTTGTTAGAGTATTTACAAATGGCTAACGAACCAACTTTATTAAGAGATTTATGAATCACTGTTACAATGGTGAGAAAGTAACAATGAAATGACCTGAATGAGATGGAACTAAATTGTTGATATAGATCTCTGTTCTACTTCACTAGATCCTCTCTGATCAAATAAAACTTTTCTACTCCTTAAGAATATCTATCCATCCTTCAATGTTCATTCACACTTTCCTCTTCAATCAATACATTTGCATGCTTGCTCATTATATCCTCATTTGACACATGATTGAATTCTCAACTTGATCTTTCATTGATACCTTTTAGATTATCAAGTTGACCCAATTAAAACTTACAATTACCAATAATCATTACCTCAGTCGGCTAGAATCAATACATCAAAAAATTAAACTTTATTCCCAAATCAACAAAATCATTCATTTGCCGACCTTGCTCAGTAAACACTACTCCAAAAGTTATTTCAAGTCTTAACCAATTGAAGCTCAGTGAAAACTGTGAACTCTGCCAAATCCTTTGGAGACCAAGTGGACTCGGTAAACACTCAATTTCCTTTGTTAACCATGTGAGCTCGATTAACACTGCTTTCTGCCACATTTTCATTCAATGCCTAAGTGAGCTTGGTAGACATTATTGTCACAAGGTAACTTCTAGGAACGCTCAGTAGATATTGAGAATTAATATGAGATTTTTGTAACATCAAAGATAACAATCAATTAGGAAATTGTATCCAACAATACCAAATCAGTATATATATTTAATCCATATACTCAACATTATTGAAAATTGTAATATTATTACACTTTCTCTTTAATTAATACTTTCTCACATTCCTATGAGATGAAAGAATGCATTAGTTGTACACATTGTGAAACAAAATAAGCAATAATAGAAGATTGTGGCACTACTAGTGCAACATTGTTTGTTTTCATCAACATTATAACACCTAAATTCTATTGTCAGATGCTTCTAGCTAGTATCAAATTTTATCTTTATCCATTACAAATGCCTTTGCTAACAATGTATTCTTCAGCTCATGATGAAGTTTAGATGCCTCCTTTGATCATCACTCTTATATTGTCGAGTGCATTATCAGAAACAAGGAGCTTGCAAACATCTTTGACTATGCCAAGTACAACTAGTAAAACCTTGTTTTGCTATATTTTGTAATGTGCTAATTATGCATTGTTTTTTTTTGCTGGGTGAAATTTATACTCATGGACCTATTTTGTGCACTAATGGATAGACATTTAGTTGATAGAACAATAGAGACTAGTACTATTGAAGCTTAACCATTTCCTAGAGTAGCCTCTATAACTAGTACTAGTTCATTTCCAGGGACATTCTTACTGAACAAGAAAACTATGTTTCCATTAAAATTATGAAAGCTTCCAGGTGCTTTAAAATTGTTATTATTTATAGTGTAGTTGTATTTTACTTATACATAAGTCATTTTGGACTGATATTCCCATGATGTTTTTGTAGGAAATGATGTTTTCTTTGATTATCTTTTTGATATGACATTGAAGCTACTTGGACTCACCATACATAAAAGGTGTGTAGTTTCATATCGTTGCTACAATATTTTTCTTTTCTTCCATTTATTTTACTTTATTAAAGGTATAGATCTAAGAATTTTTATTTTTTTTAAAGGTGGAATGATTAGAGTCCTGAATTAAAAAATCATCTTATCACATCTTTTGAGGACCTTTTTGGAAAAAATCATTTTTGACACTATCCTACTTGTCAAAAGAGCATCCAAACATATAAATATTGTGAGGGACCAATATAGGAGGGCTTTAAAAGATAACCCAGAGTATGACCATCCTCATATGATTCCACCAATGGAGTGGACTAAAATAATAGAAGATACAAAAGAGATTAGGCTACATGATAAAGGAAATAAACTAGAAAAGGAAAAAAGAAGGTATGTCATGATAGTATTAAGTAGAATGTAATCATGCACTAATTAGTAATCTTTGTAAATATATAATCTAACATGTTTCAAACTTTCATAGACTGCAGGACACATCAAAGGCTACAAAAGTGAGACTAAAAAAGGTTGGCCAACACAAACTTGGCTCTGGTGGCTATATGAATCTTCAATCTTGACTTGTAAGTAACATCAATGGAATTTCATATAATTTTTTTTAATCAAATCATATAGGAAAAATGATGATATTAAGACAAAAAATGCAGGGCACATAATTCAGTGTAGAGGCCATGGATAAAGATAAAAAACTTTCCTTGAAGGAAGGCTATAAAGTCATGGTTGCATGCAAATGAAAATAATCTAAAAGCCATACCCAATAATTTGGTGCACCAAATGAGACATAGGTAAATTGGTCAAATGAAAAGTAAATCAAATTGAATAGTTGAGAAATTTCTTTTTTTGGTGTTAGTTTCCAACATGAATTGACTACATAATAATGCACATAACATTTCACTTTAGCCTTCATATCCTATCACAGAATTTGTGTGCGATGAAGGCCATGATATGCATCATAGTGGTGGAGGTATTAATTTTCTATTGGAAATTAATTATGCAATTATGAATACAATTTAATATTTTTAATTTCTATATGGCATGGAACCTTTTTTGAATATTTTAGAGCATGTTGATCATCATGGTGAAGGAGTGTAGCATGTTCCAAATGTTCAACATGTTGAGGTTGAGGTAGATCAAAATGTTATTGTACATTATGTGTCATTTTTAGGTAAGAAAAATTCATGTTATGTTCTAATCTGTAATTAAATACTTGTAATAGTTAAAAAAAGAAAAAGAGTGTACCAATTTAACCCATTTACTTGTTATTGCAACATAGCCCCATTTAGTGTAGTAGCCTCCTGCTCCTCAAAACAAGAGGAGCATCATAGTTTGACATTACATGTGCCACAAGAGGAGGAGAATGAGGAAGATATTGATGCTCCTATTAGCCTTTACCTTAAGAAAGCTAAGAAAAACAAAAAGAATAAATGATTTTTAAAAAATGCTCTTTGATAAACCCTGTTTGATAATGAAAGAATGTTGTTTTAAGTAAATATCTATGATTGAAGTATGTAATTAGATGATAATGAGGAATTTAGATTGATTTTAGGGGGAGGGGGGTGAGGCTAGATGAGATTTCACCTTCACGTGGTTGTCCTTGTTAAGTTGAGAATATTAAAGTATTCTTGAAACCAAGTGAAGCTCAAACTAACATACCTCCATTAATTAATTAATTTCATCCAAAAACTTTACCACTTGCCTCATTTTGGGTCTTGCAACTGGATCTAAGGCTAATAGTAAAACAACAATTTTACATCTAGGATGTAGTTGTTGGCAGTAATCAAATGACAATAATGGTGAGTAGATCAGTATGAATTTTACTTTGTTCGATTGTTTTGATTAGGGTTTCATTTTATTTATGTTGGTGAAAATAAAAGATCCCACATTAAAAATTACAAATATAGTATTGTTCAACCACTACATTAAATTTTGATGAGTAGATCAGTATTAATTTTGATGAGCAGTCATGCAACTTTGCCCTTGATATATAGTTCTACCACTTAATTTGAAGGATGAATACGTAGATTAGAAAGAAATTGTTTCTAGATTTAGACTTTCTATTTATTTCATTTACCAATAGTCATTGATTTAGTGACTTGCCTTATTTTATTTTAACTTTGTGAAACTTGTACGATCATCTTAATTTTCTAGATGAGGGAACAAAATTTCATTGTTACTTGCATTATCTACAAAACTTTGTGTATTTTAATGTTTTCTTATGTTTTTCCATTTTGTGTTTTGAAAATATTGAAAAATATAATACAAAATTGAAGCATGTGAGATATTTCATTTGTTAGATAAGCCTCTAGTAGGCTTTGGAATTAGTGCAAAAAAGCTTGTTTAATTAGTTAGAGATAAAGACTTTGAAAATATGTCGGAGATAGGAGGGGTAAGAAAGTAAAATGATCCACCCACGGCAATATTACTCTTTATGTATTTCAAAGAAATTTCAATTAGGGTACCTATGATTGTGACAGACATAGCTGGTAATAGGTAAAGGACACAACAAAGCTCTTAGACATTGATGTTGAGAAGGGTATTAAAGAAAACCCATAATAGTTTCTATGCCATAGAAATGCTTATGGGGAGAATACATATCCTCGAAAGGTTGCACACAATTTCTTTGTAATATTTACTTTCCTTTGCTCTAAATAACATTTACTCTTATTTTGAATTATTTTTGGCATAATTGACATTATGGTTATTGATATGTTGTTTTCCTTTGCTCCTAATAACATTTACTCTAATTGTGATTTTTTTTTTTCCATAATTGATATTATGGTTATTAATAGACTAATTTCTTTAGTGTTTAGGTTTTTCTATGGGAAGCCTGTCAAGACATGACATTAATAATCTTAATGATCTGTGTGACTTTATCACTTGGGTTTCAAATAAAAATTGAAGTAAGCCATCAAATCTTTTTCACCTTTTGCATTTCTCCTAATAATATGGCTAAATATCATTCTCTTTAAAAACATTGAAGTTAGCAACAAGTTTTCTCTTTGCAACATGTAGGGCATCAAGGAAGGGTGGTATGATGGTGGAAGTATAGCTTTAGTTGTTATTCTTGTAATTTTTGCAATTGGTAAGATTTCATTTGGCATATGGTAGCTTTTTCTTTTGCCAAAAATATTTGGAATGCTCTATGATCATCTATGTGCTTGCTACTTTTCATATGTAGAAAATATTTCTTAGAAAATCAAGATCTTGTGAATTGATTTAGAATTCAAAATTAAGGTCTTGAATTTTAGACAAGGTGCAGCCAATTTTTTTTTACCTAAAGCTATATTTATGTTTTAATAGAGTTTCCTTTTCTAACATTATCTTCAATTACTTTATGTTATGTGGAAAACCATTTTCATGAACTAGTATTCATAGGAGAATTTCTTGTTTTGAGCATTGTGTTGTATTTTACAAACTATTATGTGCCTTATCCTTTTTTTTTTGCAACATTTAGTGACTACCAACAGTCTCTACAATTCTAGAATCTGAATGAAGAAAAAATGAACATTCAACTTCAAGAATATATCTTGTTCTTATTTTCCTCAATCTTGTATTGTACCAATAGACAAGTTTTTTTTCTCTTTTTTTGTTCTACTGTCAGCTTCTTTGATTTGACAGTATTTTACATTACATGTCCTGGTTATTTGAGGGGGGAGAAGAGTTAAAGATTCTATTTTTTATCATCTTGTTGACCATGTTCTACCTTTAAATATTGGTGATTAGGTATATATGTAAACTACCTAACATTATTATCCTATACATTCTTTTATTAGAAATACAAACAATATTTTAAATTCTATAATTGAATAAATTTTTTTTAGTTATTAAAAAATAGAAATTAGTATGTCTATTTGTCTAAAAAAACAATGTCAAATCTAGTTTTTTGTAGTGTAATATGAAATTCTACCATCTTGTAAAATTGAATCTGCAAAATTGAATTTATATATTAAAACATAAATAATTTGGCCCTCATTATGCATTCTGCAAACACATTAAATATAAGAAAAACATTGAAGAAGACAATGAAAACTACTCACAAAACCTACATTTAATTATCTAACATAATTAGAAGAGAGCTATTTTGATTGAAATCTGATTGTTTTTGGAGTAATCCAACCATGGATATTAATGTTCATTTTCTATGCTTTCATGTCCATGTGTATTCCTTGCCCAAATAAACTATGAAATATTAAATTCATTCAATAGAATGCAAAAAGAAATCATTTGAGAGGACTT
The DNA here is from genome assembly GCA_028749045.1 of Cupressus sempervirens. Taxonomy (NCBI): domain Eukaryota; kingdom Viridiplantae; phylum Streptophyta; class Pinopsida; order Cupressales; family Cupressaceae; genus Cupressus; species Cupressus sempervirens. The sequence goes on from CM053791.1 coordinate 245,792,807, forward strand.
TGGTAGAAATACAAAAATCTTTAATAATATATTACACAAATTTCTTTCCAAGCTTTCCACTCTAAATTGGGACGCTTTGATGTCATTATGGAGAAGCAGTTATGGCTGATAATCATAGAAGATAATAATATGGAGTAAAGAAGTTGCAAAAAATTTAAAGAAGGAAAAGCTTGTAGAAGAAATAACTAAAACAAAATCTTTTCATCTGATTTCACCATCTTCTTGATCATGTCAAATAAAGTCTTTCTTAAATTATTTCTTGTATAGAAATTTCCATTTCTAATCTCAAACAATATATATGACTGATACCCAACATTGCTACACAAGACAAAAAAGTGCAAATAGTAATTTAAAGTCATCTTAGTAGGCATGCATACAAAAATAATAGTGATAATGTAAACAATTATCATGCAAAATTAAGGAAATGTTTGGCATTAAATATTCTTGCCACTTAACACTATCTTTGATTTCTCTATATATATTCACAATGGTGCCAAATCAAAATAATATGCAACTTGGATCTTGAAGAGTCTTATGAACCTAATATCCAACTTGCTTCTGAGAAATCTATAGGCGAGAGTTAAGGATAATAGAAGGAGACACAAAAAATAAACTTATTAGTGTCCTGCAAGAAATAATTTCTACTTTCTATCCAAGGCAAGTTAGATATCAAATAACATCACAGTCTTCCTTTGATGTAATATCAAAAATAGATAGATTACATATTAAATATGTGAATTTATTGAGGAACTTGAATGAAAAGCATCAAAAGGAAAGAATAAAAAGATCAAGAGGATAAACAAAGAGTTTTAACCTATCAACACCCTATAGTTATTGAACCACTTCTTTACTGCATTAACAGGTTAGATCCTACCAAACCGGATTAATAATTACCAGATCTAATAGAGGGTTAGAACTACCAGTTTAAACTTCTCATCTATTGGGCATATCCTAGATATCAAACCTATCATAGCATAAAGGAGATAGCAGAAGCCACCACAGCCCTTAAATAGAAACCAATAGTATCTTGATGTTTAACTATTACCATTAAAAGCTTGAAAATGAGTTTAAATGAGTCATAAAAATAAAAAAATACTACCTTTTCCATAAGACAAAATGGGAGGACAAGATATTTGAGGAAAGGATAAGAAACTAACAATAGAGACTAGTCAAACAAAGTCCTATATAGACATCTAATTCTTCTTATGCTACTCTGAGTCATCATCAAACTCCTCTCATAGTTCCTACACTTGTTCCTCCATTCCTTCATCTTCCAACACCCTATCCTCTATAATGTAATCTTCTACCCAGTTGAAATTTGTTGGATCAATCACTCCATGATAATGTGCAAAGAAAATCAAATTTCTTGCAAAGATGGGCTTCATTTCCTGAAAAACTTCCTTATCTTCTTTGAAAATGATTGGATATGTTGGAACTTCTTGCCCCCTAACATATAGACTTCCATAGTTGGCAACTGATGGAATTGTTAAGTCATCCCTGATGCTCCAAAATGCTTCTTCCAAACAAAGTTGAATGTTAGGATGGAAAATTTTAGAGCAAAGCTCTACTATCATATCATTGTCGCAAAAAAATTGACGAGATACGGCTGCAAACATTGCCACTATATCACAATTGGATTTCCACCTATTTGGGCATTCGATATATTGATCTCCTAACACCCTCATCACTACCCTGATAACCACCTTGTTTCTTTTATTCAACATCAGTCTTGTTCTCTCTGACTTGACAGATTCATCAAAGGCCATGATGCTAGAGTTTCTACAGATTTTAATTGGCATGTCCATTACAAGAAATTATAGAGAGAATTCCCACTAAGACCTAGAAGTGAGGGGAAAAGTACCTTGAATAGTGATATAAAGCTGCCGAACTAAATACCATAGAATCACGAGTAAATTGCCAACCCATAAAGCTACAAAATGGAAAAAAGGTTCTACACCAACAAGAAGTCCAAGGTATAGGAATGAGAAATAGTGGTGGTGATAAGATAGGAGAAAATGAAAAACAATTCCTAGATAATCATTTAAGTCAGAAAAAAAATATAAACATTCTCTCATAGCCTACAGATCCTTAATATAAATGTAATCGATGAGCAAAACTTTCCCATATGGCCATAATTAGGCCAAAATGAAATGTCCCTTTTCTGATTTTGTATGATATTTCCAACCATTAATCAGATCTTTAAGATCAAACAACTGATATCACAAAGATCCACCAAATTTCTTAAGAAACCGCAAATCGGGTATGTCGAAAATAGTGCCAAAAAGCTTCACAGCTTCACCTGTTATTAATAAATCTGAAAGTAGACATTTTAAAAGAAAATTGAGTAGCATAACAGGCTATAAAATTTCATTTCCATATCTATATAGCCTTTAAAAAATAGCTCACAAATGTAGGACAAAAACTATGCTCATCAGGCTCCCGAAATTAACACAGAAATGCTCAAAAACACCACAAAAACACTAATAAACTATCTCAGAAGTTTAATCACATCCCAATACATATATTCAGCTCTATTTTAACAGCTTAAAGTCTAAAATACAGCAGCAACCAAAACTGATATGAAATGCTCAACTGAAAACACCAAACTCATGCAAAAAACCACACCCAAAAACCCACAAATCTACACTGTTCAGCACAAAGGCAAACTCTATATGAGCATGCAAATGGAATGGCTTCAAACTCCCGTCCTTAGCCTTCCTAGAAACCTGCAAACTCCCATTCTTGGGTCTCCTTGGAAACCTGCAAACTCCTGTTCTTGGGTCTCCTTCTCCACAGATTTGGCAGCCTCTGAAGAATAACAAAGAATGAGCAAAAATCAAGTTCTGGAATGAGCCCAAAATGCCTCCAAACCCCTTAAAAGAGGGAATAACTGTAACTCACATCCAAGAGAGGTTAATGAAACTTATTTTAATAATAATTTTCATTTATTAGTCCAACGGTTTCCAAAGATTAACCCCCTTTTTCTGAAACTTCACTTTCTTGGGCCTGCCTGCCTTAGCAAAGATTTTCTTTTTTAATTATTTGAAAAGGGGACATGACAAGTCCTCCCCTCCCAATCATTGCTTGTCCTCAAGAAATGGCTGAACAATAAACCAATCAATCCACCTGGATCCCAAATGTAATCATGAACTATACTACTACCAATTAACACAGGCTCCTGCAATATCCTCTGCAATATGACCAAGAGGAATCCATAATCAAATTGACAATTATAGCTCAACCAAACTCTGAAATCACCACTACCACAATCAAAAACCCATGAGGCACAAACTCTTAGAACATCAGAACCCAAGTAAAGTGGACAAATCAAACTACCAACACAGTAAATACCATGAACGCATCCCACTGGCCTATATGGAATGTACAATCCAACTCTGCAACAATGGTGAACCCTCTCGAATGAAACTGTACCAAGTATGGAGAATCCACACACTGTACAACTCCTGCAGTCAACACAACTCTTCAAATCATCGGCCACTATCTCATAACCATAACTCCCATACACTGCTGATGGTGAAAAGACATTACAAGATAAAGAGTAAGAAATGGAATCCAAACCAAATTTGTCTGCCATCAACTCCTCAGCACAAGGATCAAATTCTAACTAATGTACATACCCTGCTAAAGCATCACTCCAAAACTCCTGCTCTAAGTCATGTATTATCAACCTCACAGTGTAATGCCGATAGAATGCACCAATCTCAGTCAGTGGCTCAGACTGCAATCCAGATGTAACTAACTGCAATCGATCATTAACCAAGTTGGAACTAACTACTACCTCTGAAGACATTGCAAAGGGAGTAGTATTACTAGTAGGAACCATGCCAACTATCAGCTCACCAACGTCACACATGGTCTTTGATACAACATCTCTAGTCTTCATGCCATTAGTACTAGAGGTCACCACCATGTTAGGCACACCACAAAAATCTGCTACAGCACCCAACTCAATTGAACCTAACTCTAGTGGGAATGAACCTGATATGCCAATGTTAGTATCAAGGATGGATGCATCCCCATCTCCACTGTCTCTAACAATCTCGGCCATGGACATCCTCGGATCACCAAACACCATAGCTTGTGACTATATAGAATTAGGTAAAGACTGTAGTCGCTCTAACTCCATGGTCACCTTAGCCCTCAAGCTGCTCAGTAAGCTCACTCACCTCATCTTCCTTGGTCAATAATGCATCATATGTTGTACTGCCCCACTCCATAAGATAATCTCTGTCGGCTACCAACTGCATATAATTTTGTCTCAAAATCAGAATAGCCTCCCATAAAGAGTGGATCTCTGTCAAGGAAAGATAACTTCCTCCCTGCTCATCACTAGTAGGAGAACCCCATCCATAAACTGCTAACAACTGACAAGCAGCATCGAAATGTCGGCAAGTGATAGCAATGTCCTGGTCACTAACTCTCAACTGATTAGACACATGATGGCACTAGCTTGACTGTCTCCTACAAACCTCCTCTGATGCACTGTCTGAAGGACTGTCCTCAAAGTTACTAGTCTCTAGACTATTACCATCCATATCCTGTGAATCAAATCTAAAGCTCATATCAACATACGGAGTATCAAAAACATTAGCATTGCTGTCCAACTCCTCTGTACCCAAGGAAACTAAGTCTTCAAAACTTCCCACTGCATCCTCCTAGATGTCATCAATGCCAATATGATCCTAGGACTCATCTATACACACTGCCAAATATGAAATATCATCAACACATTCCAGCAAGTATGGTCGACTGGATATATGAACAAAGCCCAACATTGGTGTATAAAAACTAATACCAACATCAAACAAGATACTGGCACAAGAAAAGACAACACCGTGTAATCTACTAATCAAATCCATGATAGCACCCAAACAAACACTGCTACCAAAAAGTGTTAAAGATCTCCAGTCAACCGAATCCCAAATGCCAATATAAAAATCTCGAGTCCATATCTGTAAACTAGAATCAACTGGTAACTCAAGAAAACTCCTCACCTGAGTAATATGACCAATACCAACTAACTCCACATACCTTTCATGATGAGATAATGAAGTCACAATACTATCTTGGTTCACCTTCAGTTGGCTGGACAAATCATGTGAAGTACTACCAGCCTCAACCTCATGTGATGAAGCATCTAACTATGCCTGGTACTCTTTCTCAGCAAAGTCATGAATGCTCAATGTCTGCTCATCTCTACCAGGTATCTCACCATCCTGCACAACAACATCCTCATAATCATCATCTGAACCCACTACACTGTAGTCACTGCCTATTGTAACTATACCATCTTGAATACCTATGGCATCACCCTTTGACAACCTGTAAACAATTGTCTCAATTTGAGTATCAAGTTGACTATTACTATCAATCTGTGTGATATCCTTTCCCACCACCTCCTATGACAGAGTAGAATCTGAGACCTCTACCTGGCTATTAGCTAGTTTCTCAAAGTCCTCATGCAAGTTCTTGGGAATTGTGTCATCTGTCCTGTGAGAAAATCTGCCAAATAGAAATCCAGTCAACTTATCCACCTTAGCTGGGTCAGATAACATGTCATTTATACGGTGGTGCTCAACCAGCTGTTTAGACATGTCATGGCTTATTTTCATAAGTTTATCTCGAATGTCTAAATAACCATCCTTTCTACTATTTTGACTCTGGCTATCAATTGTCCAAGATCGTTCCCTCTGAGACTCTGTACTATACCTGTCAATTCTGGATAAAGTAGAGTGTAACCCCAATAGGATATAACTTCTTCAAGCACCAAGAACTAACATGCAAATGATTAGAAGTAGCATGCAACCATAGATTTGGACATGCAACTAATTAGAAGCAACATGCAACCACCAAATTATGACATGCAAGATCTGGGTAGTTGTCAAAACTGACATGCAAGATCTGGGTAGTTGTCAAAACTGACATGCAAACTTCTACAACCACCAAATTCACCAAGAACTAACATGAAAATGATTAGAAGTAGCATGAAACCATAGATTTTGACATGCAACTGATTATAAGCAACATGCAACCACAAAATTATGACATGCAAGATCTGGGTAGTTGTCAAAACTGACATGCAAGATCTGGGTACTTGTCAAAACTGAAATGCAAACTTCTACAACCACCAAATTCACCAAGAACTAACATGAAAATTATTAGAAGTAGAATTTAACCATAAATTTTAACATGCATCTGATTAGAAGAAACATGCAACCATAAATTATGACATGCAAAATCTGGGTAGTTGTCAAAACTGACATGCAAGATCTGGGTAGTTGTCAAAACTGACCTGCAACTTCTACAAACCCTCAGGCTGGCAAGATCATGGCTCTGATACCACTTTAATGTCCATTTTCTTATTTTTTATGATATTTCCAACCTTTAATCAGATCTTTAAGATCAAACAACTGATATCACAAAGATCCACCAAATTTCTTAAGAAACCCCAAATCGGGTATGTCGAAAATAGTGCCAAAAAGCTGCACAACTTCACCTGTTATTAATAAATCTGAAAGTAGACATTTTTATAGAAATTTGAGCAGCATAACAGCCTATAAAATTTCATTTCCAGATCTATATAGCCTTTACAAAACAGCTCACAAATGTAGGACAAAAACTATGCTCATCGGGCTCTCGAAATTAACACAAAAATGCCCGAAAACACCACAAAAATACTAATAAACTATCTTAGAAGTTTAATCATGTCCCAATACATATATTCAGCTCTATTTTAATAGATTAAAGTCTGAAATACAGCAGCAACCAAAATTGATATGAAATGCTCAACTGAAAACACCAAACTCATGCAAAAAACCACACCCAAAAACCCACAAATCTACACTGTTCAGCACAAAGGCAAACTCTGTATGAGCATGCACATGGAATGGCTTCAAACTCCCATCCTTAGCCTTCCTAGAAACATGCAAACTCCCATTCTTGGGTCTCCCTGGAAACCTGCAAACTCTCGTTCTTGGGTCTCCTTCTCCACAGGTTTGGCAGCCTCTGAAGAATAACAAAGAATGAGCAAAAATCAAGTTCTGGAATGAGCCCAAAATGCCTCCAAACCCCTTAAAAGAGGGCATAACTGTAACTCACATCCAAGAGAGGTTAATGAAACTTATTTTAATAATAATTTTCATTTATTAGTCCAACGGTTTCCAAATATTAACCCCCTTTTTCTGAAACTTCACTTTCTTGGGCCTGCCTGCCTTAGCTAAGATTTTCTTTTTTAATTATTTGAAAAGGGGACATGACACAAAATGATGGCTAACCTTGAAAAATGGATATGAATTTTGATAATTAGAAGATGGACCAAGAATATCTCTATATGATATTGCCATATATGGAGATATCCTATTTGGAGGAATAGGAGACATATATTTTCCACTAAATTTTTCTTTTGAAACAAATCATCTTGATCAAAATTTCACCAATCTTGTTTGATATTTCAACCAAAGTTTGGTCAAAAATTTGACCAATGTATTGATCATGGGTTTCATATGTTGGTCAATCAAGGACCAGCATTGATCAAAATTTTGACCACAATTTGGTGGAAACTTTGACCAATTCATTGGTCATGGGTTTGGCATGTTGGTCGATCAAGGGCCAACATTGATCAAAATTTTTACCAATGTTTGGTGGAAATTTTGACTAAGATTGGTCAAAATGTTGACCAATGATCCTCACAATAACATAAGTCATTTTTGATCAAATGCTTCTAGTCAAAATTATGACACATACAAGCGTTGATCAAATTGTCAATGACAAAATTAGAAACATAGCAATTGGTCAAGAATTTGACGAACATGGGTAAAAAATTTGACTATTTTTCATTGAAAAATGAGTCAAAATGCACTATTGCTAGTTAGACTGTTAGTGTTTTAGTTCATGCAATTTTTTGTGCTATGTTTTGTCAGCCACCTTTAAACATCACACACTATAGGGTTGGCATTCAAAGATATATTAGGACTTATAAAGGTATTAATTTTTTGATTTGGTATCATGATGTGAGGGAAAAAAGTTTTAATAGATTGTGAAATGCTTTTAGGCATTTAAGAACAACATATTTTTTAGATCACCACTTTTTGGCACACCATGATCCTGCACATACCCATGAGTGTAGTGCAATAGGAATAGATTTTTTCATGGTTAACTGGCTAGCATTAGAGAACCATCTACATTTCCATTTATCCATTTTTTAATCCATTTTTTTAATGATTTGGTCCCACACATTTGTATACTTGTTCGCTTTCTCTAGAGGCATACCCAAATAATTGCAAGGACAAACCCTTTTATTAAACCCCAAAATATTACATATTCTATCTTAAGCATTCGTATTGTATTGATCAGTAAAAATTTTGACTTGTCAACATTAACTATCTATCTTCAGGCTGTCATAAATAAGTCAAGGTTGGATTTAAGGGCTTTTTCATCATTGATGGAATATTGGTCAAGTAAGATGGTATCTTCCGTGAGCTGGTGAAGAGCTATGTTGGGAATTCCTTTTGTTACCTTAATCCCTTTAATGAGTCCCTATTCTTAGGATTCCTTTTTCAACCTTCCAAAGGCTCCATCCATAATAACAAATAGGAAGGGAGAGATAGGGTCACTCTCCCTAAGGGCTCTAGTGACATCAAAAAAACCTTCTAGAACTCCATTGAGTAAAATGGAGATTTTGGGATAGGAGATGCAACTAAAGATGAGGTGAATCCATTTTCTAGAGAAATGAAATGTCTCCATGCATTTGTAAAGGAATATCCAATGCACTTTATCTTATTCCTTTTGAATATCTATATTAACTAGCATACATGAATTTTTTTATTTTGAACATAGTGGTTGAGTTCCTTGGTCATAATGATACCATCCATAATCAACTGCCTAGAATGAAGGATGCTTTTCATCAAAAATGATAAGTGGGGGATAATTATAAGTCAGTTAGTGAGGTATTTGGTTAATATATTTCAAATATTTTTATATAAAGTAATCAATCTAAATTCCCTAAGATTGATTTCCTCTACCTTCTTTGAGATGAGGGTGAAGTAGGTGTGTTTATTTTCTCTAAGGATATCACTATAGTTCTTTCTAGCTTTAAGAGCCTCTCATAGATCATCACCTCAAGGCTTCCAAAATTTTTGAAAGAAGCTTTCCTAGAAGCTATTAGGTATGGGTGCCTTGTGTGGATGCATTAGGAAAATAGAAATTTTGATTTCTCATTTCATAATTTTTTTATTTAACATTGCGTTATCATATCTTGTGATTTATATAGAAATAAGGTTCACGAGGGTAGATTGGGTTGTTAAGTTTGAAGATTCCTAGTTGTTTAGAATATTTTTCAAGTAAGATACAAGCTCATTAGCGATGGTTTTAGGATCCTTAATAGTATTGTCCTAGGAGTTTTAAATTTTTGTGATCCAATTAATGAAATGTATATATTTAGAGCCATTATATAATAGTTTAATGTTTCTATCTCCCTCAAATAGTCGTAATTCTCTATATTTGTTTTCCACTATATCTTTTTTTTTGAAGCGTGTCGACTTTCTTATTTAGGAGGAATTTCTCCTAGAAGTAGCTATCATTATCCATCCAACTAATAAGAAACAATTTATTTAAGTCCTTAATTTTATATTCCACATTGGCTATTTCTTCAAATATATTTTTGAAGTAGAGCTTGTTCTAGGATTTGATTCTTAGCTTTAAGTTTTTTTAATTTGGAGACAAAAAAACATTTTTGAGCCTTAAAAGAACTCTTCATTCTATTCAGATATAAATAGGGAAATAATAGGACATCAAGTTAGGACCTTAGAATATAGAGGTTGGATAGGTTCCTATTTTTTGGAGACCTTTCCTCCTTTAATCATAGTCTAATAGTTGGAACCAAACCCATCTCAGGTTCAAACTACTTCCCTATTTTGGTTCTTCCACAATGTCAAGATAAACAAGGAAGTAGTTCTAACCTGAGATGCGTTTGGTTCCAAATATTAGACTATGATTAAAGGATGGAAGGTCTCCAAAAATTAGGAACCCATCCAACCTCTCTATTCTAAGGTCCTAATTTGATCTCTTTTTTCATATGAAGGTACCATTGGAAGTGTTAATATCAAGAAGGTTGTTGGAAGATATCCAACTCTTAAAGCTTGTTGATGCTTGGTTGAGAGTTTTGATATGCCCTACCTTTTCCTTGAGATTTGTGATATCATTGAAATCAGTGCCTCTTACTATGTTGCTAGAATAATGGGTGGAAAGGTAATTTGATTGTTCCTCCCATATTTACAGATGTCGTGTGGTGGATATAGGTCCATAAACATTAACGAGGATGAAAGAAAGATTAGAGTTGATACTTCTAACCTGGCCACTCATTGAATGTGGCTAATTTACTTCTAGGGCGAATTGGATATATTTTGGGTTCCATATACAAGTAAGTCCTTTTTATGTTGGAATAACCAGGTGACCCCATACTTTCCATACTTTTAACTTCCTATCTAGTTAGAAAATTCCATGAAATCTAATTTAATTTCTCATAGAAGAATAAAATTAGACTCAAACAAATTAAGATAGTGCTTTTAAAGTAATTATTTCATAGGAGCATTGAAGCCTGTAATATTCCAATAGGTTATGTTCATGAAGTAGGTGGAAGGCTTTTCAACTTCCCATTTTTGAAAATGGAGGTACTATTGGCTTGATTTCCAACCTCACCATATTTCTTTCATAAATCAAACTTAGACTTTTTACGTCTTTCCTTGGAATTCCTACTGAAATTGGGTAATTTACAACCTTGGATATTATCCACAATCCCAAGAACATTTTGAGAATGTTGGTACACCATATCTAGGGAATCAGGGTAGCATTCAAATTTTGAAGTATGATCCAAGCTATTGTTGGCAAGCTTCTAAATTTATGTTTAAAGGAGATTTTCTAAGGAGAACATGATCCATATTAGACTATTGACTTGATTGTCAACCTCACCATATGTCTTTCATAAATCAAACTTAGATTTTTGACCTCTTTTCTTGAAATTCCTACAATAATTGGGTAATTTACCACCTTGGATATTATCTACAATCCCAAGAATATTTTTAGAATTTTGGTACACTATATCTAGGGAATGAGGGTAGCATTCAAATTTTGAAGTATGATGCAAGTGTTGGTGGCAAGCTTCCAACTTTATATTAAAAGAAGATTTTCTAAGGAGAACATATTCCATATTAGACATTTGATTCAAGCCAATCATTTCATATATTGATTCAAATTCCATAGGAATATTTTTTATACGGGATTGTTATTCTATTTATTTTTTAGGGTTATGTTTTAAATCTCTAGGAACCAGGATTGCAACTCCTGAATTACCAACAATTCTTTTTGGAGCTCATCTTGAGTACAAGATAGTTCTCCCATCAAGTCACTAAGTTAGAGAATTCTAGTTATTAGGATTTTGATTATAGTCACCACTTCTTTTTCACTATAAATATATAACCTATTTAGAGTTGGGGTAGGATGATAAGAAAGCTTCTCCAAAGAGAGGGAGCTAATCACATCCATATCTATGAGTGAAAATCCACAAGGAGGATATTGGGATTACACATTAGTAGAAATGAAAATGTCAAAACTATCTAAATTAATGAGAGGGGAGGTATGGATCTATATTTATTAGGGTTAATGTTAGAAACAATGACCTCTTTGAGAAGGAGCATGGGGAGATGGTGTGAAACTAATACCATGCCTAGAGATGTAGGGGATGTTTGGGATTGTTATTTATAAGAAAAGCCTCCACATTGAAAAATACTAATTGAGAGGTTTTTTAATGGGAGAATGGGGTTACGAGAAACTAATTTTAGCGTCTAAATTATTCTAACACTATTTTTTCCACAAAGTCCCTCACATGTTATTAAGCACACTACATGGAAGTGTCCATAAGGGTCATTAAGAAACATTAGGTAGTGATATTTGAGGGGGCATATCTTAGAGCTCATGAAAGGTATTGAATAATGGTTAGATTATATATAATTGTATTATTGAGGCCTATGGTAACCTATCTCAATTTTAGGAGACCCAACATTGTTTGGATTTGGCATCCATTTCTTGCCTAATGCTAATAGTTGTAGTGTAGCTTAGTTCAAATGAGAAAGGTTGTGTATCTTTCAAACCATTTATGTAGTGATTGAATCATCTTATTCCTTAGCTCTAGCTAGCCAGATAAATGCTAGTACCAACCTTGTTTTGGCTATTCAGTTCCTTGAACATTATTAAGCACATTGCCTAGAAGTGTTTGTAAAGGTCGCTAAGCAACACTGATGACCTTGTAAGGCTAATTGGTTTAGTGACTCAATCTAGTAACACAAAAAATGATTGATTCAACAATTTCATAGTATGTATTTATACTATTTAAGGCTTTACACATCCTCACATAACTAAAAAAACTTTGGCCTTCTACAATTTAAGAAAAAGATGTAAATTTTCTATATTGTAACTTTTTTACTAAAAAGTTGCCAAAGATAGAATTTTTTTTTAAATGATTACAAAACCTTTTGGAACTGAAACCTTTTCAAAAAATTCATGCCAAATGAGTGCCCAACCTCAAGATAAGGGCTTATTGACTACAAAACAAAACAAACACACTCCTTAATCATAAAACACAATAAACACAAACTGATCAACATCTTGTGTTTCTTTGCATTCACTTGGAGAGTTAAGGAGCTCTCTTTCTTGGTGTGCATGCTCCCATAAATTTCTCTAATGGTAGTACCACCCTCATTTTAGCCACATAGTCGCTCAAGCATTATCAAGCACACTACATGATAATGTCTAGAAGGGTCACTAAGAAACATTAGTGACCTTGAAAGGCTAATTGCTTCAAAGAAGAAAATCAACCAAATTTGTATCTAGGGTCTTGATTATTGTTCTCCTACACTTGAAGAAATTATCCTAAATGACTACTTTTGATTAAGTAAAATAGCTTTTACAGGGATCCTAAAACCCAAAATTTTTTACAACATATCAAATATAGAAATATTTAGAAAAGTCCAACAATAGAGAAATTGCTTAGAAAAATCCAACCCTAAACAACAAGTCCACAGGTAGGACAAGAAACTAGCTTGACTAGAATAGGAAAAATTAAGCAACATAAGGAAATAATGAGACAACAAAAAAGGTTTAACTATCAATTCTCTCTGTCAAGAACCTGCAGGGTCTCTATAACTTCATTGGTCTTCCTTTTGTTTGCATCCTCCTGGTCCTAGTTTTGAACTTCTACATGGTCCCTGGTTTCATTCGGATCATCCTCAGCCTGCCCAAAGTCTAGTCTAGTCTTCTACATCTTATCCTTGCCAAAAATAGTACTAATCTATGACTCACCTAGACTCTTAATGTTCTCTTTTAGAGTATTCAAAGTGGTGATCATCTGATTTGCCAAGTTCTACTAAAAGAGTTCCATCCTTTGGACTTTTTGTTCAACCTTGGTGATTCTGTCCTCATGGTCTTTCCTATTATCCTACATGTTGAGGAGCTATTGGCATCCTTCCTAGATTTTTCCCTCTTCATTGCACCCCTAGTCATAGCTGATAATTTGGTTTCCATCCTACCTTCTTCTTCCCTTAAGTTCTTCAATTTCATGGAATAACCATTTGATAGATCGAAAGTTGTCTATCATGCTGTTCTTAGTGTTGTTCAATAGGTTAAGAATAGTTTCCCCTACATTGTCAGAGATCATGACCAAACTGGGATAAATGAGATCATCATAGTGGGTTTTGCCATCTAGGTCCTCCATCACTTGAATATTTAACAACTCCCTGACAATCCCCAATTTTATTGCATTCAAGTTGAAATTCCTCTAGGACCTCCTCCTATTTTTCATTATTACCTCTTTGCACTCTTTACCCAAATTAGATGGGGTGGAAATAGGTCTAAGGCTAGGAATCTGAGGAATTTGGTCTTTGGTTTCAAAAGCCTCATCTGCTTTCCTTTTCTTAGGGTTCCCTAACATGGCATATAAATCCTCGTCCTCCTCCTTTTCACATTCCCTCCCCTTTTTCTCCTCCTTCTCATCCTCCTCCCGCTTCTCCTCATCCTCCAAGTCAGTATACTCCTCATCATCATTGTCCTCCTCATCCTCTTGAGGCTTACGCTTAGGGAGGGTGGGGGGAAGGCCTCTGGGGCTCTTTCTGCAAGGAATGTAAGCTAAAGGTTTCCTTTCTTCCTTGGGTTTCGAGGAAACAAAGTCCTCTTCTTCTGATTTTATGCTCTGCACATCCTTAGAGGCTGAGCTTACCATTTCTTAGGATGCAAACCTAGGATCCCCAAGGGATATTCCCCTTGTTTGAGACTTCAGATACTCATAAACAAGGAGAAGTAAACCCTCATGGAGGGTTGGGTTAGTAGTTGGTTTCTTCTTGAAACCCTTGATGCCCTTGCTCATGGAGGTGAAGAGATAAAAAGGAAAGAAATTTTAACACCATGCCTAAAGTGATTAAGCAAGACAAAATGATGTGTTCTTATCCTATCAAATCTAGGGTCTAGGGAAATATATTCAATGATTATCCTGAGAACATACCTCCATAGCTTTTTAATTCATTCCATCTTGTAATATGTCTCCACCTTGATGAGTTTTTTAAGCTCCTTTTCATCCTTCACAAAGGCTATGATAACATTGGTCAAAATTTTCTTATCTCTCAAAAAATTACTCCCTTCTAGAAGGATTTCTGAAACTCGAGCAATCAAATCCATATTGACATGATGAGTGATCCCATTAGTTTTGACTCTCCCATTTTCCTAGGAGTCCACCATAAACTTTGTGATAATTGCATGAAAACCATGGAGCTTCTCTAGGAATCTAGTGATTCTTCCCTTTTCTAGTTTGTGCCAAACCTTTCGTTTCTCCTTCCAGTTATGCACCTCTCCCAACAGCTCCCTCCTGCTTCTCTCCCTTACCATGGTTTTCTTAGAAACAATATCCTACATGACTATTGTTTTCCTATATTAGATAAAATAAGCTCCCCTCATCAAATTGAGTCGAAGAAATTGAAGGATGTATTGAAATTGAAGATTGTCATCTTGGAGGCATTCAAATAGGGGTTAATCAGAAGGAGAATCTTACATTCTTCTTATAATGATCTTGGGTTTTCAAACCCTAAAAAAAAACCAAAGCAATTGCCCATACTCTAGAGAATATGTTTACTAATGAGAGAGAGTGGAGCATTCCTAGATTGAACCATATAGTGATTCTTTGCATTTTCCACGACAAAGAGTTAAAATTAGAAGGAAATTCCTTAAATAGGAGGGGAAAACCCTCGAAACAAATTTACTTTCATAGGATCTACAAGAAAATTCTTAAGAGTTTCTAAATAAAACTCAAACAATAAATAATTACAATCAATATACTAAATACTTTCATGTTCTGCAAATCCAAAATTCTAATAATCCACCATATTTTAAAAAAAAATCCCATTCTAGTCTGTTAACAATTCGTAGGAGCTCAATGATGAACTAGTATCTAGAATTGCCCTAGGTCTATCATCCTTATGACTAAGGGAAGGAGAGATAGGGTTTTTGGATGCTTCATTATTTATTGAAGTTAAGGATTTACTACTTGATTTGATAGATATTCCCAGGGTGGTTTTCTTAGTTCTAGATATGAAAAGTGGAATAAAGGATGGTAATAGAATTGCCCAAATATCATCCACTCTGCATGGAAGGGATTGATAAAGGGGAATTGGTGTAGATTTCAAGGACTTCCTTCTCCTTCTCAATTTATCATGTTACTCCTTCCTTCTCATTACTGGATGGCTTTGTTTCCTATGATTTGAAGCTGATCAAAGAAGGGTGCTTCTTGCATTACTAAGGAGGGTTTTCTTTTTCCTTTTTTTTCTAATAACCCAAAATGAGGAACTTTCCATGAGGAAGTGCTAACAATTTCTAATTGGTGGGAACATAGAAATCCTCATCCTCCATATAAAGGGATGATGACAGGAATAGGATGGGAAATGAAAATACTAGGATCTTAATCAATGTAGATAGAAAGAAGAAGATTTTAATCCTTTCAAAAGTTTATTGTTCGTCAAATATTTTGATATTAATATTTTTAGGTGTCCAAAACTTCATGCTCAATCATGTTTTATCTCTCATGAACAATTATCATTGAAATCAATGTATCAAAATGAAATTTTAATGACCATGATAATGAAAATCAAATGAAATTAGAAGATTTAATGTTAGTTTATTAGCCTAATTATTATCTTCAACTTCTATTCCATTCTTCATACACACTAAAGGTCTTTGGAAAACTATTTATTTACATCATGGATGATCGTGTAAGTTAACATATCACACAAACATTACCTTCCAAGACGTTTATTACATATTTTAGTGAACTTTCTCTAGCTTTATGCTTTCTCACATCAATCCCTAGACTTTGTGGCTATTTTTATACCTAAAACTTAAGTTCATTCTATAGACGAAATTGATCATCTTGCATGTTGTTGTTACATATTTCTATAGCTATTGTTAATGGATGTTATAAACTCAAAATTTAATTATGATCATTTTGAGTGAGAATACCATTCCTAATAAATTGTTCAATGCTTATAATCTTGTTATAAAAAAAGAAAAAAATATCCTCATAGAGTTTTAAAGAAAAAACGAGGCAAGGGAAAAGAGGAGAACCCCAAGTATGGTCTCTGTTGAACATAGACCCTTTTCAATCATATCTATAAGAAAGTACACATTAAATTCTACATATTATGTAGCATAGAGTTCGCTACAACATCTATTAAAATTGGTATATTTTTATCATGGACAACGTGTGTGTGTGTGTAAATTACCTAAGACGGTTCTAGAAATGGGGTGTGCCAACCATACATAGTTGGTGTTGATAATTAATTTATATTTGTCACATCTACCCATAAATTAATTATCCATTTCTTTGTTAGATATCCCCCCATAATCTAGAAACTATGGCTCTTGGGCTAAATCCTTGTTAGATACCCATTTACAATCATTTCGAAATACTTTCATCGATATTGTTTCCTCTACATCAAAATGAATTTGGTTTTTCATTGTTTAACCCTAAGTGATGCAATTTTTAAGTGGTTTAAAGTTCACCATGAACTTTGGGAACATCACACAAGTGGTTTCAAGATCACAAATTATTTTGTATGAAAGTGGTTTTGCCTCACCACAAACCTCACTCACAAGTGGATTCAACACCATGATAAACGATGCACTCAATTACTTTTCAAATCAAACACACACTAGTTCTAATCACCACAAATCGTTAGCACATAGAAATCATCATCTCTTTCGGATTGTTCTTTTGTACTTGTATCAAAATTGATCATTGAGTCGATCTTCATTGTCCTAAAATACTTTATCCACAAAAAATAACATTCTCAACCTTATCATGAGGGATATCATCCAAAAACAAATTTCAATTTAAGCAACCAATGACACAAGACCATTTTACCATTCTAACATTACCAAATTATTCTTGATAAACTATAAGAAACTAAGCATCCAACAAGCTTTAGCATAACATATCACCACTAATCCAAGATAATTTCAAGCTCAACCAAAACATTCATCTCAGACAACTCTATGTACCATGACAAAAAACTCTACACACCGTCTCATCATTTTAATTGAGTTCTTTTTTACCTATGAGAAAATAATGTTAATAACTATATACACACACATAATCCATTCACAAACTTTGAAAACTTATTAAAGATATAGTTTAAAGACTCATTTCGGACTCACCTTATCCACGATGATTTAATAAAACATCACATGTCCCAGAAACATTTAGCCTGAACATTGAGATCTATTTCACTTTGCATTCTTTTGAAATCTTCTTAACAAAAATCTTAGCTCATATGCACACACATATAACCTTCTGGCAGCACTTGGAAAAACACTAACCAAAACAATCTTTTCCAAGAAAATTTCCATCTTTATCACTAATGGTTATTTGACACTTCATTGCCTTCCTCAGCTTGTCCTCTTTCTTATATTATTCTTTGGGTAACATTCTCCACATTAAAAAATTAATCTATCATATTCTTTAACCAAATATACCATCAACAAACTACCATTGAAATTGTGTTACTATTTTTTTCAAAACATCTCAAGACAAGAAGTGTGTATGCACTGTTTGATAGATCAACTTGCACATAGGTGCTCCACAAACTACTAATCTTTGGTTGGCAACTTCACACGATGCTCTACTTTTTCCTTTCTTTTGAATACTCATTACAGTTTTATGATCATCAGCAATCTCACTACACTATATACTTGGGTAGCTTCAACTTATTTTGCATCCATCACTTTATTCACAAGTAAATGCTTTAGAAGTTAATCTCTCTTGAAATGTCCTTCAAATTGCTCACTCTTCACTGCATAAGAAAAAGGGGGAAAGGAGGAAAAGGAGAAATTAGACGAGAAACTCAAATATGGGTAGTGTCGAAAACAAGCCCTCATCTATTATATTTATAGAAAAATACATATTAAACACTATCTATATTGCAGCATAGAGTTAACTAGAATATTTATTGAAATTGACACATCTTTATCATGGATGACTAGTGTGCACAAATTAGTTAAGATGGTTCAACAAATGGTCTCAGCCAGGCCATACATGGTGCTAATAATTTATTTATCCTGTTCACATATAGCATTTGGTGAATATCAATACATCCTTGTTTTCATAGTTTCAAAGAAAATAGAGTAATTACTCCATAAAAAATCGAGACTGAAGAAATAGAAGGCTGTAAACCGATCTAGTGATCTTTAATTGTTAATATTAATGTGTTATACCTGTTAACGGAACTAATAGACGTAAACCGATCTAGTGATGTTCACTTGTTAATATTAATGTGTTACACCTCTTAACGTAACTAATAGATTCAACTGAACAGTTGGTTGATTTTAAATAAACTAGGGATTGTTCTATGTTAACAACAGATATCGTGACTTTGTTTTTAAATCAAATGGATGGGCTACTTGATCAAAGCTTCTAGCTTGAACGGCCTATTTAAGAAAATGAAGAAAAGGAATGGTCATTGAGTGAAAATATATCCCTACACGTTTCCAAAACAAAAATAGTTAACCAATTGCATCATCTCCAAAATGGCGTACGACTTTGAATACATCACTTCCGCAGAAATTATCCCTGGGTTATCACCCCGCCTTTAAATGGCTGGCCATGATGCATTGCATACCATCTCAATCTTTGGGCGGCAATCTGATCATTAAGAATCCTCTCTGTATTTAGAGTTTGTAAAGACACTCAACTCCGAACATGGGAAGTTTGGCGCACATGAAAATAAGCACAATATTAATGCTTGTTGTTCTCTCACTTGCAACTGGTTTTCTCGCTCATGTATCGGCTCGACATAACCTCCCAAATCCTTCAAACAAGAATAATTTGAGGCAGTCAACTGCTTCCACCTGCGGCAGCTCTCCGTGCCCTCCCCCACCAGCAGCACTACATAAAAGAGTTGCTTTATCAAATGATAATGCAGCTCTAAAAATGGAGGAGTTAACTGTTTCTAGCTCAACCTGTGGCGATTCTCCATGCCCTCCACCACCACCAACATTTCTATACAAACAAGTTGCCTTGTCAGACCGTAATAATAACCTCACAAAAATTGAGCTATCAGCTATTTCTAGTCCCAACTGTGGCTCCTCTCCATGCCCTCCACCACCACCACCACCATCAGCATCACAACCACTCAAAAAAGTCGGTGCTGCTTCAGATATTCAGCGTAACGACATCTACTAAAACCCATTTTTCTTTCCTCGTCTATTCATATCCCTAAACATTAGTTGCTCCAAATAAATAAAACCAGTTGTTTTCTGTGATTCTGTCCTTTCATTATTTTCATTCATTTATTAGGTTCCAATAATATATCGATGAGAATACATCTGTGCTTAGCAAAGCAGCCACCTGTTGGTTGGTTATATAATGTCTAAATAGATGTTAAACATAGATAGTAGTCGCAGCACCCAAAGAGAATTGTTTGTTTTCTGCAATTCCTTGCTTTTACCATTTCATATTCCTTCACGTTCATTTTCATTATCGTTGCATTGGTATGAATAAATCATTCTTACACTTTTGCATTGTACAAACTAATGGAGACATGACAAGCGCCATATAAAAGAGAGCAAGTTAATAAAGAGCTACAACTACTGTTTTGAAGACCAAAAAAAAATATAAATGGTTAAGAACTAATGAAAACGTGATAATATTCTAGAAAAATAAGCAGACGTAAAGACAGAAATATAAGTGAGCTTACAGAGCTTTTAACCTTTTATTTCAAATATAGCATGGGACAATGTGAAAGGAGGCTGATATATAGTCAGATGGATAAATTATGTGAATAAGTATGATTTATTAAGATCATTTTTTTAATTGATAGTTTAGCTAAGAAATAAGAAATTGAATGTTAAGAATATGATAATAAGTGATTAATAATTCCATTAGATTGTAATACATACTAATGTGTATTAATAATATGTTGTAATAAAGATTGTCATCATTTAAATCTATGTATTTATCATAGTTTTAAATTATCTATACGTTTGTATAAAATTGAATTCAATATTTAGCTCATGTATCACTAAAATGTAAAATGTATATAATGATAATTGAAAAAACATTGATTCTTCTATGCACCAAGCTCAGATATATCTTTAAGGTGAATTAGAAGTAAATAAGATTGTGCTCTAAGATTTATTGTTTGTATAGGGTTAGTTATAAAATAAATAAAAAATTAAACTTTTGAAGAAATGTTCATCATCATTTGCATTCTTATAACATTTTTATATTAAAGCACCAATGTGTTAAACATATGTTATTGTATTAAAAGATGATTATTCAAGAAACTATGATTTCATTTATACAAAGTGGTATATAGCTCTCATAGTGAATGTTGAGAAGGATATGAATAGTGAAACCTATATCATAGTACACTGCTTAGCTCCATAATTTTATACACTTGCCACACAAGATTTTAAAATTTGAATTCAGCTCTTTGTTCAAAGAGCTATCCAATAGATGACTAGTTGTGGTTATTTGGAATTATACATTTATACCCTATCAATAATTTCTATGGACCTTTGTAATATGTAGAAAAGAGTACCATGAATCATAGGAAGAATTTAATTTGAATGAAGTTTCACCTAGAATATGTTGTATACTCTATTTATTAGCAAGAAGCTCATTATTTTGAGGAAGAGTACACATTTATTTCCACCTTGAGAATGATTGAATGGTTCGAGCTAGAAAATACTTGTTTGCATATTTGCCAACAAATATTTTACTTTATATATGGCATTTCCAATGATTGGAAGCAATTTTGGTGTCCCTTAAGAGATTTTAACATCTAAGATTAATTTGTGATCAATACAAATTTTTGTGTAAAATACAATTTTAGAGAAATATTTGTGAATACTTTTCTAAGAGATCTTGTATTAGATAGAAAGAACCCAATTTTTGTGTTTGAAGGTAGACATAGGTGTAAATTTGATAGATTGTGCTATGACAAAGAAGATAAATATGGATTGTGTAAAGGAGGGAGAAGGGAAAGATTGAAATAGCTCATATTGAAAAGATGAGAAAGAGGTCATGTAATAAAGGAGATTTATATCAAGTTGTTGTGTATTAAACAACAACCTAGTTAATGCTACCTAGTAAAATTAGATAGGTTATTGTTGGCTATAATTATATTCTCATTTCCTTTGTGGTTGAGTCATTGGTGGTAAAAGGAAGCTTTCCTTTCAAAGTTTACAGAATGTGAATGGAATACTGAAATCTTGGGATTAAAATTAAAGAACAGTGGCAAGTGAAGATTGATGGATCAACTATGTTTAGGGTACCAAAGAAACATTCTTTCTTTAAGCTATCTTATGCTTTGTCACTTCAATCTTAAAAATTTGAGGAACTTTTTGTACCTAAAAATTAAGTATGGTTTGTAGAAGAAATTGATCATCTTACATGTTTCTCCTACATATTTTTGCAATTAGACTTTATAAACTCAACTTTTAATTATGATAATTTTGACTAAAAATAACATTCATGATAAATTTCTCAATGATTATAATTTTTTCTTTGAAATAAAAAGACCTCTGTATATCCTTAAGAAATTCTCTTTCTTTAAGTTGTCTTATGCTTTGTCACTTCAATCTTCACATTTTGTGGCACTTTTTGTACCTGAAACTTAAGTTTGGTCTGTAAAAGAACTTGATCATCTTACATGTTGCTCCTACATATTCTGTAATTATTGTCAATTGACTTTATAAACTCAACTTTTAATTATGATCATTGTGATTGAAAATACCATTCACAAAAAAATTATCAATGATTATAATTTTGCCTTTAAGAGCTAAATACTTATCTTATAGTCCTTCTAACTTATATCTAAGCAAGCATAACCCCAATGGTAACTCTAATCTATGGAAGAACATTCTGAAAATCAAAAGCCCTATTAAAAGAGGCAATAGAACTCAAATAGGAAATGGTATAGAAATCCTATTTTGGGAAGAAATGCAGAAGGATGAGGCTCCTATCAAGGATGTGGTAAAGGACCTTGGTCTAATAGACTAGTTGAAGGTGAGTGTGGGGGAGAAAGTGGAAAACTACTTAGAATGGAAGAATGGTAATTCTAGATGGAAGGACCTTATTAGACACTGATAGGTTCAATGTGAGGCGAGAAGAATTAGGCATGTCTCTAAGGAGGTGGTTACCTTACTTATGAAATTGCTCACCATTTTAAGGATCTCATGATGTAATGGAAGGTCTCTCCTTTCTCTCACCCTATCTTTGCTAATGTTGTGGAATTAATACTTTTGGTGGTTAGCTAGAGTGGTTGGAAACAAAGAAACAACATAATCTTTAGAGATAAAAAGATGGAAAGTAGTTTTATCTTCCACATCATAAAAACCATCACCATGAATATTATAAATTATGCTCATTTCCATAAAACCCTGATGTTCCCCAACCTTCATTATCTAAGCCTAAAACAAAGCTAGAATATCAAACAATGTTTGATAGATATCAACTGGGAGAAGATCAGGTAAAGGAAAATGTGCTACTAGATTCTGCCCAAGAAAGGAGGGTTAAAATGTAAAGTGGATGAATGTTTCAAAGGAATGGTAAAAGCATGCATATGTGTCAGCTTTTAGGACCTCTAAACTTGTTTCGGCCAAATCTCATTTCTCTATCAAAACTCAACTTTTTTCAAAAACTAAAAATACCCTTTTGTAGATCCCAACATTAATATCATCATTATATAAATTTTATATTGTTTTGAGTAATTTTAATATGTTAAAATTTAAAAATATTACAAGTAGGTTTTTGAATATTTTAGAAGATGCTACTCAAAAAATGAAAATAATATTTTTAAAAATAATATTTATAGTTATCCCTAGAGGAGAGAGTCATCTTCAAGAATATGTATTTTTTTTCAAAAAGATGTAGATTTGATAGGTAATTTTTGACTAGAGGTAAAAAATATTTGTTTCAGATAATGTCAAACTCAAGCACTTATAACAAGAAATCCATATTGACATGATGAGTGATCCCATCAGTTTTGACTCTCCCATTTTTCTAGGAGTCCACCATAAAATTTGTGATGTATTGAAATTGAAGATTGTCATCTTGGAGGCATTCAAATAGGGGTTAATCAGAAGGAGAATCTTACATTCTTCTTTTAATGATCTTGGGTTTTCAAACCCTAAAAAATAACCAAAGCAATTGCCCATACTCTAGAGAATATGTTTACTAATGAGAGAGAGTGGAGCATTCCTATATTGAACCATATAGTGATTCTTTGCATTTTCCACGACAAAGAGTTAAAATTAGAAGGAAATTCCTTAAATAGGAGGACAAAACCCTCGAAACAAATTTACTTTCATAGGATCTACAAGAAAATTCTTAAGAGTTTCTAAATAAAACTCAAGGAATAAATAATTACAATCAATATACTAAATACTTTCATGTTCTGCAAATCAAAAATTCTAATAATCCACCATATTTTTAAAAAAAATCCCATTCTAGTCTGTGAACAATTCGTAGGAGCTCAATGATGCACTAGTATCTAGAATTTCCCTAGGTCTATCATCCTTATGACTAAGGGAAGGAGAGATAGGGTTTTTGGATGCTTCATTATTTATTGAAGTTAAGGATTTACTACTTGATTTGATAGATATTCCAAGGGCAGTTTTCTTAGTTCTCGATATGAAATGTGGAATAAAGGATGGTAATAGAATTGCCCAAATATCATCCACTTTGCATGGAAGGGATTGATAAAGGGGAATGGGTGTAGATTTCAAGGACTTCCTTCTCCTTCTCAATTTATCATGTTACTCCTTCCTTCCCATTATTGGATGGCTTTGTTTCCTATGATTCAAAGCTGATCAAAGAATGGTGCTTCTTGCATTACTAAGGAGGGTTTTCTTTTTTCTTTTTCTTTTTCTAATAACCCAGAATGAGGAACTTTCCATCAGGAAGTGCTAACAATTTCTAATTGGTGGGAACATAGAAATTCTCATCCTCCATATAAAGGGATGATGACAGGAATAGGATGGGAAATGAAAATACTAGGATCTTAATTAATGTAGACAGAAAGAAGAAGATTTGAATGCTTTCAAAAGTTTATTATTCGTCAAATATTTTGATATTACTATTTTTGGGTGTCCAAAACTTCATGCTCGATCATGTTTTATCTCTAATGAAAAATTATCATTGAAATCAATGTATCGAAATAAAATTGTAATCAAAATGACAATGAAAATCAAATGAAATTAGAAGATTTAATGTTAGTTTATTAGCCTAATTATTATCTTCAACTTCTATTCCATTCTTCATACACACTAAAGGTCTTTGGAAAACTATTTATTTACATCATGGATGATCATGTAAGTGAACATATCACACAAACATTACCTTCCAAGACGTTTATTACATATTTTAGCGAACCTTCTCTAGCTTTATGCATTCTCACATCAATCCCTAGACTTTGTGGCTCTTTTTATACCTAAAACTTAAGTTCAGTGTATAGACGACATTGATCATCTTGCATGTTGTTGTTACATATTTCTATAGCTAATGTTAATGGATTTTATAAACTCAAAATTTAATTATGATCATTTTGAGTGAGAATACCATTCCTAATAAATTGTTTAATGCTTATAATCTTGTTATAAAAAAATAATAAAACATCCTCATAGAGTTTTAAAGAAAAAACAAGGCAAGGGAAAAGAGGAGAACCCCAAGTATGGTCTCTGTTGAACATAGACCCTTTTCAATCATATCTATAAGAAAGTACACATTAAATTCTATATATTATGTAGCATAGAGTTCACTACAACATCTATTAAAATTGGTAGATTTTTATCATGGACAGCTAGTGTGTGTGTAAATTACCTAAGACGATTCTAGAAATCGGGTGTGCCAATCATACATAGTTGGTGTTGATAATTAATTTATATTTGTCACATCTACCCATAAATTAATTATCCATTTCTTTGTTAGATATCCCCCCATAATCTAGAAACCATGGCTCTTGGCCTAAATCCTTGTTAGATACCCATTTACAATCATTTCGAAATACTTTCATCAATTTTTTTTCCTCTACATCAAAATGACTTTGGTTTTTCATTGTTTAACCCTAAGTGATGCAATTCCCATGAACTTGGGAACATCACACAAGTGGTTTCAAGATCACAAATTATTTTGTATGAAAGTGATTTTGCCTCACCACAAACCTCACTCACAAGTGGATTTAGCACCATGATAAACGATGCACTCAATTACTTTTCAAATCAAACACACACTAGTTCTAATGAAAACAAATCGTTAGTACGTAGAAATCATCATCTCTTTCGGATTTTTCTTTTGTACTTGTATCAAAATTGATCATTGAGTCCATCTTCATTGTCCTAAAATACTTTATCCACAAAAACTAACATTCGCAACCTTATCATGAGGGATATCATTCAAAAACAAATTTCAATTTAAGCAACCAATGACGCAAGACCATTTTACCATTCTAACATTACCACATTCTTCTTGATAAATTTTAAGAAACTAAGCATCCAACAAGCTTTAGCATATCATATCACCACTAATCCAAGATAATTTCAAGCTCAACCAAAACATTCGTCTCAGAAAACTCTATGTACCATAACAAAAAACTCTAACACACCATCTCATCATTTTAATTGAGTTCTTTTTTACCTAGAGAAATTAATGTTAATAACTATATACACACACATAATCCATTCACAAACTTTGAAAACCTATTAAAGATATTGTTTAAAGACTCATTTCGGACTCACCTTTTCCACGACGATTTAATAAAACATCACATGTCCCAGAAACATTTAGCCTCAACATTGAGATCTATTTCACTTTGCACTCTTTTGAAATCTTCTTAACAACAATCTTAGCTCATATGCGCACACATATAACCTTCTGGCAACACTTGGAAATACACTAACCAAAACAATCTTTTCCAAGAAAATTCCCATCTTTATCACTAATGGTTATTTGACACTTCATTGCCTTCCTCAACTTCTCATCTTTCTTATATTATTCTTTGGGTAACATTCTCCACATTAAACAATTAATCTATCATATTCTTTAGCCAAATGTACCATCAAAAAACTACCATTGAAATCGTGTTACTATTTTTTTCAAAACATCCACCTTTCTCATTGACTCCAATTATCTTCTTAGGTGAATAATTCTGTCATGCCCAAACTACGAGTGCAAAAACACACTGAAATTTTTTTTTTTATAATTAATAATTTAGCATGCTCTAAGCTGAAATGATTGATAATAGCTTTAGTCCAGGTTCTATACTTTACGTCCTAGGGTTATAACATGAGGGTGATTATATCGTTAAGATTTTGAATCTTAATCGATTAACACTTAGCTATATAACCATTTTAATAATGAAAGCATATATAAAAGGAAACAATACCAAACTAACATAATCAATGCTAATTGAAAAAAAATTATCTAACGTTTGATAAAAACAACTAAATTAATCTAAGAACCAAACTAACTAAATCTAATACGCACTGACTAAATATAAATCACTAATACATTAACACTAGTTAAAAGAAAACATTATAAAAGAATTATAGTTCTACAAGTTAAATGATGATAGAACCTATAATTTAGCATGATACATAGTTTATAACAAAATTAACTTACCCTTTTAATTCTAATAAGATCACCATTCTATTAATGCCAAAATTAAAACTATATTATAGCTAAACTAGAATATACATATATCTACAAATATCAACTAATTAAAATCTAAACTATATTACATTAAAACCAATGTAATAGTAAGCTAACTAAGTTTCTTAACAAATTAAGGTTACATATGAAACTAACTATGAGGAAATATTAATAAGGAACTAAAAATTAATTAATTAAACTTTAAACAACAAAAAAAAAAAACTCTCAACAATACTAACCTAGCTAACTAACCTACTAACTCCCTACAATCTAACCCTAGCCCAAACTACCACCCTATACTCCCATGGGCAGCGCTTCCCAAGGAGAACTTCCCAAGCGCTGTTCTTGGGACAGCGCTCTGCCCAACACAACAAAGCGCAGGCCTAAGGCTTAAATTCATGCGCAAGCATCACCCAAAAAGGTGGTGACCGGACCAAGTGGGGGGAAGAAAGGTAAAAAGGAAAAGATTTAAACATGTTTTAAAACAACACAACATCCTTCCTTCATAAGGTGAGCACTCAAAAAGAGAGGGGGGGGTAGATGGAAGATGGGATGTGGGGACAGTATGATGTCACCCTCCCACAAGCAAAAAAAAAACTTGACTAAACAAATTCCATTTTAAAACCTATTCAACTGACGTCCAAGATGGAGAGTTGGTTTAAGACATAAAGTCATAAAGTTTATTAGGTGGTAAGTAGATATTTAGGATGTTAGGAAATAGCATAATATTACTTTAGTTATTCATAATTAATTGATTGATTATGAATTAAATTTGAAATAAGGAAATCAGAATGGAATATTCTCTGTTCAATAAGAGAATAGATTATTCCCCCATACAATTTCCAGCATCCTGTAGGTGGATATTTGACAATTTTTCTTCTCTCTCTTTCTTGAAACTCATTGTATATTTCTTTGCAACTATATTACAACAATAGGTGTATGCATTGTCTTATAAATTTCTGATTTATTATTTCCATGAACCTCAAATGGCCATGCAATTCAATGAAACCAAAGTTACCTCGTATATTCATATTTATCTGTCTATTGTAACTGATGGAGCACATAATTTGAATAACATAGTGACAAAACTAGTCTTATGGAAATTTGAGAAAATAAGAGATCAAAATGATATTTCTCTATTCCTTTAGATGAGAGTATCAAGACACACCAAGATCTTTCCTCTATCGTTTTGCAGATTTAAGTTGGATATCTTGACATAATTCTTTCCTTCATGTTCTTGCAATTTCACTTTCAACACAACCTTACATAAACTAAATCATTTCAAACTTGATAAAGACACCATACATTTACATGGATTAGCAACATCTCTCTCTACAGTCCATATGAATAGAGGCATCACCACACATCACAAATTGAATCTTGTATAATTGAACATCACTGTTGCATCTTATCTTTGATACACATTCATATGACAACATAGAATATGAAAATTTAAGAGAAGTAAATTTACTCAATCACTTATTTTATTATCATCCTGATTCAAGGCTCAGCCGGGAAAGAATCAGGAAGAAAACCCAGCTTCGTTGCCATACATAGTAAGGTTTTAAAAAAAAAAAAAAATTTACAATAGGATCTCAATCCCAATTTTCAATAATTTTATCAAATTTTCTTCATGATCAAATCAAGGAATATGTAATGTTTTCTAAATCTCTTCTCAAGAACCATGGAGGAAACCAATATTGATCGGGTGACAACCAAGTAGAACCAAAAGAACATCAAGCATGCATAATCATACATGGTTTACACAATAAGATTCATAGTGAATCAAGACTAGGGAGAGGTGGATTCTTCCAACTGGAGAAGTCAAGAACAACACCAATTCAGATGCCCAATCGGGGCCAATAACCAAGAACTTCCGTTCTTCCATTTAAACTTGCCATACTCATACCAGGTTTGTGGTGACAGGTAGGGGCCCATAACAACCTACCCTTTATCCCTCTTCTCATCCTGAGAAGAGACTCGACACAGGTTGGAGTCCAACTAAACAGACCTCTCCCAGAATTGGTCACTTCTGCCCTCTCCTAGGGTGAGTAATACCAAAACACCCATGCAAGGAAACTCAAAATTTCAAACATAAACAAGAAGGAAAACAACCAAAATAACAAGGTTTACAAATCTTCCCAACATACCCACAACCATATAATAGTAAAACAACAACAAGGTAACAAGAGCATGAAACAAAACATAAAAACTGAATAAGGGAGATGGGAGCTTCCTACCTTCAAAAAGAGGTAATGGCAATGAACCAATTGAGTAGAGTATCCCTCCTTCCTTCAAGCTTCAAGAAATCTTCTCTAAATGTAGAGATTGGGTAACCAACCCACTAGACCAAGGAAGGCCTCTAAATAAGCCTCCAACTCAACCACCCAAAAGGAGCAATAACTATTTCCACCCACTAGCCACACTAGAAACTCCTAACTCAACCTACACCATGGTTAAACCCTAAGAGGAGGTGGGGTAAGACAACTCATGACAACCACTTGCAATTTTCGCACAAAGGCAAAAAGGGACTTTTTGAGTGC
Organism: Cupressus sempervirens; assembly: GCA_028749045.1. Taxonomy (NCBI): domain Eukaryota; kingdom Viridiplantae; phylum Streptophyta; class Pinopsida; order Cupressales; family Cupressaceae; genus Cupressus; species Cupressus sempervirens. Next base: position 245,822,609 of record CM053791.1, read on the forward strand.
CCTCAAAAGTCAAAGCTAGGGGCTTAGGGGTTGGAAAAGACCCCTAACCCATACCCACACCCATAGGTTAGAGAAAAAACATGTTTTAAAGCCTTAGGGAAGAGGTTAGAGACAAAATAAAATCTAGAAATAAAATAGGTCCATTTAACAACTCGAACTAGCAAATCAAGCACATAAACATTTTATGAGTGTCAAGCGACACTGAAAGAACACAATTACGAACAATAGGGTTTCCAATTTTTTTGCACATGGAGATCAGTTTTGTTCCTCCGTAGGGTTCCTCGGCTAAATATCTGCACACTCATTGCACCCATCAGTAGTCCCGTAAAATCACATGTATATAAACGTATATGTATCAGAAATTTTCATAATTTAAAACATAAATCAATAAAGTTTCTTCATCCTTTATAATTATTAACCATTTGAAATATCTTAAATCACATCTCAATCCTACATCTACTAATTTCGTCAACTTACATATACATGAACATTAAATGACAATCATCAAATATATCTGGAAATAACATCACACAACATGAAATAATAAAATATGTTCTAAGCATCAGATAATGTCTCGACATCTCGAGTCGTGAATAACAAAATAAGGGTAATGTATCACTATGCTACGATGGGTCGGGGCGAGGCCTCACAAATTCTTTATTAGATTCCTATTAGAGGTAGTAGTTGAAATCTCTTCTTTGGTTTTAGATGTCTTCTCTCCTCTTTGCTCAACATTTAGCACATCATTCAAAAAATCACTGTTAGTCTCAAGGAAAACTTCAACATTGTATCTAACAATTTCATAATTATTTCCATAATTATCTTCTTCTTCATCTGAATTATATTCTACCATCTTTTTCTTAATTCCAAACTTTCCATCAATCATTACATTTATGCATTTAATTATTTTCTTATTTCTATGGTTAAAATGTCTATTTCTCACTTTCCAATAAATAGCCAAGAAACATACCTTCATCACTTCTTGGATCAAACATACCAATGTCATCATCTCTCTTAATATAAAATTTGCCCCTAAATATTCTAAAATACTTAACTGACACTAGTACAAAAACAGTAATATGCGACTTAAAAAATTATTAAAATTTGTATATATGTGACTAAAATTAGTCATGTGACTAATAGTAGTTAATATCCAGTCATTTATAACACTACTAAACTTACTACTTAAAAATTTTAGTCATCTATTTGATCATTGATTTCAATCATTGATTTAGTAGTATATTTAGTAGTTTACTTAATCATGCGACTAGTCACATATTTAATAGTTGATATATTAGTATATTTAATCATGTCACTAGTCGCATATTTAGTAGTTGATTTAGTAGTACATTTAATTATGTGGTTAGTCACATATTTAATAGTCAAATTAGTTGTGTGGTTAGTCACATATTTAATAGTTGATTTAGTTGCATGGTTAGTCACATATTCAATAGTTGATTTAGTTGTGTAGTTAGTCACATATTGAATAGTTAATTTAATTGTGTGGCTAGTCACATAATTAGTAGTATATTTAATTTTGTGGTTAGTCACATATTGAATGGTTGATTTAGTTGTGTGGTTAGTCACATGTTTAGTAGTTGATTTAGTAGTATATTTAATTCTGTCATTAGTCACATATTTAATAGTTTACTTAGTAGTTGAATTAGTTGTGTGTTTAGTCATATAAGTAGTAGTTGATTTAATCATGTTGCTAGTCACACATTTAGTAGTTGATTTATTATATATTTAACTATGTGGTTAGACACATATTTAGTATTGGATTTAGTAAAATTAAACAAGTCATATGATAAATATTTTATTAATACAATGAATTTAATAGTGTAAAATATCATAACCTTAAACTTGAACTAAGCCATACAAAAATTAAAAATATTAGATATATGAACAAACTTATGCAATAAACTTAATCAAAATTCCAAAGTTGTTTGAAGAGTTTTGAATTCTTTGAAATACACCATGATCGGTAAAATTGTTAAACAACAGAATATTGCATAAAAAGTAGTATTGTGAGAGTAGATGTTTATCAATGTCTACTAGATGATAAATATTTTTAATTATGATAATTTTTGTAAATACTTCATTGGCCATCGTGTGAAGGTCCCCACTTTCTATTTCAAAGAAATTGCTTCATCTACTTTATCATCATAAACAAGAGGAATATTTTTTGTGACCGTTATAATGTTTACATTTGCATCTCCTATTCCTTTCAAATTGACTCCATGAGCAATAGATAGTGAATGAATCTACCCAATTCCTGCAACAGAACCATCATGTGGATACAATACCCTAACTTTGTCCCCTTCCATGAGGTTATTATCAATATGTTTCTGCAAAAAGAAAAAGAAAACATTGTATTACATAATTAATTATGGAAACAAGCCCCAAATATAAACACTGCATTACCATGCATGCATACCCGACATATAAGATTATGAAAAAATTGTTAAACATTTGATCAATAAACAAGGATGATACCTTATTAGAAAAAAAAAATATACAAATAAAAAGAAAATTAATATACCTCACCTCAAGTTTAGAATAGCCACTACTCTGAATATCATGCAACCTCTCTTCATATTCAGTATAATCACTATCAACAATGGCTGCTCTTTTTCATTTTTCCTTCATATGATTGCTCTACATGTGGTTTAAAAATTAAGTAAAGATAATGTATAAAGTAGAATAAATAATGCAAATTATGACGAAGAAAAATATTTCACAAGAACTATTATATTACCTGAACTTCATCAGAAGTACTTTTATGCTGTAGGTTCTTGTCAACCAGTTCATCATGATTAGCATCAATACCGACAACTATATTCTACATGTAGTTGAAACATCAAGGAAAAAATGGTCAAATATTTTGAAAATTATAGTTGATTTCTTGAATGAAAGATAGAAAGCCTATATACAACCAATAATATAGCATCCATTCAGCACCTTAAAACTCTATAGTCTACTAATTTATCAAAGAACTACCAGTTGAGTGAGCTAGCAACAAGTCTACAACATGAGATTTTGATCCATTCCTATTGGAAGTTATTCTAGTTTCATAACATCTATTATCATCTTTTTTGGAGTTGTTATGAAGAAAAGAAAAGAAATTAATTCACGGTGGAAAGGAGCATCCATTTCTACTTAAATATTGCTTCACCCACTATTGTTTAAAATTATAGACATTAATAGTAATGCATTTATCAATTCATGGAAAAGAAGCAGTTGAAGAGATTTAAAATTCATCAAAGTCACCTTAAAATATAGTTTACTTGTAGCACAGGAGATGTACTATTTCATGAAACAAAACTTAGAACTATTTTATCTTACAAGTAATTCCAGCTATTTGGCAGTTATGTTGAATGATATTTTTTTTTTACTGATAGCCATAGTTGCTGCTATATTGGTAATTTCTGGGGTAAAATATATTGCTTTTGGAAGTTCATTCATCTCCTTGGTACTGGGAATTTTTTCTTTGCATAAAATGATGGAAATGTGTTTTCTTCTACAACATAAGTAATGACGGTGTTCTGTTGTAAGTTATGACTCTCTAGCGTTGCCGCTAATGCAATTTTAGATTAGCTCCTTGCTAAGTTTGCACACTAGAGAATACATACATGAATGAAATAGTACAATTTTAAATATCATTTTCCTCTTGGATTAGAATGAAAATCGATATTTTCAGCACTGTAAGATGGAAAACTTAGCACAAGAAGAAAATGCCAATGAAGATGGAACATAGGAACAGTTTCAAATTCAATAATGCTAGAAATGGGACATTTAATTCATATTGATAGAAAGTTATATAAAAGGATAATACTTGAATCTAGTTCATTGTAAGAGGAAGATGATATTTGTATCTACTTTTTAATCAAATTGGAGAAAAATTAAAACCTCTTACCTGATTTGAATCCATGGAATTATGCTCATTCCATACAGAAACTATAGGTTGAACTGAGGCAGTCAAATGGGAAACTTTCTTAGTGAGACTATGCAAGCAATTCATTATATATTGTAGCCCTTCACTTGTGTTGACATGATTTGAAGAGGCTCTTACTGGGCATTGAACTGATGGTTGTGAAATCTCTGCTAATGAATTAGATTTCCACTTGTTATTGTTGTTGGTTTTAGTAGGATCTAGTGCTGTCATATAATTTACAACATCTTCAAAATTTGTTTCTTTATTACTGTTATCCACCTAATATAGAGTGTCAATGTAACCAAATATCTGATTCATCAAAAATTTAAAATAAATAGCTCAATATAAATTATAAAAAAAAAATTACACTTACTCCAATTTTGTCCATTTTAGCCTACAACACACCTCTACCATATGTATATTCAGCCATCACACTATCTCTTGCTCTCTTGCCTCTATTACTCTTAGTCAAATATTCCTCACTATGCATACTTTCTTTTAATTCTTCCCACTTCTTTAGAGATAGAGTGGAGTCTGACTTCTCTTTTCCTTCTATGATTAGTTTTTGACAATGGTATCTAAAATTGTTCATGAGAAGTCTCATCTTGTTCTTGTAGTATCTGCTAGAGATTTTTCCACCAATTATATCAAAAGTATTTTCCATATTTTGTATAAAAAATTCCACATTTCATGGATCTTGCTCTATAAAATTTGATTTGCAAATATCTGAATGAGCTCTACATCTTATGCCCAACTCAGTAGCCCACCTTGTAGCATTATACCCAATGGGTTCACCATCTCTTGATACCTCAACCACAAATGGCTTCTTACCTTCTAATAATATTTCTTTTGCTTTCTTCTCTATAGATCTATATAGAGTTTGGCTCAATCTTTGTCTTTTAACAGTGGTAGGAACATCTTCTCTTGAACCACCATCAATATATTTTGTTGATCCACCAATTTCATCCAAAACTATAGGCACAACAACTGTAGTATGAGGTGGCACAGTAGATTCAAGTGAATTCTCTTTGTGATGTTCATCAGGTTACTCATCAGGATGTCCTATATCAGGCAACACATTTGTAGGTGTTACATCAATCTTTGCATTATCATCTATTGTACTCATTTGCACATCATCATGTGCTATATCCATCTCCTTATCAACATTTTGTATATCAGCAAATCATTGACTTCTACGAACTAGCAACATTGTATGTTTGTGCTCATTTGTTTTTTTATCTGCATTTTGTTTGTGCTTTTCTACTTGCTTGTAATACAAAAATAGATGGATAAAATTAAATTAATAGTTATGTTGTGTTTCTTGACATCTATGAAGAAAATTTACTATCAACTCATGGTGGAAGATAACTCATTAACTAAAATAAATGGCTAATGAGATGGAATTAGAAAAATATGAATAGAAGAAGAAAAATTGGCACACATAATCCTCTAGGCCTATGAGAATAGTTAAGATGGATAGAAGATTAAGATTGATACAAACTATGATAGCATATATTAGAACTCAAGAAAAACGTAATCATCAATGAAGCTCCAACATATGATGTAAACTCCTCCTCAAATACTGCAACAACTTAAATATAATACCATAGCTTTTATAGTCATAGGACTTCAACCTTTTAAGAAGTTGCACACTTTATTTCAGATTGTATGGTAATAAATCGAACTATGATATCCTTGAAAAGCACCTCAAATAAGTAATGAAAATAAAGACAAATTTTATTAATTTCTAACAAGTGACCACCTAAAGGTCAATGGGACAAGCTTTGTGCCTCTCTACAATAATTTGAAGCCACAGTGCCATGTTAGTTTCCAACAGAACTCCTCCTCTAAGTTTAGCCAGCAAAAGAAAAGTATTCCAATGGTTATAGAAAAAAAAAATGAATACATTTCAAAGCATTTGTAAGGCAAGAGGAAAAAAATCTCACCAACAGATGATAAATTAAAAATGGATATTGAAACTCCAAATGAGAATTCAAATGATCAAAGAGGAGACAAAAGAGCCATGAAATCAATAAAACAAAGGGTGCCTGATCATCTTCTTCCAAAAGTTGTTATAGTTGGAAGGCCAAATGTTGGCAAATCAGCCATATTCAACTGGCTTGTTGGGCAGAATGTGGCAATTGTTCTTGATGAGCCAGGTGTAACTAGAGATTATTTGTATGGTAGATCATTTTGGGGAGAAAATGAATTTATGGTTGTAGACAGTGGTGGTGTCATTACTTTTCTAAAGTATCCGAGTGTTAGAACGAATGGGTTATCACTTACAAGAGGTAGAAGTGAGAATGACATTGTATATGTTGCAAAGGAAGCAATTGCTACTAGATTTCCTTCAATGATAGAGAAACAGGTTGTTGCTGCAGTTGAAGAGGCCTTAGTTATTATATTTCTTGTGGATGGCCAAACATGAGCGACAATAGCTAATATTAAAATTGTGGATTTGTTGAGTAAGGGACATTCAAATAAAAGAATACATCTTGCAGTGAATAAGTGTGTCCCCACATAGAGGGTTAATGTAAGCAACAAAATTTTGGTCCCTTGGGTTTACTCTGATTTCCATCTTTGTGATTTCTGGTATAGGAACAAGAGAATTATTGGACATTGTATGCTCTGAAATTAAACTCGGCAAGGCCTTGAAAGAAAAAGATGAGGTTGAAGATCAGATTCCTGTTATAGCCATAGTGGAGAAATGTAATGTAGACAAAAATAGTCAAACAACTTTCTTCTATGAAAAATATGTCAAAGAGAAACTTTGTGTACTTGACTGGGCTCAATTTTTTAATTTTTTTGCAACATGTCAGAGAATTGAAAACATAATAACTACTATTGGAGCTGCTGATAGAGGGGAAATTAGGAAAAGAAATGGGAAAAAAATTTAAAACATTTAGATATGAAAAAATTAGGAAACATAATTCCAATACTACCCAACATGCCATCGGAAATGTATCTACAACATGCATCTTTATGACGATGAATTTCTATTTTAAGGATCAATCTGCAATTCAGAGAATTGATTTTTTGAGTAGGGCCAATAACACACATTCATATATCCTTAAACTTCTTCCTACAAGATCATGAATCATAATGTTGCCATCCAATATATGTATAAATAAATTATATTATGAACCTAATTAGGACCTATACTATGAAACATGTCCAGAGCTATTACTATCGATTGTATAGTATTGTGTAGTCTCGACTCACTCTACTAATCAGGACCTCAAGTCTGAAAAATATTTACAGTTGTTTATGAATTGAGTTTCTTATTTTTCATTTGATTTTTCTACATGCCATTCACAACTTCACATTATTTTTTATCTATACATCTACCTCTCCCTCACAGACAAAGGATCAATACCTCTTTAAAATTTGGGTTTCCATCATTTATAGTATAGCCAAACACTTTTTCAAAGAGAGTCACCTTATCCCAAGGAGAAGAGGAATAAAAGAAGTCCTATAATATAGATCAAATCTTGGAAGGAGACTTCTTGATGGTGAGAAGAGGACCACAAATGCAGCAGCAAAAGGAGAAAAGAGATCCATCTTTAGGAAAAATTGCATGAGCAATGGTAAGATTTGTAAAATGATAATAGACTCTAGTTCCTTTGATAATCTAGTGTCATATGAAATGGTTAATAAACTAGGATTGAAGAAGTTTCCTATTGATAAACCATATAAGGCATCTTGGGTAAGTGATACTCAAAACATTTTTGTAAGGGAGCAAGCAATAATTGATTTCTCTAGAGGAGAATATAAGGATCAAGTTTTATGTGATGTCATTCCTATGACATGTTGGCTGTAATCCTTAGAAGGCCTTGGCAAGCCTCAAGGAACACAATTCATTTTGGTTTATCTAATGTCTATGTGGTGAATAAGGATGGTGTAAAATTTCATTTGAATCCTTTATCAGGTCAAGGCTTGGAAAAGATTATTTATTTTGGAAAGAAGGAATATGTGAACTTGTAGGAGCAGAGGAAGAGTCACCATGATGGGACAGGTTTGCAACATAAGCCATCTCTTATGGTTATGAAGAATGTGATTGTTCAAATCAAAACTTAGAATTATGATTGCAAGAAAATAGTGATTGAAAATGGAGTGTTGATAGGTACACTATGGTGTCCTATAGTGGCAAAAATGAACAAAGATGTAAGCCTATCCATGGAGGATAAGGGAAAGGGTCTGTGTGATCTCAAACATCAAGTTATGAAACCATTGGCAAGGTAAAAGATGACTATCCACAATCAGCAAGGAACAAGGTTGCCATGGATGGTAACAAGTATACAATGTTTTTTTTTTTAATTCTAATGATTTAAATGCAGGTAATACTCATGTGAAGGTTGATAAGTTATAGGTGAAAGGTTGTAGACATCCATCTCAAAGAATGGGTGGAAAGAAGAAAACAACTCTTCACTCTTGGGACAAGAGTTGCGTTGAAGGTGTGTACGGTATAGCAGCACCTATCCAATCACCTTAGTCCACCTTGGAACCAAATGGAGTCAGAGGATCAAAATCATCTTTGAATTTTAATTTGAAAATATTGATGAAGCCAATAATGGAAATTTGTAATAATCAATTTGATCTAAAAGTTAAATGTCCTAGAAGTCTTGGTAAGGACTTAGGACCAACATATTTTATGGGTGGCCAATAGTGCCAAATAGGGATATAGATTGATTTTATGGTTCAATTAGGTCCTAGGAACAAATTAGAATAAATATTGATAAGTTAGAATGAGAAAAAAAAAAAAACAATAGTTAGAAATTCAATTTTTTTTGAATATTAATGGTTATATGCAAATTGGAGGGAAAATGAGTTTTAAGGCATAAAACAAATCTCAAACACTTATAATCACTTGGGGTCAGTTATGGAAGTTGGGAAAAATATTATAAACAACCTTTAATGCCTAGAAAATGGGGATGGTATGGACTGGTTAAGTATTTTGTACGGACTGTGAGGAAGAAGGCAATTAATAAAATAAAATTAAGGTTTTCTTGCATTCTTGGTATCCATTTGATGTGCTATTGATTCCAAATCATTTATATGGCTCAATAATATTGCATTTGATCATTTTTAATCACATTTATCTTCCTTCTATCAATTTTTGACAAATTATATTGACTGGTCTGTTACAGGTGTTGGGGTTTGCATTGATTTGGAAACATGAATTAAGGATTCATTCCTAAAATGTGATTACTGTGACTTGGGATGAATCCATGACTTGTATTATGATAAAATAACCTTATAAATGCAAGAATGAAGGCAATATTATAGGTGATCACCTTGAGAAGTTGATTTGTATGTTGAAGGACTGAATTTGTGGATGGATTACTTAAGGAAATGCTTGGTTGGGAGCAGTAGCCATTAATCTTCCTGAAAGAGATATAGTTTTAATGAATTTTATAGTCTTGTATTGTCCTATGTATGCTGAATCAATCATTAGTTAAGCCTAGAAGTTCTTGGAGAGGGTACATTGAGGAGGCCCTAGCCTTAAGGGCTTATTGAAGACCTAAATGGGGCTTTGATAGTTGCAGAGAGCTTAGGGTCATTTTGAGTTGATTTTTGTTTGGAGTCATATTAGAAGACTGCTTAAAGTTTCATAGTTGAGAGATAAATATAAGTTATAGTTACTTTGCTAAATGACCATCTATTTTTTGAATTGTTGTCACCTATTCACCACCTTTGTTGTCCTCTCTCTCTGCATCAATTGTTGTCAAAGCCTAGGAGTATCCTAGAGGGAAGGAGAGGAAACCTTTGGAGTCTTTTGGTGTAGTGGTTCCATTGTTGAAGCCTCAGAGTGCTGATCCCTCCTCGTGTGCCCCAATGTTGAAGGTGTGCTTGAAGATGTCAGAAGGTGAAGGAGATGAGATCCCACAAAGGACCACTAATGTTGAACTTCCTAAGTTGGTAAGAGAGTAGATGGAAGACAATAGAATGTTAAGAGCAGAAGTCAAGAGGTTGACAAACCTTGTGGACAAATAAGGAAATGAAGAAGACCATGAAGATGGGGAAAGATTTGCAGCAGCAAGAGAGGAACCTGTTGATCCTGAGGATGCAAGATTGGAAAGAATCTTGAAAGCAGTAAAGCTTGGAGACTCAAAGGTAAAAGTTGAACCTCCTATGTATGATGGAAGGATGGATGACAAACTTTTATTAGATTGGTTACTTTAGCTAATAGTAACACTGGTGAGATAGTTGGCAAATACCCTAGCCATTTCATATGTGCCTCTGGTGGTCTCTATAGTGGTGAATACATTTCAGAGGTGTTGGATGAGGAGAATGAGTTGAAACTTGGGGAGCTCTATTTTCTTCTTCCCAATAGAAAATTGGAGTTTGTGCTATCTGATTCAGACATGGTAGCCATGCTTCTCAAGGCCAATGGTGCCACTTAGCAAAGGATGAAATCAAAGGGCAAAGTTCAGCCCCTCTTTGATATACATTTGCAGTAGGAATAGGAAAACCCACCTTCCCCTATTTGTTGCCTGTCAAACCCTATTTCAACAGGGGCAATGTGTGGTAGGAGACAGAGAAGACAATCTAAGTTGGAGACCATTTTTTACTATTGATAATGTGAAATGTATACTATAAATTTCTACCAATTCATTGATCTTTGTTTATAATCTTTGAAACTTTATACTCATTCATTCATCTGTGTTTATAATTTGTGTCATAATTTGAATGTGGAGAAAAGGGTTTTCATATGATTTCTTTTTCTTAGTGTAAACACAACTGGAAGGCTACTATGGTTTACATTCTAGATTCATTTTTATTTAATTGACAACAAAATTTTCATAATTCATTCAAACTTTCCACTTCTTAATTAGACTCTTCACTTGCGTTGAATTCTTCAGTCTTTGAGTTTTTTCCATTGATTTCTTTAGTATTTTGAGTTTTAAATGGTGTGGTTGATTGCCTATGGAATGGCATGGGAGCAATTACTCTTTGATTTATTTGAAGACTCTCTAGAGCTCTTTCTTGAGCTATCTCTTTTTTTAATATTAAAATTTTAATTAATAAGTCAATACACTGCATTTCCATTAGATCCAAAAACCTTTAATTAAAAATATTTTTGTAAACTCTCAGCAAATGAACTAAATTTCATTGCAAGGATTTCTTAAAATGCATCATCCACCAGTTCAAACTCCCAAAATGAGGGTTTCCTTCACAAACAAAAAAATTGTCCTGAGAAATAGTGGCAATCTTAAGAGAGGTTTCTAAGATATGTAGTTAAGTCACCTAGACTAAAATATAAAGAGATAAAAATAAACTAAAGCGTAAGCATCTAAACTTGGTATAATTATTAAGAAAGAAAAAAAAGACGTTCATTAATCTATTTGGAAAACAAAATATAATTAAAATTGCAAAAATTACAGACAGGAAATGGATAGTTGCTAACTATTGCTAACAGTTGCTAAGCCTCTCATCAAACATGAATCAACAAATTTGACTCAAAAGCTACAAATTCTGACAAGAATATGTTCGAAACAAGTATGAAATTGATTTCTTCAAAAGTTTTTTTTTTAATGGGTGTTATAGGTCACAACATTTGAGGGACATGGGTTGTGCATTGGAATAAATCAATGGCATGTGATAGTAGATGGAGCTTTGTTTTGCCATTTCTTGAGATCCTGGGCAGAGTCTAGTAGAGGCTTCCCCATTTCCAAACCTCCTTAGCACAACAGAAGAGTCTTCCAATGAGAATAAAAGAAATCCCCATCAATTTCCTACAAGGTCCATGATATAACAAGTGCTGGCATTGCAAGGGCCAAGATTTTCAATTTTTTTTTGAGAATTCACAGCCAAATCACAAAAGAGTCTCCCAAAAATAGGGGAGATCTGATATATGCCATATTTTGTTTTAGAGAAGATGTGATACACGAGATGAAACAACAAAGTGGGGCTTGGACCTCTTTCATTGCAGTGTCTGCTATGTTTTGGAGGTCTGTAACGAGAGCACGGGAAGTACGAGAGGAAGAAGATGTGTATTTCCTAGTTCTGCCTGATTGTAGAAATAGAGTGAAGCCTACATTATAAATTTTACAGTATTTTTACTGAGTACATGTCTAAAACCCTCAATTCAAGGGTTTAGAATTCCTTTAGGGACATCGGGGCTTCACTAGTTTTGATTTTATTCATACCTTATTGCATGAAACAATGGAGAAAATCTAAAGGAGCTCTAAGTGTTTTAGATTTTGTCATACATTGATAATTCTCTAGCCTTCACATAGGAGATTTTACTAAAAAATATAATTCCTTGACTTCAAAATTTAATTTTGGTCGAATGAGTTGAATTCTTAAAGCTGGCCAAGATTGGATTTAGGTTTCAACAATTCTTTACAATCAATTCCTAATTACATATGCAATCCATGTTTTACAGGACAAACATTGGGAACTATAGTTACTTTTGTTATAATAGATTGCTAGATAGTCACTGTTGCATTAGTTGCAGATTCTCAGTGCATTCTTGAATCACCTGGAGGCTTGGTTTCTCTTATGACTATTGATCATAGGCTTGAGGTCAATCCTAAAGAGTAAGAACTCTTCAGAATTTAGAAAAAATTATAAATGTGCACACTTACAAGAATTTGTATTTCAATGAATATTTTCTTGCACATATATGTCTTTCTTTTTAGCAGTTGACTTTGGCAAGCTATTTACCTATTGTACAAAGTCTAGATTTGGGTAAAAGTCCCTCAATTAGTTGGTTAGAACCCTCCTCCCTGGTGCTAATGTCACTATCATTTTTTAGCATGACTTGTCACCACTACCTAGCTTGTTGATGTTATCGTTTGATGTAATGAGTGTTTCCAAATGCAGTCAATATAAGAAATGAGTGACATATCTAACATCTTGAGGTTTCCTTCCAATTACAATTCTATAAAGAGACTAAACTATTTACATTTGACTATAGGAGGGAGCACATAATAGCTAGTGGTGGTGAGATTGGTAGACTAAATACTCTTGGTGGAGCTGAGGTAAAAATTCGTTACAACATTTAGTAGGAAGTTGATTTTGAAAGAACTTTCACTTTTTCCTCTAATGTAACTGGCCTTAGTATAGTAGGCAATTGTATTCACAAAAATGCTCCTTCACATCTTGTCTTGCAAAGAAAATCTATAATAGACAACCTTACCTGATGCGTTAACTCTTTGACATTTGTTGATCATCTTAGCATCCCCTTCAATAGAATTTTGCTAGTATGGAATGAGAAAAATTATTAATATAATTATTTGAAATCTAAATGTAACTATGTCCAAAAGTTTATGGGAGATACACATTTCTGGAAAAACAATTTAAATTATCAAGATCAATAATTAGTCATCAAAATTCCTACTCTTGTCTGAGCTTTCTTTAAAGAGTATAATGTACACTTAAAATATTATAATTTACATCTAATTAGATTAAAATGCTTAACTACAACAATTGACCGTGAAGTGATGGATTAAAAACTACCAGTTGGCAGACTTTAAAGATGTCAAATAGAAAAAGAAACTAAAGAGTAGAAAGTTGAATCAAATTTCATTTACCTATAACTTCTATTTGGTTATCAACTTTTGCTAGATTAAATCATGCTAGTATAATATAGAGTATATTTGAAACTTACCATTTTTTCAAGCCAAGACGTGAGAAAAAGTCATTATTCTTTGCCACTCGTTCTTCGCGAAGGCGCTCATAATTTGTTATTGGAATTGTTTGATTCTGATCACTGTCATCTAGTGTACGCCTTGTATTCTTTTTCATCATTTTCTGATAAGGAAAAAAATATTAATTTATAGATTAGTAACATGATAAAAAGACAACCCTCATAATATGATTGATTTTGAAAATTCTTATTGACCAAGGAATATTAACAATGGTAAGATGTAAACATCTTTACAAGGGAAAGAATAGATACAATAGAATTCAACCAAAACTTTTACGTGGTGCATAAACATTAATTATGTGTTATGACAATGATCAAACAAATCAAGAAGATGAAGATTCCAAGATAATTTAAAATGCCACTAATATAGGGAAATATTCAAAAAAATCTTTAAATACCACCAAATTATTAAATAAACATAATTTTTTTTCAGTTTATTACACTTATATTCTGCAATAATTTAACATGAAAGTCAACATGAAATATTTTGACTCATAACATGTGCAACATTAATGCCATATATCTATATAGAAAACATTTAAATTATAAAGATATGTGACCTAAAAATATAGCAAACATTAGACAACATAAAAGCTTTACATAGAACGATCATAAAAAGTGGGGCTTTTCAATAATCATTAGCATTTCCAAGAAAACCAAAATCCCCATCACTCATGTCTATATTTGCTTGATTTTCTTCATCATCCTCATCTATGACATGTAGTACATTCTCTCTCTCAATTTCTTCATTGGCAATCAAAGTATCTTCTTCAATAACTCTCTCATCATCTTCATCCACTTCTTCAAATGTTTCTTGTAAATTAACATATTTCCCATTAGGCAATACATTGGAAGCTTCCATGAATTTTTGTTTGGAACGAGACTCTGTTTGAATGACATATGATCAACCTGGGCTTCTACAATCATCAATCAAGAAAGACTGGTTGATTTGAAGAGGGGAAACATACGGCTCATCTGTCTCTGATAAAAAATTTCGTGTATGTGCACATACAAATCCATACTCATCAAATTGTATTGAGGATGGTCGGATCCACTTACATTTTAATAATATTGGGCTATTTTCACCAAAATCAACTTGAATAATATCTTGAATGAATCCAACATAAAATTTCTTCTCAATATCGTGAAAAAAATCAGCACTAACAACACAATCACAATTTATCTTCCCTTTGTCTTTTTCTTCAACTCTTAAATGGTTTCCATAGGCCCACATTCCACAAAACTGCATAGCCCATATATGTGGAGATTGTGAGAGCTCACTTTCCTCTGTTGTTATATCTTCACCTTCTTCTTTTGCATCATTGATTGCATTAGCAATCCATTCTTCAAAGTTTGGAAAAGAATCGCCTCTAATCAAAGTATTACATTTGCGCTTTTGAGGCCAATGTTGCATCCAAATTTCATGATCTCATTTATATTTTCTACATAGAATATGTAACAAAAATAGTAAGATAAATAACATAAATATGTAAATACAATTGATAAAATAAATTATTGTTAATTTTTTTCTACCTGCGCCACTTATCGAATGAAGATGTGTTCTGAAGAACAAAGGCATGTATTGCACTTCTTTCCTAATATGATAAATTGAAGCTAAATCCATTTCCTTCTAATAATTCACCTACAACTTTTTCATCTTCGTCATCATCCCATTTTTAAAATTCTTCATATATTTTGTACAAAATCCCATGGCCACTTACATTGAATATCCCTCAGACATGTTACCTTCTGGTTTTGCCCTAGTACAAACAATTTTTTTCAAAACCTTCATATATCATTCTATAGGATACATCTATCTCGTTCTTACTGGGCCACATAGTCTAGTTCATATTCTACATGTATCAAAAGATGCATAGAAATGTTAAAGATTGCTGGTGGAGATTCTTGTTCTAATAGACAAAGAACTTCAACAACCTCCTCTCTCAAACTATCAAAGTTTGAAGAATCTAATACATGTGAACTCATTCTCTTTAGTATAAGCCCCAACCTTATAATTGCTAATCTTGGTCCCTTTGCCAGTCTTGATATATTTACCACAACGGGTAAAATATTTTCAATTATGACATGATAATCATGAGTCTTGAGGCCTTTGAAGCTATTAATGTCATTTTGACTTTTGATGCTGCTACTTACATATCCTGTAGGAAATCGAGTCTTAGACATTAACTGTAAGAATTCAGCACGTTGTTCCCTTGTCCAGACATAAGGTGCATTGGGCTTTCTATATTTTTCGTTATCATATTTCTCAACCCAAAGATTTCGACGAATCTTTATTTCTCGAAAGTCTTCACGTGATGAAATAGTATCAACGGCACCAAAAAGAGTCTCTATGATAACATAAGCTATATTTTTCTTAGTATGCATAAAGTCAACAGTGTGCCTAATAGATATATCCTTGAGGTATGGTAACTTGTACAATATACACAATCATTTTACACCACTTTCATTGCATGGATCATACCTGCTACCAATAATTCCACCATTCTCAATAAATGACTTTCTTTTTTGTCCATTCTCAATAATATAATCACTTGTTATTGATAATGGTGCTTCGCAATTCTCTTCTTGACCATTGAAATGTATTTTTTGTTGACGGTATGGATGGTCCATTTTAAGGTAAGCATGGTGTCCACAATAAATACACTTGTGTAAACTTCTTGAGTGCTTCACAAAATCCTTAAAATTACAAGCTGGACATCCATGGTATCCATGAATAGAGAGACCAGATAATGTGCCATATGTCAGAAGGTCATGAATTGTAAATAATAAGGAAGCTCTTAAAGTGAATTTGATTGAGGGACCATCTGCTAAAGATTGAATTGGTTCAACTCCTTTCCAAAATTCTATTAGCTCATCATATAATGGCTCTAGATAAGCATCTATTGTTTCTAAAGTCATGCTTTTCTTTCCTAGTATAATCAATGTTAACATTAAGAAAAATTGTTTGGTTGCTAACTATGGAGGTAAGTTATAATTTATTAGAAACACTAGCCAAGTTGACCATTTAGTACTTTGATCTGAAAATGGGTTTACCCAATCTAGAGCCGAACCCAACCTTATATTACAAGGATCTTGAGAAAAATCAGGCCACCTGTTATCAAATTCCATCCATGTCTTAGAATCAGGCACATGTCGTTGTTTTCCATCAGTGCTCTTATTTTTATCATGCCATTGCATAAGTTCAACTATGTCTCTGCACCTATACATTCTGAGTAATCGTGGGATTATTAGGAAGTTTCGAAGAACCTTTCTAGGAACCATAGCTGATTTCAGCCCTTGTCTATACCTGGCTTCATGACATCGTGGACACTCACTCTCATTTTCAAGAGTTTTATGAAATAATACACAACCATTCACACATGTGTAGATGTTCTTGTATGCCAAGCCGAGCTTTCTGATTTGATTTTTACATTGACTTTGTTTTGTTGGCAATGTAGACTCATTTGGTAGTAATAAACTTAATAACGCCAATAATGGATCTACACTCTCATTTGTCCAACCATGAACCACTTGCAATTTAAGAATTTGAATGATTGTTGTCAGATGACTTAACCTACAATTAGCATACATAGGCTTTAAAATATCCTCCATTGACTTAGCCCAATCATCATTTAGACCCTCTTCGAACATTCTAGCCACTTGAATCCCTTCGTCAAATATTTCTTCTTCTTCATCTATGTCTATTACCTATTCATCTGTGTTTTATGCCACTTTGTCTATGTTTGTTATATCTTCATCTCTCACTAGCTGCAAATCTGGCATATCTTTATAGTAATTATCAGCCCAAGGGCTTATACCACTATGCCCATACCTGATCATATGATTGTAAATCACATTCCTTTTTTTCACCTTTCCACCAAGGCATATTTTGCATGGACATGGATATTTGTCCATGTTCCCCTCACTAGCTATTCTTTCATCATATGTATGATATTGACCTATAGTCAAACTTTGATGCCGATCCATCTATAATGTTATGAATTCAAGAGTTAATTTAGTTTATGGTTTAAAGAAAAGGGAGAAGAATCTCAGAATAAAGATGGAAAATTGCTGTTGAAATTACTCAATTTTAGAAGAGAGTATAATAAAAGGAAGACAAAATTATTATTTGTCCTCAAGATACATTTATTTGATATTAACCTAACCAGAATGAAATATGCATGTTTTGGATTTCAAATTACCTCTGAATTTTTTTCAAAGGACCTCACTGAATTCAAATTCTTTACAACACACTTTGAATTCTTTGCCCACCTTTTCAAAAGTCTCCAAGTTCTATCCAAAAAATATTTATCACCCATAAAATTTCTTCAATACATGTCAAAGAGAATAACGAATGTTAATAACTATGATGAGGGTAAGAAGACCAAGCATTTAGAAGCAAATAATGTGTAATTTACAATAGCACTAGAAACAAATTTATTATAATATTATCAAAACTAGTAACAAGAAATTCATCAAAGGTGGTCAACTATATATATATATATATATATATATATATATATATATATATATATATATATGTATATATATATACATATATATATATATATATATATATATACATATATATATATATATATATACATATATATATATATATATATATATATATATATATATATATATATATATATATATATATATATATATATATATATATATATATATATATATATATATATGACTTCATTTCTTCCTCCTTGGTGGCAAGGAAGCCAAGAGTTGTATTGAAATTGTCAAGTTTGCAAAAAGTGCAAAATTGCAAAACTGCCATGTTGCAACTTTGTACAACTTTAGAAAATAGGTAAGATACTTGAAATATGAATTATTTGTAACCTTCAAATCAAATATGACATCAAATATGCAAAAAGATTTAATTCCTAGAAGTCTAAAAAGGGCTAATTGAGCATATGGATGTAATAAGGATTAAAATAAGTTAGTTTTTTCTTTAGAAATGCTTAATAAAAATTAAGCAAGTACGAAAAAACCAAAATATTTAATCATCTATCATAACCAAAAAGGATCTGTGTAGGGAATAAGAACTTGAATCATCTCCCAAAATAGTTTTTAACTCTGCATTATAAAGACCGATATTTTGATCACTATTGGCTAGGTTGATAAAAACCCAAGAAACTAGTTTTTGAAGTAAAAGAATACTCATTTTTTTCCTTGAATTCAGGATTGAAAGCCTCTTGGAAGAGGTATTTATTGCTATAAGAACTAGAATCAGGGCACAGGTGTCCAGCTGTCAACTTGTTCCAGTTAAGTATTTTGATGGTGCAAGTCAGTCCCTAATTAGCACAAAGGGACTCGATAGGTCTTAGACTGTGTTTGTCATGTGTCAAGGGTGGTGCAGGAGCACCTAGAACATAGAGGTCACCATAAGGCCAAAATAAAGGATAAATGGGACAATTGATTCTACAAGGTTTAAACGATCATTTGTGATTGTAATCAAGTCTAATAAGGTTATGTGAGTTCATGTAATATATGATTGTAATTAGTGTTTTCAATGATGCCTTGATTGGGCATATGGGTCAAGTGAACCTTATAAGGGTTTGAAGGGATAAAGAGGAGTTTAATAAATAATTTGGGTGTCATAAAGTCTCATAAGACCATATGAATGTAATAAATATGATGGTTAGGTTCTTAAGGTTAGAAAAGTCAAAAAGTTGCTAAGAATGATAATATTCAATAAGCTTTTGTTAAGGATATAACAACCTAATAGTTGCTTCCATAGGTAGTTTGGGAGGTTTGGATCAGTTGGTATAGTGGGGGGATGTTTAAATGTGATGTAAAATGTCCAAAAAGGGGAGGATGGACGATGTAACAAGTGGGATCTTAATGAAAGTTCAGTTTCTTGTATTTTCTCTATTTTATTATATGGTTGTAGTCTGATTACACACATAATTTCATGTGAAAGACAACATATTTATCTATAACCTATTGGAATACATGAAGGCATGAATATACTCCATTTTGGTTTTTGAATCACATGATTTCATTGAACATTGGCAAAGATATTCAATTTTTGGTGTAGGTTGTCCAGGC
Organism: Cupressus sempervirens; assembly: GCA_028749045.1. Lineage (NCBI taxonomy): Eukaryota > Viridiplantae > Streptophyta > Pinopsida > Cupressales > Cupressaceae > Cupressus > Cupressus sempervirens. The sequence goes on from CM053791.1 coordinate 245,842,267, forward strand.
TTTTACTAACATGAACATAGAGCACTTGAAATGTAGTTTCTTTCATAGTTAACATGGAATAAACCACCATAATGGATAGGGTTATGGTAGAGAATGTAAATAACTTGTTTTACAAGTTGCAGACATTTATGCAAGAGTTGGTAGGTGTTTTGAATGGAGAAAGACAATGACTGTTTGGAAAATGAATGAAAAACTGTCCCAAAAAATTCAGTCTTAGTGCAGGGGACATATCTCAATATTGAGCCATTGGATCTTGCCAAATTTTGGATATGTTGGAGAGAGCCAAGGTATTAAAAATATGAAAGGTGTGATTGAAGAAATATGATTGGGGTCAAAGGTTATGAATGACTGTATTTGGGTCTATGTAAGGGATAGTGACATGGCAGTTTGTGGTGAATTTCCTTCATGAACATGTTGGGGAAGTTTTATGAAGGGATTAGGTATTGTGTGGGGATAAGATGAAACTAGTGATTAGTTGGAGGGACAATGGTGATGTTAACAAGATGTAGAGCCTATGGTAGCACAAGACATTGTATGTGCACTCTAATAGAGAAGGAGTTGATGGAATCAATGAGAAGATCCTAATGAAGATGCTTGATGAATGGTTTAGAAACATTTGGGAAGTCCCTCATGGCATGAGTGGTTGCAAGTCCACCTAGGGGCTCTACATTAAGTGGGAGAAGACAATCTGAGATTTTGAAGACCTAGAATCCCTTGTTGAACCCTTAAAGTTGAATTATCCTTTAAAGAGCATTCCAAGGTGGTGGTTCAAAGTTGAATAAATCCTAGATCGTAGATGAAGTGTGGAGAAAAATTTTGTTGACATTAGAGGGATATAATAGAGATGGTGATCATCAATGCAGATTTGGATTCAAGGTACATTGAGGAGCCATGTAGATTCAAAACATATTGTAAGTGCAAGAACAAAGTTTGCAAAGTTATAGTTTCAAATGGTGTGTTTTCAAAAAAAATTTCCATTGAGATGGTCAACCAGTTGAATTTACCAAGGATAATGCATTAGAGACCATACAGGGCACATGGGATAAATGTGGCAGACCAGGTTGAGGTGACACAGCAAGCACAAGTACATTTCAGCATTGGGAAATATGAGGACATCCTATGGTGTGACATCATTCTAATAGTGGATTGTCATTTGATCTTTGGAAGAGCATGGTAGATAAAGAAACATACCCTACATGATGGAGCAAAGAACACTTACACATTCTTGGATAGAGGAAGGAGAGTTGAGTTACAACCCTTGAAAGAAGATGTGTCATGGATGCTGACAAGAAGTGTTGGTATTTTGGAGTGGAATGGACTCTTGGAGAGTAAAGTGCATGCAAAAGGCAAAAGGATAGAAGAGGATAATGTGGAAGGTAGGGAAAAAGTTAATGCTTTGGAGCAGAAGGTCTATGATGAGGCACAAAGAGATGTGGATCAGATTAAGGTCCTAGAGGAGAGAGAGTAGATGGTGTGGATGTTTCATGTGAAGGACCAGATGAAAAAGAAGAGAGGCATGTGAAGATAAAAAAAGAGGAGTGGTGTAGGAGCACCTAAGCTACAGAAGGTCAAAGATGAAAATATGAAAAAAAAAAATTTGAATTTTCTTTGGTTTATGATCTATAAGGTCATTTGGATATTTTTAAGGTCACATTGAATCATTATGCCAAAATATGTAATGTAATTGCAACAAGTTGTTAAAGTTTCTTATCAAGGTCCTAATACATAAATGAAGTAAAAAATGTCAAAATAACCCATGAAAGGGTAAGAACTATGTAAAAGGCCATAAAATTTCCTTTGTGATATGTTTGAATGGTTTTTGCAAAGTTTTTGTAAGAGTTGTAAAATGCAACTTTCAAAAGTTGTAAAATAAGACAAAATACGAAGTTATATGGTCATAACATGAAGTTAAATAGTTGTAACTCCCATATGAAGACTTAAAGGCTATAAAAACCTCCATAATGGTAATTCATATGCATAATGTAAATTTGGAGAAGTATTGGAAAGAATTGGAAGCATTTTGGTATCATATTTTTATTGTTCAATCTATTGTTTTGCTCTGTTGAAAGTTTTTCCTCTTATTTCCAGGCCTTGTACACACATGTGCAGTTTGGAAATAAGTGTGTTTATATTATGACATTATAGAAGAGTGAATAAACTTCCCATTCCTTTTTTCTTTGAATTCATTTTATGCAATTTTGAGAAAGTTATGAGGGTTTTAGTGAAAATTGTTTGTAATTGCCCAAAACCCTGATTCACGACAACCAGTTTTGGAAGAATTGTCATAACTTTTTATTTAAATTTTGGATCTTCCTATAATCTATAGAAATTTTCTATATCTATCATTTCTACAACTTGAATGGTGAGATTGGATTTTTTGTCAATATTTTGAGAATTATGAATGACTGTTTATGATTGTATTTTCATGACCAGAATATAGCAAATTTCATAGTTGGACAACTCTTTGTTTCCGTCTGCAAGCAATAGATAGAAAAAAGATTTAACTGATTCATATTCTATGAATAAGATATGGATATAAAATTATAATGGTTTTATATCTTTGGTTATACTCGGTAATGGTTATGTGATTTGGGTAAGGAAGAAACGCCTCTAATATGAGAATGTGTTGATGAATATGTAGTGAATTTGGAATTGTATTCAATTTGATGAAGAACTTGAATTTGGATCAAAATGATACTAAAAATTCTATGGTGTTCCATATTCCTCTGCATCAAGGATTCATAGTATGAGGATACTCATGAAGATGACAAGCCTGAGAAGAAGTTGATGATGTATGGGCCTAAAGATGTTAGGGCTCATGGAGTTACGTTGAATGGACTTGACAAGGAAGTTGCAGAGGGCATTGATAATAAGCATAGTAGTCATATGGTGGAAGAAGTTTAGATTGGAACAATCTTATGTCCTTTAGAGCGTGCAAGTAATCAGGGCATCCTTGTGAAGAGTGGAGGAAAGGCTATGGAAGCAGCCTCAAAGAAGAAGACAAATGAAGTTTTTACATGCCAAGGAGGATGGCATTGGAATGGTGAGTTAAAAGAGGTCTTAGAGATGAAAAGGGCCTTAGAGAGTGAAGAATCAAAGCTCTTGGAGATAGCATTGAAGAAAGAAGCCACAAGTTGGCGTAAGGAGATGAAGAAGAAGGCTGTGTGGCTTGTCAAAAGGCTTATGGAGGAGAAGAAACTACTACAAGAACGATTCACTAAGAGAGTTCAAAGAGTCCATGGTGAGAAGACTGTACAAGTTGCTGAAGGTAGAAAGAAGACAAGTGTTCAAAGAGTTGGAGAAGAGATAGATTTGTGGCATGAATTTAATGCCATAATTGAGGAATGGATTGATTTTTGGGATGAATTTGATGTTCTATTTGGCTGGGTATGATCTTTTGGTTGATGTTTTTTATGTTGAAGAAGGGTATAGGCTAATGTGTTGGTTCTTCCTACTTTTAATCTACTTATAGAGGCTCTACCTCTTTGTGTTTCTTGGGCTAGTCACCCTATTTTTGGTAAAAGTAGAGCTAAGATAATAAAAAATGCATATAAGCCAAGATCATATCAATTAAATCAAAATAAGCTATAACCAAATCAAAACATATGATAATACAAAAAAGGTGATAACTAGGTGGTTAGTATATCAAAGAACTATTATAATTCACCAACAACATTAGCATAATATACAACAAAAGGGTCAAATCTCTTATAACCAAAAGGAGGTTAATATTTTTTAGCATCCTTTAAAATAATAATTTTATACTAGAACATACAAACATATTACCCAATCAATGATTCAATCATTAAATTTTCATTTGATCTTTTAATTCTCTATTTGCAGTGAGAGTTTTAGAATGAAAAGATTAATAAGACCACTGCCGTATCTTTTCATTCAATGTTATTAATATTTTAAAATAAAGAATACAAGAATGGAGTAGTTTGAAAAAAAAATTCCTATTGAACACTTCATTTTAAAGTTTTTACATTACATAAATAATATCAGCAAAGTAACATAATTCTAAAATATTTTGCAGGTTGTATGGAATGCCATGAAGAACTATAGGCTTTGGATCCTGGCTCTTACCTATGGATACTATTTTGGAGTAGAACTTACCATAGATAATTTGATTGCACGGTATTTCTTTGATAGATTTGATCTAAATCTTCACATAGAAGGCATAATTGCATCTACATTTGGGCTTGCCAACTTAGTAACCTATCCATTTGGGGGTGTACTGTCTGACATTGTAGCACTTAGGTATGGCATGAGAGGAAAAATTTGGGCTCTTTGGACTATTCAAAACCTCGATGGAGTTTTCTGTGTTATGCTAGGAAAGGAAGATTCCCTGAGCCTCTTCGTTACATTCACGCTTGTCTTTTCCATGTTTGTGCAAGCATCTTGTGGTCTCACCTTTGGAATAGTTCCTTTTGTATCTACAAGGTTTGAGTTCTCTATTCCCATTTCCATTGCCAATGAATTGACTCATCGAGGTTACATCTTTTTCATCAACATCTAGTAAAACCACATAAACCCTATGGTTTTCCTAGAGATTTCATAAATGATGCAAGATATGGAAAACATGTGGCCGACTCTAATGGAGGATTCTTATAAGTTACAGAATTCATTTCAAGATAGAATTTATATGGTTTCTACAGTTCATAATGTTAGGTGCTCAGCATTTAGAATATGCTGTCAGATTTTATTTCCTCAATGTTTCCGATAATTCTATGATCCATCATTCTCTTCTCTAATCTGTTGAAGGTTGTTTAAAGAAAATAATTCATACTAGAGCCTTTTACAGTAGTAAATTAAAAAAGAAGACATAAATCTCTTACAACATAATCATGATAACTATTTTTGAAAGTTATAACCCTAATCAAATGGAATACACAACATGCAGAGTTGAAACACTTCGAGATACTTATTGATAATAATAAAAAATTCCATCAAAGCTGTAGGGATGTAAAATAGTCATATTAGATGTGATCCAAAATTCTTACTTGCAATCTTCAGCCGTAAACCTCATTCAAGCATGATCATTTTGAAGCAATCTAGCATTTGATTCAGAGGAATTTGGATTTCAATTTAAGGTTTGTACACAACGAAATCTGAACACATAGAGAAGGCAACATGCATGGTGGAAATTTTTTTGGTGCTTAGTGTAGGAAATGACACCGTGGAGTTGCAAATTTTTGGCAGGAGAGGCTAGTAAGTAGTAGAGAAGTTTGTGGGCAGAAGATCTGGCAAATGGAAAAATGATTATTTTTTGACGTTTTAGTGCTTTTTGTTTATATTTTTTATAGGTAATATCTAGATAGTTTTGAGTAGCTATTATTATTATTATTATTATATTAGTGGTGTTTTATGTTTCATAGATAATGTTAAGTTAGATTTGAGTTTTATTATTATTATTATTATTATTATTGTTATTATTATTATTATGTTAGTGGTGTTTTATGTTTTATAGGTAATTTTTAGTTAGATTTTAGTTTTTTTTTTTTTTTTTTAAATTATTATTAAGGAAGGTATTTTGATTATTTCATTTTTATAAGTATTATTTAAAAGAAAGAGATTTTAGTCTTCTATTTTTTTTTCAGATATGGATTTATATGAAATACTATGCATGAAATATTGGTTAATAAGTTTGACTAAAAAAACTACATAGTTGAATTTTAAAAAGAAATATCACAACAAAAACTAACATTTGGTTATCGGCAACAATCACAATGTTGGAGTTGTCACAAGACTTCCCTTGCAATGTTTTCTAGATGCATGGAAAATTCGAGATTTCATATTTGTACATCAATTAGGAATCCTCAATTCGCAAAATAAATCAAATAAACTAAACATTGTATTTCTACTATATATATATATATATATATATATATATATATATATATATATATATATATATATATATATATATATATATATATATATATATATATATATATATATATATATATATATATATATATATATATATATATATATATATATATATATATATATATATATATAATGGCACATCCACCTTTGCCTATAAAAAAAAAATTACTAGTATAGATATCTTAAATATATCTATCTAGAGAATTGTGGATAGCTATCCATTGTAAAGTGATCAAAATTTTATTTATCGAACAAACAAGCATTTATTTTTTGAGTAAAACATTATACAAAATGCACATGACAAAGGAAGACAATAATTAAACCAACTTTTAAAAAAAAGATCATCTAAAAGTAATTAATATATAGTGAATCCTTTCATAATTTCCAAATGATGTTACATCTCCTAAAATGGTGAATAAAATCTCTCAAGCCATTCTGCAAAGTGTGATGTATCCTAGTAGATTCAAAGTGAAACCACAATGAGTATCAGAAAGAGAAGATCCAAGGGCCATCAATGAATTATGAAAAATTAAATCAATGTAATCCATTGATAAATAAACCATAGAAAAATTGAAGAGAGGAAGTAAATTAAATGAGTAATTATCTAATCACTTGTTTAGTCATTTATCTATTAATGTATTTAGTAGTTTGTGCTTAGGCGACTAATTGTAGGTGACTAATTGTATAGTCACTTATTTGGTCATATATTTAATAGTCTATTTAGTCATTCTATTTAATTGATCTCGTGATTTTACTTTTTGATCAAATTAGTCACATATTTAGTCACACATAGTTGTAAATTGCAATGAAATAGTAGAATGTGATTAGTTTTAGTCACATGACTAAAGGTTTTAGTGGCATGACTATAAGTTTTAGTCACATATTTGCTAAAATTTACTAGTGTGATGTTGAATGACCAACCATAGTTCATAAGGTGTCTTGTTCATACCTTTTCTGATTTGTACTCTATTTATAGTGTATATTGATGTATGGACTTCTTCTCTCCAAAATGTCATAGAAACATAATTCTCAAAAAAATCACTCTTTCTACTTCTACTACTAACTTATTCCTTCTTTCATCAATCCCAATTTTCTTAGGTGTTCTAGGTGAAGACATCTATCTTTTGATTCCATTCTCTTCACAAAATATGTTAAACTCTCTAGAGGTGAATTCTCCTCCTCTATCAAATCTCAAACACTTTATCTTAACACCAAATTCATTCTCAATTCTATTCTCAAGTATCTTAAACTTCTCAAAAGCTTCAAATTTCTCTTTAAGAAATGCCTCCCACATCATTCTAGTGAAATCATCAAAAAAATCATAAGATACCTTTCACCATAGAATCCTCTTTTTCTAGAGGGACCACTCAAATCTATGTAAATGATCTCCAACTTCTCTATGGTAGTGAACTTCTTGGTAAGAAATTATATTTTCTTCTTCTTAGCCAAAATACATTCTTTCCACATAAAATTAATAGGCTTTGTAATCTTAGGCAAGTCTCTAATTGCAAAAGTGCTACTAACCTTCACAATATTATTAAAGTTTGTCTTATAGAATCTTCTATTCCACAACCAACCACTATCCACTTTAGCTACCAAACTTACCATCTATATCTTTGATAATACAAGTCTTCTTAGTGAAATGCAATTGATAACCCTTGTCCACCAAGTTTCCAACATTGAAAAAGTTATGCTTCAATCCATTAAAAGAATAAACATCATTACTATTAGTTTTACCATCAAGAGTAATGGATCCAATTCATGTTATATGATAGGACGCATTGTTACCAACTCTTACAATACCTCCATCATGATTCCTGAACTTAACAAACTTATCCATATCACTAGTCATGTGATGTGAACAATCACTATCAATTATCCAGTTGGATTTCTTTTCCACTTGGTAAATTAGAGCTCTAAGTTCTTATCTGATTTATCTATCAAGATCATTTTCCTATATAGCCACAAATCCCAATTCATCATCACTTTCACTTTGAATTTTTTCATTAAATTCTTTATGTTCATTTACATACAAACAATTTCTCTCTCTTTATCTCTTCAACTCTTAAAATTTCCTTTATAATTTTTCTCTCTTTTGGGATATTTAGATGCATAATGACTATTTATTCATCATAAGTCCAACATGTAAAATTTTTCTCACCATCTTTTTCTTTTCTCACAAGAAATTTTATTCATTCATTAATCTTCTTGTCCTCATTAGATCTATAGCTACCAACAAAATTTCCACGTGTGTTTTAACTCTTTGTCAAATTAGGTCAAAAATGAAGGGCACTCAAAGTTGTTTTGACTCTTGCTAGATCTCCAGACTATCTTAGATCCACTTCTATTTATTCTAATCTTCTGAGCAATGCTTCTTTTTTGAAATTCTTAGTGTAGGGCATTATTAGCTAAATCATCTGAGCTACTTTCTTGAATGGTGGTGTCAAAATTTTCAATATCTTCCAAATAAATTCATCATCTTCCTTGGTTCCACCATGAGACTAAATTCCTACAACAATTTCTAATACTCTTCAAATATAACTTATTAGAAATTCATCTTCCATCATTCTAGCATCTTGAAATGCACATATCCAATTCTACAATCATATTCTCCTTTCATGATCATCACCTTCAAATGTAAATTCTAATGCTTTCCAAATTTCATAAGAATCTTGAAGTGAATTTACCTAACTATATTTATTCTCTGGAAGAGTTGTTATTATAACTTATCTTTCTCTCATGTTACACATGAATAGATCTCTCTCATCTTCACTGCATCCTACTAGCATTTGTTCTTCAATGATTGTATTCTTACTCTTTGTCAAGATCTAATATCCAAGACCCATGTACAATAGATGAGTCTTCATCTTCTCTTTCCAATTTTCATAGTTGGCCCCATCAAGTCTAGGACTATCCTTTCTAAAAGGATTTTGCATAAATCTCCCAAAGTTGTTAAGCTTATCCTTCAAGGACCTAATGCTCTGATACCAATTGTTAGAATCTATAGTCCACTAATATAATTGAGAGGGGGGACATGAATTGAATATCCAAAAATTATCATACTTATCAACCCTAAAAATTCTTAACCATATGAGTAATAAAAACTAAAACCACAACAAGATACTCATACATAGTAACACAAGATATGTTAACTAGGGAAACCCTTGATTAGAGGGAAGACCCCAGTGGGGATGGTACCCACAAGATGATGTACTAATATAAATATTCCTCATTAGAGGATAGACCCTCTTAGGATTCTATGAATACATTCAGTACATATGAGTCCCTCTTAGGAGACTTTGAATTGTTGTTAGGAGATTCCAACTTTGAAGAGGCTTAATAGCTTAAGTAAGATCCCATTCAATATGGAACACTCAAAGAAGAATCTTGAAGTAGCACTAGAAAAAAATGACCTTATTATTGAAGAGAGAGACATCTTGAAAGTTAGATACAAAGATTCAAAAGTTTACATTACCAAAATGAAAGATAAAATTAATGATCTTAAATATAGAAAAGAACCTTTTGTGAAGATTAGTGTTAATAATGATATAGAAAATCTTGAGAAAGAGAATGAGATCTTGAAACATGAATTAAAAATTATTGAACTAAAGTTGAATCTTAAGACTAGTGGCAATAAGAGTGAACCTGATCTAAAATCTAAGAATACATACCTTAGATCCTAGTTGAGTCAAGTGATATCTAAATTAGATTTTATTAAGATAGAACTTGTAGAGTTGAAAAAATAGAATATCATTGTGAAAGGAGAGTTGACACAAGAAAAACAATAGTTAGAGAAACTTTACTCAATTTATGAGAAAATTGATGAACAAACATCTCATCAAAGATCTTATGAAAAAATAGGCTTGGATATCTTCTTGGAGAGAAGTCAACAAAGAAGGATGAGATTAGGATACAAAAAAAAAAATTATAACAAAAATCCCTTAAGATAAGTTTAAGTGGTCTGATGAAGTTGAGAAAACTAAATTGATAGAGAAATTTGATGAACCTAGAACAACATAGCAATTTGAAGAACCTAAGTAAGATGATTTATCTAAAGAGGCAAGACATGAATTTAGAGCTAGATGGTACATATGTAATGTAGTTGGGCATATGAAGAAGGATTACACAAGTATGTATTTTAAACTTATTTATAATTTCTATTGCTATAATTTTCATGGTTATGGACATAAGGTAGTAGAATGTAAGAAACATAAGTTTATTGATGACAATAAGAATAGTAGAATGTTTAGGAATGCTAACCTTGCATGTAATGAAAGAACTAGATCATAGAAAAGATCTAATGATGGAGAGAAACCTAATGGTGAGAGAAAGCAGTTTGTTTGTTAAAAATGTCACAATCCTGGACACATTGCGAGAAATTGAAGAGCACCTGAAAAGTAGAATGTAAACAATTAGAGGATAAATGCACATATATGTTAGTTATTCAATAACTTTGGACACACAATAGGATTCTATAGAATGGATAGAGGGAACTTCAAGAGGAACCCTAATCATAGAAGGAACAACAATAAGAATGGTAGAAGGATTGAAAATAGAAGTAACAACAGTTAGAAAAAATCATTTGTGAAGGCATGTAATCTAGAGGGTTCATATATAGTATTGGAAGAAAAATTCTTTGATGCACCTGATGGAAAGTTGAAGTCATATATTGTTTGTGGCTTAACCTATCTAAATTGAGCTATTACAAAAGTAGAAAAGCATCCATGGTCAAAACTGATGTTAGAGAGTGAGTTAGAGATTGCATAGTTAACAGAAGTTAGAAGACATAGAGAGAAAGCTATGACTCAGTGCACAAGTCATGATATAATTATAGTAAGTGGGAATTGTAAGAGCAATGTCACTAGTGGAAAGAGATAATATTCTAAGTTTGTGGTAGATCCACATCTATGCATAGTACAATTTGAAATGATTTAAGGATCACAAGCAAGATTTAGTGTACCATCTGTTCATGTGAAGTGTCTTAAATGAATTGAAGAATGATTTGAAAACAATTGAAGTGTGTAGTAAACTCTGTGAATTTGAAAGTTGTAGGAACCTTAAAATCATAAATTTAAGGTATTTTCTAGAGTATTGAATCTATTTTATTGCAATATTTATAGTTATTGATAAATGACTATTCAAAGAAGGTATGATGTTAGTGACAAACTAAGGTATGAGTTCAAGAAGAACGCATTTGTTTCTTTATTAGATAATCCTATAGGTGTATTTTCACAAGTTCTGGAAAATGTGTTACATGTAGAGGATATAAGGAGTTATATACATTACGAAATTGAGAGCATAGGAGGTGAGGAGATTCAAAAATATTTAGGAAAGATGTGCAAAAATGACTGATCCCTAAATTCAGAGTATGTGCACATTGAAGATATAAGTTTGGTGAAGTATATATTCTACATGGAATTTGATAATCATGAGTGGACCTGAATTATTTTGAGTAGAATACATGATGATATGTTCTAGTTGGGTGATGCACAGATTGTCATTAACAATGACAATCTAGAAAGTGATAAAGTTTAACAGTGGAGCCTAACCTAAAAACCAAGTTTAACAAAAGGAATATGAAGGTTGATCCTATGTAGGGTAAAGGAGAAAATTTGTTGACTAAGATCTTAGGGTACAAGTTGAACCATGGATGAAGGATTAACTCTGTACTAGTTGGATTTCTTCATGTAGCATACCTGATGGTTGTTCAAAGAAGGAAAATAAATTTGTGTGACATTATCAGATTGTAACTATTGGATAATATTGTAAAGATAAAGAAAATGAAGAGCACAATGTTTTGATTTGAGTCCTTACTAACTCATCTATTCTTCTATGTTACAAGAAAGTGTCTAGGAGTAATCAATTGGGATAGTAGTGAGTCCATAATGAATATTATAACTGAATGTTATAGATCCAAACTTGAGAATGTTAGAGACATTGATATTGATAGAATGATGAAAAACTTTTCATCTGAAATGAAACTGAGGTATAGGATACCTCCCTCTATGGTGGAAAAATATAAGGATGATTTGTGCTTCATGGTGTATATTGATAACACATTCATCCAAGAAGGAGTGATACCTAGAGTAAAGTTCATTGAGCCTATGGGCTATGAGATGAGTGTAAAATTGATAGAAGGGTATGTGTAGATAATAATAGAATCTAAGTAGGACACAAAATGTCCTAGATGAGGAGCATATCATGAAAGGTTAACAATAGTAGAATCTAAGCTCCATAGAAAAGAGAGCAAGAAGAAAGTAGAAAAAGATATAGATTCCATTCTCTATGAATCTAGAATGTCTAGGAAGGAATTTAACTAACTAAAGGGAATTACACTAGAAATGAAGGTTAGTGGGCAGTCTGAATTATTAATAGAAACACCTATTATAGTGGTAGGACCCTCAGAAGAGGTAATAGTGGCACAACCATGTCTGCAAGATCCTATTGCATCATATGTAGCAATTGCACAAATATAACCAGTTACAACCAACTATGAATAATCACGAAGGAAGCTAGACGTATAAGAACCTCCTACATAGATAAATTCAAGAAGATTGGTAAACAAGAAGCTACAAAGAAAAGGGTCAAACATACAACCAATGGACTAGGAAAGAGAAAAAAAACCATGCAAGTAAGCAATTCTAAAAGCTAATAGGATGATACTAAAGGTATACCTATGGAACAAGATGTGTAGGAAATTAATATAGGTACATGAAAAAAAGCATGGTAGAGAGTTTAAACATGATGATTATAAAAGTTGATAATTTTGTACAATTAAATAAATTTTATAGCATGTATAACAGTATGGATAGGAGGACATTAGAGAATGACATAATAAGAAACATGATTCTAAGGAATAAGAGATTTGAGAGCATTCAAAATTAAATTCCTAAAGACCTATACAATAGGTTAATTAATAGGAAGAGAAGAGTAGTAGAATAAGATTTGAACATGAGGATCGCATCCATAAACAATTTATGTGATGTTTGATCAAAAGAAGAATCTAACAAAAATTTTAAGGGTATTGAGCCCTTGCTAAGGAAAAAATGAAGAGAAATTCTTTTGATGGGAGGCAATTATGAAGAGGTTAGGCAAGAAACAAAGTGTCAATACTAAAATACATGTCCTAGGTACCTGAAAAAAGGTGTGCAAGCTAAAGATGATAGTCCAATGTATGTAGAAATCCATACACTTTCAAAGGAAGAGGAAGAAGTAGAGGAAACACAAAAAGATCTATCACCACCTCATATTGTTATGGGTATTAAATCCATGCAAGTTAATAGTACACACATAATTGTTAGGATAAACCACAGATAAAAATAAAAACTACATGCAAATATAACCAATAACAGAAAAATAATACATCACACAGAAATGAACACAAGGTACCAAGATTTAACGTGGTTCACCCAATCCCTGGGCTACATCCACCAAACAACAAGTTCAATCTTATTACAATCCAATGATTACAACCTAATTACAATCTGTAATCCCTTACAGCTCAATACCGCCGCAAGAACCAATTTCGCATCATAACATAATGAAAATAACTAACCCTAAACCCTTTTATACAAGTATTTTATTCATTTTAGGGTTAAAACATGTCGGCCATATGTCGGCCATAATATGTTGGCTACCATGTTGGCCACAGCCCACTATTTATGAACTATGTATAGTACTTTCCTGATCAGTCACCATAATCTAATAATCTCCCACTTGGAGCCTTGATACCACTTGTAAGGAAACTTGGCAATAAAGAATATAACCATTTCCACATAACCCATAATAAATTTTAAATAAACACAGAATTAAAATCCACATACAAGAGAATAGACAACATACATACAAAATTGTGACACAAGATATACCCTAGAAAACCCTCATTGAGGGAAAAACCTAGCCTCCAAAAAGCATCCATCACCATGTATTATTCAGCAAAAAATACCATTGCCATACAACCATGGAAGCCTTCTTGGCCATAGCCACAACCGAGAAAACTATGTAAACAAGCATGAATCCACACATCCCATGCCATTCTTTCAACCTTCAAAAATGCTCCCTTAGCTAACCTGTCAAGCCTTATCTCACTCGACTCTTGCCTTTCTCAATCTTCTCCTTGTCACCATCTAATTTATCTCCTTCATTTTTCTTTCGATTCCAGCAATCTTTCTTTTTGTGCCTTGGTTTCCCACAGTACCAGAAATCATTCGGTCCTCTCGATTGAGACCTCCTCCCCTTTGACTTTCCTCTTGATTTCCCATGATTTCTAGAGTTACTTCCTCTTTCAATCATTCTGCCCCTGCTTTGTGCATTCAAAGCACTTCCTGATGTAGATCCACCTGAGGATTTCCTATGGGTTTCCTCACTCAAAACAACACCGATCACATTATCATATTTTAGGGTACTAGATCTAGGAACAAAATTACTCACCACCATTACCAAGCCATTCCAGCTTTCAGGCAAAGAACACAAAATCAAGAGAGCCCTAATTTCTTCATCAAAATTGATACCCATAGAAGATAAATAACTAGTAATAGTATTAAACTCATTTAAATGATCTGCAACAAATCCACCTTTTTCCATTTTCATAGTAAATAAATGCTTCATGAGAAATACCTTGTTTCAAGCAAAGGGCTTTTCATACAGTGTCGCTAGGGTTTTCATCAAATCTTCTGTTATCTTTTCTTTTGTAATATTAAATGCCACTGATGGTGCCAAGCATAAACGAATGCTTTCAAGTGCCTTTTTGTCTAAAAGATCCCATTCAACCTCTGACATAGTTCCTTGATTCTTGGCTTTCCCTTCCAACAGCTTCCATAAATCTTTTTGATATAGATAGTCTTCCATTTGCATCTTCCATAACTAGAAGTTTTGCCCATTAAATCTATCAAGCCTCATCTTACCCTCATCTGCCATCGCTCCCACTCAACTGTGAGACTCCCACTTAACCGTGAGACTTTCGTGCAGAGGATAACTAAAAGACAACCTCGCTCTGATACCACTTGTTAGGATAAACCACAAATAGAAATAAAAACTACATGCAAATATAATCAATAACAAAAAAATAATACATCACACAGAAATGAACACAAGGCACCAAGATTTAATTTGGTTCACCCAATCCCTGGGCTACGTCCACCAAATAGCATGTCTGATCTTATTACAATCCAGTGATTACAACCTGATTACAATCTGTAATCCCTTATAGCTCAATACCACAGCAAGAACCAATTTTGTATCATAACATAATGAAAATACCTAACCCTAAACCCTTTTGTACAAGTATTTTATTCAGTTTAGGGTTACAACATGTCAGCCATATGTCAGCCATAATATGTCGGCTACCATGTCAGCCACGGCCCAAAAAAAATTTTCGGGGTGATGCCTTGAACCCCACTATTTATGAAGTATGTAGAGTACTTTCCTGATTAGTCACCATAATCTAACAATAATTGTGGACACTAAGGAGAATCTATTATAGGGTATGGAGAAAATATTGTTGGCAATATCAACAATACAATTGATTATCCCAATTGTGATAATAAGGAAGAAGAGAAAATGAAGATCGAAGAACAACAAAAGTGGGAACAAGAAGTAGAATAGAAGAAATGAAAAGAAGAAGAGGAAAAGAAGAAGAGAGAAAAAGAGGTAAAGAAGAGAAGAGAAGAAGAGTAAAAGAGGAAGAGAGAAAGAAGAAGAAATAAAGAAGAAAGATGTAGATGTGAAGAAAGAAACTAAAGAATAGAAGAGAGTAGAGGAATAGAAGGTAAAGGCTATAGTACTTTTAGTAGTATCAATAATTGGAACATATGTAGTAGCATCTATTCCATCTAATGATGATAATTAGAAAGAATTAATGGGCACCTTGAGCAAGTTATTCGAGAAGAATAAAATTGTTAATTCTTTAGAGAAAGCTCTTGTTGAAGTCTTGGACCACACAGAAAGCATAGTTTCCACAACTATAGAAAATCCATATTTTCAAGCCAAGGAAAAAGAGTTGGTGAAGACGTTTAATGGGGAATTAACAACTTTGGCTAAAGTAGCAATAACACAAGTATAGACAAATCATGAAGCATCCCTATTTAACATAGTATGCACTAATGTGCACAATTATTTGAAGGTACTTGATGGAAACATTAAGGAATTGAGAAAATGTATTGCTAAAGGTAACAAGTTGTATGCATAGTGTGTAATGTCTTACACTTCCCTATCAAATTTTGATGCAAAGATCAAATGCCATATGAGTGAGTTTCAGACACTCACTACAAGATTGCAACAACTTGAGATTAGAATTAAAGATTCTAAGAGTGACATTGAGAAGATCCATAATGCTTTTAGAAGCATTAAATATGACAAAGAGAGGGAAATAAGAATATTCTTTAGTTTTAGACAATATTTGGCACCTAAAGTTGTAATTTTGTAGAGGAAATTGGAGGAATGTCTTTCAACAAAGAATTCTTATGAGAAATTTACCTATATTGACCTGATTGCTATTGAAGTGGCATCTTATGCACTTTGTGCACTCATCAGTATATCAAGTATAGTCAAAGAAAATTGGGAAACAAACTTTGATAGACTAAAGATTGATTTTGCAAATTGCATATCCAGAATGACAAGCTAATCAATAGTAGGAAACAAGTTTTGTGATATAGTTTTGACACCTTTTCCATTGATGTGAAAGGGGGAGTATTATGTTGAGAAAAATGTGTATAGATGTAAATGTATATGTAAGGGGGATCCTATGTATGTGTCACTATAAAGGAGTGATAAGGAATGTAATGATCATTCAAAACATGAATAAAATTGTTATGTTTTGAAGGAAATTTTTGTGTAGTTACTTTTATTTATTTTTTGTTATGTATGAGATCATTTTGGGACTTAACCAATTTTCCAAAATGTTTCCATGAATGACAAAGGGGGGGATTTTTAAAAATATGGTCAATTAGATATCTTGATGATTTTCATTTATGGAAACATACATTTATCATTTCATTGATGCACTTAGAGATAGAAAATTGTCTAAGTATTAGACAGTTTGTAGTAGCATAGAGTATAGATCTTAAGAGTATGGATGATGTGTAGAGATTTATATTATGAAAAGTTGAGGAAAGGTTTGTGACATCATTATCATGATGTGTACCAATGTGCATGTGTCTATGGATAGTATGACACAAGTTATACTAAGATTAATAGTATAGGCATTTAGTAGTGTATAGAACAGAGCATGGTAGTAAATATAGTTGTATGGCTTTAAGAATAATTTTGTTTACAAAGTAATTAGTTAGTTATGTTGAGTTGACTCTATGGATATTATTCCATAATTTCTTTTATATTATGTCAAGCATGTGAACACATTAATGCCATCAGTGCATATTTTTATGATTATGGAAGGTATAAGCAAAGATCTTTGGGTTTGTGCAGGATCATGGTGTGCCAAAAAGTAGCAATCTAAAAAATCTATAGTTCTGAAATATAAAGTGTTGATTGACATACTACTTAAAAAATAACTATAACTTTCAAATGGTACAACATTTTTTAAATCCAAAAGATACATCACATTCTATGATTCTTCTACTATAAGGAAGAAAATGAAAAATTAAATTTTACAGAGTTTTGAATTAGTTAAGGTGGTTAGACACGAGAGTTTTTTATTCCAAAAATACTAAAGTAAAAAATTAATTATTATTTATTTATTTTGAATAAAAATACCCAAAAATATGTGTCACATCTAGGCATGAGTCTACTACTTATATCTAGAAGATTATTAAAAAATATTATCATTTGATTTTGATTAAGGTGGTCAAACATATGTCTACTTCTTATTTTTGTTCTAAAAGTTTTGTAATATTGCATTAAAATTCAAAATTTTGATATATTTTTGAGATAAGTCCTAGTAGTTTAGAAACTAGATTCAATTTTCTAGAGATTCTTTTCTCTCAACTTTTTGATATAAAGTTAATAACAAGTAGAAAATTGCATGTCAAGTTGACATAACCTTGATTTTCTAATTTTTTATTGCCTCTTAAAAGCATAGTTTGGTTGACCATGATCCTACGCGTAGCCCTTATCTTGTGTAGATAATGTGAAAGTTGTGTGATTAGATGTGACATATGAACTATTGTGAGAACTATTTGTGAGCCTTATGTGATGTAAAATGTGATGTAAGATTAGAACAAGGGTGAGTCACATTAGCAAAGCAAGTATTGTATGTATACCTATCTTGTGTATAAATTGAATTTTATAATTGCATGCTAAGGAAGTGGGCTCTTCTTGCATACATTGAAATTGTTCAACCAAATCCTAATAGTGTTGAGGCTTCTAACAAGGACTCAAAACACTATACATAATTCATAGACTCCAAATAGGGTCAATATCTTTAACGAGATCCTATTATTTAGTGAATCTTCTAGTGGTATCATTCCCACTGGGGTTTTTTCTTGTCCAAGGTTTCCCTAGTTAACAAATAATGGTGTTATGAGTTCTCCATATGCATGGCTATATTTAATATTTAGTATTGTTGGTTTTCTCTCATATGCAAGTTATAATGTAATTAATAATATTTAGCTTTGGGAAATAGTTTTTAAAATTCTACTTCACCCACCCCCCCTACCCACCTCTCAATATTATCTATTTCTAACATAATTAATTATAATTGCGATAGCACTATTAGCTCACAGTATATACAAAACTTCACAATTGTGATACTAGGGCTTGTGCACTCACTAACATCATCAACTGACTATCCTCTATCATTGCCTGTCTATACATCTTCTTACTACATCTCAGATGTGATATAGCAAACAAACATCAATAACTTCTTTTCCAATACTTTGTCTCTAAAGTTATCTCCTTAAATTTGGTATATCTTCTATACATCTTCATTTAAAACTCTTTGCACTTAATCACATCACTAGGACACTATGTTGAACATGTCCATAATTGCGCATCACTAGATAATCAAACCATTGCTTGTACCATCAAGATCTATGTCTTCTACTCAGCCAGTCTTTATAGAAGCCAATCTAAATATGATCAAAAGCCATAGAACCCACAATCTTAGTAGGAAAAGAGTCAACAATCTTCTAGGGTTGGATACAGTGGATCTAGTAGGTCTGGGGGTCCATAATAGTCTTGATCATAGGGTATAAAAGCTTATACCTGAGGACCATACTATACTTATGGTGGGATAGGTCACCTAGCTAGAGAGCTTCTATATGGATAGTCAACTAGTGGCTAGAGAGGGGCTTCCTTAGAGACTACAATTGGTGACATGGGTAGATCAAACAGAGTATTTGCAACAATTGACAAACATCAAGTTGAGCATCAAGCCATGATTATTGAGGCCACATGTATAATACAAAGTAGTATGGTTGTTGTTTTATTTGATTATAGAGCTATTGACTCCTTTATATTTTAATATATAGTGGAGCATTATAAATTAGTTGTAGTTAGACAAGATGTTAACTGGGAAGTAGAGTTTGCCTCAAGAGCTAGAGTGCTAGTTAGTTCTATGGTGTGTAATTGTTATATTTAGATTGGAGACATGACCACGATATTTGATATATGCATTACCCCTCTATGTTCTTATAATGTTTTCCTTGGCATGGATTGGCATTATACCCATAGCGCCAAGATGGATTGTTGACAAAAGAGGGTAGAATGTGTATATGAATATGAGATCTCTAGAGTGATCTTCAAAGAGAAGAGACTAGTATCTCTTTATATGATTTCCACTATGCATCTTAAATGGTGCATGTGAAATTGATGTTAGTTGTTTTCTGTCCCCATTAGTGATAGAGAGGAGGATTTAGAGGGAGAGTCATCCCTTGATGATTTTCCTATTCTATAAGAGTTTGCAGGTGTATTCCCTTTAGAGCTCTCTATTATGCCTCCACCTAGAGGAGTGGATTTTCACATAGATCTTGTGTCAGGAGCCAAACCAGCATCAAGAGGACCTTATAAAATGTCTACTCATGAGTTTTGTGAGGTAAAGACTTGGTTGGAGGAAATCTTAGAGAAAGGGCATATTAGGCCTACTGTGTCACCTTGGGATGCACTAGTGGTCTTTGTGAGAAAGAGGGATGAATCACTTAGGTTATTCATTGGTTAATGAAACATGAAAAAAGTAACCATAAAGAATAGATAACAACTTCCCAAGATTGATGATCTCTCCAATCATTTACAAGATGCCCAAGTATTCTTGAAGATAGATCTAATGTCAAGTTATCACTAGTTGAGGATTGTGGAGAGTAATATCCACAAGACTACATTTTGTATGAAGTATGGTCACTATGAGTTCACCTTGGTACCATTTGGCCTCACAAATGCTCCAACTGTATTCATGAGCCTCACGAATGGAGTATTTTGTAACTTTTTGTATAAGTTTTTAGTCATATTTTTAGATGATATTTTGATTTATTCCCATAATGAGGAGGAACATGAAGAGAACCTGAGATAGGTGTTGCAGAAGTTGAGAGAGAACCGATTGTATGGTATCTTGTAAAAGTGTACATTCTACAGACCTAAGATACATTATTTGGGTCATGATATATTAGGTTATGGAGTCCCAAAGGATCCATTGAATATTAGGGCCATCATATATTAGCCAACACCCACAAGTGTCACTGAAGTAAGGAGTTTTATAAGACTAGTAGGATATTATTGATGCTTTATTGTAAGATTCTATAGGTGGGCACATCCAAACACATCTCTACAAAGAAAGAGAAATAAGTATGAGTGGACAAAGAAGTGCAAGAGAGCTTTTAGAACTCAAGAGAGACCTCACAAGTGCATAGATCCTTGTAGTGCCAAATCCTTCTATAGCTTTTTTGGTGTGGATAGATGCATCACTGGACGGTATAGGGGTAGTCTTTATCTAGGATGTATGACCTATATCTTACAAGTCTAGGAAGTTTAATACTCATAGAATCAATTACCCTACTCATGACCTAGAGCTTGTAGCAATTTTTCATGCTTTAGTGAAGTGGTGACACTCCCTTATAGGTCATAGATTTGACCTTCATTCTAACCATCAAAACCTCCAGTATATATTTACATAGTCAAACCTTAATGCTAGGAGAAGAAGGTGTGTGGAGTTCATTTGTGAGGAAGATTTTGATATTCATTACATTAAAGGAAAGGGGAATGTGATTTTAGATGCCTTAAGAAGAAGGCAGAATAAGCTTTCATTTGTGACTACATGCATTGATTGGAGAGAGTGGGTCCTACATCATTTACTAGAAGATGAACTTTATGAAAAAGTTAGTTAGTTTGTGCATTCTCAAAGACCCTTAGAAGGGAATTACTTAGAGTATTCATTGGATTTTGATGGAATTTTACATCATAGAGGATGTATTTATGTACCTTCCATTGAGGGTTTTCATGAATTCATTATACTTGAGGCTCATAGAGCACCTTATGTAGTGCACTCTAGTGCTAAGAAGTTACATGTAGATATGAGGCAATTATATTACTAGCTAGGCATGAGAGTGTAGATTACTAACATTATTACAAGATACCTTGAGTGTTAGAGGGTGAAGGCAGAGCACTGTCATCCTAGTGGGCTTCTTCAGCCTCATGAAATTTCAAAGTGGAAGTGGAATACTATATCTATGGATTTTATTGTTGGCCTTCCCATGTCTTCTCACCACCATGATGCCATTTTGGTGATGGCTAAAACATTGAACAAGGTTTCTCACTTCTCACCTGTGTATACTACATACACAACATGAGACATAGCTTGGGTGTTTTTGTGTGACATTTTTAGACTTCATGGAATTCCCTCTATGATCATCTCAAATATAGACTCACTATTCAATTCATCCTTTTGGAGAGTGTTAGAGGCAACATTGGGCACTAAGCTCAATTTTAGTAAAGCATACCATCCTCAGACTGATGGTTACATCAAGGGAGTGAATTAGGTATTGGAGGACATGTTGTGCATGTATATGATGGACCGTCAAGTCAAGTGAGAGGAATACTTCCATCTTTTTGAGTTTTCCTATAACAATGGGCACCATTCCTCTATAGGCATGCCACCTTATGAGGCATTGTATGGAAGACCTTGTAGAATACCCTTGAATTAGGATAGGATTGAGGATAGACCATCTATTGGTCCTCGGATAGTCAAAGAGATGGAGTAGCAGGTGACCTTGATTTGAAAGTGTCTTAGAGAAGCACAGGATAGGTAGAAGAAGTATGCTAATAAGAAGAGGTTTGATTGAGAGTATAAGGTTGCAGATAGAATCTTCTTGAGAGTCTAACCACACAAGAGTCTAACCTCATTAATAAAGGGCTCTAAGTCAGAACCTCAGTTCATTGGACCATTTGAGATTCTAAAGAAGATAGGACTAGTTGCATACCGTCTAGCCTTGCCACCTAGCATGTCACACATCTAGGATATGTTTCATGTTTGAGTGCTTAGAGGATATATATTTTGAGTCTCACATTATAGATTTGGATGTTTTATAGGTGGATTTGGATGGGCAGTTAGTGTTGGAGCCTATCTGTATTATTGCTCAAAGGACCCTCGCTCTTTGAAGTCAAGAATTGATCAGGTTAGGGTCTGATGGGATTGTTATGATGAGTCACAACCTCATGGGAGGATGCAACATAGATGAGATCTTAGTACCCATACCTTTTTTATGAACTCTTGGAGGAAGTTCATGCCTAGTGGGGAAAAATGTAAGGCCTCGCCTTGATCCATCATAGCACATCTAATATATTTTATTTTGACACATTATGACTCGATATGTCGAGACATTGTTCCATGGACTAGAAATTGTTCTATTATTTTATGTCAGGTGATTCCTTACTTTAAAAATTCTTAATCATGTTATTTGATATTTTATAAACATGCATAATGATGGTGTATTACAATAAATGAATTCAGGATTATGAATATGTTAAATACTCTAATTATACAAAATTTGTAATGATAAATTACATGTGTGGAGATGAGATAAAGATTATTTAAATGAAATTTTGATTTTGTGATTAATATGTTTATCAAAATGAGTTTTAAATATATACATGTGATTTTCTTGAGCTACTGATGTGTGAATCGAGTGTGCAGGATTATTACCTATGGAATCTAATAGAGAATCGATAATCTACCCTAGGTATAATTAGTGAAATATAGGGTTTAGTCTAATGAAGAAATGAAAACCTCATTATTTCATATTTGATTTGTATCATATTCTGAATGTGTGTATCATTCTATAATTCTAAGGTGTTTAAAGTTACGTAACAACAAATCTTATGGTGTCACTTGACACTCATAATTTTGTTGGTAAATAAATTGTTCTTCCATATTATTGCTCTTCATTACCTAATTAAGAACAATATCTGATCACAAACAATTGGACAGCCTTTGGTGAATAATTCAACTTTCCTTTGAATTGGTAAGTATAGCTCCCTAAAAAAAATTTGCAATGAACTATGCTTCTTTCCTAAACTACTTTGTGGTATGTTCTTAATCTAAGAATAGTAGAGGAATAACAAAGATAGACCTAAATTAAATGCAACTCAGGTAGTTAATAACCCCTCAATACTGAAATAGATTCATGTACCCACACATCTTATGAATCCATAAATCCATTCACCTAATTAATTAATGCTAAATTAATCCAAACTCAAATCTAAATTACAACTGATGAATAGAGAAAACTAATAGATTTCTTTTGTCAAATGAATTATAACAATGCTTATTACATTCATTTTTATTCTACAAAATAGGGGAAATGAAACTCTGTTCTTCCTTAGTTATCTGTAATATTGAAAAGGAAATACTAACAAACCAGTCACACCACTTACTAGAATGGAAAATGATTAGAAATAAAATACCATTCAATTGTCTCTACAACAAATAGTACTTTACACCAAAACTTTGCTGACCTTTCATTAATCATTCAACTTCATACATATAGATTTTGAGAGATGACCACTACAATAGGAATTTTAATCGATTCATCTTCTGAGGAGACAAATGGAAAGATACCAATTTGTCATATTACAAAATTTACAAAATTGGTAGAAGTTTCCAAATAAGATGAAAAGGAGGCATCATAGAATCATTTACACTTCTTCCCCTTTTCAACTTTTGCCCTATATGCCTTAGCGGTGACTATACTGGGAACTAATTCCTCATGACTAGGAACATGTACATTAGTGAATCTTAGGAGCCATTTTTAATGTTCTCGAGCCAACTCTTTCATAGAATGTAGATGTCTAGCCAATTCTTTAGTAGCTACATGTATCCATCCACCTAGTGTCTATAGCTCTATCACTCTGTTTTGGACACTTGAAGTCATTTCCTATGGGTTACTTAAATATATGGAGAATTTTTTCTTCATTATCTCCACTCCAATAGGGGTTGTCCCTTGAACACTAGTTTGTGGATCAGTATGAAATTCTTTCATTAGTTCAAGTGCCCTATCTTGAGTTCTCTTCACTTTATCTCATGTTTCCTTGAGTCCTTTTTCAACTTCATGAATCATCTCTAGCTTGAATTGCATACCCTTGAGCCATTCAAACAGGGGTTCAGTTCCTTTCTTCAAAATTTTTACTTCAATTACTTCCTTTGCTTTCATCTAGATAATCATTTTCAGGAGAGAGATACACTCATCACATCTTACTTTTTCCTATCTTTCTTTGTCTCTAATCGAAGGATAACATTCTCGATTCGATAAGTCAGAGAAACTCCATCTGCGTGGAGTTTGTCAACCCAATCTTTCCCAATCTAACAAAAATGTCTATCTTTCTGAATCTGTGAGATGAAATCTTGCACTTCCTTAGTTGTAGGAGTTTTAGTAGCTGGCACACTCGCAATGGTTTCTAGTGGAAAAACTAGCTTCCTGATGAACTTTTTGAGTTCTTCTATCTTAGCTTTCATCTTAATATTTGACAACTTGAGGCTTTCTAACTAACCTTCTATTATTTCATTGTAGGATCTCCATAGGCCTGATTTTGTATCATGCCTGGCATCTCTAAGATCAATTGAATATAGAGTGAATTCTTTAGGAGTCATATCCTCAATCTGCCTTGCTTTATTTGGTTTTGCGATCTCTATAGTCAAATGTATGATCTCTAGATCCTGCCCCAGTATGGATAAAGTTTTCTGCTTGTTAGCTTTTACTATGGCTGATCTAGAGCATACCGCTTGAGACACAACATCCTTTGTAGGAGCACTATCATCTTTCCTCTTTCCTTTTCTTTCTAAGGTATCTTGAAGCCAAGGCTCTATGCCAATCACCTTAGAAGCCACTCCAAGTGATTCTATGTGAAACATCTTCTTTACTGGAGTCACTACTATTATTGTTGCAGAGAAGGGGTTCTTCAAGTCTAGAGAGAGAAGCTGAGATGAACCTGAGACATTCTCTTCTTCTTGAGTTCTCTTTGTAACTTCATCAGATTCAATGGACTCACTGTTGATGCTATTATCATCTCCAATCTCTACTATCTGGATGGGAGAACCAATTGGCTTCAAAAGAGAAGCACTTGCAGATGGAGTAAGGCTATGATGAGGAGATGAAACTGGGGTAACACAAGGAGATGGAATTGGGGTAGTTTGAGGAGGTGAGGCCAGAGTGGTGGTTCCATATTTTGGTTCTTCTATCCCTTTTTGTTCAGTACCAACCTAAGCTCCAATTACTGGTAGGGAACTTCTTTGCAAAATTGGAGCTATTAAAATATTCTTCTCTAGGGGTTGATCACCTCCTCCTGTAGATTGAGCCGACCCTTGTGTAGCTAAAGTTGTAACACTGGGTGTGGTACTTTGAGAGGAAGTGGGAGTAGCAGTAGCTGGAGAATCTTGAGTAGTCTTGCTCCTACTCTAGCTCTTTTTTGTTGTCCACTCAACCCATTTCCCTGTTCTCTTGATGATCCAAGCATCATGAAATCAATATCTTCTTCTATATTTACACATGGTTTAGAGCTGATTGGAATGCCTCTCAATTTGGTCAAAATGTGTATTACTATACATATTTTTCCCATCATCTTCTAGCCCTTCCACATCCAAATCAATGCCATAGGTCTTTATTTTTTCTATTCTGAGTCTAGCAAAGGCACGATCCTGGCTGTCTATCTCATCTTATAAATGATCCCAATAATCTTCTATAGTAGTTATATGTTTGATGACACTCCCAATTTGAAGCACATCTCTAGCATACCCATTTGGATCAAACATGGGCCTCACCACTTCATACTCCTCTAGTCTGTATCTATTCTCAAATGCTTTGAGTATGTTCTTTGCATAAGATCTAGATTCAGAACTGTAAGCTCCAACTTTTAAGGGGAATTCATAATCCTTTCTCAAACTAGTCCTTAGCACATTTACTTGAATTTCTTGCCTGACGATCTCAATGAGTATGATCATATCATCTAGATATCTAGGCAGCTTCAGGGGAAGTCCATCAAATGCTACATGACTCAAATAAGAGAAAGATGAGAATTGAATAAAATAACAACCAAACTGGTTGATGACTACCATTGCTTCTGGGCTAAACCTCTACTCCAGACACCCTTGGAATTCCTTGTAGATTCTCATAGTGAATGCATCATTAACTTGGATATACTTTGCATAGCTACTCTATAATCACAAGCATGGATAAAGCTCATAACTTTTTACATTTTTGGGAAAATTCTCTATTATGGGGAGTCCCAATCACAATTGTAGGGAAGCCAACATATATATCAAGAAAGATGACATATAAAATGAATTGTAAAACTTGGCTACACTGAGAGCCTTAGAAAGATGTTCACTAACCTTATATGCCTAGTCAACATACTGTGTGTCCAAATAGATAATTTGTACCATAAAGAAGTATTGTTCTATAAAATTGAGTGCTTTTACCTCACATTTTAGTCAATGCAAGAGGATCAAAATACCCTCGATTTTGGGCTTAAGATTCATGCCAAACAAGGTTTTAGAGACCTTACTCTTTGCTCCCTTTGGTTTTTGGAACTAGAACTTCATGATATCCTTCCGCCACACCATTTTCTTCAGGGAGAATTCAGACATGTCTCCTCCGATTGTTAGCTCAGAGAACTCCTCTCATTCTAGAATCCATAAACAGTTCACCACCACTTGCCTATTAATTGAAATCAATACCATTTGATCAAGCAATAGGATTTTCTTTCTGTCTAGGTTGTAATGATTGATACATTCCACAATTAGCTCCAAAACTTGTACTATGATAGGAAACCTGATTGCTTCCACCAGTCCACTTCCTTGAAGCTTCTCAATTATAGGGTGAATCAGCTCAGTTCTTAGCCTTCTTTGAAAATCTTACATATCAAAGAAATGTAGCGAAGTATCAGAGATACTCTGCCATGTGGAGTTGATTCCACCCAGCCCATCAGAACTAGAGAATCTTGATGCCATCTTGCCTTATATAGAATGATAGAAACTCAAAAAATGTGATAATGTAAGAAAATGAACCCTAAACTTTGAACCTTTTTAGAAGCACTATTCAATATAATAGTATAATAGTAAAGCAGTGATATGAGATTCTATTATGTTCTTCTTTATATAAGAACCCTTGATCTACCCATTAAATTCCCCAATCCGCGTCACACAAGCGAATTTAAGGATAAATCTCTTGGATTAGTAAATTTTAGGGTTATAATTAATTTATCCTTGTCATTTCACTATTTTTTTTGGCCCAATAGTAACTCTCCTTTATTACTGACTCGCCTTTCCGCTTTCACCTAGTTTCAAAAAAACAAGAACAGAGTACTCCTTGGGTAAAAATTTGCTTGGCTAGATTCTGCTGAAAATATCCTGACAAATTTAACTAATTTACTTCTATTTCTATCCCAAATATAACCTATGATCCATTCAAACACTTACCATGCTTGTAGGAATGATTTTTCATTAGATGCAAAAAACTACTCTCGAGGGTAGAAAACCCGCGATGGAGAAGGCGATTTCCATTATTCCACTTACGCTTTGTTTTACCTTTTCTGTCTTAAGCAGTTTACGATAAGAATTTGAAAAACATAAAAAGTGCTTCACAAGTGAAAAATGGGGCCCACTAGTAACTTTACACTTCTATTTAGGCCTTTTCAAAAAACTTACTTCTTGGTTCAAAATCCACCAAAGGAAAAGTTATTTCTGAGTATTCTGCCGATGCTTATTTTGATCATCCTGGTGAATTCTGAGTGATTCCCATTATGAAAATATGATAGTACTTAAATGATCCATCCATATTATTTCTCACCTTTCCTTGTTTCATCTTACAAATAGCATTTGTCTATCTTTGTGGAGTTTCACCTTCGAGGTGCAAAAACTTGCTAAGGAGAAGAAGAAACTTGATTTTTTGCCAGTACAATTTTCTTTATACTTGGATCAAATGAGCTACAAGTAAATTCATCTAAGGTAGCATTATTCAAGAATTTCCATCAAGTAAGGATCTAGACTACCCACATGACTCATGACAATAAGGAATACCCACCCAACTATATAATGCGGGAAAAAGAAAAAAATATGGAAACTCAATGGAGAAACTTAACACTTGAGGTAGGAAGGACCAACTGACTAGACCAGCCTAAACACAATACAAGTCAAATCCTCCACTTTGAAAAATTGGAATATGGTAAAAAGTGGGGCAACAGCTGGCTCTAACTAGAGCATTGGGTAAAGTATACCCAATCGAGCAACTCAAAATCTCTGGTTTCATGAAAGACTATAAAGGTGGCAACACAACAAAAATGAAGACAAAACAAGGCACAAGGGAAAGAAAAAAGAAAGAAACAGGCTAACTAGGCACACATAGGACACTAATTTTAACTATAGTACATCATAAGGGTTACCTATTTTCAATTTGAAACTTGACAGAACTTTAAATCCTGACCATTGTAAGTCAGGGGAAGTACTTCACCATCCTCATAAGCCAATTTGAAAGAGTTATTCTCAAACGTTTGATGAATTCTAAATGGACCTTTCCATGAAGTATCAAACTTCTTATGCTTTCCTTTCAAAGCCTTTCTTTTGTCCCAAAGTAGCACACTATCTCCTACCATGAATTTCCTTAGTCTTGTTCTCTTATAAAATAGTTCTTTCACTCACATCTGATGCTGTGTAATATGGTCTACAATTTCTCTCCTTTCTTCTTCAATTTTGCTCAGATATAGGATCCTCTTCTCTAGACCGTCTTTATAAATATCATCTTTAATTACTATTCTGAGCTTGTTCATAACTAACTCTAGAGGTAGAGGTAGATTGGCTTATGTTCCATAAACCAATTCAAAAGGGGAAATGCCAATTGCCCTTTTTGGTGTTACTCTGTCTGCTAAGAGTGTGTCATGAAGTTTCTTGTGCCAAGTCTTCTAATTATCTGAGACTAGCTTCTTCACAATATTAATTAAGTTCTTAATGCTAGATTCTACTTGGCCATTCCGTTTAGGGAAATAATTAGACAAATGACCAACGGTGATCCCATACTCAAAACAAAAATCAGTAATTTCAATTGAAGAAAAATCAGATGCATTATCCATCACTAATTTGATAGGAACACCAAACCTGACTAGAATATTCTCTTTTATGAACCCACACACCACCTTGAAAGTAGTCTTCTTTGTAGCTTTAGCTTCTACCCACTTAGTGAAGTAGTTAGTTGTTGTTATTATATATTGATGACAAGCAATGGATGTTGGATTAATAGGACCAATAAAATCAAGACCCCATTGTTGAAAAATCCCCTCTATGATAACAGGTCTCAATGGTAGGGTGGCTAGCTGGGGATGTCTAGAGAACATTTTTCATTTTTCACACTTTGCTACCCAAGCATATGCATCTTTAAACATCCCAGGCCAGTAATAACACTGCCTTGGTATTTTAAATGCTATGACTAAAGAAGAGAAATGTCCACCACAAGCTTCATCATGAAATGTCTTCAATAGCTTTTCTTGTTGTTTCTTATCTACACACCTAAGGAAAGTACCATCAATAGCTTTTTTGAAAATTTTACCATCCTAGATCACATATTTAGCTACTTTTAGCTTAAGGTCTCTTCTTTTCTTTACATTTAGGCCTTTTGGACATTCACCATATGTCAAAAAGTAAATGATGTTTTCAAACCATGAATCATGGAGACTTAGAGCTAGCACCAATTATTTCTCACCCAATTCTTCTGACTCTCTAGTGATTTTATTCTCTACAATTGCCTTGCATAAAGCATTCCCTCTTATCAACTTTTTAGGTTTAATCTCAATATCATATTCTTATATCTTTGCTACCCACACTCCTCTAACATTGCAACCTACTTTAGGTTGTGTCAATACACTTTTCACTGCTACATCTAGGATAAAAATGATAGAGTGTGAATGTAAGATATAAAACTAGAAATTCTTAAGTGCTCTGACTACTACATAAGCATGCTTCTCAATTTGTGAATACTTCAATTCATGATTTTTAAAAGGTATGCTCATAATAGCTATAGGAGCTTGTATCCCTTCATCATTATCTTGCATTAATATTGCAGATAAAGTATGCTCTGAAGCATAACAATAAATAAAGAAATTTCATTTATAATTTGGATGACTCAAAACTAGGGCATGGGAAATAGCATTTTTTATGTCTTGAAAAGCTTTCTTTCCCACCACATTCCATTTAAAATTTGAATTTCCTTTCATCATGCCCACTATATATTTAGTAGTTTCTACGAAATTAGGCACAAATCTTTTGAGAAAATTTACCTGTCCAAAGAAATATTTAATCCCTATTTTGTTTGAGGGTAGACATAATCTATGAATAGCTTCTACTCTTTTAGGGTCAACTCTAATGCCTTCTTGGGACACTATATGACCCAAAAGCTTTCCTTCTGTCACACAAAAAACTAACTTCTTTGGGTTAAGATATATTCCATGCTCTTTGCACCTCTGTAATACTTTCCTTAAATCTTCCATATGATCCTTTTTTTTTCTTGAAAACATGGTGAGGTCATCCAGATATATGACTATAATTCAATCTTTCAAATTTGTGAATGTATTACTCATGCACCTTTGGAAAGTAGCATCAACGTTAATAAGCCCACAAGGCATTTTGTGATAGGAAAATGTACCCCAAGGGGTGGTGAATGTTGTCTTATGTTGATCTTTCTCTTCTACTTCAACTTGATTGTAACTTGAGAATCCATCAAGCGTAGACATCATTTTAGATCCTGCTACCATTTGCATTAAGTAATCCATATTGGTGAGGGAGAAATTACCTTTTAGAGATGCCTGATTAAAATTGTGAAAGTCAACACAGATCCTTATCTCTCCATTTTTTCCAATAGGTACTATATTTGCTACCTAGGTGGAGTGGTGGATGGGATAAATTATCCTTGCTTTCAACATCTTATCTATCTCCCGAAAGATGGCATCTGCAACCTTAGGATTATAATTCCTCTATTTTTGCTAGAAAGGGATTACTTCAGGTTTAAGAAAAATTTGATGTTTTATCTTCCCATCTCTATAGATTTTTAAATCTTCATAACTCCAAGCAAAAAAATCTCTATACTCCATAAATAGATTCTTTGCGGCCTCTTTTTCTTCAAGTGAACAACACTTCCCAATGTTAATTAGTTTGGGATTATGAATATCTCCAATGTTAACTCCTTCATATTCATCTATGGTAGGTCCCTTTTCCATTCTCTTTTTCTTTATGTAAGCATCATGTCTATTAAATAGTTTTTCTAAAGCCACAAAATATGGGGGAATGGTGTTACCTTCAAGTAGAACTTCTCCATTTTGACTTTGTCTCTCAATTATGTCAGAGCTTTCAAGATCACTTCCACTGGGCTCACATTCAAAAATAGACTTCTAATTCTCTAAAAACATCTACAAACTCTTGTCATCACTGAAGACTTGCCAAGATTCTGTGTTATCTGGGATGGCAGATCGATATATAATTTTGATTTGGTACTTCTTGTCTTTGAAATCTGGATGAGGGAGCAATAAAGAGGTGGAAACTACTAGGAAGTCAGCTTTGGTATTTAATAGAATACTGCCCTTTGGTATCTAAACCTTCAATCTTGTCACAGACTTGGTTCCTATAATTTTTAAGCTTATGATTTATAATAGAATATTTCCCTTTCACTTGCTTTACAATGAGCTCGGCATCAACTTGAGCTTTCAAAATCTTTATCCCTCTTTCTTTTTCTGACATTATTCCCAATAATAAGGCCTCATATTTAGTATTATTATTCATATTCCCAAATTCGAACTTGAAATCCATAGGTTCAAGTTCTCCCTTTGGGGATATCAATACTACACATGCTCTAGATCTTGAAGAGGCATAACTTCCATCAAATTCAAGCATCCATATGCCTGGTACATCTTTGTTTTCATTGGGAATTTCATCACCTTTATTTTCATCTATTTGTTCATTCATACCTTCTTTAGTAAACAACATATAGTTGCTGAATTCTAGTTCTTGATATAGAATTTGAGCTTTAGGATCATCTAATTTCAAAACTGTGAACTTTGCTTTTTCTTCAGGTTCTAATTTAACCTTCTTATTCCCAATAGGTATCACTACTTGAGACCAATCTAGTTTTATTTTTCCTCCCAAGTCTTGACAAAAACTTCTACTTAATAGAAGCCCATAGCTTGCTGGAATATGAACTACTAAGATAGTCAATAGGAGTTTCTTTTATAGACGTGAAGCTAAGGCTACTTGAGTATCTTTGATTTGCCCAAGTAAAGGGACTTGTTTGGCATCCATAGAATAACATCTCCCATGTACTCTAGTGAGATTGAGTCCCAAGGCTTTATCTATGAAATATGGCATAACATTATCTGATGCACCTGAATCTATTATGCAATTACCAAGTTTACATCTGTTGATGTACAATGAAACATAAAAAGGTTCAGGCTTCTGTCCAGGGAAGGTTGCTAAAATAGTAGAATCTTCTTGATTGAACAAGCCAGATGTTAAGGTTTCATCTTCAATTTCAATAGTCACATTATGATTCAAGTCTAAGATATCCTCTTTACATCTATCCACTAATCTCTTTAACTCGAAAGGATGTGACTTTAAATAATCAATAGTGGAAATTTGAACTTTTGACTCTTCACAAAATTGAATGAAATCAAAAGATGTTTTGTCTTTACCCATTGGTGAAGTGGATGTTTCTAGATTAGTATATACCTTACTCATGGAAGGACTAGAGTCATCTTTGCGAGTATGATTAGAAGCTTGATTCTTCATTTTTTGTCCACAGGTAAGTACTGTGTATGAAGTTCCATCAATGGTTGCATAATACTTGCCTTTGGATTTAGAATCTGATTCATATTCCAAAAATAAATTTCTAGAGTCACCATTTGAGTATGAATTTGGCTCTAAGCTGGGATTTGCAATATTCAACTCATCAAGGGATAACAACTATATCATGCAAGCAGTTTCTGTGCAGCTTGCACTATCATGGTCTACTGTTAGATGAAACATGCACATGTTTCCTTTTTTTGGTGTTGCCTCAATGTGTAACTTAGGTTGTAAACCTTGAAACTGTACCAATTTTCCATCATTATTCCTTCCTGGTGGATTTTGATAATTCTTTTTGTAAGACTGATTAAGCCTAGGAAATTATCTCTTCATTGCTATCAATTCATTTGATAATTTTTGAATCATTTCATTAGATGATGTGGTATTATTGGAACTTCCCCTAGTTTGAATGTCTTGCTTCCATTTTCCTATAGAAATCAAACCATCTTCAAATTCTATTTCCTTCTTTTGTGCATTAGCTAAGCTTGTGAGATGTAATATCCTTAAATCATAATTGATATCTAGAGGCATAGTACTAATAAAGAAAGATTTTAGATTATTGGGTGTGGGTCTATTAGCAGTAGGAATCCTACTATTAATCTTATTGAATTTGGCAACAAAATCCCTCATGCTCATCATTGGTTGCTACTTAATTGAGGTCAACTATGTTGACAAGTCATGTTCATCTTCCATAGTTTTAAACTTGTCTCAAACTCAGCTCTCATTTTATCCCAATTAGTTATTGAGCCATCAACTAAATGATAAAACCAGTCTATTGCACTATTTGTAAGGGTCTCTACGAACAATCTCACAACAACATCTTCATGTCCCACCCCTAGTATATGGGTGGCCTCAAAGAATGCTTTTATGTGTTCATATTTTTCTTCCTTGAATCAACAGGGAGTGGATGATAGGAATTTAGTGCTAACAACCCTATTACCGCAGCCCATGGAGCAGCCATGATTGTTTTGGCAGTGTATGGCAGAAAATTAACAACAAAGGAAGCAATAATTCTATGTAAGGCCAATACTTGATAGGTAGAATGAGAAATACTAGTGTTTTGATTCTTAACAAGGCAAGTTGGTCTACTTTGACTCTTCTTCTCACCCTTCCACTTTGGAACTTCTAAGATGGGAAAACCAAGTTTTGTAAGTTTATCAAAAATAGGGTCTTGCCCACCTTATTCCTTGGTACATCTAAGGAACCTTTCCAGGATGCCAAATTGATTTTATCTCTAAGCTTGTTGTCTAACTTGTCTTTCTACTCTCTAGATATCTCTCCTTTGAATAGCCCTTTCCAAGATTTAAACTCTTCTTTCTTCCTCCTCTAATACCTGGCTAGCATTCTGATAATGTTCAATGTTCCTTCTATGTCTCCAAAAAAAAGTATTAAGGGATGAAATTATCTTTTCTTTATCATCTTGAAAACCAAGGTTAGGTTGTAGCACTAGAATTATATTTTAATGAAGTAGTACCATTTTTCCTCATGACCTAGGCTTTTTGATCAAGTGACTATTCATTTCCCTAGCAGAGTTGCCAAATACCTATTGGTAAACAGATTGTTCTTCTATATTATTACTCTTTATTACTCAATTAAGAATAGTATCTAATCACAAATAGTTGGAAAGCCTCTGGTGAATAATTTAGCTTTCCTCTAAATTGGTAGGTACAGCTCCCTAAAACAAATTTGCAATGAATTTTGTTTCTTTCCTAAACTACTTTGTGGTATGTTCTTAACCCAAGAACAATAGAGGAATAACCAAGTTAGACCTAAATTAAATCCAACTCAGGCAGATAAAAACCTCTCAATAATAAAAAAAGATTCATGTACCTACACATCTTTTGAATCCATAAAACCATTCACCTAATTAATTGATGCTAAATTAAGCCAAACTCAAATCTGAATTACAACTGATGAATCAGGAAAACTAACAGATTCCTTTTGTCAAATGAATTACAACAATTCTTATTAAATTCATTTGTATTCTACAAAATATGGGAAATGAAACTCTGTTCTTCCTTAGTTCTCTGTACTACTGAAAAGGAAATACTAACTAACTAGTCACAACACTTACTGGAATAGAAAATGATTTGAAATAAAATACCATTCAATTGTCTCTGCAACAATTAGTACTTCACACAAAAATTTTGCCGACCTTTCATTAATCATTCGACTTCATACATATAGATTTTGAGAGATGACCATTACAATAGCAATTTTAATTGATTCATCTTCTGAGGAGACAAATGGAAAGATACTAGTTTATCATATTACAAAATTTACAAAATTGGTAGAAGTTGCCAAAGAAGGTGAAAATGAGGCATCATAGAATCATTTAGACTTCTTCCCCTTTTTCAACTTTCACACTATATGCCTTAGCGATGACTATAATGGGAACTAATTCCTCATGACTAGGCACATGTACAGTGAATCTTAGGAGCCATTTTGAATGTTCTCAAGCCAACTCTTTCATAGAATTTAGATGTCCTACCAATTCTTTAGCAGCTACGTGTATGCATCCACCTAGTAGTTGTAGCTCTATCAGTTTTTTTTGGACACTTAAAGTCATTTCTAAGAGGTTACTTAAATACATGGAGAAGTTGTTCTTCATTATCTCCACTCCAATAAGTGCTCTCCCTTGACCACTAGTTTGTGGATCAGTATGTAATCCATTCATCAGTTCAAGTGCCCTATCTTGAGTTCTCTTCACTTTCTCTCCTATTTCCTTAAGTCCTTTTTATGCTTTGTGAATCATCTCTAGCTTGAATTGCATACCCTAAAGCCATTCAAATAGGGGTTTGGTTCCTTTCTTCAAAAAGTTTACTTCAATCACTTCCTTTTCTTTCATCACGATAATCATTTTTAGGAGAGAGATGTACTCATCACATCTTTCTTTTTCCACATTCAAGGTGTGTTGATTAGATGAGATATTATCTTTCTCAGTCTCTAATCGAAGGATGACATTCTCGATTTGATCAATCAGAGAAACTCCATCTGCATGGAGTTTGTCAACCCACTCTTTCCCAATCTAACCAAAATGTCTATCTTTCTGAAGCTATAAGATGAAAGCTTGCACTTCCTTAGTTGTAGTATTTTCAGTAGTTGGCACACCAGTAATGGTTTCCATTGGAACAACTAGTTGCCTGATGAACTTTCTAACTTCTTCTATCTCATCTTTCATCTTAATCTTTGACAATTTGAGGCTTTCTAACTGACCTTCTATTATTTCATTGCCCAATCTCCATAATAAAAATTTTGTATCATGCCTTACCTCTCCAAGATCAATTGAATGTAGAGTGATGTCTTCAGGAGTCATATCCTCAATTTTCTCTACTTTATTTTCTTTTTCAATCTCCATAGTCAAATGTCTCATCTCTAGATCCTACCCAAGTATGGACAAAGCTTTCTACTTCTTAGCTTTTACTATGGTCGATCCAGAGCATACTGCTTGAGACACAACATCCTTCGTAGGAGCACTTTCACCTTTCCTCTTTCTTTTTCTTTCTAAGGTGTCTTCAATCCAAGACTCTGTGCCAATCAACTTAGAAGCCACTCCAAGTGACTCTATGTTGGACATTTTCTTCTTTACTGGAGTCACTACTACTATTGTTGTAGAGAAGCGGTTCTTCAGGTTTAGAGAGAGAAGCTGAGATGAACCTGAGATGCTCTCTTCTTCTTCACTTGTCTTTGTAGCTTCATCAGATTTAGTGGACTCGCTGCTTCTGCTCTTATCATCTCCAATCTCTACTACCTAGATGGGAGAATCAGTTGGCTTCAAAAGAGAAGCACCTGTGGATGGAGTAGGGCTATGATGAGGAGATGAAACTGGGGTAACATAGAGAGATGGAATTGGAGTAGCATGTGGAGATGGAATTGGGGTTGTGTGAGGAGGCAAGGTCGGAGTGGTGTTTCCATCTTTTGGCTTTTCT
Source organism: Cupressus sempervirens (assembly GCA_028749045.1). Classification (NCBI taxonomy): domain Eukaryota; kingdom Viridiplantae; phylum Streptophyta; class Pinopsida; order Cupressales; family Cupressaceae; genus Cupressus; species Cupressus sempervirens. The sequence continues at coordinate 245,879,335 of CM053791.1, forward strand.
GTCCCTTTTTCTTCAGTACCAACCTAAGCCCCAATTACTAGTAGGGAACCTCCTTGGCAAGTTGGAGGCAAGGTCAGAGTGGTGGTTCCATCTTTCAACTCTTCTATCCCTTTTGCTTTAGTACCAACTTGAGCTCCAATTACTGGTAGGGAACCTCCTTGGCAAGTTGGAGGAAAGGTCAGAGTGGTGGAGCTATTTAAATATTCTTCTCCAAGGGTTGATCACCTCCTCCTATAGATTGAGCTGGCCCTTGAGTAGCTAAAGTTGTAACACTAGGTGTCACACTTTGAGAGGAAGTTGGAGTAGAAACAACTAGAGAAGATTGAGTAATCTTGCTCCTGCTCTAGCTCTTTTTTGTTATCCACTCAACCCATTTCCCAGTTCTCTTGATGATCCATTCCATCATGACATCAATATCTTCTTCTATATTTACACATGGTTTAGAGCTTATTGGAATGCCTCTTAATTTTGTCAAATATGTATTACTATACATATTTTTTCCATCATCTTCTAGCCCTTCCACATCCAAATCAATGCTATAGGTCTTTATTTGTTCTATTGTGAGTCTAGCAAAGGAACGGTTGTGGCTCTCTAGATCATCTCTACTATCAGCCCAATAATCTTCTATAGTAGTTATATGTTTGATGATGCTTCCAATCTGAAGCACATCTCTAGCATACCCATTTGGATCAAACATGGGCCTCACCACTTCATACTCCTCTAGTCCATATTTTTTCTTGAAAGCTTTGAGTATGTTCTTTGCATCAAATCTAGATTCGCAACTATAAGCTCCAACTTTTATGGGAAATTCATATCCCTTCTTTCTCGAATTGGCACTCAACACATTTACTTGAATTTCTTTTCTAATGATCTCAATGAGCATGATCATATCATGCTGATATCTAGAAAGCTTTAGGGAATCTGCCAAACACTATAAGATGCAAATAAGAGAAAGATGAGAATTGAATAAAATAATAACCAAAATAGCTGATGACCACCATTTCTTCTAAGCTAAACCTCTGCTCTGAACACCCTTGGAATTCCCTACAGATTCTCATAGTGAATGCATCATTAACCTAAATATAATCCACATAGCTATTCTGTAACTGCAAGCATGGATAAAACTCATAACTTTTTACATTTTTGGGAAAATTTAGTATTTTGGGGAGTCCTAGCCACAATTGTAGCTCCAAATTTTATGGTAAATTCATATCCCTTCTTTCTCAAACTGGTACTCAGCACATTTACTTGAATTTCTTTTCTAATGATCTCAATGAGCACGATCATATCATGCTGATATCTAGGAAGCTTTAGGGAATCTGCCAAACACTGTAAGATGCAAATAAGAGAAAGATGAGAATTGAATAAAATAACAACCAAAATAGCTGATGAACACCATTTCTTCTAAGCTAAACCTCTGCTTTGAACACCCTTGGAATTCCCTGCAGATTATCATAGTGAATGCATCATTAACCTAAATATAATCCACATAGCTATTCTGTAACTGCAAGCATGGATAAAACTCATAACTTTTTACATTTTTGGGAAAATTTAGTATTCTGGGGAGTCCTAGCCACAATTGTAGTTAAGCCAACATATATATCAAGAAAGATGACATATAAGATGAATTGTAAAAGTTGGCTACACTGAGAGCCTTAGAAAGATGTTCACTAACCTCATACGCTCAGTCAACATACTATGTGTCTAACCAGATAATTTGTACCATAAAGAAGTATTGTTCTATAAATTTGAGTGCTTCTACCTCACCTTTAAGTTGATGCGAGAGGAAAAAAATATCCACAATTTTGGACTTAAGATCTATGCCAAACAAGGTTTTAGGGACCTTAATCTTTGCTCCCCCAGGTTTTTGGAACTAGGAGTTCATGATCTCCTTCTGCCACACCATCTTCTTCAGGGAGAATTCAGACATGGCTCCTCTGATTGTTAGCTCAAAGAACTCCTCTCATTCTAGAATCTACAAATAGTTCACCATCACTTGTCTATCAATGGAAATCAATACCATTTGATCAGGCAATAGGATTTGGTTGCTGTTTGGGTTGTAATGATTGATACATTCCACAATTAGCTCTGGAGCTTGTACTACGATAGGAAACCCAGTTGCTTCCACCAGTCCACTTCCTCGAAGCTTCTCTGTTATAGGGTGAATCAGCTTAGTTCTCAACATTCTTTGAAAATCTTGCATATCAAAGAAACATAGTAAAGTATCAGAGATACTCTACCATGTGGACTTGATTCGACCCAGCCCATCAAAACCAGAGAATCTTGATGCCATCTTGCCTGATACAGAATGATAGAAACTCAGCAATTGTGATAATGTAAGAAAATGAACCCTAAAATTTCAAGCTTTTTATAAGCACTATTCAATATAACAATATAACAGTAAAGTGGTGATTTAAAATTCTATTATGTGGGTATGTGCAGGATCATGGTATACCAAACTATGGCCTTAAGTGGTAGTGAAAAATCAGCAAATCAGGTTTATGTCAACTTGACACATAATTTTGAAGTGGTTATGGACTTTATATCAAAAAGTTGTACGAAAATAATCTATAAAAAATTGAATGTAGTTTCTAAACTACTAGGCCTTATAAGGAGAAAATAATAATTAATTGGTCAAAAGTTTGAATTTTAATGTAGTACTAAGAAAATTTCAGGGTGAAAATAAAAAAGTAGGTGTATGTCTGACCACCTTAATCAAAATCAAATCATAATTTTTAAAAAATATAATTATAGATATGAAAAGTAGACTCATGCCCGTATGTGATGCATATTTTTATGTATCTTTATTCCAAATAAATAATTAAATATGAATTTTCTACCAAAACTTTTTTGAAAAAAAAAAGTCCCGTGTCTGACCACCCTAACTAATAGAAAATTTTACCAAATTTAAATTTATTTATTTATTTCTTATACTAGTCGAAGTATAGAATGTGACAAAATTTTAGATTTAAAAAATGTTATACCGTTTGAAAGTTATAGCTATTTTTCAATTATAATGTCAATCAACACTTTACAATTATCTTCATTGATAATTAACTAATAAATACTTATCGAACTTAGAATTTGATAGAAATTATATTGGTGGAATCTAGAGAGCGATATTTAAAAACCCTTTTAGTTTTATTCAATTTCAATCAAAATAACATTATTAGACGGCTACCCGAAGTCTGAGTATCACTAAAACCCTCTTCAAACATGTCTTTTGGGTTGACCGGGTAGGCTTGGTAAATACCAAGCCTAATCGGATATTCGATTATTAATCTGATATCCGATATGTTGTGATTGGCAAATTCAAAATTCCAACCCATTTTGGAGGGAAAATTGGGTTTAAACATCATAGCTTATTATTTATAAGTTTTTTCACTTATATTACTATGTAAAGACATATTTTAATACTATATATATATATATATATATATATATATATATATATATATATATATATATATATATATATATATATATATATATATATATATATATATATATATATATATATATATATATATATATATATATATATATATATATATATATATATATATATAAACGTAATGTAAATATATAAAATATAATCTAGAGATATATAATAATATATTATGTTAATCTTATTACAATCTATAAATATAATTTATATTGTTATTATTTTTAATAAATATAATAACGTAATTTGTATATATATAATACGTATTATATATTATAATATTAATATGTATGTTATTAATATATATATAATAACGTAATATATTAAATATAAATATATAATATGTATTATAATTATTTTTATATATTAATATGTATGTTATTAATATATATATATATATACAATAACATAATATTTTCATTAAATATAATAAAGTAATACATATATATATGTTATTAATATATATAATAACGTCATAGGTATATTATATATGTTAATAATATACATATCTATTATATTAAATATATATACATATTAATACATATGAGTCAAAGGGGGTCATAGGTCAACCATTGACCTCCTCTGACACATTAAACGATGACATATGTCCTTAGTGGTCCTAGGAGCCCTAGGGACATATTACAATGGTTAATATGGGTCAAATGGGGTCATAGGGTGACATAAGACCCCTTTTCACCCATTAAATAACGATATATGTCCCTACGGGTCCTAGGACTCTGAGGGACATATTTGAATCGTTCATATGGATCAAAGGGGGTCGTAGGGTAACCTATGACCCCCTTTGACACATTAAACCATGACATATGTCTCTAGGGGTCCTAGAACCCCTAAGGACATATTCAAACGCGTAATATGGGTCAAAGGGGGTCATAGGTCCCTTTGACCCATTTAATGACAACATTTGTCCTTAGGGGTCCTAGGACCCTTAGGGACATATTCGAATGGGTAATATGGGTCAAAGGGGGTCATAGGGTGACCTATGACTCTTTTTGACCCATTAAACGATGACATATGTCTCTAGGGGTCCTAGAACCCCTAGGGACATATTCAAATGGATAATATGAGTCAAATGGGGTCATAGGGTGACCTATGACCCTCTTTGACCCATTAAATGATGACATATATTACTAGGGGTCCTCGGACCCATAGGAACATATTCATTCATATGGGTCTTTGACTCATTAAATGATGACATATTTCTCTAAGGGTCTTAGAACCCCTAGAGACATTTCGAATTGTTCATATGTATCAAAGGGGGTCATAGGTCAACCTATGACCCCCTTTGACCCATATGAACGATTCGAATATGTCTCTAGGGGTCTTAGGACTGCTAGGGACATATTCGAATTGTTCATATGTGTCAAAGATGGTCATAGGGTGACCTATGACCTCCTTTGACCCATTAAATGATAACATATGTCTCTGGGAGTCCTATAACCCCTAGCGACGTATTCGAATCATTCATATGGGTCAAAAGGGGTCATAGTGTGACCTATGACCCCCTTTGACCCATTAAATGATGACATATGTTCTTATGGGTCCTGGGACCCCTAAGGACATATTTGAATCGTTCATATGGGTAAAAGGGGGTCATAGGGTGACCTGTGACCCCCTTTGACACATTAAACGATGACATATGTCTCTAGGGGTCCTAGAACCCCTAGGGACATATTCCAATTGTTCATATGGTTCAAAGGGGGTCATAAGGTGACCTATGACTCCCTTTGACCCATTAAATAATGACATATATTCCTAGGAGTCATAAGACCCCTTGGGACATATTCAAGTTGTTCAAATTGGTCAGAGGGGGTCATTGGGTGACTTATGACGCCCTTTCACCCATTAAATGATGACATATGTCCCTAGGGGTCCTAGGAACCCTTGGGACATATTCGAGTGGGCCATATGGGTCAAAGGGGGTCATAGGGTGACTTAAGACCCTCTTTGACCTATTAAATGATGACATATGTCCTTAGGGGTTCTGGTACCCCTAAAGACATATTCAAATCGTTCATATGGGTCAAAGGTGGTGATAGGGTGACCTATGACCCCTTTTGACCCATTAAATGATAACATATGTCCCTAGGGGTCCTAAGAATCTTAAAGACATATTCAAATCATTCCTATGGGTCAAAGGGGGTCATAGGGTGAACAATGACTCCCTTTGACCCATGAAACAATGACATATGTCTTTAGGGGTCATGGGACTCCTACAGACATATTTGAATCATTCATATGGGTCAAAAGGATAGATAGGGTAACCTATGACCCCCTTTGACCCATTAAATGACAACATATGTCCCTAGGGGTCCTAAGAACCCTAGAGACATATTCGAATGAGCCAAATGGGTCAAAGGGGGTCATAGGGTAACCTATGACCCCTTTTAACCCATTGAATGATGACATATGTCCTTAGAGGTCCTACAACCCCTAGGGACATGTTTGAATCGTTCATATGGGTCAAAGGGGGTCATAGCATGATCTATGACCCCCTTTGACCCATTAAATGATGACATATGTTCCTAGGGGTCCTAGGACCCCTAGGGACATATTCAAATTGTTCATATGGGTGAAAGGGGGTAATAGGGTGACCTATGACCCCCTTTTACCCATTAAACAATGACATATGTCCCTAGGGGTCCTAGGACCCCTAGGGATATACTCGAATCGTTCCTATGGGTCAAAGGGGGTCATAGGGTGACCTATCACCCCCATTGTCGTATTAAATGATGACATATGTCCCTAGGAGTCCTAGCACCCACAAGGACATATTCGAATCATTCATATGGATCAAAGGGGGTCATAGGATGACCTATGACACCCTTTGACCCATTAAATGATGACATATGTCCCTAGGGGTCCTAGGACCAACAGAGACATATTCGAATTATTTATATGGGTCAAAGGGGGTCATAGGGTGACCTATGACCCCTTTTGACGCATTAATGGATGACATATGTCCCTAGGGGACCTAGGACCCCTAGGGACATATTTGAATCGTTCAGATGGGTGAAAGGGGGTCATAGGGTGACCTATGATTCCCTTTGACCAATTAAATGATGACATATGTCTCTAGGGGTCCTAGGACCCATAAGGACATATTCGAATTGTTCCTATGGGTCAAAGGACTTGTTTTGACACATTAAATGATGACATATGTCCCTACGAGTCCTAAGACCCCTAGGGATAGATTTGAATTGTTCCTATGGGTCAAAGGGGGTCATAGGATGACTTATGACCCCGTTTGACCCACTAATCGACGACATATGTCCCTAGGGGTCCTAGGACCCCTAGTGACATATTCGAATGGGCCATATGGGTCAAAGGGGGTCATAGGGTGACTTATGACCCCTTTTGACCCATTAAATGATGACATATGTTCCTAGGGGTACTAGGACCCCTATGAAAATATTCTAATCATTCCTATGGGTCAAAGGGTGTCATAGGGTAACCTATGTCCCCCTTTGACCCATTAAACGATGACATATGTCCCTAGGGGTCTTAGGACCCCTAGGAACATATTCGAATCGTTTCTATAGGTCAAAGGGGGTCACAGGGTGACCTATGACCCCCTTTGACCCATTAAATGATGACATATGTCCCTAGGGGTCCTATGACCCCTAAGTACATATTCGTATCGCTCCTATGGGTTGAAAGGTTCCCCTTTGACTCAGTAAATGACGACATATGTCCCTAAGGGTCCTAGGACCCATACGAACATATTCGAATTGTTCATATGGGTATTAAATGATGACATATGTCCCTACAGGTCCTAAGACACCTAGGGACATATTTGAATCATTCATAAGGGTCAAAGGGGGTCATAGGTCTCTTTGACCCATTAAATGACAACATATGTCCCTAAGGGTCCTAGGACCCCTAGGGTCATATTCGAATGGGTAATATGGGTCAAAGGGGATCATAAGGTGACCTATGACTCTCTTTGACCCATTAAATGACATATTCAAATGGGTAATATGGGTCAAAGGGGGTCATAGGGTGACCTATGACCCTCTTTGACCCATTAAACGAAGACATATGTCGCTAGGGGTCCTCAGACCCCTAGGAACATATTCGTTTTTATGAGTCAAGGGGGTCATAGGTGACCTATGACCCCTTTTGACCCATTAAATGATGAAATATGTCTCTAGGGGTCCTAGAACCCCTAGAGACATTTCAAATTGTTTATATGGGTCAAAGGGGGTCATAGGTCAAGACCTATGACCCCCTTTGACCTATATGAATGATTGAAATATGTCTGTATGGGTCCTAGGACCCCTAGGGACATATTCAAATCATTCATATAGGTCAAGGGTGTCATAGTTGACCTATGACCCCCTTTGACCTATTAAATGATGACATATGTCTGTACCGGTCCTAGAACCCCTAGGGACATATTTGAATTATTCATATGGGTCAATGGGGATCATAGGGTGACCTATGACACCCTTTGACCTATTAAATGATGACATATATCTTTTGAGTCCTATAACCCCTAGGGACATATTCGAATCATTCATATGAGTCAAAGAGGGTCATAGGGTGACCTATGACCCCCTTTGACCCATTAAACAACAATATATGTTCTTAGGGGTCCTAGGACCCTTATGAAAATATTTGAATCATTCATATGGGTAAAAGGGGGTCATAGGGTGACCTATGACCCCCTTTGACTGATTAAATGATGACATATGTCTTTAGGGGTCCTAAAACCCCTAAGGACATATTCGAATTGTTCATATGGGTCAAAGGGGGTCATAGGGTGACCTATGGCTCCCTTTGACCTATTAAATTATGACATATATCCTTAGGGATCATAAAACACTTAAGGACATATTAAAATTGTTCAAATTGGTCAGAGGGGGTGATAGGGTGACTTATGACCCCCTTTGACCCATTAAATGATGACATATGTCCCTAGGGGTCCTAGTAACCCTAGGGACATATTTGAATGGACCATATGGGTCAAAGGGGGTCATAGGGTGACTTATGACCCCTTTTGACCCATTAAACGATGACATATGTCCCTAGGGGTTTTAGTACTACTAAGGACATATTTGAATTGTTCATATGGGTCAAAGGTTGTCATAAGGTGGCTTATGACCCCCTTTGACCCATTAAACGATGACATATGTCTCTACGGGTCTTAGGAATCCTAAGGACATATTTGAATCGTTCCTATGGGTCGAAGGGGGTCATAGGGTGACCTATAACTCCCTTTGACCCATTAAATGATGACATATGTCCCTAGGGGTCATGGGACCCCTACAGACATATTCAAATCATTAATATGGGTCAAAGGGAGACATAGGGTAACCTATGATGCCCTTTGACCCATTAAATGACAACATATATCCCTAAGGGTCCTAAAACCCATAGGGACATATTTGGATGGGCCATATGGGTCAAAGGGGGTCATAGGGTGACCTATGACACCTTTTGATCTATTGAACGATGACATATGTCGCTAGAGGTCCTACGACCCCTGGAGACATATTTGAATCATTCATATGGGTCAAAGGGGGTCATAGCATGACCTATGACCCCCTTTGAACCATTAAATGATGACATATGTCTCTAAGAGTCTTAGTACCCCTAGGCACATATTCCAAGCATTCATATGGGTCAAAGGGGGTCATAGGGTGACCTATGACCCTCTTTGACCTATGAAACGATGACATATGTCCCTAGGGATCCTAAAACTACTAATGATATATCTGAATCGTTCCTACGGGTCAAAGGGGGTCATAGGGTTACCTATCACCCCCTTTGACCCATTAAATGATGACATATGTCCCTAGGGGTTTTAGGACCCACACGGACATATTCGAATCATTCATATGGGTCAAAGGGGGTCATAGGGTGACCTATGACCCCCTTTGACCCATTAAATGACGAGATATGTCTCTAAGGGTCTTAGAACCCCTAGGGACATATTTGAATTATTCATATGGGTCAAAGGGGGTCATTGGTCTCCTTTGACCCATTAAATGACGACATATGTCTCTCGGGGTCCTATAACCCCTAGGGACATATTCGAATCGTTCATATGGGTCAAAGGGGGTCATTTGATGACCTATGACCCCCTTTGACCCATTAAATGACGATGTATGTCCTTTGGGGTCCTGGGACCCCTAAGCACATATTCAAATCATTCGTATGGGTCAAAGGGGGTCATAGGGTGACCTATGACCCCCTTTGACCCATTAAAAGATGACATATGTCTCTAGGGGTCCTAGAACCCCTAGAGACATTTTGAATTGTTCATATAGGTCAAGGGGGTCATGGGTGACCTATGACCCCCTTTGACCCATTAAACGACGACATATGTCCCTAGGGGTCCTAGAACTCCTAGGGACATATTCGAATTGTTCATATGGGTCAAAGGGGGTCATAGGGTGACCTATAACCTCCTTTGAACCATTATATGATGACATATGTCCCTAGGGGTCCTAGGACCCCTAGGGTCATATTTGAATTGTTCATATGGGTCAAAGGGGCTCATAGAGTGACCTATGTCCCCCTTTGACCCATTAAATGATGACATATGTCCCTAGGGGTCCTAAGACCCATAGGGACATATTCAAATTATTCATATGGGTCAAAGGGTGACCTATGACCCTCTTTGACCCTTTAATTGATGACATATGTCCCTAGGGGTCCTAGGACCCATAGGGACATATTCGAATCGTTCGTATGTATATGGGTTAAAAATGAAAGGATATATATATACTATTTATACTATTTTATGATAATAATAATAATATAAATAAAAATTAAATATTATTATTATTATATGTATAGTAATAATAATAATAATATTATAGCTATAATAATAATAATAATATAAATAAACACTAAATATTTACACTGTTATATCTATAGTAATAATATTAGTACTATTATGCGTATAATAATAATATTGATACTATAGCTATATTAATACTATGTATTAATATTTCTATATATTAATACTATTATATATTATACTATTATACTATTGATACTATTATATATTAATGTTACTATACTATCAGCTTAGTAATAAACCAAAGTCGGTTTCCCTCCAATGATTTTCATAATATTAATATAATTATGGCAAAGGAGGGAAATTATAGCAAGTTTTTCCCCCAATTTTTTTTTTTACATAATCAGATATCCAATTTTGGATCGAATATCCATTTTTAAATCGGATATCTGATTTTACTGGTACTAATTCCCAATAATTCTCTGTCCCTACAGACCCGACAACATCACTTTTTCACTTCTATTTTCACGGGTTTTGGAAAAAGTCACGTTTTGGGGCCCAACTAATCAAAAAAATTTTGAAAATATAACTTTAGGTGTTCGAATTTGTCATCTGAATGGGGAGCAACAGTTCTCGAAAGGATAAACGTAAAAGGAAGATATCCAATGAAGACATTGCGGCATATAGGGAAAGGGACAAAATCGAACACCAAAGAAAAAGTCAAGGTATGTTAAATATCAGTCAAATTGATGATGAATTAATCGAAGGTGAGATCATAGAGTCAGGTAATGAATATGTATAGTTGGGGAATGAAAATGTACCTATTGAAAATGATAATGCCAAAATTGAAAATTTATAGAATGAAATTTTTGAAGAAGAAATGCCATCAAGTCATAATCCAAATTGCATAATTGACCATGTCGAAGATGACAATGTACAGGAACCTAATGCACAAGAGCCTTACATATCTCCTAATTATAATCGACATGAAGGTTCTAAAACACCAAAATGGATAATTGAAATTGATGAAACGATTATTACTAGTTTGGAAGGAAAAAAATCAGAAAGAACCATTAGGTTATGGGCTTCAAGACTATATCATATTTTTTTTGGTAAGAAGACAATGGTAGAGCAATGTCAGCACTTATTAGAGATGCAAAAGATGAGACCTATGCTTTCCAAATTGAAGATTCATGTCAATAAAAAGTTGGAAAGAAATTCCATTATGGTGAAGAATCTTTTCAGTGCTCTCAATAGCATTGGAAAAAATAGCAGAGAGAAGGATAATAGAGCTACTTGAAGGGTCATTACAACCTCTTTGGTAAGTCATCATTTGAGAAAGGGTAGATATATGAGACAAACTTGTATTGATTTGAATCTAAATTGTACTACTTTGAGAAGAGCACTTAGTTGATGAGAGAAAATTGATGATCCTCTTCAAAATGAAACATGGGCATTTGGTGGGAGACTTCCACATTTTGATAAGAAGCTATCCGACAATGTGAAGGAAGAAATTACACAATTTTGGCACTCTTCCTTTTATAGAAATGCTTGTTTAAATCAGAAGTGTTCAGAATGTGGTGGCTTATCCAAGTTTGACACATGTTTCCATGAGAGGTGCGAACAAGATCTTGGAAAGACAATACTGAAAAAAAGGGTATATGAAATGGTGAAATACACATTCAAGAGTGGGAGTGAGAGCTCTAGATGTGAATTAGTTGGAAAAGATATCAGTGTGGCTAATTTTATTTCAGATTTCAAGGAAAATCTTTTTTACAAGTATGCAAGACTTAGTCACAGGTCTCAGTGATTGGATCAACAATTTAGAATGTGTAAGGAGACTTTTCCCATTGGCACTATTATATCAGTTGTTGATTTTGTTGAGAACTACACATTGCAACCTTAAAATGAGACATAATCTTAGTATTACAACTCCATTCAGATTGTAATTTTTGTTCACATAACATATAGACATGCCCTTGATAGTGCAGAAGATAATCGAAAGATTATTAGAGAGTATCATTTTTTTATGAGTGATGATAGATCTCACTCTCACGAGTTTGTACAACATTATTTTGAGAATTTTTTTGATTTCTTACATGAGCATGTAATTGCTATGGATAGACATATCATTTGGTCAGATAACTATACAGGTCAATTCAAAAATGCTCGCATATTTTATTGGTTGTGTAGGATGCACGTAGAGAGAGGGGTGCCTCATATTTGGAATTTTTTTGAGTTTGGCCATGGAAAAGGGGAACATGATGGAGCAGGGGCATGTAAGAAGAGAGTTGTAGTTAAGGAGCAACTGAAGATTTCAACAGCAGAGCTTCTTGATGCTCATAGCATTGTTGATTGGTGTAGTTTAGCATTATCACAAGGGGGGACTCTTGATTTAGTGGTACACAAGTTCTTTTGGTTGGTTGAGGAAGGGTCCATAGGTGATAGATCAGATTGTGCTACAGTGAGAGACTCATCAAAAATGCATTCATTTCGGAGCTTTGATTCTAGTAGATGGACCATTTGGACATGACAACTAGCTTGTTTTTGTCGTACTTGTTTTTAGTGTGATTGGGATCACTGTGAGTCAAGTGAGTGGGTGGACAGATGGGCTCCAAATTATCTTACTCCATTGTCTATCATACCCTCTATCAAAAATGATGACATGGAAATTTTACTTGAGCATAACCATCTATCAAATGTACTTCAGCTAGGACATGTCTTTGCATTGGTTGCATCATAGGGGAATGATGAGAAATCTGATTATTGGTTAGCACATTGTGTAAGAGGCAAACAAAAACTTGCACAACTGATCACAGATGATGATGGATTCACATATCCTACTAGTTCAGTGGTTGTTGTTGGAACATGGCTACGGACATACATGCTTAGAAGGAACAGATTCCTGCATTCGAAGACTATCAGAAGCACAAAGTAATTCTCATATATTCACATCTTATTAGAGCAAAAAATGTAAAGTTATTGAAGCATCAAGGAAGACCAAAAGTAAAAGAACTTTTACTATTGCTAATGCTGATCATGAAGCCCTGTTGGAGACCCTAAAATAGAGAGAGGACCCTATTGGAATACTCGACTAGGTATATATACTTCTTATGTTATTTTCTTCATAATGATTTAATGAATTGATGATTATCTTGTTTAATACAATAAGTTACTAATTTTTTTATGATATTGGAATTTAGGTACATCATGAAGAGTTGGATGGGGGTGGTATTGGGGAGAATTTCTAAAATTTATGATGTAAAATGTGTACCTTTTTTGTATATGGTTTTTGTATTTTGGTAGGTTCTTTGTAAGGAATTATAAGAGAAAGATATTGAACAAGTTCTTGAAAATCATATTTGCATGTGATACAAGGCTATAAGGAAAATTTTAAGAGCATTTATAACTATATGAAAGATAATTTCATGTGGATATCTTATTACAAATTTGGTTTTTTCCTTATTTGACATAAAGCTGACATTATGATTATTAAAACTATTTTTATCAAACTAATCAAATAAGAAAAATCTTGAAAGTATGGATGAACAATTAGAATACTTGATTTCTTCCATTTTGCAACCAATCATAAAATTTGAAAGCATAAAGAGTCATAATATTGTATAATGTTTTGAAAGACTTTCATATTGAAAAGTTGTATGAAGCACATTTGGGATAAGCCATGAAATCCATGAAAGAAGATAGCATGTAGGATATGCAATTAAAGCCAATAATCAAGATAGCACATGAATAATGACATGATATGAAGTTGGATATGAAGGCTACGAGTGAATGAGAAAGTAAAATAGGGAATATCATGGATAAGATAATGGTTTTCACAAAGGCACATTTTTTATGTTCTTTTCTATTTTATTTTTATTTTTTAGAAATAGGTCAAGTATTTTCAAGTTAGATAGTGTTCCTAAAGGAAAGATAAGTCCTGATAAGCCAAGACCATAGATAAGTATGCTCAATGATGTTGATAGGATGAAGGAAGTGAGATGATAGTAGGATAAGAGTTCATTCCTTGGAAGGATTGTATGAGTATGGATAGTAGGTAAGTGTATCTTTGAAAACATTTCATAAGGGTAGGTGACAAAGTGGGGAAGATCAACATTTACACACACCATGGAGGGTTTCCGAATGATGGAGGAATCATGGAGGAAATGGATCAAGGTTTAGAAGTATGAGTTGGTAGGACAATGTTAGAAGAAGATTGAGTAGAATATTTGTAAGCTTTTGAGAAAGATGTTTGGAAGAAAATAGAGTGGAAGCTTTTGGAATATTGAATGCCAACTTAGATTTATGTTCAATATTAAAGTCTTTCAAGAGAGACTCTGGAGAGCTGGAAGTAGAAAGTGTAGGAGAAGGTTTGAGGACTTTAGAATAGATGGATAAGGACCAAGGATAGAATTATGAAATGCAAAGGGATAGTGACTAGGGATTTCAACATCTTTAGAGTGAGTAGCATGACCAAAGTCATTAGTAGACTCATGAGTACCTTTTATTGGAGAAAGACCTTTGATAGGAGTGTTTGAATCTTCAGCATAGTTTTGAAGTGGATATGGAGAAGTAGAACATGAGGGGATACTTTGATCTTGACATCTTTCTTTATATAGCATAGAAAGATCACTTTTCCCATAAGTTTTAGTAAACTAAATGGAGGTAGTGGAAATGGTATCCTCATCATATCTAGGAGGTGGGTAACACATAGGATATAGAAAGGTGAAATTTTGGATGAGATGAAAAGGTGTTTGATCTTGATCTTTATTTATATATTTTTCCTTTTGAGAGTCACCTTGATATGGAGCATCTTCTAAGGACAAGGGAAAATGTGAGGTGTGCATGATAGAATCTTAAAGCAATAATGCAGGATTAGCTAAAGTGGGCATAGTAATCATAGTATTGCATGAATGTTGAGGATCTTTAGTCTTAGTAGCATGGAAAAGGTTTGTAGACAAGTTAACGTTAGCTTGATTTTCTTTTAGTTGTAGCCCTTGAGGGTACACATGGTCTATATGGAAAGAATTAGGTTCTTTGTTTGGTGGAGGCATTTTTGAAAGCTTTGGCACTTTAGGAGGTTCATTAGTGTTATAAGAAGTGAAGGTGTCAAGGAAATCATCACTTGACATAGGTTCATCAGCATGATCTTGTGACACATGAGTCATTAGAGGTATCAACAATCCCATCATAAATGAGATATTTGATTTTATGTTTCAACACTATGGAATCTTTAGTTTTATGAAATTTTCTTCCATGGAAGTGGCAATAATGATAATTTCTCCACCATGGAGGTTTGATTTTGAGTTCATAAGGTCTAGAGTTGTCTAGTAATGTGATGGATTCATTATCAAGAAGTGTTTGCAAGATGTTATCATGAGAATCTTCCAATGGAGTAAAAGTTCTCTCAAAAATTTCTCCATGAGAATTTTGTTGTTTCTTAAGTGAATAGAATGCATCCATGTATTCATCACTATCTTGGTCAAAGATAGGTCCATAATAAAAGTTTGGCATAGGCTCAAAGGAGGTATCACTTGCTTGTTCTCTAAAGAGGTCTTTAGATCTAGAAGATGAAGATATTTGATGTCTTGGCGTAGAATATGTAGACCTTGAAGAAGATGACCTGTGTCTATGTAAAGGTCTTAAGGGAGATTAATTTAAGAATGCAATATTCTTCTCTAACCTTTTCTCAAGTTTAGAATTGATTTCTATCATGTGCTTAGAGAGATGAAGGTAAGAAAGATTATTTGTCTCTTCTAGCTCTTTGTATTGAACATATAGATCTTGAAACTCTTTAGTGGCATGGAGGATATCATGATCATCTAGATTTGGTTGAGGTTTGGTAGCACAAGCTTTGAATACCATAGTGGTAGATAGATAATAAAGCATGAAGGAGACTAGAGGAAGCTAATAAGGTGACACGAGATAACTTGATGTCCAAACTAGAGAGGTAGAGTGTTCACATGTCAAAGAGAGGTAGAAATGAATGAGTGACTTGTCAAACAAATTTTTCAAGTAGGTTACAACACTAGTGACTCAAGTCAAGAGCTACGAAAAAATCCCAAATAGAAATGTAGATAAAGAAAGAGAGATGAAAAGTGAACAAATTTAAGTGTAGTCAATAGATCAAGGAAACCATTTAGTGAAATAAATTCTTAGTATGCATATCATAGACCATGAAGTTAGAAAATACCAATAGCTCTAAGACCAAAGAGCCATTTTAAGCATGTTCAAGCACTAGAGACATAGAAAATCAAAGTCAATTTATGAAACTCCCCTTAGCGAAAAATGCAAACAAATATTTGCACTTGAGGTTTTGACTTGGTTGAAAAAGTTTGACAATAATTGATAATACTGCAAGCTTGATGTTCAAAAGAAACTTTTTTTCCAAGAAAGATAGTGACACATGGAGTAGTCTTCAAACAATCAAGCAAGGCACAAAGCAACCTTTCATGATACAAGTCAAAGGGGTCAACCTTTCTTGACAACTTTTCAAAATCTAACTCCTAACGGCTACAAGTTAGTGCCATTAGCTTTGAGTGGGTAGGTGAACCATAGTGACACCCTTCTTCCAACCACGGAGACCCTCTATCCTCTGTGGCCACCCCGTACTGAGGAGTCCCCAAGGTTCTCTAAGTGCATTTTGAGGTTGATCTTTTGAGGGTCATAACTCGAAGCTCGTGAGGGATATCAATAAACTATCGAATACTACAGGATGCTAATGTTGAGGCCTAAAATAACCTATCTCATTTTTGAGAGATCACATTCTGTTTGGATTCGGCACATCGATCTCGCTTGATGCCAAAACTCACAGTGTGCCTCGGTTCATAGGTGCAGCACAATGTAACTTTGAAACCACTGATCTTGGCATCAAATTGTCAGTGCCATTAGCTCCGGATGGGCAGGTGAACCCTAGTCACACCCTTTTTCTGGCCACAAAGACAATTCATCATTTGTGGCCACCCGGTACTGAGGAGTCCCTGAGGTTCTCTAAGTGCATTTTGAGGTTGATCTTTTGAGGGTCAAAACTCAGAGCTCGTGAGGGCTATCGATGAACTATAAAATGCTACAGGATGGTGATATTGAGGCCTAAAATAACCTATCTCGTGTTTGAGAGATCACATTCCATTTGGATTTAGCACAACGATCTCGCTTGATGCCAAAACTCACAGTGTGCCTCAGTTCATAGGTGCACCATAGCGTAACTTTGAAACCAATGATCTTGGCATTGAATCGTCAATTCCATTAGCTCCAGATGGGTGGGTGAACCCTAGTCACACCCTTGTTCTAGCCATGAAGACCATCCATCATTTGTGGCCACCCCGTACCGAGGAGTCTCCAAGGTGCTCTAGGTGCATTTTGAGGTCGATCCATTGAGGGTCATAACTCAGAGCTTGTGAGGGTTATCAATGAACCATTAGAGGAGAAAATTTTGTAAGGATGGAGTGGCTTAGTGTTTTTGCTAAAATAAGTTAGTGGGAAGGGTTTATTAGAGGGGCTTGGCCAAACTAGTGGGGTGTTTGCCCACTCTCTAATTTTAGAGACAGTTAGGTTTTGGAGGGAGATTAGGGGAGATCTACTACAACTATCCTTACCCTAGCTTGGACCAAGGTTGGTATCTCAAACTTGCTTCTTTTCCATTTCTTTATTTTAGCATGGTTAAGCAAATATGCAAGTGTGGAGTTTATCAATGGAGTATGCATTACATTTCATTGTGGAGTAGCATTCATGTGAGTGCTTGAATGGTGTTCATTCCATGTAGATTAGTGTGACACCATTGTGCATCTTGTTGTATTGTGACTCATTGTCCATATCTTTCAATGTTCATGTTCCTTATGATTTTGAAAAGTCCCTTATGTTGCCCCATTGTGATGGAAGGATATTGTATCATTGTTACCTAATGTACGTGTAGAGGAAATAATTGATAAGGTTGTATATGCATGTTTCATTTGGAGTTTATATTGTTATGAAAGAATTTGTATGAGTCACAAATTTTCTTTGATATCACTGTTATCATTTGAAAATGTGAAAGAAAGTTTTCTCCTGGTGGTATTGTAAATGACTAGTTGATAATAACAATCCATAGATGTTATGTGATACCATTGATTGTATAAATTTAAAACTTACTAGATTGCTTACAATCTTGTTGTGCACTCAATAATTTGGAAGGAAAATTTTATGTTCATATCACATGCATGGATAACATTGATTTTAATTACCAAGCTTAATGCAATTCTAAGCAAGGAAATCATCAAATTAATTTCATGATATGACAAGCTATGTTATATACAAACCTTATTTATACACTTGCACCTAATCCTTGCATAAACAATTCATCTAACAAATTTAAATTGACACACTCAATACGATGGTGTAGTAGGATGTGTTCAAATATGGATTGTGAATTATTATTGAGGTAAGTACTTTGAATTGACCCTTATACCTACTAAGAGTTCCTCATTTTATGTGCTTACTAATTCATACTATGAAACTACTTTGAATGTTAACATGCTTTGATAATAATAATATTGATAGTGAGAAAGTGAGCTTATGGTGAATAATTATATGTAATAATGTAAAAATTAAATGTAATAGTATAGTAATTATAGTAATTAAAATAGTAAATGTCAAAGCATGGTAATGTAGCTAGATTAGTTAGTAGTTGCTGAGCTAGATGGTTAGTAATTGTCTTTTGTTAGAGTGAGTTTAATTTATGTATTGAAATAGTAATTTTTGTGTTTAGGAAACTATAGTGAGTGCTAGTTTGGTGAGGAAGCAATGTTGATAGAATGCACAAGGATGACTAAATAGAGTAAAGAGGGAGAAAATGACTCAGTATTAGTCCAATCTTTGAGAGGACCTGTAACCAGTAAGATATGGATGCAAGCACATGATACATGTTTGGCACATAAAAAAATTGTTTATTCCATAAGTTGTGTAACTAATGTGTTGAATGATGGATACTATCAATGCAAGTGGCCCCTTCTCCATCATGTAGACTTTGAAGCTACCTTTGGGGCATATCTTTTCTAATTTCCAATGGTTAGATCCGATATAGTGTGGTAGATAAGTGCACATTTTCTTATTTGACTAAGGGTGCTCATGTGATGAGTACTAAATCTAAATTCTCTAGATATGTGTGTTTAATCGATTAAGATATACTACACTTCCACACCATATAGTAATTGTCACATTAATATATATTGTAATGATTAATGAATGTGTGTACATTGGTAATGAGGATAATAAGTAATTCTGATCCCCTTCCCTTACATGCTAGAATCACGACCTAGTCCATATGATACAACTGACAGACCCTAATAGAATATTACTATCAGAGGCTTGTTAGGATATGAATTACCTCACTAATTTATGAGTGTTGTATCTTGAACTTGCTCATTTGATTCGTGATGCTAACTTGAACTAGACTGTCATCCAATCTATTTGAAAACCACCTGTGACTAAAATGTTACAACCAAATTACACTATCCACATGAGTCTTGACCTCCTATTCAATGATAACCTTGTTTTACAATATGTAATTTCTTATGCGACTTCATAAGCTACGAAAAAAATAATTTTTTTTTGTGTTTTTACTAGTAAAATTTAGGGCATGACACATGATCCACGATAAATTGAACAATACTACATACTAAATTAATATGTATATCATTGCACACATAAATGAAAAAAATATACATCAAAATACATGTATCCATAGATAAAATTTTACACAAATATATATCAAAGATCATGTATCCATAGACAAAGTACTCAAATATATATATCAAAATACATAGATCCATATACAAAATGTGGTTGATCATGCCATTAGAATGTGTATAATATCAATGTTTTTGTATACAATGTGGCATATGCCATCTCAAAATGTCTCATGATGCATCCTACAAAAACTATAATATCCTAGGGTGCTGGTGGATGATCAAAATGCAGCCTCTTCGCTACACTAGGTGGATCGGATGCCTCCTACATAAACAAAAAAGGAAAACCCAAAGTTAGACTACTAAATTTATATAATTCTACATATCTAACATTGAATTACTAAAATGCATAATGATCTTTTTCATAATGGACATTAATACTATCAAAATTTCATAATAAATACCTCTCTCATCGACCTCTTGCACCAGTTAGGAGTCCTCTCGTATGCCCTCGGCAATGCTGGTACCTCTCTGATTGTGGGTTGTATATGTTCAAATACCTTTGTTAGATGAATCTATAATTTAAACTATAACATTATAATTCATAGCATGCTAAATTTATAACATATTTAAGCATGAATTCAAAATACAACTTACTATTGTAGGCTCCTCCTCAAGAGTGAGTGGCTGCATCATCAAATCTACATAACTGTCCTGTCAGACCTCATGTGCACTAGGAGTCTCCTATGACATGCAAAATAGTTGTTGTTAATATCACAGAAATTAGTTTTGAATTTATTTATGAAGATAAGTGATGCAGGAGCATCCCATGCTCATCAGGGGAACATTGAAGATCCAAGGAATTACAAAGGTCATGGAGCATCTCTTGAAGTCAATTGGGCAATCCTTGCACCAAATATGGCTCATGGAAGCATACAAAGTTATAATGTTGGACTCATATGTGGAAAAAAGTTTTTAATTGGGCATGAGATAGGATTTTAGGATCTCACATGGTAGATGAGTCATTTGATAGGTTCATGTAGGTTTTCATGATCATATCTTGTCATTAAACAAGTCAAAATGTTCAATAAGGCCATTAAAAGTATAGTTTAATAGTTAGAAATTTGAATAGTAACGATTATGTGTTTTTTGGAGGGAAACTCCATAATTTAAATTTTATGAAGAGTTAACAATTGAAACTGATTGGAGGTGGTTGAGGGGGTTACTAACCATCCCTTGAAACTTATAAATTGTGATTGTACAGCCTAGAGGGTCAGATTTGTATGGACTATCTCAGAAAATTGAATGAAAGTGCTTGGTTTTCAAGAGCAGCTTGAAGAATCCTTTGTTTTGTAAGTGCTTTATGGTATTGGAATGAGTGGTAATATCATCTTAGATATGTAAATTCATGTTGAATGCTGAAGGAGAAGTTCTAGAATTGAGTTTTGGGGTTTGAACAAGCAAGCCCTAATTTTTAAGCCATTTTAAGGAGGGTTTTGAAGTTTTGGTGTTTAGGAGTGTGACCAAGACCTATAATCTTGAAAATCCTTTGATTTAGATCATTAATAGAGACTATGAAAAAGGATTAAGTTAGATTGAAATTTTGAAGGGTACTTGCTTTGTAAAAGTGGTCTAATTAGGCCTAATTCTGAGACAAACTGCCCTATTTTGTACAACCTTTTGAAATGAGTGATATCTAATTTTTGGATATGTTATAAAACTCAAAAAATGGTATCTTAAAAGCTAGTTTATTTTCATGGTGTTTTGGAAAGTTTGGGAGAAAAAATAAGAAAACAGGGTCTGTTGATCCAAAGAAGATAATAGCCTAGTAAAGGGCAAAACTGGTCTCTTTTGTATCTACTAAAGATTTTTGGCTTTGGAAACCTTAGAAACATGTTGGTTGAAGTTTTTTAAGGTTTGTAGAGGTGGAGGCAACACTTGGTGAATGTAAATCCAAGTTTGGAGTCTTTGGTGGCATTGTGTGCATTTGAGAACACCATTGAAACATAGGGGTTGGATCCATATTGTGCTTGAATTTGCAAGTTTGTGGTTAGATACTCCATCCTCTGCATCAAATGGTATCATAGCATCAACATGGTCTTTTTTTGGAGTAGATATGTTGTAGGTTTCGTCATCATAGGAGTCTTTGTCATCCTTAGTGTGCTGGTCCCTTTGTTGAAGCCTCAGCGTGTCTAATTCCTCCTTGTGTGTCCCATAGTTGAAAGGTACATAAGTAGTGTCCAAAGATTTCTTGGTGAGGAAAGAAAGAGAATCAGTGAGTTGGCCCTTGGGAAGGAAGAAAACTTGTTGTGAAAATGCCTCCTAAAAATCAAATGGCTAGAGAACTTGAAGAATTGAGAGAAGAGTTGGGAAGAGAGAAAAGAGAGAGGAGAGAACTTGAAGCATCTAGAGTGAGGGAAGAAAGATAGATGAGAAGAGAGAGGCTGAAGCTTATTGCAAGGATACAATCCTTAGAAAAGGAAAGGCAAGATCCTAGAGGAGAAGAGGTTAGAGGAAGAATTCATGGAGAGAACCATGAAGAAGAAGAGGTTGGTAATGCAAGGCAAGAGCATGAGACAATAGATGATCCTGAAGAAAGGAGATTTATGATAATCATTAAGAAAGTACAAGGTAATGGTGGGAAGAACCATATTGATTTGCCAATATACGAGGGTAAAATGGATAGTGAAGAAGTGCTAGGGTGGATAGAGGCCCTTGGAACTACTTTGATCTTGAAGACATAGAGGCAGATAAGAAGGTAAACATAGCAAAAGCAAGACTGAGAGGAATAACACTCACTTGGTGGACTAGTGTTCAGAATGAGATAGAGGAAAGGTGGTGCAGGGCACCTAACCTATGTGGCAAGGGGGAACAAGTATCTATGTTGCCGGACACCTTGCCACTCCATGAAAGCGAGGATTCAAGTATATTAGCAAGTTGGAATAAAGGTTTGGTCCATATTTTACAAGTTGGTCTATGTTTTCTAATAAAGGCACATGTAAGGCCCACAAGAATTTTGGTGTGGTTATAAACCAAGTGACTCCATGGGACCAAAAGGCCTTAGAATAGGGTATTTAGAGTCTAAACAATATTAGCAAAAAGTGGTTGTTTGTTTGTTTTATGGTTGGGAACACCTATATGGTTATTCCAATGGTCATGTGGACCTTTATATATTTCATATGTGATCTAAGTTGAAAGCGGGAGATCAGAGTGTACGGTGGTTTGGAGAAAAAACAATAAAAACTTCAATTTTTTGGAAATTTACTAGTAATCACTCGACTGTTATGCTGGTACAGATCTGTACAAAACTTTTATGATTTCTAAGTGTATGAAATAGTTTCAAGGGTGAGTTAGGAAACTTTTGGTTTTGGTTTGACTTAAAAAGGCATTGGGGTTTAAAAGTTATCTGCATTTTAGTAGAAGGTGGTCTGAATTTAAGCCTTGTTTCCTAGACCCTTCCACAAATGCATCCCTAACTTGCATTCCCACTGGTGGCACCCTCTGAGACTAAGGGATATGCAAGTTAGGAGACTAAGAAACATAATTCCAGAGGTTGGAGGCCTAGAGAGAAGGGCAACTATTTTTCCAAGTCGTCCCTAGGTCAAGCAAGCCCATGTGCTTGATCGGTTTTTGCAAGGTAATTGGTGACAGTCATGGTTGCAAGCACTTATGATCAGTTTGAGTACTAGAGTTGGATGCATTGACTATGTTGGAGATTGTGTTAAGTTTTTTGGGTCTTGGGAACCCACCTTGCCCATTCTTCCTTGAAGCCCTACCCTAACTTGATCAATTAGGCCTAGGTACCAAGAAGCAGTTTGGAGGGTGTTGGAGCAAGATCAGCCCAAAAGCTTTTGGATTCTTAGTAGATACCAAGAAGGGTGTTTGTACCTATGGAGAAGTCCCTATTTTGTTAAGGGATACTGGGAGAAAAGTGCAAAGAAGCTAATTGGAAGGCTACAAGGTTTGTAGGCCTAGAAGTGCAAAGGTGTGTTGAGAGTTTGGTGGAACCAAACAAATTGATGATTTTGGGTTGGAACAGTATGTCCATGATTGTCTCCATTTGTAGTGACAGTTGGTGAGGCTTTTGAAGTGGGATTGCCTTGTTTGGCTTGGAGGTTGAGTATACCCAGCGTGGGTAAGAGGACTTGTGAGAAGTCCTAGAATCCTAAGTTGGATTGTGACAGCCATTTATTGGCTTGTGGAAGGTAGTTGTTGCAGACTCTACATCAAAAGGGGATTGAATAAGATTTTAGATTGGGAGAGAATGAAGACCATGGTGAGAAATCAATTCTTGCCATCTGATTTAGCAATCCAAATAAAGATAAGAAGGAACAATTTGAAACAGAGGGATATGGATGTCATGTCCTATACTGAGCAATTCCATACCCTAAGTATTAGGGGAGGAATGGAAGATGAAGATGAGAAGGTGGCTAGATGCATTAATGGCCTCAAGTACAATATTCAAGATGAAATAGGATTGAATATACCAAGGACACTTGGAGAATGTTTTCAGATGGCAATTTGAGTAGAGGAGAAGTTGAAAAGAAAGAATGAGAGGCAAGAAAATTAGAGAGGAGGTGGAACAATGAGAGGAAGGGGTGTAAGAAGTTAGTTCAACACTTCAAACAATCAAGACAAAGATAAAGGAAAAGAGATTACATCTGAGACAAGAGGAAGTTTTAGGGGAGGAAGATTTGAAAGTGGAAGAGGTAATAGTGTTTTCACAGGTAAATGCTTCACATGTGGAGGAGTAGGCAATCAATCCTACAAGTGCCCTGAGAAAGGTGTGGATTTCAAGGAGGAGAGGAGAGTCACCTTGACCCAAGGAGAAGAGGAAGAAAATAAGTACGATAATGTAGACCCTGAACTTGAAGGAGAATCTTTGATGGTGAGAAGAGGACCACAAATACAGCAGCTAAAGGAGACCAGACCATCCATTTTCAGGAAAAATTGCATGAGCCATGGTAGGATTTGTAAGATGATAATAGACTCTGGTTCCTTTGATGATTTAGTGTCTTATGAAATGGTAAATAAACTAGGATTGAAGAATTATCCTATTGATAGACCATATAGGGCATCTTCGGTCAATGATGCAAAAAATATTGTTGTAAGGGAGAAAGCAATAGTGGATTTCTCTATAGGAGAATATAAAGATCAAGTTATATGTGATGTCATTCTAATGACATGCTGCCATGTAATCCTTGGAAGGCCTTGGCAAGCCTCAAGGAACACTATTCATTTTGGCTCATCAAATGTTTATATAGTACACAAAGATGGTGTGAAGTTTAAGCTAAATCCTTTCATTGGTCATGATGAGGAAAGAGTTATTTATTTTGGCAAGAAAGAGTTTGTGGACTTGCAGGAGCAGAGGGAGAGTAAACATGATATGATAGATTTGCTATTGAATCCATCTCTTTTGGTTATGAAGGATGAGATTTTTCAAGACAAAACTCAGAATTCTGCTTACAAGCAGACAGTGATAGCAAAAGGAGCGATGATAGGAATAGTATGGTGTCCTTTGGTGATGAGAGTGAACAAAGAAGTAAACATATCCATGGAGGATAAGAGACAGGGCCAGCATGACCTCAGAAAACAAGTTATTTAGCCTTTGTCAAGGATAAGACATGACTATCCACAATCAGCAGGCAGTAAGGTTACCATGACTGGTAACAAGGATCCAATGCTTTTTGTTTCTAATGAATTGTATACAGGTGTGCAGGGTAATACATTGCAGGTGCAAAGTTGCAAACATCCCTCTAGAAGGATGGGAGGAAAGAAGATAGTACCCCTTAACTCTTGGGAAAAGAGTTGCTTTGAAGATGGGGTGTTTGGTGCAGGGGCACCTATTAAATCATCTAAGAGAGCCTTGGTACCAGATGAAGATAGAGGATCAAAGACATCATTGATTGTTAATTGGGATATATTAAAACCAATAATGGAATTATGTAATAAACAATGTACTTTGAAAGAAAAAAGTCATAAAACTCCTAGTAAGGACCTAAGGGCAACATGATGTAAAATGGCCAAAAGAGCCATATGGGGTAGTCTTTGGATAGTTTCATACTTAGTTGCATTTAATAAATCCATATGACCAATTTTGAGTCAATGGAATAGTTTTGAAAGTTAGGGAATGCACAAAAACTATAGTTTGAAATTTGAATTTCAAATTCAAACAGTCATATTAGTTTTGAAGGGAAAGTAGTAATTTGGTATTTGTTTGATTAAATAAACCTGTGTAACCAACTTGGTCAGTTGGACAGGTGCATATAAGCCTATTTAAGTTGTAATGAACATATGCAAGACATGAATCCTTATTGGTATGGAAAAAATCACAGAAATTGTACGGAACAACAATCATACTTTCCTCTGCATCAATAAGAAAAATAAAAAATAAATGATACTTATACATACAATGGGGCTCTCTGTGCGAATGGAAATCCTTGATGATCTAGGACGCTGAATCTATATAGGCTCATCGCCAGTAGCCACACCCTATATACAATAAAGAATGTAATTAAATGAGATTACCACAAACATTTTACAAGAATGCATCGATATTTAATCAATTAGAAAACATCTAATTACCTTTCCTTTGTCAGTGCATGTTGGCTCACCCCCCGCACTTTGTCCCCTCGGGGCAGGTGGTATCTGCAAGATAAAAGAAAGATTAGCAACCATATATGCTACAATATCAAATAGAAAAAAATATGTGAACACAACACAATGTATCGTAGATGTGTCAAGGCCAAATGAAATGGCTGAGAGTGTAGCATCATCTATCTGTCTGAGCTCCTCCTCGGTCATCAACTAAACGTGAATGAAGATCACATACATGTAAAAGTTGGTATGGCTTAAAAATTAAAATTACTCTATTATAAAAATTAACTTTAAATCGCATATTTCATAACAAAAAAATGTATACATGTACCGACACCGAAGGAGTCCATGCCTCTGCATTCCCCTCCTCTCTCGCATCAGGGTCTGTAGCCTTTGCATGTGCATCTGGTGTATCCTCATCTAATAAAAAATGATACTCAGGAAGATCACCTATGGGACCAAAGAAAATATTCTTGCATGTAATGCAAGTGTGAGGCACACAAACATGTGATGAGGTAGCTGATGATGAACTGGCACCAACATCATCAACACGAGGAGGCAGGACTAACCTAGCCTAAGATATCATTAGGCTACTTAGCCTATGAATGGCTCATATGGTCTAAGAGCTAGCCTCTGCCATAATATCTAGATGCTACACTTGAGGAGGGGGGGAGATATCAGGGGGGGGGGGAAAAGTGCCAAGTTTCTTCCGCTAGGAATAGGGTTTATCCTGAGGAGCTCCTAGTCCTAAGCCCATGTTGGGCTTCATGCTCCAACAGTTCACTTTAAGTTTCAACACAAATTCTACATATAATTTTCTAAGGAAATAAAATGGTATGTCTAGATTGCCATGTGGAGGGATATTAAAGACCATCCACCAATGATCCCAAAAATTTTCACGTATGGCATCATTTGTGCACCATTTAATCGATAGTTTGATTTTTTTTGGTCAACTGGTTTACCCATTTTTGGGTTAGCAAAAAGGATAGCCAAATTTTCTTTGGTTATGTTGAGGGCTGCGACCTCATCATAATCCAAACCATCATCAAACATATGGTGCATTTCATCACCCCAACGAAGAGCGGCATTTTGTTGGTTCGTAAGGGTTTCAATGTTATCCACTATGGTGTTTAACATGGATAACATAGGAGCCAGTGCAGGTACATTATTATATGTTCTATGCAAACCTCTCAACTTGGTGAGATTTTCATTTATCAAATCCTTGATTTGAGGAGGGTTTTGAGGAGGTAGAGGATCATTTGGTGGATGGTTTTGTGGGGATACTAGATCGTTGGGTGGTGGGTTATGAGGAATATTATTCCCTACCTCAGTGTCATCATTTTGACCAGCCATTCCTATTGAATTGCAAAATGTAATATATATTTTAAAAAAATCTAAATTTTAACCATTTTTGTCAAAAAAACCCTACATTCAATTAAAAAAAATAAAATTATCCTAAAATCTATTAAATTTAGGTTAAAAATGAGTTGGGGGAAAAAAAATACCCGAATATCTGATATCTAATCTTGTATCTGATATCCGATCCACAGTGGTAATACTGGCCCCAAATTTGTGTAAAATGAGGGCCCGTGGGTTTTTGATTTTATTTATCCAATGCAACAGGTATCGGATATCCGATACTAAATCGGATTTCTGATACTATATCGAATATCCGATATTGTATCAGATAACTGATATGTCCCAAAAACATATAACATATAATATATATTACATTATGTTACATTTTATATATTTTTTATTATATTTTATATATATTATATTAACTTACTATATATTATAATATAAAATATTATATTATATAATAATATTATTAAAATTTATAATATATTATACTTTTTTATTATATATTATATTATAAGATATTACTTTTTATTATTATATTATATCTTATATATATATATAATATTACATTACTATATATTATAATATATTAAATATTATATTATATTATTATAATATTATTATTATAGTATAATAGTATTATTATAGTATAATATTATATGATTATAATATAATAATATTATTATTATTATATTATAGAATAATAATTATTATAATAATATAATAGTATGATATATTATTTAATATTATTATTATTATTTAATAATATTATATTAAATAATATATCATACTATTATATGATAATAATAATAATTATTATAATAATATTAAATAATAATAATAATAGTGGCATAATAATAGTTTCCATGTCGGATATCCGATAAGGCTCGGCCTTACCTTCCAGGTTTGGTTCTTGGATAGGTGAAAAAAAGTCAGAGTGGATTTTGAAGCGCTTTTAGGCATCTTCAAACTCTTATTTTTTCACATTGACACTTTTTGGCACACCATGATCCTGCACATACCCATGTTCTTCTTTATATAAGAACCCTTGATCTGACCGTTAAATTCCCCACTCTACGCCACATGAGCGATTTAAGGATAAATTCGTTGGATTAGAAAATTTTATGGTTCTTACAAATTTATCCTTGTCATTTCACTATTTCCATTGGCCCAACGGTAACTCTCCTTTATTACTGACTCATCTTTCCATTTTCACCTAGTTTCATAAAAACAAGAACGGAGTACTCCCTGGGTAAAAATCTGCTTGGCTAGATTATGCTCAAAATATCCTTGCAAATTTAATTGACTTACTTCTATTTCTATCCCAAACACAACCTGTGATCTATTCAAACACTTACCATGCTTGTAGGAGCAATTTTTTGTTAGATGCAAAAAATTGCTCTTGAGGTTAGAAAACCCGCAATGGAGAATGTGATTTCCATTTTTCCACCTACACTTTGTTTTACCTTTTTTTCCTTAAACACTTTACTATAAGAATTCAAAAAACATAAAAAGGGCTTCACAAGTGAAAAATGGGGCCCACTAGTAACTTTACACTTCTATTTAGCCCTTTTTTGAAAACTTACTTCTTAGTTTGAAATCTGCCAAAGGAGAAGCTATTTCTGAGTTTTCTGCCGATGCTTATTCTACTCATCCTGGTGAATTTTGAGTGATTCCCATTATGAAAATATGATAGTACTTGAATGATCCATCCATATTATTTCTCACCTTTCCTTGTTTTAGCTTACAAAGAGCATTTTTCTATCTTTGTGGAGTTTCACCTTCGAGGTGCGAAAACTTTCTAAGGAGAAGAAGAAACTTGATTTTCCACTAGTTCAATTTTCTTTATACTCGGATAAAATGAGCTACAAGTAAATTCATTTGAGGTAGCATTATTCAAGAATATCCATTGAGTAAGGATCTAGACTACCTACATGACTCATGATAATAAGGAATACCCACCTGACTATATAATGTAGGAAAAAGAAAAAGAAAATAGAAACTCAATGCAAAAACTTAACACTTGAGGTAGGAAGGACCAACTGACTAGACTGGCCTAAAGACAATACGAGTTAAATCCTCCACTTTGCAAAATTGGAATATGGTAAAAAGTGGGGAAAAAAATTCATATATGTGTATCAACATGTTAATTAGAGTTGACAGAGTAACCCAATAATTTGAGATCAATTAAGTTAATAACCTAAGACAAATTAGTTTGTAACCTAGATTAATTACCCTAATTAGGGTTTAGTGGAAAGTTTTCATTCCTAGGGTTTTAAAATTACAAATATTTCATGCCAATTTTATAAGTCCTAAAATGATCCTAGAGGCAAAAATTAATGCAATCCAAGTGTCTAAGGGGTATGTGTATGGGTTGGGGACATTTTTCACCCTACTAGTTCCTTTTGTTGACTTTGATAACCTCCTAAATATCTCATTTTCCCTTTATTATGAAAATTGAATATCTCTATGAGTTTTCCAAGTTTACACTTCACCAAAAAGGTTGTTTTAATGGTAGGATCAAGTGGGAAGACACTAGAAGGCTTAAGTCATGTTTGGAGTTATTTCTATTTTTGATGGGTGAGTTTAGAAGTCTATTTAGTTGCCATTTTAAGGATTGAAGGATGTTCACCCATTCTCTACATTTAGAGAGAGTCGAGCTTAGAATTGAGAAGGAAGAAGGATTAATTCTTCTCAAGAGATTCCATTGTCACCAGCTTTGTGAAGGTAGGATCCTGCATGGCCTTGTTCTTCATGCTTTATTTTTATTTTCTTAAGTAAACCTCTTGCATGTGTGTGTATTTTGTGTGTGTGATGAAATCATGTAAGGGATGGGTTATTGTGGGTTTCTTATTTGCTTTCATTTCATATTTTCCCATTTTGTTTTTTCAGGAAAACTGCTAAGGGTGTGTTTGCATTACTCACCCTCAGATAGAGAAGAAGTGGCCATGTATGAGACAAGGGCCTTATTTAGACTCTAGGTTAGCACAAATTCTCTCCTCATGATGAGGAAAGGGAGAAAGTAGGGTGTTATGGGTCCTTACTTATCAATACAAACCATTTTGTGTTTGGGGAGATATGAAGTGAAAGAATGAAAGTTCTTTTTGATCATTAGCCTTGGAAAAGGCATATGTTTGGTGTTGTGATTGACATCTCCTACCCTAGAAAAATCCACCTTCTCGCTAGTCCTTGTTCAATATGGAACTTGTTGTGCAAACCTAGGATGTGATTAGTTTGTTGAATGTATCTATGTGATTGTACCCAATCAATTTCATATCTCCATGGTTGTCTTTATGTAAAATTATAGATTGCTTAGTTGATACCTTGATATCAAGAAAAAATAGATTCATAGTTTTGGTGTTCTTGAGTCCATTGTTATGGAGACTTTTCCTTGGGAAATATGATCTTGTTGTATAATTCATTGTTAACTTTATATTTGTAATGACAACAGTATCAAGTTTTCTTCCCTGATTCTTTCCTGATTGAGTCCTTGAATTAGGTTTTTGAATAATATATATATATGAAGTGGATAGTCCACTTATGTTTAGAAAAAAAGAGAAACTCATTTCTTATGGCATTCCTTGTACTCCTAAAAATTCATTCCATATGCAACTGACCAATTGAAATTATATATAATGATAATATACAAAGTTGTTCAATTCAATTATGATTAGGTGTAAGAGGAAAGTTTGCTTCAAACAAATGTTACTTAATATTGCATTTTTAGTAACTATTCAATTCATTCCTAATTTAGATACAAAATATAAGGGTATGTGCAGGATCATGTTCAACCAAACTATGCTCTTAAGTAGCAATAAAAAATCAGAAAATCAGGGTTATGTCAACTTGACATGCAATTTTCTACTTGTTATAAACTTTATATCGAAACGTTGAGAGAAATGAATCTCTAGCAAATTGAGTCTAGTTTCTAAACTACTAGGACTTATTGCAAAAAATAAAAATTGATTGGTTAAAATTTTGAATTTTAATGCATTATTACAAAAATAAGAAGTAGACGTATGTCTAACCACCTTAACCAAAATTAAATGATAATATTTCTCAATAATGTTCTAGATATAACTATTAGACTCATGCTTGGATGTGACACATACTTTTGGGTATTTTTATTCTAAATAAATAATAAATAATTAATTTTTGACTTTAGTATTTTTGGAATAAAAAAAAATCTTGTGTCTAACCACCTTAATTAATTCAAAACTCTATAAAATTCATTTCTTCATTTTTTTTCCTTATAGTAGAGGAAACATAGAACGTGATGCATCTTTTCGATTTAAAAAATGTTGTACCATTTGAAAGTTATAGTTGTTTTTCAAGTAGTGTGTCAGTCAACATTTTATACATGACTCCATTAGAAAATAACTAATAATTACTTACTAAACTCATAATTTGACAAATCTTACATTTATGGAAAGATAAGAACATTCTTAAGAAACCCTTTTCATTTCATCAAATTTTGGTAGAAAAAAATTCATCAGTTACATGTTTGAAGTAAAAATCACATAAAAATAGGCCAAAAGCACATTTTTAGGATGTTTCTAAAGTTGACCATGTAGGTTTCGTATCAAAAGATATAGTAGACCTTATAAAGATATTAATTATTTTCATTTAGAATTAAGCTGGGTGTGAAAAAAGTTGGAATAGATTTTGAAATGGTTTGAGATATTTTAGAACTACAAATTTTTCAGATCGTCACTTTTTGGCATTGCCATGATCCTACACATACCCATAACATAGAAAATAAATGTCTATAATCCATCCATGAAATGAACAAAACCTTATCCTCCTTGTGCCATGTTAAAATTTCTATGTAAAAAGAAATCTTGGAGGTGAAAAATAAACCTTGTCAAATTTCATCTATTTCAGAGCATAATTGCTTTTTGGAAATTGTATTACAAAGTTTTGATTCCCTTTTGGTAACAAGGAATATTCTTGAAAGATTACTATTTGAAACCTTAACACATTTCAAATAATAGATATATAATTATAAAATACAATAAAAAATAAAAATTAATTAAAACAAATCCTGTTCTAACCTCTCCTAAATCCACCCACGAAACTTTAATAGATAACTTCCATATCTATGCCTTCACCTTGCTAATGTCATATTATTTTATCTCCTAAGTTATCCCCCCTCGGCAATGTGATACTAGATGGTGCAAGCCTCCTTGAGAAAGGGTTAAGTCAACTTTAGTCATGATGGAAGACTTGCATAAGGCACCAAATTGAAGGGGAACATTTACTAAAGTGTGACTTCCCTCCACATCTCCAATACATCCATCCTTACTATAACTCCTTTCCAACATGCTCCCTTGGCTAGTTTCTTAGGAAGCATACTCCCTCTTCGAGACCACACATGTGAGGTGGGGAGGATAGATGACAACTAGGGCCATGTGGGTTTGGGTAGTTGGGGCCTTAGGGGATGTTTGAAGAAGACCCCTATCACATTTCATGCGTATCCAAACTTGGAAATCACATATCCTTCTTTGACAACACTCATGCAAGGGCTCATGAACCTAGGGAATGGGCTAGCCACTTGCCAAGTAGTATAATTTAAGAGAGGGATTATATGTTTTTAAATGAAAAATAGGAATAGATAGAATTAGGATAATTATTAACATGATTGAGAGTTAAATTTTTTTTTTTAAAGTTTAAATTAATTTAGTTAAAAGGTATTATGTCATGACTTTAAAAAGGTAAGTTATAGGTGTTTTGTTTTAACAAGGAGGGATAAATTTTATAATATTTGAGACTTAGTATTAATGTTTAAAATTTAAATATTCTAATGACTTCTAAAATTTAATTTCTATAATTAAATAAATTTGATGAAGTTGAATATATAACTAAGTATAATAGTTTATTGGGTTAAGACTAAGTTTGGATTAGGGTTTCAAGTAGAAAGTTATGATAGATAACTAGGATTAAGGGTTGGCTTGATTTTAAACATCAGATTAACTTATGAGTTGTATGTCTTGGATAATTTAATTGTTAATATTTAATAATTTTAGCTAGTTTAAAAGATGGTAACAAGTAATAAGGTAATTAAATGAACATTTTGAAATGATGAAACCTGGTTCAGCTAGGAGATTCAACTGACACACGAAATCAAATATGGAACCTTAGAAAACCTAATGTCTCTTTTGTATCTTTTGTCAAATGGGTATTAACATAGCGGAATAATTAACTTACAAAAAAAAAAATTCCAATTGTTTTATCCTCGATATTTTGGGCATGAAACACATTGTGTACGTTTATGACTAGGTCTACTACCCTTCCCAATTTTAGGAACTATGGAAGGATCAAAAGGTGATGCATTTTTTCCTGTATAGTCATTTGGTCCATATGTACACTAATGCCTCTTAAAGTCAATAAGATTATAAAAAATTTGAAATATAAGTAGGAGATAATTTCCACAGCAAGTCAAATTGTGATATTGCTCTCAAGATTTAACTGTGTGATTTTTTAATCAAACTCATTGATCCATGTTTCATGAGTAGTGATTCAACATGAATCCATTTCTCATGAGAAATGGATTCATGTTGAATCACTACTCATGAAACATGAATCAATGAGTTTGACTAAAAAATCACACAGTTAAATCCTAATAGCAATATCACAATTTGAAATATATTTAACCAATCATTGGATACATTATTTTTAATTCACCTTATGAGTATAAACATTTTTATTAACTAGTGCATTATCCTTATTCATACATGTTATATTCTAGAAAGCTATTAATTCTAATTTTATTATTAGAATGAAGAGGCTGCTTGTTTTTATGACTTTTGCTAAAGAAGATTGGGTATGACTCTATTAAGATTTCTCCCCAAATAAAATCATTTAATCTATTATCCTAAATCCAAATTGAAAATAATTTTGATCCTTTATACACATATTTTTATCATAAGAGGTTTTCATATGATTTTTTTTAATGAGGGGGTAGTTGAATGATGTCATCAATGAGGTGAGACCAATTGACATCCATCTAGTAGAAAATATGGTAGAATTAGAAAGGGAAATTTATACAAATGATATAATACACTTGGTTGTTTTTAGTGAACAAATTGTCCTCAAAAGGAATGCATACAAATCAACTCTAAAATGCCCAGATAGGAAGACTAAATCAATGCTAATAGTTGGGTCACTTTGCTACTCGAAGTATAGCTCTCCGTGTAAGTTTTATAATGAATCAACTATACTATAATTGATAATGTTTTTAGCTTGAAAGCAAGAAAGGTTTAAAAAGATCTATTCGTAAATATGACATAGATGTCAAAGGACTAACTAATTGAAAGCATATGGAAAATAAATGACGCAAAGTCCATTTATCCAATCATTACATTACAGAAATGACATAACGAAAGACAAATAACTCTTTCCCAAAACATGAAAAAATAGAGCACTAAGTCAAAAAGATGATCCATCAGATCTAATAGATACATATTTAGAGAAAATCAACATTACTCAAAGATGAACATTAATCCAAATACAAACATTTAAACCCAAAGCTTTAATATACTAAAATTTACCCTCTTTGAGCATGAGGAAAGAACCAATATTCTATTGTTCCTGAACATTGATGACTATCTAAAAATAAAAATCACCTTCCCCTACATTACAATCAAAACAAAACAAAGCAAAAAATCCCTCCTCTTAGAAGCCCAAGTTCTGTAGAAAAAGGCAATCTCCAAGAACTGGCCCATTTCTTTGGCTGATCTCTCCATAAAATAGCACTCTAGAAAGTTTCCCCTCGATTTCTATAACGATTTCTTGAAAACTATCATCTTCTTTTGCTTTGATAAGATCTTTTTCAGTTATCAAAACTGATTCTTGAGAATGCCCCTTTCTCTCCTACAATACTCCTATCATCTTATTGTGTCCTCATTTGATTTTTAAATAACATTACATATTTTATTGTAGAGGAAAGATAAAAGTATAAAAGGAAATTATAATATTTAATAAAATATAATAATAATGTTTGCTTCTCTTCAAATTTCCATTCATAGACACCTATCCCTATCATGCTGAGTCATTTCCACTCTGACCTCTATGTGGTAGATAATAACATTGGTTTTTCCAAATGTATCACAGCTACTTTCTATATTTCATATGTCCATCACCATAAAAAATTAGATCAACTTGGAGGGAGTTTGATGGGTCATCTACCCTCACATCTATCTTACTCATAGTTGATTTAAAACTAATTCTATTACTGGTAGTCCATGCTATATTTCTTCTTCCTTTGTGCCATAGTATGGATGCTTCTACCTAACTCTACAGCTATCTAGAGGGGGCCATGAGTACATGAAAACTATCCAATCTTTAGAGATGGTATGATACGCACTCGAAATGCCTGTCACGAGCCAACTGATTATCTAGAATTTGGTGCCCCCAACTATATCTTCTTGAAATTTCCATAGACATCTTATCAAACAACTTGTGTGCATTCTCACGTGCCTTCACATGTTGAAGTCAAAGATGCCAATGTAGATGCGTAGCTATGGAAGTATCCCTATCCTTCTTTGTGAATCTTATAACTCCCAACCATGTTATCAATTTGGTGTCCTCTTAATATCCCTTTGCTGCATGAAGAGTCATCAATTTCATTGAAATTGTCAATTCTGTGATCATATCTAGATCTCTAGGCTTCATTTCACTAAACGTGGAATCCCAACATTATAAGACCAAACCTTTGTGGTCTGTTTGATCTAGGGATAAAGATGTTTCTTGAGCTTTCCATCCCTTCCATCTATAATCAACTTGGATACCTATGATCATATTGACATTTAGTCAAATGATTTCCATGCCTCCTTGATACCTCTACAGTGACATGTGATTGTGCGCTATTTGAAACTGGTTCCCTCAAGTTTTCCATGCGGTCCTACAAGCTCATTCTTTAGAGTTCTATTCATGATCTTGTCGGGTCTAGTGTGAAAGACTTCATTGATTTTTGAGAAACATTTGGTGTAGAAAAATAAGGGACCTGATAACCTTTAAAAGTTGTCAAGAGATTACATATCTTGAAAAGGGCTCTTTTACATCTTTGCATCCATGCTTTCCATCAATTTTGTGGTGAGATCTCTAAATTCTCCTTGGTGAAATTTGATAATTGACTCTTCACGGTAGAAAATGAACATCAGTCTTCTCCCTTTTATTGAACTCTGAGACTCCCCTATGCCAAGGCTTCATGTTTAGACCGACTTCTCAACTTGTGATTCTTTGACAATGAATATATGACTATTCTAATCATTATATGTTGAGGCATTGTGTAAAATTTTTGGTTCACATTCTGCCTACTCGATAGGAATGCAAAAACGAAATGGTGAATACAGATTTACAATTCTCCATACTCAGGTTTCCATTTGAGAGTGCTTCAAACATGAAAACGATAGCGTCATTATAGGTTTTGTGACCCAAAGATCAGAATTTGAAAAGCACCTTTCTGATCCTTATATTTGTTTTGATAATCTGTAGGTCCTTCGAATCTCCATAATTCACTATAACTATGGAGGGAACAGCTTAAACATCACACACTAAGCTTAATTCCTAGACCAAAAGTGTTAAATAGTCAAAGTTGACTTTTTTTTTGCAAGCTTAATTCTTCCCTTAGTGTGTGATGTTTAAGGGTGGCCACTATGGAGGCTCTGTTGTTGATTTTGGGAGATCAAGGGCATTTCACGCATCTATTCTTGGATGTTGCATTAATTATAAAACCTAGAGATTCGGTCGAGCCATGTGAGAGCTATTTTGGTTGAATATGCTTAGAAATGGACAAGTGACTGTATAATTCCACATTCATCAGTATCATATCCCAAATTATGTGCAATAGTGTCTGATTCATGTTCCCTCCAATACTTAGGAGGTATTGATTACATCACAACTTCACCCCATTCTTTGAATAACTTATGCGTTGTTCTATCTATCTTGGAAAAGCAGGGGCATTTTGGCATCAAATTTATAATATAGAACACTTGGAGATCCCTTAGCTATATCCTAATGTTATCCCATTATGTGTCATTTTCTCATCACAATACATCGTGGATGACCTTCGAACACCTGTAGCATTTGGCCTATATCTGATTTTCAAAACATATTTGCAAAGGAAGTCTCTTGCTCTAGTGAGTCTAATCATATATGTCACTTTGTCTTTGGATAAGGACCTATAGATAAATGAAAGATGCCAAGCCATTTTTTATTTCAAACAAATAAATTATTTTATACTTGTGACTTCAGACCTCTACACTCAAACTTATACTAAACCTCAAACTTGTTGAACCTCTGAATAATTGAACCAAGATGAATTGGAATAAGCC
Source organism: Cupressus sempervirens (assembly GCA_028749045.1). Taxonomy (NCBI): domain Eukaryota; kingdom Viridiplantae; phylum Streptophyta; class Pinopsida; order Cupressales; family Cupressaceae; genus Cupressus; species Cupressus sempervirens. The sequence goes on from CM053791.1 coordinate 245,917,504, forward strand.
ATTGAACCTACATGAAAAAAATGAACAACTTCAAACCACATGAACTTCTTTGAACTTAGTTCAAAGAGGTTCATGAACTTAAACTGAAAACTTTATTACCAAGGGTGTGTATGAGAGCTAACAATAGTCTAGAGAAATAAAATGTTACCATGAATGTGATAACTACTATGATTCTAATTAGTAAATGTTCCTCATTCATAATTAAAACAAGATGAAGAGCCCATTATACATAATGTAACATATCTGGTGTAAAAAGGAAACTAAAAACTATGGCCAAGGGCACACCTAGCTATCCCAACCACCTTGTAGAGTAAACACTATAGAAGAAAACAATAATGAACAACCCCAAGGAGAGAGAGAAAAAAATATTTTATTGATTCATTAAGTAATTAGTATACATGCCCAGTTGTAAGGCCTTCTAGGTTATGGAAAGATACAAAATACAACTTCTAGATCCATGACCTAGCTTCAAATTCATATTTGTAGACACATGTGCATTCCCATTTCAAAACCCTCTAATTTATGTTCCTTTAATCTAAGCCTAAGCACTCTATTTATACTTGCCAAAATGTCTTACAGAAGATTCTAGAACATTACATAATAGAAAGGAAAACCTCAAAATGGTCAACAATCATCCCTAAATAAGATCCTATCATTAAATTTATGTTTAAAATTAAATACACAAGTTGTGTACCACTAAGAATGAAAACACAGGCAATTCGGCTAAAGAAGGAACCAAGCATCGGCAAATAATAAGCGAACTTGGCACACACTGGATAACTTGGTAGTAACTAGAACTCAACAGCAGCTAGAAACTAGCACTCAGAAGTAACTAAAACTCAGCAGCAACTAGCATTTGGTAGTAATTGGAACTCAGTAGCAATTAGAAAATGGCACTCGGTAGTAATAGGAACTTGACAGCAACTGGCACTTAGCAGTAACTAGAACTTGGCAACAACTAGCTAAATGAGCAAAAGTGTAGGATTACAAGGAAACCTAAGATGCTCTTCCATCAGATAACCAAGTTTGGAAGAAATGATTCTCCTAAATCATGCAAGTAATCTTTTCCTCTTGTGCTCTTACCAACTCTTTCATCCAATACCTTTTCAACTTCTTCAATCTACTTCTTAGGGTAATCATCTGATACAATAACTTCATCATATGACTCATGATAGTTATATAAATAAGGAACATTGAATATAGGAGATATATCCATGTCATTAGGTAACTCAACTTCATAAGCATTACCATTGTCAAACTTCTTCAAGATCTTACAAGGTCCAAACTACTTCATTTTCAGCTTACTATATGTTCTAACAAGAAATCTTCCTTTCTTCAAATGAACCATCACCTCATTACCAACATGGAAAACATGATTTCTTCTAGACTTATCAACATTCTCTTTATACTTCTGATTATTTTGTTTGAACCTCAAATTTATTTCCTTATGCAAAGATTCCATAAAATCATCAAATTCTTCCCCTATAACCCTTCTCTTTTCTTCACCACCAACATCCCTCAAATTTGATACTCCTCTAGGCTGCATTCCTATAACAATCTCAAAAGGTGTTTTCCCTATACTCCTATTCATAGTATGATTATATGCAAAATCAACTTGTGCCAATACCATCTCCCAATTACTCGGCTTATCTCCAACTAGACATCTTAACAAATTGCCTAAGATTCTATTCACAACCTCTATCTATCCATCTATCTATGGATGAAATATAGAACTAAACCTTAATTTAGTACCCATCTTCTTCCATAACTTCTTCCAAAAGTAACCAACAAACTTACTCTCTATAAGAAATAATACTTCTTAGTAATTCATTCAATCTCACAATCTTTTTGAAGAAAAATTCAGCACCATGCTCAACATCTAATGTCTTCTTACCTAGTATGAAAGGAGCTATTTTAGAAAATCTATTTATAATAACAAATAGAGAATCATAATCCTTCACTATTTTAGGCAATCCAAGAACAAAATCCATATTGATGTCATTCCAAGGTTTCTCAGAAACAACAATAAGTTTCCTAGTATTTTGACTTACTCCTTTTGCAACTTGACAAACTTCACAATGCATTACAAATTTCTAAACATCCTTATACATTTGTGGCCAATAATACTTTTCCTTCAATAAACTCAATTTCTTATCAATTCCAAAATGTCTAACCAATCCACCACTATGCTTTTCCATGATCAAATTAGCTATCATAGAGCTTCTAGGGATACACAACTGAATTCCTTTAAACAACATACCTTCTTGAATGAAATATTTATCATAATTAATTATGTGATATTTTAGATTTGATGCTCTATAGTCTCTCCACACATCAAAACAATTAGGGTTAGTATCAAAAAACTCTTTCATTTCATCAAAACCAAGAACTTCAACCTTCATCTTAGTCAATAAATAACATCTTCTACTACCACCTAGTGCAAGGAGGAAAAGAAAAACTAGGGCCAAGGGCACACCCAGCTATCCCAAAAACCTTGTAGAGTAAAAACTACAGAAGCAAACAATAGAGAACAACACTAATGAAAGAGAGAACAAAATATTTTATTGATTCATCAAATAATCAACATACATGCCTAGTTGTAAGGCCTTTTGGGATACGGCAAGATAAAAAATACAACTTCCAGATCCATGATCTAGCTTCAAATTTGCATTTCTAGACACATGCATTCCCCCTTCAAGCCCCTCTAAGTTCTCTTCCTTTAAACTAAGCCTAAGAACTCTATTTATACTTGCCAAGATGGCTTACAAAAGATTCTAAAACATTACATAATAGAAATGCCAACCTCAAAATGGTCAACACTCATCCCTATACAAGATCCTATCATTAAATTCATGGTCGAAATTAAATACGCAAGTCATGTCCCACTAAGATCCAAAGCAGAAACAACTTAGATAAAGAAGGAACCGAGCATCATCAAATAACAGGCTCACTCGGTACATACTAGATAACTTGGCACACACTGGATAACTTGACGCACAATAGATAACTTACTAGTAACTGGAACTCGGCAGAAACTGACACTATGTAGTAACTAGAACTCAACAACAACTAGAAATTGGCACTTGACAGTAACTAGAACTCGATAGCAACTAGTACTCGGTTGTAACTAGAACTTAGTAGTAATTGGTAGAATGAACAAAAGTGCAGAATTACAAGGAAACCCAGGATGCTCTTGCATCAATATCCAATAGAAAAAATTACATCTCAATAAAATGGAAAAAAGAGATTAAATATGAAGGACAACTTATTAAGAGATTATTTCATTTTATTGTTGTGTGTCTGTGTGTGTGCGTGCGCGCGTGCACACACACACACACACACACACACACACACACACACACACACACACACACACACACACACACACACACACACACACACACATATATATATATAATTTGATTCAAAATGAAAACCCTACATTTTTGAGATTGAAGTTCTAATTCCATAATTTTTTGAAGTGATTTGAAAGACTATCAATATAAGAATTTGAATGAGATTTTTTTTGATTTATAGTTCTAAGTACAGACTAGCATAAATACCTATTTAAGTATCTACCTTGGCATTTTTTACTCAATTAAAATGAGAACAATTCCAATTACAAACAACTTGATGGACAAAGTTTGAGTTTAAGGAGTTGATTTGAATTGTAAAGTTAAACTTAGTTCCTTAGTAATTTGTTTTCATGGGAGGAAATTATGTATGTGATCAAGAGAGATAGTAGATAGCAGGCAATGCATTTTGACAAGAATATTGTATAGTGGAAAATGTTGAGTTATACAAGTTTAATTTTCTTTCTAGTATGGCACTCTATTCTCCCAAATAAATTTTAATACCAAAATCCTTGTAAAGTATTTGAATAATGAGTGCCTAGAGTTCTAAGTTGCTGATTTTTTGGCTTATTCCAATGACTTTTCCATCTACCTTGAAACATGGAAGGTAAAAACCTTGGATCTTGGAAATGGTCCTTTTAAATGTTCAAGAAACTTACTACTCTATGATTTGGTTCAATTATTTTTATTTGACATAGTGACAGTTTGGGCTCAATCATTATCTCATATTAGGATCAGAAGTTCAATGCTCAACTATGGAGACTCTTCAATGAAGAATACCCACTTTTTATTCAAGGAAAACTATCCCAATAAGCCACTAATTACTAGTAATTGCCTAAAGCATGACCCAAACCATTTTGAGAGTGAAAAATTTCTTCAATCTAACACTCATTATATGGAAAGAGAGATTTTTCTAGCTAATTAGGCTTGTCATTTCATGGCAAGACTTTCTTTACTAGTATTGAATCAATACTTTCATTTCTTTTCCTTATGCCACACTCTAATTGAGTTTTAAGCTATTCTCCAAACCACTATTTGTTATGTATCATTTTAAAAAATATTGATAGAAAAGGATCCAAATATAGAAGATCCTAACAAGTGGCTCTACTTCATGATTACTTTCCCTTTCATAATATGTTTCTATCTTGAGGTCTGGATAACCTATTTCAAATAGTCTAGGCATTAAAGTTTTTGAAATTGACCAACAAGAGAATCATTTCTAAAGATTATAGCTATAATATAGTATTCTAAATTCATTTTGCATTGTGAAATTGTATATCAACCTATAAATACAACACTAATTCTATAAAATTTATTGTATGAGTGTTTACTCTTAAATATTTGATAAAGATCAATTTTGGAATCCACTTCATTATTTTTTCCTAAGGAGGAAGTATATGTTTAACATGTTAATTGTTAAAGGTAACTTGCAATGAGTTTTTCATCTTGATCTATTTATTTATATAAGAGACATGAGTAGATAGATTCCTTGCTATTTGCAACAATTAAATTAAGGTATCTTTTTTGTAATAGTTTTTTGCCAAAATAATTGAAAATATGAATGAAAGTATAATTTGGATAAGAATAAGCCTACATTAATAGAAACCACAAGAATTTGCAATTAATGAGTTTAAAATATGAATGGAAGTATAATCAAGACAACAATAGGCCTACCTAAAAAAGGATATTGAAATTCCTCATGTAAATGTTTGATTAAAATAAACACCGATAAATAGAGACATGGAGTGTGGTTACAAATAATAGATTCCTAAAAAATTGAAAATAGACATTCATCTTTTTGGAAAAAATAACTATATGTTTTCTTCATATTACTATGTGAAGCTCATAAACTTTACTGTAATAGAATTCAACAAATTTTGTCCTAGTGTATGATGAGAAATTCTAGAATATGTTTTTGCCCCTAAAAAAAAGAACATGTTCTTTTATACTACAAAAACCTGGTAGTGGTATAGATCAAAAGGCACTTACAATGAGATGGAATATGAGAAACCATATATTTCAAGGCATCTTCATAGTTATGTGATAAAAAAGTCTGCCAAAAAAAAAAAACAGACAAATGAGTTGAAATCTTTGAAAGGTTTTTATATTGAAATGCTTGATAAAACTTATTATAATGAATTATATTCAGCAAAACATTACAAATAATTGGTTTACCGTAGATAGAAAATAGACAAGAAAATGAATAATTAAAATCTTTAACTGATGTCCATTAACAATTAATAAGCTATACAAGTTGTATCAAGATTTGGCAGATTTATAGTAGACCTTAACTTACTACATGAGATAATACAGTTTCCTTATGTTAACATTAAATAATATATTATGCACCAATGTAATGTAACAACTATATGTTGAGCTTCCACCACATCTCTGCTACTTCTTTGTGATAAATAATAGATTATACATAAAAGGCTTTTAGAATTAGTATGCTCATTTATTTCTTTGTTGTGGGTTTGATTGAGGAAATTATGACATCTAGAAATTGTTGCAGAAATAAATACAAATAAATATTTTATTGATTCAATTTGGCAGTCATGTGATTAAAAATCAATTAATTTAAGATCGGAGATAAACAAATCATTACAACTAATTTCTTATAGAGGTCTCTGGTGTAGAAGCACCTTACAACATCAAATTATGCCATTAAAATAAAGTCCTGTACAAAATAATGAACAATATATTATGACTCCATTTATTAATTCCAAATAAAAATCATTATGTATATATACAAGTTTAAGGCACAGCATAACAAAATTAGAATTTTGCAATGTTGTACCACTTATGCTTATTAGAATTTGAATGGTCACTGGATAATTGAAAGGTTTATAATGTTTAGCGAGTTATGAAAAGTCATAATAGATCAAAGCAAAGATAGTAGAGACTAATTTGGGGTAAGAACTGAAACCCCAATTCCCAACTCATTCCCTATAGGAATGGGAGAGTCAAGTGCTGATGTAAAAAGTGCTGATATAGAATATTTTGTAATAGTTTATCATCTCTTATTAAATATTTTATGTTTCCAAGAAACTTCAGCTATGCTTTGAATTAAACATCTTATAATATGTTTTATATCAAAATTAGAATGCATCAGTTTGATATTGCTTTTCTTAAGTTTTGTCTTCCTTTGAGATTGATGACAATGTTACGTTCAGAAAATGAAATTTCAAATTTATTCCTAGCTGAAACAAGCCTTGTTTAGATTACTCGTCAATATGGTATCGATTCCTATTTTCTTCCAAGGATCGATTATGAATATTAAATCTGTTTTGATTCATTCCTTTAATATATTGGGTTTGTCAAAAATTTGAACCCATACCCATCATTAATGATTTTGGTCTTATGTATGTGAATTGAATGACTATTTTTGCATGTTACCGGTTATTCAAAGATTGACAATAGATTTTAGTTATTGAAGAAACTCAATGTGTAGTTTTATTGTTATACATGTACTAGAAGAGCGTAATGTTCTAATTTGCTTAATATTATTTCAAGTGAAGTTCTATCGGCTATAAGTGCGTCAAACTAATTCGTATTTTTAGTAGAGATAACTATTTTTATTATGCAATTTTATACTATTTTAGGCTTTTAAAATATGAACCCAATTTACATTTATTTAAAAGGAATATGACTCGTTTATTAAGAAGATTGGTCTTGCTTAAAGTTATTGGGTGTATGTTCCAAGTCTAAACATGATATAAGTTATGTTCTCCTTACTATGAATTTAGGTAATTCAATATCTTATAATGGAAATAAATGGATTCAATACTAATTTTTCAAATCAGTTTTCAGCATGCTGAATTGCAAATTTCTTTTCTTAGACTTTGGCATCAGGTTAATCAAAATCATCATGGTTTTGGATTTAGATTTGGGATACAAAATTTGATTTGATGGAATGTAACTTTGATTAAGTGTATGGGGTATAATGTGAGGAACCTATGGAACCTGAGCTATTGCCACATGAAGAGATTGGAAAATCAGTATTTAATTGAGTGAATATTAGATTGTGCCCTATTTTATTGGTTAAATATACAAATTTTGAAGTTGATATTTGATGCTCTACATCAGTCTTAGAAACAAAAATATATATTAGAAGGCCTGTAAACTTATTCTAAAATGTAGGAAAATTATAGTTCAAACATTCTTCTTTTAATTTCAACCACGAATTGCTTCAACACAAAAATAATTATTTATGTGGTCACCTACATCAAACTTAACTCTGGCAATACAATATATAGAAATATTTTTTTGACAAGCTCTCTCCTTATAGGTTGGATTTGAATTCCTCAATAATTAATAGCTTCCCCTTTCCTACTGAATCAATCAATCAAAAAAACACTTTCTATTGATTCAATCAAACACAAAAAAATCTCTTATGACTTGAAGTTAACAAGAGGATATAGAAATGAATAATGCATCACAATTGGCTAAATAAATTAATAGAGATCAAACTCGTCCATTTGATAAAATAAAACAATTATGATATTACTGCTCTACAACTTTCCCACTTGTTATGACCTACAACCTAGTTTCATGCCTTCTCAGTCATAAGGGGAATGGTTGCCCCCCCTCCCACCATTACCCCATCCTCTAGAGCGAGCACTTGTGTGCCTAAATCTGGAACTAACTTTTTCTGCTAAATACTAGAATGCCCTGGTGCTACATTTAGTGGTAAATCCTAGCTTGACGGAACCATGTGATGTTCCTTCAAGAACTATTCCTTTTGGGGCCCCCAATCTCTGAGGGGAGGCATGATGGATGTGGATGAGACTATGAACTCAATGTCAAATTGACTAGGGGTTATCATTAGATCCAAGATTGTTATAGACTCTAAAGAGAAAACCACATTTTCCTCAGGGGGTATGGAACCATAGATCTCAGTACTAGACTTTGTGTTTGGTTTGATTTCCTTGGGTCTATCCTTGAGCCTTGTCAAAAAGTTTGTCTTGTTTCAACCTACAATAGATATGGTGAGAAACTAGTGCTCCAATAGGTGGAAACTCTCACATTTACTGTCTATCTTTGCGATGGAAGGCTCCCTCTTCATGTTTAACTTCATTGTTGAAATAGACCATGAGTCAGTCATGGCAGTTCCTAGAATTTTTCTACACACTTGTTGATGATCAGAAAATGGAAACCAAGGTTTAACCCCAAGTGTGACATCTACATATCTGCATTGGTTTGGATAAGATTACCTAGACTCACCATGGAATACTTGGATGAGGGAGTGTTTAGGTTGATTGGAAATTCCTTTGAATAGTTCATTCAAATAGATATATAACAACTAGCTCCAAGACTAAACTAGGCTTAGCTAGGTTTTGTGTGAATATGGGTATGAATAAACCATTCCTAACCATAGTGGATTTGAAATCTAAATGGGGTACTTGGTTACAACTGATAGTATATGAGAATGTTGCACCCTTCATCCAATGGTGCAACATGCTTGGCCATTTGATAGTGGAATACAAAAAGGGAAAGATACTCAAGGAAAAAGTTACCTCTCTAGGTGTGGTTGTGGTAGAAAATGTGAACATTGCTGAAATGGACAACTAGAACAAACACCACATGAACATGGAACTAGTAAGATCGATGGAAACAAGCATGGAGGAACTCCATGGTTTAAATGAATCTCTTCGTAAGGATAGGGAGAAGGTTAGGACCCATGTGAAGGAGGGCATTGAAGGGCAAGTTGAGAAAATCATTTGTGGTCAAACTAATTAAAAGGTAACAACTGAACATGAGGAGAGGGAGATTGTTGAAGCTCATGCCATGCAATTGGCTCAACCTAGAGGAGGGTTGTTGAACCAAGTGATGGAGGGTGAGTTTGAAGTGAATAATCCCCACAACATATCCATGAGCAAGGGGAATGACTCACTATCCATAAATGAAATGCTAGTGGTTTTACTCCTAGGTATTGTGGAAATACTCTCCCCTACCTCTAAGGTTGCAAGTCTTGACTACCTAAGTAATGAAGCTGAATGGATGATCCCTACGATGAAGCCAAGAGGGAGAAATAGGGATGATATTGTGACAACAAGGGTAGGGAGACCTCTGATCTAGAACTTCCATAAGAAGGAAATAGGAAAGGATATACCACAACGAAAATTAAAAACCCTAAAGAAAATCCAACCACACAAGAGCTAAAGATTATATCCAAGAATGTGAGAGGGCTTAATAGTCCTAGGAAGTATCAAATTAAACAAAATATCATTGAACTTGATATTGACATGATTCTTTTGTGGGAAGTGAAAATGACTGAGCATGTTTTCTCTAGAGTGGTTGCTTACATTTGGCTAGGTGCAAAAATTTCTTATATTGGTGCAAATGGTTCTTCTAATTGAATTGCAACACTGTGGAACCTGGAAAAGGTGGTGGGCTTGGTGATCCTCCTCAATATCCATTTTTTTGTGATGAGCTAGTAGCTCAAATTTGTTCAACTTCTATGTCCCAAACATGCAAAATGGTATACTAGCTTTTTGGGACAAGGCAACTAAAGTCACTGATGCAATGAGATAGGAAAACATATTGTCTATGAGTGATTTTAATACCCCTATCTAGTCTTCAGAGAAAATGGAAGGCTTGGAGGAATTTTTGTAAATCATGCACATGACTTTGAGGTATTCCTTAAGAGGAATGACTTGATTGATATTGATCTCCATCATCCTTCTTTTACTTGGTCTAACAATAGATTGGGGAAAAATCTAATCCAGGTGAGGCTTGGCAGGGCCCTTATCTTGGTTGGTTAGGAAATTCTTCAACATACCTCCTTAAAGGAAAATCCAAGGAACATTTCAAACCACTCTATGCTAGTTTTTTTATGAATGTAGAGTCAAATTACCAAATGAAGGCCCTTTAGGTATGAACTCATATGGCACTGACACCCAAAGTTTAGGCAATGAAATCTGTAATGGTGGAATAGTTTGGTTGAAGGAAAGACTATGTTTTGTATTGCTAAAAAACTTGAAAGAGTCTACAAAGAGGTTAGAAGACCGAGCATATCTTCATTTGGAAACATTTCCAAGGAAAATAATATTATTAAAAAGAAGTTGGAATCTCTTCAAAATCATTTGGCACAAGATAATGCTAACATTGAACAATAGAAATACAAGAGGGAGTGTCAGGATAAGTGGAAGACCCTCTTGAATTGGGAGGAAATATTTTGGAAGAAAAGATCTAGGGTTTAGTGGTCAAACAAGGGTGACTAAAATACAACCTTCTTACATAGATCGGTGTGAAGGAGAAAAAAAAAGGAACACCATAAACCTATTCATTGACAATAATGTTTAGGAGATAATGGAAGTAGAGGAGATAGAAGATAAGACCAATAACTAGTTCCAATAAATCCACAACCCTCCAATTTTTTAGGTTAGTAGTAAAATACAAAATAATATTTTAAGGTTGTTTTATATAGTGGTGAATAGCTAGATGAATGAGGCCACGACTAGTAAGGTCAATGAGGAAGAGTTAAGAATAACATTATTTTAGTATGAATCAATACAAAGCCCCAAGACCTGATGGGTTTCCTCCAACCTTTTTCAAGGAATTTTGGGATATTGTTAAGTATGATGTCATTCACACAACTAATGAATTCACTAGAAATTGAAAGATGTTGAAGGAACTTAACCAGACATTCAAATTTCTATTTCCTAAGAAGGATAAATAGATGCTTGGAATATGTTATACCATTTAGTATTTGCAACATGATCTATAAAATTCTCTACAAAATTATGGTTAACCACATCAAACCCCTACTTCATAGGTTTATAGGACCACATCAAAATGATTTTGTGTTAGGACAATAGATTCTTGATGTGTTCATAGCCACACATGAGGCAATTCACTCTATATAAAGGATCAAGAACCTAGGTATGGCCCTTAAACTTGATATTTCCAAGGCTTATGATAAGGTCAAGTGGGAATTTATATTTCCTATCTTGAATAATTTAGGCTTCAATGAGAATGTTATTAGAATTATCAACAATGTTGTGAACACTATCACATTTTTGGTTCTTATTAATGGGGTCCTTGGTAGATTATTTTCTTCCTCCCAAGATCTACAAAAAGGTGACCTTTGATCACCTTACCTATTAATCATTGTGGTGGAGGTGCTGAGAAAAACTTTAGTGGCCATGCCTAACTCTAGCAGAGTAAAAGGTATGAAACCTATGTCCCTGTGCCCACCATAGATTATCCAACAATTTGCTGATGACACCTTCTTATTTGACATCTCTTCAATCCATGAAACCAAAAAGTAGAAAGCAATTCTAAATTAGTGTGAGATGGTTTTAGGGCAATGCATAAACTATCAGAAAAGAAGAGTGCATTTTTTCAACATGGACACTAGTCTAAGAGAAAAGGTGACCAGAATACTAGAATGTTAGGAAGCAAGTCTTTTAGATGCCTATCTTTTCCTCCTACTCACAATGAAAGAAGTCTCTAATTAGTACTAGAATGATCTAGTAGAACTCTATCAAAGAAAGATGGCATAATGGAAAGGAAAGATCTTGAGTAGTGTAGGGAAACTCTAACTTCTCTCAGCCTCTTTGCATGGTATTTTGGTGTATTTTATCTCTATCTTTCAACTCTTGGGTAGATATAGAGAGTTTCTTAAAAAAATACAATGAAATTTCTTATGGTCAAGTTTTGAAGAGAAGTCTAGGATGAGCTTGGTGAGCTACGAAAAAGTTTGTTGACCTAAGGCACATGTACATTTTAATATAAGGAGTGTAGGACATATGAATAAGGCCTTCCTAACTAAGGTCTTCTTGAGATTGATGAACTCCCTGCATAGTTGGTGCAACTTTTTAAAGGCTAAGTATCTTGGAGCGGGGCCATTCCATCACTTATTATGGAACCATGCTCTCCCTTGGGGTTTTAAAATTTGGAACAATGTGGTGCACACCTAGAATTTTTTAGAGATGGGTGCTCACTAGATTATGGGGCATAGAAACAACATTCACTTCTAGGAAGACCAATCATTCCAAGATGACCCACTCATGCACACTAGGTCCCAGCCCTTACATTTGGCTTGTACTAGACATAATGGTACTTTAACTCGAATCTATATAACCTCTGATCGTCAATGGAAAAGAACTCAAAATTAGGAGTTTATTGAATTGGTCCTAGACCTAGAACTACAAAGTATTCTCTAGTACTTATTCTAGGATTCCCTCCACCCTTGATGATGACTCTTTGGTTAGAGAGTTACCCCCTTAGGTGACTTCATAGTGAAATTAGCTTATCTTTTTCATCTAAGGGGAGATGTGGCCCCAGGTGATTAGAGGAAGGTCTGGCACCGATGAATACCACCAAAGATAAATTTATTTTAGTGGACGACCTTTCACATGAGTATACTTAAAATTGATAATCTAAAAAGGAGAGGGTGCTGGCTAGAAAACTGCTATATTTTATGTTACCAAGAAGTGGAATCTATCCCACACATTCTCATCCACTACCCTTTTGTATCAGGTGTTTGGAGGGGGGTTTTTACATTGTGAGAGGTCTAGTGGTGTGCTAATATGAACTTACATCAATTTGTTCACTAGGATGAGATGTTTTATCACTCATATCTTAAAAAACTATAGAGAATAAGCCCCTCGGTACATCTCATAGAAAATCTAGAAGAATCAAAATAATAGTTCTTCTAGAATCTTCAAGGAGAAAGCCACTACTAGTTTGATAGTGATCTAGCAGGTTACTTGGATCCTAATGGAATGTAGTGGGATTTGATAATGGAAGTGGCCCACTGCATGAACTGGGAAGACTTGATATGAAGTGGGTGTCTGCTTGGGACTTAGACCTAATGGTGGCACAATTTGATAACTCCAAAGCTATGGCTAGGTGTAGAACAACATGGCACCCCCCTAAAATGTGGATAAAACTTAACTTTGATGGGTTGACCATTGCTAGAAGTACTATAGTCAGGGGTTTCTTCTAAAATAGTATGGTGAAGCTCATGGTTTCTTATATTGGAAACTACAAAGGGGGTTCGAACAACAAAGTGGAAGCCTTGGCTCTTCTATGGGGAATGAGAATTATGAGAGCTAGAGGAATTAACAAATTAGGAATTGATGATGATTCAATTTTAATTATTAAAGTAGTTATAGGAGAGGGTCAAAGTAGCTAGAAGGTAAAGATGATAATTGACAAAATTTACAAGTTGATGGAGTGGTGTCAAGAGATCTACGTGGACCACATTTACCATGAAGGAAATGGAGTGGTAGATGACTTGGCCATGAAATTTGGCCATAATGTCATGCAAATAATAGAATGGGAGAATGTTAGCCAAACTCCACCATCAACTGAAGTGATGATGGAACATGAGCATACTTCTCATAAAACTATATGAATCATTACAAAAGATGGCACATCTTTATTAATCCACATGGGTAGCAAGGCCAGTGGATTTACTTTCATAGAAATAAATTTTGGCAAGATTGCTTGACAATTTTATTTTGTGATCTTCTCACCATGAGGCTTAATTATTTCTAGAAAAGAATGAGTGGTGTGGATTTTTCTAGATATAAAAAAACAAACAAAGATGGATGACAAGGACACTTTAATCAAAACTTACTCAAACTACAATTTGCAATAGTTAATTTCAGAAGGAAAGATACAGATTTTCAATTTTTGGGAAACCTTGCAATCTTATGATGGGTTTTTTCTGCCTTAACAATTTAAACTTGGGTATGATTTATTTAACCTATTGCAACTACCAAAATTCAATCAATAATAAGGAGATGTCAAAAGAATTTGATAAATTGGTGGTTGAGTTGGGTGAAGAAATGGGTGACAGTGATTACAATGAACCAATGGTGGTTGAGGCTACCATTCAAATGAGTAAAGCTATGGTGGTTTATCTCTAGGAAGGAGGATTATTACCATTCATGGAAGGAATGTAAGAACATGATGAGCACATCTTGATGTAATTCCTCAACTCTTGGAATGACAAAAAAGTCAACATTAATGGGATGGTGTTTGAAATCACACAGGAGATTATTGCTAGGGTCAAAGGGTTTTCCTTGGAGGGTATAAGTTGATTCAAGTAGGCCAAGGTGAAAAATGGAACTAGTATGAGGACATTTTTAAAATTTAATTAGGAGTCAATTCGCATGTGTGGTGGGTTTTTCACAAAGGATCTTTCAAAGTCCTAGGATGTGATTTGCTACACCATTATCAGGTATATTACCCTTGAAGATTAGTTTCAGGTACTATAGTACTACAATTTCCCCATTCTCAACAATTTCAAGAACCTTGATTTGATTTCTTTTCTATAACTTATTCTATATTCCATGGAAGACTATGTCTTTAAGGCTAGGAAAAAGAAAGAGGAAGGCAAACCGTTTTATATCATTCACCAAGGTTTCATGCACAAACTTTACAAACACCACCTTTCCTTAAACCTATCACTTTTGGTCAACCTACTAGCTATTATCACTCCCCAAATCTGCATGGACCCTAGTCAAAAAAATCCTTTCATTTGTTGTAAAAATAAGCCTCATTGAGTTAGATATGAACATGAGGAGTAAGGAAACTTCTCGGAGAGCTATTAAATGACCCCAAATGGAGAAATTAAAGTCCCCCTCTAAATAGGACTTTAGCTTTGAGTCTAGTGAGAGTGATAAAAAGCCCATAAAGAGGAAGAGGCTACACTAGGACACTAGAAAGAAGCCTGTCTCTAGCCCACCTAGTCCCTCACACATTTTAGATACACCTGAAGCCATCTTGTCCCCAACTAGAGCTATGGGGAGGACATCACCTCCCCCATGAAAGGTACTCCAAAAGGCGGGGTGAGAAAATGGAAACATAGCCATGACCAAAGCCAAAGCAAGGCTTGACTCGAGAGGATAGAGAATTTGATGAGGGAGATGGTGGATAACCACATTGGAATTCACCAAAAATTAAACACCTTAGTTGAATTCTCCATGAAGGTCATGCACTTGAATGCCACTACTCTCTATTTCCTGTAGGTGAATAAGGATGAGATGGATTTGGTTAAAAAGAGAAAAACTACGTACTCCATTTATGGCTTCCTCATGGAGGATTGGTTGAAGGCACTCTTGGACAAATCTATCAACAAGGAGGGGGTGAACTTAAATATAGAAGAGCCTGAGGAGAAGAAGAATGAGGAATGAGGAAAGAATGTAGGAAACTAACCCTGTTTTTGTTTTTATGGTTTTTATGTTTAGGATCACTCTTTAAATTTGGTGTGTTATGGGTTTTTTAAATATATGTATTTTATTAAGTACTAGGCTATTAGTAGCAATATATCCCCTTGTTGCTAGTATGTTTTTCTATTTTATTAGGTGGTTAGTAATAGATGGTAAGGATTGCTCTATTTGGAGCTGGTCTTTATTTGTTTTTTGAAGTATTAAACTAGTATCAGTTAGATAAGTGGGAGATAACCTTTGGCTAGTCTTTTAGCCTTTCATTACTTTGGGGCCAACCCCCCTTTCTTTTGGCTGCTATCTAATACTCCAATAACTAAATAGAGATCTTGATACATGCTAAAATCCTAATCCATAGATTTTTTTTCAATGATGAAGATGATGACATCTCCGATGCAACTCATGCAGCTATACTCTAGTTGAGAGTGAGATAAAATTCAAAACTTTACAAAATGGCTCAAGAAATTTCAATAAAGAAGGAAACTTGGTTAGGGGACTTCTTTTAAGTATACAAGGTGATATTTATAGATAATATCTATATATTCATGAACATGCTTATATTAATAGGATCACTAGATATATCTATCTTAATACAAGGGGTTTTATTTAGCAACGAGGAAATTGTCATAAAGAGGATTTTATTCTTCAATAAAAAATTTCGTGTGAAGGAATCTTTCATTGAAATAAACATGATAAGTAATGTTCAAGTACAAGAATCTGGTAAAATTCTTTGGATGTAGCATCAAGGATTAAGAAAGGATCTTGGTTTATGGATACCTATTGAAAAAGAGTCTCAACTACCATCTATTCAGTTTCCAATTTTCTCCACAAAATTTTAAACTTTAATCAAAACACAATTTATTATAATTCCCCATCATTGTGCTTATTTTTGTGGGATGCATTTCTTTTTGAAGAAAATCCAATCTCCAAAAATGTTCTAAACTAGGAAAAGAGATTTGATATTATTGAAGGAGAAGCAATATGATCAACATATCTTCACCATGAATCTAAAATTTGTATTATACATAGACATAAAAGAAATAAATATCTTGTTACATGAGAATTTTGAACCCAAGATTATAGATTTTGGTTTGTTAAGGAATTTTACTAAAGATCAAACTCATGGAACCACAAGAATTGTAGGAACTCTATAAGTATATCCAAAGAAAAAATCCCAAGACATATTTTCTTATTGGGTATCCTAACTTATGAACATTATTGTTTAACTTCTTATTCAATTTCAAGTACATTTTGTATTTTTGCAGAGGCTAAATGACTCTTGAATATATCGTGCTGGGTCAATGGCATGAACAATAGTTTCCCTAGCATTGTCAAAACTTGACTAGGCTCAAAAAGTTTGAAGTAAAAGAATGTCACAACTAAAGAATTTATAATGAGAATAAATTCACATTTTATATCATTTAGGGGATGGAAGTTACTATATGATAGGAATCTAGAAAACTTCTCAACAATAATAGGTAAAGTAATGGATGTTTATGCTCTAATAATAGGTAACAAAAATGAAAACTAAATGGAAACCGTCATCCAAATCCTATACTAGCATATTTTCATGTGATATAATGCTATGTATGGATGATCCTTTTTGATTGATTTGCATAAGATTGAACTATATTATTAAGATTCAACTTGAGCCATTACTAAAATGTCCCTTATATTTATTATAGTGCAACATCACCACTTTTTAGTAGTGCCTAGAGACAAATGAGGAGTTTGAATATGTACTATTAATTTCCCATTACTATTACCACAATTACATTAGATACAATTATAAGGATAGCTCAAAATTAAATATTCAATATTTGAGCACATTCCTAGGGGTTACGTGTATTAACATTACACCATAAAAGAATAAATTTTGTAGTTTCAAAGTGCTTGTTCTTGAAATTATTAGTGGAGAAACAAAATTTTAGTAAAAATCTACCCAAGATATCCAATCTCTTCTACAAGATGTATTTTTCTTATTCTTTCTTGGTTTACAATTTGTAAACATTGATACTAGTATTGTAATGTTTTTTTCTCATTGGGTTTTAGATATCAAAGCATTTCATGTCCAACACTATTTCCAAAGTAGTAGGTCTAATTATAATGGAAAGATGCAAGGCCAAAAGTGATGAATAGTTGAACAGTGCAGTTCACCTAGGCTTCTTTACACAGGCTTCTCTACCACTATGTCCAACAATGGCCTAGGTTATATAGATGCTCATCTCACACAACCCTAATATTCTAACCCCTAATCAACCTCTATTTATGTATCTAAATGTCAATCACATGAAAAAATAACCTTCAACCTTAATTCTTTCAATAAATTGAGCTAGAGTAGTTTTGGGCCAAGATAAGGTAGTTACCTAAATAGGTTGTGTTACTTCTTTGTAATCAAATTTATGAGGGAGACAACACATACAGATAAATGGTTGTTATACCCTTAGCGTTTACATCCCAAAGTTGTTCTTTCTAAATAATTTTAAATAATTGATACACATACTTGAAATTGGAGTATTCTATGATACTGATGTTCTTTGCAAACACCCTATGAAATACATTTCTACCTCCCTTGCTAAAAATATGTTATGGGATTTAATTAGTTTTTTCTCTATGATGATAAGCATTAAAATATATATATATATATATATTTTTAAATAATTAAGGAAACAATTATCAATGGGAATAATGTTTTTTGTATTTTCCTACATAATTCAAATCAAATATATTAGAGATCAAAGAGACAATGATAAGGCAGTTTGGTTTGGCTTTATTACCTTATAGAAAGGATTATAGAAGATGATTTCTAGTAAGAGACAACCTTTGCCCAACGATTTGGTTCAAATCCTTCATTCAAGTAATAATATAATTTATTAAATGTTTATTATAGTCCAAACAAGGGGGAATAAATTAGTATTAAGCATGGATAAGAGAAATTGTGACATCGAAATAGGAGTTCTATTATCAAGACATAAACATTGTGACAAGAGAAATAAACATTTGAAAAATTACTCATGTTCCATGTCCCTTCTAATCTCCAAGGAAGTTAATTTACCATATGAGATCAAGGCACATTGTCACAACTCCAATGCTCCATGTCCATTGGAGACCAAGTGCTAAATTGTGTTAATTATCATACAAGGTGTACAAATATTTGAAAAACTACTCACATTCCATATTCCCATTGGTCTCTAAGGAACCTATTTCACCAAATGAGATCAAGACACATTGTCTCAGATCCAATGGTCCATGTGCATTCGAGACCACTAAATTAAGTGAATTATCACAGAAGGTGTACAAACATTTAGAAAGTCCTCATATTTAATGTACCCGTCAATCTCTATGAAAAATGCATCCCTATTATATGAGAACAAGATGCATGTGCATCTCTCTTGTAGTGTTGAAGGTGCTACTTAAGAGTTGGCATAGAGTCAAACCTTAAAATCTACATCCATTACTAATCTATTTTAATTGATAGTCAAACTAAGAAAATAAGACAAGATATTTTATATTGTTTACTCCTTTCACTATCTATTTTTAGTCACTTCCTCCATATAATTAATGTGAGAATTTGATTACAATCACACACACCTTCTATCATAAATGTATCCTAAAAGTTATTATATAGTTTTAATTTTTAGTTCAAATAAAATCTATTGATCATTGAGAGAATGGGTCTATGGTAAAGACACTCAAGAAGATAGAATACATTTAAATAATTTTGATATGATTAATAATAGAAAAAAATATATAAGTAGCACTATAGAAATTAAGTGTTCTACATTTTTAATAGAAATATCAATGAAATTTTATATTTATGTATATTTTATCTTCTTGTTCTTTTAAAAAAAATTTTTAAAAATGTATGATGTGAATATCAATAAAATAAGATAGTTCTCCTTCTTCTATCCTTTATAGTTAGTGCACTCTACTAGTGTTCATTTTTCATCTTGTTTATTTGTAGTCATATATAAAAACATTGATGGTATATATGGGCGGAAATCCTAAGAGGGCTTATTCATCCCACGTGCCTTCCTTCCTATGTAATTGATCTCACTGCAAGTCTTGGTTAAGGGAACCAAGATGTGGATTTTTTCATTATTTTAGGATAGGAAGGTCATCGTCATCTTCTTGGTTGACCTTCCATTCACTTAGACTCATTTCTTATGAAATAAGCACCATACATTTATATGGACAAGCTATTGGGTGTCAACCAATACAAAATGGGAAAATAACCCATATTACCTCTAGGATACTTCCTAGAAAGTTCATGGGACTATAGTTTAGGCTTCATGTACCTTTTATTGATTAGTTAATGAAATGTTTTTATTCTTAATGTAGTTTTAAGGACCAATAACATATCTAAGAGAACTTAGTTTTATTTCATTTTTCTTACTAAATTGAATATGTACCTTATGTCTTTATGGTGTCTCCTTTTCCCTATGGTAGTAACTCTAAAAATATCATCTCTCTTTTTAAATGGAAACCAAATTTTGATGCTAAAAAAGGTTGGTAGAAGTTTCTCCTACTAGGATTTTTAGTCCATATCTTCACTTGGAGTTCTTAAGTTTTGTGGATATTTCTTCAAGATGTTCTAGATTTATTTCATATTCTCTTAGCTATAGATTAGATAGCTTGGAAAAGGTAAATTGTTTTCCAAGTTTATAAGATCTTTGTTAAAGTGATGGTCAACATAATCGTCTCATCTTTTTGTCCTGTTGCAAGCCAATTTTGGTCTATCTAATGGAATTTAAGGAAAGCTAGGAAGTCAATCTTACAATTGTGAAAGATGATATTAACTTCACAAAGTAACATAAAGTTTATCAATAGTAATATATTCATTAGTTTATATATGTTGGAAATTAATTCAATTCTATTTAATATAAAACATGCAACTCAATCTTTTTTTCCCCTACAACACTTATTACAAGGTTAATGGGACTAATGTTTAGGTTGTTGATAAGATCTTGAAATAGACAATGGAAGAGATAGATTTATATCTAGTGGATAAGTTCACATCCTTTGAAAATGGTAAAAAATTTACCAAGTTTTTAAGATCTTTGTTAAAGTGATGGTCAGCATAATCGTCTCATCTTTTTCTCTTGTTGCAAGGAAATTTTGGTCTATCCAATGGAATTTAAGGAAAGCTAGGAAGTCAATCTTACAATTGTGAAAGATGATGGTAACTTCACAAAGTAACATGAAGTTTACCGATAATAATCTAATCATTAGTTTATCTATATTGCAAAGTAATTGGATTCTAGTTCATATAAAACATGCAACTCAATCTTTTTTTCCTCTGCAACACTTATTAGAAGGTTAATGGGACTAATGTTTAGGTTCTTGATAAGATCCTGAAATAGACAATGGAAGAGATAGATTTATATCTAGTGGATAAGTCCACATCCTTCTACATTCTATTAACTGGTTAATGAAATAGGTTTCTTCTCAATGGAATATCATGCATAGTGTGATGATCAATTGCATCTCTAATAGCTTTTTCCATTTTAATTTTATTAATAAGGGAAAAAAAAATTATATACCTATAGGAGGTTGGACCCATTGGAGTAACTGTCATTATATCCTTTCTCTATTCATGTGGAAACCCAATTTTAATTCTCAAAAGGATATAGGTGTAGTTCCTCCTACTTGAACATGCCTCTTAATTCTCTCCTTGGAATGCTAAAACTTTAAGGACTTCTAAGCTATTGTGAATTCCTTTCATAGCTTCTTAGTAGTAGATAACATATTTAAGTAAAGGTCTTATCTTGACTTTTCTTGGAACCATGTCAAAGTAATGATCAAGAAAATTATCCCTTCTTTTGTCACCGTGAATGGTGCAACCAAGGTCAAGAGGTACCTTGTGAAAATTTACCAAGTTTATAAGTTTTTTTTTAAAGAGATGGTCAGCATAATCATCTCAACTTTTTGTCTCCTTGCAAGCCAATTTTGGTCTATCCAATGGAATTTAAAAGGAGCTAGGAAGTCAATCTTACAATTGTGAAAGATGATGGTAACATCACAAAGTAACATGAAGTTTATCAATAATAATATAATCATTAGTTTAGCCATATTGGAAAGTAATTGGATTCTAGTTGATATAAAACATGAAACTCAATCTTTTTTTCCCCGACAACACTTATTGCAAGGTTAACGGGACTAATGTTTAGGTTGTTGATAAGATCTTGAAATAGACAATGGAAGAGATAGATTTATATCTAGTGGATTGTTAAGCTCATAATGGTTTTTGACACTTGAGTGCCAATACACTTAACTACTTTCTATATTGGAGTCGAGTACACCATGTATGCTGAGCCACAACAAAAGCTGAGTTAGGAAAGACTTCAGGTGCTGAGTGATCTTCATGTGCCGAGTAGTCTTCAGGTTTATTGTACCTAATACTTTCTAGCAATTGTATTAGAATGAAAATCCTGTGGTAATAGGTTATCTTAACAACTATTTCATAGATCCTTTAAATAGGTGATTAAATCCTTTAACAGGGTGACACTTCATGTAAAGTGTTTGTAAATCCTCTAACTAGGTCACTATTGATACAGTGTAAAGCCTTTAACAGGGTAGGCCTTTAATAGGGCAGACCATTAGAAGTGGTTAAAACCTTAATGCTGCAACAAATTTTGTGGGTATCATCCCCACCCCAATTTTACCTTCTTATTCCTGGAGGGTTTCTAGGTTACCAAAATCTCAAGTGTTATGTGGTGATTCTTATGTGTTTCTCATGATTGTTTGATAGGTTTTTATGTATGCAATCTACTTTTAGTTTAGCGATTTTAAATGCATTACTTCTGATTCACCCCCTCTCTTAGAAGCATTCTTCCCATTTGAATATTCCAACAATTGGTATCAAAGAAACTAGTTCTCACAAAAAGAAGTCTAACAACTTGAAGAAAAAGATCTAAAGATTGAAGTCTTCAAACTTGGTAAGATTATTGAAAATCAAGTGATTGATGTGCAACTGGCTCTACACAGAGTAGAGGAAGCAAGGGAAGAATTGAGAAAATCCTTGAAGAGAAGGAAGGATATAGCCATAGCTGAAAATGATATAAACTATAAGGAGATTGGTACCACAAAACTATGTGCCAATGGAGACACTAAAGAGTTTGATGCAACAATAGCAGAACTGATGGAGAAAAATAAAGTTCAACCATAGGAGATAAGATCTCTCAAGATGGAACATGAATCACAGGTCGTAATGATATGTGAAATCACTAAACAAAAAAAAAGAGCAGTTGAGGATAGAGTGATGTTAGAAAATAACAAAAGAAATCTTGCAAATAGGCTTGAAGAAAAATGTACTGAATTAACAAGGATCTCAAATATGCAGATGGATACATTTGCCCAAATGATGAACCTTCATCATGAACTCAATATGAAAGATATTGATATCTCTACTTTGAAGATACAAAATGAACAACTATAGAATGAATTGAATAGAGAAAAAGAGGTAGCTAAGAATCTCAACAAGTCAAGTGAAGGCATCAAGTATTTTGAACAGTTTTTGAAATCCCCAAAATCTGCCCATGATACATCAAGACTAGGATACAACAGAACTGATGTTGGAGAATCATCAAAGAGATTCAAGCAAAAAGATGACATAGGTAAGAATTCAAAACCCGCTTGTCATTATTATAATAAGAAGGGGCATACTGCTAACATTTGCAGGAATAGGAAATTCAATTAGCCAAATACACTCAAGAGCAAGAGTTACTATCACAAGTGCAACATGCAAGGACATATGACACAAGATTGTAGATCCAGAGTTACAAGGACACAAAAATTTGATGGACACTATCACAATTGCAAGAAGTATGGGCATAGAGCATTTGAATGCAGATCAAAGCCTATATGGACATCAAATCAACCAGCAAAATCAAAAGGGAATGAAAGTCACTATCATTGGGATTACAACACCAGGTATAGTTGTCACTATTGTCAGGAATATGGACATATACCATAGAACTACATAAGAACACATTTCAAAGGGAACTACAAAAGATGGTTGAATCAAACCACATGTTTCAGTTGTTTGAAAGTTGGTCATATCAGTAGAAACTATCCTACAAGATCAAAGGCACCCAAGACTGAAGAAAATAAGGGCAAAGAAAAGATTCATGTCGAAAAGATAAGGGGGAAAATGAATAAGACTTGGAAAAAGAAAGATGAATGCAACACATCAAGTGGAGGGATCACTTCACCCAATAGGTCAAGTGATCACACTTCATCAAACTAAGCATGAGAAGTATACGGGACTGATATACAAAGCTATATCACACATCAGTCCCAAGAAAAGGAAGCAATGCAAAGAATAAATCTGCATGAGACAAGATGTCAAGACAAAATCTAAATGATGTTGCCAAGCTATCTTTGGATGCCGAGTTAAACTCCAACAAATGCCAAGCTCCTAACAACGACTGAGTTGATAACTGATACCGAGTTAGGGTAAAATTTTTTAGAAGTCGAGTTGGCAGTTGAGCATTTAATGCAATGAAAATAGGGTATATTATCGTGATTCTAATCAATTTTTCTCATCACGATCAAGAAGCAAAGAAGAGAAAGAGAGCAGAGAAACTTCATAGCATAGAATCCAACATTTCAAGCAGATTGCAACATCTCTCAATGTGTTTTCATCGATCTTGAGGTATTTTTCATTTGTGCCGAGCTATGCAATTTCATATTTCATAAAAAGGAAAACCCTAGTTTGCATAAATGGTGTCAAGTTCCAAGGAAACCAAGGCCAAAGAGTCATTTGAAGTTCAGTTAGTGTCCAATGAGGTCAAGCAACTTGATTTTTTCCCCATACCTGAAGTTGCATACAAAAATGACCCAGCCGGAGCTCTCTCCCAAATACCCCCAAAAGTTGTAATGGTTCAAGACATGAGGAGATGCTACAATTTTAAGATAGGAGCCCTAGGAGATATGGAAATAAGGAAAGCCTATGAGAAATTGTGCGTGGATGGAGTCTTAAAAGATGAATTCAAAATTGTTGAAAGAAAGGGTTTGACCCAAGTTTTGAGCTTTCCCATCGTATTCAAGACAGAATGGGTTAAACTTGTGTTAAGAAAAATTCATGGTGGAAATTTATGGTTAGAAGATACTCCCATCAAATTAACCAAAGAAATCATACATAGAGTAATAGGGTACCCTACCCTAGATCAGTTCAAAACCTTGAGAAGTGAATCGAAGGAGGTTATTGAAAAGAACACTGATGCTTAGTGGAATAAGAGAGGAATGACAATTCACACAATTGAGGATCCTCTAGTTGAGTTTGCTATTAGAGTCATTGCCCATAAGTTCTATCAATCTAGTAGAATCAAGAGTGTGCCTTGTATTGTAGTAGATGTAGGTTACAAATTGATGAAAAAGGATCATACTTATGATCTTGCAGAACTACAACTACAACAGATTATTGAAAACCTAGCTGCCATAAGAAGGACAAAGGGTGCTCAATGCAAATTTGGAACAATTTTAATTTGTATATTCTTCTATGTTCAAAATGAGTTTCCCTCTTTTGGAAAAATTACATGGAGGAATGATAGAACTATCATTGCCCAAATCAATGAATATATAGAACAAATGGGAGAAAAGTTTGATACCCTGATGACAATTTATTTTGAAGATTTCAAGAAATCCATGAAACAAAGGGTGAGAATACCAGTTTCTTTGGTAGAAGAACATGTTAATGATATATGCTTCTTGGTTGATATTGACTTCACATACATTCAAGCTGCAATTCCAAGAGTGAGATGGCTAAGGCCACTTGGATATGAAATCAATGTTGATGAGGCATCTGCAACAATAACTGCATTATTGGCAGAAGAAATAGATAAAAGTGCTCCACATTTTGGCACTTATGATGTAGTAAGGTCAAAAATAAACATGGAATTAAAGACTACTTCCACATTAAAGAAGAAAGACAAATTGTTAAAGAAGATTAAGAAGAAATTTGGTGAAGAAATTGAGGCTGAAGCAAAAGAAGAAGAAGATGACAATAATGATGAAGATGAACAAGAACAAGGCCCAATGGAATTAACTCAAGGCCTGGGTGAAGAAAAGGAGGAAGGTGCAGAAGACAAAGAAGCCAAGGAAACACCAACTGAAGCTGAGACAAAGAAAAGAAAGGAAACATAACAGCCTCCATCTTAGCAAAAACCAAAGAAATTTGCCATGCCATCACCTGAAAAGCCTACAGCATGAGTTGCAACAAGGGCCTCCACTCAAAAGGCTAAAGAGGAAGTTACAAAGAAGAAACCAATCAAGGAAACACAAGAAGAGCTGAGGAAAAGAAGAAGATATGTGGCTTAACCTGATTCTGATGAAGAAGATCAATCTGAAAAGGTAAGCCATTCTTCAATTGATACTTTATGTAAAAAGATTGGAAATGGTGATTTAAGCAACTTAAATAAAGTTGATTTCAATAAGTTTACTAAAGAAGAACAAAATAGGATAGAAGAAACAATTTATGGAATGATGGTAGAGTTCAAGTAAACTCCACTTGAACTAGATGGACAATTGCCAAAAGAACTATCTAAAATTGTAGAAGACAAATGGCATTTTTTCTTGAAAATGGAAAATGAGATAAGGGAATCAACCCTAGCAAGTGTATTATTAGATTTCACTAGGGAAAAAATAAAGAAAGTAGTCAAAAGGCATAATAATAGGTTTACACCTAATTATAGGGCATTCTTCATACTCCAAAACAAGATAGAAGAAATTGTTCAAAGAACAATGAAATCATGGAAAAACTTGTACAAAAAGATTGAATATTTTCTTGAAGAAGAATACAAGGAACAAGCTACTGCTCCACTAGAAGAGAGGACAAAAAGGAGAGAAGAGAAGATAGTAGTAGAGAAGGAAGAAGAAGAAAAGAAAGTAGTAGAAGAAAAGAAAGTAGAAGAAGAAAAGAAGGTAGAAGAAGAGAAGAAAGAAGAAGAAAAGAAAGATGGAGAGGAGGAAGAGACATAAAAACAAGATGTATCGGCAATAGCTGAGCAAGAGCAGCAACCAGATCAGAGTGTGCAAGACACACAACTAGCACCCTCTAGCCCTCCTCATGTACCCATCACACTTGTAGAAACTATAACTATTGTTGATGTTCTTGATCCTTTTGGTCAGAACATCAATCCATTAACTGCAGAAGATCTCAAAAGAATCCTTGACCAATCTACACAACAAGCAATATTATGTGCAGATCCAGTATTGGTCAGTATGGATGAATTGCAAAAACTAGTAGAAAGCATAGTTAGAGATAAGGTGAATCCATAAGAACCACCTTCCATCATCTCTACAACTACTAGTGGTCAACTTCAAATGCCAAAAGTTATTTCAATAGGCATAGTTGACACTACAATATAGAAGCCAAGAGCAACTATAGAAAAAGGAACAAAACAAACAAGACAGACTATTACATCTGATCCTATAGCACAAACACAAGGTGCACATCTTAGGAGGAGAAACCAGTGGAAACCCCTAAGGAGTAGGAGGCAATACAAACATTGATAAATTTTCCTACCTTGGGAACTCCTTCACAATAGCCATTGCAAATATCTGTACCAACATCTAGTACTACAAAAGTTGCAAGGGTACTTCACTATGGAGACCCTAAATTAGATGAGGAGATAGTCATACCAGGCTATGACTCAAAAATAATAACCATTGATCAAATAAATGAGGTGCAGGAAGCACTTAATAGAAGAAAGAGACAAGAGATACTCAGGAAGGAGTATAAACAAAAGCAAACACTACATGAGATTAAGGACATCTTTATGAATGCCTTCAGTTTGCAATCACCAGATGAGTCAAAGCATATCACAGAGCAATTATCAGATATTGTTGACTAGGTGACAAATGAAGACCAAGAAACAAATGCAAAACTTATGGAATGGTCTGAAAGAAAATTTCAAGGGAAAGTTAATGAGAAAGTATCTAGTGAAATAGCAGTTTCATAGGTTGAATTGGAAAAGTTAGTAGACAAAGTGAAAAAGGTACTTGAGAATATATTCTCATTGTACAAAAAGTTGTGTGACTTTTCATAATTCAAACAAGAGACAAGTCAAAAGATACTGAGCTTGGAAAGAAATTTAAACATTTCAAACATACAGTTACCAAATGATCCAGCTCAAAGTGAGAAGCATTTTGCTCAATCGCTTCGCACTCACAAAAAAATAGCCATATTAATAGTAGATGAGGCCAATATCAAAGCAAAACTGATACAACTATAGTCCTCCATTACCCCACATTTGGAATTACTCCATAAGGAACAAGTCTATGCAGAAACTGTTCTCAAGAAAGATTCTAATCTTTCTACATTAGATGGACTTATTCATCTTGCTGCAGAGACTGTCATCCAGCATAAGTCACTAGAAATTGCTTTGAACAATTGGGATGTAACTCTCAGGATGATTATGGAGGTAAACAACACATTTTTGGTGAAATATGTTCTTAACCCTTAAAATCCTTTGACATAAGTGTCAAAAAGGGGGAGATAAGAATAAAAGGGGGAGATATTAACTAAAGAGGAGATACTATATGATGTATGAGGCACAACCAACTTAGGGGGAGTTATAATAATTTTGAGGTATATATTGTAAGTTACAAATTTTGATCAAGTTTTCTTTAAAAAATCTCTATATACCAAACAGATTAGTTAATGTACTGATAAGGTCAGTTAAGTGTTTTTGTCACTCATGTCAAAGGGGGAGATTATTAACCTCATAATTTTTTTTGACACTTGAGTGCCAATACACTTAACTACTTTCTATATTGGATCCAAGTACACCATGTATGCTGAGCCACAAAAAAATTTGAGTTAGGAAAGACTTCAGGTGCCAAGTGATCTTTATGTGCCGAGTAGTCTTTAGGCGCCGAGTGAAGATCAGGTGCTGAGTGAAGTTCAAAAACCGAATGACTTTAAGTGCTGATTAGAAATGAAACAAGTGCCAAGTAAGCTAGTTTGTTATTAGTGTCGAGCATCTAGAATCAGCAAGTGCCAAGCAACACAGAATATACATATGAGTTTGTAACTTCATTGATTCATATGTAAATCATTTTCATGGCTGACATGTGACAAATCTCAAAGGATTAAATGGTAAGATCGAATCTTTTATTTTTCCTATGCAATCTACATGCAACCAATAAGAAAAATGATGAACGCATGCAAACAATGGAAGAAGTGCAAATAATGCTTGGGAAATAGAGATTGAATATGGATCATAGATTCATACCTAACCCTAAATCCTTGAATTTCTTTATAAGGAAGAGAAAATTTCATTGTAAAACATATGTGTGGATATACCAGGGTCTATAAGGAAAACTACTTTCAGAGTAAGGACTATCAGATCAGAAAGGATCAAGATCAGAGAAAGCAGATCAAGTGCCTGTATTCAGCAATTGAAGGATTGTAATTTATCAAGTTTATTGTACCTAATACTTTCTAGCAATTATATTAGAATGAAAATCCTATGGTAATAGGTTAGCTTAACAGCTATTTCATAGATCCTTTAAATAGGTGATTAAATCCTTTAACAGGGTGACACTTCATGTAAAGTGTTTGTAAATCCTCTAACCAGGTCACTATTGATACAGTGTAAAGCCTTTAACAGGGCAGACCATCAGAAGTGGTTAAAACCTTACTGCTGCAGTAAATTTTGTGGGTATCATCCCCACCCCAGTTTTACCTTCTTATTCCAGGAGGGTTTCTGGGTTACCAAAATCTCAAGTGTTATGTGGTGATTCTTATGTGTTTCTCATAATTGTTTGATAGGTTTGAATGTATGCAATCTACTTTCAGTTTAGCGATTTTAAATACATTACTTCTGATTCACCCCCACCCCCCCTCCCCCCCCCCCCTCCTCTCAAAAGCATTCTTCCCATTTGAATATTCCAACAGTGGATAAGTTCACATCCTTCAGAAAAGGTAAAAAATTTACCAAGTTTATAAGATCTTTGTTAAAGTGACGGTCAACATAATTGTCTCATCATTTTCTCTTGTTGAAAGCCAATTTTGGTCTGTCCAATGGAACTTAAGGAAAGCTAGGAAGTCAATCTTACAATTGTGAAAGATGATGGTAACTTCACAAAGTAACCTTAAGTTTATCAATAATAATCTAATCATTAGTTTATCTATGTTGGAAAGTAATTGGATTCTAGTTAATGTAAAACATGCAACTCAATCTTTTTTTCCCCGACAACACTTATTGCAAGGTTAAAGGGACTAATGTTTAGGTTGTTGATAACATCTTGAAATAGACAATGGAAGAGACAGATTTATATCTAGTGGATAGGTTCACATCCTTCGAAAAGGGTAAAAAATTTACAAAGTTTTTAAGATCTTTGTTAAAGTGATGGTCAGCATAATCGTCTCATCCTTTTATCCCATTGCAAGCCAATTTTGGTCTATCCAATGGAATTTAAGGAAAGCTAGGAAGTCAATCTTACAATTGTGAAAGACGATGGTAACTTTACAAAGTAACATGAAGTTTATCGATAATAATTTTATCATTAGTTTATCTATGTTTAAAAGTAATTGGATTCTAGTTCATATAAAACATGCAACTCAATCTTTTTTTCCCATACAACACTTAATACAATGTTAATTGGACTAATGTTTAGGTTTTTGATAAGATCTTGAAATAGACAATTGAAGAGATAGATTTATATCTAGTGGATAAGTTCACATCCTTCTACATTCTATTAACTAGTTAATGAAATAGGTTTCTTCTCAATGGAATATCATGCATAGTGTGATGATCAATTGTTTCTCTGATAACTTTTTTCTTTTTAATTTTATTAATAAGGAAAAAAAAATTTATGTACCTATAGGAGGTTGGGCCCATTGGAGTAACTGTCATGATATCCTTTCCCTATTCATGTGGAAACCCAATTTTAATTCTCAAAAGGATCTAGGTGTAGTTCCTCCTACTTGAACATGCCTCTTAATTCTCTCCTTGCAAAGCTAAAACTTTAAGGACTTCTAAGCTATTGTGAATTACTTTGATAGCTTCTTAGTAGTAGATAAAATATTTAAGTAAAGGTCTTATCTTGACTTTTCTTGGAACTATGTAAAAGTAATGATCAAGAAAACTATCCCTTCTTTTGTCACCATGAATGATGCAACCAAGGTCAAGAGGTACGTTGCAGAAATTTACCAAGTTTATAAGATCTTTGTTAAAGTTATGGTCAGCATAATCATCTAATCTTTTTGTCTTGTTGCAAGCCAATTTTGGTCTATCCAATGGAATTTAAGGGAATCTAGGAAGCCAATCTTACAATTGTGAAAGATGATGGTAACTTCACAAAGTAACATGAAGTTTATCAATAATAATCTAATCATTAGTTTATTGATGTTGGAAAGTAATTGGATTCTAGTTGATATAAAACATGCAACTCAATATTTTTTTCCCCTAAAACACTTATTACAAGGTTAATGGGACTAATGTTTAGTTTTTTGATAAGATCTTGAAATACACAATGGAAGAGATAGATTTATATGTAGTGGATAAGTTCACATCCTTCAACAAAGGTTAAAAATTTATCGAGTTTATAAGATCTTTGTTAAAGTGACAGTCAGCATAATCATCTCATCTTTTTATCCTGTTGCAAGCAAATTTTGATCTATCTAATGGAACTTAAGGAAAGCTAGGAAGTCAATCTTACAATTGTGAAAGATGATGGTAACTTCACAAAGTAACATGAAGTTTATCAATAATAATCTAATCATTAGTTTATCTATATTGGAAAGTAGTCTGATTCTAGCTAATATAAAACATGCAACTCAATCTTTTATTCCCCTACAAAACTTATTACAAGGTTAATGGGACTAATTTTTAGGTTGTTGATAAGATCTTGAAATAGACAATGGAAGAGATAGATTTATATCTAGCGGATAAGTTCACATCCTTCAAAAAAGGTAAAAAAAATTATCGAGTTTATAAGATCTGTGTTAAAGTGATAGTCAACATAATCATCTCATCTTTTTGTCCTATTGCAAGCCAATTTTGGTCTATCCAATGGAACTTAAGGAAAGCTAGGAAGTCAATCTTACAATTGTGAAAGATGATGTTAACTTCACAAAGTAACATGAAGTTTATCAATAATAATCTAATCATTAGTTTATCTATGTTGAAAAGTAATTGGATTCTAGTTAATATAAAACATGCAACTCAATCTTTTTTTCTCCTACAAAACTTATTACAAGGTTAATGGGACTAATGTTTACGTTGTTGACAACATCTTGAAATAGACAATGGAAGAGATAGATTTATATCTAGTGGATAAGTTCACATCCTTCGAAAAAGGTAAAAAATTTACCAAGTTTTTAATATCTTTGTTAAAGTGATGGTCAACATAATCGTCTCATCTTTTTCTCCCATTGCAAGCCAATTTTTGTCTATCCAATGGAATTTAAGGAAAGCTAGGAAGTCAATCTTACAATTGTGAAAGATGATGGTAACTTCACAAAGTAACATGAAGTTTATCAATAATAATCTAATCATTAGTTTATCTATGTTGGAAAGTAATTGGATTCTAGTTCATATAAAACATGAAACTCAATCTTTTTTTCCCCTACAACACTTATTACAAAGTTAATGGGACTAATGTTTAGGTTGTTGATAAGATCTTTAAATAGACAATGGAAGAGATAGAATTATATCTAGTGGATAAGTTCACATCCTTCTACATTCTATTAAATAGTTATTGAAATAGGATTCTTCTCAATGGAATATCATGCATAGTGTGATGATCAATTGTATCTCTGATAGCCTTTTCCTTTTTAATTTTATTAATAAGGGAAAAAAAAATTATGTACCTATAGGACGTTGGACCCATTGGAGTAACTATCATTATATCCTTTCTCTGTTCATGTTGAAACCCAATTTTAATTCTCAAAAGGATCTAGGTGTAGTTCCTCCTACTTGAACATGCCTCTTAATTCTCTCCTTGGAATGCTAAAACTTTAAGGACTTCTAAGCTATTTCTAAATTCATTTCATATCTTCTTAGTAGTAGATAACATATTTAAGTAAAGTTCTTATCTTGACTTTTCTTGGAACCATTTGAAAGCAATGATCAAGAAAATTATCCCTTCTTTTGTCACCATGAATGATGCAACCAAGCTTAAGAGGTACCTTGTGGAAATTTACCTAGTTTATAAGATCTTTGTTAAGAGATGGTCAGCATAATCATCTCATCTTCTTGTCTCGTTGCAAGCCAATTTTGGTCTATCCAATGGAATTTAAGGGAACCTAGGATGTCAATCTTACAAATGTGAAAGATGATGGTAACTTCACAAAGTAACATGAAGTTTATCAATAATAATCTAATCATTAGTTTATCCATGTTGGAAAGTAATTTGATTCTAGTTGATATAAAACATGAACCTCAATCTTTTTTCCCCCTACAACACTTATTACAAGGTTATTGGGACTAATTTTTAGGTTGTTGATAACATCTTGAAATAGACAATGGAAAAGATTGATTCATATCTAGTGGATAAGTCCACATCCTTCGGAAAAGGTAAAAAATTTACCAAGTTTATAAGATCTTTGTTAAAGTGATGGTCATCATAATCATCTCATCTTTTTGTCTTGTTGCAAGCCAATTTTGTTCTCTAAAATGGAACTTAAGGAAAGCTAGGAAGTCAATCTTACAATTGTGAAAGATGATTGTAACTTCACAAAGGAACATGAAGTTTATCAATAATAATCTAATCATTAGTTTATCTATGTTGGAAAGTAATTGGATTCTAGTTAATATAAAACATGCAACTCAATCTTTTTTCCCCCCTATAACACTTATTACAAGGTTAATGGGACTAATGTTTAGGTTATTGATAAGATCTTGAAATAGAAAATGGAAGAGATAGATTTATATCTAGTGGATAAGTTCACATCCTTCTACATTGTATTAACTAGTTAATGAAATAGGTTTCTTGTCAATGGAATATCATACATAGTGTGATGATAAATTTCATCTCTAATAGCTTTTTCCTTTTCATTTTTATGAATAAGGAAAAAAAAATGATGTACCTATAGGAGGTTGGACCCATTGGAGTAACTGTCATTGTATCCATTCTCTTTTCATGTGGAAACCCAATTTGAATTATCAAAAGGATCTAGGTGTAGTTCTTCCTACTTGAACATGCCTCTTAATTCTTTCCTTGGAATGCTAAAACCTTAAGGATTTCTAAGCTGTTGTGAATTCCTTTCATGCCTTCTTAGTAGCAGATAACATATTTAAGTAAAGATCTTATCTTGAATTTTCTTGGAACTATGTAAAAATTAATATCAAGAAAATTATCCCTTGGTCACCATGAATGATGCAACCAAGGTTATGACATACCTTAGCAAAATTAGTCCTAACCTTGTAGCAAGAGTTAGATAATGTAAGAAAACAAGAGTAGAGAAGAATAGCGTATGGACAAGATCATTCAACATTTTGATTATCAATAACTTAAGTATAATGGATCTATAATATAAGTACTTATAATAGATATTATAATTAATGAAGAAGAAATGTATGAAAAAAAAAGGAAATACTTTCCATTTTTTTCTCTCTTTTGGCATTTTTTAAATAATAATTTGATATTGTTGTAAACATAAATTAATTGTATTTTTTCTTTTAGAACTACAAATTTAGATTCACATACACCACTAACAAGGTCTTTGTACTTTTATATCTACAAACCATTAGCTATGCATTTTACATATTTTATTTTATTATTTTCTGAACAAATTTTCTTGCATTTTTGAAAATACTACTTTCTATGAAAAACAACATGGATAAAAAAGCCAAATAAATCAATATCTATTACAAGAGTGGACAACATGCATTTTTTATCAAACCATAAATAAAAATAAAAATTCAACTTGTTTTACTCTCTATGCAATATATAAACATTGAAGACAAAAATTAACCATTGTATGTGAGGATGGACTAAAAGGAGCTCATGATCTTATAACTATATACTCTCGATTTACAAATCATGTTTGCAACTTAATTGAGTTCCTCCTCATTATTTTTCAAGATTTTATATAATGTATATGATTGAAGATTTCTTATTTAATATTTTGTAATTTCTTTCTAATAAATTTTAAATATTCTATCTCTAAATAATTATATTCCATAAAATAATATTAAATTATATCATGTTGTTTGCACACCATATTTGGTGTTGTACATTTTGCATGCATTCATTTAAAAAAAAATATAGATGTGAAGGATAGCTACAACACATTAACTACATTAGAAAAGATGCACATAAAGACTAAGATGTACAATGCACAGTAGAAATATGTTCAATACACACAAGTAGAAGGGCTTCGTAATTGTGGCATATGGTAGAAATCTAAGTGGGTAAAAGCATAGATCTTTGTCACTGTTTGTGATACAAAAACCTGTTTTGGTCAAATCTCATTTCTCTATCAAAACTCAATTTAAAAAAAAAACTAAACATACCCTTTTATAGATTTCAGATTCAATGTCATCATTATATAAATTTTTGAGTGTTTTGATTAGTTATAATATGTTATAATCTCAAAATATTATAAGTCGATATTTCAACATTTCAAAAGATGCTCTCTCAAAAAATGAAAAAAAATAGTAAATCATATCAAAAAAATTTTTAAAAAAAATTTATCACTAGAGGAGAGAATCCTCTTCATGAATATGTAATTTTTTTCCAAGAAGGTATAGATTTGATAGGGAAGTTTTGACAGGAGGAAAAAACTGTTGGATTCTGACAAGGTCGAACTTGAGTACTTATAACAAAGAAAATATACATCAAAAATAATTATTTCTTTTTTTGTGCACTAGCTATACATGTCATCTATAAAATATTTTCAAATCAGAACAAAAAAAGATGATTTGCATATACTTGTTTGATAGGAACTACAACCTATATTTTTTATAGTTGAAAAAGGGACTTCAAAATAAAATAAAATGAATAAATTCTTAGTCAAAAAAATAATAAAAATTATAGGCATAAAATTCATAGAATTCTACACATTTCACCAGTTTACATCATCTTCATATTTTAAACACAAATACCATTTTTTTTATCATTAATGTTGAACTGTCACATTCTGATATCACTTTTCTTTATAAAAGGTGACACAGGTTTGTGCTTTTACCCAAGTAGGATTGATTGAAAGGGGAAAATTGGACCATACTTTTGTATATAAATCTATAAAGTAAACCACTTCATCGTCTCTACTGTAATCAACAATCCAATTAACACTTTCCCCATGATGAAATGTTGATTTGGCCTCTTTACATGCAACCAAAAGATCCATGACTGTACTCATGCAAGGTCATCAATTTAACACCCTATCAGTGCACATCAAACCCATGCATAAGACATGCATCATATGTTTGATGCAATTATCATCTTCCTCAAATTTCTTTTTCTAGTTAGTCACCTCACATAATAAGAAATATTCAATCATATACATTATATAAAATCTTCTTGGTAATGAGTGTCATTTACCTCAATATCTAGTTCCCTTCTCCTCTTTAATTAACATTTTAGTTGATCTCTTGCCTCATTGAGTTGGTCTATGGAAACTTGTGTTTCAATCTTCTAGTTATCAATAATATTACCCAACTTGTAGACTTCCATCTTCAAGATCTTTCCTCCAAAGTTGTAAAGCTTTCCATTCTAGAGAACAAAGCTCTGATACCAATTGTTGGAAATTACATTAGGAAAGTAAAATCTAAAGGGGTGAGGGTCCGTTGAATCAAAACTACAAAACTTTAACTATAAAACATTCACCACACATCCATCTCATTATTTAGCATGTAAAATAAAATAGTGAACTACACATGTTCACCCATAACATGAATCAAATAACACAATAATTTTTTTACCTAGAAAGCCTCCATTGGGAAGGTAAAACTAGGGTGGGGATGACACCCACAAATCTTCACTACTATAATTGTAAAATATAGCCAATTATGCTTACAATAATTTTGATCATAAGATATGATCTACCCTATGAGGGGTCCACCTTATTAAAGACTTACAAAGACTACTAGTCAAATCACCCTATTCAAGGATTTCAACACCCTACTAAAAATGTGCCTTGTTAGAGGACTTAAACTTACAATAAAGTAACCAATTAGTTAAGAGATGTACACAAGTTTTCTAAGACTACTTTATTAGGAGATTTATTCTATATCACCTGTTAAAATGATTCAACACCATGATCCTTCAGTTAGCTCTCCACTTCTAGATGTCAGATCTTCTCTTTCCTAATGAATCCTTGATGCTTCTGATCATATATGTCTCATTTGTTGTCTTCTCTACTTTCCTCTATTCTCTCTAACTAATTCTATAATTCAAATCATTTTCACAACCTCCCTATCCACCGTGAATGCTCTTTGCACCTAGAATTCATCTCCTTCCATGCATTCACTTATAAAAACTCTTTAGGGTTCTCCTCCTTAAGTAAACATAGGTGGGCTAGGGTTAAGTAAGAATCAAAGGTTGTAGTTGATCCATATTATAACTTAAAATATCCCTTAATTTGATTGGTTACATGTACTACATAGGGATTCATAATATACCTCCATGCATATCTTCTAGAATCATAAAAAAATCATTAAGTTGGCCCAAAAATTGTTTACATACAAGTTTGTGCCATTACAAACAACTATGTCCAAAACTATTGACTCGACATCTAAAGGCTTTGGTGCTTTACCATCACTACATTTCCAAAATTATAACTTGGCTTTTGAATGGCTTGCATACACTATTTACTCAACTCCAAAATCACTTGGCACGTATAGTCTTGTTAGCTTATGAGGGACTCGGCATGTATTATCTAGAAACTAATGCTCGACATGCTTTAATCACTCAACTCACACTTATTACTTGGCTCATTCTAATCACACAGCTTGTACTGTAATACTAATAGATAATGACTTAGTGTTTTTTCATTACCTTGTCAAAACCAATCTGAGATTAAAAATGCCCCTCTTTGACATGAGTGGAAAAAACATGTTGTCATGTATATATAGTCATTATTATGAGAATAACTTAGACAATATATTATTTTGACATGGTTCTCATACAAAATTGTAAAACTTCAATACTTTGCAAAATGAATGACTAACTATCATACCTTATTTCTCCATTACTCCCCCTAAGTAAAGATTTCCTTTTTGTATCTAAATCTAATACTCCTACTGAGTAGACTTGTTATTTCCTATTTCTACATTATTACTCCCCCTTTACTCAAAACATCACTATCTCCTTTACCAACAAAAACTTCATAATCTCCCTTTTTTGACACTTATGTCATGGGTGTACACTGATAGTGTGTTTGTCTAAAAATGATTTATGGACCTCCACTATAATCATCATGGCTACTTCCCAATTTTTGCATGCTACCTCTAGAGATTGATACTAAATTTCAAGCTAGGAAAGAAGGTCAACTAAACTATCATGACTTGAAAGTTGGTTATCTTTCATCATTAATGTCTCAGCATAGGTTATTTCCTTATGCAACACTTCCATGTGTGGGGTCAGTATGGATTGAATGCTTATCAAGATAGCTCAAATATTTGCATCTTCTGCTTTCATCTTGGTAAGTGTACCTTGTGTAGATAGTAATCTCTGAAAACAAGCTTGGCTTTGACCAGGAGATAACTTAAGAGTAGTACCTATAGTTTGTAAATCTCCTTCTAGTTGGTCAATAGCCCTTTGAACATCCTATGTGAAAATATGCACATCACACACCTTGGTATAGCAAGAGAAAATATTATCTAACACCTTTTTTACACCCTCCATTTTGGTTTCTAAATCAACCTATCTAAGTGCAATAGCACTAGATATCTTCTTGAGTACCTTGGAGTCAAATTTCCTTTCAAACCATTTTAAAAGTTTAACATTTGTGTCGAGGTCTTCATCCTTTATGTTTTCAAAAATGGTGATAATGTTCTCAATGGTGGGCTTGTCTTCATTCATCTCAAAGAGAACAAAAGAATAATAAAATATGTCTTTTATCTTATGCAAAAGTTTTTTTTGTTTATACTCCCTTCTTATCATTTCTTGTGTCCTCTTTCTCTGTAGAGCTTCCTGTAAATTGGTTATCTCTTCAATTGTGATGGATGACAAATCAAACTTGTGCAAATTAATCACCTCATCTAAAGTTACATCCACAAAGTATGTATCATCTATGCTCCAAGATATACTAGCACTTGGCCTTGATATTTACAAAGGTGTAGCATATGTGCTCATCCTCTAAAGAGGATAACTAGTGTGAGGAGTGATAGAAGCTAGTAGGGTAACCATGGTCTATATGGAAATTTTTTCCTTTGGTGTAGTATTCTCCTACAA
This sequence comes from Cupressus sempervirens, assembly GCA_028749045.1. Classification (NCBI taxonomy): domain Eukaryota; kingdom Viridiplantae; phylum Streptophyta; class Pinopsida; order Cupressales; family Cupressaceae; genus Cupressus; species Cupressus sempervirens. The sequence goes on from CM053791.1 coordinate 245,956,394, forward strand.
CTCTTTAGTCATATCAACTATACATTCTTCTTGTTGTGCTTGAGTGATAGGTCCAGAAATTACTTCCTAACCTAAATGAACTTCTATTCCATCCACTTCAACTATCAATTTTCCTAGCATAATTGAATAATATAGACTAGGCACTGGTGTATCTATCTATTTTACCTCTACCTCTATGATCTAAAATGTAATTATGGGCATCATAGATTGTGTCTCTCTTGTAACTAATGTTTTTTCAAGGTGTGCACTTTGATCTACTTGTAGATCATGTTGTTGCTTCTCCATTTCTTATATGGATTAAGGGGGGACATTGGATGGTCTTTTAGGTTTCTCCCCTATAGATGCAGTTTCTTCCTTCTAAATCTCACATGTTCTCACCAATATAATATTATTACATAATTTTGCTACCATGGTGGAATCCTTCAATATCTTCTTCAAATCTTCCTCAATTAAAGGATTGATGTTGTATGTTTAATTATCAACAAAATCCTTGATTATTATTATCATTGATTTTTGTTGACTCTCCCATACTTCATGTCATGGATTGTTACTTAGCACTTAGGCATCTTGCTACTCATCCTTAGCTATGGCCTCTTCTATAGTTCTTGTAGTCACTTCCACATAAGCAACTTTGACTGGAACTTTAATAACTTGTACATCTTTATCTTCATCAATATTTTGCACAAAGATAGTATGCCAAAGCAATGTAATTTGCATTACCACTTCTTCTATATTATTCCTCAAAATATTGAAAGCACTTTATTTGGAGGAAATCTCCCCTTATATTTGTTCATGCTTGTGGCCATCATCTGCTTGTGAGAAGTGGGCATAACTTGGGCTAGCTATGGCTCTCTTATTCATCTTTCTGTAGTCAAACCAAATTGCCACTTTTGCTCAAGTTGGCCACATACACTTTTGGACAATGAGTTGGAAAATTCTAGTGGAGTGGATTTGAATGTAGCCACCATATCACATATGACTTCTTCAACCTTACTTTTATCTTCACTCCTTAGCTTATAAACATTTAATTGTGTGAACCCAAACAAATCTATATTTGTAACAATATTTTCATACAAATTGTCTCTATTAGAGGATGGATTGTGGCTTACCACTTTAAATTGACTCATTTCATTTGATTCTATTTTCTCATTATCTCAGTTTGGTTTAGGTTCTGACTTCTTCTTCAATCTCTTGTATCTTTTCTTAATAAGCTCACTTGGCTCTGTTGTCCTCTTGCCTTTAGGCTTTGCAAATTCACTTTCTTGAATAGTGGATGCCCTTGTTATAGACCTAGTTGTAGGTACTACAGGCTTCTTCATTGGCTTCTTCATAGGCTTCTCATGTTTCTCCACTAATTTTTCTTTTGTCTTTCTTTTCTTCTTAATTAGTTGAGGTGCTTCATTGACATCTTCTCCCTTGAAAACTTTTACATATTCTTCTTAATTCTCTCCTTGACCTTGATTTTATGCCAATGGGGCTTCTCCTTGTTCCTCACCTTGATTTTATGCCAATGAGGCCTCTTCTTCTTGTAATAATTTGTCTTAGGAAAAAATCACCCAAGATCAAGGAACTCAAGCACAATTACAAAATAGACCAATAGAGTATGATTAGAATAAAAATATGATATTCAATTTATGTACATACACACTAGGAGTGCTTGAATATAAAGGCCTATAGACTGACTAGGAGTAAGCACACTAATAAGTCTTACCATAAGGCACATATCCACCAAGAGTGGAATATCCTCCATTAAGCTCAAGAGTGCAATGATGAAAGGATAAGCATACAAAGGTGTAGCATGTAAAATTATATAGTATACACCATGTGCTAAAATAAAAGTGCAAATAACTATGTTTTCAACATGACAACTCAGTTAATTATACAAACTCCAATGTTGTAGACACCATGTGCTGAATTAGACTTGCTTACTCTAGTGTTGTCAACATGAAAACTCATATGAGTAAACAAACTCCTAAGTGAAACCTAATAAATAATAAAATAATGAATTGACCTAAGTAAACTTAAGTAAATTGTAAATAGTGGATACTTATTTACACCAACACATCTTCTTCTTCTTCTCATATGGAAAGGGCTTGAGCTATCTTACTCTTGGTATAGCTACTTTCACATATGTATGGTCAACATCCACTAAGAAAAAAAAATCATCGTAATGTTTCTCCACTAAGGATATAGGGATCCTTAACATCTATTTCATTGATTTCCTAAAATCTTCAAAGTAACTTGTCATCACTAAATTAAAGTTATAACCTAGCTACTCAATAAATTCTGAAATATGGATTAAAATAGACCTTAAGGTCTTCCAAGAAACTTTTCCAAATGTAGAAATGTATTCTACACATAAAATACTATGCAAACTAGGAAAGAGCCAAATTTCCATGATGCAGTCTTTATTTTTCTTATTGCTTCCAATTTTTTTTATACTTTCTGTAGTTGCAACTCAACAAGGTAATAAGAATGGTCTCTCTTCAATATCTTGTAACCCAAATCAATAGCCATACATGATACATTATTTAGTAGACTAGACTAAAACAACTTGTGAGCAATCACTCTCACTTCAAAGGAAATTAAGGGATCTATGATTGTGCCAATAGAGATACCTCTCTTGTTTCATATTGCACCTATTTTCTTCTCAATCACCTCCTTTGCATCAATGTGCATGGTCTAGGTCGATCAAAGGTAGAGTACTTTGATACTCGATTAATGATCCTCTTTGTGATCTTAATTGGTACATCTTCCAACCAAATAGACTCAACATGTATGTGGCTCAGAATAATTCATATCCATTTAGCCTTGAACACTTGGGAAAAATCTAGGGCATGGTTTAACCCATTCCATTCAAGAATTTCATATTTTTCCCTCAAGACTCCATTATCACAAAGTTTTTTATAGGAATCTCTTATCTCAATGCCACCTACTTCACCAATATTTCCCATATAACAACATCTAACATCTTGTATCATCAAAACTTTTGGTGGTATCATTGATAATGCACTAGATAGGTCTCCTTTATATGATATCTCAAGAATTACTTAGAAAGGTGGTTTTCTTACATCATTAGTTATCAAATGAACATTAAAAACCTCCTTTCCCTCTTTTTTGGAAAAAGATATGAACACTGTATTGACTATTTAGGTTTTATGAACATTTAAACAATGTAACTTGGTAACAATGAAATATCTCTCAATTTGATGATTTTTGTTGAATAGCAATCAAATCCAATTTGTAAATATCAGAATCTCCTTTTCCAATTTTACTTCATTCTCTTTGTGCTCTCTTCAATTTTTGATGAATGAAAATGAGTCAAAAATTGATTATATAACCCTTCATATTCAATAATAAATGCTCGGTGCTTATAGAGTTATAAGCTTGACTGTCATACAACTTTTGACTCACTCATCTTATACATGATCTCTACTATGCTTGGCTAACATAGTGAGCTAGGCCAATACTAACATGTCTCTATAACTCCACAATAACTGTAAAAATTTCTATGCTCGACAACAACATGAAAAAAAAAAAAAAAACTATAGATTGCTTCTAGGTTCTAACCAATACATTGCATCTTAATTCATGCACATATAATATTTTCAAATCTTAGGTTCTTAGAACTGGTGCATAATATAACTTTTGAAATATAGTCACATACATACCTCTTGATTGCTAAGTTGTGTTACAATCTTCTTCATCCATATCTTGTTCATCTGTAGTTTTACCTTTTCAATATTGACCTTTCATTTTCATTTTTTTTTTCATTACTTAGCATTGGTGACCTAGTTGGATAGTATCTATTGTTATGACTAGTCTTGAGACAACTAAAGAATGTATTCTACTCAACCATCTATTATAGTTGCCTCTAAAATGTGTTCTAATGTAATTATCATGAACACTTCTATATTCTTGGCAATAGTAACAAATTTATCTTGTGTTGTAATCCCAATCATAGCATTTCCTAATTTGGTGTACCTTTGTCTACTTGCTTGATGTCCACTTAGCATTAGATCTGCATTTATATGCTTTGTGTCCATACTTGTAATGATTGTGGAAGTATCCTTCAAATCTCTAAGTTCTCATGGTCTTAGATCTACATTCATGTTCCTAATGTCCTTTCTTGTTGCACTAATGATAGTAATCCTCGAATTTTTTCTTAGGGTTCTAATTTTCATTGTTTCTCATACAAACATTTGTTTTATAACCTAGCTTTCCACAATTATGACAAGTGGGTTTGTAGTTCTTCTCTTTTCTATTCCTTTCCAACCACTTTTGGATGATTCTCCTTACTTGGTATTGGTGTATCCTAATCTAGAAGTATCATTGTTAGGTCTTGGAGATTTCATCAGTTTCTCAAAGTATTTGATTGCTTCACTAGGTTTGTTGAAACTTTTAGAACATTACTTTTCTACTCTCAATTCATTCCTTAGTTGTTCATTTTGTAAGTTCAAGGTTGTGATATCAATGTCCTTTCCATTCAATTCCTAGGTTGCAATCATCAATTGATTCATTTTATCCAATTGCATGTTTGCAAGCTTTTGCACTTTTAATGTCTTCTCTTCTAGTATATTAGTCAGTATTCCTTTGTCATGTTCAGTGATGAATTTTTCTTCCTCAAATTTCTTTTTCTATTTAGTCACCTAACATAGTAATATTTATTAGACTTCTTGTTCTATCTTAAGAGTTCTAACCTCTGGAGGTAGGGCATTGTTCTTTTTGATCAAATCTATAATTGTTGCATCAAACTCATTTGAGGTTCCATTTTCAAACAGTCCAATAGTGTCTTCTTCTTGGTAATGAGTGTCATTTAGCTCAATAGCTAGTTCATTTCTCCTTTTTAATAAATGCTACAATTCATCTCTTTCCTCATTGAGTTGGTGCAGGGAAAGTTGTATTTCAATTTTATGGTTATCAATAACCTTTCCCAACTTGTAGAATTTCATTTTCAAGATCTTTCCTCCAAATCTATAAAGCTTTGCTTCCTAGAGAACAAAGCTCTAAAACCAATTGTTGAAAATAACAATGGGAAAGTTAACTTTGAGAGGGGGTTTGGGGGGTTGGGGGGGGGGGGGGAGGTGTGAATTAGAACTTCAAAAATTTAACCATAAAACATTCACCACACATCCATCTCATAATTTAGCATGTAAACTAAAATAGCTAACTACACATGTTCATGCATAGCATGAAACAAATAACACAACACAATAAATTTGTTACCCAAAACACCTCCAATGAGAAGGTAAAATTATAGTGGGGATGACACCTAGAAATATTCACTACTTTATCTGTAAAGTGTAGCAAATTATGGCTATAATAAGTTTGACCATAAACTATGATCTACCTTGTTAAAGGCTTACAATGATTGTTCGGCCTCACTATGTTAAAGGATTTTAGTACGCTACTAAAAGTGTGTGTTGGTAGAGGACTTAAACTTACAATAAATGAAGCACTCAGTTAAGAGATTTACACAAGTCTATTAAGACTACTCTATTAGGAGATTTAATCTGCATCACTTGTTAAAATGATTCAACACCATGATCCTTTGGTTAGCACTCTATTATTAGATTTCATATCTTCTCTTTCTTGATGCATCCTTTATCCTTCTGATGAGATATGTCTCCCCTGTCATCTTCTATGCTTTCCTTTGTTCTCTAATTGATTTTATAATTCAAATCATTCTCACAACCTCCATAGCCACCACAAATGCTCTCTCTAGACTTGGCATTCACTCATATAAAATATTTAGGGTCTTCCTCCTTAAGTAAACATAGGTGCGCTAGGGCTACGTAAGAATCAATGGCTATAGCTGATCCATATTATTTCTTAAAACATCCCTTAACTTGATTGGTTTAATGTACTACATAGGGATTCATAATATAGATCCATACATATCTTCTAGAATTGTAAAATAATCACTAGGTTGGCCCAAAAATGGTTAACATAGAGGTTTGTGCCATTACAAACAACTATGTCCAAAATGTTCACTCAACATTTGAAGGCTCCGATGCTCGGCCATCACTACATTTTTATTTTTGTAAATTGAGTTCTAAATAACTCAATATACACTATTTACTCAGCTCCTAAATCACTCTGCATGTATATTCTACTTGGTTTATGAGTAACTTCGCATATACTATATATATATATTGCTTGGTAACTAATGCTCAACATGGTTTGATCACTCAACTTGGACTAGTTTCTTAGCTTGCTTTGATCACTTGGTTTGCATTGTAATACTAATAGATAATGACTAAGTGTTTTGTCACTACCTTTTCAAAACCAATCTGAGATTAATAGTTGCTCCATCATCACTCACATCATCAAGATGTGATGCTCTCCTATGGGGTGTCTCTATAGTATCTATTCTAGTTGCAATCTATCTCAATCTATCCAATATGACATTGTCATCATTTCCTCTACCTCAAACCATCTTTATAGTCAAGTTCCTGTAAAATTGTAACCCTCTACAACCCTACCACCAAAATTCAGTTAGGGTTCTACATGATCCTATCCTCACAAGGAAGAACCTCGACTCTAATACCACCTAATGTAGGGAGGGATGAGATATCTAGGGCAAAAGGCACACCTAGCTATTCAAATTTCTTGTGAGATTAAAAATAGTGGAAAACAACACAAATAGCAACAACCCAAGGAGATAGAGGAACATGTTAGAGAAAAAAGTTAATATAATTTCATTTATTAAGTTACCTTTTCGATCCAAAAGAAACATCAAAAAGCTGATTCAAAGATGAAGACAATCTTATAGGTATTTTTTTGATTTTTTTTCTAGTTTGGTACCTATTTTTTACTTGAAGTTTTTTCATGTCTATCATCTTCTAAAGGGGATAATTTGTTCATTATAGCTCCATTTGTTTATCCAAAAAAAGTGTCAGAAAACTCTTCTTGAGACTTATTCACATTCTTTGATATTTTTCATCAGCATTCCTCAAAGGTACATGTGATTCTAAATAAAATTTTCTATGCTCTCTTCTTGTTTACACATTCCCTCTAGTAGCTGGGGTTTAGTTTTTTGTATTGTGGGGGGTGTTTTGTATTATTGTTTTTGTTATTTACATCAATAAACTAGAACTTTTTAAAAAACATTACAACAACTTCTAAAACAATGGTCAAGACCTCTTCTTGTCTAGAACTTTTGACCCCTCATAACTATCACACATGGAATACATCGATGACATGGCCTCTCTGGTCAAAAGGGTTTTGGTCTTGTTTAGTGTTGGAATTGTAGATGAGTAACTGAGAGGGGGAGTGAATTAGTTACCACAAAAACAAATCCAGAGATCCCTTAGATGTCTTAATATTAATTTACTATTGATACTCAATAAACATTGTAATAATTTTGTAACTTGTTAGATTAATTATTTTCTGATCATCTAGCATTCATAATTATTAATGTGCATGCAAAAAGTAAAATGAACACAAGAGACACTAGATTTAACATGGAAACCCAATATGGAAAAAACCAGCAACTAACTAGCTACCAATTTTTCACTCTTTTGAAGTGAGCCCTATTAGGAGCCAAACCTATTAAAGGTTACAACACACGCTATTAGGTGTGACTCTATTAGAGGATTTAGTCACCCTATTAGGAGTGGCCTTGCTAGAGGTATTTAGAACAATTCAACTAAACTATCACTTGGTTAGAGGATTTACAAAATGGTTGTTAAACCAACTCTATTAAGAGATTTGAAATCACTACTACAATTTTGAGGAAGCAATAATGAATTAACCTAAACAAGATGCAACTAAATTTTCTGATTACAGGTTTCTATTCTATATCATTAGATCCTCCTTGATCAAATATGGCTTTGCTGCTCCTCAATGATCTCTGATCATCCTTCAAATTTTCTTTCATAATAATCAGTCATCATTTCACATTAATTCCACACACTTTCATCACACACACACTTAGGATTCACAGCTTGACCTCTTAGTTATACCATTCAGATTGTCAAGTTGGTTCATTCACATGTTTCATTTACCAATAAACTAGACATCAATTGGCTACAGATATTACTCTAAACAAATAAACATTCTTTTGTAAAACAATGATATCCTTTACTGGCCAACCATGCTCGATAAATAATGGTTCCAAAAATTTCCTATGTTAACCTTCTTGACTTGGTTAACATTGCAATATCTATAAAATCCTTTGTCTATCAAGTTTACTCAGTAAGAATTGAATTCCTTCATGAGGGCTTGGTAAAAACTACTTCTGCCACATTTCCTTTGATGAATGAGTGAGCTCGGTAAAAATTAAATTTCTCTGATTACCTTGAGAGCTCAGTAACAACTATTTACTTGGTAAATACTACAAGTTTTCATTTACTAACCTTTTGAGCTTGGTAGACACTATTCTTTGCCTTACTAAGCATCTAAGCTAGATAGACATTGTTCTTTGCCTTGCTGACCAACTAAGCTTAATAGGCACTTTTTAATGATTGATATGACATTTGTATAACATCAAAGACAACACACAATTGAACAATTGTATCCAACAATCTCCCTCTTTAGCATTGATAGCAACATAACATTTCATAGCAGAATGAAATTTGAAAACAAGTCTTTACTGACAAAATACTTCACTTCCTTCTTTAAACATAGAAAACTCCCTCTTTCATAATAATCTCTCCCTCTTACAGAAAATCTTATTATATTGCAAATTTTAGAAATATATGACAATATATTCTCCCTCTTTGATAGCACATGCCAAAGACAACATAAATCAACTAAATAGCATTGTATCTAGTGTATTGATTGATATGCAATGTCTTCATTGCTTTCCTACATCAACTAATAGATCTTCAATTTTTTTTCTATTGATGCATCACTAAAACTATATTTTAGTGAGCATTAGATAGAGGAATGAATCCTAACTTACTTCTAAGATACAAGAATGTATCCTTAGGTATAGGCTTTATGAATATGTCAACAATTTATTCCTTTGTATGGACATATTCTAATCTAATTTCCTTTTCTTGTACCAATTCTCTAACAAAGTGATACTTTAATGAAATATGCTTGGTTTTTGAATGCATCAATGGATTCTTGGACATATTAATTGCACTTGTGTTACCACATAATATAACAATAGGTTCTTTGATTTCTTGCTTCATACCTTCCAATAGTTGTTTGAACCACGCAATGTTTGAATAGTTTACTATTGTTGCAACATATTCAGCCTCTTCTATGGATTGGGATGTACAATTTTTCTTTTTACTTGTCCAAGCAACCAACCTTTTTCGAAGAAAGAAAACTCCTCCACTTGTGCTCTTTCTATCATCAATATTCCCTACCCAATTTGTATCAGCGAACACTTGTAAATCCAAATTTCCTCCAAGTTTATACCATAATCCATAATCTTTAGTTCCTTTTAAGTATCTCATGATCCTTTTGATTTCCATCATGTGATTTTCTTTTGGTTTTGCTGAGAATCTTGCCACAATTCCTACTGCAAGGGCAATGTCTTGTCTTGTATGCACTACATACTGCAATTTTCCAATCATAGATCTATACAATGTTTGATCCACTTCCTTTGATTCATCATCTTTGGTAAATTTTAATCTAGTACACATAGGAGTCCCAACTAGTTTTTAATCTTCCATACAAAAATTTTTAAGTATCTCCTTGATCTATTTAGATTCAGTGATATAGATGTCATTCTTACTCTATTGAATTTGAAGACCAACAAAGAATTTGATTTGACCAAACATCAACATTTCAAATTCTTTGTTCATTTATTCTAAAAATTCTTTGCAAAGATCATCATTTCCTATGAACAAAGTATCATCTACAAATACGTCTGCTAAAACAATCTTATTATCTGATCCTTCCCTTATGTACAAACTAGTGTTATCATTAGTTCTTTGAAAACCAATCTGAATAAGATAGTTATGCAATATTTCATACCATGCTCTCGGGGCTTGTTTTAGAGCATATAATGCTTTATGCAGTTTGCAAACCATGTCCTTCTTTTTTGGATCTTCAAAACCTTTAGGTTGTTCAATGTAAACCTCTTCATCGAGTATGTCATTGAGAAATGCTGACTTGACATCCATTTGATAAAATTTGAATCCTTTGTATGCAACATATGAAAGTAAGGTTCTAACACCTTCCAATCTTCCAACAAGAGAAAAGTTTCTCCATAGTCTACACCTTCTTCTTGAGAGTATCCTTTGAAAAATAGTCTAGTTTTTTTCCTTGACACCTTACCATCTTCATTTAACTTGTTTCTGAATACCCACCTAGTTCCAATCACATTTTTGTCTTTAGGTCTAGGTACAAGTGTCCATGTTTTTTTTTTCTTTATTTGTTCTATTTCTTCATTCATGGCTTCAATCTAGCTTTCATTTTCTAATGCATCTTTAACATTTCTAGGTTCAAAATTAGCAAGTTAACAAGTGCCTTTCAACTTACTTCTTTTCATTGTTCCTTTTGATTTGTCTCCAATGATTTGATCTGGTGCATGATGTTTTCTCACATACTTGGCTAACATAGGCTCCTTTCCTTTTCAATGAATTCCATTGTTGTCCTTTTGTATCTCAACTTTTGGTTCTGGCTATGGTTGCTCAAGCTTGGTAGATGTTGATTTGGTAGCTTCTATTTGTAACTCAAGTTCTTGCAACTCGAGAGATATTAGCTTAGTTTGAACTTCCTATGACTCGGTTATTGAAGACTCTAGAGTTGAGGATTCCTAATTAATAGTAAGACTTAGCATTGTGTCAAGTTCAATGTAAACAAATCTCCTATAGTCTTTAGGTTCCCTTTTAATTTGTTTTTTAGATCTTTCTACAAACTCATCAATTTTCACATGTGCACTTTCTATGACTTTGTGAGTAGATAGATTCAAACATCTATATGCTTTACTTTTGCAAGAATAGCTCAAAAATATTCCTTCATCACCTTTTACATCAAATTTACCTTTTCTAGATTCTTTCAAAATGTAACATTTTCTTCCAAATACTTTTAGGTAACTTACATTAGGTTTGTAGCCATACCATAACTCAAAGGGAGTCTTGAATGAGTCCTTCTTCAGCTATAGCTAGTTCAAGGTATGAACTACAATACTAATATTTTCCTTCTAGTATTTGATAGCAATGCTCTTTTCAATCATTAGGGTTCTTGCGTAGTCCATGATAGATCTATTCCTTCTTTTAGCTATTCCATTTTGTTAAGGAGTTCCTTGTGCTAAAACCTATCTTTTCATTCCTCTTTCAATGCAAAAATTATTGAATTCATGTGAAATAAATTCACCACCTTTGTTAGACCTTAAACATATCAGTCTTTTTCCTTTTTCCTTTTCCACTCTAGCCGAATACCATTTAAATTTTTCAAATGCTTCTGATTTCTCTCTTAGGTACATGACAGTCATCATTCTTGAATAATTGTCAACAAAAAGAATGAAAAATTTCTCACCGGTATAACTTTCAATGCCAATAGGTCCACACAAATCAGTATGCACAATTTCTAGAACTTCTTTAGACTGATAGTTCTTTCTTTTAAAACTAGTCTTTCCCATTTTACCAATTTGACAATTCTTGCATAGACCAACCTCAGGTTTCTTTATGTTAGGAATGCCTCATACTTTCTATAATTTACTTATTTTTATGAAGTTGTCAAAGTTTACATGACAGAACCTTATATGCCATAACCAAATTTCTTTGACTTGAGCAATAAAGCATGAACACTGACCAAGTAAAAGATAAAACAAGTTACCTTTAGTTTGAGTGCATAATCCAATCAGCTTTCCTTTTCCATCTAATGTTCTTTCTTTTCCATGCATAAATTCTACTTTTAATACATTATTGAGTAGCTATGCCACACTTAATAGATTATGCTTTAGTCCTTCTACCCAATATGCATTATCACATACAAGTTCTTTGGTCAGTGAGATTCTTCCTTATCCTTTTATACAACAAGGTTCATTTTTACCAAATATTATGTTGCCACCATCATAGTCTTCAAAGTGTTCAAACTTAGTTTTATCACCAGTCATGTGATGATAACAAAGACTATCTAAAATCCATGTCTCATTTTTTCTTACATGAGAAATAAGTTCCATTTCTTCATCATTATCAAATTCATCCTTTATAGCTATGTAAACAATTTCATCTTCTTTTTCATCGTCAGAATCATTAGAATCTTTAGCCATGAAACATGATTTCTTACGTTTGTCCTTGAATGATTTGAAGTCTTTCTTGCCATTACACTTGTGACCCTTTTTCTCATCCAATTTCTTCACAAGAAAAATAGATTAAAGGAACCTTACCTTTGTATTTTCCTTTGCCTCTTGAATATTTCCTTGCTAGTAGAGATTCAACCACTTCAAGATCACTCTCTAAACTATATTTTGATTTTCATCACTATTTGATTGAGGATCCTTTAACTATTTTCTTTTTTCCTTGAGTGAAAGCATGGCTTCAAATGCTGATTCAATGTTTTTGGCAGCTGGAACATAATTATCATAGATGTCTAGCTCAATTGCAATCCATCTTCCAACTATGGCCTCTAGATTTATCTTTTGATTTGCTTCACATCTTCTTTCTTGACTTGTAAAGACTCTAATTACATAAATGGGAAGTAGAGTTCTAAGAACTTTACTTATAACTGTCTCCTCCTTGATATCTCCTCCAGATGCTTTGATTGCACTAACACATACTTTAACTCTTTCAAAATATTTTGCAATGTTTTCATCCTCTCTCATCCTCATTTGATCAAATTGTCCTCTCAAACTTTTTTCTTTAGCTCTTCTCAGATTATCATCTCCTCCATAGATTTCTTTTAGCTTGTTCCACATTTCAAAGGTAGTTTTGCAATCCTTGATGTCATCAAATTCTTCATAACTTAGAGAAAATTCTATATCTATCATCATGTTATTGTGGGTCTTCTTTTCAACAATATCATTAACAGATAATGTATCAACACGTTCTACATATTTCTCATCAAGGTACTTTAGTCTTGTATCTCTAGTAGAAGCTAGATGAAGTCTCATCAACCCTTGCCATGCAAAGAAGTTGTCCCTATTAAGTCTTGGAATTTCCCTCTTATAATACATCCTGACTTTTGGCTTAGATTCTTGAAATCTTTTCCTACAAGTAACAAAAGCTCTAATACCAATTTTTGGAATTGTAGATGGAGTAACTGAGAGGGGCAGTGAATTAGATACCACAAAAAAAAATCCATAGATCCCTTAGATGTCTTAATATTAATTTACTATTGATACTCGGTAAACACTATAAGAATGCTATAACTCAGTAGATTAACTATTTACTGATCATCTAGCATTCATATTTATTAATGTGCATGCAAAAAGTAAAATAAACACAAGAGACACCAGATTTAACATGGAAACCTAATATGGGAAAAACAACCAAGTAACTAGCTACCAATTTTTCACTCTTTTGATGTGAGCCCTATTAGGAGCCAACCCTGTTAAAGGTTACAATACACACTATTAGGTGTGACCCTGTTAGAGGATTTAATCACCATGTTAGGACTGGCCTTGCTAGAGGTCTTTAGAAAAATTCAACTAAACTATCATCTTGTAGGAAGATTTACAAAATGGCTATTAAACCAACTCTGTTAAGAGATTTGAAATCACTGCTACAATTGTTAGAAAGCAACAATGAATTAACTTGAACAAGATGTAACTAAATATTATGATTACAAGTTTTTGTTCTGCATCATTAGATCCTCCTGGATATAATATGGCTTTGCTACTCCTCAATGATCTCTAATAATCCTTCAAATTTTCTTCCACAATAATCAGTCCTCATTTCACATTAATTCCACACACTTTCATCATGCACACACTTAGAATTCACAACTTGACCTCTTAATTATACCATTAAGATTGTTAAGTCAACTCATTCACATGTTTCATTTACCAATAAACCATAAATCAATTAGCTGCAGATATTACTCTAAACAAATAAACATTATTTCATAAAACAATGAAATCCTTTACTGGCCAACCTTGCTTGGTAAATATTGCTTCCAAAAATTTCCTATGTTAACCTTCTTGACTCAGTTAACATTGCAATATCTATAAAATCCTTTCACTACCAAGTTTACTTAGTAAGAACTGAATTCCTTCATGAGGGCTCAGTAAGAACTACTTCTACCACATTTCCTTTGATGACCGAGTGAGCTCGGTAAAAACTAAATTTCTTTGATTACCTTGAGAGCTTGGTAATAATTGTTTACTTGATAGATACTGTAAGCTTTCTTTTACTAACCTTCTCAGCTCGGTAGACACTATTCTTTGCCTAACTGACCAACTGTGCTCAGTAGACACTATTCTTTTCCTTACTAACCATCTGAGCTTGGTAGACACTATTCTTTGCCTTGCTGACCAACTAAGCTCAGTAGGCACTGTCTAATGATAGATATGACATTTGTGTGACATCAAAGACAACACAAAATTGAACAATTGTATCCAACAATTTAGATGCAATGTAGCCAATTTTACAGAGGCCTTTTGAGTTCATGCAACATAGGAACAAGATGGATGAGGAAATAGAATTGATCTCTTTATAAGTATCTAATAATCTATAATTTCATCTTGATGGGTGCAATACCCCTCTAGCTATGTGGACCAAGTTTGAAGGCTTGTTTGGTACAATGAATGAGTTTAGGGCACTTTGGATTGAGGCAAAGCTTACCTCACTTATACCAAATTCTTTTCCCTCCATTGAGGACTTCTTGGTGAAATTCAAACAATTAAGATCTTTATTGTAGAGTTGTGGGAAAATAAACACTGACACTAAGTGTATCTACCTAATTCTTTCTAAGCTTTGTGGAAAATTTTTGATTTTTTATTCTACCTTCTATTCCACCAAAAATTCTTTGGGTAATATATTTACCATGCCATCCTTTGAAGTTTTTTGTGATTGGTTGCCTCAAGAGCAAGCTAAGCTCTCTTAGTTGGATTCTCTCATAGGCTCATAGAGTCATGCACTAGTAGCTTGGCCATGTTTAGGGAGAAAGGAGAAGACCCAAAAATATCATTCTATATAGTTTTAGATTGATTCCAACACTCACAATTCATTAGGGTCACCTCTTCCTAAAGGGGGTGAATCAAAGCCAAAAAGACCCAAATGTGCTTATTGTAATAAACCTAATCATGATGAGTCACATTTCTATGAGAAGAAGTTAGATGATATGCCAAATAGGTTTAATATTTGACAACTCTCCTATTGGAGTTGTGAATCCAACTCCAAAAATGTTCCAAGATTACCTACAGTGCAAATAACTTGTTGAACAGAAACCTAGGAAGCAAAGAGCTTAAAGCAAATGCTACACAAGAGAATATTTCAAAATAGGAAATTACAATTTCTATGTGAATGAATTGAATTTACAATGAGAGAGAGGTCACTTACAAAGACCTCAAGAAAGCTTGTAGAACAAGCTTGGAAGGTGGTAGAAGATAAGGTTGACAACTAAGCACACTTTCTACAAAAAGGTGGAACACCCTAGAAGGGAACAAACTCCCATGTTGTCAACAACTTATCTCTACAACTATTAACTACATGCATTTACCTAAGTAAGCTTAAGTAATAGAATAAATAATAAATAAATAATTAATTAATTATTTACTCTAACACCCCCCCCTTAAGTGCAATTTAGGGGAATGCCTTAAGCTCACAAAAGCTAAGATTAAATGTAGGATGGGTCATGGGAACAAGGCCATGTTAGATACCAATGTACAATGCAAGAAAATGCAACCTCTAAAAATAGAGAAAGAGGGAAAACCTCATGGGAAAAACCCTCCTCCAAAAAGAGGTAAAAATGACATGCTAAATAAAATGAAGTGAAGGAAGGAAGGCCTCAACCAATCCCCCCAAGGACAACTTTTATAACCCTAAGAATAGACCACAATTGAAGATGGCATGGTGATGCAAAAGGTTTAGCAAAGATGTCTACAACCTAATTGGTGGCATGAATGTACTCCAATGCAATAACACCATCCTAGATCAACTCACAGATGAAATGCATATGCAAATCAATGTGCTTGGTACACTGATGCTCCACTAGGTTATGAGAAATGTGGATGACACTCTAATTATTGCACCATAGAATAGTGGGACAATTGGGAGGAGGAAAGCCAAACTCAGTCATCAACTGACGAAGCCATAAAACCTCCTAACTAGTAAGAACTACGACCCTATACTCAGCCTCTATATATGAAAGTGCTCAAGCATGCTACTTCTTGCACAACCATGTGATAGGACCTGAGCCAAGACAAAACACAAAGGTAGAAGTAGACTTCCAATCATCAACATCACTGGCCAAATCAGAGTCAATGTAGCCAACAATGTGTGGAGTCCCCAAAGTGTAGTGAATTCCATACATGAGTGTGCCCTAAATATAACACATAATATGCTTGGCATCTTGCCAATGACTCTCATGAGGGTCCTAGGAAACCAAGAGACTAGGCCAAACTCAAAAGAAAGATCAAGATGTGTGTGTATCACATACAACAAGCTACCAACCAACTACCAATACAAAGTAGCATCCACTAAAGGTGAAGAGAAGGAGTTAGACAAAGTGACACCTCATAAAATGGTGTAGGACCAACCTTACAATCAAGCATGTGAAAGTGATGAATCATGTCAAGAGCATACTTTTGCTGATACAAAAAAATCCTAGTAGGAGACTGATCAATCTAAAGACCAAGAAAGTAGTGCAGCAAACCAAGATTAGTCACCTTGAACTAGTCCATCAATGCATGCTTTATTTCCTAGAGCATAGATGACAAGCTACCTATAAGGATAAGATCATCAACATACAAGACAAAAGTCAAAATCTCATCAGCAAGGTACTGTATGTAAACTGTAGGATCAGAATGATAGTGAGTGAAGCCTATAGATAGAAGAAAGGATTCCATCTTCTCATACCAAGCTCGAGCGGCTTGTTTGAGACCATATAATGAATGTCAAAGCCTGAAAACTAGGGTAGGATCCTACACAAAACCTGGAGGCTACTCCATATAAATTTCCTTAGTGAGATCACCATGTAGGAAGGCACTTTTCACTTCCATCTAATAAACTGGCCATCCTTGTGAAGCTATGAGGGGTAAGACAAGGCAGATAGAATTCATCATGGTGACATGGGAAAAAGTCTTCAAGTAATCAACACACTCAACTTGGGAAAAAGCCTTTTGCAACAAGATGAGCCTTATTCTTATCAATAGAACCATCAACAACATACTTAGTATGATAAATCCACTTACATTACACTAACTTTCTCCCCTTGGGAAGAGGACAAAGATCCCATGTGTGATTCTTCATCAAAGAAGAATATTTCTCCTACATTACACTGTCCTATTCAGAATGTCCTATCACTTCCACAAATGTTTAAGGATCAACACTAATAGCATGACTGAGAATACTGGAACTTGTAGTTTGAGAATGAGTGTGACATGATGTGGATGGGTCATTAGCTAGAGATCCTTCAGCCTCAACTATAGCTCGAGCCCATTTAGGAATCTATGGATGATCCTATGGAAGAGGTAAATGGGGATCACCATGATCACATCCTCATCATCCATGGAACAATCTAGAAATGAAGAGGGAGTAGTGGGAGCTAAAGGAGGTGTTGGAGGAAAGAAGAACTGGGCAACACCGCTAGAGCTGGTAGTGGCTTGGTGTCTCCCTAGTAGAGAAGAGGTGGAGTGGGCTCCAGGTGGTACTACATCCATGAAGAGGGAGATTTCATTGATGGATCTGTGCACTAGAGGATGGCTAGTGTTTAGCGAGTGGCTGTGTGGTGGTGCTTCAGAACTGCTATGGTGACTTCCTTTTTTTTTTTTTTAAAATTAAGCTCCTGCGTCCATATAGTCAATACAACTACCACCAAGGAGGGCTAAATTTTTTTCCAAAATTCCTTGTGTCCAAAAATAAATTTTTTTATAAGAATCTTGGCTATAATCGGCCTTTTAGATCTAATGGAAGTGTCCATTTGGCCCCAAGATGCTCCAAAAAATTGCTCTACCCCTCAATTGATGAAAAATTGCACAAACAAACTACGGTTTGTGACTCCAATACATGGCTTCAAAAAAGCTTCGAACAAGAAGTAGTAGGAAGGCTTTGATACCATGTTGGAGTTGAGAATCCAACTCCAAAAATGCACCAAGATCACTTCCAGTGCAAATAACTTGCTAAAGAGAAACCTAGGAAACAAAGATCTTGAAGCAAATACCACATAAGAGAATATTTCACAATAGGAAATTAGAATTGCAATGTGAATGGATTGAATTTACAATGAGAAAGAGGTCACTTATAAAGACCTCAAGGAAGCTTGTAGAAGATTAGGTTTACAACTAAGTCCACATTTTACAGAAAGGTGGAACATGCTAGAAGGGAACAAACTCTAGTGTTGTCAAAAACTTATCTCTACAACTATTAACTACATGCATTCACCTAAGTAAGCTTAAGTAATTGAATAAATAATTAATAATTAATTAATTAATTAATTACTCTAACATCTCCTTTAGAAGAGAAACATTGATATTACTTCTACGTCTCACATACCTTCTTCATTGTCATCATTTTAGTCAGATGGTAAAGATATAGGAAAGGGTATCTCATTGTGTGCAAGTACTATTCCTCATTCTTCTAGATGGTTGCGAGATTTAGGTGCTTCACACCATATGGCATCTTCTCAAGATTTGTTCTCTTCTTTTGACACTTCTCCTACTCCACACATTTTTATGGTGAACAACATTGTTATGAATATATGTGGGAAAAGTTCTATTGATGTTGATGATGGTACATTTTGATGTACTTTGTGTTCCATCTTTTTTTGCTAACCTTCTCTCTATTTATTAGGTTACACATAGTGGGATATGGAAGACAGTTGAGTTTTCACAAGATTTAGAGCATATCATAAATAGTGAGATAGGCAATATTATTGCTACAAGGACTATTGATCATGCTTCTCATCTATATTCCTTCTCACATTTTGGTCCACCATCTCCACTATTAAAGACTCACTCTCTTTTTTCATGAGACTCTACTGAGGTGAAGTCAAGTCACTTGAACTTTTGTGTTGTTCTTGAGATGAGTATTATGACTTCTATACCTCTACCTCCTATTCATATTTCATCTCTTGTACAAGATTACTCTTCATCATTTCCTACTATTGCAGCTCCATTCATTGAGTGACCTACTACAATTTTTGAGGATATATTAGAGGACACACATCTCCTATTAGATCATAGATTTAGCACACTTGTTATCCCACCTCAATTGGAGATTTCATTTTAGGACTCTCATGCTTTTTCCTTTGAGAATTAACTAAGATTTCTAGTGCCACCTTACATACATGGGTTTATCATCTTTGTTCACTACCTTTGTTTCCCTTAGATTGGAGCTACATTGATATGTTCATTGACATAGGAGTTCTACCATTCTGAGGTGGGGCTATGGAGTCTCAAGCTTCTATCATGGGGGATTTTAATGTACTTATGGTCTTGAGAGATTCTCTTGAGATTTTTCATTTGTGCATCCTTTTCTATCTCTTTTTGGAGTAGATTTTTTCCCACTGGGTTTTCTCTATTTCTTCATTTCATAGAGATTTGGTTGTGATTGGGTACCTCATCAAGCCTTGTTGCCAAGACCCAAGTTTTCTTTCAGCATTGTAGCTTCTTTGCATTATTTGTAGCTACATTCTTGTTCATCTTAAGGGAGGGTGTTAGAGAAAAAGGTTAATTTAATTTAATTTATTAAATTACCTTTTCTCCCTTCTTAAGATTTCTCCTTTATGCTTTTTTGCATTCACATTTAAGAATTAATTAGTAATTATTAAATGGATTTTTTCTCTTAGGGATTTCTTTCTAGGGTTTTGATCTCCTTCATAAGGATTTATTGGTTGTAATTTCATCCATCTTTTTTTGCACAAGTAAATTCAATCTTCTTATTTATCGAGAAAATCCTTCTCTCTCTCTCTCTCTCTCTCTCTCTCTCTCTCTCTCTCTCTCTCTCTCTCTCTCTCTCTCTCTCTCTCTCTCTCTCTCTCTCTCTATGTATTTCTTTCTTCCTTGTAATAGGTTATTTGTATGCAGAATATCTAGGGATCTATGAACTTGTTCATCATCAAATTATATAGAATAAATAATTTATAGATTCATGAAAATATCAAATACATGCCCAACTGTAAGGTGTTCTAGGTTATGGCCAACATTACAATTCAAATTCAATCCATAATGATAAACTTTGCTTCTTCTCTTCCTACTCCATTTTGATACCCTAAGACTCCACCCAAGACCCCATTAAATACATGCATGGCCACAAGTCAGCTTTATGCACATGCCAACTAATTAAACTCTTATATTAAATGCTATAACAAGCCACAACTCAGCTCTCTACAAATACCTATCACAAAATTAATGCAAAGGTTTTCTCCAATTAGAAACCGCACACAAACAACTCAGAAAATGAAGGAACTACACCACCAAAAAAACTTGACAACCAAAGGAACTCAACAACCAAAGTAGATCAAAAACCAAAGGAAATTGATAACTACTCTAAGCTTGGCAACCAAAGAAACTCAACAACCAATCCAAACATGGCAACTAAAGAGAGCTTGGTAACCAAAGGATAATTCTATAGAAACTATGAACTCAAAAAGCATAGATAACTTAGTAATGCAAGATATTGCAACTTGGTAGAAACTACCAAACTCAAAAAATATGCAAGAGAAAAATGCAACCCAAGATGCTCCTGCATCAGTGTGAGTGTCAAAATGTAGCTAGTTTAGATTTTCATGTAAAAGAATCACAACTTAACTATAACTATCCAATTTGATTTTTAACATCTTACTATATTCTATTCCACTAAAATATAAATAATATTCTTCTTTTTTATTAATAAAACAAATACAACAACATGTCAAAATTAAAAGAAATCATAGAAGTAAGAACCTTGCCTACTATTTACCCAACACAAAAGGTAGGGATATAATTGATTATGTTTCAATGTATTTCTTCTTATAAAGAGAACTAAACTTGAACTCCAATCGACATATCAATGACGTATTAAAAAATTGGAAGGCCAAGAAGTTGAACTATGATGTTGTTGGTAAGATTTAGTGTGAAGGAGATGGTATGCAATGATCACCTATGGAAAATTGGGGAGGAGATAAAATATTGGAAGCAAATTTGTTCATTTAAAGTAAGGGTGGGGTTTGAAGAATTGGACACTCTAAAACAAAGGAATGTTGCAATACTAAGGGGGGAAATGATAACAATACCCCAAAACAAAACAAAGCAAATTCTAAAAAAACTCATGTCCCTAGGACTCAATGTGGATCCACAATCTAAGCTCAAATGCCTTAATTAATAATATAGTTTGGATAATCTTGTTGTGTAAATCACCAACAAAAATGATGGTTAGGAATCTAATTGGGATATAAGAAAGATTGTCCTTGGCTAAATGGTGAAGAAATAATTAATATAGATGCAATTTTCAAGAATTAAACCAAACAAAGTTTGAAGAATAATCATCACAACTTCATACAAAGATATTTTAAAAGAACTTATTGCTCATTAGACATATAGAGATTCTTTTCCATTACATGGCGATCTAAAAAAAAAAGAAAACAAATATTCAACTATTGATTGCAAGGAGAACCTAGAATACTCAAGTTGATAAATCATTGTTTATCCAATTGAACAAGTTTTCCCCTGCTCCCAAGTTCACTGTCTCTATTTATACTTTTTCTCCTCCCTTCATTCTAAAACATTCTTCTTTTTAAAACATGTTATTTCCCCAATTATTCCTAATTATTTCCCTATTTATTTAAGGTTTTATTTTACCAATCAAGCAACATTCCAAATAAGTAAATTTAAAAATGACAATTTTTTAATAGGTAATAGGTCAAAGTTTTGATTATTTATTATTTATTATTTATTTATTATTATTATTATTTGAAATTAATTATTATTATGTATTAAATTTGAGTATACTTGAACTTAATACATCCAAATAAAAGGCTCACAAATTACCATTATGTTAAACCATTTCTATTTCAATTGTTAGAAAACACTAAAATGAAAAGAGACATTTCAAATTTAGTTAGTTTAAAATTTATGTAAATTTCAATTGTATTTAGAATTCTAAACTAATTTTGATTATATTAATAAGAAAGGAATTTAAAAACCAAAATGTTTGTGGTATTATTATAATAGACTACTATTTTAGTTAATTAGATTAAATTTAATTAATTACATTTTGTTAGTTTAGAAGTAAAAAAGAGAATCAATACATATCCACATATTTTTTGTTTAATTTGGTTGAAAAATAAAATTTATTCCATTAAATTTTAAGAAAATAAGATCAAAATAAAATAATCATATTTATCAATTTCAATAATGACAAACATTTCCAAATCAATATTACCAATTCAATGAGAAGAACTTTCATTCAAGTTAAAACATAACTCTATAAAACATTTGAAGATATAAAATGGAGAGATAAACTACAAGGTAAGGATATAAAAAATAATCAATAATCTAATACGTACTAATGACTAAGTGGTTTGTGTCGGCTACTGAACAATGAAAACCTACACTTCTAAGGAGCTAGCCTCCTCTACCTCAATGATAGTATTTCCTTCTTCCTACAACCACTCAAACACTCTCAAAACCATGTCAAAAGGTCAATGTCTAATAACCATAATCAAATAAAAAGGTTGTAAATCAACTTCAATTTGATGCATTAGATTAAACAAATTTTTGAATGACCACATTAAAATACGTAACTTGACTATCTTAGATCGTAACATCTATATGATGTTGCATATAGTAATCCATAAGAAATAAAATATCTCACAATTTTATTTAACTAATGTCATTTGATCAAAAAAATTAAATGATCTATAGTCAAAGTCCGACAACCAATTCAACCAGTCAAATATTCATAGAAATATGCTTTAAATTAGGTGTGTCCAAGGGAGAGTTGTGAAAGAAGCTTCCTCAAAGTAAGGGGTTTCACCTTATTATGTATTTTTAAGAAAAAATTTAACATGCTTGGACTTGGTTTTCTTAGTTTTTAGTGTTTGTCTAGCTGCCCCATTGTCCTCTCTATAAACAAATCCCTATATTTTTCCTCTTTATGACTCTTTATCCAATAGACTAGGAAGTGATCTATTTTCATAGCTATGTGATTCACTTCATCCCATTGGCCCTCATCCCCATTCAAACCTAGTATTAGCCACATCTTTTTAATCTTGAACAAACTTAAAATTCTAAGTCCTAACTTTTAAAAGTCCTTGATTTAGCAACTTTTGAAAGTCTCTAACTTAGCAACTTCCAAATGTCTTGGACTTCCCAACTTTGAAAAGTCTTAGAATTACGACTTTCAAAAGTCTCTAACTTCACAATTTAAAAAAAATCTCTAACTTATCAACTTCTACAAGTGGCTAACCTCCTAAAACTACTAATACAAGGCCAAAATGTATCCCTGAAAAAATGAGGATAACTAATCTAATAAAATTGGCCTCAAACATTCTCAAATCTAATTTTACAATTACACAAGCTCATATGATGAATATTTTTAATATTTTCTCAATACAACATTATGATTGGTTGTGCCAATTTACAAAAGTGCCCTTAATTAATGAATTGTTCATAGTTCATTTCAACCCCACTTGTAATTTTAAATATCAAAATTTATCACAAAATTACATAGCCCCAAGATGCACAGTTAACCTATGGTAAAGTAGTGAAAAAGTGTGCCTCTATGTAGAAAATTAATTATTTGTACATTCATTTTTGTGAAAAAATATAAAAAAGAATTTAAAAATGTGTAATGTCATTTTGAGAGTATAAATTATTAAAAAAAATTTCCTTATAAAAAAATATCAAAAGGAGAAAGTCATTGGGAGTGAGATAAAAGTGGAAAGAAATCAATTAATCATCTTTTCAAGAAACATGGAAAGGGAGATTTTTTGCAAGAGAAAAAGGGATTCTTCTTTTTCAAGGTGTCTATTGGTTGCAAGTACATGGGGAATCCTAATTTTTGATTGTAATGGAATGACACATTTTCTTTTCATATAGTTGGCATGTATAGAGGCCCAAGCCTATGACTTCATTTTTCATATTGAAATAATGGAGTATGTATTATGGGTGTTTGAATTCACTATCATCAACCTCAAATTTTATTGAGCTTTGTGTCACTAAAACTATTATCAACATCATGTTTTATCATTTTAGACTTTCATGTTCTTGATTTAGGAATGTTGACTTTAGATTAAGTCATTTCATTGAAAGAATATGCATTCTTCTTCTGATTGGTTCTTGATTGCAAGTGTTTGAGAAGTGGGCTTTGTATCATTTTCTTGCATTCTCTTTGTTTAATTTCCAATCCTTCTATATCTATGTGCATGGTTATGTGTAGTTTTTAATGACCTTTATTACTTTGAGTTAAAAAACATACTTAATGTTTCTATTCATTGCATGTCTATTAAGAATGAGTTGTACCACTTAATTAGAATAAATTTATCAACTCAATGATAACTTCTCCAACCATTACATGGTATCATATATACTTACATTAGGGCATTGTAAGTTAGTCAATGTTAATACTTTTTAAACTATAACTTGTTCACTAATACATCAATATTCATGAATTCCTTTTATTCCCTTCCAAAACTAATAAATGGTTGATACCTTTCTATAGAAATGATATTATAAATTATTTATTTCCTCTTATTTTTGGAAGTATTTTTTTTTATGGTGAAATGTAAAATTTGAATGATTTTTTTTTATCTATAACTTCTTAATAGCATACATACATACATACATACATACACACACACACATAGATATACATATACATACATACATACATACATACATACATAAAAACACACACACACACACACACACACACACACACACACACACACACACACACACACACACACACACATGTATGTATGTATGTAGTGGAAATTTAATTTTGTGTCGAGGTCTTACCTATATTTTAATAAAAGAAGTTAATTGGAATTTTGGTGGTGAAATTTAGACAATGATTTGGATTTTTTCTTTCTATATCTTTCAAAAATTGCTAGTGCCACATTTAATAGCTACCTAGCTAAGTTTTAAACATAGTTAAGATTTATTTGTGTGTTAGGAGTGCACTAAGTTGACCTTTGTGATATAAGATTATCTTCAAATCTAAACGATGTTGTTTAGTTTTGTATAAAGCATGTCACCTTTTCATTAAAAAACACTTAAATTTTAGTTATGATTTTAATTTAAAATATGATCCTTTCTAACAAAAAATTGTGCTACTTATGGTTTCTAAACTAAGTTTAATTTTTTATAGTATCATACTTCCTTAAAGCTAATATCTATCAAATTTGGTTAAATAATTTTACAAAGTTTAAACATCATCTACAAAATTTATTATTTACCTTATACTTCTTAATACAATTATGTTGTCCATGACCTATGGTAACCACATTTACTTTGTCAACCACATTCTACTGACCAACGTCTACGCTTAGTGAAACAATTTACTTGATCATTATTTGATGATATTCATTACTTCTTAATATTCAAATATAAAATATAAAACAAAATGTAGACACTCAAAAATGGTTTGCATCTATGGTTTCATCACTTCTTCATATTATTTTCTCCCATTTTCTCATTCTACTAACTTTGATCTTTTGGCCAAATTGATCATACTTTATCATTTGTATCATCTTTCATATCAATTTCATGTCATTTCAAAATCATTTCATATCAACTCAAAATCACTTAGAATCAGTCCTAATCATCACAAAGCATATCAAACATCCCAAATCAATCATCATTTAATTTGATCCTAGATATTGTTGTGGCTTTCAATGCCTTGGAAACCTATCAACCTATCAAATCAATCTAACCTTAGTACTATTGTGGCTCTCAGTGCTAGGTCCAACTATCATTCATGTCATTGGATCTTTGATGTTGTTGAGGCTTTCAATGTTGGATCATGGCATTATCAACCATTTTCATAATATTGACAATGTCCCTCAATGTTATTATGATCAAACCTTTTCAATTAGTTTCGATCCTCTAGCATTTACAATGTCAATTAAATGTTATGGATCAATCAATTCATGTCATGTGTCCTTGGCATGTTATCAAAATCAATCAATCAACCTAACCATGGCTTTGGTCTAATTTTCATTATCTCATTTGATCTATATCATCATCATATTTTCATCAAAGGATAAAATCACATTCATTTAATCAATTTGGCCAATCATCTACTAATTTTCTCTATAGGATTAAATAACTCATAATTTAATCCTATTATTCTTTGTAATTGTTCTTCATAATTATTATCCTCAATTAATTAATTTTACTAGTTAATTGGTTCATCATTCCCAAACCATGGAAATTCTTAATTTCCCAAGTTCTATTTTCCATCATTAAGTCCATTTTCTACTATTTCTTATTTTGGGGAATAAAAGGATTTTTAATTAAAATATTCCATAAAATATTGCATCATCATGACACTTGGATATGATACCTCATGGATTCTCCTTTGAAACTTGACTAGAATATGTCATAATCAAATATTCTTATTCGCTTACTCATGTCCCTATTTGGCTTATTTGTCATAGATTCTTGGCTTTAAGTGGGTTGAGGTGTCTTATGGTGCATTATAGATTCTCTTCCACATTTAGCCAAGTTTGACTTCCATGCATCATAGAATCCTACAATTGGCATATTTTTTCATATGCAACATGGATTCTCAAAGGAATCTCTTGACACATCACATATCTAAGGGTGAAAAACCCAATGCTCTCATCCTCAATGCCAAATATAAAATGAGCATTCTTCCTCTCATTTCTAACTTTGGAAGTCCTTGAAGTCTTGAGTCCTTGGTCCTAATTTCTTTTAGATTTTTCGCTCCATCTCCAAAATTTAAATCACAACTTCAAGTATTCTCATGGAATTATCCCTATCATAGACTTTTCTTCAATATTGTGTGCACTATAGAAAAGTTGGACATATAATCATTTGGACAAGAAAGAAGTACATGGGCGCTACAAATGAAAGAGGGGGTTTATATTGCTTTCTTTATTAGTTTGGCTTTCATGGTAGACTAGTGGGTGCTAACATATGATTATTGAGTTTTTTGATTTGCTCATAATATGTTATTAATTTAACCCATTTTCTAGCTGCTACATTTTGATGAACCCGATGTGAACATGCATATCTAACTTGGGTTTTCTCATTTTGTGCTTTAGGTGCAAGGAAGGAGCTCACTTGGAAGGGTATAATGACTATCTACTCTTCCTTTTCACAGCTATATTAATTAGGGGGTCTTGTAATAAGGTTAAATCCTTTCATTCTATCCATTTTGTTAGCTTGCTATCCTAGGGTGCACTCTGCTCTATTAGGGCACACTTGGGGCTCCTAGGAGCAATTTTAGGAGTTTGAAAGCCACCAAACCCCCTTTTTGCTATTTTTGACTTCCCAACTAAATCATTGATTAAGTATATGCTATTTGGGCAGACTTGGGAGTGTAGCTTTCAATATTTTCAATTTTTAGGTCTCATTTAGGGCACCATTTCCCCAAACTTTGCACCTGACTTCCCAACTGTGCCCTAAAACTTCCAAGCACACCCAATTGGGCCCCAACTACATCACTGACATAGTCTACACTATCTAGGTGCTCTTGGGGATGTTCTAAGCCATTTTGGCCTTCTAGGGTGCCACCTGCTCTATCAGAGCACACTTGGTTCACAATAGGCACATACATCAATCAGAATCTACATATAAGGTTTCCATTTTCTTCTAGGATATAGATTAGAGGATTTTCGTGTTACTAATGATTTACTTGTAGCATGTGCCAATTGTGGGATCTACTTGTAGCATCCACCACCTTGCATCTTTACATGCCTATTCATTATCTTGACCACTTTATCCATCATTCTAGTCCTAACCATAAATTTGAGCATTCACACTGGTATTAACACTATCCCCTACTTTTTATCTCCCTGTGATATCAATATGGAAATCATAGGTCCCAAAATTGCCTTATTTTCATACCAGTTTGCCAACTGTGCTCAAAAACTACCAACTGTGCCATAAAACTACCAACTGCATCATTGACATATTTGGCACTATCTAGGTGCACTTGGTGGTCCTCAAACTCATTTTTGAATTCCAGATAGCATTTTGGGGCTTCAACAATGTCCTTAGGTAGTTGGTTAGCTCCCCTTACATTAGCTTGCCCAAATCTGCATTTTGCATCACCTAGTCTTCATTACCTTCACTTAATACATCATTTAAAAGGTCATAACCTCTATTTTTCATCTCACAACTGATCATAATATCAACCCTAACATCTTAGCTCCTTAGCATATCACTTCGATAACTATACCCTTCACGATCAACAAACCTTCATCTTGACTTACCAACTACACCCAGAAATTACTAACATTTCCCAAACAAGCCCCAACTACATCAGTGATGCAATTTCTATTTTTATGGTGCACTTGGCACTATTGGGGTGCACTTGGGTACCTACATGACCATTTTGGGCCTCTGAACTGCACTTTAGGACCCCAAAACTGCATCTAGGAGCCTCTATACCTACCCATTATACACTTGACCCAAAATTGCATCTTGCACCTAAAATTTCACTCTTCATCATAGTAATTGTCCATATTGAACATCCACTTAGTATCACCACCATTTTTATTCCCTGAAACAACATTTTGAACCCCCAAAACCTATGAACTTAGTCAAAAATCTAAGCAAAAGTATGAACTCTAGAGTATTACATTGTGTCAATGGATGATAGATCTTGGTCCTGGTCATTTCATCATTTTATTTGGTCAAATGATACCTATTTCAAGGTATTTTTGGATTTTTCATTTTGATCTTATCACTTTTTATCTTTTTTTTGGTCAAGATCCAAAATCTATTGTCATAACATTAAACTCTTAGGTTAATACCTTGTAAAGGTTCCACCTAAGTTCAAAACTTTCCATATACCCTTTTCATAGCATAATCACATCCCTAGCAGCCCTAAATTTCATTCTAAGTTACCCTAGTGGTATATCCCTTTCATCTTGCATTATTCAAAATCCTTAGCATCATTTTCACTACCAAACCCTATCAAAATGTCCATCAACCAAATTGCCTTCTTGATCATTTACCCTCATTTTACATATCCCAAACATCATTTTCAACCCTTTAAAACCATCCTTTGCATAGTCTATCTTCCATACATAAACCTTTGGCATCCTTACCAAGTCCAAAATATAACCCTAATTGTCATCTTGCATACGTTAGAGTCATTTTCATCCCCTCTAGTCAAGCTTCAAAATGACACCTTGCATTTTAATTTTCATAACATCCCTAGCACATTCTCACTTTCCACATCAAAAACCCTAGCTCATTTTGCATTTCCTCACATTGCATAAGATCCATAAACACTTAAGAATACCACAAAGACTCATATCTTGCGTACCCACATTTTAATTATCAAGTTTTGACCTCTTTTGCACTTGGGAGGCAGAAAAGTCGATTTAGGTTTCTCCCCATTGCATCTGCATTCTTAGGTATGATGTCAGAACTTACTAGGACACAATCAACTTAGAGACCTAAAGAACTTTATCAACATTTGTTTTTTGAGGTACAAGAAAAAACCAAAACCTCATCAAAGATAGAAGAGGAGCAAGAAAACCCAACAAACCATTGATGAAGAACAAATTGAGGCATCACAACCTTGTAGACCCCTTAAACATGTATCCACAAAAGCACCATAATCAAGCTATGATGCAAAAAACCTTATAAAATGCACCTACCATGAGATTTCCTCCAAACACTTCCCCTACACATGGGCTGGTTTAGTAAAGTCCTAAATTTGAACCTATATTCATGCCGATACCACCTAGAGGTGGAAGTGTACCAACCACACCTAAGCATGAACAATCACATTCCTTCAAATTCTGCCAACCTAAAACATCAAACATACAACAAGGTACTATACACCTAAGTGATGAATTTCACACTGATTATGGCATCACTAATGAAGAAATGGCTAGGGCATGTCAAGACAAAAAAATTTGTAAAAACTTCAAACTTTTGGCAGCCCAACAAATTGTCAAATTCAACCCAAATATGAGAGAACCTAAGTCCAAACATCAAACTAACACAACCATTGAAAACACACAACCCATGATCAATTTGGACTTAGATAAGGAAAAACAACCTTTGAAGTTTTCAAATGCAATAATGGCACCTATAAGGTTCCATCGAGAACCAATAATTGAAATCCTCCAAGGTACATTTGAACACATCAATGTTAATTCCTTGTTTGATGAAATACCACCAATTCCTAAACACCCCAAAAGGACATTCAGACTTCATTTTAGTCACATGATGCAACAACAAGATGCACCTAAAGGGACTTGTGCTCTAGGGATGCCAGACATACCTTCTTTGGAGGAAAATCAACAAAGTGTACCTTTGCTCCTAACCCTACCAAGTGGTATGACATCAAGTGTTATGGAGCCTCCCATGAGTACACTATGTACAACATCAACTACAACAATCCCTATTGATGTCCAAAGGAAAAGAATCATTGACATTACACCTATTCCCAAAAGGAATGCACCTCTTTGTCAAGTCAATATGATGTCCCACGGAGAACCCTCCAAAACACAAAGGAACCAAAACAACAATATTGACATGACAATCACTTCTCAAGGACTTAGTCAACTCCCACAACAACATCAACCTATGGTGATGCAAGGACTTAACACTTCCAACCCTCAACCAAGTATACATCCACTTAACACACATCCCACATATCAACAACAACATCAACCACAACGAAAACAACCTCAAGTGGTGGAAACATCCAATATCCATAATACGCAGTCCAATATAAGCCCACTTGACTTCCATGCAATGTATTAACAATAATTCCAACAAAAACAAGTGATGTTTGCTAAACAACAAGAGCAACTCAAGCAATAGTTGGAGTACCAAAGGTGCCTTGAGCAAAAAATCACATACCAACAACATTTTTTACAACAAGTGCCACAACAACCTCAACAAATACCTCTACAACAAGAAGCACATACATGGTCTCACATACAACAAATAGAGGTATCCCAACAACAACCACAACAAATGGCACAAAAAAATCACATGGTACAACAATCACACTCAATCCCATAACAAGTGCCACATCAAATACCACAACAAGTTCCCCAACAATAGGCACCCTTTTGTCTTAAAGGTACCAACATACCTCCACCACCCAATGACACATCACCAGACTCATCAGACACAGAAATGTCAGAACCAAGTAGACATAGCTCATGCCACAACAAATGATCTACTCATAGGCACAAAAGACTTAAAGGAAAGGCTATCACACAAAATTGCATTGAAGATTTATTACAACAATTCAAACAACTTTACAAGCAAGTTGAGGCATTGGGAGTCCAAAAGAAACATGCTCTATATATAAAAAGGGACCTACATCCTAATCCATTTGACAAAAGTTTGTATATACCTCCATTCCCAGGACACTTTGAGGCTTCAAGGTTTGAAAAATACCAAGAAAAAGGACACCCTATTGAGCATATTAGAGAATTTTGTGCTTCATGTACTGAACTTGGTGATGAGCACACTTACCTTATGATATTTTTCCCTCATTCTCTAGGTAGGCCTACACTTGAATTGTACTCCAAACTTCATGGTAATTTCAAATCTTGGTTGAAACTTGCAGACAAGTTCATCTCCCACTTTGCCTTTAACATTACAAATAAGGTGACACTTTCTAATTTGTGCTCAGTTAAAAAAAAGCGAGGAGAACCATTTATAACATTCTTACTATGATGGAGAAGCTTAGTTAGTCAATTCTCATTAGACATTCATGAATAAAAACAATTTAACATGTGCATTGAAAACTTAGTCCCAGACTTAATGTATGAACTCAAAATCAAGAGTCCAAGCACCATTTCTAAACTGATGAAAAAAGGGGCTAGTATTGAAGATGCTCTTATTCATAAGGGAATCCTCAAGATAAACAAAGAAAACACAAGAACTAACTCATCTAATGACAAGCCAAAAAATTTCTCCAAAAACAAGAATGTGACTAATGATGGCATTTTGGATGCTAGCACGATTAGCATAGCACAACCTCAATTGACTTTGAAAAGGCACAAACCCAAAAAATTCACAAACCTCTAATCAAACATCAGCTTCACAATAGAAAATTGAGACTTCCATGCAAGACAAACCTTGAAGACATCCTAGAACCAAAGATAGGAAATTCACACCATTGGGGATACGTCTTGAAACTAAACTACAATAGTTATTAAGTAATAACTTGTTGCAGTTACCCCCAGTCAAAGATGAACCATTAACTAAAGCAGATTCATGGGATGACAAAAAATATTTTGATTACAATTGCACCAAAGGACATAAGACCTCATCATGCTTCCAATTGTAACATACAACAAGACCTCATTGATGATGGTGTAATCATAGTTGATCTATCACTATTACCATCCAACTTTGATCACACTATTTTTAAAGGTCATTTGGATAATCATGACAAAGAGAAACCCTCATGTTCTAACTCAAAATCATAAGGTAATGTGAATTACACACACATCGGATATGACTACACCATCAATTTCTTTAATGAGTCTAATTCCCACATATCCACATTTATGTTAAAGGCTGAAGACCATCATTTTGCTATCACTACACACCAGAGCAAGATGACCCTACCTAGAGCCCCATCTGAACCTACTGCTTCTACTAGACCTATACCTTCTTATAGACCTATTGCTCTTACTTCATCTGATTATAGCCTTGTTGAACAACTTGGCAAAACCCCTGCACAAATATCCATTTTGGACCTACTATGTGCATCTCCCCAACATCAGAAGATCTTGGATCAAGCCCGTAAAGAGTCAATAGTTCTAGATAACATGGATGTTGCCTAGTTCCAGGCCATTATTGGGAACCTATCCGCCTCATAGCATATTACCTTTTCCCCTCGAGATATTCCTAAGGAAAAACCCAACCACAATGATCCCCTCCAGCTCAAATTCTTCATCCATAATGCCAAAGTTGGACATGTCTTAATAGATGGAGGAATGGAACT
Source organism: Cupressus sempervirens (assembly GCA_028749045.1). Taxonomy (NCBI): domain Eukaryota; kingdom Viridiplantae; phylum Streptophyta; class Pinopsida; order Cupressales; family Cupressaceae; genus Cupressus; species Cupressus sempervirens. The sequence continues at coordinate 245,989,570 of CM053791.1, forward strand.
GAATATCTATACTATTAAGGTTGTCAAAAGTTTGGGTTATTCTAAAGATGATGTGGATCCCTCTCAAAGAATCACAATAAAAGCTTATGATGATGGTGAACATTTTTTGAAGGGCATCATCACATTACCCATCAGAGTTTTCCCAGCTACTAAAGACACATTGTTCCATGTCCTAGATATCAAAATGAACTACAAAATGTTACTAGGACACCCTTGGCTTCATGCTATGAAAGCAATCCCTTCTACATATCATAAATGTCTAAAGTTTTCCTATGACAACATGGAAGTTACCATCCTTGGTGATCCATATCCTTTCCAGTTTTGTGCTAATCTAAGAGATGCTACTATATACCAAGTCCCAACAAACAATGAAGCACAACCCACAAATTCCTCTATGTACGTGGATGCTGATATACTCCTCAATAAGACTAAGTAAAAGATGAAGATTGAAGGAAATGGGTGTAGAGAGTACCTTATGTCTCAAGTATCCCACATTAGGGAGCCACCAGTTTCTCCCCAATCTTATGGTACATCACAACTATTGCTAGACCAACACTCTGAGATCAATACACAAAATGCCACTTCTATCAATGGGGATAGATCTATATGTATGGAGAAAGAACAAGCAAAACAAAAATCCACTTTGATATATCCTAGCAAGTATGTAATTGGGTTTACTATCATGCAGAAAAAAGGCTATGATGGATGTAGTGGTCTTAGATCTCAGAAACAAGGAATCCATGAACCTATCACTACAAAAGGATGACCTCCTAGTTTGGGTTTTGGATTTGAACCATTATGAATAGGTCCTCCTAGTACTATTTTATCTATGTTTAAGACTATGAATGTTTTGAATGATGAAAAGGAATCTAAGGATATGCCACTTGAAACCAACAATCCTCTAGCTTCTAAGTGTAACCCCAATGACCCAGTTGAATTACATACCCATATATCTACCTTCAACCAAATCCCATTCAATACTAATGATGGCATCCCCTCAAGTTATCCTAAATTGTTGAATTGGTACCAACATGGACCACCAATTTTTAATTAGTTCAAAAATGATAACACTCTCACAATAGACTTTGATGTCTATGAAGGCATTATGGTTGACAATCATAAAGCAAAAATTTCTTCTGAAGAGAACACATTGGCATATTGTTGCGAATCAACTCCATTTGATATCAAAGAAAAAAATAATGAGCATAGGTCTCTTGGTGAAAACCAAAACACACCATTAGCCTATGAAAAATCAAAAGCTAAGTAGCTCCCAAGGATACAAAATGAAAAAGCCAACGCCATGAATATTAGTGTTGTAGTGTTCAAAATGTGACAAAGTCTTTTGGAGCCCTCTTGACCAGCATTCATGTGGAAGGTCATTGGTGTCAACCCTCCCTTATATCCAATTGTTTATCCCCACATCCAGCTACCTAATTTTCCCAACACCCAAGATCAAATCCTTATCCACCAAACCTTTGTATATGACATCATCAAAGACATCCCATACAAAGAACCCTTTGACCCATTTATCTTCAAATACCTTGATTTGCAAGAGGTAGACACTGTCTTACATATGGCACACAATGGTATATCTTGAGGCCTTTGCAGTGGTTCTATTTTAGCTACAGACTCAGAATGACTCCTATGTAGTTATAGTCAATCATGGATCTAGAGCTTATTAGCTAGTAGCACCAAAAATAGATATCTTATCAACATTTGTCAGTGATGTTCTTGATTCCATCTAAAAGTCCTAAAAATATATTTTAAAAAAATAGCAAAAAGTCATGAAAAAAGAAAAGAAAAGAAAAAGTGAAAATAGTAATGAAAAAATGGATGCCTTGATGACAAAATGGTGCTTGGGCTCTTGATTTTGAGTTCATACATTAAGTCTAGGACTAAGTTTTCAATGCACAAGTTAACTTTTTGTTCTTCAAGAATGTCTAGTGAGCATTGACTGACTAAGCTTCTCTGTCGTACTAAGAATGTGATAAATGGTTCTCCTACCTTTTGTTTAGTTGAGCACAAATTAGAAAGTGTCACCTCATTTATAATGTTAAAAGCAAAGTGGGAGATGAACTTGTCTACAAGTTTTGACCAAGATTTGATATTACCAAGATGTTTAGAGTAACATTCAAGTGTGGGCCCACCTAGAGAATGAGGGAACAATCTCATAAGGTAAGTGGGCTCATTACTAAGTTTGGTACATGAAGCACACAATTCTTTAATATGATCAATAGGATTTCCTTTCCCTCAATATTTTTCAAGCCTTGGAGCCTCAAAGTGTTTTGGGAATGGAGGCATATACAAACTTTCGTTAAATGGATTATGACGTAGGTCCCTTTCTGTATATAGAGCCTATTTCTTTTGGACTCCCAATGCCTTGACTTGTTTGGTAAGTTGTTTGAATTGTTATAATAACTCTTCATTGGTATTTTGTGTGATAGCCATTACTTCAAGCCTTTTGTGCTTATGAGTAGACTATTTGCTGCGAAGGGAGCTATATTTGCTTGGTTCTGATGTTTTTGTGTCTGATGAGTCTGGTGATGTGTCATTGGGTGGTGGATGTATGTTGGTACCTCAAAGATAGTAAGGTGCTTGTTGTTGGGGAACTTTTTGTGGTATTTTATGTGGCACTTGTTTTGGGATTGACTGTGATTGTTGTACCATGTGTTATTGTTGCTCCATGTGTTGTGGTTGCTATTGGCATACCTCTATTGGTTGTCTATGAGACCATGTATGTGCTTGTTTTTATAGAGGTATTTGTTGAGGTTGTTGTAGCACTTGTTGTGTTTGTAACAAATGTTGTTGATATGCAATTTTTTGCTCAAGGAGCCTTTGGTATTTCAAATTTTGCATGAGTTGCTCTTGTTGTTTAGCAAACATTTCTTGTTGTTGTTGGAATTGTTGTTGATACATTGCATGGAAGTCAAGTGGGTTTATATTGGAGTATGTATTAGGGATGTTGGATGTTTTGCACCACTTGAGTTTGTTGTTGTTGTGGTTGATGTTATTGTTGATATGTGGGATGTGTGTTAAGTGGATGTATACTATGTTGAGGGTTGGAAGTGTTAAGTCCTTTTGCCACCATACATTGATGTTGTTGTGGGAGTTGACTAAGTCCTTGAGAAGTGATCATAATGATTATATTTTTGTTTTGGTTCCTTTGTGTTTTTGAAGGTTCTTTGTGGGACATCATATTGACTTGACAATGAGGTGCATTCCTTTTGGGAATAGGTGTAATGTAAATGAGGCTTTTCCTTTGCACATCAATAGGGATTGTTTTAGTTGATTTTGTACGTAGTGTACTCATGGGAGGCTCCGTAACACTTGATGTCATACCACTTGGTAGGGTTAGGAGCAAAGGAGCACTTTGTTGATTTGCCTCCAAAGAAGGTATGTCTGGAATCCTTAGAGCACAAGTCCCTTTAGGTGCATCTTGTTGTTGCATCATGTGGATAAAATCAAGTCTCAATGTCCTTTTGGGGTTTTAGGAATTGGTGGAATTTCATCAAACAAGGGATTAACATTGATGTGTTCAGATGTACCTTGGAGGATTTCAATTGTTGGTTCTCAGTGGAACCTTATTGGTGTCATTAATGAATTTGAAAACTCTGAAGGTTGTTTTCCCTTATCTAAGTCCAAATTGATCATGGGTTGTATGTTTTCAATGGTCGTGTTGGTTTGATATTTGGACTTATGTCCTTCCATATTTGGGTTGAATTTGACAATTTCTTGGGCTGCCAAAAGTTTGAAGTTTTTACAAAAAAAATTGTCTTGACATGCTCTAGCCATTTCTTTATCAATGATGCCATAATCAGTGTTAGAGTTATGACTTAGGGGTATAGTAACTTGTTGTATGTTTGATGTGTTAGGTTGGCTGAATTCAAAGGAATGTGATTGCTCATCCTCAAGTGTGGTTGGTACACTTCCACCTCCAGGTGGTATTGGCATGAATATAGGTTCAAAGTTAGAACTCCACTAAACCATCCCATGTGTGGGGGAAGTATTTGGAGGAAACCTCATGGTAGGTACATTTTTTAAGGTTTTTTGTGTCATAGCTTGATTATGGTGCTCTTGTGGATACATGTTTAAGGGGTCTCCAAGTAAAGGTTGTGATGCCTTGATTTGTTCTTTGTCAATGGTTTGTTGGGTTTTCTTGCTCCTTTTCTATCTTGGATGAGGTTTTTGTTGTGTTTGTACCTCAAAAAAAAAAAGGTCGATAAATTTCTTTAGGTCTTTGAGCTAATTGTGTCCTAGTAAGTGCTGGCATGATACCTAACAATGCATACACAATGGGGAGAAACCTAAATGGACTTTTCTGCCTCCCAAGTGCAAAATAGGTCAAAACATGATATTTAAAATGTGGGTATGCAAGATATGAGTGTTTTTGGGATTTTTAGGTGTTTAGGGATGTTATGCAATGTGAGGAAATGAAAAATGTTCTAGGGATGTTATGAAAATTAAAATGCAAGGTGTCATTTTGAAGCTTGACTAGAGGGGATGAAAATAACTATAATATATGCAAAATGACAATTAGGGTTATCTTTTGGACTTGGTAAGGATGCTAAAGGTTGATGTATGGAATATAGACTATGCAAAGGATGGTTTCCAAGGGTTGATAATGACGTTAGGGATATGCAGGAAATTTGGTTGATGGAAACTTTGATAGGGTTTGGTAGTGAAAATGATGCTAAGGATTTTGATCAATGCAAGATGAAAGGGATATACCACTAGGGTAAGTTAGAATTATAAGGGTATATGGAAAGTTTTGAACTTAGGTGGAATCTTTACAAGGTATTAACCTAAGAGTTTAATGTGATGACAATAGATTTTGGATCTTGACCAAAAAAAAGACAAAAAAGTGATAAGATCAAAATGAAAAAGCCAAATCTACCTTGACATAGGTAGAATTTGACCAAAGAAAATGATAAAATGAAATATTAAAATGACCATGGTCAAGATCCATCATGCATTGACACAATGTAATACTCTAGAGTTCATACTTTTGTTTAGATTTTTGACTAAGTTCATAGGTTTTGGGGCTTCAAAATGATGTTTTAGGGACTTGAAATGGTGATGATGCTAAGAGAATGTGAAATATGGATAATGCCTATGATGAAAAATGAGATTTTGGGTGCAAGATGTAGTTTTGGGTCAAGTGTAGAATGGGCAGGTATAAAAGGTAGTAGATGCAGTTTTGGGGTCCTAAAGTGTAGTTTGGAGGCTCAAAATGGTTATGTAGGTACCCAAGTGCACCCTAACAGGGTCAAGTGCACCTTAACAGTACCAATTGCATCACTTATGTAGTTGGGACTTGTTTGGCCATAGTTGGTAGCTTCCGAGTGCAGTTGGTAAGTCAAGATGAAGGTTTGTTGATCCTGAAGGGTATAGTTACCAATGTGATATGTCGAGAAGCTAAGATGTTGGGGTTGATGTTAGGATTGGTTGGGAGGTGAAAAAAAGAGGTTATGACCTAGGGAATGATGTATTAAGTGAAGGTAATGAAGACTAGGTGATGCAAAATGCAGATCTAGGAAAGGTAATGCAAGGGGAGCTAACCAGCTACCTAAGGACACTGTTGAAGCCCTAAAATGCTATCCAAAATCTAAAAATAGGTTTGAGGACCAAAAAGTTCACCTAGATAGTTCCAACTAAATCAATTATATAGTTGGTAGTTTTATGATGTAGTTAGTAGTTTTAGGGTGCAATTGGTAAATTGGGCTGAAACTAAGGCAATTCAGGGAGCTATGATTTCTAGATTGATATCACAGAGAGGTAAATAGTAGGGTACAATGTCAATACTAGTATGAATTCTCAAAATGATGATTAGGACACACAAAATTATGGATAAAGTGGTCAAGATGATCAATAGATATGCAAAGATGCAAGGTGGTGGATGCAAAAGTGAAGATTTTGAGATGGGAATGCAAAAGACTAAGGGAGGTAAAATGAACCTAAATGGATGCAATATGAAAGGTAATAGATACTAAATGAGGACTAAAAGGTGTAATATGAAGTCTATATTATGCAAGGATGAAGCCTAGACTAGGATGAATGCAAGTGAAGTTTATGGAAGAATGAAATCTACATTTTTCCAAGCACATTTAGGGGCACAAGTTGCCATGTTTTCCAAGGTTTGAGTGTGTTGAACCAAAGTTTGCAAAGTTTGATAAAGGTTGTAAATTTTTGACAATGTGTAATGTTTGGAGAAGGTTCAAGGTGTAAATTTTAATGTTGGCTATTATCTTGATTATGTTTTACATGCACACAAGACACATTAAGACAAGAATAGCTATTGTTAAAAGTGAAGAAACACACCACAACCTAGGCTTTTAGGATTGTATCCACTGAATTCCTACTTGAACTAAAGATCAGCCACACTTATCTATAGTGGACAGCCTAAGATCTTGGCACCATAGGCTCCCCCATATCGCGCACTCACTTGTCGGGGCTACCAAGATCTACTTCCCAAGGGGCATGACTTCCCAAGGAACTATTTCCTTTACTAAGGACTGAGAGAATGCAAGATTTATTCAAGGGCAGGGGTGACCCCTTGAGCTAGTGGATAGAAAGGATTTTGGCCACTAAAATATGGTTTTTAGCAAGGGCATTCTGTTTGGAATGTGAATGATAAATTTTTGGAGAAGGTCTCCCAGCCTCGAGAACTAGGGTTTGATGGATGACAAGGGTACTGGAGAAGAGTTATAATGTAGCAATACCACTTACATGGATTTCACCATAATTGAATTTTATATAGCAACTAGAATTTTGACTTGGCTTTGACCTATGACCTCTCTAATGTGATCCCTGAGCATACCCAATATCAAGTAACTTCGTCCAAGGAAGGCCTCCTATAAAAGTTACATAGATTTCTCTTACACCCAAGATCCACGAATGGAAAGGGGAGAGGATATGTCCAATGTAACCCCTAGGGATTTAAACATTGTAGACATGCCAGGAAGAATAGATAAAGTTCATTTTAAGCACCAAAAAAAGTGTTATCTAATCTAGGAGATGCACAAACACGATTTTAGCAAACACACAATGGTCTTCAATAATGTCCTGCAAAGCAAGCATTAGTAGTCTGTTATGTTCATGTCTTCATCCCATGATTGCCACATGTTGCAAGCAGACCATTAGTAACACAAAAATTCTCTATTCTATATCCTAGAATCAAATAGAAATCTTATATATAGATTCTGATTAATGTATGTGCCTACTGTTAACCATGTGTGCTCTGACAGAGCAAGTGGCACCCCAGAAGACTAGAATATCTTATAACATCCCCAAGTACACCTAGATAGTGAAAAATATTTCAATGATGTGGTTGGGGCCTAGTTGGGCACAATTGGTAGTTTTAGGGCACAATTGGGAAGTCAAGTTCAAAGTGTGGGGGAATGGTGCCCTAAATAAGAACTAAAAATTGGAAATCTTGAAAGCTACACTCCCAAGTGTGCCTAAATAGTGAAAACTATGTCAATGATGTAGTTTTCAGTTTTATGATGCATTTGGGAACTCAAAAATAGAAAAAAGGGGCTTTGGTGGCTTCCAAACTCCTGAAACTGCTCCTAGGAGTCCCAAGTGCGCCCTGACAAAGCAGAATGCACCCTAGGACAGCAAGTTGACAAAATGGATAGAATGAAAGGATTCAACCATATTATGAGACCACCTAATTAATTTAGGTGTGAAAAGGAAGATTAGATAGTCGTTATACCCTTCCAAGTGAGCTTCTTCCTTGCACCTACAAGCACAAAACAAGAAAACACAAGTTAGATATGCATGTTCACATTGGGTTCACCAAAATGTAGTAGCTAGAAAATGGATTAAATGCATAACATACTATGAGAAAATCACAAAACTCAATAATAATACATTATCACCCACTAGTCTACCATGAAAGCCAAACTAATAAAGAAAGCAATAGAAACCCCCTCTTTCATTTGTAGCTCCCATGTCCTTCTTTCTTTTCCAAATGATTATAGCTCCAACTTGCCTATAGTGCACACAATATTGAAGCAAAGTCTATGTTAGGGATAATGCCATGAGAATACTTGAAGTTGTGATTTAAATGTTGTGGATGGAGTGAAAAATCTAAAAGAAATTAGGACCAAGGACTCAAGACTTCAAGGACTTCTAAGGCCAAGACTTTAAGGACTTCCAAGGAAGAAAATGAGAGGAAGAATTCTCATTTTATATTTGGCATGGAGGATGAGAGCATTGGATTTTTCACCCTTAGATATGCGATGTGGAAAGAGATTCATTTGAGAATCCATGATGCATATGAAAAAATATGCCAATTGTAGAATTCTATGATGCATGAAAGTTAAACTTGGCTAAATGTGGAAGAGAATCTATGACGCACCATAAGACACCTCAACCCACTTAAAGCCAAGAATCTATGACAAATAAGCCAAATAGGGACATATGTAAGAGAATAAGAATATTTGATTATGAAATATTCTAGTCAAGTTTCAAAAGAGAATCCATGAGGTATCATATCCAAGTGTCATGATGATGCAATATTTTATGGAATATTTGAATTAAAAATCATTTTATTCCCCAAAATAAGAATTAGTAGAAAATGGAACTTGGGAAATTAAGAATATTCATGGTTTGGGAATTATGAGCCAATTAACTAATATAATTTAATTAATTGAGGACAATAATTATGAAGAATAATCACAAAGAGTGATAGGATTAAATTATGGGTTATTTAATCCTATAGAGAAAATTAGTAGATGATTGGCAAAATTGATTAAATGAATGCGATTGTATCATTTGATGAAAATATGATGATGATATAGATCGAATGAGATAATGAAAAGTATACCAACGCCATGGTTAGATTGATTGATTGATGTTGATAACATGCCAAGGACACATGACATGAATTGATTGATACATAACATTTAACTAACATTGTAAATGCTATAGAATTGAAACTAATTGAAAAGGTTTGATCATAGTAACATCGATGGACATTGTCAATATTATGAAAATGGTTGATAATGCCATGATCCAACATTGAAAGCCTCAACAACATCAAAGATTTGATGACATCAATGATAGTTTGACCTAGCATTGAGAGCTGAAATAGTACTAAGGTCAGATTGATAAGATTGATAGGTTGATAGGTTTCCAAGGCATTGAAAGCCACAACAATACCTAGGATCAAATTAAATGATGATAATTTGTGATGTTTGATATGCTTTGTGATGATTAGGACTGATTCTAAGTGATTTTGAGTTGATTTGGGGTGATTTTGAGTTGATATGAAATGATTTTGAAATGACATGAAATTGATCTGAAAGAGGATACAAACGATAAAATATGATCAATTTGGCCAAAAGATTAAAGTTAGTAGAATGAGAAAATGGGGCAAATTAGTATGAAGAAGTGATGAAACCATAGATGTGAACCATTTTTTAGCATCTACACTTAATATTCAAATATAAAATGTAAAAGCATTGCATTTTTTATCAAGTTGGAAGACAATTATTATTGCAGCTAGCACAATTATTTCTAGACTTACTACACATAAAATATCATATTCTCTTCTCTCACAAAATGACAAAAAATATAAATAGTCATGAAATCATTCAAATCTAAAGTGGACAAAAAAATTAAAAATTAGCACTTAATTCTCATCATTCCTTATAATATTTTTTTCAAAACATACACAATTTTCTTTCTATATTTAATTGTTGATGTATATTAAATGGTATAGTCTAATGCAATTTAAAGTTATTTTTTAAAAAAAAATTACATTTCCAAATCTTGATTTAATTTTCAGCAAAGTAAAATTTTTGTTTCATTTGTTTGTATACATTCCATGTGATCAATTGGTGACTCCCTTCATTATATTCTCATTAGTTCTTAATTTTTTATCATAAAAATTAAATAGGAAACAAGAAATTTTTAATAATAACATATATTGGAAAACTAAAAGGAATTCGTAAATTATTAAACTACTAATTTTATCTTAAACTTTTACAAACTTCATTTAAATATGTTATATTCTTATTTGTCAAACAATTATTCTTAATAGTTAAAGTTTCTCACATTCAATGCCTTGCTCTAATAAGGTGACCCTCAAAAACTATTTACACTTTGATTTTTCATTTTTAACCATATTAAAACAAAAACTTAAAGAAATTTTATTAACATTATTTTCTTTTTTGAAAATGTAATTATCTACTAATTCTTAGAAAAGAAAAATGTCAATGTTCCTCGCAAATACCTATGACATTTATTATTTGTTAGCAAATAACTTAAGTGGCCATCGACAATGATAAAACATGGGTGCAAGTAGTACATAAATGAAAGCAATGTAAATGTCAAAATATAATATAGATATACAAAATAACATTTACTTAATATCAAAATCTATGTATAAATAATAGAAAGTTAAAAGTAATAATCAACTTTGTATTGATATTATGAATTTAGAAGTAATATAATAATAATACATCAAAATAATATTTATAAGAAATATATTTATCTAATAATAGAGAATAAAATAATTTCAATTTTTTGAATAACATTAATGGAAATTTATATGAGGTAATTGATGTGAATAAATTGGCTTAAAACACATAAAATCCATCTATAATATGACATATTAACTAATGAGTGTGAAGAAAAATTATTGTTTTCATTTTGTTTTTTAAATATTTTACACATTACATTAAAAACTAATTCAATAACTCTAAAAAAAAAAAAAATAGTTCATTCTAATTAATTAAAATGAATATAGTTAACAACCAAACCTATTACAATAACATATGCCTATGTTTCGATGTGGAAAATTAATTGATGATAAAGAACTACCAAGTTCATAGTCTACAATGTATACCAAGAAATTTTTGTTTTAGTCTTGACTAACATTGTGGAGGACAATAAAGTGGAGGGACAATGTAAATGACCCATCAAACATTGAATGTGATTAGTCCTTTTCTTTGCTTTCTGAAAGTGAAATTATTATGCCAAGAGGCATATACAATGGGAGCAACAACTCCTAGAACAAGATTATTCCAAGGAATAATTGTGTAAGGAAAAAAGATTTGGTGAGAGTGACAAACAAAATTCATTTTTAAAAATAAATTTAAATAACAAATGCCATTTGGCATTCACAAAAATGTTGAAAATCAAATTGGAATATGGAATGTCATTTGGAAATCATAATTATTAATAACTAGAAATAAAAAAAAATATTGATGGGAGTTACAAACAAAATATAGGTTTAAAAATAAATTTAAAATAGAAAATGCCATTTGGCATTCACAAAAATGTTAAAAACCAAATTAAAATGTGTAATACCATTTGGCAATCATAATTATTAACAAATAGAAATAAAAAAATAAATTTGATAGGAGTTACAAATTAAATTTATATTTAAAAATTAATTTAAAATAGACAATACGAAAGAAAATGGAGTAGTTACAAAGCATTCCCAAAAAAATAGCTGTTTGAAACAATTGAAAGCCAAATGGAGGCTAAAATATTAGGCCCAAAAAAGTAGGGGCCAAAAAAAAGAGCTTGAATAATTTCTTTAAAAATTTAAATATTAATTTATTTATTTTTAATTCTTTTTGTTTTTGCATGCACATTCATCCTTTTTTTTTTTGGAGAGTGGTGGAATTTTAAATAAATTTGTGGAATGTGAAGAGTCATCCATTGTGGGATATGAGGAGCCTCTCACAAGTTATAAAAAAGGCTATTCACTTCACTTTCATTTTGTGTTTGGAGGGAGGAAGAGGTGGAGATTATTGGAGTAGATTGAAGTTTTTCAAGAGGAGTTGATTGAAGTTTCAGAGTAACTTTTTTTCAAGGTGAGATTTCTACTTTTATTTTTAAAATTTTTAATTTAGTTTTGCATTTAGCTTTAGATTTAATTATGTATTTAGATTTAGATTTAGATTTATTTTTAAAATTATTTATAGTATTCTATTTTGATTTAGATTTCAATTTCAATAAGTTTCATTTAAATTTAGAATTGCATTCAAAATCTATTTGATTTATATATTTAATAATACTTTTCATTTGCATGTTTTTAATGTAGATGTTTCAAATTAGTTTTAGATTTTCATGTTTCATATTAGTTTTAGATTTGCATATTTCGAAATGGTTTTGGTTTGCCTGTTTTAGATTTGTATGTTTCATAGTAGTTTTGCATTTGCATGTTTCAGAGAATTTATATTTTCATGTTTCATAATTAAATGATATCATTAATGTGGATGACAATGTTGCCATATCAAAGAAATTTATATCTTATTGAAGTTAATAATTTATTTAAAATAGAAAAATCACATATTTAGTTTTTTTTTTTTTTCAAAATTAAACTAGATTATATATGTATTTTATTTAAGAATTTTTTACTAAAAAATATGTATATAATGTTTATGTTTGTAATGTTTCAAAACTGGAAGGCAATGCCACCATATTTCAAACATTGCAATCTAAATATTTCATTCAAAATAGTTTTGTTTTTTATTTATATTATTTTGAACAATATTTAATTGAAAGATTTTATGTTAATTTCTAATACTTTTTTATTTTGATTATTTCTATATGTTGATGTTTATTTATAAGTTTGTAGGTTAATATTTGAATTATGGATGCCTTAAATAGAGAATGAAACATTACTGATACTATTACTTCAATGGCATCAAATAATTTATTAGATACGAAGTTTGATAAATACCGACAAATAATTAAAGAGTCACACAAAAATATAATTAAAGTTGTGGAGAATGCAAGATTGTCAATTGACCATGTTGAGGATATGGAAGTAATGCAGATGAAAGATGCAAAAAAGTTCATGCATAACATATATGCAAAAGTGGATGGGTTTCCCTCAATAACGAAAGAGGTCTTTCACAATCATTATTAAAATAAAGGTTACAATACAATCCCAATGATTAAAGAATGTGACATGTATTTAGGGTATGTGCAGGATCATGGTTAACCAAACTATGCTCTTTAGTGGCAATTTAAAAAAAAAATCAGGGTTATGTCAACTTGACATGCAATTTTCTAATTGTTATTAACTTTATATCAAAAAGTTGAGAGAAAAAAATCTTTATAAAATTGAATGTAGTCTCTAAACTACTAGGACTTATCTCAAAACAAAAAATTGATTGGTCAAAATTTTGAATTTTAATGCAATATTACAAAAATTTTAGAACAAAAATAAGAAGTAGATGTATGTCTGACCACCTTAATCAAATTAAAATAATAATATTTTTTAATAATATTTTGGATATAAATAGTAGACTCATGCCTAGATTTGACACATATTTTTAGGTATTTTTATTCTAAATAAATAAATAATAATTAATTTTTGACTTTAGTATTTTTGGAATTAAAAAATCTCGTGTCTGACCACCTTAACTAATTCAGAACTCTGCAAAATTCAATTTTTCATTTTTTCTTCTTATAGTAGAAAAAACATAGAATGTGATGCATCTTTTGGATTTAAAATTTTTCGTACCATTTGAAAGTTATAGTTGTTTTTCAAGTAGTATGTCAGTGAGCACTTTATATGTAACTCCACTAGAAAATACATAATAATTACTTACTAAAATTATAATTTGACAATCCTTACATTTATGGAAAGATAAGAACATTCCTAAGAAACCTTTTTCATTTCATCAAATTTTGGTGGGAAAAGAAGTCATCAGCTATATGTTTGAAGTAAAAATCACATAAAAATAGTCCAATAGCATATTTTTAGGATGTTCTTAAAGTTGACCATATAGGTTTGGTATCAAAAGATATAGTAAACCTTATAAAGATATTAATTAGTTTCATTTATTATCAAGGTGGGTGTGAAAAAATTTGTAATAGATTTTGAAATGGTTTGAGATATTTCAGAACTACGAATTTTTTAGATCGCCACTTTTTGAGACACTGTGATCCTGCACATACCCTTTACACCATTATAGATAAATGTTATGTAGATTATTCATTCTTGTCTCTGGTTTTAGACTTTTACTTCTAATTAATTTTATTAGGAGTTGTATTTTTCCATTGTTCTATGTAACTTTCATCAAGAACAGAACAAGAAGAAATAAATTTATTTTTACTAAAGATGTCTTCAATGGATGTGGCTACTAAATATGTTAATTAAGAAATAAAATCATAAGTTTACATAGATGTCCTTCATGATAGGCATGCTTATTGATTATGATTCTTAATCATTGCAATAAAACATGCATTAGCATTATTAAAAATTTAACAATATATAATGTTCTTACATCATCATGGAGAAATATTTTCCATAAAAATGATTCTTATCTATTTTTTCACACTTTTTACATCATCTAAATAGTTGTGTTGGGACTTATAATTCCCCTTTCATGAACAAGATACAATTTAAAATATTCCACTGTTAGAGTCATTTTTAAAACCTATATCCCAATTTTGACCATAGTTCTACTCCAAATACTTCAACACTACACATAAATCTAATACTTTCCACATCCCTTGTTTTAGTGTAACATTTAACCACTTATCAACCATAACACTAAGTGTCATATAAATGAAATTGTAAACCCTGGATCCTAACTCTATATGTGATTCTACTAAGCATGTAGTGAATTATATACCTAACCTTAACCCTATATCTACTACTAAATAGAAATAATATTAAATTTTGAATAGGGGGAATACATAAAGAGAGAGAGAGAGAGAGAGAGAGAGAGAGAGAGAGAGAGAGAGAGAGAGAGTATTGAAAGGGGGGGGGGAGATTAAGAGTTACATTTAAAGAGTAGGGAGAGAGAGATGATGGGTTTATATGGATATTAGAGAGAGAGAGAGAGAGAGAGAGAGAGAGAGAGAGAGAGAGAGAGAGAGAGAGAGAGAGAGAGAGAGAGAGAGAGAGAGAGAGAGAGAGATCATTAATTAAAGGAAATCTCTACAAAGAGTCAGATGGGATAGGAGAAGGAATGAGTACATTATAAAAATATATAATAATATGTCTCACAATAGTACTAATGATTTTTATTTTAGTAGGACTAACCCACATAAATTATTAACCTAACAGTTACCATAACACTAACTTAAATTGTAATAATAAGACTAACAATAATTGTGATATGAATAAAAAACCCAAAAATAAACTTAACCACAATAATAATACACACTCTAACTCTAACTCTAATTCTACCACTAATCCTAACCCTAATCCTATATATAACCCTAATACTAATCCTAATTCTAATCCTAATCCTAATTTTAATATTAACCCTAACCTGACTCTAATTCTAACTCTAACTCTAATGCTAACACTAACTTTAATGCTTACTGTAACCCTAACCCTAACCATAACTCTAACATGAACTTGAACCATAACTCTAACTATAACTCAAATTATAACCCTAATCATAATTATAACTCTAACTTTAACCTTAAATTTAACCCTAACCATAATTCTCACCCTAGAACTCCATCTCCATCTCTTTCTCTAACTCTAACTCTAACTCTAACTCTAACCCAAAATCTAACTCTAACCCTAACTCTAACTCTAACTCTAACTCTAACTCTAACTCAATTGTAACCCTAACACTAACCCTAACTCTAACACTAACCCTAACTCTAACACTAACTTCTACACATAACTATAACCCTATATGTAACCCTAACTCTAATCCTAATTATAATCTTAACCCTAACCCTAATCCTAACTCTAACCTTAGCTCTAACTCCAACCCTAACTCAAACCCTTAAACTAACTCAAATTATAATTCTAATCCTAATCCTAGCCCTAACTCTAACTCTAACTCTTACTTAAACATAACTCTAACTCTAAGTCTAACTCTAACTCTAACTCTAACTCTAACTCTAATTATAACCTAACCCTAATGCTAACCCAGAATTTAACTATAGCCATAATGCTAACCCTAACTCTAAATCTAATCCTGATTCTAACCCTAGCCCTAATTCTAACTCTAATTCCCTAATTCTATTTCCCTAACTCTAATTCTAACCCTAACTCTAGCTCTAATTCTAACTCTAACTCTAACTCTAACTCTAACTCTAACCCTAATTCTAACCCTAACTTTAGTTACTCTAATCCTTACCCTACCCCTAATCCTAACTGTATGTCTAATTCTAACCCTAACCCTGACCCTAACCCTAACCCCAATCCTAAATCTAACTCTAACCATGATCCCAACCCTATCCCTATCTCTACCTCTAACTCTAAATCCAATCATAACCCTAACTCTAGTCCTAACCCTAAGTTTGACCTTAACTCTCACCCTAACTCTATCTCTAACCTTGCTCTAATTTTAACCCTTATGCTAGCTTTGATTGTAACCCTAACTCTAACTCTAATTCTAACTCTAGCTCTAACCCTATTTCTAACTCTAACTCAAACCATAACTATAACTCTAACTCTAATTCAAACCCTAACTCTAACTATAATTCTAACCATAACCCTAATTGTAACCCTAATTCTATCCCTAACTCTAACCCAAATTTTAACCTTAACCCTAATGCTAACCCTAATTCTATCTCCTATTCTAACTCTAACCCTAACCCTAACCCAAACCCTAACCTTAACTCTAACTCCAATTCTAACCCTAACTCTAACTCTAACTATAACCATAACCCAAACTCTAACCATCACCCTAATTGTAACCCTAATTCTATCCCTAACTCTAATCCTAATTCTAACACTAACCCTAACACTAAATTTAACCCTAAGCCTAACCTAACTAAACTCTAACTCTATCTCTAATTCTAACTCTAACCCTAAACCTAATCCTAACCCTAACCCTAGCCCTGACTCTAACCCTAAATCTAATTCTAACTCTAACTCTAATTGTAACCCTAACTTTATTGCTAACACTAACCCAAACCCTGATCCTTACCCTATTCCTAATCCTAATTTTAATTGTAACTCTAACCCTAACTCTAACTCTAACCCCACCCATAGCTCTACTCCTAACTACAACATTTTATGTAACAAAATCCTTTAAAAAGAAAAATCAAAGTGATGCAAATAAAACATTTTATATAGAATTAAAATATAAAATGTTGAAGAATAATTTTATAGTAACTAGCTTTCTCAAAAAATCCAGATTTCTTAAAAAATGGCTTCCATGGTGTGTGCGGACTGCTACTAGCTTATATATATATATATATATATATATATATGATGAGTCATCCTTCTCGAGGCACC